>CM056049.1:702284864-703574632 GCA_029574335.1 Rana kukunoris
CTTTAGACAGTTGCTATGGAGTGGTTGCTATGGTCTGGTTGCTATGGACATTTGCTATATTCTGGTTGCTATGGACTGCTTGCTATGGACTGGTTGCTATGGTCTGGTTGCTATATTCTGTTTTCTATGGACTGGTTGCTATGGACAGTTTCTATGGACTGGTTGCTATGGACAGTTGCTATATTCTGGTTGCTATGGTCTGGTTGCTATGGACGGTTGCTATGGACTGGTTGCTATGGACTGGTTGCTATGGACTGGTTGCTATGGAGGGTTGCTATTAACTAGTTGCTATGAACTGGTTGCTATGGAGTGGTTGCTATGGACTGGTTGCTATGGAGTGGTTGCTATGTTTTTTGCTATGGTCTGGTTGCTATGGAGTGGTTGCTATGGACTGGTTGCTATGGATGGTTTCTATGGACTGGATGCTATATGCAGAGTATGCAGAAGTTATGCAGAGCCAAATACAGGCATACCCCGCTTTTAAGTACACACTAGGGTTTATTTACTAATGCTGGAAATCGCAATATCAGGCTCACTTCTGCAGAAAAAACAATAAGCTTCTAACCCCAGATTGTTCAGTTAAGCCTGGTAATAAAACCTGGAAGCTCATTGGTTTGTGTGCAGAAGTGAGCCTTATATTGCGCTTTCCAGCTTTAGTAAATAAACCCCATTGTGTACTTAAAAGTGGGATATGCCTGAAAAACAGCCATATCACCTCACAGCTGTGTGGGAGGAGCTACAGAAAGCACCTTAGCTGTTTGTGAGGAGACATCGTCTCCTAGGAAACCAATGTAAACACATCCAAACAGCCACTCTAAACAGGCAGTCAGATTCTGGCTTGTTTTTTACTGTGCTTCTTCAAATGATTGTATTTTAAAAACTATAAATCGCACAGTGAATATCTTTATATTTTACGAATCACAAGACCCAGACCTTCAACCTGATGTATAGTATGTCTCTGAAATATTAAAATTGAAGGCACAGTCGCAGTTTACAAATTGCCTTGCAATATTCCATTTTCAATTTTTATTCCTCCATTGACTTTCATTGAAATGATGGATGGCGTGTGTTGCAAACAAATGTCTGTATCTTGAAAACCATTTGACCGATCGCTTAGCCGTCGACACGTGTAGTGTTAGCAGGGACAGCTGAACATTTTGATATAAGATTTGTGTAGGTCGGCCTGAAAATGAGGGAGTGGTCGCAGTTTACAAATCATGTAATTTTTCAGTTTTTGCCATTTTGTGCTCTAGCTCTCACCATTCATTCCTATGGGAAAATTTCGCCGCAAATATGACGATATTTCGCGAACGATTTGGCGAAACGTTCCACAAAGTAATAGCCCACTATTCGGGAACAAGCCGCTCGATTTGATATATTACTCGTCTATGTAGCGTAAAAACTGTGGGAGGAGTTAGGGTGGCAAATTTGGCTATAATAAGAATAATAATAATATATATGTGAGAGAATAGTAAGTGCTCTTGCTATGCAAGACCACTTAATTACAGAGGAAGGTAATTAAATGTGTCCGGTGTGTCATCTCCATCTCTGGAATATTCTCGGAGGGCCCCGGTGGTGAGTGGTTGTAGAGCCAGTGACAGGTTGTGTTGTGTCCGGGGATCAGAGCCTTGTCACGTATAACAGAAGTTACTTTTGCAGACTCGTTAGAAATGTCTCGGCTGTACTTCCCTTCAGATATGACAGTTGGCTTATTATCGGGGATCTGTGGACATTTCCCATGAAGGACAGGAGACTCTCCTGCATTAGTAGAACACGTTCTTCTAAAGACTTCTGTGCGACGGACTCACCAAATCTCACCCGCCGTTGTAATTACTCAAACCGACTACTTTTTTTGTAATATTTCGTGGCTGTAGTGAATTTCACGGCGTTCTTCATTTTATCTCTCACAGTCTGTACACACAAACATCCTCTATTTATTTTTTATTTTTTTCAATCCTTCCTTTCTAAAAATGGAAATAAATTACATTTTATTTTTTCATGAAATTTGCTTGTTTGAGCTCTTTTACCTTTTATCAACTATTTTTGTTTTAGATATTAAACATGTTGCAGTTTAAAAGCTTCTTTTCTTTTTTTTTTATAAGACTATCCGGAAAAAAAAATATGTTTTGGGACTCAAGGAAGAAAAATGGCCCAGGGATGTAAGTGGTTAAATTTCAGAAATCACTTTCTGTCCCGGTGGCAATGGTCACCAGGACAAATATAAAGAGCGATTCTCCCCAGCGGGGGACAAGGATAGCAATATAAACCCAACAGGGTTTCAATACTTCCATACTCTTAAAAAAAAAAAGTTTGGCATTAGATTCACTTTAAGTCCAACATTATATAGTAGGGATTAGGTACAGTGCAGTATATTTTTTAACATAAATAACATGTATCAAAACTTTTTTTATAATCACAATAAATATTAGTGCTAATTACATTTAAAATGTTCATGATATATGTTATGTCTTTTAGTCTTCTTTTAAATATTTTTGTTTATAAATTTATTTTTAATGTTTTTTTTTGTTTTGTTTAGCTCCACACACAATATATGGTGGAAATTAAGTATATTTTTTAACATAAATAGTATGTATCAAACCGCTTTTTTTTATAATCATAATAATATAATATTAGTGCTAATTACATTTAACATTTTCATGATATATGTTATGTCTTTTAGTCTTCTTTTAAATATTTTTGTTTATAAATGTATTTTTTATTTTTTATGTTTTTTTTTGTTTTTTTTTTGTTTTGTTAAGCTCCACAAACAATATATGGTGGAAATTAAGTATATTTTTTAACATAAATAGTATGTATCAAACCACTTTTTTTTTTATATAATCACAATAAATATTAGTGCTAATTACATTTAAAATTAGATTTTTTTTTTTTTTTCATTATATACGTTATGTATTTTAAATGTTTACCTTGTTTATAGGTTTAATTTTATTTTTATCATTTTAAGTCCTACACATAATGTTTATTATTAGTGTTATTATTAGGGGTGCACCGAAATGGAAATTTCAGAACTGAAACAAAACCGAAAAAAAAAAAAACAATCCGAAACCGAAACTGAAAATTACTTTTATTTTTTCCACCCCTATTTCATTTTTTTTGAATAGGCACAGTGGCTGAGTTTGATGGGAACAGTGGCTGCATTTGATGGGCACAGGGGCTGCATGTGATGACACAGTGGCTGCATGTGATGGCACAGTGGCTGCATGTTATGGTGAAGTGGCTGCGTTTGATGGGCACAGTGGCTGCATGTGATGGAACAGTGGCTGTGTTTGGTGGGCACAGCGGCTGCATGTGATGGCACAGTGGCTGCGTTTGATGGGCACAGTGGCTGCGTTTGATGGGCACAGTGGCTGCATGTGATGGCACAGTGGCTGCATGTGATGGCACAGTGGCTGCGTTTGATGGGCACAGTGGCTGCGTTTGATGGGCACAGTGGCTGCATGTGATGGCACAGTGGCTGCGTTTGATGGGCACAGTGGCTGCATGTGATGGCACAGTGGCTGCCTTTGATGAATGAATGAATGAATGAATGAACGAATGAATGAATGAAAACTTATATAGCGCAGCACATGCGAACTGAATCGCCTCTGGGCGCTTGTTGTTCCTGTCTCCTTTGATATCAAAAGAGATAAGTCTTGATCTTTCTCCTGAACGCTAAGTGGTTCTCCTCCAACCGAATGCTGGTTGGTAAAGCGTTCCATAGTCTGGGACCTTGGATCGCAAATCTTCTTTCTCCTTTGGACTTGTAGTTGGCTTTCGGAATCTGGAGCAGGTTTTGATTGGTGGATCGCAGAACGCGATTGGGATTGTGAGCTTTTATTTTTTCGCATAGATAATGCCGGGCATTCCCATGGATACATCTATGCGTTAGACAGAATGAAGACAAAGAAAAATGGATAGCCGCACTCCAAAACCTGATGGGTGGTCTTTTATTCAATAGACAGCATGTACAAAAATAGGGTCACAGCAGTGGAAACAAGGAACAGCCGACGCGTTTCGCACTGGATCAGTGCTTATTGAATCAGTGCTTATCAGTGCCGTGAATAAGCACTGATCCAGTGCGAAACGCGTCGGCTGTTCCTTGTTTCCACTGCTGTGACCCTATTTTTGTACATGCTGTCTATTGAATAAAAGACCACCCATCAGGTTTTGGAGTGCGGCTATCCATTTTTCTTTGTCTTCATTTTGCTTAGTGCACCGCCAGCACCCTCGGTATCCTGCACCACCTGTAACCATTTAGTGATCCCACCTGGAGCAGTGACTCCTTTCTCTCTATGCGTTAGACAGAGTGCTTTAAAAGCAATTCTGTCTTTTACTGGCAGCCAGTGAAGGGTTCTCAGCGAAGGTGAGATTGATTCCCAGGGTTTTTTCCCCGTCACAAGTCTGGCGGCCGTGTTCTGAACGACTTGCAGACGAGTGATTTGGTCCTTGGGGAGTCCAAGGTAAAGGGCATTTGCATAGTGCAGTCTGGAGTTAACAATTGCTCCCACCACGACCGCCAAGTCTTCTTTGGGGATGAAAGGAGTAAGTCTGCGTAGTAGGCGCAGCAGATGGTAGGATCCGCTGACTACTGACCCTATTTGTGCATCCATTGTCATATAGGAGTCAAAAATGACCCCTAGACTTTTGACTTTGGCGCTAGGGGAGATGATTTTGCCCAGAATTGGGCGGGGGGGGTCCAAGTTGTTGCAGGTTGATTCCTACGCTTGGCGTGAAACAGAAGTTCTGTTTTCGCTGCGGTGAGTTTAAGATAACTCTTTGTCATCCAGTCCTCTATCAAAGAGAAGCATGTCTCTAGATTGAGGTGGTGATCCTTTTTGTTGCCAATACGGAAATACAGTTGCGTGTGGTCTGCATATGACTAATAAAGCAGTTTTTGGCTGCTGATAATCTCAAAAAGAGGACGAAGATAAATGTTAAACAGCACCGGCAACAGAGGCGATCCTTGAGGGACTCCGCACGACACTGTGCGTTTCTCAGAAGTGAAAGGTCCTAACTTCACTGTTTGCGATCGGTTTTCCAAAAAAAGAGGAGAACCAAGATAAACCGCCTTCTGCGACTCTGGCTACTTCAGCTAGCCGTGTCAATAATAGTTTGTGGTCTACCGTGTCGAAAGCTGCTCTTAGGTCCAACAGAACCAGAAGACAAGATTCTCCTTCGTCTGCGGCCTCGAGAACGTCGTCCCATATTTTGAGCAATGCGGTTTCCGTCCCGTGTCCGGGACTGAAACCCGATTGAAATGGATCAAGTAGCTTGTGCGTATCTAGATGCTGTTGCAGCTGTTGTACCACTACTTTTTCCATTACCTTTGAGAGTACATTTAGGCCTGTTATGGGACGGCGGTGGAGTGGGTCCTTGGGGTCTAGGGTGGGTTCCTTCAGGATGGGTTGGATTATGCCCTCTTTCAACTGTGAGGGCACTATGCCTTTCCTTGAAAGACTGGTTAATAAGCTGCGTGATGGGAGGTGCCAGGATGTTAGTGCATTCCTTTAGCAGTTTAGTGGGGATGATATCATTTGTGCTGTGCCATTACGCAAAGTACCAATGATATTTTTTGTGGCATCGATGGAGATGGGTTCCAGGGTGAACATACCTGATAGAGGTGAATTACTGTGGGTATTGTGTGAAAAATTGTGGGGGGGGGGCTGAGGGGGGAATTGTTTTGCTGAATGCTTTCATGGATTCCCTCGATTTTATTAATGAAGTAATCCGATAATTCATTGCAAAATTCTTGTGTGTCCAAATTGGGGACTTCAAGACATCCTGGATTAATGGTCTGAGTGACCATCTTGAAGAGTTCGCAGGGGCGGTTGAGGGCGCTGTTGATAGCCTCGGAAAAATAATTTTTCTTGGCTTGGAAGATTTCTTTATGGTATTTTCTTGTTATTGCCTTGTAGATGAAGAGGTTTACCTCTGAAGAGCTTCTTTTCCAGGCGGCTTCCGCCCTTCTGCGCTCTTGCTTCAGTAACAACAGCTGGTTGTTAAATCAGCTGCAGTTGTTTTTCCGGATGCAGGTTTTACGTTTCGGCGCTACTAAGTCAGCTGACTGTAGTAGGGCTGAGTTTATGGCATCCAGTGTTTCTACGACCGTTTGATGGGGTTGAATTTTTTTTTTTTTTTCTTAATGTGGTTTTGAAGAGTTCCGAGTGGAGCTTTGTCTGGCATCTAGTCCAGTGTGTTGTCACTGGTCTAGATGTTTTTGTTGCGGGGGGGATTTTGGAAATAATAAATTTAATTGCATGGTGATCAGTCCATGGCAACGGTTAATTTTCCAAAATTTTTATTTCCAGATCTTGTCTGAAAATAAGATCGAGTGTGTGACCTGAAGCATGTGTGGGCCCACATACTAGTTGCTGTAGCCCTAAACCTTCCAGGTGGTCAATACAGGCGTCTGCAACGGGGTCTTGTGAGGAATTGGGCCAGAGGTTGAAATCCCCGAGCAGCAAAAGGTGTTTGCTGTTGAGGGTGTAAGTGGAGATAAACTCCGTCAATGATGGTAGCAGTTGCGATTTTCAAGGGTGATGGAGGGAAGATTAGCTAAAATCTTCTCTCCAGCTTGGTCCAGAGGAAGGCAAAAAAAACCTGGCCGTGCAGTGCCAATATGCTGCGGCAGGGAAAAAAATTACTTCCTGACCCCTAGAGAGGCGATCGGACGAACCCTGGATCAAGTACTGTTTGGGTAGTGAAGGGGACGAGTGGGGATGATAGGTACCCTCATTGCTGGGTGTACCAAGATGGCCACCGAACAAGGAGCAGGACCCAGGCTGGGGGTTGTCAGCTGGGTAGATCTGTGATGCCGGGGAAGGCTGGAATTGGTGACCAGTAGAAAGGATGGTGTCCTTCTGGGGTAGGGGGGGGGGGGTTTGGGCCATTTGGCGGTGATATTCAGGCATGGGAGAGCGGTGCGCCGCTAGGCCGCGGGTGAAGCCACGGTCTTTCCTAGAGCGCGGCCGCCGCGAATCTCCGCAGGCTGGCGCGGGTGTCCAGAAAGACCACCGAAAGAGGCAGTAACTGCGGCGAGGAGGTGGTGGGGGGGGGTGCCTCGAATGGGGATGGCGAATGTGGTGGTAAAGAAGCGGGGGTGAAGGCGATGGGGTGAGCGATGGGGTGAGCTGCCGAGATTAGGCCGTTTCGGCGGCTTGTCCTGAAAAGGACGGCCGCTAACGGTCCCAGGGGGGTGGATAGCAAGGATATGGTCCGCGTTCCAATGTATTAGCAAGTGCAGCTGAGAACCCTGCCTGACTGATCTATCCCTAGGGAAAGCCGACTCGTTTGAGAGCGTCCTGCTCTCACTATCCCTAGGGTGAGCAGACTAAGTGAGAGCGACCTGCTGCACCGCTAACTTCCAACAGAGTACAGTGATGATGCGCACAGTGGCTGTGTTTGATGGGCACAGTGGCTGCGTTTGATGGGCACAGTGGCTGCATGTGATGGCACAGTGGCTGTGTTTGATGGGCACAGTGGCTGTGTTTGATGGGCACAGTGGCTGCGTTTGATGGGCACAGTGGCTGCGTTTGATGGGCACAATGGCTGTGTTTGATGGGCACAGTGGCTGCATGTGATGGCACAGTGAGGCTGCAATTAATGTTTTTTTTTGGTAGTCAGAAAAGGCAAGCATAGCTCAATAACACACAAAAGTAAAAAAAAAAAACATTTATGTGTTATTGAGCCATGCTTGCCTTCTCTGACTACCAAAAAAAAACCATCAATTGCAGCCTCACCACTGTGAAAAAATGGCAAATACAATTTTTTTTTTTTTAATCTTTCTTTTTTCACACACAATATTAAGTATATTTCTGAACATAAATAACATGCATCAAAACACATTTTTTTTTTTAACATGGCATTACATTTTAGTATTAGCTAATTACATTTAATCTTTGCTTTATTTCTATTTTCCATTTTTGTGGTTAAGTGTTTTTTTTTTTTTTAAACTTCACGCACAATGGCCCAGATTCACAGAGCGATTACGCCTGTCTAACTGGTGTTAGACAGGAGTAATTTAAAATTTTGCGCGCCGTATCACTGGTTTGAATCCTCAAACCATGATACGGTGGCGTTGGGCTTTGATCTGACAGGCTTACGTCTTCGTACGCCTTCGGATCTACGCTGCGATCTTTTTGCGGCCGCTGGGTGGAGTTTGCGTAGTTTTCAGCGTCGGGGTATGCAAATGAGCTTTTTACGGAGATCCACGAAGTTACGAGCGTCGTTCGCAATAGCGTACGTCATTTTTTCGCTACGTAAAGTTAAACCAGCTTTTAGCTGGTCTAACGTTACGCGGCCCATGTTAAGTATGGCCGTCGTTCCCGCGTCGACTTTCAATTTTTTTTTTTTTTTTTGCGTAAGTCATCCGGGAATAGGAATGTCCGTAAACGACGCTACTCAAAAAAAAAATGACGTAACGACGTGATTTCGCGCAATGCACGGCGGGAAATTTCTGAAAGGAGCATGCGCAGTTCGATCGCCGCGGGGACGCACTTAATTTAAATGCCTCACGCCCCCTATTCGCGTAGTTTGATTCCGCCGGGAGAAATACACTACGCTGCCGTACCTTACGGGCCAAAATCTCTCTGAATTCCTCATAGAGCCAGGTAAAGTACGGCGGCGTAGAGTATCTCTGATACTCTGCGGGAATCTAATTCTTTCTGAATCTGGCCCAATATATATAGTGGAAATTAAGTATAAATCTGAACATAAATAACATGTATCAAAAAACATTTTTTTACCCAATAAATATTAGTATTAGCTAATTACATTTGATGTTTGTATTATTGTTTTTCATAATATAACATTTTCTTGTATGTTTTATTTTTTTATCTTTTTTTCATTTATTTTTTTAAGTTGCATGTTGTTCCAGTTGCTACAAAGCCGACACTTGGCACAGCGAGATCCATGTGGCACATTTATTATTTATTTGGCACAAAGACTGAGGCCCTTACTTCACCTGAAAATAAAATGTCTTTTCAGCCTCACCTTACAGATGAAATATGGAGCCCCGGAGGCTTTTTCTGCATTTAATGCACATCTTTGCGTGTAGTTTTCTGTGCGGCTCTGACTACAGAAATCCCTTCGGACGCGGTCATGGCCTGATGGTTATCGGGCACTTTGTGGTACAGAATAATAATGGCGGCAGCGTACAGTCTGGATCTGACATCGCACGGCTCTCTAGCTTATATATAATGCTCTTTGCTACCTGACTGTGCCGGGTTTTTATATATCCAATCTGAGCAGACGGCATCTCCACGGTCTTAAAATACTAGGGGGGTGATTTATTGCAAAGTGAAGTTGCTCTAGTCCAGAGCTTAGTAAATGAGCAGAAGCTCTGCTGACTTCCATTATCCAATTACGTGCAAGCAAAAATCCTGTTTTTTTAATTTTCCTTGCATGTGATTGGGTATTCGCTGAAAAGTAAAGCTTTACCCCATTTACTAAGCTCTGGAGCTATTTGCCTTTAGTAAATGAACCCCTATGAGTCTCAGCATGCACTTGTCTGTTTTTTTTCTTCTGATACATACTATGGCCCGGATTCACATACCTCGGTGCATATATATGCCGCCGTAGCGTATGTTCTTTACGCCACCTCGGGGCAACGCAGAGAGGGAAGCATGGAATTCACAAAAAAAAAAAGGCTCCCAACTCTGCCCCGGCGTAGCGTATATTCCTCGGCATGCATCATACATACTAAGGGGAGTACAACGGGGGGGGGGGGGGGGCATAGTGGAGAATAACGGCAGCTGGTTGGCTGTGGTAGTGCCTATCAGAGCCAGTGGCTCCAAATACTTATCCAAGGGATGCATGGGGGGTGCGTTCATTGGATAAGACTGACAGGTGTCTCAGTCAATCAGGTTCACCGGTTCTGATCAGTTTACCGGTAACCTGATTGGCTAAAGCGTCATCGAGGGCGGGAGAAGACATCGAGGGAACGTGGGAAGGAGGATGGACGACCCCAGAAAGGTAAGTCCTGGGTGGGGCGGCAGCATTTTACAGGGCACAGCGGCGACTATTAAAGTGCACAGCGGCGACAATTGGCACAGTGGCGACAATTGGCACAGTGGCGACAATTGGCACAGTGGCGGCAATTAAAGGGCACAGTGGCATTAATTGGCACAGTGGCGAGAATTAAAGGGCACAGTGGCGACAATTAGCACAGTGGCGACAATTGGCACAGTGGTGACAATTGATGGCACAGTGACTGCGTCTGATGGGCACAGTGGCTGCATTTGATGGGCACAGTAAGGCTGCAATTGTTTGTTTTTTTTGTTTGCGCCCCCCACAAAAATTTGAGCACCAGCCGCCACTGATCAAACCGAAAATGTTCATGTGTGCAAAAAAAGTTGTGCAATACCAAAGAATCAGAAAGAAGAAGCTTCCTAAAAAAACAAGAACTAAAACTTATCTCCTAAAGTTGGTCTCTAAGACTGCAATTTTTCTCCTACCAAGTTTTATTAAAAGGAATACAATGCATCCAGAAAATAACAGCATGAAATTATAGGTAAAAGCAACAGGTCTCCTTCCTTCGCTAAAAATCAAAGAGCGCCTTTTCTTACAGCACAAAAATCTCGCGGCACGGCATTTGTCATCGCTTAGACCAGAAGCTGATACTCTTGACAGAGCTCACCTTCCTCTCATCACCCTTCCTGTCATCCCAGAAAACATATTGAAGCTCTGCTGGAAAGATTTCATAAAGTGCTTTCTAATCAATCACAATGTGATTAGGGTTGTTTCACCAGGTTGATATCATATTGACTTTTTTTTTTGTCCCATAATAACGGAATCGTGAAACTAAAAAAAGGATTCATTGACTTTGGTATTCCTTGAACATTTTAATAAACCGAAACAAAGTGAAAAAAAAAAAAAGTAATCTTAAGTATCTGCGGGACCTAAACTACAGAAAATAGGATTACGATCAAACGGGAGTGTGGTGAGTACACCTGAGAGCAAAACTATTTTATTCAGAATGTAGGGAAACAAAAAGAGAAATGATGTAATGCCTTTGTTTTATGAAATGCTGATCCCGAAGAAGAAGAAGCTCTGCTCTGGTTTGGCTGACTGTCCACCAGCATGCAGAAAAAGAAAAATTTAAAAATTGTTGGGGGCTCATTATATATATATATTTAGAAAGGGGAATACTTTCTCCTAGACCACCATACCTCCTCCTAAGACCTTTGCAAAAGAACCAGCCCTTTTCCTGGTTTCTTCCTCCAGTAATTTCCTCCTCCTGGGTCTTAATCTTGGTTCAGCTTCCCCCTTAAAGTGGATGTAAACCCGATTTTTTTTATTTTTTATGTCCCAATGCACAGTATAAGATGTCCTATCATCTGTGCCCAGTCTTGCCACACAGAGTTAATCCAGCTTTGAGCAATCCTCTTTTTTTTTTTTTTTTTATATATATATTTTTATTAAAGAAATTTCAAACAGAGTATGATGTGACAACAACTGTAAACTTTTGAAATGGCAAAAGAAAGAGAAGGGAGAGGTAAAAGGGAAAGGGAGGGGGAAGAGGATGGGAGAGAGGGGGAGCTACGTCTCTAAATAACACATACTGAGAACATATCGCAGCCTATCTGTGCTCTAGGTTGGGGGGAAGGGTGTGGGGTCAGGGGGGGGGGAGGGGAATGGTCACAGTACAAGAAAGACATCTTCTCAAAGTTCGTTATATCCGTAGGGGTGAGGGTGTGCACCATAAACGACTTCCAGATATGGTAGAAGCGAGTCCTAGATTGCAATCCCCTTTTTTTGTTCAGTGAAATAAAACAGACTTACAGAGAAAAACCTTAGTCCGTTCCGCCCCCCTGCTGTGAGTGACAGGTTATTTACATATCTCATGCACTAGCCTGGAGACAGGCATTATTTTTTATTTCCCACCCCCACTCCTTTTCTGAAGCCATGTGGTTACTTTTTCTGGATTTTGACTGGATGTTAGTGATCATAGCAGAATTTAGTGTAAGGAATACACAGGAAAAATGCATGTTGACAAGGGGATCGTAGAGGAGGGCGGGGAGTCTACTGACATCACGACTTCACCCACAGAGCTCCAGACAACAGATCCACCCACAGAATCTGCAGTACTTCAGTTCTTATAACAGACAGAGGGGAGACGTTTGACAATAAGGATACATGCAGGAGGCATTTATATTCTTATAGATCAGCACTATGTTTAGAAAGGATGAGAGTGGCTTTACATCCACTTTAAGCAGAACAGGTCAGGACACCTTCCGATGACCACTTTTGGCCTAACTTTCAGCACAGAGCACATGTTCTGAGGGAGAGAAGTATGGGGGGGGGGGGCTGTGCTGGGAGAATTGTTCTGGTGTTGGCTGTACTGGGGAAGAGCTGTAGTGGGGAGAGCTATACTAGGGAAGGTTGCACTAGGAACAGCTGTGCTGGGGGAGTGCTGTTCTGGGGGAGAGTTGTACTGGGGCAGATCTGTACTGGGGAGGGCAGATCTGTACTGGGGAGGGCTGAACAGGGGAAGGTCTGCACTGGGGAGAGCTGTACTGGGGGAGAGCTGTACTGGGGGAGAGCTGTACCAGGGATGAGCTGTACCCGGGAGAGCAGTCCTGGGGGAGAGCAGTACCAGGAAGAGCAGTACCAGGAAGAGCAGTACCGGGGGACAGCTTTACCGGGAGAGCAGTATTGGGGGAGAGCTGTACCAGGGAGAGCAGTATTGGGGGAGAGCCGTACCGGGAGAGCTGTACCAGGGAGAGCTGTACCGGGGAAAGCAGTATTGGGGGAGAGCCGTACCGGGGAGAGCTGTACCAGGGAGAGCTGTACCAGGGAGAGCTGTACCGGGGAGAGCAGTATTGGGGGAGAGCTGTACTGGGGGAGAGCTGTACAGTGGGAGAGCTGTTCCCGGGAGGGGGCATTACTAGGGGATAGCTGTACCGGGGAGAGCAGGGAGCTGTACTGGGGAGAGCTGTACAGACTTCTATTGAAAAAAAATAAAACCCGGCTGTGGCGGACGGAGCGGCAGATGTGACGTGGCTTGTGCATGCATGGCATGGTAATTTTTCTAAATAGAACGCTTGTACCTTTAATTGGACAGTATTCCCCGAAGAGGCCCGACATATGGGCGAAACATGATGGGAACTGCATTCTACAGTGCTGTATCCATAAAACGTTATTGCTATGTACTTGCCAATTGTTATCTTTTTAAAAAAAAATTATTTGCTCTTTAAATAAAAAAAAATCTTATATATCACAGTTGATATCATTCTATCTTACACTGCACCTTAAAAATACCAATTTATTCTCTTGTATTTGTCTGGTTCAAGGTCAATGTTAGAAGGAAAATGTCTGGTCTATGTGTCTGGTTTATGTGGCCCATTGCAGCTTCTTGAGGCCAGCTGAAGAAGGAACCTGCCTCTTACAAGTCTAATGCCGCGTACACATAGTTACATAGTTACATAGTTACATAGTTAGTCAGGTTGAAAAAAGACACAAGTCCATCCAGTTCAACCATAAAAAAATAAACAAACAAAATAAAAAAAACACAGTACATCACATATACCCAACTCCATACCCACAATTGATCCAGAGGAAGGCAAATAACCCCAGCAGAGCATGATCCAATTTGCTACAGCAGGGGAAAAAAATTCCCTCCTGATCCCCCGAGAGGCAATCGGATTTACCCTGGATCAACTTACCTACACATCTTAGTACAGTACATCTTAGTTATATTACGTGCATTTAGGAAAGAATCCAGGCCTTTCTTAAAGCAATCTACTGAGCTGGCCAGAACCACCTCTGGAGGGAGTCTGTTCCACATTTTCACAGCTCTTACTGTGAAGAAACCTTTCTGTATTTGGAGGTGAAATCTCTTTTCCTCTAGACGTAAAGAGTGCCCCCTTGTCCTCAGTGTTGACCTTAAAGTGAATAACTCAACACCAAGTTCACTATATGGACTCTTATATATTTGTACATGTTGATCATATCCCCCCTTATTCTCCTCTTCTCAAGAGTGAATACATTCAGTTCCTCTAATCTTTCCTCATAGCTGAGCTCCTCCATGCCTCTTATCAGTTTGGTTGCCCTTCTCTGCACTTTCTCCAGTTCTCCGATATCCTTTTTGAGAACTGGTGCCCAAAACTGGACTGCATATTCCAGATGAGGTCTTACTAATGATTTGTACAGGGGCAAAATGATATCTCTATCTCTGGAGTCCATACCTCTCTTAATACAAGAAAGGACTTTGCTTGCTTTGGAAACCGCAGCTTGGCATTGCATGCCATTATTGAGCTTATGATCAACTAAAACCCCCAGATCCTTCTCCACTACAGATCCCCCCAGTTGTACTCCCCCTAGTATGTATGATGTATGCATATTCTTAGCCCCTAAGTGCATAACTTTACATTTATCAAAATTAACCACTTAACCCCCGGACCATATTGCTGTCCAACGACCAGAGCACTTTTTGTGATTCAGCACTGCGTCGCTTTAACTGACAATTGTGCAGTCGTGCGACGTAGCTCCCAAACAAAATTAGCGTCCTTTTTTTTCCCCACAAATAGAGATTTCTTTTGGTGGTATTTGATCATCTCTGCGTTTTTTTTTTTTTTTGCGCTATAAACAAAAATAGAGCGACTATTTTGAAAAAAAAAAATGCAATATTTTTTACTTTTTTCTGTAATAAATATCCCACAAAAATATATAAAAAAAGTTTTTTTCCTCAGTTTAGGCCGATACGTATTCTTCTACATATTTTTCGTAAAAAAAATCGCACTTAGCATTTATTGATTGGTTTGCGCAAAAGTTATAGCGTTTACAAAATAGGGGGTAGTTTTATGGCATTTTTTAATATTTTTTTTTTTTACTAGTAATGGCGGCGATCAGCATTTTTTTTCAGTACTGCGACCTTATGACGGACACTTCGGACACTTTTGACACATTTTTGGGAACATTGGCATTTTTTTAGCGATCAATGCTATACAAATGTATTACTATAAAACTGCCATTGGCAGTGAAGGGGTTAACACTAGGGGCAGGAAAGGGGTTAAGTGTGTTCCTGGGTGTGTTCTAACTGTATGGGGGGTGGATTCACTAGGGGAAATCACTGATCTTCTGTTCATACATTGTATGAACAGAAAATCAGCGTTTCCCCCGCTGTCAGGAACGAGAGCTATGTGTTTACACACATAGCTCTCGTTCCCCGCTCTGTAACGAGCAATCGCGGGTGCCCGGCGGCGATCGTACCCGCTGGGCACGTGCGCGGGACTTGGGGGGGCGCGCGCGGGCCGCCGGCGGCGCGCACGCGCCCCCTAGTGGCGTCGAAAGTGCCGACGTAGAATGACGGGCTCTCGCCCAGGAGAGCCGACCTGCCGCCGTAGAATGACGGCGGCTGGTCGGCAAGTGGTTAAACCTCATCTGCCACTTAGTCGCCCAATTAGACAGAGCATTGAGGTCGGCTTGTGAATTGGAGACATCCTGCAAGGACGTTATTCCACTGCATAGCTTGGTGTCATCTGCAAAGACAGAAATGTTACTTTTAATCTCAGACCGAATATCATTTATAAATGTATTACAAAGTAAGGGACCCAACATTGAACCTTGGGGTACACCGCTGATAACCTTGGACCATTCAGAGTAAGAATCATTAACCACAACTCTCTGAATCCTGTCTTTCAGCCAGTTTTCTATCCATTTACAAACTGATATATCTAATCCTGTAGACCTTACCTTACACATGAGCCGTGTGTGGGGAACTGTAGCGAACGCTTTAGCAAAATCCAAGTATACCACGTCCACTGCCACGCCTCTGTCCAGGGTTTTACTTACCTCTTCATAAAAGGAAATCAGGTTTGTCTGACAATTTCTGTCTTTCGTGAATCCATGCTGTCTGCTGCTTAAATAGTTTGTTTCCAGAAAGAACTCATCCATGTGGTCTTTTATTAAACGTTCCAGGATCTTCCCAACTATAGAAGTTAAACTAACAGGTCTATAGTTACTTGGTAAAGACTTTGTTCCCTTTTTAAATATACTGTAGGCACCACATTGGCCCTACACCAATCCAGTGGTACTATTCCTGTCATTAATGAGTCCCTAAATATTAGATACAGTGGCTTTGAAATTTCAGAGCTCAATTCTTTTAGGATCCGTGGGTGGATGCCATCTGGTCCAGGTGCTTTATCCACCTTTGTTCTGTCTAAATATTTCTGGACCGTATCACTTTTGAGCCATTGTGGATTTGGGGCTGTGTCACTCCCACCCCCATTATAGACATGAGCTCCCCCATACTCCATTGTATACACAGAGCTGAAGAAAGCATTTAATAAATTAGCCTTCTCTATGTCCTCAGTCACCCACTCTAGATTATTTTATAAAGGGCTTACATGCTCAGACTTGACCTTTTTACTATTAATATGTTTAAAGAGTTTTTTGGGGTTTGTCCTACTATCTTTTGCAATCTGTTGTTCATTTTGAATTTTTGCATCCTTGATTTCCTTTTTACATATTCTATTATATTCTTTGTAACATTTAAACGACACTAGTGTTCCTTCATTTTTATATTTTTTCAAAGCTATTTTCTTATTGTTTATAGCTTTTTTAACTTTGACCGTGAACCATGTGGGTTTTATTTTTAGCCTTTTAAACTTATTGCCCATGGGAATATACTTTGCAGTGAGGTTCCAGACAGTCTTTTTGAAGAATTTCCATTTCTGTTCTGTGTTCATCGGTGCCAATATTCTCTCCCAGTCCAAGTCCTGGAGAGCAGTCCTCATCCGTTGAAAATTTGCTCTTTTGAAATAAAGTGTTTTTATCTTTCCTGTATGTATTTCTTTGCGTACAGCTAACATCAAATTAAATCATGTTATGATCACTGCTACTCATGTGTTCCTTCATCTGAACATTAGTAATAAGCTCTGCATGGTTTGAGATTACCAGGTCCAACAGAGCATCATTCCTAGTTGGGGCCTGAATAAGCTGGACCATAAAATTATCCTGTAATAGGTTTTTAAATTTTTGCCCTTTAACTTTCCCAGCAGTGCCATTACTCCAGTCAGGGTAGTTAAAATCCCCCATTATTATCACCATCACAGACCTTGCAGCCCTTTCCAAGGGCAAGGAGCTGTGCAAGGAGCTGAGTCTCCACCTCCTCATTAACATTGGGTGGTCTATAACAAACTCCAATGAATAACTTTGAACTACGCACATCTGTATGCAGTTCCACCCATAATGCTTCAGCTTCATCACACTCTCCATCAACCAGGTCCTCTTTCACGCTTGCTTTGAGGTCACTCAACATAGAGACAGACCATGCCACACACGATCGGTCAATCCGATGAGAACGGTCTGATGGATTTTTGCATCAGTTAACCGATGAAGCTGACTGATGGTCATTTGCGCCTAAACACCATCAGTTAAAAAAAAAACGATCGTGTCAGAACGCGGTGACGTAAAACAAGACTTGATTCTGAGCATGCATGGATTTTTAACCGATGGTCGTGCCTACTAACAATCGTTTTTTGCTATCGGTTAGGTATCCATCAGTTAATTTTAAAACAAGTTTCAAATTTTTAAACCAATGGATAAATAACTGATTAGGCCCACACACGATTGATTTGGTCTGATGAAAACGGTCCATCAGACCATTTTCATCGGATTGACCGATCGTGTGTACGCGGCATTAAACAACAACCAGCTTTCAGAGAAATAATGTCCCAGACCCCAAAGCCTATTTTAGCATATTCCTGCTAATAGCTCTGAAAGGTCTCCACAATAGTCACAACTCCCAGCAGAACATCCAGTACTGCTGTGCTGTATCTGCTTATAAAATCCTGCTTTCTATTAATCAAGGCACTACCGGCAGCAAGACTTTGCCGGGTCATGTCTGAGTAATACAATAAGGTGATTGACATACATTTTATTAAAAGGATTTTAATTAAGCAACTTGGACAGGCTGTCATACTGAAGCCTATTCTCTTCTTTTCTAGATTAAAAAAAAAGAGAGGAGGAATCGATAGCTTCTTGTTGCATGATTGCATAGTTAAGCAGGATATTATGAGGCGCGGTTTGACCACAAGGATGGATTGATAAAGCCATATTATGTCACAGGAAAGCTTCCATCCTCAGTGGTCTTCTGGAGGATTCAAGGCATTTCCAAACAATGACCTCCTTGTATACAGGTTCCTACCAGGCATGTTATGTAACATTTAAAGCGGAGCTCCACCCAAAAAGACAAAATCTGTCTCCATCCCCCTCCTCTTCGGGGGGGGGGGGGGGGTTGCGGGTACCTGGTTTTAACTGGTACCCACTCAGATGGCCGAGGCTAGTGGTCTCCAAACTGCGGCCCGAGGGTCGGATGCAGCCTTTTGCTTGCCTTTATCTGGCCCTTGGGGGGGGACTATCCCTCCCACTGATAGGAGACACTATTCTGCAATCTGACACCGACAATGGAGCACCATTTCTCCCACTGACACAACTAATAGAGCACTATTCCTCCCTGTGATACCAGCAATGGGGCACTATTTCTCCCCCTAATACCAGATGTTAGCTAACAATAATGCCAGGAACATTTCTACTCCCGCTGGCCTAAGTCCGGCCCTCCAAGAGTCTGAGGGACAATAAACCGGCCCTTTGTTTAGAATGTTTGGAGACCCCTGGCCTATGCAATCCAACTGTAGGGGGATCCGCAGTGGAGAAGGATCTGGGGGTTTTAGTTGATCATAAGCTCAATAATGGCATGCAATGCCAAGCTGCGGTTTCCAAAGCGAGCAAAGTCCTTTCTTGTATTAAGAGAGGTATGGACTCCAGAGATAGAGATATCATTTTGCCCCTGTACAAATCATTAGTAAGACCTCATCTGGAATATGCAGTTCAGTTTTGGGCACCAGTTCTCAAAAAGGATATCGGAGAACTGGAGAAAGTGCAGAGAAGGGCAACTAAACTGATAAGAGGCATGGAGGAGCTCAGCAATGAGGAAAGATTAGAGGAACTGAATTTATTTACTCTTGAGAAGAGGAGAATAAGGGGGGAGATGATCACCATGTACAAATATATAAGAGGTCCATATAGGGAACTTGGTGTTGAGTTATTCACTTTACGGTCATCACAGAGGACAAGGGGCACTCTTTACGTCTAGAGGAAAAGAGATTTCACCTCCAAATACGGAAAGGTTTCTTCACAGTAAGAGCTGTGAAAATGTGGAATAGACTCCCCCCAGAGGTGGTTCTGGCCTGTTCAGTAGGTTGCTTTAAGGAAGACCTGGATACTTTCCTAAATGTACAGAATATAACTGGGTACTGACATCTATAGGTAAAGTTAATCCGGGGAAAATCTGATTGCCTCTCGGGGGATCAGTAAAGAATTTTTTTCCCCTCCGGTAGCAAATTGGATCATGCTCTGCTGTTTTTTTTTGCCTTCCTCTGGATCAACTGTGGGTATAGAATTGTGTAGATGAGATTGTACGATGTATTATTATTTTTTTTATGGCTGAACTAGATGGACTTGTGTCTTTTTTCAACCTGACTAACTATGTAACTACGACTGGAAGTTCTCCTCACCCCCTCCCTCACTGCAGTCTTCTGGGACACTTCACAGGTACCAGAAGACTGCAGAACCATTCACAATGCGCAGTGCAACTTGCGCATTCACAGGTGGGCACCCGGCTGTCACAAGCGGGTGCCCACAGCTGAAATGTCGGCACCGGGGAGAGAAGCCCCTGGGAAGGAGTGGCTCGGATGATCACATCGTTGGATCCTAGGACAGGTGAATGTCTGTTTATTAAAAGTCAGCAGCTACAGTTTGTGCCATCAAATGCAGCCACCGTGCCCATCAATTGCAGGCACTGTGTCCATTAAATGCAGCCCCCCATCCCCTCCCTCCTGTTTTACTCACCTGAGCCCATTCGTTCCTATGCCGGAGACACACACACCCTCTCTGGTCGGGGGCTCGGCTCTTGATTGGATAGATTATTAACAGCGCAGCCAATGACACGGCCGCCAGGGGGTGGGGCCTATTCCGGCTTTCTGTGTCTAATGGACGCAAAAGCTGGACTCGGGAGCACGCCTGCATGGGTTCCCCCGGGGAAAGCGCTTCTCCTAGGTGTTTTTTTTACCAATGCGGAGAGGAGTAACTAAGAAGAGTGCTTCTCCTAGGCAGAGGCGTATCTAGTAAAAATGGCGCCTATGGCAAGCACTGAAACTGCACCCTTGTCAAAACATTTGAAACCCTTCTTTCAGATAACCAGGGACACCTGGGGACAGGGCGGGGACAGAGAGGGACACCGGGGACCACTGGCGGCTGGTGCTGATTTTTTTTTTGGGGGCGCAAACAAACTGAAAAACACAAAAACATCAATTGCAGCCACTGTGCCCATCAAACGCAGCCACTACCCTATGTGGATCCGGTCTGGCGAGTCATCGGCCGTCTTGGGTGCACCTGTCACTCCCCTCCCCAGGCAGAATTAGAAATATTAACAATTGATGTGCCGGCGCCGCGCTTCAGCAGGGCGGGCGCGGCGCTGGGAGCTACATTAGTTCGGGAGGCGGCCGCGGGAGGACAGGTGTTTTTTTTTTCATGCAGGGGGGGTGGCTTTTTGCTGCCCCCTCCCCATGGCGCCCATGGCACTTGCCATGGCTGCCATACCCTAGATACGCCACTGCTCCTAGGTGGTTTGCCGATGCAGGGGACGAACTACTAGCGCTGGCGAGGGACCCCAGAAGAGGAGGATCGCGCCACTTTGTGCAACGAACTGCACAGTTGAGGTAAGTATGACATGTTTGTTATTTAAAAAAAACACACACACAGGTTTAGTAACCCTTTAAAGACCACTGTTCTAAACCATCATACTTTCCCTTAAACACTTGTGTGCTGATGCCTGTCCAGTGACACTGACAGCTCACATACAGTATGGGTGTGACCAATCAATTTCCATCTGTCATTTTACAGGGCGTCTGATTGGCTGTTATTAGTCATAGTGCTACTCTTTTCTTTCTTCTTATCTCAGATTTGTAAATGGGTTCATGTGTATCTGATAACATTTTGTATACAATAAGTTCCATTACAGATCCCCCAGGTCCCCCAGGTTTGTACATTCATTTCACACAGCTTAAGCGGAGCGCAGGCTAATGTATACAATTGCGGTGCTAACCAGTGTTTTGCAGGCGTATGTTTTTCAGCATTTTAAAGAATAATTATGTGAGTGTATTCAGATGAAAGGCTGGCTATTTTTCCATTATGCAAACCAAGGTAGGACTAGATCGCGGTAGATTTGTAAGTAATGTATTTTATTAATGTGCATCAGTGCCGAACTAACACATCCGCAGCGTGCTCCCGTTTTATTACTTCACCTTTTCTCACTCGTATTTCCGCGGCCTTCCTGTGTAGAAGTGCCGTCAAATAAAAAGCTATTTGCATTGACCATGACACACTGAAGCCTTTATGATTCCTTTGCGTTAAAGTGGATGTAAAGCTACTCTCATCCTTTCTAAACTACTGCCATAGTGCTGATCTATAAGGATATAGATGCCTCCTGCATGTATCCTTACCTGTCATATGTCTCCCCTCTGTCTGTTATCAGACCCTAAAAACTGCAGATTCTGTGGGCGCGTCTGTTGTCTGGAGCTCGGTGGGTGGAGTCGTGATGTCAGTAGACTCCCCGCCCACCTCTACACTCCCCTTCAGTGTTGCCAACCTACCAGATTGAAATTTACTGTCACAACACCCGAAATTTACTGGCACAGCCACGTTTCACAAAAGTTACTAAATTAAATTTTTAGGTGCAAATTTCAGTACTTAGGCTACAAACAAGTACACTAGGCAAATAGCAATATGATTTAAGGTAGATATTAAGGAAAAAAATATTTCTGTTATTTACATATTTGTCACATTACCCCCTGCCTTCACCCCCTCTGCGGTGCCACAATCTCCCCCTGCCTCCAATCTCCCCTGCCTGCAATCTCCCACAGGCCCCCTGCCTCCATCCCCCTCTGCGGTGCCTCCAACCCCCCTCTGCCTCCAATCGCCCCCTGCCTCCAATCTCCCTCTGCCTCCAATTGCCCCCTGCCTCCAATCGCCCCCTGCCTCCAATCTCCCTTTGCCTCCAATCTCCCACAGGACCCCTGCCTCCAATCACCCCCTGCCTCCATCCCCCTCTGCGGTGCCACCAACAACCCCTGTCTCCATCCTCCACCTTCTGTGGTGCCACCATCCCCCTCAGCGGTGCCACCAACACCCCCACCTTCAATCTCCCCCTGTCTTCAATCTCCCCCTGCCCCCATCCCCCTCTGCGGTGCCACCACAGCCACCATTACCCCCTGCCTCCAATCTCCATGCGCAGTTCCAAGCCGAACTGATCTTGCCTATTTTTACTGGCACATTCCCGCAACCACGGACATTTACGCAAGGGGGAAATTTGTGCTAGTTTTTACAAACTTTCCGTAAAAAAATGGACGGTTGGCAACACTGTTCCCCTTGTCAGCATGCACTTTCTCCTGTTTATTTCTTACACTAAATTCTGCTATGATCACTAACATCCATTCAAAACCCAGAAAAGTCATCACATGACTTCTCAGGCACGTGCATTACTGTAGATATGTAAATCACATGTCACTCACAGCTGGATTGACTCTTTGTGGCAAGACTGGGCACCAATGATCTGAAATCTTATACTCTATATTGTGCCAGACAAAAATAATTTTTTTTTTTGTGGTTTTATTGTATTTATCTAATTCCAGCTTAACCACGGTCATTATGCAGCTAAAGGACCAGGCCCCTTTTTACGATTCGGCACTGCGTCGCTTTAACTGACAATTGCGTGGCCGTGCGACGTTGAACCCAAATAAAATCGACGTCCTTTTTGTCCCACAAATAGAGCTTTCTTTTGGTGGTATTTGATCACCTCTGCGGTTTTTATTTTTTGCGCTATAAACAAAAATAGAGCGACAATTAAAAAAATAAATGCAATATTTTTACTTTTTGCTATAATAAATACCCCCCCCAAAAAAAAAAAAAAAAATATATATATATATATATATATATATATATATATAAAAAATAAAAAATGTCCTCGGTTTAGGCCAATACGTATTCTTATACATATTTTTGGTAAAAAAAATAAAAAATTGCAATAAGCGTTTAATGATTGGTTTGTGCAAAAGTTTTAGGCCCCGTACACACGAGCAAATAGATTTGTTCAAATCGGTCGGAATGACCGATTTGAACAAATCTGTCTGCTGGCCGTTTTGGTTTGATCGCTATACACACGATCAAACCAAAATCCCCGCCAGCAGACAGCGCAGTGACGTGGCGGTGACGTTGACGGCGCCACGTCACCACACCAGGAAGTAAATTACTTCTGCGCATGCGTCAAATCCATTCGACGCATGTGCGAGAAGATATGTCTGCTGGTTAGCGTACTAACCAGCAGACATATCGGGCGGACGGATTCCCAGCAGACAGATTTTAAAGCATGCTTTTAAATCTGTCGGCTGGCCAAATCCGTCGGCTCGCCCGTACACACGATCAAATCTGTCTGCTGGGACGGTCGGGCCGACCGTTTCCAGCAGATACATTTAATCGTGTGTACGCGGCTTTAGCGTTTACAAAATAGGGGATAGTTCTATGGCATTTTTATTAATACATTTTTTTTTTACTACTAATGGCGGCGATCAGCGATTTTTTTCGTGACTGTGACATTATGGCGGACACATCAGACACTTTTGACACCTTTTTGGGACCATTGTCATTTTCACAGTGAGAAGTGCTATAAAAATGCACTGATACTGTGAAAATGACAATGGCAGTGAAGGGGTTAACCAGGAGGGGGCGCTGCAGGGGTTAAGTGTTCCCTAAGGGAGTGTTCTTACTGTGGGGGGCGAGGCTGTGCGTGCGACGTCACTGATCGCTGTTCCCTAACACAGGGAACAGACGATCAGTGACAGCCAAACTAGGAAGCACGGGGAGAGGTTTGTTTACACTTACCTCTCCTGGCGGCGATCGGGTCTCGCGGGCGTGGTTACAGAGCGGTCATGGAGCTCGCGACCCACGGCTGGGTATCTTAAAGGGGACGTACCTGTACGTCCATATGCCCAGCCGTGCCATTCTGCGACATAAATAGTCGTGCGGCGGTCCTTAACCGCTTGCCGACCACCCACCGTAGTCTTACAGCGGCAGGTCGGATCGGCTGCGCGAAATCACGTAATCTAATGTGATTTGCATTGCAACCACTAGAGGCGTGCCCTGCTCGCCCCTGGTGCCGATGCGAGTGCCCGGCGGACACCCACGATCACTCGTTACAGAGCGAGAACCGGAAGCTGTGTATGTAAACACACAGCTCCCGATCCTTTTAGGGGGAGAAATGCCTGATCATATGTTCATACAATGTATGAACAGAGATCTGTCATTTCCCCTTCAGTTAGAACACAATGAGGGAACATAACTAACCCCTTCCTTGCCCCCTAATGTTAACCCGTTCCCTGCCAGTGACATTTTTACAGTAATCAATGCATTTTTTTAGCACTGATCGCTTTAAAAATGCTAATGGTCCCAAAAATGTGTCAAAAGTGTCCGATGTGTCCTCCATAACGTCGCAGTACCGATAAAAATCGCTGATCGCCGCCATTACTAGTAAAAAAAAATATACATATATAAAAATGCCATAAATCTATCCCCTTTTTTGTAAATTCTATAACTTTAGCGCAAACCAATCAATAAATGCTTATTGCGATTTTTTTTACAAAAAATATGTAGAAGAATACGTATCGGCCTAAACTCAGGAAAAAATGTTTGTTTTTTTTATAGATTTTTGGGGGATATTTATTATAGCAAAAAGTAAAAAATATAAATTTTTTATTCAAAATTGTCGCTCTATTTTTGTTTATAGCGCAAAAAATAAAAACCGCAGAGGTGATCAAATACCACCAAAAGAAAGCTCTATTTGTGGGGAAAAAAACGCCAATTTTGTTTGGAAGCCACGTTGCACGACCGCGCAATTGTCAGTTACAGCGACGCCGTGCCGAATTGCAAAAAGTGACCCGGTCAAAATGGGCGGGGCTGAAGTGGTTAAGGGGTTAAAATTTAGTTAGGATTTAAAAAAACGAAGTATGTAATATGAGGCTAAATAGGTAATTCCATCCAATGTACTGAATACAGAAATTCTAACGCTCCCATTTTCATCTCCTAACTTTTATTCGGCATTAGAGAAGGAATATCTCCTGCCTGCTCACTGATTTCCACTTCTGCTAAGATGGCCCCTGGGTTTTCCTCTACCCGTGAGCCAATCATCGCCGCTAAACCAACAGTCTGTGCTCACAGGCCAATGTGTCTGACCTTTGCTGTCAGTAATCACTTCAAGAATTTCTTCAGAGAAGGTGTTCTCCTGGGGAAAAAGCGCACATTCTGCTGCGACTGCCGAATCCCTGATTACCTTCGTGCCTCACTCCGCTAAAGCCAATTTAAAACATTTTTCACCAATAAACTGATAATAAAACTACCAGGAAGTTCAGACGAAAAGGTGAAATCTTTTGTAGGTTTTGGCTATCTATACTACTGTGCAAAAATTTAGGGCAGGTGTGAAAAGATGCTGTAAATTAAGAATGCTTTCAGAAAAAGTGCACACAGGTTTTGAAGGAACTTGGCAGGTAGGCCGTTCCAAACATCTTGCAAAACAAATCAAATCCTCAAATCCTTCTGTCTCTTCATGTAGACAAACTCTGTGATAATGAGATTAGGGCTCTGTGGGGGCCACACCATCACTTCCAGGACTCCTTGTTCTTCTTTTCACAGAAAATAGTTCTTACTGTAAATACCATATTTATCGGTATATAACACACACTTTTTCCCCCTGAAAATAGGGGGAAAAATCACGGTGCGTGCTATACGCCGATAGCGTACCTTGGAGGAGAAGGAGGGGGACGAGTGCTGCCGGAATCACCAAGCCATCATGTCCTTTTTACTCGGCTCTGACGTCACACACACGTCCCGCCTCCACCACCAGCATTGGACCAGTGTTCTGTCAATCACAATGGCGGAGGCGGAACTGTGTATATGACTGCCGACTGAGAGCTGAGTACTGTAAACAGAAGATGACGGCTCTGTGATTACCGCGGCACTCGTCCCCCTCCTGATTTCCTGCACTGCATGAGAGATGGTGAGGCTGCATTGGATGGGCACAGATCAGGCTGCAGATGGGCACAGATCAGGCTGCAAATGGGCACAGAGGCTGCATTGAGGCTGCAGATGGGCATCAGGCTGCATTGGATGGGCACAGATATGGCTTCAGATGTGCACAGAGGCTGCATTGAGGCTGCAGATGCACATCAGCTGCATTGGATTGGTGCAGATCATCCTGCAAATGGTCACAGAAGCTGCTTTGAGGCTGCAGATGGAGATCAGGCTGCATTGAAGCTGCACATGGGCACTAATCAGGCTGCATTGATTGTCACTGACCATTATTTTGCTTCAAAGTGGTTTATTTGAAAAAAAAAACTGAAACGTCCTTCTTAAATTGAAGGTGCGTGTAGTACGCCGATAAATATGATATATTGGCTGCTGCAGAATAGTTTTGGGGCCAATCACACGTCTCCCTGATGGTATAGTATGATGGAGTACATACGGCACCTGCGCAATGACGTCATCGCCCGGCGCCGGAATGCGGAAGTGCACCGTGAATCATGGCGGTTTCTCCGTGCACCTGCCCGCTCCTATAAAGAGAACAGTGTGCAGAATGCACACTGTTCTATTATTGTCGGCCGTAGCCGGCTTGGCTACCAAAGCACTATGGGTACCAGCAATCCTTAAGCCTGTAAACCATGCCACCCTGGATGCCTGCCTGGTTGAAGCTAATGCAGACTGCCATGTTGGGACACCTTAAGGATATCTTCCTCCAGATTACGCTGCACTACAGAAATCCCATTGCTGCTATCAGACTACAACACTCAAGCCCTGCAAACGGATAAGTAGCAATTCGTTCACTTGTAGTGCCTTATAAAGACCCCTGCAGTGCTCAGTGTGGGGAAGAGAGCTCCGATGGGTCACAGAAGCTATAATGAAGGTATCCGGCACAATTTTTTTTCAGAAGTACGCACATTGTACAGTACATTATATACTACTGTAATAGAGTGGATTATAGGATTTTACAAGAATTTTAACTCAGGTTCCTGACAGGCAGGGAAGGAGAGGGGGAGAGAAGACAGCACATTACATGGTTAGACCTACCCCGAAAATAAGCCCTACTGTGTCTTTTGTTGCCAATATTAATATAAGACACCGGGCTTATTTTGGGGAAACATGGTACTTGGACATCTTATTCCAGCAAATGATATGCAAGTAGACCCAACATTGCTGTAACCAAGAGAAGAAGACTCACAAGCACAAGAACCTTCATATTAATGCAGATCAAACACCCCGGAGAACAGAAACCCAGGAACTAGGAGCGCGCACAGGTTTCTTTTAATTTTTTTCTCCAAATCGTTCAATGTGACAATTCACTCCAAAATGAGTGCTGATTAAAGAACCCACCCCACGGTGTGTAAGCACTCAGAAAGGCCTTGTTCTGGATCAGAAATCAGAAAAGCACAGCTAAATAATAGAGAAAAAAAAATGGAGCGCAAACTATTGTGTTATATGACTGGCAAGAAAGCTAATTTTCTCCAACAAAGAAACTCATTAAGCAGGTAGTCACATTTTGAATTGCAAATGTCATCTATGAAAGATTATTACATATATTTTTGGAGGGCGCTCTTGCTCTCTTTACCTTCGCAAGACGCCGGATTCCTGGGCTGAGCGCTCAATATTGTCAAAAGATTTTCTGCTTTAATTTTGATGATTCCGTCAGCCGCTGCGGGGTGTGAGAGGTCTAGAATCTCGCTAGAGGATTCTCTACATCAGAGGAATATTTAGAAAGGACTTTGAATTATAATCACTTTGGGGGAAAAAAAAAGCCACTACCTGTAAATTGAATCTCCTTCAACTTAGGACTTGTTCACACTAATGGTGCTCTCTGAAAAATAATCCGAGCATTTGCCAGACGGCAAGGAGGTGCTTTATCACCTCTTCACCACCTGCTTGAGCCCCTTGAATCCTGCACTAGAACGTAGCAACTATTTGCATTGTACACAGTTGTGGGGTGCTTGCAAAGCACCTGCATTCACCTGTATGTCCCAGATTTGGCAGGTCCTACAGGGGGGGGGGGGGGTGGTTGTAAAAGGTTGAGGTTGAACTGTGCTTCTACTGCCTCTCAAATGATGCCCCCTTTAACTGCAGAGACAGAGGCCAGGGGTGTACACATGCCAAAGCCAGAAAGCAAAGCATTGCGACTTCAGCATGTGTTCACCCCTGGCCTCTGTCTCTGCAGGTAAAGGGGGAATCATTTGAGGGGCAGTAGAAGCACTGACCAGCCGCCGTCATTATACTATGGCAGGTCGGCACGATCCCACAAAACGTTGTAACTGTCCGTTGGCTCCTTTAAGCGGGATAGCAAACGCGTGCCCGCTGCACTGTGGGGGTGGCCAGCGGTCACGATATCTGCTGGCCACGCGCGATCGTGGGCACGAGAGCACACCCTGTTCTGTGTGTAGAGAAGAGAGAGATCGTGAGTTCCTACTAGCTAGAAACAGCAATCTGTCACCTCCTCTAGTGTGTCATATGCCTCTACAGTTAGAACACACATGAGGGAACACAGTTAACCCTTTGATTGCCCCCTAGTGTTAACCCCTTCCCTGCCAGCGATATTTACACAGTAATCAGTGCATTTTTATAGCACTGATCGCTCTATAATTGTCAATGGTCCCAAAAATGTGTCCAAAGTGTCCGATGTGTCCGCCAAAATGTTGCAGTCCTGATAAAAATTGCAGATTACCGCTATTACTAGCTAAATAGGAATCCCCTTCCCCCCTTGCATTTTTTTAAAATTTCTTCTTCTTTCATATCTTTAATTTCTTCTCTTAGTTTGTCCACTGGGTTGTCTTCAAAACACATATTTGAATACCCAGCAAATTCAGCCTTGTCTACTGTAGCCCACATCACACTGGATCACGTGCCACCACCTACTCATCAGGTGTGGAGGAAGTCCTATAACAGCCAATTGCCAAAATTGCATGTAAAATCATGCAGGCTGGTCGTGCCCAAGTTGATTGATCGATCAACTTGGGTACATTCAGCCTGCCCAGATATGGTTCGCATCTAGGTGAGTTCCTGCTGAAGCCAGCTGTGATTCAAATTGTCTATGACAAGCTTTGCTTTGTGAATATCCCCACACATTTACTTCCTTAATCTTTGTAGTGACCTGTCATTAGGCACTGCTGTGTCACACATTGCACAGAGCCCACCTACTGATCTATAGAGGAGGAGGGGTCTCAGGAGGCAGAGCCAGCACAGGAATTACTGTTTGCAGACAGCACTGTACTATGGGATATTTAGTCCTAAGAAATGAAATGTAAACTGCAAATGAGAAGCAGCACTCTCCTCAACCTCCAGAGGCCTGGTGGTGACTCCTCAGAGTGCAGGTTCCTAGACATAGTGGTTGTTGTGGAAGGTGAAAAGATGGGTGCCAGTCACTTTTAAGGATTAACAAAGAGATTTTGATTTTTCTTAACAGGAACCCTGGGAGAGAGGAATAGGGCATACCCTTAGAGAAATGCAATAGCAAATAGGCAGACTCCTTAGACAAAAAAAGACAGCAACACAGAAAAAGGGTCTTTAAGCTGAGAGCAGCAATCTGTATTTTACTGCTGTCTCCTATAGCAACAAACTCAGCACACAAATAGCTACCCGCTGTACTCCTTTAAGCTTAGCTCTTTGGATGAGTCTCCCCTGAAGCTTTCCCAGTCATTTCTCCTGGTACTCCTTTAGAACTCTATTCCTTTACACCTGCCTCCAGCAACAAGAGTGGTTGACCCTCTGGAAACTCTTTCTCCCTTGCCTCCCGGCAATGATCAGGCTCCCCCCGGGCCGAGCCCCTTTACACATGGCTAGGCCTCAGGCTTCAGGCCTCTGTTGCTGCTCCACACACACCAACCCAGGCCGCAGCCCGGGTGGAAAGAACCCTGATCATCTGACCTTCTCCGAATAAATACCTTTACCCAGCATCCTCAGTGGAGAAGTATACTCACTCGTAATCTGCATTTACTGTAATTCATCATACTAATGCCAAAGGCAACAGTGCCACCTAATGAAAAAGGTGAAATCACAGTCAAACCCAGGCTTGGGAGAAACCCATTTGATCAAAGACTACAAATTAGCCAGGCTGAATACCACCTAGCACAACTAAATGTACTATCAGCCCTGTTTAGGACAAGGATGCTACATGTATATGATGTAGCCAAATAAAGGAAAATACTAAGGAGTTATCGAGTTGACGGCTAAATTCTTGCTTTGGATGTTCGTACAGGGGAGTGGGGATCCCCCAGCCTGAGCATCAGATCTTTTCAATTGTGCAGTTGAGCTTGGGTATTTTCTGCTTCTATAGACTTTCTTTAGTTTAGGTTCACATTTGTGCATGCAGGTTTATGCATGCACGGGTACTTGTGGGAAATGTGGAAAAATAAGATCCCAAAACCTTTTTTTTAAATGTGCCGCAGGGGCAGCACCATGCGGTTTCACGCACACAATAACATGAGCGTTTTACCAATGCATGGGTTGACATAGGAATTAATAACAACCTTGGGTATCTGCTAAAATCAGTGTGTTTTTCATATTGATGTGCATTTCCGACCCACACATGTGAACCTAGCCTAAAGGTCCCTGTAACAGACTCATGCTGCGTACACACGATCACTTTTTGTGATGAAAAAAAAAGTCATTTTATCTGACGAAACAAAACAACGTTTTTCAAACTTCATTTTCAAAGACGACATTGCATACACACCATCGTTTTTCCACAATGCTCTTGCAAAGCGCGGTTACCTAAGACACTTTCGACGGCACTCTGTTCCATTGAAGCTCCCATCTCATAACTTGCTTCTAAGCATGCGCAGGTTTAAAAACGTTGTTTTAAACGTTGTTTTGCCCACACACCATCACTTTTTATGACACAAAAAACGACATTTTGAAAAAAGACACAAAAAATTCAAGCATGTTGGAATTTTTTTTTGGTCGTTTTTTTGAAGACATAAAACTACGTTTTGCCCACACACGGTCATTTTAAATGACGTTTTTTAAAACTTCGTTTTTTTTCATCACAAAAAGTGATCGTGTGTACGCGGCATCAGCCGGGACATTCCCGAAGCCTCTTATGTCTAAAATCATCCTATGTCCACTAGGGGCATATGATGACTGAGACATTATATCTTGGACTACTTGAGATGGGATCATTATGGGATCATTATGTAATTATTATCCATAATATATTTCAGGATATCTGTAAAGAACTACAGGGAGTGCAGATTTATTAGGCAAATGAGTATTTTGACCACATCATCCTCTTTATGCATGTTGTCTTACTCCAAGCTGTATAGGCTCGAAAGCCTACTACCAATTAAAAATATTAGGTGATGTGCATCTCTGTAATGAGAAGGGGTGTGGTCTAATGACATCAACACCCTATATCAGGTGTGCATAATTATTAGGCAACTTCCTTTCCTTTGGCAAAATGGGTCAAAAGAAGGACTTGACAGGCTCAGAAAAGTCAAAAATAGTGAGATATCTTGCAGAGGGATGCAGCACTCTTAAAATTGCAAAGCTTCTGAAGCGTGATCATCGAACAATCAAGCGTTTCATTCAAAATAGTCAACAGGGTCGCAAGAAGCGTGTGGAAAAACCAAGGCGCAAAATAACTGCCCATGAACTGAGAAAAGTCAAGCGTGCAGCTGCCAAGATGCCACTTGCCACCAGTTTGGCCATATTTCAGAGCTGCAACATCACTGGAGTGCCCAAAAGCACAAGGTGTGCAATACTCAGAGACATGGCCAAGGTAAGAAAGGCTGAAAGACGACCACCACTGAACAAGACACACAAGCTGAAACGTCAAGACTGGGCCAAGAAATATCTCAAGACTGATTTTTCTAAGGTTTTATGGACTGATGAAATGAGAGTGAGTCTTGATGGGCCAGATGGATGGGCCCGTGGCTGGATTGGTAAAGGGCAGAGAGCTCCAGTCCGACTCAGACGCCAGCAAGGTGGAGGTGGAGTACTGGTTTGGGCTGGTATCATCAAAGATGAGCTTGTGGGGCCTTTTCGGGTTGAGGATGGAGTCAAGCTCAACTCCCAGTCCTACTGCCAGTTTCTGGAAGACACCTTCTTCAAGCAGTGGTACAGGAAGAAGTCTGCATCCTTCAAGAAAAACATGATTTTCATGCAGGACAATGCTCCATCACACGCGTCCAAGTACTCCACAGCGTGGCTGGCAAGAAAGGGTATAAAAGAAGAAAAACTAATGACATGGCCTCCTTGTTCACCTGATCTGAACCCCATTGAGAACCTGTGGTCCATCATCAAATGTGAGATTTACAAGGAGGGAAAACAGTACACCTCTCTGAACAGTGTCTGGGAGGCTGTGGTTGCTGCTGCACGTAATGTTGATGGTGAACAGATCAAAACACTGACAGAATCCATGGATGGCAGGCTTTTGAGTGTCCTTGCAAAGAAAGGTGGCTATATTGGTCACTGATTTGTTTTTGTTTTGTTTTTGAATGTCAGAAATGTATATTTGTGAATGTTGAGATGTTATATTGGTTTTACTGGTAAAAATAAATAATTGAAATGGGTATATATTTGTTTTTTGTTAAGTTGCCTAATAATTATGCACAGTAATAGTCACCTGCACACACAGATATCCCCCTAAAATAGCTAAAACTAAAAACAAACTAAAAACTACTTCCAAAAATATTCAGCTTTGATATTAATGAGTTTTTGGGGTTCATTGAGAACATGGTTGTTGTTCAATAATAAAATGAATCCTCAAAAATACAACTTGCCTAATAATTCTGCACTCCCTGTATTTACTGTTTGTTGATTCTGAACTCAACGGGTTTATTGTAAGAGTGACTCATTCATAATGTTGGGACCAGGGCTTTTTTTCTGGGGGAACTTGGGGGAACTCAGTTCCACCACCTCTGGCTCAGACCCTTTGGTGCCTGCTCACCACAATCACTTGTAAACACAGAAGTCTGGTTTCTGTGTTTACAAGTGACAGCTTTGTAACCCCCTGAACTCTGCACCCTGTATGTAATGCAAATCTGGTATTTAATGCCCCTTTAAGACCCTTCTACTGTTTGTGAAATCTGAACGGGTCGTGGTTGAGTTCCTGCACCTATTTTCTGAGAAAAAAAGCTCTGGTTGGGACACATACTGTTAGATGCTAATGTCCTCACCTCCAGCCACCTGTCTGTTCTCTGTGCTAATTGACCCTGCTATTGTGTGAATATGTCCTGTGTTTACACTTATGACAATGTGTATTGTATAGCAGGTGAGCGAGGAGACGTGACGTCTACTCGCCTAGTCTGGGTAAATAATTAGTAAATTAGCTCATGTTAATTTATTTTCTGGTTACCTCCTCTTTAAACTGTATATGAGGTTATATTATTGGTTCTATTAAACACTCCATGTTCAGCAGACAAACAAGTATTGTCTCGTTGTGTGCTTGAGAGGAGCTGGAATATCTGATATCTATATCCAGAATGATAGGAATCGGTATAGTATGGAAGCGCTAAAGTGGAGTGTGGGACGTTCCGTTACAGTCCCATCCACACCAGATGCTCTTGGATTCATCTTGTTAATGCATTTCCAATGCATAGACAGTAAAAAGCAATGAGTTCCCACTAATGCATTACACTGAAATGGGCTGAAAAAAAAAACTGCTGTAGGGTGCATTTTTAGCTGAGCAGCACACATAAACTGCATTGCAACTAAAAAACGAAAATAAAAGCACAATACAAAAAAACACATATAAAAACACATTGTGAAGTATGAAAACAATGCAATATAATGTGATGCAACTCATTAAAAAAAATGTATTCTAATGCATGTACATGCACTTTCATTAATGCAAGGAATACATGGCGACTGTGGTGTGAACGGATCCGAAAAGCTAAAAAGACCTGCTGTGACGTGCTTCTGGAGATCAAGCAGTGAAATAACTGTGGGGGACACAGATCATAAACTCCAGGGTTCATTTCTATTCATGCCTGCACTTTTGCTGTTAATCCGGTGATATTATGCTTCTATACAGTTTCAGTTTATATGAAAAGAGTGCTAGAAAGATAATGTCTCATTGCACATAGCAACCGGTCCGCTTACAGCTGTCATAGTCTGTAGTTTAAGGGCTCATTTCCACTGGCGTTTTTACAGCCACTTTTCTGAGCATTTTTTGCAGCTTAAAAACGCCTGTCCATGTTAGTCTATGGCCTCATGCCCACCATGACGTTTTTGAGCTGTAGATGTCTGAGACGTTTTTAAGCTGCAAAAAAAACGTGGGACCATGGCGTTCTGAAGCTCCAGCAATAGAGCTGTAAAAACGCCAGACATTAAAAAACGCTCAAAAACACTGCCGCAGTGTTTTTAAAGCTCCAGCTTTTTTTTTTTTTTTCTAAAATAAACATGGACAGACGTTTTTAAGCTGTAAAAAACGCTCAGAAAAGTGGCTGTAAAAACGCCAGTGGAAATGAAGCCTTAGAATTAAACAGGGATTCTGATTGGTTGATGTGGGCTGAAAGAAGTTTTCTCGTTAGAAGAAGGTGACCAGATTTTAAAATTAAATCCGGGGAGATATTTTTTATTTTTTTAGAAAAAGGAGGGAGTGGGAGTAAGGGAATAGTTGCTGAAGCTATACCCAGTGTAACCCGCTCGATTGGTTGGAGGGGACTGTCTTGGTACTGATAAAATAACAATAAGCAAAGTAGTGTAAAAGGTTTATTGAAATATAAAATTGCAAAACAATTGTACAAATCCAGGATTGGTCGAAGTCTACTAGTTTCACGGGATTGCCGCTTCATCAGGACAGCCAATCCAGTGGATCAATTGTTAGTGTGCGGAACCAGGCAACCAAAGGGGGGATTCTCCCGGCGGCGGACAGGGGGATAATAAGCTGTGGATTTCATGGTATGGTTCTTGGGAGATGAGGTCAGGTCATGGTGGAGGATAATCCGGGTGGCGTGGGCAGATAAAAAGGAGACCGTGGAATGGAGCATAATTATGAGGAAGGACAACGATGCATAACTGGGGGTGTCCAACAATGCTGGTGAAACCAGTGATGTGTCATCAGACGGAGGTATCCGTGTGTCTGACAAATGCAGGGTAATGCAAGGACTGAGGGTAGGGAAAAGTGCACCGGTAGAGACCATAATTTGCTGCCAAAACATGTCCCGATCTGATACCAACCCAACCACCAGACCACCAGGAGACAGGTCCACGCTGCTGACTGGGATGATGGTACATTTTTTAATTCTACTACTTCCCCTTAAATGAGGCTATACTCCCCCTTTTTACATTTTTATTTTTTTACTTGTAATGGCAGCAATCAGCGACTCTCAGCCCGTCGCGGCTGCCATTGCCCGCTTTACAGCCTGTCAAGTCTAATGCTGGCCATACACTCCACGAAAAATCGTCCGAACGAACTTTCAAAAAACAAAAGTTCTGTTGTGAGTGCAGTGGACATAAAAAATAAAAAATGTTTCGTTCTTTTTACATATACCTAGTGCAGAAAGTTCGGACGGGAAACACATTAACCTTCCGATTTATCGTTCGTTCGGCAGAAAAACGTTCCAACGATTTTCGATTTTGTGCCCATTAACTGGCCGAAAAACGAAAGATCTTTCTTAACGACCGATTTTTGGCCGAATTTTCGTATAGTGTATGGCCAGCATTACTCTCCAGGCCCTGGCTACTACTGGGTTGATTGAACACAGCTGATCACATAGTTAAAGAAGCTCATCAACGGCTCTTTATTGGGATCAGTGATATGCCATGTTACAGGGACAGAGCGCACCACCGATCACCGTGCATCCCTGCAGGTACACATGCACAGAGAGAATGGGACGACGTCATATGATTTCCTCCCTAAACAAGAGAGCTGATGCCCACCCATCATTTGACAATACGGTGGGCAGAAGGCAGTTATTTAATTTATTACAATACTTATTCAAAATATTCCCTAAAGCCTAGTACACACTGACTGAATGTTGGGAGACATTGAACCGGCCAACATTCGGCCCATGTGTATGTCAGCCGGTTCAACAGAAGCTGGCCAAATGGAAAACCAGCAACCGAGTGGCTCCCAATCAGTGTTTTCAGCCACTTCCCCTTGTCAGAACACAACAGCTCAGGAGGGGAAATTAGCTTTTTTTTTTCGTGACTGTGACATTATGGGGGACACATCGAACACTTTTGACACATTTTTGGGACCATTGTCATTTTCAAGGCGAAAAGTGCTATAAAAATGCACTGATACTGTGAAAATGTCAATGGCAGTGAAGGGGTTAACCACTAGGGGGCGCTAAGGGGTTAAGTGTGTCCTATTGTATGTTTCTTACTGTGGGGGGGTGGCTGGATGTGTGACGTCACTGATCATCGTTCCCTATGACAGGGAACAGACGATCAGTGACACTGCCACACAGAACAACAGGGAAGGTTTGTTTACACACACCTCTGCCCGTTCTTCAGCTCATGTGACTCGATCGCGGGACACCGGCGGCGATCGGGTCCGCAGGTCCCTCGGGCACGGTCACGGAGCTTCGGACCGGGTCGCGAGCGCGCTGCCCCTCGGCTGGGTTCTTAAAGGGGACATACATGTACGCCCTTGTGCCCAGCCGTGCCATTTTGTTGACGTATATCATCGTGCGGCAGTCCTTAAGTGGTTAATAAAGCCCAAATAAGAATCTCTGGACTATTCATACAGGTCATGGCTTCCATTTCTTGCTATTGTACTATACAGGTACACACTTAGGGCCAGCGCTAGCAATAGGCAAGTCAGGGGGCTGCCTAGAGCGCCAGGGTAGAAGGAGCGGCAAAATCCGGATCCCCAGCCACTCGCTGGAGATTCTAATTTGTAAAATACCTATGGGGACAGACGGCCGGTGTCACCACACCATCCACAAGTGACAGCATAGGCGCCAGGCTAGGGGGCGGTAAAACGCACCTGTGAAGACATCCCCGGCCGGACTCTGTGCACAAAAATTCCAATTTCTACCTCTCCATCCCCCATTCTGCCAGCCTGTTTTTTAGAGCTTATTTGGGGGGATACAGAGGTGAACGTGTGTGTGTGGGGGGGGGGGTACAGGGGGGAACTTATTTGGGGGGATACAGAGGTGAACTAATGTGTGTGTGTGTGTGTGTGGGGGTACAGAGAAGATCTGATTTGGGGGGGTACAGGGGGGGGACTTATTTGGGGGGAAACAGAGGTGAACTAATGTGTGTGTGTGTGGGGGGGGGGGGTGTGGGAACTTATTTCGGGGGATACAGAGGTGAACCAGTGTAGTGTGTGTGTGGGAGGGGTACAGGGGGGAACTTATTTGGGGGGACACAGAGGTGAACTAATGTGTGTGGGGGGGGGTACAGAGAGGAACTGGTTTGGGGGGTACGGGAGGGGAACTTATTTGGGGGGATACAGAGGTGAACTAAATTAACTAGAGTGTGTATGTGTGGGGGGGGGGGGGTACAGAGAGGAACTGATCTGGGGGGTACAGAGGGGAACTGATGTACTAATGTGTGCATGTGTGTGGGGGGGTACAGAGAGGAACTGATGGGGGGGGGGACAGAGGGGAGCTGATGTGTGTGAGGGAGGGGGGTATTTGAGGTGTGGAGGTTCAGCTTTGTAAAAAATATATAAATGCAGATATTTTTGCTGGTAAAAAATGTGCATTTATTAATATTTTTACTAGATGCCCGTAAAGCATTGTTAGTGTATTTGTCTGCTCATACATAGAGGCAGTTGCATAATTAGCCTGTCCGTATAGTATCCTAGCCCACCGTTTACATGGACAGGGCAAAGGGGGTGGAGTCAGGGGTGATCCAATGGGGGGGGGGCGGCAAAATGAGGTTTCGCCTAGGGTGTCAAAAATCCTTGCACCAGCCCTATACACACATATATGCAGCAGGCAGACAATGCAGCAATGTGTAGTTCTTCTGGGCTCTTCAGAATACATTTGAAAGTTTAGCATCATAAATATTTAAATTTATTCCAATTAATCTACCCCTCAGGTGTCTTTGTTTCTTTCCACTTCAGGTGTGTGACCCAAAGCTCGGTGCTGAACTGCTCACTTCTACTTTCATGACAGCGCTGTTAATGCAATAATTGGCACTGTAAAGTAATTTATACTCTGATGTTACAGGAGTTTCAGGGGGCGATAATTAAGAAATCTTGCTAGAGGTGGATGAACGTGAAATTGTTTGTAAGTGAGATGAGCGGGACCTGGGTGGATTTATGATTCATGGCCCGATACTTTGAAAAATGTGTCGCTTAATACATTGGTAGCAAAACAAAAAATGATCAGATTAAAGGGGTTGTGACAGGCTAAATACACCAATTTAGCTTGCGATTAGAGGTGGGTTAATTGTTGAAAATTATCTCCACTAGTAATGCACCCATCTGCTGGCAAAAAAAATAATAAAAATACATTTGACTGATAATTTTATTTTTAAATAATTTTTGAAGTGTATGTCTAGGAAAAAATAATATTCAGTACATCTTTGTACATACCGTATTTTTCGCCGTATAAGACGCTCCGGAATATAGGATGCACCCAATTTTAAAGGAGGAAAATCTAGAAAAAAAAGATTCTGAACCAAATACTGTAGTAAAATATTTTATGTCCACCATTGCCCCCACTCGTCATCACCATCACACCACCCCCACATTAGTAATAGCCAGTAACATTGCCCCCACATTAGTAATAGCCAGTAACATTGCCCCCACATTAGTAATAGCCAGTAACATTGCCCCACATTAGTAATAGCCAGTAACATTGCCCCCACATTAGTAATAATAGCCAGTAACATTGCCCCCACATTAGTAATAATAGCCAGTAACATTGCCCCCACATTAGCAATAGCCAGTAACATTGCCCCCACATAGTAATAATAGCCAGTAACATTGCCCCCACATTAGTAATAATAGCCAGTAACATTGCCCCCACATTAGTAATAATAGCCAGTAACATTGCCCCCACATAGTAATAATAGCCAGTAACATTGCCCCCACATTAGCAATAGCCAGTAACATTGCCCCCACATAGTAATAATAGCCAGTAACATTGCCCCCACATTAGTAATAATAGCCAGTAACATTGCCCCCACATTAGTAATAATAGCCAGTAACATTGCCCCCACATAGTAATAATAGCCAGTAACATTGCCTAGCCTAGTTTAGCATTGCCCCTGCCCCCTAATAGCCAGTCCAACAAACCCCCAACTCACTGTTGTTGCAGATGCGGCGCATGCTCTGTTAGGAATAGAAGATGCACGAGCAGAGAGGTGATGACGCCGATGACATCAGCGCACACCGCCGCCGGGTGTACCAAGATGGCCTGACCGCTCCGGAGCTAGGCCAAAGCCGCAGCTTTTCCTAAGGCCGCGGTGGCGGATCGCATTCTGTTCGGATCGCGGCTAAAATGTGTATTCGTCGTATAAGACGCACCAACTTTTCCCCCCCAGTTTTGGGGAAGAAAAAGTGTGTCTTATATGATGAAAAATACGGTAGTTACATACGGTAGAAAGTGAGGTTGAAAAAAGACACAAATCCATCAAGTCCAACCTACGTGTGTGATTATATTTCAGTATTACATTGTATATCCCTGTATGTTGTGGTCGTTCAGGTGCTTATCTAATCGTTTTTTGAAACTATCGATGCTTCCAGCTGAGACCACCACCTGTGGAAGGGAATTCCACATCCTTGCCGCTCTTACAGTAAATAATCCTCACATAATTTAAGGTTAAACCTCTTTTCTTCTAATTTTAGTGGCCGCGTGTCTTGTTTAACTCCCTTTCACAAAAACATTTTATGCCTATTGTGGGGTCACCATCACCAGTATGGTATTTGTAAATTGAAATCATATCCCCTCTCAAGCGTCTTTTCTCCAGAGAGAATAAGTTCAGTGCTTGTAACCTTTACTCATAAATAATATCCTCCAGTCCCCTTATTAGCTTTGTTGCCCTTTGTACTCTCTCCATTTCCAGAACATCATTCCTGAGGACTGGTGCCCAGAACTGGAAGGCCTACTCCAGGTGCTGCCGGACCAGAGTCTTGTAGAGCGGGAGAATTATTGTTTTATCTCTCGAGTTGATCCCCTTTTTGATGCATGCCAATATTCTGTTTGCTTTGTTAGCAGCAGCTTGGCATTGCATGCCATTGCTGAGACTATCATCTTCTAGGACTCCCAGGTCCTTTTCCATCCTAGATTCCCCCAGAGCTTCTCCCCCCAGTGTATAGATTGCATTCATATTTTTGCCACCCAAAAGCGTTATTTTACATTTTTCTATATTAAACCTCATTTGCATTGTAGTTGCCCACCCCATTAATATATTCAGATCTTTTTGCAAGGTTTCCACATCCTGCCAAAATATTTCCAAAGATGATCCTGATCAAAGCAAGCCCTGGCTACGCTGCTGACCACGGTTGCATGGTTGCCTGTAATCATCCAACACAAAGTATATGCTGCAGCATCAACAAATCCTTGTTTTTTTTTAAAATAAAATTGACTGATTAAAAAACAAAACAAAACAAAAAAACAAGGATTCATAGGTGGTATGGTTTGTATGTTGCACTGGATTTCTACAATACAAGTTCATTTTTCCATGTTTTATTCCTTTTAAGAATGTTGCAAGTACAAAAAAATAGCCAAGTTATCTGACAGAAATCTGGTGAGCTCATACCTTTTTGCCTGCTGAAATACAGAACTCTACCTTTCTCCCACTCCTCTTTCCCATTCCATATGCTATGCACTCGGTGTAATTTGTAAAATGAAGATACATGCTATGTGGAAGAATGGTACAGTCAAAATGCGTTAGTATATTACATGTAGCCAATAAAGTATCTTCATTTTAAGAATTACACCAAGTGCCGGCTCAACTGTTTTTTTGGATTAAAAATGAGTGAACGCTCAATCGCTAAATGTGCCTAGCACTTTGGCGTGTTTAGATGGATTCAGATGTGTTTACATGCGCTTTGGTGTAAATCACACCAAAATTCCTTTCAAGCATAGCATCCTCCTAGTAAAGAGTAGGCTGCTAGGTAAATTTAGTTAGCTCCTTTGTAAACAGAGAAGCAGGGGTTATACGCTTGGGGCTGTTCAGTGTGTCACAGGCTGCTGTACTGCTACTTTCCCCTGTCTTCTGGAGAGTTATGGAAGTATAGTTGGAGGGAGAGCAGCCTGAATGACTGAAATATTTGAATCTCCAGTCAATTCCTGGAGAGGTGTTCATTAACTACTTGCCGACCGCCCGCCGTCATATTACTGCGGGACGGTGGCACTGTTTCACAAGAGCACGTAGCTCTACATCCTCTCTTCTTCGGCCACTAGGGGGCGCGCGCCCCCCACACGCCCCCGAGTCCCGCGCGCATCGCCCGTTACAGAGCGGGGAACGGGAGCTTTGTGTGTAAACACAAAGCTCTCGTTCCTGTCAGCAGGGGAAATGCTGATTTTCTGTTCATACAATGTATGAACAGAAGATCACTGATTTCCCCTAGTGAGTCCACCCCCCCATACAGTTAGAACACAAACAGGAACACACTTAACCCCTTCCCTGCCCCCTAGTGTTAACCCCTTCACTGCCAATGGCATTTTTATTGTAATCCAATGCATTTTTATAGCATTGATCGCTATAAAAATGCCAATGGTCTCAAAAATGTGTCAAAAGTGTCCGATGTGTCCGCCATAATATCGCAGTACCGAAAAAAACGCTGATCGCCGCCATTACTAGTAAAAAAAAAAATATTTATAAAAATGCCATAAAACTACCCCCTTTTTTGTAAACGCTATTAATTTTGCGCTAACCAATCAATAAACGCTAATTGTGATTTTTTTTTACAAAAAATATGTAGAAGAATACGTATCGGCCTAAACTAAGGAAAAAAATGTTTTTTTATATCTTTTTTGGGGATATTTATTATAGCAAAATGTAAAATATATAGAATTTTTTTCAAAATAGTCGCTCTATTTTTGTTTATAGCGCAAAAAATAAAAACCGCAGAGATGATCAAATACCACCAAAAGAAAGCTCTATTTGTGGGAAAAAAAGGACGCCAATTTTGTTTGGGAGCCACGTCGCACGACCGCGCAATTGTCAGTTAAAGCGACGCAGTGCTGAATCATAAAAAGTGCTCTGGTCTTTGGACAGCAATATGGTCCGGGGCTAAAGTGGTTAAGTGGTTAGAGAGCCTATACATATTCTGAGATCTGGCAGCCAGGTTGCAGAGTGCCGGGGTCCAGCCTTATAGAAACCCCTGTGCTGGAGGCTCTGCCTCCATGGCAGAGAGTCAGATAGGAAGCCTCAAGAGTCCTTGCTTTTGGAAGACATCACCATTCCAGCTAATTTTAGCTGGGGGCCCAACCAGAGATAGAGAGCCTGGGTCAGAGTCTGGATAAGAGCCAGGAGGACAAGAGTGAGGAAGCTCCACTATTCCCGGGACTGAGTGAGTACTTGATCTTGCTACACAGTGGAGAAGTGACTGTGGGGTGATTGTGCAAGACAACCAAGAACATGCCACATTGTTAAAGTGCCAAATTTTGCAGACAGAACCCGTGCAAGACAGCCAAGAGTTGTATTAAATAATCAGGGGAAAATTGTGCAATACAACTTGCAATTTGTATAGAGCAGTCATAAACCCAGCAGTCCTAAAGTTTTACAGCTCTGCAGTCCGGGGTATCCCATGCTCATCCCTTTCCAAGCTCCTGTTCAATAACCCCCCCCCCAAAAAAAAAAAACCCCCATAGAGCAGTGGTCACCAACCTTTTGGACCTCACAGACCACTAACATGAATGCCTTATACACACAATGCTTCGGCTCTCTATCCACCCCCCCCCTGCACTCTGCATCACACTACTGCCTTACATAGCCTCATCATTGGATCTCACCTCCTTATCCAGCCATGTGTTTGAGCTCTGTACTCCCTCTTACAGACCTGTGATCAGTGCTGCCATTAGAAGTCTCCTCCTTCACAATCCACTCTATGCTCTATTCCTGGTGCCTCCCTTAAAATTTACAGAAGCTTGAACTACATTGGGTATCAATGCATGTTGGTAGTATTGACTGCCAGCACGCATTGAGAACAACACTGGAAACAACATTGGGTGGTATACTTCTGCCACAAATTGATTTACGGTATAACCCCTGTGGACCGGCAAAAATTTTGCATGGACCACCATACTTTTCTCGTGGACCATCAGTGGTCCACAGGTCACTGGTTGGCAACTGCTGCCGTAGACTGATTCTTGAGTTGGTTGGAATAGTTCCAAAAACCAGCCACCCCTGCGGGGGTAGCTCTTAACAGGCAAATGGTCTAATAACAACTGAGTTTGTTCTGTAATGTTGAAGACTTTTCATAGCTTATTCAAGCCACTTTTTTTAATCCAAAGAATGTCAGAATTTACTGTATATCCACACAGGTAGCACAAACACCTCAATCCCAGGTTCATGGAAAATGCATACTCACTGAAATCTGTCCTATAGATTCGGCCTAGCTGTTCTACAAGCAGACAAGGAGGTCGAGGGCTGACAGGGAAAGTGGCACATTTTCCTGCATTTACGTCGTCCACGTCAAACAAAAACACAGGAATTAGGTTCTAATCGAATGCAGCTACGTTGTCAACATTCCATATGTTAACGCACCCTGTTTGTTGTCAACACATGAAAATGGCTTCGGCTCAGCCAGATGAAGCTGCAGGCTGCACGGTCACGAAAAATAAATTCCATAAATAAACATTTATCCCTGAAATCTGAGTCTTTGAGCAGAATAAAATAATCATTAATTAGGTGGTGCTTCTGAAGGTGACCGGCGAGTCAGAATGCGTGTCTATGTTTGTCTCTAACCACCTGGATCGAGCCTATCGCCGGGCGGCCGCTATACCGGCAATGATTTACACAGCAAGGGCGGCATTACGAGTGTGTCAGCATCAGCCAAAAGCCTTCTGAGCTGTGTAATAAAAACTACTAAGTGATTAACACGGGGAAGAAAGCAAATGAAGCCAACTTGGGTCTGCAGCTTGGTATGTCGCCTAATGATTTGGGAGAGAGGAAAATGTGACTGGAATTGAAATTTGTCTTCTGTTCTGGGCAGAAGAAAGACCTTTAATCTCTCACTTCCAGTCTCCTTTTTTTCACTGGAAATTCTCAGTCAACAAAACACTTTCATGGCTGATGTATGAACAACATGCAAAAGAAAAAAAAAACCTCTGCCAATCAGAATCCTTGATTAGTGTTTAAGTCTGGGCTGTAAAAAAAGGTCAATTGGATGCTGACCAGTTGCTAAAGGCAATAAGAAAATTTGCATTTATGGCACTTTGTATACATTAGCCCTGTCTCTTAGTAAAATTATGGTCAAAGCAACATGTTTCTTAAAATACAACATAAAATAATAATATATTTAGTCAAAACATAGAGGATTAATAACATAAAAATAATAAAAAAAGACTCTTGATTCACTCACGACCTCTGCTAAAAGACTGTTTCAAGCATGTTGGGTCTAAAAAAAATTCAATGATAAACACATCAAAAATATACTGCGTTAACAATAGGAGGCTGAGCCATTTCTCTGCATTGTTAAAAACCATTGTTTTTTTGATAAAGTGTCATGGTCAGGGGTCAGATTCAGAGACCAGTAGCTATAGCAGTATAGAGGATCCCACCAACCAGCAGGATAGCTATATAAGCAGGTTACCCTAGCAGATTATGTGGGCTCCCCCGAGGTGCGGTGTCTAAGCACTGACCGGCATTCACCAGAGCTCCTGATGGTGGAGATGGATTTTGCTGCATGTTAGAACCAGGTCGCGATCCTCAGAATCACCCCACAAGGAGGTAAACAAGCTGGAGTCCAGTAGCAGATATAGCAGATAGAGATCAAAGAGAAGCATAGTCAGTAAACAAGCCAAAGGTCAGTAACAAGGGGTTGCATGTTGGAATGAAGCAGACGCACAGTCAAGGAAGAAGCCAAAGGCTGGTAACAAGTGGTAGCAAAGCTAAGGATGGCAACAGGAGGGACGAGAGAGATATTGGCTTTAGGGAACACAACAATCTGGCAAAAAGGCATGGCTAAAATAGGAAGTTCATGGGAGGAGCAAAGGGTTCCAGATTCAAGAGAAACAAGAGACAAGGCAAGGTTGTGTAAGGAATCAGGAATGGCACTGTTCAGCATCGCGGGAGGCTCAGTGAGAAGAGATACTGACAAACACAGCAGAGATTACAGTTTTGAGATTCAGGTGATGACATTAAGGGGTATTATTCACTCTTGATTGATTCTTCCATCCAACAATGAGTAGGTGAGGTTCTAGTTTAAATTCTCCAGTACATATTTTTTTTTTTTTCATGTATTTTTATTAAAAGGTTTTCAAAAGTACACTATAATAAAGGCCCAATGTGTGGTTCTCCCACATGAAAGGACCAATTTCATGCCTGACATTAATCTTCGAGATCTCATGGTACGGTAGCAAGACCATAAAAAGCAGGGATGTTGGCCCAGTGAACAAATTTTCGAAAATCTAGATCATCAAGTGGAACTTAACCCTCCTATCCCTTACAGCCAAGGAAACTTCCATCTTCCATGTGCTTCTTTATTTTAAAGCCAGTTATAGATTGGGGCCGTTGCCATCTTCATCTCTGTTAGTTCTGTAGCTATTGCCTTAATGCTGTACATGTGATCAGTTTTGACACCAGCCATTTGATGGCTTCACAGTTTGGTTGAGAACAGAGGCACTAATGACAGTTATCAGTAATGGCATGCCTTGGATGTAATTGTTGTGGGAAGCATTTAAAGCAGAACTAAACCCATCGATTTAACGGTTTCAAAAGACAATTACATTCCCAGCATTCCAGGAATGTTAACTGTCACATTTACTTGTGCCCTCAGCCAAACTGTCAAACCATCAAATAGCTGGTGTCACAACAGATCACATGTGCAGCATCATGTGAGTTTCAGATCCAACAGAGGCTAAGATGACAGCTTCCTTGGCTGAAAAGGATCTATTTCTGCTTTAACAAGAGTGAATATTAGTCCTATAGCAAATTAACTTGGATAAACTGAATGGAAAGGTGAACAGATTTACTCTGACCATACATACATTTATTTCATTCATGGTCTTTTAGTGCAGTGTTGGGAAACATTTTCTTATGTACCCTGCCTGTGTACATATGGATCAATGTCAGTCTGCAACACCATAGCTGCCTTTTTCTATTAGTATTTTCCCTTTTTTTGCATTGTTTGAAAAAAATAAAAAACACAAGAAAACAAAATAAGTGCACCTAAACCATCTCACCTTATATCACTCACATTCACAACGCCCCTTCATCACCATAGATAAAATAAAAGTTAGGTATACACTGGTTAGGCCTATTAACTCTAATTAAAATGTCCTTCTGCTGGCTTGTTCTTGCTCCCAGCAATGAGTATAATTTTATCTGGTTATTCATAGTCCTGCTGTCCTTTCTGTGCAGAATTTGACAACATGTTCTCTTAATCTATTTTAATATTGCGACATTTGTAATGGTGTCACTTTTGCTCAGACTGGATTGCTGTGGATGCAGTGTTCTCCATCTGCTGCCACCTTCATGAATACCACAAAACATTTACAATTCTAGAGATATGATAAGGTGTAGGACTGTAGCCTGACAGGTGCAACCAGTGCTATTCCATAAACAAATCAGCAGAAAAAAAAATGGGAAAAGAGTCAAGTCAAGGGGTAAAACCTAATATACAAGCTACAGTCAGGAACATATTAAAGTTCCAGACAGACAATAATCTGTATTCTAAAGGGAGAGTAACAAGGACTGTTTAAAACAAAGTACATCCTGAAAATGAAAACTGTACTTTAGCCTGTAATGTCGCGTACACACGATCGGTTAAACCAATTAGAACGGTCTGATGGACCGTTTTCATCGGTCCAAACCGATCGTGTGTGGGCCCTATCGGTTATTTAACCATCGGTTAAAAAAAAAAACCAACTTGTTTTAAATTTAACCGATGAATACCTAACCGATAGCAAAAAAACGATCCTTTGTAGGCACGACCATCGGTTAAAAATCCACGCGTGCTGAGGGCGTGGCTTGCACGCGATCTGAATGGCCGCTTGAGCACGGAGCTCCGACAGAACACCGGGGAAAACAGCGGCGAAACGATCGATTTTCGATACAAGATCGGATATAAAGTATCGAATTCCCGTGGCGGAACACATCCGATGCTGACTCGAAAACGTAAGGACAAAAAATCAGCTGAAAAGCTTATAAATCCCTGCGCCATGTCAGCCTCTGTGGGGAAACTGCCTCATGACAGGAATGGCAACACAACTGCGTCACAGCCTTCCTCATACACAGACCTTCCTGATGACAACCCTGATCTATGGGGCTCTGTACAACCGGACACTCAGGATTTGAATTCCCCTCCACATAGTCCATCATCGATTAGCCCGGCTAAATCTAAGAGGAGAATTGATGACGCATTGCAGATATCCCTTCCCAATATGGCTGTTTTACCTCATGTCCAAATGGGTCATAACGCTGCATCTATAGCTAACTATCCTACCTCAGGGATGCCAGTACTAGATACCACAATGAAAGATATGCTCTTGACACTGCAAACATCCCTCATGACAAGCTTTTCAGTAATGATGAATAACATATCAATTGAACTGAAAGGTCTGGGAGACAGAGTCCTTACTGTTGAAAACAAAATGGAGGATCAATCTGGTACCATTGATGATCTTGTTGGTGCGTACAAGGACCAGGCTGATGATACTTTGTGGGTCAAAGCCAAGCTCGCGGACCTCGAGGACCGTTCGAGAAGAAATAATATTAAGCTGAGGGGGATACCTGAGTCTGTGTCTCCGAGTGATCTGCTTAAATATGTGGATGACTTGATAGTTAAACTTATGCCTGAGACTTCTCAAATAGAGCGCATGATTGATCGCATACACCGTATACCCAAACCGAAATATATGGATGCATCTATCCCAAGGGATGTTCTTATGAGGGTTCATTTCTTCCCTACCAAAGAAAAGCTTCTGACACAGGCTAGAATACTATCAACGCTGCCTGACCCGTATAACGATATTCATCTATACGCTGACTTGTCACAATATACATTAAACCTGAGGAGGCAACTGAGATCAATCACAAAAGCCTTGATCGATCATAAAATACCATATAAATGGAAACACCCTGCTACATTGCTTATCACCAACAACGGTATGACTGTCACAGTTTCAAGGCCTCAGGAAGGACTGCAACTTCTGAACTCCTGGGGTATAAATCCGGATGTCTCCGCTGGAGAAAGGAAAGCTATGGAAAAATCACGCTTCGGGCGCAACTCACGCGAAGGTTACCACCCTCCTAAAGGGAAATGAATGTCTTGAAACTTTTCCCTTGTTTTTGCAAATTCCTTTCTTGTTTACGTGTCAACAAATTCCCCTGGTGTTCTGTTCTGTAGTGATCTAATATTTGAATATTTTTGAACTAATACCCCTACACAGTCGGTTTAATATTGTACCCGACTCTTGCTATTTGTTTTCTTTTTAGTTGTTTTACTCATACAAATATTCTGTCCTACACAACTAGGGACTGTCCCTACAATCCCTGAATATTTGTAATTATTTATTTGTCTTGATTTTGCTTTAAGTTTTTTTTTTTTTTTTTTTGTTTGTTTATTTGTTGTTTGGCTTAGTTGTTTGTCAAGTACCTGATTGGGACGCTTTTATCGGCCTTGTCTGATATTGCACTCCCCTATATCTTCTGGGAAGTAAGGACAAAAGAGAAACAAACAAAAAAAAAATCATATTTCCCACAAGACATCTAGATTTGTGAGTGTATTCAAATAGCTTAACCAACTCACATCACGCTAGAATGTCCATTAATTTTCTATCAGTCAATGCCAATGGCTTAAACCATCCAGCCAAAAGAGCATCCATGTGGAAAACGGCATTGACTAATAGTTGTGATGTTTTATGTGTACAGGAAACCCATTTTTCTTTAGAAAATTCGCCTGTATGCTTACATAAATCTTTCCCTTATATATTTAAGGCTAGTTTACTCCCGTAAACAGAGGGGAGTTATGATAGCTATACGAGATTCTTTGTCCTTCCAAGAGTTAGGTTGCACCTTGGATCCTGAGGGCAGGTTTATCATTTTGGTCTGTTCCCTGGATAATGTTATCTACACGCTTGTGAATGTATATGCACCCAACATTCGACAGATGAAATTCCACAAAGCTGTTCTGAAGAAAATTAATGAAATTCAGCAAGGTCATCTCTTAATATGTGGGGACTTTAATTTGGTCCCAGATATTATTATGGACTCTTCTTCCAGTGCCAAAAGATTTGCTTCTCCCCTTGCGTCCTTTCTTATGGATAATGATCTTTATGATGTATGGAGGTGTTATCACGCGGCTGAAAGGGACTACACGTTCCATTCCCCGCGTCATAACACTTACTCTCGGATTGATCTGTTTATCTCTGATAAATGGCTGCTACAAAATGTAATTGACACCCGCATCCATGATATCACCTGGTCGGATCATGCACCCATCAGCATAAAATTGAAAAATGCAAATTCTCATCAAAAATCACACTTATGGCGTATAAATAACTACCTTCTACAACTACCGGATAATATTCGATATATTTCTGAAAAATTAGTTGAATTTTTCTCTAACAATGTGGGCTCTGTATCCGACCCGACGGTATTGTGGAATGCACATAAGTCCTATGTACGTGGTCTTTTGATCCAACTTGGATCGCAATACAAAAAGAAACGGACTGCAAAACTAGATAAACTAACGAAGGAATTGAATGACATTGATTCAAAAAATAGGGCTAACCCCTCTCCGACTCTCCAATCCCAACTTTATGACTTAAGACACGAATTACGCTCTATGCTCCTGCAATCTTATGACCTCAAACTTAGGAAGTTAAAGGCGCGCTCCTACGTCACCAATAATAAGGCAGGTAAAGTTATGGCATCTCGTATTAAAGGACACAGACAAAAGACTAAAATCTCGCACCTTATTGACCCCGTCACTCGAGAAAAAATTATAAATCCGCAAAAAATGGCTGATTTATTTAGCTCATACTATAGTGATTTGTATAACCTTAACAATGACGGCACTATTCAACAGCCTTCCATTGACGAGATTCATTCCTTCCTCTCTCCTTTAAAATTGCCTAAATTATCAGATGATCAACTTGACCTACTGAATACCCCTTTCACCGACATTGAAATTATACATTCCATTAACTCTATGCCCAGCGCCAAGGCACCAGGCCCTGATGGTTTCTCTGGAGAATATATTAAACTGTTTAAGGAATTGTTGGTACCCCATATGAGAGACCTTTATAACCATGTTGCATCCTCGTCGTCATTTCCGAAGGAAATGCTCTCCGCATTGATTATCACGCTTCCCAAACCTGGCAAAGATCCTACCTCCCCCCCAAATTTTTCGACCCATTTCTCTACTCAACATTTATCTTAAGATATATGCTAAAATAATTGCTAATAGACTGATTGATATTCTCCCTAACCTTATAAATATAGACCAAACTGGATTCATCAAGGGACGTCAAACATCTGATGCGACTAGAAGACTAATTAATGTTATTCACAATATTAATATGACTGGAACGCCTTCTCTGCTCCTATCATTGGACGCAGAGAAGGCGTTCGATAGAGTGAACTGGTCCTATTTATCATTAGCTCTACAGAAATTTGGATTCCAGGGACTTATTCTTAAAGCTATACTTGCCTTATATTCATTCCCAAATGCAAGAGTTTTTACTTCTAATCTACTATCCCGACCTTTTGATATCACTAATGGAACTCGTCAGGGTTGCCCTCTGTCGCCCCTGATTTTTAACTTAATGATAGAACCTTTGGCGGAACATATCAGGTCTCATCCTAAAATTTCGGGCATTACTATTGGTCCTCAAGTCCATAAGATCAGTCTATTTGCTGATGATATTATATTAATGTTGACTGACCCATGTACATCTCTAGTGGAAGTACAAAATATACTGTCATGGTTTGGAAGGATCTCCTATTATAAAGTAAATACCACAAAATCCTATGTGCTAGACATTGGAATTGACGCTATATCAAACAACATTCTCCAAAACACATTCCCCTATGTATGGGCGGAGAACAACATTTCATACCTTGGTATAAACCTTACGAGAACAACTAAATCCCTATTTGTACATAACTATGTTCCCCTAAAAAATAAATTACAATTGGATTTGCTCAAACTAGGAAGGAATGAATTCTCTTGGTGGGGTAGACTCTCTGCGTTTAAAATGATCCATCTGCCGCAAATTTTATATGTATTTAGAAGTGTGCCCATCCCAGTCCCTATTAAATTTTTTAAATCTCTTCAATCTTTATTGTCTAGATACATATGGAATGGCAAAAAATCCAGGTGTGCCCACCATAAACTTATCAAACATAGGATGTGGGGTGGAGTGGGCTATATCGACTTCCAGGATTACTTTTATGCATCCATTATGACACAAGCTAAAGAATGGTTTCGTTCTTCTCCAACAACAATGTGGGGAATGATCGAATCCACTTATGTCAAAGAGGGTCAGACTTATTTATGGCTGTTTGGAGCACATATGGGCATCAAAATCCCTACGCATTTGTCCCCGACGATAAAGGTGTCTATCACGACATGGCTGAAAATTCTTCAGTCTGCTGAAATTCTAGACTCTAAAATTGACGTGAAAATACCACTTCGAGTGCTGCGTTTAATTGTGAACCAAGTTCCCTTTGACCTTTGGAGTGAGAAAGGCATTGTGTATATACAAGACTTATACGACAAAAACGGAATCAAATCATTCCTTACATTGCAATCGGAATTTGACTTGCCTTCAACATACTGTTCTCATTATACTCAAATTACACGCTGCTTACAAAAATTGAATACTGCCCCTATTTACCTCCACACATCAGCATGGTCCTTCTTAAATTCTTGTGATACAAAGAAGGGAGGGATTTCCCATTTTTATAATTTATTCCAACTTAAGAGAACCTTTGTGAAATCTCCCTCCCATATACAATGGGAGGAGGACCTAGGACAGTCATTTTCCTGTGATGAATGGCTTACTGCATGTAAAATCAATCAATCAGTATCCAAGTGTACGTCCCTGTGGGAATTGTCAGTTAAGATAACCTTACGATGGTACTATACACCGGCTGTACTGTCCAAGTTCAGCAGCCAAAACTCTGATAAATGTTGGAGACTTTGTGACATTAAGGGTGATCTACTACATGTCTTATGGAGTTGTCCCCTACTTGCAAATTATTGGAAAGCCATATTTAACATCATATCTGCTTTGATTGGCTCCCCGATAAAACCTGACCCAGCTTTGGCTTTACTAACCCTGGGGATCAATGATTTTCCAACTCATGTACGCAGTTCTGTCACCCACTTTCTTCTTGCTGCCAGGTTATCCATCACTAGAAAATGGAAAGACTCTCATCCCCCATCTGTTATTGAAGCTATAGATCTGACCAATTTACATATGACGTATGAACGCATGTTAGCCACTTCTATGAATACTTTGCATAAACATGATACATTATGGCATCCTTGGGTAATATGGAACGACCAAAATGATAAACGTCTATATGTTTGAATGCCCTTTTATTTATTTTTTCTGAGGTTCTCTGGTTGCAGCAGCACCTATGCCTGCTGTGAACATTTTTTTGTTTATTGTGGGAGACACTGTGTTCTATATTCTGACTGTTTCCTTTTACTGCATGTATTGTTCCTTGATGGTACTTGAAGTTTGTATTGTAGATACTTTTGATTGTCTTCATTTAAAACTAGATTCTATGCTTATGAGAATATTCCTGTGTATTAGATTGTTTATTTGCGACCTCTGTATTGCTGTGTATTGCTACTGTATTTCATGATGTATCTTACTGCATATGTATACTAGATATGTGTAATTTTCTAAAATCCAATAAAAATCTATTGAAAGAAAAAAAAAATCCACGCGTGCTCAGAATCAAGTCGACGCATGCTTGGAAGCATTAAACTTCATTTTTATCAGCATGTTGTTGTGCTTTACGTCACCGCGTCCTGACACAATCGTTTTTTTAACCGATGGTGTGTAGGCGTGACGAACCATCAGTCAGCTTCATCGGTTAACCGATGAAAACGGTCCACCAGACCGTTCTCATCGGATGGACCGATCGTGTATACACGGCATTAGTGACTAAGCTTTTGCTGGCACATGTTTCAAAAAAAGTATTCACATATTTGCTAGTTTGTTCAACAAACCCATGGGGGTTGATTTACTAAAAACCGGGAATGCAAAACTTGGAACAGCTGTACATACGAGCCAATAAGTCTCTAACTTCAGCTTGTTCATTTGAGCTTTGACAAAAAACCTGGAAGCTGATTGGTTATTATGGAGAGTTGCACCAGGTTTAGCACTCTCCAGTTTGAGTATATCAATCCCATGTATATGACCTAATGGGAAGAAGGGACACATATTAGCAAAAGTATGTAGGCATAGGACACAACCCCTGCCCCTAAAGGAGAATTATGCAAAAAAAGTATTAATTTTACTTTTTTTTCCACTACTATTACTTTATACTGGCTTTGGAAATCTACAAATGCAGCAATTTAGAAGTTGAATGAAAGATTTAGCACTGGGAATTACTTTTTGAAAGATAAATAGCACTATTTATATACATTTATATACTGTAGATCAGACCAAAATGAGGAACAACTGAGGAGAAGAGAGGAACTTTGTTCCAAATCAGGGACAGTACCTCAAAATCAGGGACAGTTGGGTGTACTTTGTTCAGCAGATGCATGGTGTCTTGGAGGTCTGGTTTACTGGCTTTCCTCCTTAGAATATTTTGGGTAACATATAGATTACATACAGGTAGTAAGTTCAGTATATTTGTGAAATTCTGTTTATTCTCTAAGGTCTTTGTTGTATGTGGGGTCATAGTTCAGTTACTGTAGGGACAATTTTTTGAAATATATATATATTTTTAATCAGGTTATATGAATATAATGCATATTTGCCAATTTCTTTTTCAGCGAATGGGTGGAGCTTTAGCCATTCCATCAACATCTTTTTTTTTAAACGGATCAAAGCCCTATTTTTCTTCCATTAAAAAAAAAAAAAACTGATAGGATGAAAAATAGATGTAAATAGACAAACGGTCCATTTTTGCATGAAAGAATAGTTCCGGGACTCAAGTGGTTATGGTTAGCTGGCAGATGTTAAAAAAACATGGAAAAATGCATAAAAAACTGATGTAAACCTTAAATGTGTTTTCTTTGAAAAAAATTGACTAAACTGATGAAACCAATGGTCCACTTGTGTAAAAGGGGCCTTAGTTAGCTACATGGCCAGTCCTTGCCCACCTTGGCAATTGACCTCCATATCTAAGCTACGGTACATTCATTTCCTCAACACTAGACCCTATTTCTAGCCCAAGCCCTGAGTTCCTAGTTCCATTTTTTTTAGTTTTTGGGTTCCAGTGTCTCCTGCATCCCCTGCACTCTGTGCTTCCAGTGTCCCCTACACTCCTGTGTCTCCTAAGACGTTGTCAAGTGATCCCTGTGTCACCCAACTTCAAGGACCTGTTTCTCCAGGTATTCCCATGTTCCAGAATTCCCACCTCTCTGATTATTGGCCTTGGCCCTGTATCTGACTTTGCTTGTGCGCTACCTACCCTAACCTTTGGCCTGTCCCCAGTTCTGACATTGTCTGTCTATTGATTTATTACAACACTTCCATTTTTTTACAGGTCAGATTCCATCTGCAAGGGGTGTGTCTGAGGATTGCTGTTACCTGTAATTATCTTTTAATGGGAGATGTAATAGTTTCAGGTCAATTGTATTTGTATTTATAACATTTACACCTTTTAAAGTGGTTTGTATATTTTACAAATGATAAATGATCTATATTTTACAAGATACAGGATGCCTACAACAATGTTTTGCAGCAGTCTATCTTAGGGCCTACATCTCCACCTTTCTTGCAGCCTGAACCAATGGTCCACAATCCTGGCCATACGTAACAATCAAGTTTCAAACAGAGCAAGTAGACAGCTCCCTGTGTGCTCTCTTCTTGGAAAACCCTTAAAGTGAACGTAAAGGACATTTTTTTCCCCCCTAAATAGCTTATTTTACCTTCACTTACATCATCCTTCCATTTTGCTTTTAAATGTCCTTATTTCTTCTGAGAAATCCTCACTTCCTGTTCTTCTGTCTGTAACTCACCACCGTAATGCAAGGCTTTCTCCCTGGTGTGGAGAAAGCCTCTTGAGGGGGGAGGGGGCGAGCAGGCAAGTCAGGACACTCTTTACTTTGCAGATAGAGAAATGAGCTGTGTGCTAGTGGGCGTCCTGACACTCCTGCTCGCCCCCTCCCCCCTCAAGAGGCTTTCTCCACACTGGGTAGAAAGACTTGCATTACAGTTGTAACTATTATATCTCCCTTTAAAAATAATTGTAGGCCAAGAGCAAAATTTGTATTTAGTAACGGAAAAAAAATAAGAATCACTAATTACATAGGGCCAGATTCAGGAAAGAAATAAGCCGGCTTATCTCCAGATAAGCCATCTTATTTCTGCCTCTGAGCCCTCCTATCTATGCGCCTAATTCATAGAATCAGTTAAGCATAGATTTCCATAAGATCCAACTGGCATAAGTCTCTTACGCCGTTGAATCTTATTTTCATATTTTAGGCTGGACGCTAGGTGGCGTTCCTGTCTAAAATATGCAAATGAGCCTATACGCCGATTCCCGAACCCCGGCCAGCTTTTTTTTTTTACGTCGTTTGCGTTAGCGTAGTACCGTCGTAATGTTAAGTATGGATGGCGTGCCAGCGGTTTTTTTCACGTCGTTTACGTAAAACGTTCGCGAATAGGGCTTTGCGTAAGTGCTGTTCACGTCGTTTACACGTCGTATTGACGTCGAGATTTTCGAGCATGCGCACTGGGAACAATTCACGGCTTGTGCATGCGCAGTTCCTTCGGCGCCAGGACGCGCTTCATTTAAATAATACACGCCCCCTACCCGCCGAATTTGAATTCGGCCGTCTCTTTTACGCTATGCCGCCTCAACTTTACAGGCAAGTGCTTTGAGAATAAAGCACTTGCCTGATAAAGTTGCGGCGGCGTAGTGTAAATACCAGACGCTAGGCTTGCCTAAAGATTCTACCTGAATCTACCCCATAGTGTCTATGTCTTTTTTTCCCCGAAGAACTGCTTGGCAAAAAAAGTAAGAAGAAAATGCAAAAATATTGTGAAAATTATCTCTTCTAATAGCTAGCTTAAAAAGAAATCTAAAAATGCAAGTTTACCGAGAAGTAATTTCATTCGGCATGTTGACAGGTGAGAGTATAAAAAGCTGAGTAGAAAATATATACACACGCTGAAGAGATAAATGTAAGGCAATCGTTACAAATTAAAGGGCAGAAGGGCTAATAGAAGTTCATTAGCAAAATAGGGTGAGATATCTGGCCTTGGTGAACCACTGCAAAACACTTTTTCTGATGTCAGGAACTCTGTCTCCTAGCTGGTTAAGTGTATTAAATATTATTTTTTTTATTTTTTATCATTTACATTTCGAGGATCTTCCTTTTAGTGCTCTGTTCTGAAGTTTCCCTTTGGCATCAGTGTTCCATATTGTAGACTTGTTTGCAGAACTGTTGTCTTACCAGATTGATGAATTGATTTGAAACCAGTGTTAAATTAATCTTGTGTTCAGGTTCTACCTTGTTTCCATAACTGGGAGAAGATTTATTTTATGTTTTCTCTGCAATAGAGCTTTGCAATAAAAATTATTTTAGGATTCGTTCAGCACTATAACCACTTGCCCACCGCAATATGTTATATATGTTGTGCCTTTGAAGTCGTTTACCGGGGTTGTGGCTGAAGCCATAAACCCAGTATTTTTTTTTTTTCAGCCAACGAATCTCTTGTGGTCTAAATGATTACTGATTTTACTGGCAAACTTAGTAGACAATCCGACGGTTCGCACGGCTGGTCAGAGGTGAGTAGAGACCAGATGATCTCCAGCCGCACACAAGGCAAAGATGTATTATCCCTGCCTTGTGTGCAATAAAACCAAGAGACCACCTTTAACACAAGGTAGAAGATGACGGCACTGAAGCCAGCTGGAGCAGGGAGAGCGGTAAGCAATTCAGCCTCTACCACTAGAAATTAGCATTTAGCCCTTGTATCGTAAAGGGACCCCGCTGCAAGGGTATTAATAAAACCATGTTACCAAAGGAATTCAGGCCTTGGCTTTTGTGTTGAGAATGCAAGGCATCACTGGAATGGGAAGTGGAGGGAAATCTCCCAAAATTAGACCAAGACATCAATACAAGCCTGACAGAGGTTCCGGCCTTCTACTACACTATAAGAATTAAAAATATATATATTTTTGTTGGAATGGAGCTTTAATTAACTTTAACTAACGTGCCACAGTTTACATGTCCAATGTCATTGCAAGCCAGATACAAAAGTGTCTCCTCGCCACGCAGTACATCTTGTGCAGAGGAAAGTCATGAAATTATTTTTTGCTGCATTAATATTCTTTGCCACCTTGAGCGGAAATAAATTAGGAAGGACGAAACATTTCAGTACTTACAGTGTTACTAAATCTGTCCGGTGTGTTCTTTAATTCTCAGAAGCTGAAAACATCCTTAATATTTGCCAGTTTATGGAGGAGATGTGCAGAAGACAATATATTTTGTGAAAATTGCTTTGCATGAATTTCTAACATCTTGCGACTGCAAGATGTTATAACCCAAGTTACTGTTTGTTTGATTGAAAAAGAATTAAGAATTTATCATGCATAGCTGCCAACTCCACTCTTTTAATGTCCTTTTATGCTATGGGCTGGATGAGCCGGTTTTGGCTTGGTTTTGGACAGAAACATAGCAAATTGTTGCAGATTTTTTTTAACAAAGCAGCTTTCAAACAAAGACATCTGTAAGACAAAGAGGAATATATATTTCTTAAATGCATATCTTAAAGGAACATTTACCAGCATTTGAAGATTTTTGCATCCATCCATATTTAAAAGGCACGGCATACCTTATTTTCTTAAGGACTGAACTGAATATCAGAGCCTCCAGCAAGGAGAACATCGAACAGCACAGTGGTGGCATCACTAAAGCTCACTTTTGGGACTAGAAATCAAAGACAATAGTGACTTAGATCTAACCAATAGGGTGCTGCGCTATCCAAATAAAGTGCAAATGCATATATATATATATATATATATATATATATATATATATATATATATATATATATATATATATAAAACTATACATTTCAGAATTTCATCAAATACAATAACAAGCTAAATGGTGTTAGAAACAGATAAAACCATATTAATATGTGCAACCAATGCAAAAATGTCCAAAGCAAACCCCTAGGTAGAAAAGGTGCTCAGTGCAAGAAGTCCATATGCAAATTCATGAGCTGCACTCTATACCCAGGTATACACTCTTACTGACAGGCCGCTTACCAATAGGTATGACCTCAAGGATGAAGGTCTGGCTGCGCTTTTAGGAGATATCTCACTGGGATCGATGGGTGATGTCATCCAGGACTCAGGTAAAAAACATCTAGGTGGCTAAAGAAATCCACAGCCCTTGTAGTTTACACAAGGCTAAGGATCCCCTCCCCACATCTATGTGACAGCTCTAGGTGCCTAATTAGCCAATTACCAAGCATATACATATAAAAAGGAACGGCACAGTGCTACAAAACAGCGCAATCCATCAAAAATGATTCACTGCGCTCAAACCTAATTTATCCAATAAAATGATATCATAACAGTCTTCGCCACAATGTTCAATTCTATACGTAGGTGCTTGTGAAAGGACAAATCCATGAATGAGACCACCAACACACTGATGGACCTACGCTCAACTTAAATGCTGAACCTTTAAATCATAAAAGGTCTACTGCGCATAGTCCCCTTTGAGGCCAATCAGGCTCTAACAGATAAATTACCTCTGATTTCTCTGTTTCCTCCAAATGGTTCACCACAAACTTCAATGCAGAATTGAAGTTCCAAAAGTCACACATGGAATAATCTAGTGAGAAGGGACAGCTCACATCGCTCATCGCTTTTGTATACACCACCCGGAATCCAGTACTTGAAGACTGGTGGCTGGTACTGCTACCGTTCTCCCTCTCTCCTTGGCAAACTGCAAGTGACAAGTCTTGGTGCACCACCCTACATGTTACGTCTTCCACTTCTTCTGGAGACTCTTGTTATATATTTAACTACCAAGCATACATGCTGTTACATGTGAGGAAGGGAAGCAAGTCATATGCCCCCATACCTGAAAATTTGATTGGCTGAAAAAAAAAAGAGAAAGACCAGAAAAGTGAGGATGTGCTTCTGGTAGAGTCACTATTAAAGTGAACCTGCGATTTTGCCCTGCCAAGTTAAAGCACAACTATGCCTTTATTCTAATATGTTGTTGTGCCAGGGTTCAGTATTTAATAGACATGTGCATTCGTTTTCGTCCGAATGCATTTTCATCCGAATTTCGGGTATTTTCGTTATCGTTTTAACAAACAAAAACGAAAGCGCAGAATACAAAAAACGAAAGATCAGACATTAAAAAAAGCTTTATTTTTGTTGCAACAACAGTTCGATATAGATGGGAGATTTGACATGATGCTGACAATAACAATCTGTGTCTATCAAACCTGTGGTCGAATGTGCCTAACCTTAACTCTATTAGTCCAAGATTATTCTACATAGAGAGAAAAGATTTGACATTATAGAGAGAAAAAATTCGACATTATAGAGAGAAAAGATTCGACATTATAGAGAGAAAATATTTGACATTATAGAGAGAAAAGATCGCTGCTGGAATTGGGTGGGGGAAGTAAAATAAAAATAATGATGATGATGATAAATGTTATTGGCTTATTGTAACCAAAGAGGAGTAGCAGTAAAATAGCTAGAATTAACTTGACAATTCAACATGAATGACGAAGATTCGACAAAGCATCGAAAAACATACAAACGTTGAATCTGTCATTGAAGGCTTATGGTGTTTGTCAAAAGTTCTAAGAAGATTCGACAGAGCAGCTAAACTGTACGAAGCTGCAATCATACATTTCTGGTCAAGTGCTCGGCTCATAGGCTATAGAAAAATGTGAATGTTGGTTGACTAGTAATAATAATTAATAAATATAATTTATAAAGTCATACAACATTAGAATTCTACTATAGGTTGTAGGCGGTACATTCGATGGGAAATGTGTCATACAGATTCGCTGCTCCGTCAAATCTTCTTTGAACATTCGACAGACACCATAAGCCTTCAATGACAGATTGAACCTTAATTAATTCTGATTTTTGGACTAATGCAATTTCTAACAAAAAACAAAATAAATGAAAACGAATTTTGGGAGTAACTAAATAAATTTATTTTTCGGACGAAATCGAAAATTCCACAACAAAATATTTCAGTGTGCACATGTCTAGTATTTAAATTCCACCAGTACAGCGTTGCCTATTATGCTCTGCCTATAAGGTTTTCTGTGTCCTGTGGAAGTGAGTGGCTTTAGTCTACTTCTGCGGATGCTCTGTAGAACACTGAATAATATGCTGCCACTGTATGAATATGGGCCATAAATAAGTAGACACAGACGATCGACTCAAGATGTGCCTATTTGCATTGCATGTAAAATAAACGGTCGCTGTCATTAAAATATACAGTGTCCTCTCTTTATTTGTCTCCAGAGCAAAAGGTGAACGCAGGTCTTCTCCAATGTAAAAATGATCTGTTATTTATAGCGCTGTTGACTGACACCTATACAAGAACTGTGGGTATAATACTTGTTACGAGAGCAATATAAAAAGCCTTTTTAACTAATCAAGGGGCTTGACACCGGCCTATTTATTCACCTAAGTTATTGCAGAGTTCTTCAGATAATTGAACTGGGATAGTGAGCCCCTGTGTGATCAAAGCAACCTATGTATTCAATTATTTCAGTAGACCTCTTGCTCTCCATAACATATTCAGGCAGGAAAAAATGTACTTGTAACTCCAGAGGCAACTAGAGAATAGGTTCTGAAAACTGGATTTTTGTAAAGTTAAATTTAGAGTTCATATTATAAAAAAAATTAAAAAGAAAAGAAAAAAAAGAATAAGAACTCAAGGAAATACTTTTTATAACGGGCCAGCAAACCTGTGTTCACTCAAACACCCAATTAGGTCCAGCGGAAAATGTTAAATTTACTTAAAGGAACATTGCAACCTTTACTGAGATCCCTTTATTGGTTGCCAGTAAAAGACGGAATAACTTTTAGGGTACTCTGTCTGACGCATAAGTGTGTTTAAGGAAGTGCCCCCCAATATCTATCCAAAAAATTTAAATGTCACAACCCCAATCGCGTTCTGCGATCCACCAACCAAAATCTACTCCAGATACCCAAAGCCAGATACAAGTCCAAAGGAGAACAAAGATTTGGAATCCAAGGACCTAGACTATGGAACGCTCTACCAACCACCATCCGGTTGGAGGAGAATCACCTGGCCTTCAGAAAAAAAAACTCAAAACCCATCTTTTCTGAGGGCAAAAGTACAGTAGGGAATGGATACTATGTGCCCAGAGGTGATTCAGTTCGCATGTGCTGCGCTATATAAGTTTCTCACTCACTCACTCACTCACTCACTCGCTCACTCAGTCATGAACATATTGGCCCAGATTCATAGAGAATTAGATTCTCGTAGAGTATCAGAAATACACTACGCCGCCGTTTTTTACCTGGCTCTACGTGGAATCCAGGTAGATTTTGTCCAGTAAACGACGGCGGCGTAGTGTATTTCTCCCGTTGCAATCCATCTGCGCGAGTAGGGGGCGTGAAGCATTTAAAATAGGCGCGTTCCCGCGGCGATCGAACTGCACATGCTCCGTTCGTAAATTTCCCGCCGTGCATTGCGCGAAATCACGTTGTTACGTTGTAGTAGCGTCGTTTACGTACATTCCTATTCCCGAACGAGTTACGTTAAAAAAAAATAATAATTTCAAATCGACGCGGGAACGACGGCCATACTTTACATGGGTTACGCACTGTTAGACCAGCAAAAAGCTCCTCTAACATTACGTAGCCAAAAAATGACGTAGGCGATTGCTAGGGACACTCGTACCTTCGTGGATCGCCGTAAAAACACATTTGCATATCCCGACGCATCAAAAGGACGCGAACTCCTCCCAGCGGCCGCAAAAATATCGCAGCGTAGATCCGAAGGCTTACGAAGACGTAATCCTCTCGGATCGAAGCCCGAAGCCGCCGTATCATGGTTTGAGGATTCAAACTAGTGATACGGCGCGCGAAATTTGAAATTACTCCTGTCTAACACCAGTTAGACACGCGTAATTGCTCTGTGAATCTGGGCCATTGTATTTACATTGCCTCTTACTTTCACCTCGGAAATCATCATGTACAGCTGGTTGTCTAGTTTCCAGCATTTGTATCTTCTAAATGGCCCTGAAAAAGAGGTGGGGTGTTCCCTGGCATCAGCACTGCCTGCTCCTTAACTTTACAAGAATTTGGGGTCAATTTTAAATATAAAAGGTGTAGGACTTTACCGGTTGCCAACCATAACCCCAAAATCAAAGAAGTGATTACTTCATAAGTTCATAAAATATACAAAAGTTTATTAAGTACCATCAATTGTTTAAAATGACTTCCACAAAAAACATGTGCAAATTGAGTACGACTATAGACATTGTGGGATTATGGTTGGCAACCAGTAGAGTCCTACATCTTTTTTGTTCTAATTTTTCACAATTGTAAATTATGGATGTGGTACCATGATGTCTCAAACCTTTTTACTGTTTACTACAAGAACTTTACTAACAATGGAGCATGGTTTCACTGAACCATATGATCAGAGACAACAACCCCACCAAAAATATACACAATAGGCCTGTTGAATCTGGTGCAACAATTGTTTTCCAAGATATAGACATTTATTTTTTTAAACAGTTTTTAAATTAAATTTAAAAGAGGAAATATACAAACAGAAATGCACAGAATTTTCTTTTTACTTTGCCTAGGGTTTGTAAAAAGGCCTAAATTGAATGCTAACATTAGGTGTAAAAGTTAACTGATTCCTTTTAAAAACGATTACAAATAGATAAAAATCAATTATATAATGTACCTGCAGTTTCTAGTTTTGTTTTTGCATCTAGTTTCGTTTTTGCATGTTATTTCCTGCCTCTGTGCTATACAGAGCATACAGAGCCATAGAGCAGTGATGGTTTGGAAAACGAAACTAGACACACAGGGCCAGATTCTCTAAGAAATTTGCCGGCGTAGCGTAAGCCATTTACACTACGCTGCCGCATCGTACTAGAGCAAGTGCCGTATTCTCTAAGCATTTGCTCCGTAGTTTGCGTTGGCGTAGTGAAAATGGCCCAGCGTAAGCCCGCGTAATTCAAATGGGGCGGCTTGTATTTAAATTAAGCGGAAAAAGCCCAGTGCGCATGCTCCAGCTCACGTCGGAAAGCGCCGTTGAAACCGACGTCAAAACAATCGTCACTACGCAATGCCCTATTCGCGAACGAGTTAGTAAAAAGCCGACGCTGACCCGACGCCATACTTAACATGGCATCCGACGGCACCCGACGGCATCCGACGGTACTTCGTAAGGTTACTCCTCATAGAAGCAGGGGTAACCTTACGAGTTCGTAAACGATGTACGCGACGGCGGGGCGGCATAAAAGCGATCGGGAATCGGCGTAGTAGCCTCAATTGCATAGGCAAATGAGAAAACAACGTAAAGGCCACCTAGTGGCCGGAGTTGTCATTACAACTACGATCCGCAAGTGTAATGGTATTACACTTGTCGGATGTTGAAGCGTATCTATGCCAAAGTGATGCTAAGCATCACTCGCATAGATACGAGCCAAAAAAAACGGCGATACGACAGGGTATCTGAGATACTCCGTCGTAGCACCGCTGAGAATCTGGCCCAAAGTAATCACACCTCCTTGATTAGTGATCACAGAGAGAAAGCTCCCAGTACTGTGGTCATCAGGAAACAGACAACCAGGAAGTGTGGAGATCAGAGAAGAATTACAGCAACTTGAGAGCAAAAACTAACAATGAGGACATGAAAACAGCACTGCATTAAGGTAAAGGAAGCTATTAAGATAAAAAAAAAAAATCCTTTACAAACCCTTTAAAGGAACAATTCACAGGCAACAGAGTTGGGCAGAAGAACATTGTGGGTGTCTGTACAGTGTCTAAAATATGATCTGAAATCCAACCTTCACTTTATGGAGCTGGTCCATCATATCAAAATCTCACCTCTCCGTCACCATGTTATCTGTGCTGCCAAAACCATTCTTATTTTTGGATGAACAAGTGTAAATGTATGCTTGAAATTCTTGCAAAACACAGGTGCCGTTAAAAACAATGCACATACTTATTTTTGGACTTTCATATCAGATTGTTTTCCATATTCTAAGGTTCTACATATTATCTGAATTATGCATCCCTAAGAATATATTACAAGCTGTGTTGGATGCAAAACTTAAAAAACACAAAGTTTTGGCATAACATTATTGGTGACAGCTATCGTATCTGTTCCTAAGCATCAAAATAAAATATTTAAATCAAGGTGATCTTTTTGTACGGGAAAAAAAACCAAAACAAACTTAAATAATTAAAAGTTACACTTTAGTCTTTTAGAACCCAATAATTGGACCATCCCCACATAAATATACAATTACAAACTATTCATGACAACACATTTATAAATTAATATCTTTGAAAACCAAATATCTAAATCAAAAAATGTTCAAAAAAATTAAAAATAAATTATATATCTATATCTATATCTATATATATATATATATATATATATATATAGATATAGATATAGATATATAGATATATAGATATTAGGGCTGTGCAAATTTACTTTTAATTAATCGATTAATCTTTAATTTTTTTGATCGATTAAAATTATTTTGATTGGTATTCACCTCCCCACCGGCTTCTAGGCTGTTAGGGAGTTCCGTCGGAGATCCGGTAACGTCACGGACAGCGGCAGGGTTTGCCGTGTGAAGGGCTCCTTTGCTGTGCCTTCATATCTGCATGGGGGTGGGACCTTACTATCTGCCACACGTAAGGGCTGTTACACTTCCCTCTATCACTTCCCTCTATCAACCTGGGATTCTACAGCCATCCACTGGGAGTTGTGATCGTTCCCTTGACGGGACATCTACATGCCGACGGACTGATGTTAACCCCTTCTCATCTGGATTCAGCAGTGGTACCGTTGTACACATTTTTATACCAGTATCATACTTAGCTACATGTTTTTATGACTGCTTTTGGTACCGTTTGGTATTACTCGCACCATTTTTACAGTTTATGTAGCTACATTGATTTTATCTCCAGTGCAATATTTATTTGGTTACCTACTTGAAGACTATAAAAGTTTTAATGCTATTCCCATCGAGCGCTGCCTTTGTGTGTTTTTTGTATCCTGTTATCCATTTTTCCAGTAGCTGCACTGGGAATCGGCCCTCGGACCAGTTTCATCGGACCAGTCTGATCGTGTGTACGTGGCCTAACATGTGCGGTTATTCCTGCCTACTTTGCACAACCTGTATGGCTGCTATATTGGGGTTGATTTACCAAAAGCAAATAGCCTGTTTACATTGCAAGGGAAGTTCCACTCCATAAAGGAAATTTCTACAGGGCTTATGCCCTATACACACACGATCAGTTTGTCTGATGAAAACGGTCTGGTGGATTTTTCCATCAGATATCCGATGAAGCTGACTGATGATCAGTCTTGCCTACACACTATCATTTAAAAATCCGATCGTGTCAGAACGCGGTGACGTAAAACACGACTTGCTTAAAAAAATGTAGTTCAATGCTTCCAAGCATGCGTCGACTTGATTCTGAGCATGCATGGATTTTTAACCGATGGACGTGCCCACAGACGATCGTTTTTTTCTATAGGTTTTTTATCCATCAGATAATTTTAAAACAAGTTCCTAGTTTTCTGACTGATGGATAAAAAAATACGATGGGGCCCACACACAATAGGTTAGTCTGATGAAAACGTTCCATCACACCGTTTTCATCAGACAAACTGATCGTGTGTACACACGATCAAACCAAAATCCCCGCCGGCAGACAGCGTGGTGATGTGGCGATGACGTTGACGCCGCCACGTCACCGCACCAGGAAGTAAAACACTTCCGCGCATGCATCGAATCCATTCGACGCATGTTCGGGAAGATATGTCTGCTGGTTAGTGTACTAACCAGCAGACATATCGGACAGACGGGTTCCCAGCAGACAGATTTTAAAGCATGCTTTAAAATCTGTCTGCTGGAAAAATCTGTCTGTCCGCCCGTACACAAGATCGAATTTGTCTGCTGAAACAGTCTGTCAGACCATTTCCAGCAGATAGATTTAATCGTGTGTACGCAGCCTTATCCTCCTTCTGAGTGTTGGCCAGCAGGAGGGCAGTAGTGATGTGGGTCACTGCTCTGGAACTATGTGTCCCAATAGTCTGGCGGCTTTGTGAATACTGGTCGGTGGTTGGGAAAAGGATAGTGGAGATATTCTGATATTCTTATGGTAGCAGAAACAAGGGGGCAGATTCACAAAACAATTACGCCTGTCTAACTGGGGTTAGACAGGAGTAATTTCAAATTTTGCGCGGCGTATCACTAGTTTGAATCCTCAAACCATGATACGCCGGCTTCGGGCTTCGATCCGAGAGGCTTACGTCTTCGTAAGCCTTCGGATCTACGCTGCCATCTATTTGCGGCCGCTGGGAGGAGTTTGCGTCGTTTTGATGCGTCGGGATATGCAAATGTGTTTTTACGGGGATTCACGAACATACGAGTGGGCGTCGCAATCGTTTTCGTCTATTTTTTTATACGTAATGTTAGAGCAGCTTTTTGCTGCTCTAACTTTACGTAGCCCATGTTAAGTATGGCCGTCGTTCCCGCTTCGAATATATTTAAAAAATGTTTTTGTTTACGTAACTCGTCGGGACGTGGATCGCCCGTAAAGTACGCTACATAAACAACGAATGACGTCACGACGTGATTTCGCGCAAATTTGCGAACGGAGCATGCGCAGATCGATCGCCGCGGGAACGCGCCTAATTTAAATGTTTCACGCCCCCTACTCGCGCAGATGGATTGCGACGGGAGAAATACACTACGCCGCCGTCGTTTACCGTAGAAAATCTACCTGAATTCCACGTAGAGCAAGGTAAAAAACGGCGGCGTAGTGTATTTCTGATACGCTACGATAATCCATTTCTCTGTGAATCTGCCCCAAAGTGTCTTGTTGGAATATAACTCCAGTTTGAACACTTAGCTTAGGCAGGGAAAAGAAGAGGGGAATACTTGACCCAACCCTCTTGCCATGGGTAAACCAACATGAAGTTGTGCTACAGGTAAAGAAAAAAAAAACAATTACACGTTTCAACAAAAGACCATGTCTTTATCAGGGGTAAAAGAATAAGTAAAAACTTAAAGTGCTATGCAGTGTGGTCCACAACTTGTAACAACCATAGATGTCCATTACATGGCCGTACTTTAATCTACAATATTTCCTGCCAGAAAACATTAGCGTGTACAGGGCCCTAGTAAAGCACACCAACCCTAAGTCCAGCACAGAAATATACCTGGCTAGGTATACCCAATACCAATAAGAAGATTCTCTACCATTTTCAACTAGCGAACCTTCGTGGCCTCAAAACTTTGAGGTACTGACTGCGAGCAAGTATGCAGACAAATACTTCCTACTTTTCTCAGTATTTGGTAAAATGCATACTTGTTCCTGTCAGTGATTAAAAGTGTTGAAGGCACAGTCAGCCAGGCAATTTCCATTTTTAGAAGCTGGTCTACAATGATAGCCTCCCGTATTCCTTTCAGGGATTAAAGTATGTCTAAAGTCAAAATCGTTTTTTACATTACATTTACATGGTGTCCCTGCTTCCTAGTCTGGTCTTGGTGACACATTTAGGAAGTGGTAGTCTCCCACTTTGAAAGATTTCCCCTTTATTCCTATTACCGTGACAGCTATAAAATCTAATGCCGCGTACACACGATCAATTTTCGGGTTGTAAAAAACAACGTTTTTCAGGCTTTAGAAAAAACAATGTTTTTTTCAACCCGATCATTAAAACGGCCTTGCCTACACACGATCGTGAAAAAAAAATGCTCTAGCAAAGCGTGGTGACGTACAACACGTACGACGGCACTATAAAGGGGAAGTTCCATTTGGATGGTGCAACCCTTTGGGCTTATTTTGTGTTAGTAAAAGACGATTCGCGCTTTTCTGTCTGTTACAGCGTAGTTTTACCAGAACAATCGCTCCCATCTCATAACTTGCTTCTGAGCATGTGCGGATTTTTCATGTCCTTAAAGCCCTCACACGACCTTTTTTTACAACCCGAAAAACGACAACGTTAAAAACGTAGTGAAAAAATAGAGCATGTTCGAAAAAAAAAATTGTCCGTTTTTCCAAAACCCGAAAAATGCTCTGAAGCCCACACACGATAATTTTTATTGACATAAAAAATTATAATAATTTTTTAGAACCCGAAAAACGGTTGTCTGTACGTGGCATAAGATTCCCAATTTGTTTCTAACCCAGTGCCAATGGTCACCACGATTATGAGCTGAATCGTAGACAGATACATAGGCGTGCGCACAGGGTGTGCCAGGTGTGCACAGGCACACCCTAATCACCCTGTGCTGCACATATTCCCCCTGCTGCTTAGCTGCAGAGAAGGGAAATCTCTGTCCTCAGCCCCTTTCTCTGTCTCAAAAGTGAGATATCAGGGGTCTGTTTAGGCCCCTGATATCTCACCAAAGCACCCCAATGGTACTCCAAAAAAATGTAAAAAATAATAATTAAAATTGTAAAAAGTAAGAAAACAAATAATAAAAATAAACTACTGACAACAGTCCCTGCCCCCTTCTACGGACACCGTCCATTGGCATCCTACTGCCTAATATATATATACACACATATACACATGTGTTTGAGCTTTGGGGTGCACACCCTAATGTAATAGGCTGCGCACACCTATGGACAGATATACAATTACAAATTAGTGCAGCTCTGTAATCATTAATGCATCACTAAAAGCATTACCTAATGCAGTAGTTTTCAATTGTTTTAACATGGAGGAACCCTTAAATAAACTTTCTGGTCTCAGGCAATAAATACTTTATCTAAAAAATAATTGTTGTGATAGGTTACTTATCTGAGGAAGACATTTCTAGACATGTGCAGACTGGAATATTTTGTTTTGTTTTTTCGTTTTCGTTTGGAAAATAAATTTATTTAGTTAATCCAGAAAATCGTTTTGATTTACTTCGTTTTTCATTGGGGAATAGCTTTCGTCCGAAAATCCAATAATACTTGGTTTCTGTCGAATGGTCAAATATTCCGCCTACAAGAATTCTAATGTTGTATGACTAGTAATAATGTTGAATCTATTTTCTCATAAATCGAAATCTATTCTCTGTAATGTCGAATCTATTATTTCTATAGTGTCAAATCTTTCCCCTATAATGTCGAATCTTTATTCTATGATGTCGAATCTTTTCCCTATAATGTCGAATCTCTCTAGATCAAATTTTTACCGCAACGAAAACGAAAATAAAGCATTTTTTATGTCGGATCTTTCGGTTTTCGTTTCTTGCGCTTTCGTTATCGTTTGTTAAAACGATAACGAAACAAACGGATTTTCGGACAAAAATGCATTCTAACGAAAACGAATGCACATGTCTAGACATTTCTCATTGCTCAAGGATATAGAGCAACGTCTGGAGGAACCCTAGGATTCCATGGAACTCTGGTTGAGAAAGGCTTACCTAATGTAAGTATCTAATGTAAGTATCTAAATGTGACCAGGTATCAACTAATGGAATATTCATTTTTTTTTCTTGTTATTTTAGACTGTTTTATGTAAGTATTAAGTAAATAAGTATTTTTGCAGAGACTATAAGATTGGGTTTCTTGCCATCCTGGCTGTGGGGGGCCACTTGCTCAATATAGCCACATGTGTGCTTTCTATACTCTTGCTTTTCCTCTAGATCTGTAAGTATATTGAACCATTAATTAGTCACATTAAAGAGCTTGCTGCACTTTGTATTTGAGTTTGTGCGTTAATTGCAGTGTGAGAATCTTCAAATCTCTATATGTGACCTCATGAGGCTACAGAACAGCAGGCAAGAAGCAGTTTTGCTACAATAACTACTAGTGATTTTTTTTGTTTTTGCCAATACCTAAACTTGTGATCTCTGATGCTGTTTATCTCTGTATTTGGTAAGAGGATAAATGTGGGCTTTTCTTGCCACCGCAGCACAATTTATTAATATATTCTGTATGCAAGCATCTTTGGCTCAGCCAGGAGATTCAGTTGTAACATGAAACAATATATAGGGAGCAGAAAGGGAATTAGTCATTTGAAATAAGTAGTGGAGAAACTTGCACTATGTTTGGTGATATAGAAGGATGCTATAGTGTTTGGCCAAGCCAGGAGATGCTGGCATAACATGTGAATAGTTATACAGATCTGTAAATATTTTACTATGTTTTCTATTATATTTTATCCGTTTTTTTTTTTAAGTGTATTTTGTGCGTGTACTCGAGAGAGGAGCCGGACTGCAGGAGTTGGGAGCAGGCAGGACTCCCCCAAAGGCAATCTGCCATCTTTCTCAATGCCCCCGGGTGGCAATGGCGGGTGCCACTTTATTCAGTTTATTATTCATTATAAATCTGCTTTATAGTGGTAATATTAAATCATTAAATACTAATAATTCTTCTTTTTATTCTTCTTCTTAAAGCAGAACTTCACCCTAAAGTAGGGTGACCAGAAATCGACAGTTTCAGGGGACAGTCCCCAGATTGAGGACACTGTCCCCGGACCAAGTCTGTCCCCGGTTTTGTCCCCGGATTGAATTTGAACAGGGGCTGGGGCAATTTCAAAGACAGCCAGTGCAGAATAAAAAAAAATACAATTCTGAATTGCACACCCCAGCTCTGCCTCTTCTACTAGCTTAGGGGTGTATTTTTTTTTCAATTATCTGTGCCGCTTTCTGATGATCATGTGCTGGTCAGAGCGGAGGGAATATTTATTCAGTTTCGGGTCCATGCCTATTCAACTCCGCTCACATGTCCTCCTGCCTTGGCCAGCCGCCTGCCTGCTTATCTCCTTGCTTTCCCTGGCGGTGTGATCTTCCTCCGCACCCCACCCAGTAGTAGCCGAAACCCCCGAGAGTAAGACTTGACAGGCTGTGGCGACGGCAGAGAGTCGTTGATTACTAGTAAAAAAAAAATATGTCCTCGGTTTTCATTTTAAAAATCTGGTCACCTTACCCTAAAGGGGAAGTTCCACCTCATGCCCCCTCCCTCTATTTTTGCCACTTTTGTATTTTGTGGGGTAATCGGGTACCTGGTTTGACAGGTACCCACTCCCACTTCCGGTTGGATCCACCAGAGTCCTCCTCCCCACGCCACACAGAACCTTCTGGGACACGTCACAGATCCCAGAAGGCAGCAGAACAATTAAGGCTGCATGACTATTCATTCACAAAGCGTGGCTCAGGCGTGCACAGTGGGCAGCTGGCAGCCCACAATAAACATGCCAGGGCTGGGACCTAAAGACTGGTGAAATTCAGTTCAGGTGAGAACAGTGCTGGACCCTTGGGTATTTACTGACTTTTATTTTAAAGAGGAAGAGGAAGAACTGCTTTAATATTAATAACAATTCTTCTTAAAGTGGAGGTCCTCCTACCCCTACACATACTGCAGCTGCTGACTTTTAACAATAGGGCACTTTTAGTTGTGCTCAAAAGTTTGCATACCCTGGCAGAAATATTGACATTTTGGCATTAATATTGAAAATCTGACTGATCATGGCATAAAACTGTCTTTTATTTAAGGGTAGCAATTACATGAAGCCATTTATTATAACATCGTTTTTTGGATCCTTTTTAAATAACAATGATAACAGAAATCACCCAAGTGGCCCGCCTTTTTATGGAGCACAATACAATGATACTGGAACAAATAAGAGCTGCATGGTCAAGTTGCCAGAAAGAAGCTTTTAATGTACAAGTTCCACAAAAAAAGCGTGGTTACAATATGCCCAACACATTGACATGCCTCATTGTCTTTTTTTTCTGGCTTTGGCGCAGTAAAGGCTTCCTTCTGGCAGCTCTGTTTCAAGTATCGTTGAATCGTGTTCTTTAACCACTTGACCACTGGGCACTTAAACACCCTTCCTAACCAGACCATTTTTCAGCTTTCGGTGCTCTCACATTTTGAATGACAATAACTCAGTCATACAACACTATAACCAAATGAAATTTTTATCCTTTTTTTCCCACAAATAGAGCTTTCTTTTGGTGGTATTTGATCACCTCTGCGGTTTTTAGTTTTTTCGCTATTAATGAAAAAAGAACGAACATTTTGTAAAAAAATGAATTTTTCTTCATTTATATCATAACATAGTGGCACTGGTGGCACCGATGGGCACTGATGGGCACTGTAGTGGCACTGATAAGCACTGATGGACACTGGCAGAACCGATGAGCACTGTAGTGGCACTGGGCAGAGTAGTGGCACTGATGGAGCACTGGCGGCACTGATGAGCACTGTAGTGGCACTGATGCAGCACTGACAGACACTAGCAGCACCAATGGGCACTGAAGTGGCAGAGGTGGCACTGGTGGGGACTTTAGTGGCACTGATGGGGACTTTAGTGGCACTGGTAGGGACTTTAGTGGCACTGGTAGGGACTTTAGTGGCACTGGTAGGGACTTTAGTGGCACTGGTGGCACAGATGGGGACTGTAGGGGCACTGATGGCTAGTGTAGTGGCACTGTGTGGCAATGTGTGGCACTGCTAGGCACTGCTGGGCAAAATATATAGATTCACTCACTGATAAAAAGCACTTCTCTCCTCACACTCTGTATCGGTGTGAGGAGAGAAGAGATAACCTCAGATTGACCCTTTTTTTGTTTACATTTGTCTGCTCCCTCATTGGAGGGAACGATCAGGTGGTGAAGAGCCGCTGTCATTGGCTCTTCACCGTGATTCGGTGTTGCGTCGGGTCCCGCCGACCCGGCGAACACAAAAACTTTTGCGTGCACGTCGAAGGGGGCGCGCAATCACCGCAAATCGGGACGACGTCCCAGGGACGTCGTCCCGAAATAACAGGTTTGCGCTGTAGCAGTATTTCTGCTATAGCGCGGTTAGAAAGTGGTTAAAAACAACCACACTGTCTTTTTGTAGAGCAGCCTGTATTTCTCCTGAGGTTTCTTTGTATCCTGAGCAATTCTTTTGCCAGTTGTGGCTGAAATCTTTCTTGGTCTACCTGACCTTGGCTTGGTATCAAATAAGCCCCAAATGTTCCTCTTCTTAATAAGTGATTAAACAGTACTGACTGGCATATTCAAGGCTTTGGATATCTTGTTATATCCTTTTCCATCGTTGTAAAGTTTCATTACCTTGTTACACAGGTTTTTTGACTGTTCTTTTCTACCTCCTCATGGCTCAGTATCTAGCCTGCTTAGAGCTAACAAACTCGTTGACTATTTATACACAGGCACTAATTGTGATTTAACAAGGAACAAATGTGGGAAATTAACCTTTAATTCCCCATTTAACTTGTGTGTGTGCGCCACCTTCTGTGTCTGTGCCAAGGCCAAACATTCCAGGGTATGTAAACTTTTTATCAGCAAATACAACAAATGCGGCGCTTAAAGAGAGATATTGTAAACCACTATTGAGTGGAAAAATATCCCATAACCTAAAATGAATGTGGCAATTAAAAGGGTAATAGGTGCAATAGGTGCAAATTAAGGTGATATAACAGCAACTAGGTCTTCATGCAGATCATGAACATGGGAAATAAATTCCTTGTAAATTCATGCACTAACAAATAAGTCCAGAATTGCTTCCGTAATTAAAATAATTATATAGTGTCTTAATTGATCCAATAAGGACATGAGAACAGTGAATCTTTACTTCACAGTAAGGGATGGAAGGAAAAACATCCACAATGTACTCCTGTACACTCAAGAAGATGGAATATTCTTACCAGATCCGGTGGACACACTGACCAGTGGTAGCATGTCAATAGGGCAGGTAATGGATCCTCAGCCTGGTTAGGTTCATGGAAGAAACATCCAACGGCACTGAAGGAAATCCAAAGATCATATTCGTGTATCCAAACATCCAAGGTAGCAAGCAGATTCCTCATAGAATTGGGATCACATGGAGGCACATGTAAAAAATTAAAGGAGGCTCCACATAGCGCAGTCAAACCCAATAACAGGGAAGAGCGATTTTAATGGTAAAACAGGTAGGTATACAATACCATACAAGTATAAAAAATAATTAAAAAATTAAAAAAACGTTCAAGGTACAAGCCAGGTGAAAGAGCAAGTACAAGTGATCACATAGAATAAAGCGCGGTGGATAGATATGCACCACGCAACGTTTTTTTTTTCTGGTAAAACAAGAAACAAGAACCTAAAAACAAAAACAATACAGAAAATGAAAAATAAAAACACAAAAACAACACTATTAGTTAAAGAAAATATTAAAGGGGAGTTCCACCAGTTTTTTAGTTTATTAAAAGTCGGCAGCTACAAAAAACATAGCTGCTGACTTTTAATAAACCGACACTTACTGTATTTACAGTATTGGCGTATAACACTCACTTTTTTACCCTGAAAATAGAGGGTAAACTGTGCCTGCGTGTTATACGCAGGGGGCTCTGGAATGTTTTATTTCTGAAACTTCCCTCTAAGGCCGCGTACACACGAGGAGACATGTCCGATGAAACAGGTCCGCGGACTGTTTTTGTCGGACATGTCTCCAGGGATATTTTGGTCTGATGTGTGTACAGACCATCAGACCAAAATCCCCGCGGACAGAGAACGCGGTGACGTAGAAGACACCGACGTGCTCAAACAAGGAAATTCAATGCCTCCACGCATGCGTCGAAACAATTTGACGCATACGCAGGGTTTCAGTCTGATGGCTGGGCGTACTAACCATCGGACATGACCGACGGACAGGTTTCCAGCGGACAGCATGCTTAGAAACTTTTGTCTGTTGGAAACCAATCCGCTAGGCCGTACACACGAATGAACATGTCCGCGGAAACTGGTCTCGGACCAGTTTCAACGGACATGTCTCCTTGTGTGTACGCGACCTTAAAGTTAGGGTGCATGTTAAACGCCTGTGCGTGTTATACGCTGATAAATAAGGTACCTGCTCCACGGTCCAGCGATGCGACCACCCAGAGGCTCGCTCCTCTTTCCCTCCTCTCCTCTGCGCCGTGATGGTAAGTGTCCGCACCTGGCCGTGACAGCTTATGGCTTTACAGCTAGGCATGCACTGCGCATTGCGCGAGTCACGCTGCACTCTCCTATTGACCAGCCGATCTTCTGGGACCTGAGTTGTATCCCAGAAGATTGCTGGCAGGGAAGGGCCGCCTAGGGAGAGAGGAGGAGTCGCCTAGGCGGCTGAAGATAGGAAGCAGGAAGTGGGACAGGAAGTCCCACGAAAAAAAAGAGTACACACTCCCCCCTAAAAAAATGGCATGCCAAATGTGGCATGTCAGGGGGCAAGGAGTGCTTAATGCGGAAGTATCACTTTTAGGTGGAACTCCACTTTAAAAAGGCATTGAAGAAAAGACAGAGGAAACACAGATACATTCAGCGTTAATGAAACGTAAAAAAAATCAAAATAAATAACAAACAAGGTAACGATAAAAATTGTGTGAATTTAGAGGAGCAAAGAATAAAATAAAAAATATGAGGACATAAATGAAATGGTAATTACAAGAGGAAAGTATAAGATGGAAATATAATTTCCACTTCTTTAAAGTGGATGCAGACTCCTCTTGATCTAGCAATGGGTGAAAAATCTGCATTCTTACAACCCAAACCCATACATGAAACAGAACTGGTACAAAACATTGCAACAGATATTTGTTAACAAAAAGACGAAGAGCAATCCACAGAGGGTATGCCCGTCCTTCTTCTGCCTACTATCAGCATATTATTTATAGCTGATCCAGCTGTGTTATCTGCTTCAAAGTGCTTTTAAACACTTCATTCATGGGCACTAAACTGCTGAACAGTCATAGCCTTAACAATATTAATAGTATTGGATTATGTTCTGTACAATGCTTTCTTATTGCAAATTTAGCGGTGCATTGTGCTGAAATGACCGCCCTCTGAACGCTAGCTGCACATTTGTAGAAAGCATTAAAAGGCCCATGTCTTTAGTGTGCACATCTTGGCAGTGGTAATGTGTGGATGTATATTATATTGTAAATATAACTTTTGGGGGGGGGTGCTACAGTCATGGAGGATTTCATAGAAATGCCTAATGGTATGCATACTGTATTGATCTGATAACGTCTGCCTTTTATGCCTTTGTGACACAGAAAAGTGAAAAGATCTTAGTGGTACGTTACTGATCAAAGAGAAATTTCCAAGAAAACCTGCGAAGGTACACTAAAACATAAATATTTTTTTAAATATAAGAGCATCTCTAAAGCCTTGTACACACGATCAGTCCATCCGATGAGAACGGTCTGAAGGACCATTTTTATCGGTTCACCGATGAAGCTGACTGATGGACTGATGTGCCTACACACCATTGGTTCATGAATCGATCGTGTCAGAACGTGGTGACGTAAAACACGACGACGTGCTGAAAAAAATGAAGTTCAATGCTTCCAAGCATGCGTCGACTTGATTCTGAGCATGCGCAGGTTTTTAACTGATGGTTGTGCCTACTAACGATCGGTTTTGACCTATCGGTTACAAGTCGAATTTTAAAGCAAGTTGGCTTTTTTTTAACCTAAGGTTAAATAACCTATGGGGCCTACACACGAACTAATAAAAACGGTCCATCAGACCGTTGTCCTCTGGCTAACCTATCGTGTGTACGCGGCCTAAGTCCAAATTAAAAATGTTGCATAGAAATGTCATTGTTGGATAATTTCACAGATAATTTCTTTGTGCTGTGGCTGTCACCTTTATTTGTCCGATATACATCTGATTTATTTGTCTGATTTACATCAGTGATTGTCTGCAGCTCTAGAGTTTTGTGGTACTTAGGACCTAGTGGGGAGTGATGCAAAAAGCCTACCAGGACCAAAATCCACCTGTGACCTTTTGGGGAGATTCTTTGGTCTTAAAGAGAACTAGCTGGCCTAAAATGCGACCAAATCAGGACCTTAGAGATACGTTTTTTGTCAAAACTGAAAAACAAATCTTGTGATGCATACAGGAAGAACAACATAAAACCTTTGTGTAACAGAACCCCAAATGGGACAGGGGTTAACGCCGTTTAAGATATTCCATTCCCAAATCCAAGACAGCTACCGACACTCCACATTTAGACAGATGAACCCCAATAATGAGACATACAGCTCTGTTTGAGGTTCCACACAAATAGCCCCTTTATTGAGAAAATCAGGCTCTTATATACAGTTAGTAACCAAAATGAACAATGACCCAACTCCACCCACAACAGTATACAATGGTTCCTAACGATCCCCCTCAATACACATCTTTTAGTCGGACATTCTGGCACCATCTCTGACATAAATTACATGAGCTAATTAACTAACCATTTACCCAGACAAGGTGAAGCCATACTAGATTCATTTAAAACACAACAGACGACATTAACACCTAACAGTCTGTGTTCCCACATTGAATGAGTCACTCGTTCACTCTTTCAATTAACCTGTTGAGTTCAGAATCAACAAACTGTAAATAGTTCTTCCAGATCTCCTAGAACAGGGATCCTCAAACTACGGCCCTCCAGCTGTTGTGGAACTACACATCCCATGAGGCATTGTAAAACTCTGACATTCACAGACATGACTAGGCATGATGGGAATTGTAGTTCCTGAACAACTGGAGGGCCGTAGTTTGAAGACCCATGTCCTAGAATATATTGTGAATTACAAACCCATGTTAAAGCAATCCAAGATATGTCCAATATTTCCTGGCTCTTTGTAAGAGCTTCTGAATTCCACGGGCCCTCCCGTTACACTTTGTAGTTCAGTTTTTCATCTTAAGGGTTCTGCACTGCCTCAGCTGCCTGTACCCCACTCCCTCTTGTCTCTATTAATTAAATGATCCTGTAACACATCTGCTGATGATTCTACTATATATCTACCCTTGATGCTGAAACACACATACCAGTAATGTTTGAACACACCTACTGGTGATCCTGAAACATGCCTGTTGATGAACCTGAAATACACTTGTTGCTTATCCTGGAACATACCTGCTGTTAATGCTGGAACACATCTGCTAGTGATACTCAAACACACATGCTGGTAATGCTAGAACAAACTGTATCTGCTCATGATCCTGGAACATGTCTACTGGAACACAGCTGCTGATAATGTTGGAACACACCTGCTGGTGATACCACTGAGAGACATTCCTTCTATTTTAGAGCATTATACAAACCCATGTATCATGCTCCTGGTGCTGAAGGCCAATAGAGAGAACGCTTCCCTTGCAGCTAAGTTCCAGACCCCCTGATAATGGAACAGAAAAAGTCAGGACCAAAGTAGCACAAGTCACCTGCTGGAATGCTTGCAGGAATGATCTGACTAGGATGCCTGTCAGAGGAACACCCAGTATACAGCTGGTGCATTGGAATGGTGTTCTGAAGGCAGGGTGCTCCAATGGGAAGCAGCAGGTCTTTAGTAGAGCAGAGAACAGGAGAGAAGTCGGTTTGAAGCCAAAGTCAGGTGCCAGATGGGGTTCAGAGCAAGCGTAGTCAGGAGGATAGCCAGGGACATAAACAGGAGAGCAGAGAGAAGATCCGTCTTTAGTAGAGCAGAGAACAGGAGAGAAGTCAGTTTGAAGCCAAAGTCATGTGCCAGGTGGGGTTCAGAGCAAGCGTAGTCAGGAGAATAGCCGGGGACATAAACAGGAGAGCAGAGAGAAGATCCATTAGACAAGCTGGGGTCAGGTGAGGAGGCAGACAGAAGACAGGTCCAAGAGCAAGCCAAGTTGGTAACAAGAATCCTCAGAGGCAAAAAGAACACGGGAACAAACGCATTGCAGAGCTGAAGATCAACCAGCAAGTACAGAGACTGACTGGCTTGCTTATAAAGGCCGTTTGGCGCCAGTGTGAATTCCGGTGGCCATGCAAAGTACTTGCAGGTACTGTATGCCAGGTTTTTGAGAACCTCTGTTGTGACAGTTTTGAGGAAATAGCCATGCTTGTACTTGACTCCCCTCAGTGACAGAAGGGCTTATAGACCTAACCTATAGAACTTCCAAGTCCACCAACTGAACTCTTCCCTGGTGCCACTAGCCCACGGCGTGGGGTGTGAAGAATGAGAATAACTATATATAAAATAAAAAAATAAAATAAAAAATGAAAAAAGTAGATTAAAGAACTAAGGAAGGGGTGGAGGTAAACATGGGATAGAGTCAAGAGCTATGTGCTGTTAAAGGGGACTCTATCTAGTGCTTTCCTGAGAAACCCTTACCAATGCATAAGTAAAAGTCTTTACATGAGCCCCCATGTGAGTGATCTTCATACTTGCCCCATAAGAGTATGGTATTCAGGTGCACATCAGCCAACACGTGAGGGATTTTTATACATGCCTCATAAGTATACAGAATTCAGGTGTGCATGGAGGGATCTTCATACTTCCCCCAGAGAGTGCGGTATTCACGATGACTCTCACACCGTACATGTTCTCCTAGGAGTAGGCATCCAAGCCTTGCTTCATCATATACAGTGATTCACAACTCATACCCTTGCTGCCAGACTAGCAAAACGATGGAAAAACCACACAGCCACCTCATCTACAAAATGTTGGTCATCTCCTGCTGGAATTCTCTTATGCTAAAGCCCATCTCAAAGCTTCTAAATGTCATGACCAATTGGCCTTATGGCTGGCAGACAACAGTTTTCCAGTCTCCCAACTTCACCTCAAAGTTCACTTCTGTTTCCACCTTGTTTTTTTTTAGGACCTAAAGCCCCATTATGGATAAAATGGACACTCTGAGCACTCAGAGATCCATAGCTGTATTGTTTACTACTCTAGATCCAATCTATGATGTATTATGCCATTATAACTCATTGCCCTGTGTGGATTGTTGGTTATTTTGCACTACTATCTGGTCATTCCTGTGGAAGTTGCCTACCCCCAGCATGGCTGGATTACTATGCTGCTCTATATTGTTATTGATGCAATATTGGAAACCATGATGTTTGTGTCTTATTTTTTTTTAAATCTTTTACAATTAAAAAAAAAAAAGATTTATGAAAAAAGAAAGAGTATGTATTGAAAGGTACATGAGCCACCACGTGAGGATTACTCATACTTGCCTAATAAGAGTGCGGAATTCAGGTGTGCATGTAAAATCCAGCCAAAAGAACCAAGTTTTTTTTATTATTTTGCATTTTGGTTGGGACCTGCAACATAGTTTTGACCACATTGACCTTACCCAACTGTGCACTAATCGGAAGAGGGGATGCCAGTTATTAGTAGATACAAACCTGTAATGTTTCAATGGCAAGAGTATAAAATGAAGGGGAGCTGCTGGATCATTCCCTAACCTGATTTCCATGAGTAAAGGAGATCTTTTTAGGAAGGGTCAGAAAGCAGATACCAGATAGAGCTGTAATTTTCTGTTTGGAACATTTTCAAAAGGATAGGTTACTGTATGTGTTAACAAGTGTGGCAAAAAATAAATAAAAAAATGATAGGGGTCAACTTTATTGTGTTCTGAAGTTTAAGATTTGGTACAAGCCTCTCCCCAGACGACGGGGGCTGGGAATAATGGGAGGGTCTGGGATCCCCCCTCCAGCACAGTTAGATCCCACTTGGGGTGTTGGGTGCCTCCAGCTTTAATTAGTTTCTCTACAGATATGCCGACAATTGTTATGTTTCAAAGATCCGGAATTGACCAACGGCCTCTCTTCTTGTTTCTATCTGTCAAAGCTATAAATGGCTTTGATTCCTCTACAGTGGAACCTTGGATTGCGAGTAACGCAGTTAACAAGCGTTTCACAAAACGAGCACTGTATTTCTAAAAATTTGGACTCGGTTTGCGACTGTTGTCTCGCAAAACTAGCAGGATTCAGGCCAAAGCAATGTGCAGTACTGCTTTTGGCCTGAGGTTGGGGGGGGAGCGCCGATCGTCGTCATTCGGAAATGCACGGAAAGACCTGAGGACAGTTCGGCTGACTTCGGCAAACCTCGTAAAGGCTCATATTATTTTAGTTTCCATTGACTTCAATGGGGAAACTTGCTTTGTGTTCTTTGGATTAAGAGCATTCTCCTGGAACGGATTATGCTCGTAATCCGAGGTTCCACCGTATATGTATACTATTGTTTACTTATGTATGACTAATGCTTGATGTATAACTTATGCATTTTGACATAAATAAATGTTGACATAAAAAAATTGATAGGGGTATTGACTATTCCATACTGTATCTGAAACTGGAAAAAAAAATATTGGGGTTTTTTCCTATACTTTACCATATATCAGGGGTGTCCAAACTTTTTTCAAAGAGAGCTAGATTTGATGAAGTGAACATGTGTGAGGGCCGACCATTTTGCCCGACATTCTTTGAACTAGGGTTGTCCTGATACCGAGTATTTGCGGGAGTACTTGTATTCGCGCAAATACCCCGATGCCTAAATAAAATACTTCCCGCCACCACCGTCGCCGCCACCGCAAGCCGCCGCATACCACAAAGCCGCCGCCGCATACCATAAAGCCGCCTCATACCGCCGCGTTAATCCCTGTGTTATGTAATCGCCACACCTTTCGTTTGAATTCCTCTAATGCCGCCGCGACATGTATAGACACTCCCCTTCTCGGGATTGGAAGGATCTGTCCAGTCCCGAGCAAGGGGGAGTGTCTATGCACTGAGCCGTGTATAGACACTCCCCCTTGCTCGGGATTGGACGGATCCGTCCAATCCCGAGAAGGGGAGTGTCTATACACGGCGGGCATTAAAAATTCAAACGAAAGGTGCCTGTAATGCGGCGATTACAATACACAGGGATTAACACGGCATCATCTACTACAGGTATGGGGGACAGGACATGGCTGCAATATGTGGGGGACATGACATGGCTGCGATATGTGGGGGACAGGACATGGCTGCATATATGGGGGACATGACATGGCTGCACTATGTGGGTGACATGACATGGCTGCAATATGTGGGGGACAGGACATGGCTGCATATATGGGGGACATGACATGGCTGCAATATGTGGGTGACATGACATGGCTGCAATATGTGGGGGACAGGACATGGCTGCATATATGGGGGACAGGACATGGCTGCAATATGTGGGGGACATGACATGGCTGCATATATGGGGCACATGACATGGCTGCAATATGTGGGGGACATGACATGGCTGCATATATGGGGGACACGACATGGCTGCAATATGTGGGGGACATGACATGGCTGCAATATGTGGGGGGACATGGCTGGGGGGACATGGCTGCATTTGGGGACACATTAAAAAAAGTATCAGTATTCGGTATCGGCGAGTACATGAAAAAAAGTATCGGTACTTGTACTCGGTCCTAAAAAAGTGGTATCGGGACAACCCTACTTTGAACCATTAAAATTAAATGCAAATTAACAAATATGCTGCCTAACAAGAATTATCTTGCCTTTGTGGCTGTGTGTGGTGAAATAAAATAAACTGTGAAGCAAAATAAGGGTCACCGCCCATGAGTGCAGCCTCCCCAGTGCCACGAGTGCAGCCTCCCCAGTGTCACGAGTGCAGCCTCCCCAGTGTCATGAGTGCAGCCTCCCCAGTGCCACAAATGCAGCCTCCCAAGTGCCACGAATGCAGCCTCCCAAGTGCCACGAATGCAGCCTCCCAAGTGCCATGAATGCAGCCTCTGAATACAGCCTCACAAGTGCCATGAATGCAGCCTCACCATTGCCTCAGTGCAGCCTGATCCATGCCCATCTGCAGCCTCGGAGAGGACAGGAAGGGGGTGGGACAAGCGCAAACAGATTACATACAGGAGAATCTCCTGTTTGCTCGGCAGCCTCTTTAATACAAAGTCCTGCCTCCTATGATAGGCAGAACAGTCGTCCAATGCCAGCCCAGGAGACGGGACTTCCTATTAAAAATGGCGTTGAGTAAACAGGAGATTCTCCTGTATGTAATCTGAGGGGACTCGTCCCACCCCCCTCCCTGTCCCCTCCGAGGCTGCCAGAACGAATAATACAGTATATCCCCGGTGGCGCTCAGGGATTCATTGGGGGCCACAAAAGATATATATATCCAAATTACCAGTGGGGCCGCATTAAACTGGAAACAATTGGCCCGCGGGCCAGACTTTGGACATGCCTGTCGTTTATCATTCATCATGTTCAGCCAACCACAAGCGGGCATCTGCTGTTCCATTACCGTTTTCAGATTCCCTTTTCACTTCTTTATAAATCGGTTATTACTCAGTACGTCCAAAAGACACACAACTCCCAGGGACAGATTTGAGAACCAGTGTTTTAATTTGTATTATTGACCCGCTGCTGTTCCAGCAACAAAATAATTAAAATCTGTTACATTAGCCAGTTTATAAAGCCATCAAATGCGGGGAAAAAAAAAATATTTCATTTCAGCCCATTTAAAATTGGAAAAATTAATTACATGATTTAGATTTTTTGATGTGGCAAATTACATTTCATATTCCTCCGAAAAAAACACCTGTTGGAACTTCCAGATGTCACAATAAATGCGTCCGGAGAGCTTTTTCAATAAAACCAGGGTTTCAATAAATATGTAAATGAGATTCGTGCGCCGACTTTCCCTTCTGCGTTCAATAGGTTAAAATTCGGCAAAAAAATAAAACCTGGATACGACAGCCATTGCTGGCGCCCCCTTCTTCTGCTGTCGCTGGCCGTTCAATTATTTTCTAAGCACTGAGTGACTTATTTGAGAAAGCTGTGGACACACAATTTGTCAGTGCCACTTTCGATATTTTCTTTCCACCATGAAGGAGAAGTAAAAAATAAATAAAAAACCTGATTGTGATTTAAAGGAAGGCTAATCCAAAAACTGAAAAATAAATATGAAAAGGTGCCTTTATAGATGGATGAAGAGCAATATGAACTATTTCTGAGATGTATTACTACCCCCACAGGAGCTGCTGAGTATTTTGGGCGCCATATTACCTCTATTTTCTCGCTGTCCAGGGTAGTAGAAGAGAGTTGAAAAAGGTTCAATGTCCACACTTTACACTTCTTTTTCTAAGATTTATTTGCAGAACTTGGTAAGAAAAGAAGAAGTGGTTGAAGGGGTGGAAGGGTAAACAAGTAGATAGGTTCAGGTGTATAATGTCAATTAGGAAACGCCCCTGCTTCCAGCAACACAGTTCTGGTCGCCACTCTGGTCAGATAGAGCCGGATAGGTCCCTCTCACCGGCCTAGCAGCTGGAAAGGCGCACGGAATAAAGTACAGTCCCTGCCACAGACCTTCCTTTATGAGGAGACACTTTCGGTCCAGAATCCCCTAACACAGGATTCAGCACCCGGATCTCTCCAAACTAACTTCTATAGAACTTAGATCTGACAGGCGATCATCATCAAGCCTCTCAGTGTATGGTGCGTCCTTCGATTAAGTCTCCAGGCCTCTCCCAATGTACCAGTCTCTTGCATGGTCCTCTGCAGGATAGGAACTTCTCTGGCTTCCTTCTCTGGGTTCCTTCATCACGTGGCTTCCTCCCGCAGGACGGACAGCACAGGATCACCTTGAAAGCGCGGAACCCAGTCTGAATACTGGGCCTACTCAAATAGACCACAACCCTGGACCAACGTGGTCCCGGAGCACGCACCCCGGCCAGGTGGGCTACGAGGCACGTGGGGCGACAGTGGCGTCTGTCCCTTAAGTACCCCTCCCCAGCGGGATGATCACCCCCACTGATTGGCTGCCAAAGGGGGGCACCCAATACACTCTGACTCCGCTACTGCCACCCTTGGCCTGGCATGGTAATAACACCCCAGGCGAACAATGGTAGTTACTCCCAGCACAGCCATGGCTGGAACAGAGGCTAAAATGTGCCCATAATTACACATGTCTGAGTCAAATAACAACTCAGGCCCCCTCTAAATTTACAACAGCGCCTGTTCAACAGGAGCAGGCCGCTACATAGATGTAAACAGATATATTAAAAATAGCACAGTGATTAGTGGTCAGCACATATTACTTACCACTAGTGCCTTAGTGGCTAGCATGTGGCCCTATCCAGGGCTGCTGTTAGAAGCCACGGGGCCCCATTCAGCCAACCTGACAAGGCCCTTCCCCCCAAGTAAGGATAGTTTACTATGCTTCAGCTACGAATGAACAGAGTGGGTGATTGGTACCAATCACTCATTGTTTTAATTCAGGAAAGGATGGAGCCGGTAATATCACATACTGTATTTACCAGACCCTTCCCCCACTCTCCATCCTGAAGGAGCCTATTGTGTGCTTGCAGCTTCTGGCCTGAAGAAGAGGAGGGAAGCCAGCAGCACTGCAGGGGTAGGGGAGCCTTGGGCAAGGGGGAAACATATGGTGTACAGGGAGGGTGATCAGTGCAGTGGGGGGCAATTACTTTAAGTGATCCCCTGTATGGCAGCAGCTGAAAGCCGGCAGGAGTGAGAGGAGAAGATACCAGCTTACAGCAGAGAGAGCCATACAGGGGATCGGTTCCAGTAATTACTCCGCGCCACGCTAATCACCCTCCCTGCCCACATCTGATTCAACCTGCTGCCTGGGTCCCCCACTCCTGGGCCCTGTACAGGAGGACTGGTGATACCCCCCTTATCCACGGCCCTGGCCCTATCTACATGGGGTTCCTCTCACACTCCAAAGACAGGTAATTGTCTAAATTGTAGATTCTAGATCATAAGCTGCTTGAGGGCAGGGACTGATGTGAATGTACAATACATATGTAAAGCACTGTGTAAATTGGCAGCACTATATAAGTACCAGTAATAAATAAATGGTATTAATGTTTTAACCCCTTCAGATCTGCGATCCCAGCCCCTTACCATGTGATCAGCTGTCAGCCAATGACAGCTGATCACGTGATGTAAACAAAAGCTCAGTAATCTTTTTTTTTTTAAAAGCCGATCACCGGTTCTTGTGCAAGGACTTCGGTCCAGAAGAGGAAGGGACACAGGCACCTCATCTGTGCCCACCAGTACCGCTTGCCAGTGTCACCTGCCAGTGCCCACCAGCGCAAAACAGTGCCACCTATCAATGCCCACGAGTGCCACCCATTAATGCCCATCAGTGGTGCCAATCAGTGCCTCATCAGTGCCACCTAGTGGTGCTGCCTATCAGTGTCACCTACCAGTGCCGATCAGTGCTCATCATTGCCACCCATCAGTGCCCGTCACTGCCACCTGTCAGTGCCCATCACTGCCACTTATCAGTGCCACCTATTAGTGCCACTTCTCAGTGCCCACCAGTGCCACCTATCAATGGCCATCAGTGCCACCTCTCAGTGCCCACCAGTGTTAACTATCAGTGCCACCTATTAGTGCCCACCAGTGCCGCCTTATTGGTGCCCATCAATGCAGCCCATCAGTGCAGCCATCAGTGCCCTTCGGTGGTGCCCATCAGTGCAGCCCATCGGTGCCGATCATTGCAGCCTCATCAGCCTACATCAATGAAGGACAAAAATGACCGGTTTGCAACATTTTATAACAAAATATAAAACGGTTTTGTATTTTTTTTTTCAATTGGTCTTTTTAAAAAATTTTTTACAAAAAATAAAAACCGCAGAGGTGATAAAATACCACCAAAAGAAATCTCTGTTTGTGGGGAAAAATCATATGGGTACAGTGTTGTATGACGGTACAATTGTCGTTCAAAGAGCGCTGAAAGCTGAAAATTGGTCTGGGCAGGAAGGGGGTTTAAGTGCCCAGTAAGCAAGTGGTTAATGGTTGACTCTACTTGTTTCCTGGAATGCGTTTTTTTTTTTTTTTTTTTATAACAAAAACAAATATTAAAACTGCAGAAGGCTTCATCCATGACTCAGCAATCCGAATAATGTTTCTGCAGACAAAGATGGACGCCTTGTTGGCAAGAATCAGGAAAAAGAATCCCACGCAGGGCCTTTCATCGAGCGCGTATGTTCCGTACATTAGAGTACAGCTTGTTCCAATCTCCCGTCATTACGTCCGACACATGCTCATTAAACAATTTAGGGTGCCGCAATATATTCCAGGTCTCACCCCCAAGGTCCAGAGGTTGGTGCTGAGGATCTGCGAGAGGCGAGCGTGGCACGGCCGAGGGAGAGCGGCAGATTGTGCCCCATCTGGCAGGCAGCTGGCTCTCCATTTAGAAGTGTCTTGTGCCCTGGATGTGAGGGAGTGCCACTGACAGATCGAGGCTCCCGGATAGACACTTAGAGAAAATGGACAGAATCCATCGCAGATGAAAGCATCTGCATTTCACAAAATTGAGCATAATAAGCCTCGATTTACGTAGACCTCTGAGCGTGGTGTATAGGAAATACCCCAGCATATTCGCAGACCTGGAAATACAGAACTGAAATTGTATAAACCGGCTTTCAATATCAACATTTTTCCCCATGCTTAAAAAATATTGCAATTTATACCGTCTTTGAGTCAGGGGTGGCAGAGGTGTTTAGATCTACGAATACAGCCTATTAACCACTTAAGACCCGGACCAATATGCAGGTAAAGGACCAGGCCCCTTTTTGCGATTCGGCACTGCGTGGCTTTAACTGACAATTGCGCGGTCGTACGACGTGGCTCCCAAACAAAATTGCCATTTTTTTTTCCCCACAAATAGAGATTTCTTTTGGTGGTATTTGATCACCTCTGCGGTTTTTATTTTTTTCCGCTATAAAGAAAAATAGAGAAACAATTTTGAAAAAATTCAATATTTTTTGCTTTTTGCTATAGTAAATATCCCCCAAAATAATATATATATATATATAAAAAAAATGTGTCCCTAAGTTTAGGCCGATACATATTCTTCTACCTATCTTTGGAGAAAAAAAAATCGCAATAAGCGTTTATCGATTGGTTAGTGCGAAATTTATAGCGTTTACAAAATAGGGGATAGTTTTATTGCATTTATATTAATATTTTTTTTTTTTACTACTAATGGCAGCAAACAGCGATTTTTTTGTGACTGCGACATTATGGCAGACACATCGGAGAATTTTGACACATTTTTGGGACCATTGTCATTTTTACAGCAAAAAGTGTTTTAAAAATGCACTGATTACTGTGAAAATGAAAATTGCAGTTTAGAAGTTAACCACTAGGGGGCGCCGTAGGGGTTATGTGTGACCTCATATGTGTTTCTAACTGTAGGGGGGCGGGGCTGGACGTGTGACATCAGTGATCATCTTTCCCTATATCAGGGAACAGGCGATCACTGACACTGGCACAATGAAGAACGGGGAAGGTGTGTTTACACACACCTCTCCCTGTTCTTCAGCTTCAGTGACCGATCGCGGGACATTGGCAGCGATCGAGTCCGCGGGTCCCGCGGCCGCGGTCACGGAGCTTCGGATTGAGTCACGGGCGCGAGCCCGCGACCCATGGCTGGGCACCTAAAGAGGACGTACAGGTACGTGATTGTGCCCAGCCGTGCCATTCTGACGACATATATCACCATTGGGCGGTCCTTAAGTGGTAAAAGTGGTAGAAAACTGCAGTTGGAGAAAAAAAAATCCCCTGCAAGGCAATGTCATAATGTACTAGTAGGCAGTCTGTAGTAAATTACTATAGACTTACCTTAAAATGAAGCCCTCCAGCCGCACGTTTTCACAGCTGAGAGGGCTTCCATCTTCATCTGGTCTTCCTTCCAGATATGTAACCTCTGGCTACATAATCGGCCAGGGGCACGATGACGTCACATTTACGGCACGGTATGCCGGACCTTCAGAACGCATGTGCTGATGATGTGCTATGAATATCTCCTAAACTGTGCAAGTTTAGGAGATATTCAAAGTACCTACTGTAGAGGTAAGCCTTATTATTGGAGGGATGTAACAGAGTTTTCTACTGCTTTAACCGTTGTGTCTTCAGTATTGAAAATGGTAGAACAGCTATCCAAAGGCAGGCATCCAAAATGTGCTTCTGTGGCCTCCTTTAACCACTTAACCGACCGCCGAAATGTAAATATACTTCGGCAGAATGGCACGGCTGCACAAAGCAACGTGCCTGTACGTTTCTTTGAATTTATCGCCGGTGGTACACGTGCGCTCCGTGAGCGTTCCCGCAGGTCCAGAGGACTCGATGTCTACCGGGTGTCTGTGATTGTCTCACAGAGAGGCAGAACGGGGAGATGTAAACAAGGCATTTCCCTGTACTGTCTAGTGACAGGACAGAGATCTACTGCTCCCTGTGATAGGGAGCAGTGATCCCTGTCATGTCAGTTGTAGCCCACCCCCCCCCCACAGTGAGAATCACTCCGTAGGGCACACTTAACCCCTTGATCGCCCCCTAGTGCTTAACCCCTTTCCTGCCAGTGTCATTTACACATTAATCAGTGCATTTTTATAGCACTGATCGCTGTATAAAGGATAATGGTCCCAAAATAGTGTCAAAAGTGTCCGATGTGTCCACCATAATGTCACAGTCATGAGAAAAAAAAATCGCAGATCGCAATTATTACTAATAAAAACAATTTTTTTTAAATGCTATAAATGTATCCCCTATTTTATAGCTATAACTTTTGCGCAAACCAATCAATATACGCTTATTGCGATTTTTTTTTTACCAAAAATATGTAGAAGAATACTTATCGGCCTAAATTGAGGGAAAAAAAATGTTTTTGAAAAAAAATGTGGAATATTTGTTATAGCAAAAAGTAAAAGATTAAAACCAGGGGGAAACTAAGGCCGCGTACACACGATCGGTTTTGTCCGATGAAACTGGCCTTAAGGAGAGTTTCATCGGTCCAAACCGAGCGTGTGTACGGCCAATTGGACCGTCGTCTGTTGGACCAAAGTTTTAAAACTTGCTTTAAAATCGGACTGATGGATGCCTGACAATTGGACCAAATCGATGGTTAGTATGCAAAAGCATCGGACCAAAAACCCGCGCATGCTCAGAATCGAGTCGACACATGCTTGGAAGCATTGAACTTCGTTTTTTTCAGCACGTCGTTGTGTTCTACGTCACAGCGTTCTGACCCGATCGGATTTTGGACTGATGGTGTGTACGCACATCAGATCATCAGGCCACTTCAGCGGTGAACCGATGAAAACGGTCCGTCGGACCATTCTGATCGGGCTGGACCGATCGTGTGTACGCGGCCTTATGTGCATACCACTTAAAAAAAAAAAAATGAAAAGAAAAATAATGAACCTGAAATAAGCAGCAGCCACCTAAGGGGTGTTCACACACATAAAACAGTATTGGATAGGAGGGAAGGTAGGGGGCGCTTACTAAAAAAAGGATACCACTATATCAAAAACATCCAACATGTGAAACTGAATTAAATAATTAAAAAAAATCAATTAATAAATATATTCAAATCAATAAAATAAAAAAATAAACAATAATCCGGTGCCAGAAAAATTACTGAATGAAAAACAGTTCCAAGTGAACAAGTGAAATAAAAGGTAAGATCCCGTCTGTGGGTACTAGTCCATCAATAAAAATTGATAAATAAATAAATATGTGCAAACACAGCAAAAAGTGCAATGCAAGTGCAAAGTGCAAAAAAGTCTTAATAAATAGATTCTTCAAAAAAATCGAAATCCACAATAGTGTGCAATAAACTCCAAAAGTACAGGCAAACGATTTCCAGAGGAAAAAGTGCAAGCACTGTTCCATCCGGTGCAGGTGCCAGAACAACTTCCCCCAGCCTCTCACCTTAATAGGCTTAAAATAAGCCTTTTGGCGGTATCTCTTTAAAAACGATTAATGCTGATATTCCCTTTGCGGTCCTAGCTCCTGATTCACATGTATAGCAGTCATATAAACACACGTTTCTGGTAACAATTGCTCCTGCGCGGCCTGATTCCCCAAATCAGAATATAGCAGTAAATCATCAACTATGTAAACAAAAGGACTTCTGGTCTCGGCCATGACCGGAAGTTGCGTAACCACGGCTCCAAGTCCCTCACGCGTATCGTGACTGTCTACGTCACTTTCTCAAAAGGAGCATCATTTTGAGAAAGTGACGTAGACAGTCACGATACGTGCACACGCCCGCTATATCTATTACACGAACGACCGTACCGGTACGGCGATTTGCACAATAGAGTCGAACTGCCACCTTATATTGGTGTCGGCTGGTTGGCAAGTGGTTAAATACCACCAAAAGAAAGCTCTATTTGTGTGGGAAAATAAAATAATAAAAAAATGTCATGTGGGTACAGTGTTGCATGACCGCACAATTGTCATTCAAAGTGTGACAGCGCTGAAAGCGGAAAATTGGCCTGGGTAGGAAGGGGGTAAAAGTGTCCAGTATTGAGTCGGTTAAAAAGTAAAACTACCTTGAATTAAACGTATGTGTCTTACTGGAGAGTTAAGCTGTCTGTGGAGGGTGCATATTCAGCAGGTGACCCATAGGTGTGTGCAGCCTATTGCATTAGGGTGTGCAGGGCAGTCTTAATGAGCGGGCACACCTGGGCACTGCCCAGGGGCCCCAGCTGCATGGAGGGCCCCTGCACTTTCCCCAAAGCAGCTGGTCCTTGAGCCAACACTGCCCCGAAATTAGGGGCCCCATGATGGCACTGAGAGTGATAGATACACAGGGAAGGCAGTCTGCTTCCTACCTACTTAATGTCTGTTTACCTTCACTGTCATCATTATAGGGGCCCCAGAGCATTTCTTTGCCCAGGGGTCCATGATGCTATTAAAGCGGAGCTCCACCCTAAAGTGAAGTTGCGCTGATCGGCACCCTCCCCCCTCCGGTGTCACATTTGACACCTTTCAGAGGGGAGGGAGGTGCAGATACCTGTCTAAAAAGGTATTTGCACCCACTTCCGGGCACATGTCTCGGGCAAAAGACGGGTATTTTCTGACATACCGTTCGTCCCCCGTTGTGTGCTGGGAACACTCAGCTCCCAGCACACAGCGGGGGCCAATCGGCGGGCGCAGCGCGACTCGCGAATGCGCCGTAGGGAACCGGGCAGTGAAGCCGGAGCGCTTCACTTCCTGGTTCCCTCACCGTGGATGGAGGGGGGGCAGCAGGGTGACGAGAGATCACTCGTCCTCTGCTGCGGACGTCGCTGGACTCCAGGACAGGTAAGTGTCCTAATATTAAAAGTCAGCAGCTGCAGTATTTGTAGCTGCTGGCTTTTAATATATTTTTTTTGAGCGGACATCTGCTTTAAGATGGCCCTGAGGGTATGCACCCCAATGCTCAAACACACACTACCGATCACGCACAATCTTCATTCAGAAAAGGGAAGGGGCCAGTAAATTACATACATACCGGCCCCTTCCCCCACTCATTCTAAAACATCCCCACAGCAACATCCGGCAGGAGAGGAGAGGAGGGAAGCCAGAAAAGCTGTAGGGAGAAGGGGAGGAGCTAAGGCAGTAGGTGGGGATTTGTGCTGCACAGGGTGATTAGGGAGTGCCTGGGCACACCCTGTGGGTACACCTATGAGGTGACCATACTGGTTGGACAGACCAAGGTATGTTATGGAATAACCTGTGTAAAGGCCGGTGAGCAGGTTCTTAGCACAGTGTGCTGGTTAACATCGGCAGTTTACAGCTTGGAGTGGACGTGTTCCCGAAGCGTTGCCTTTAAATTAAACCGATGCTAATGTAACGTTATTAAAAGAATGGAACGTGAACTTTGCTGACCCTCTCGCTGCTGAGTTAATTAAATTGCTAATTTGATCAGGACACATACCCTATTGCAGAATATAATACTCACTAAACGGGCAGATGTCACAAAGTATGGGAATATTGCATTAGAACAGATCAAGCAAACTTTTTTTTTTTATATTGCTGAGCCGGTAAATACAAGAAAATGAAGAATCACAAAGATTCTAAAAGATGCTCAGGAACAGAGAACCTCTCTGCCGAGGTGATTTATTTCCTATCTATTTCTATTTATTTCATAGTTTATTTCAAATATATCTCTGCAAAAAGAAATCCTGCTACGTCCAGATATAAAATGGTAATAAACCCAAAACCCAAAATGTTTTATATTGCAGCTTACCGACCGTTCAATTTTTTTAGTCTTTTTCCCACTCTGGTGATCTGGCCAGTAACGCACCTCCTGTATTAGAGCGCCCCCACTCTGGCTGAAGGAGCACAGGGGGCACCTTTGTACAGAAGCATGGTTAGTCTGGGGGGGTGTTAGATGCACTAGCACAGGGGTCTCCAAACTATGGTCCTCCGGTTGTTTAGGAACTACAACTGCCATCATGCCTAAGGCCCCTTTCACACGGGCAGACTGTTCAGGTCTGCCTGACAGTTTTTTAGGCGGACCTGAACAGGCGCTCCATACAGGTCTATGGAGCGACGGATGTCAGTGGTGACCTGTCCGCTGACATCCGACCCTGCTTCGATCCACTAAAGTGTGACAGATGGAAAACCAATTTTTCCATCCGTCTGGCAGATCGGTCCGTCTTCATCCGACCCCCCATAGAGGAGAAAATTGTCCAAGATGCACTACTGGTTCAGGTACACTTATACATATGCTGTGTCCCAAATTGCATCACTACTGGGAGCCTTTGCATCAGTACACCCCGCAACAACGATCCGGGTAAAGAGTCTCTGACGGAGACTCTACCACGTGATCAGCCGTTTCCAATAATGGCTATTTACGCGAGTAGAGGTGAGCCGAGCCGATCCACTGATCCTCTGACAGCGGGGGTCTGTGCTGATCGATTAGCAGGATGCCTAAACTGGATCACCAAGGACATCACTGGGACCACCAGGGATGTCACCACCAGGGATGCCAATCATTGCCCACAATGGATGCCAATCAGTGCCCACACTGGATGCCAATCAGTGCCCACAAAGGGCATCACTGATTGGCAGGCATTATTGTTTGGCACTGATTGGCATCCATCAGTGACATACATTACAGTACATCAGTGCCACCTATCAGTGCACATCCATGCCCTTCTGTGCCACCTATCAGTGCCCATCCGTGCTGCCTATCAGTGCCCATCTGTGCCGCCTATAAGTGCCCGTCAGTGCCGCCTATCAATGCCACCTATCAGTGCCCCATCAGTGCCGCATATTAGTGCCCATCAATGCCACCTCATCAGTGCCACCTCATTGGTGCCACCCCATCTGTGCCCATCAGTGCCGCCTTATCAGTGCCCCTCAGTGCAGCCCCATCAGTGCCCATCAATGAAGGAGAAAACGTACTTATTTTACAACGTTTTGTAAATGAAACAAAAACAAACATTTTTTTTTCAAGATTTTCAGTATTTTTTTATTTGTTTAGCATACAATAAAAATAACAGAGGTAATCAAATGCCACTAACAAATAAAAAAATACATTTGAGAAATGAGACACAAAAATACAAATAAAGGAACAAAATGCAAAAGAATTTTATAATCTTCCAGATTTGGGCAAAAATCACAAAGCTAAAGCAATGGTCTGGAAACTAATAATGATGATATGGAAAATTAATAATTAGATAGAAGCTTAGATGGAAATAATTACATAAGAATATATGTAACATCTGGGTAAAATAATGTAAATAAGAGGTTTGAGTAATGGTTGCAATATGGTCTGAGGAGCGAAAATACGGAAGGGTTTTTTTTTTTTTACTATTATTTTTTTATTTGTTGCATTGATGTTGGGTGGGGTTACGTTCTGGAAATGTTATATGTGTTCTTTTGTTGTATAATGTTAAAATTCAATACAATTAAAAAAAAAAGGAAACACTATGGCTCGGATTCACAGACAATGGCGCATATTTATGCCGCCGTAGCGTATCTCTTTTACGCTACGCCGGCGCAGCGCGGAGAGGGAAGCTTGGAATTCACAAAGGAAATGCTCCCAACTCTGCGCGGGCATAGCATATGGATATAGAAGTGGAAGACAAGTACTTAAAACGAACTTCGCATGTGTACGGGACATGGACGTGTCCCCGTGCGCATGCGTACAACCACGTCAGAACAACTGCCTAAGATACGTCGGATCACTGTGTACGCTGTGAACGTAACCTACGCCCAGCCAGACCCACGTCGGCCCATATTCACAGACGTCCAACGTAAAATTTGACGGCTTGTGTTCCCTGGTCCATACCTTTGCATGGGTTGCGCCTCATCTATGGGGAATAACTTTACGCCAAAGGTAAAACTTACGCAAACCGTGTAAATCATGCGCCGGACGCAAGTACGTTTGTGAATCGGCGTATCGGCGTATCGCCCTCATGTGCATATTTGAATAGAAAATCAATGGGAGCGCCACATGCTTCCAGCGTAAATATGCGCCCTCTCTACGTCGACGTAGGCAAGTTACGCCGGTGGGATGAAGTCTGTTTTTAGGCGTATCTTAGTTTGTGGGATCGGCGCACAGATACGACGGCGCATATTTGTACTTACGCGGCATACCTGGAGATAAGTCGGTGTAAGTGCTTTGTGAGTCCGGGTCTATAGGTGGTTCAAATCTCATCCGGTTAAGCAAGAACTGGCAGAGATTCGAACCATGCATGGGCAGGCTGAATGTACCCAGAGGAGTATCTAGTGAAAATAGTGCCTATGGCAAGCACTAAAACCGTGTCCCTCTAATACAGTGCCTGCCGCCGAGAATGTGTTTTTAACACGCCAGCATCGCGCTGAATCTCGGCGACAGGCTGCCGATATTTCGCAATCGCTGGAATAGTAAAAGCACATTCCAGCGAGTGCGTCATAGAAGCGACGGGGATCCGACGCGGATTCCCGCCAATTCTACACGTGGGCGGAGTTTGTTATGAATCCTGAAGGAGAAATCCCCGCCGGATTTTTAAAGAAAAATCCGGCATGGGTTCCCCCCTCAGGAGCATAACGGGCCCTTAGGTCTGTTATGGGTTGTAAGGAGACCCCCTACGCCGAAAAAACGGCGTGGGGGTCCCCCCACAATCCATAACAGACCCGTATCCAAAGCACGCCGGCCGGCCGGTCAGGAAGGGAGTGGGGGCGAGCGAGCGCCCCCCCCCCCCCTCCTGAGCCGTACCGGGCAGCATGCCCTCAACATGGGGGGGTTAGGTGCTCTGGGGCAGGGGGCGCACTGCGGCCCCCCACCCCAGAGCACCCTGTCCCCATGTTGATGAGGACAGGGCCCCTTCCCGACAACCCTGGCCGTTGGTTGTCGGGGTATGCGGGCGGAAGGCTTATCGGAATCTGGAAGCCCCCTTTAATAAGGGGGCCCCCAGATACCGGCCCCCCACCCTAAGTGAATGAGTATGGGGTACATTGTACCCCTACCCATTCACCTGCAAATAAAAAGTGTAAACACAAATAAACCACACAGGGTATTGAAATATTTTATTAGTTGGCCGCCGGGGGGGGGGGGTGTGTATGATCGCTTTTATAAAAGCGCCCCCCTCCGGCGGGCTTCTGTGGGGGGTGGGTGCCGCCGTCTGGTTCTCTTCCGCCGCCGGGGGGGGCACTTTGATAAAAGCGCCCACCACCCGGCGGGCTTCTTTCGACGTCTTCGGCGGCTGGGGGGTCTTCTCCCACTCTCCGGGGTCTTCTCCTGCTCTCCGGGGGTCTTCTCCTGCTCTCCGGGGGTCTTCTCCGCTCTCCGGGGGTCTTCTCCGCTCTCCGGGGGTCTTGTTCTTCTTCAGGACTCGCCGCCGCTAACTTTGTGTGTTAGCTCAATTACTAGCGGCGGCGAGTCCCCTCCTCTGTGACGTCGTCTTCTTCTTCTTCTCCAGATGTTGACGCAACGCTTCCTTCCGCTGTTATGCCGGGCGCGCGGCTCGCAGCGAGTTATATAGGCCTGTCTTGTGACGTCGCAGTCCCATCATGCTCCTTAACAAAAAAAATTGCCAACAAAACTGGTGATATTTATCATCCCTTGTGATACCTTGGGTAGTGACATATCCTCTTTATGGGGAAATGGGGTTTATTAGACCCCTGATCCCTCCTCTGCCCTCCTAGGCCAGGTAAATACACAACAAATACTGGAAGTGTTGAAATCTTTATCACTTAAGTTCTCAGGTTTCACAGAGGAGAGGGAGAAACTGATGTTCCTCCTTCTTCTTTGTGCGCTGCCAATCCGACCAGATGGAATAGGAGAGCCTGGGAGAACAGGGGAGAACTGTGGCTGAATGCAGCAGGGATAGCGCTGCCATTGTCCATTAGCAAAGGTGCTAAAAAGGAGATCCTGGCTATGCTCGGGAGGAGGGAAGTAGAGACCCTCAGACCTTGGTAAGTGCCTTGCAGCCCAGCCGCTCAACATCGCCCCCTTCATATGGCGCCAATGGCACTTGCCATGGCTGCCATACCCTAGATACGCCACTGAAGGTACCCAAGATGATCAATCGACAATAGTCACTGTGTTCTCCCGGTAGTGGGTGACTTCCCCTGCCCCACACACTATAAAATTTAATTAATAAATTAGTTATTATCAAATTAATGAATGCATGCATTGCCCCTGCTAAATTTGACATGCCCATTTAGATTTTAATGACTCTTAGTAATAAAAGAAGTAAACGTATAAACGTAATTAGATTTTTTTTTTTTTTTTTTGTAATTGATAAAAAGGGGAGACTGCAACATTTTTTTTTCATTATTATTATCACTCACAACAATTTAAAATTAACAATCCCTTTAAATGTCCTTTTTTTTACAATTTAATGCTCAATTTCAGACAGGAAAAATGGGCACCTGTTTTATGAATTACATTTTTATTAACCATTCAATATATAGAAGGACACACAATGGTCTACACAAAAAAAGGTGACTTTTTATTTTTAATTGCCTAAGTTATAGCACTCGGTAATAACCTTGAAAATGTGTGGTAAAAATATCAGGAAACTAATGGTGCTGTGAATTACGTTTTTAGGAAAATTGCATTTGCATTTAAAGTCCTTAAGTAATTTTTTTTTTTGGGGGGGGGGGGGGGGTGAAAGAGATTAATCATGGATAATTTGCAGAAGATCAAAGATAAGTGTCTTTACAGTTTTAAAAATGGCAAAGGTAACGGTATGGAAATGATGTGAGGTGACTGCAGTCTAAGAATAATCCAAAGTTATTGGAACATTTTAAGCACAAGTACAGGAAGTGGAAGGAAAATGATAAATGGTTTTCAATTTTTTTTTTACAAATAAATACCGTATTGGCCGGCGTATAAGGCTAGTGGGTACACAAGACGACCCCTAATATGCAGTTTAAAACAATGGTTTTGTGCTCTACTCACCGTATAAGACGACCCTCTTGTGCGGCCCCCTTGTGCAGTAATACCTTTCAAAAACAAAGAGGCCGCAGCCCGCCGGGTGCTCTGTAAAGTTGTATGTAATTCAGTATGTGCGCAGCTCAGCTAAATTCCGGTGGGCGATGCACTTTGTTGATGACTACAGAGCCTGCTAAGCCTGCTCGGATTGGCAGAGGTAGTTACTCCAGGCTTCGCAGGCTCTAGCCATCAACAGAGTGCATCGCCCGCCGGGATTGGCTAAGCGGCGCACATACTTAATTACATACAGCTTTACAGAGCACCGGGTGGGCTGATATCTATTGGGCAGCTGCTTCACCCGGCGTATAAGACGGCCCACGGTATCTGAGAAGCGTGGCATGCATTTGTATTCAGCCCTCTTTACTCTGATACCCCTAACTAAAATCTAGTTGAACCAACTGCCTTAGAAGTCACCTAATTAGTAAAAAGGGTACACCTGTGTGTAATTTAATTTCAGTATAAATACAGCTGTTCTGTGAAGCCCTCAGAGGTTTGTTAGAGAACCTTAGAGCAGAAACCGTACCATAAAGGCCAAGGAACACACCAGGCAGGTCAGGGATTAAGTTGTGGAGAAGTTTAAAGAGGGGTTAGGTTATAAAAAAAATATCCCAAGCTTTGAACATCTTATGGAGCTCTGTTCAATCCATCATCCAAAAATGGAAAGAGTGTGGCACTACTGCAAACCTACCAAGACATGGCCGTCCACCTAAACTGACAGGCCGGGCAAGGAGACATTCAACAAACAATAAGGGAATAATAATGCAGCGTACACACGATCATTTTTCGGCATGAAAAAAACGTTGTTTTTAAAAAATGTCATGTAAAATGATCGTGTGTGCGTTTCACATCATTTTTCAGGTTCTGAAAAAGGATAAAAAAAAAAAAAGAATCAAACATGCTGCATTTTTTTAACGTCGTTTAAAACAATGTCGTTTTTCGGGTTGTAAAAAATGATTGTGTGTGGGCTAAAACGACGTAAAAAACCCGTGCATGCTCAAAAGCAAGTTATGAGACGGGAGCGCTCGTTCTGGTAAAACTACCGTTCATAATGGAGTAAGCACATTCATCACGCTGTAACAGACAAAAAAGCGCTAATCGTCTTTTACTAACACAGAATCAGTTAAAGCAGCCCAAAGGCGAATAGAACTTCCCCTTTATAGTGCCGTCTTACGTGTTTTACGTCACCACGCTTTGCTAGATCATTTTTTTTAAAACGATCGTGTGTGGGCAACGTCGTTTTAATGATGAAGTTGGAAAAACTTTGTTTTTTCGACATGCTGAAAAACAACGTTTTTTTTTTCATGCTGAAAAATGATCCTGTGTATGCGACATATTGCCGCGTACACACGGTCGTTATTTGTGATGAAATAAAACAACGTTTTAAAAAACGTCATTTAAAATGATCGTGTGTGGGCAAAACGTCGTTTTAAGTGTCTTCTGAAAAACGACGAAAAAAAAATTTGAACATGCTTCAATTTTTTATGTCGTTTTTCCGAATGTCGTTTTTTGTGTCATAAAAAATGATCGCGTGTACGCTAAAACGACGTTTAAAACAACGTTTTTAAACCCGCGCATGCTCAGAAGCAAGTTATGACGCGAGCTTGAATGGAACAGAGTGCTGTCGTACGTGTTGTGCAGAACCGCGCTTTGCAAGAGCATTTTCAGAAAACGATGGTGTGTAGGCAACGTCGTTTTTTAAAATGAAGTTTGAAAAACGTTGTTTTTTTTCATGAGAAAAAACAAAGTTTTTTTACAAGACAAAAAACGACCGCATGTACAGGGCATTAGGGTCAGGCCTGGATAGGAGCCTGAGCCAGGCTGCGGGGAAAAAACAAAGAAAGGATAGAAACTAAAAGGTGATGGGAAGGACGGGGGACGAGGGAGTGAAGGGAGTAGAAGAGAGCAAAGAAAAGGGGGGCGTAACGGCTGGGGATAGTAAAAGTATTACTACATTTCATGATGCTTCTCCAATGTACATCAAAATTTGCACAATGTAACATTGTAGGTGGCCAGCTGGGAAGCAGTAAAAGCATCTGTTTTTCTTGCACTTCCCACTGGCCACCCTTAGTTTGTGAAAGTCCTTTTATTTCAAAATCAAATGTAAAAAGCATTTGATTTTGGAATTACCAAAAAATAGGTAGAAGAATAGGTATCTGTCTAAACAGAGGGAATTTTTTATTTTATTTATATATATATTTGGGGGATATTTATTATAGCAAAAACTAAAAAATATATATTTGTTTTCAAATTTGTCACTCTATTTTTGTTTATAGTGCAAAAAAAAATAAAAAATCTCAGAGGTGATCAAATACCACGCAAAGAAAGCTCTATTAGTGGGAAAAAAAGGACGCCAATTTTGTTTGGGAGCCACGTCGTACGACCGCGCAAAAGAAAGTTAAAGCCACGCAGTACCGAATCGCAAAAAGGGCGCCAGGTCCTTAACCTGCATAATGGTCCGGGTCTTAACTGGTTAAAGAGGTTGTTGCGCTGTTTCACCTGTTCAAATTCCCTAGTCAATCTAAAAAAAAAAATGGCTGTAGGTACATTTTAAATACTAAATGTAAAAAGAGCGATTGTCCCTTAAAAACTTGTCCCCAAAAAGTTTATTTTTTAATTACCATTTCCTTTAAAGATAAGTATCTCCAAAGAAACAAATGTTCTTAAGACAAGCAAACAAAATGTTTTTACTTTCTAGTTTAGAAAAAAAAATGAAAAATGAAAGCTTTGAAAACTGTATGTAGTATATTTCATGTTTTCTTCTTCAGGTTTTGCTCTGTGAAATCCCTTAATCTGAATAATCCATTCATGTGGAGGAGTTTAGTAATTAAATTTAGTTTTAAACCTACCTTCACTGAACCTTGTTGAGAATGTGCTAATTTGTGAATTTTAAACAGGACGCTGAGAGGCGCACCTGCAAGTCAATCATGTAACAATTATTAATTAAAGGAAAATTAGAACCAAAATATAGTAAGATGGATCCTAAAACCAGAAGAGAAGTGCGCTTACGGGCAAAGAATGTGAATCCTAACTGGAGATATTTCACTTTTAAAAAAACATTAAGGGCCAGATTCAGGTAGAGCAGAGCATCTTTGCTCTGGAGTAACGCTTCTCATTTGCGTTGCGCTGCAGAAATTTTAGGAGCAAGTGCTGTCATTCACGAAGCACTTGCTCCTAAAGTTGCGGCAGCGCATCGCAAATGAGCCGGCGGAATTCAAATTGGGCGGGTACGGGGCGTGTAGTATGCTAACTAAGCGCGATCCCGCCGCCAACGTACTGCGCATGCGTCGAGTGTCAAAACATCCCCGTGCGCATGCTCCAAAATCTGTGAATGAACGTCAATGACGTCACATTCCCATTCATGACCGTTTTACGCAAGCGACGTTTTTTTTTTTTTTTTTCCGACGCGATGACGACGCCTATACCTAACATAGGATATTCCAACCCCATGTAGGTATAACTATGCGCCGCGTATCCCGTCCGGAAACGTCGTAACGTCACTGCGTCGCGCCGGAATGCGATCGTGAATTGCCGATTTCCGCTCATTAACATATTTTTTGAGCGGAAATCGGCGGGAACGCCCCCGGTGCCATTTTTAAGTTGAAGTAACGATGCGATGGCGAAACTCAGTTACGCTGCTCGCATCGGAGCTTCAACCCGGCGTTTCTTGTTTTCTGGTTACAGAAAACAGAAACGCCGGCTCAAAGTCACAGTTAGGCTGGCGGATCACTGGATCCGCCAGCCTAACTGTTCCTGAATCTGGCCCTAAGTGGGAAAAAGAGCCTAAATTTAGTTGTAATTAGAAAATGACGCTTGACAAAGAAAATGTCAACTGTAAATGCAAATAGAAAAAAATCTGCGATATTATGTCAAGAGAATTTTGTTATTAAATTGGATTTTAATAGCGTTCATTATATGAGGGTTAAAAGAAAATTCAGAATAAAATACAACTTTTATTAATAATCAAAATATAATTAGCTATTCACACATGTCAGCTTTGTGGCCTTGTTTGCTCTAATGCCACATACACACCATCTGAATTTCCGATGGAATAAAATCCTATGGAATTTTCAGTCGGAATTCCGATGAAGCTGACTTCCATCAGTCTTGCATACACACTGTCAGACTAAATTCCGACCGTCCAAAACGCAGTGACGTAAAACACTACGACAAGCTGAGAAAAATTAAGTTCAATGCTTCCGAGCATGCGTCAAATTGATTCTGAGAATACGTGGGTTTTTTCTCCGTCAGAGTTGCACACAGACGTTAGGACTTTCCTATCGTTTTTCTTTTCCATTGGAAAAAAATAAAACATGTTCTATTTCTAAACACTAATGGAAGTCGGATGGAGCACACACACGATTTCTGATGAGAAAAGTCCATTGGAAATTCCGATCGTGTGTACGTGCCATGAGGCTCCTTTTTCACACTCACGGAGTCCTCAAGTGGATCCCCACTGTGCAGGCGGATCACAGGTCTGTGTCAATGAAACAGCCCACTGTTCTCTATGAGGTGGTCAGATGGAAATAAACTGCCTGTATGGGTCCATCCAACTGTCATCCGATCCACCTGTTTTTAGCAGACAGGATTGGTTCAGATGTTGGTGGGTGTCCATTGACATTCACAGTCCCTAGGGAGCAATAGACGGTCCGATTGGGTCCACCTGAAAAACTGTCAGGTGGACCCAATCGGTCAGTCAGTGTGAAAGGGGCCTGTGACAGACCCAATCAGGACAGGGGCTTTTGTAGTGGACTGCAGGGTAGCCTCTTGCCTACTGACTATGAGCCCTGGCTTTTGGGGGGGGCTTTATTCTTGAGCGGTGTTCCTGGGGGACACTTATGCCGCGTACGTATGATCGGAAATTCAGACAAGAAAAGTCTGATTTGAGCTTTTGGATGGAAATTCCGACTGTGTGTATGCTTCATCAGACTTTTGCTGTCAGAATTTCCGCCAACAAAAGATTGGTTCTCAAATTTTCAGACAGAAAATCCAATCGCAATTCCAACACGCAAAATTCCGACACATGCTCAGAAACAATTTGACGCATGCTCGAAAGCATTGAACTTAATTTTCTCGGCTCATCGTAGTGTTGTACGTCACCGCATTTGGATTTGGGTCAATGTCTCCCCGAAACACACATACTCTGGGAACCTAGGATCTAGGAACAGATTTGGGGCCTTTGTGTCCAAATAAGCATTGGCTGCTTCACCCCCTCTTAAGCCCTGTACACACGATCGGTCCATCCGATGAGAGCGGTCCGACAGGCCGTTTTCATCGGTTCACCGATGAAGCTGACTGATGTGCCTACACACCATCGGTTCATGAACTGATTGTGTCAGAATGCGGTGACGTAAAACACAATGACGTGATGAAAAAAACAAAGTTGAATGCTTCCAAGCATGCGTCGAATCGATTCTGAGAATGCGTGGATTTTTAACCGACGCTCGTGCGCACTAACGATCGGTTTTGACATATCGGTTAGCCGTCCATCGGTTCGATTTTAAAGCAAGCCATCTGTTTTTGGACCAAAGGATAACGGACCGAAGGGGCCTACACATGATCGGTTTGGACCGATGAAAACGAACTTCAGTCCGTTTTCATCGGTTTGAACCGATCTTGTGTACATGGCTTTAGACTGTGAGACTCAGAGCAGATGTTAATATAATCAGCTCAAAACAACCTGATGCTGGGGTTTTCCTGCTATAATCTGTTTACTAAGGTGTCTTTCTCCCATGGTATAATTTCCCCATTGTGTGCCTTCTAGGTGTGACTTCACATTATTAATTGAGTCACCTATTGTTTCTGCCTGTCTGATAATCCTTTTAGAGATTTGGACAGCCCTAGGTCTTCTTACCGGGGAACAGGTGCCAAACATTCTGGGTGGGCACTGGGTCACCAAGGCTTGTCTAGCTCACTAGTTAACTCTGTTTAATGTGATTACTGTTCATGTTTATGTTGGCTGTTCCTCGGCTATGTTAATTTTCTAACTGTTTAGTTTGCACAACTTGATCAAGCTCTTATCTGATTTTGTGTGGTATATTCTGTGTGTGTTTAAAATAAAGTGAGTTCCAGTTTGCACCTAAACTAGCGTTGTCTAGTTCTTTCTGCTTTTGATTGAGGAAAGTACTCTCTATAGAAGGATATGCTTTCTTAATTTTTCATTTCAGAGGTCTGCAACCACTTTAACCAGTTGCCGACCAGATATACGGCGAGCACTTTAAGGGGTATAGGGGGCAAGCACCCGCCGCATGATGTAGGAGGTAATCAAATATCACCAAATAAAAGCTATATTTGTGAGAAAAAGAGGACATCAATTTTGTTTGGGTACAACATCGCACGACCGCGCAATTTAAAAGTTAAAGAGACGCAGTGTCGTATAGCAAAAAAATGGCCTGCTCATTAAGGGGGCAAATCCTTCTGGGGCTGAAGTGGTTAAGCCACCCTGCTACCCTATTACCTGCCTAGAGCTTAGCTTTAAGAAAAATTACCCCAAACCGTTATCGGTTCTCTTTAACCATATCTTTCTGCCTCTCTAATTTTAGGCCTTTGCACTTATATTAGCTCAAAGTACTGCAGGTAATTCAGCTATTGCAGGACATTATGGCTCGACACAAGCTAAACATGGATAAACTACATGTAAAAATTCTATGGCAACAACATCTTAGGCTTACATTGATACCATGTAATTGTTTTCTCCCTCCCAACATCCGCTTTGCTATCTATAGCCATTATTACTTAAAACAGCCACAGCCGCTATACATTAAGTCGCTGTCCTCGGTGGGTGTACGTGTACGTTTAATTGAACATAATTATCAGTATACTCGCAATCACAGTACTTAGTTCCATTTTCCACCCTGTTGTTGTGACAGAGCTCCTGCGATTATATGATGTGTATTTTGTGGAGAAAGCTCCCAACGTAAAATAATACTTAATTAGTCAGCTGGCAGAAAAATCCACATTTGAGATCAAGTTCTGAAAGTGTGTAAAGAAACCACGGCCGAGGTCTGATAAGAGGAATAATTCGCTACCACGGACAGACTACATTGGCGCGTTGATGTAACAATTGACATATCAGCCCCTGCAGGTGCTATGGGGCCTGGGATGCTCTGGGGCCTGGGATGCTATGGGGCCTGGGATGCTATGGGGCCTGGGATAAGATGGGGGCCCCTGTTGGGGAAAACTTAACTGTGAAGTTTCTGGTATAGAAGAGCTGAAAACAGACCTCAGGATCCTCTCCAGTAACAGATCCCTCGTTGTGCAGTAAGAAGCATTCAGGTTTTCTGTTGTAGCAATGTAGATGAATTGCCTTCTGAACTTCTTCTTCAAACTGAAATTAAAGCTGGCTGTACACTATGCAAAAATTTGCTTAACGAGTGGGCATGCCGGCCATCTCCTGCCCAACATCCTTCAATTGAAAAAGCAAAGGGCCATATGGACTATGCAAGGTGCAGGCCAAGCAAAGAAAATCTATGATTGTATGGCCAACCTGCAGTCAAAAAGCTGTGGGTCCAGACAATTGGAGTGGCTGAATTGCATTCTTCATACCGCACATACTGTACACTATATTACTAAAAGTATTGGGACAATTGCCTTTACATGAACTTTATTGGCATCCAAGTCTTAGTCAGTAGAGTTCAATATTGAGTTGGCAATTTTTTATTTTGAGAATCTTGCAAACAAGAAACACATTCCAACTTTTTTTTTATACAAAAATACAAAACATAAATATTATAGATATTTTTTTTTTTTTTTTTATGCATAACATATTATATACATAATAAAGGCTTACTTCAACCAATAATACATGAACGCATCACTAAATAAAGCAGACATCTTTAAAAACTCTACACATCTCTACACTCAACTTAAATAACATTCAGACCAAGAAACAGATTATCATGTGTATGTAGCCTTTCTTCAAAAATGGTATCCTTGAAAATCTAAGGGAGTGTCCAGAGAGAAACCAGGGAAAGAACCCAACACCCAGAGATCAACAAACAGCAGCTACCGGCCTGATATTCCTCCACGCCTTTATCCAGACCCTTTTCTGCCATCTGTCTTTCTCGAGACCCCGAATTTTCCCTACCTCACCAAGAATCTCACACACCACCACCAGAACAGGAAGGACTTTCTGCCGAAGGGATACCTGACACCGTGCATTCCAGGTGTAATATCGGACTACTAAGCTGACTAGAAAAAGAGTGTGCAAATCATATCCCTTGCGATTCTGCAATGCTCCATACACCCACTCAGCATAAGACATGCTAGACAAGAAAGGAATATTCAGAGCCCTCCCCACCTTTTTATAGACTTCTATATTGAAAGGGCACTGAAGCAAAAAGTGGTCCATGGTTTCCACTTCACCCTGACACTCCGCTCTTGGACAACCTCGATTGTCCAAAGAGCGGCACTTCACGTTCCCCCTCACATAGAGCCTACTGTGGAAAGCGAGCCAGGCCTGGTCCCCAAATTTCAAGGGAATCCGCTCAGAATTTATTAAACGTAAACCCTCCCTCATAATATGACCTGGGCAATCTCTTAAGGCCAGTGGCGCATGAAAGACAGTACCCACGATCCTTTCACCCAGGAGTCTCCTAGGGAGGGACCTGATATCCTCTGCTGTCACATGCCACCGTTTAAGAATTTTCAGGCACGGGGCAACATAAGCCGGGAGCTTACCATGCTTGATCCTTAGGCTTTTCACTGGCCCGCCACTCTCCCAACAGCCCAGAAAAGGTCTAAACCAGATCTGGAAAATACCCACCCATCCAGGCGGTCTCTCTGCCAGCATGTTACCAAAATTGTGTTTTAAAAACATCAGAGAGAAGAATACAACTGGGTTGACCATCCCTAAGCCACCCTGCTGCCTAGATAGGTAAGTTACATTCCGCTTGACAAGATTCAGCCTGTTCCCCCATAGTAATTGGAAGAAACAACTATAAATCCTGGTATAGAAGGATTCCGGCAAGATGCAAACGAAGCTGACATACAGAAAGGTAGGAATCAGGTAGGTCTTGATCAAGTCCACCCTTTCCCTCAAGGAGAGCCGCCACCCTTTCCAGCTTTTCACCTTGACATCAGCATCATTTAGCCTGGCTTCCCAATTTAACTTACTGTAATCATCAGGGCCAAACTCGATGCCTAATACTTTGACTTTCTTCTGAGGCCTCGGGAAGATGTCCGGAAGTGCAAAGCTCTCATCTCCCTCGCTCATCCAAAAAACTTCACTTTTATCACGGTTGACCTTGGAGCCTGATGCCTCGGAATACTGCTCTATAACTGAGACCACCTCTTGCGCCTCCTCTGTCCCAGAGATAAAAACAGAAACGTCATCAGCATAGGCTACAACCCTCAAGGGCGGCTCACCAGCAGTGCCCACCGGCACTCCGCACAACGGTCCGCTCTCTAGCCTTCTGATGAAGGGGTCGATTGCGAAAACGTATAGCAAAGGGCTCAGCGGACACCCCTGGCGCACCCCTGATCCAACCCTGAAGGGCCGTCCAACCCAACCGTTAACAAGCATGAAGCTCTCTGCCTCTCTGTATAAAGTCTTAAGCCATCCAATAAACCCACCCTCCAGGCCATACTTGTCAAGGAGAAGCCAGAGGTACTCATGATTGACACGATCAAAAGCCTTCGCCTGATCCAATGCCAGCAAGTACTTTCCCCAGCCCTCAGCCCTGCAACGCTCCAGAGCCTCCCGGACAGCTAACACCGCTGAAAAAGTGCTCCTGCCCTGGATCGAACAGTGCTGCTGACGGGAAAGCAATCTGACCGCTACTGACGACAAGCGGCAGAAAATTATCTTTGCCAGAATCTTTCTATCGACATTGAGAAGGCTAATGGGGCGCCAATTCTCAACCATCGAGGGATCCTTACCTTTTGACAACAGAATAACAGCAGATTGTCTCATGGAGGGAGGGAGCGAACCCTCTTGCAGACAGCCATTAAATACCTCCACAAGATAAGGTACCAAGCTGGATTTGAAAGTCTTATAAAATTCAGCCGTCAATCCGTCTGGCCCAGGCGTTTTCTTAATGGCCAGACCGTCTATAGCTTTGACTACCTCTTCTGCTGTGATTACCCCCGTCAAACTTGCCAGCGGAATGTTATTTCCCAGATCTGGTGTAGAATCCAGAAAACTTGATATCTTTGCCCGATCGAGGTACTTCTCCCCCAGAAGTTCCACATAAAAAGACCTCGAGACCTCCAGGATCCCTGACCTGGATTTCGTCAAAGAGCCCGTACTATCCCTTAGCCCAACAACCGTCTTAACTGCTGCGCTTTGTTTGCAGTTCTGATAAGGGTCGGGCGAGTGATATTTCCCGTAGTCCCTTTCCAGAACCAAAGAAGCGTGCCGGTCATACTGATACTTCCTAAGGAGAAGTTTCACCTCAGAGATTGCCCCTGAATCTCCACCATTCGAGACAAGGCGATCAAGTTTTCTCCGCAGCTGCTGGTAGGCAATGTACTTACCAAGCTGTTTCCTTTTTCCTATGGCCTTGAAAAACCCACTGATCCGGCTTTTGGTAAGCTCCCACCACTCTGACTTACTGCTGCAGAAATCCAGGATGGTTACCTGAGCCTGAAAAAAATCCTCAAAAGATTGTCTTACCTCCTCGTCATCCAGCAGAGCCGAATTCATCCTCCAAATACCCTTTCCTTTAGGTGGCATATCTGAAGCATTAAGAATAACAGACAGCATAAGGTGATCAGAGAACTCCACCATACGACACTCAGGAGCCGAAAAGGCAGAGTCCCCCTTAAAAAAAAACCTGTCTATCCTGCTCTCACAACTGCCTCTCTTAAATGTGTACCCCGTGCTGTCTGGGCAACGCTTAATATGCGCATCTTCCAGACCTGCTTCCCTGGCTATCATATTAAGAAAGACGCTATCATATCTCAGGCTGTCAGTGGAGCCTTTCCTGTCTTTGGGCCTAGTGACGGTGTTAAAATCACCTCCAAAGACAACTTGCCGAGATGTAAAAAGGAAAGGCTTAATCTTTGTAAAGAGGCATTTCCTCTCCCATCTAGTTTGTGGTCCATAAATATTTACCAGACGTAGATCATGCCCCTTCACAGAGACGTCCAGGACCATACACCTTCCAATCTCTACCTCGATAACCCGCCGACACGTTACCATGCCAGTAAAAAGTACTGCAACTCCGCTGTAAGGCTCGGCCGCAAGAGACCAGAAGGAGGGCCCACGTCTCCACTCCCTCTTTGCCAGGTGGACATCGGCAAGGCAATTTAGCCGGGTCTCTTGCAAAAATAAAACATCAGCATCCATCTCGCTGAGCAAAAATAAGGCCATATTGCGAGCCCCTACAGATTTTATGCTGGCAACATTAATCGTTGCCACCTTTATCGGAGTGGGAACTGCCATTAGGATGATTGAGGTAGGCGTTTCTTAGCCTGAGCACCCTCCTCCTTTACTGGAGACCCTGGCCTCTTTAGGGAACCTTCTCCCTCATCCTCCTCCATCTGAGACACGGAATTAGAAGACTCCTCTTCCCCGTCAGATAAGGACCCAAACTTGTTTCCCAGAGGTAGATCTTCTACCTCTAAAGATGAAGCCGAGGAGGCAGAGGTCAGGACTACTTTATTCCTCCTTCTGCTCACCTTGGTCCACTCTCCCTCCTCCCCTAAAACATTACCCTTAAAGGCCTCATCTATATCATTAGCAGTGGCAACTTCCCCCTTCTTCCCCTTAGAACCTCCACTAGAGGTCTTACGTTTCCCCAGGGAAGGTCCCGACGAAGTTGCCACCTCAGATCGGCATGAATCCGCCCCTTTGGCAGCCTCAGCCAATCTGGATGACTTGGATACATCAGGAACACTGGGTATCTGAAACACTGGGGAAGAACACACAACAGAAGTAGACACTGACACAGTAGGAAGCACAGACTGGGAAGCAGACACAGGAGGGGTCACACCTTCAGATTGGGAAACTGACACCTGGGGGGACCCCTCAGGACTAGCTGAAACAGCTCCACCAACCCCTTGCTGCCCCCCACGTTCCTCCTCCTCCATTCTCAGCAGTTCTTCCACCAACCCCGGCTGATTATGGAGGGCTTCAGGGCAAAGGCTATAGGGGTGACCTAACTTGTTACAAAGATTACAGCGAATATTATTGCAGTCCTTTGCAACATGGTCTGAGCCCTGACAGAGGGAACATTTCTGCATAGTACATGAGCTTGAAAAATGGCCTTTTTCACCACAGCGGTGACATAACTTTGGTTGTCCTGCATAAAAAGTAATGATCCTGTCACGACCTATAAAGGCAGAGGAAGGGATGTGCTTAACAACATTACCGGTGACATGCAGTTTTACTAATACTGTCCATCCTCCTGTCCATATCCCCCTGTCATCTACAACCTTCCTCAAGGGGGCTTGGACATCCGCATATCTCCCCAACCACACCCCCAGATCCGCAGCAGGAATGGACTCATTACGCACTAGAATTGTGACGTTTCTATATAATGGCTGGCGGGAGACTACTTTAGGTGACAAACCTGCCCATCTTGGGGACTTCTTGCACTTCTGCTCATACCTCTCCCAAAAGACATCTAATCCTTCTGCCTTGACAAAGGAGAGGTCATACTCATATGACCCAACTGGGCTGATAAGGGCAAAAATCTCCTCCGCTTTAAAACCCATCCCCAGAATGCGGTCCACCACATCTCTCCTATTTGGGGGGGGGCCTTCTCCAATCCACCTCAATTGGACCACATTGCGGCGTTTAAAGGAGCTACCAGATGGTGTCATATTGGCCTGACCTTCAGTCACATCACTCCTAGCAACTGCAGAATAATTGGCCCTACTCACCCCTGGCACAGTTGCAGCCACTGCTGCAGCATAAGAAATAATCGCACTCCTTGCAACATCACTCTTAGGTACAGACCCCTCTTTAGATAAAGCAGCAACAACAATATTGTCAGGAGCAGAGACTTCTGACACAGAAATGTCATTTACATTGCCCTTGGTAATTCTACCTTCATTACCAGTAACTGAAGGGTTACCAACAGTGATGTCTTTATCATTACTCTTCACAGCAGAGTCCACACACCCTTCACTGGCTGGCTGTACACAGGTGGAAGTCTCAGCCAGGGGATACGTTTGCTCTGCGCCGCCCTCTACTGCACAATCCATAGGAACTACACCTCCATTGTGTTGTATAGGCAAGTTCTGAACAAAACCTGCATTTACTTTCACCTCATGTTTCAAAGATTTTGGGGGGACATCATTATCCTCCTCTTCATCCTCAGATGATCCAGACACTGCAAACTTGCGACCATGCAAAGGTGATTCCATTTCTGCAATAAGGTTCATCATACCTGCTCCCTTCACAGGCTCAGATGGATCATCTTGCTCCATAGCCTCCTGCTGCGGTGGTAAGGGCACAGAACTTTCCTCGCCCGATGACATACTGCCAGACAAAACACCTGACTGCTGATCACCTGCAGCCTGTGTGCCAGAGCTTTCACCACTGTCTTCAAGCATACTGGTACTTGGCTTGGAATGCAAAGATTTTCCAGCGTGCTGGCCAGAAACACAATCCGAGCCCACAGAAACTTTTTTGCTTTGCACTGACCTTGGCTTCTCGCACTCTGGTGATGCCTGTCCTCCACTGGCCTCTATAGCCCCTCTGCGCATTGCACGGAAGCGATCATCGTTGCCATATTTCTCCTTGAAAGCACCGCTGGTTTCTTTCAATGTAGCCACCAGCAGACTCTGCTTTTCCACTTTGGCCTCCAAAGCCATTAACTCAGGCCGCATCTGTCTCCTCTTGGAACTATGCAGCCGATCACTTGCGATTTTTTTTTGCTTGAAGTCAAACTTCAACTTTGCCAGTACTTCCTCCTCCTTGGCGATTCTCGCAATCCTTGCACAAACCTTCTTTCTGTAGGTTGCCAGGCTTTCCCCTTTAGCTGGGCCATTTCCCAGGTCCTCAAACACTGGTATGGGAGGATCGGTACTCTGGCCATCCGGGGGATCTTCCCCTGGGTCCACCCCAGGTTCCTGCATCCACTCTGGGTATAGGGAGTAATCAAGCTCCCTGGATCAGTAGGCCTCACTGGAGCTCAGGAGAACAGCAGAAGTGCAGCCACACCCTTTGCAGCTAAACAGCTTCAACTCTTCTGGGAAGGCTGTCCACAATGTTTAGGAATGTGTCTATGGGAATGTTTGACTATTCTTCCAGAAGTGCATTTGTGAGGTCAGGCACTGATGCGGGTAAAAAGGCCTGGCTTGCAGTCTCCGCTCTAATGCACCCCAAAAGTGTTCTAACGGGTTGAGGTTTAGGACTCTGTGTGGGCCAGTCAAGTTTCTCCACCCCAAACTCGCTAATCCATGTCTTCATGGACCTTGCTTTGTGCACTGGTCCAAATTATTTGGTGGAGGGGGCTTGTTTTTCAGGGGTTGGGCTTTACCCCACAGTTCCAGTGAAGGGAACTCTTAAGGTGTCAGCATACCAAGAAATGTTTGGACAATTTATGCTCCCAACTTTGTGGGAACAGTTTGGGGATGGTCCCTTCCTGTTCCAACATGACTGCCTATTAGTCCACATAACAAGCAAGCTAAGACATTGTGCTGCCTGGGTCCAAGAATGAAATCATGCTGCCCCCACGAAAAAATCATGCCCATCCAGCAAAGAGACATTTCCATAAAGCAAAGAGACATACCCAAATAGTAAAGAGACAGCTCAATCCAGCAGAGACATCTCCAAATATTCATAAAATACATCCCCATATATTCAGCAAAGAGAAATTCCCAAAAAGCAAAGAGACAGCCCCATATAGTAAAGAGACAGCCCAATCCAGCAAAGAGACAGCCCCAGTCTAGCAAAGAGACATGCCCCCATCCAACAAAGAGAAATTCCCTCTCCAGAAAAGAGACATGCCCAATCCAGCAAAGAGACATGCTGCCTCTAGCAATGAGACATGCCCAAAAACATCAACTCAGCTCATAGGTATATGAATTGGGCAGCGCCACAAAAACTCCCCCCTTCTTCTTCACCGCCACTGACCCTCTATGCTCCAATCCTGGCTCAGTGATGCAACATGCAGCAAAAGCAGTGCTTCAGTGGCGGCATGTGCTCCTGCTATTAAAGCCTGTGCTATTCCGGGACAGAGAGAGCTGGTCCACCCACCGGGAGCAGAGCTGGGAAACATGATGCATGGATGACACTGCATGCTAGAGGGAGAAAGCCTCGGGCCCTCGGGCAGTGCGCCCCTGTTGCCGCCCTTCTTAAAGTCCTGCCTGGGTCCCAGGGACCCACCGGGACCCATGGTAGGGCCGGCCTTGTGCATAGATCTAAATGGGCCTGCATAATATTCCTCACCAAGATAGTCTTTAATGCCTTCGTGCTGTCTTCCAGTGGACCGTTACTTGGGTTTTAATGGTAAAGGGCCATTTCCTGATCTGGTGGTTGGCTGTCAAAGCAGTGACATGCCTGGGAGCCCATGCTACTGACAGGTAGCTGTCAGTGAAAGTGTGCTGGGAATTTGCAATTGACAGAACTCGGAGCCCCATTATGGTTACTGAGAATTAATCTGGTTGTAATCCCTTACATACAGTATATCTAGCTAAGTGACTCAGAAGGCAGGGTATCTTATTCACATACTGCACAGCAGAAAAGAGAGCTGAGTGTAATGTGAGACCCGAGTGGAGGGAAAGGACACACACCCTCTACACAGTCTTATAGGGAAACATGCACAGCTGAGCCACCCACCTCCATCACCCATGATGGCTTGGAGTTAGCATAACCTGTCAAAAGGGACTTAGACAGATAGCAAAAGAAGAAGACAGCAGACAGTAATCACACTAGGAACTTTGGACTGAGGGAAGCGCACAGTATAGAAGGATATCCTTTGTTAATTTTTAATTTCAGAGTTTTACGACCAACAGTCCTGCCACCGCATATACGAGTCAAACTGGCAGGAAGAGGTTAAAATGCATTCCACAATCCGACACATGTAAACACAAGTAGAAGGAACAGCATCTCTGTTTCTGAATCAATATAATATTTCGTGAAGCTCCATTTACATGTAAATTGGGGAATGGCTGGGCTTCTAACGCACAGACAGTTTTGCAAGAGACATCTCCGTCCTGACTGAATGCGCCGTTATTTGATGGATGAATTAATAGCATGGGAAGAGAAGAAATGAAAACAGATGACATCCCCAAAGCCACTGATAGATTTGTGCTGATTGCAGCTGCTAATTTGGTCTTTGTGTCTGCATCAGCAAGAAGCAAATCTCAGCTGAGCCCAGATCCTAGAACAGAGCGCACGCTGCTAACCCCACGAGGACAGCGGCTCACCAAGATTGGAAGAAAAAGTTTCTGCCAGAATTCAGATTATCTTCTCATTACATAGGACCTCATTTATTTCATTGTCTGAAATATGAAGTGTCCATGTCCACACACAAAGCAGCCAATCAGATTAAAAACCACACTGCAAATGAATGGAGGAACCCAAAAATGCTGACCTCCTTCTGGAAATGCTAATTGCATGGCTGATTCTATTTTCTGGGTCAACGGCAGAGATTCCGGAAGTCAATACAGCATCCTTATCTGGGTCAGTGACTGGAAAGTGTTGAAGCCAAAGGAAAGGCATGATGTCCAGGCATCTTGTATTTTTAGAAAGAGGACAGGCTTGACCTGATTAGATTGGGAATGTGGTGTGAGAAGATGTCTGAAAATTAGGCAATTCTATGTTATGTGGTTTTACCACCTCCTAAATGCCTGCCTTAACAATGGTATGCAGCCGCTCTGGGCTGTACATGTGCCAGGGCTGCAATGCTTTCAGGGCCGAGGGGTTCCACTAGACAAACTAGACAGCCGCCTAGGGTGCCCTGCTGCCTAGCCACTGGTGTTCTCTTCTCTCTGCAGCAAGCAACTAAGTCTCAGCATCAGCAGGCAGCGGCCACTTCGCTCGCACAAAGTGTCAGAGGCGCAGCGGAGGGGGAGGACTGTCTCTGTTTTCCAACTCCCGAATGCATGGAAGCAAGCAAACATTCATAGATGAGTGCTGGTGAGGCTACATTTGATGGGCGCTGGTGAGGCTGCATTTGATGGGCGCTGGTGAGGCTGCATTTGATGGGCACTGGTGAGGCTATATTTTAAGGGCGCTGGTGAGGCTACATTTGATGGGCGCTGGTGAGACTAAATTTGAAGGGCGCTGGTGAGGCTACATTTGATGGGCACTGGTGAGGCTACATTTGATCGGGGTTGGTGAGGCTGCATTTATGGGCACTGGTGAGGCTGCAATTGATGGGCGCTGGTGATGCTGCATTTGATGGGCACTGGTGAGGCTGCATTTGATGGGCGCTGGGGAGGCTACATTTGATGGGCGCTGGTGAGGCTGCAATTGATGGGCGCTGGTGAAGCTGTATTTGATGGGCACTGGGGAGGCTACATTTGATGGGCGCTGGTGAGGCTGCATTTGATGGGCGCTGGGGAGGCTGCATTTGATGGGCGCTGGTGAGGCTACATTGATGGGCACTGGTGAGGCTACATTTGATGGGCGCTGGTGAGGCTGCATTTATGGGCGCTGGTCAGGCTGCATTTGATGGGTGCTGGTAGGCTGCATTTGGGCACTTCATTAAAAAGGTGGGGTATACATAGGCAGGGAACAGGCATTGGGTCGGTGTGGACCTGGGGGGGGATGAGATTTTGCCTAGAGCAGTGATGGTGAACCTTGGCACCCCAGATGCTTTGGAACTACATTTCCCATGATGCTCAACTACACTGCAGAGTGCATGAGCATCATGGGAAATGTAGTTCCAAAACATCTGGGGTGCCAAGGTTTACCATCACTGGCCTAGAGTGTCAAAAACCCTTGCAGCAGCCCTGAATGCTTTGCTTTGCCACCACACAGTGCAGTGCTACCAAATGGCATTTGGCAGGCGGTACCGCCAAGTAACGCAACCTTTGCAATTGAGGAGGGCTGCACAGCAACCACCCTGCAACCGAGTGCAATGCATGGTGTTTTGGTGCGGTGGGTCTGCAATTTTATGGTTCAAACAGGAGATGAACAGGCATGGATTAGGTATCTCCACACACAGTTATTTAGTATTTAGGAAGTCAAAGTACAATGGCACCACTGAACTGTTCAATTGATCATTTTCTACCCAGCTGAGCTGGTTTTTAAATCAAGTTCAAATTTCCTTGTGATTTTGCCATGCGGGTCCTCGTTCAGTGTTTTCTTGTTACATGCTGCTCTGGTGGGGACATGCAGACATGGTCCATTGAAGACAGTACAGAGTAATAATGTGTGATTAAAGTGGATGCATATAGCAGGAAATGGCTGAAAAAGGCTGGAGGAGCACTGAGATAAAAAAATAAAATAAAAAAAAAACATAAAACAGTATTTTATGGCAAACAGAAAACCAAAACAACAAAACAGTTAGGGTTTGGACCAGCAATTCACAACCAGGGCTACATAGATCCCTAGGGTTCCTCCAGCAGGGAATACCAGAGGTTCCTTGAGCTGTGCTAGACTTTCATTTGATGGTGCCTGCATAATTCCAGGGCCAACACCACTTAACAAAGCCAGCAGCATGACTTTAATTATCTTTTTATTTGTCTTTAAAGTTGATGTAAACCACATTAATAAAATTTGAGCTGAGCACATACTGTATATATTCAGTGTTTTCTTATCTCTCTTCAAAGCACTAAGTCCTGTGGCTTTCCCCTGCCCCATTCTTCTGTTATCAGCATGATAACTTCTGACAACTTCCCCATCAACTGTGATAAAACCAGGCAGAATTTTGTGATTGGGAGCGGTTGCTATAAATAGATTAGCAGAAAGCTTGTTGTGGCACAGGACATCTCTGCAAGTCTCTGTCTATGTGGAGAGGGGGTGTGTGCCTTTCCCCCAATAAGCTGTCTTAGCTGTATGCCCAAACTTCACTTCCAGTGCTGAACATGGAGAGAAAATCTTTAACCCGATCTGAACTTTCTAAAGAATATATTAAGCTGAAGACAGCAGATATACATGTACAATTTATGTAGGAGAATTTGTTTCATCTCTGTGTATTATCTGAGGGTTGGATTCTCCCTAATGGCCACCACTGTAAGGGTTGGATTCTCCCTAATCACTGCCACTGTAAGGGTTGGATTCTCCCTAATCACTGCCACTGTAAGGGTTGCACTCTTCTTAATGACTCCACTGTAAAGGTTAGATTCTTCCAAATGACCACCACTGTAAGGGTTGGATTCTTGCTAATTGCCACCACTGTTAGGGTTGCACTTTGCCCAAATGGCCACTAATGTAAGGGTTGGATTCTTCCTAATGACCACCACTGTAAGGGTTGCACTCGGCCAAAATGACCACTAATGTAAGGGTTGCACAGTTCTTAATGACCACCACTGTTAGGGATAGATTCTTCCAAATTACAACCACTGTGTCATGGACAGTCTGGTTCACTTGTGGGCACATCGGCGCGCATTCGCGATAACGGCGCGCGCGTTCGCGATAGCGGCGCGCGCATTCGCGGCACCATAGCGTGCACGGGAGCGCGCACTAGCGGCGGCGGCGCGCGTGCACGTGGAGACGCCGTTTTAGCGCCAAATCTGGCTTTAAAAGAATCCTGATCCCTGTGCTTCTTGCTGTCCTGTCTATAGCGTTTCTGTGAGACACCAGCATCTGTGAACCTGATTGAATCTGATCCTGACTACCCGGCTTGTACCTGTTGACCCGTCTGCTTCCTGCCCTGACTTCGGCTTGTCTGACTTCTCCTTTGGTTAACCCGTTGTACCTCCGCTGCCCGCCTGTTGAACGACCCGGACTGAACCTGACCACGTTTGTACTACCACTGTCTTCTACTGAACCCTTACCCCGCTAGAGGGCTTACCTGCAAGGACTTGTTCCAGTCGGTACTACAGGACACCTCCCCCGCTTCTGCTGCACTCCCGTTTCCAACTGCCCGACAGTGAGCTTGGATCTTCTACCTGCACCAGCCTGTAATCTGACTCCAAGAACCACCGACTCAGCTCACGGGCCCCGCACTCGCCAGTACCAGGCGCTTGTGCGACTCTGTAGTCCCGATCCTCCTGTCTGCACTATCAGGGGTCCCGGGATCAGAGAAGCAAGAGCTGCCGCTCCCTGCACGCCGGGCTCGCACCACCAGGTACGTGACAGTACAGGACAGCCATGACCGAGCCCACGCAGGGAGCGGATCCAATGCAGGAACTATGCCGGCACCTTGACGGACTGACTCAAGCCGTCCGAACCTTACAAGAGGGTTACACCCGACTGGAAACCCGAGTCCAGGCCTTGTCCGCTCCAGCTGCCACCTCCGCCACAACAGGCACCTCTACTTCACCTGCCGTAATCATGCTGCCACCTGAACCTAAGGTTCCCATGCCAGAAAGATTCACTGGGGAACGAAACAAATATCGAGCGTTCCAGAATGCCTGTGAACTTTATTTCGCACTCCAGCCACGGACTTTCTCCCTGGAGGCCACCAAAGTGGGATTTGTCATTTCCCTTCTGTCTGGGGAACCACAAGCTTGGGCTCACCGCCTGTTGGAGCAGAAAGATGTGTCCCTTGACAACTTGACCACCTTTTTCCAGGCCATGTCCCTATTGTACGAGGACCCTCATCAAACGGCCACCGCGGAAGCATCCTTACATGCCCTCCAACAGGGACGCAGACCAGCGGAGGACTATGTATCCGAATTCCGTAGATGGAGTTCGGATACGAATTGGAATGATGCGGCCCTTTGCTACCAGTTCCGCCTGGGACTGTCGGAACCGTTGAAAGATGAACTTGCTAGGGTGGGTGTTCCTGGAACTCTGGATGCCCTGATCAACTTAACTATCCAAATCGACAGGCGCCTAAGAGAGCGTAGGACTGAAAGGGCCACTGGTCCGTCTCGCCCCACCTGGATGATGCCGCGGGTACCTACCTACCCAAGCCCAAATCCGCTGGCTCCCACACCCCCGCAGCCTCATGACCTTGCTGAACCTATGCAACTAGGACTTCTTCGACCCTACTCTGACACCCGAAGAACGCCAGCGACGCCGGCTCAACAATCTGTGCCTGTATTGCGGGGGTTCCGGACACTATGTGAGGTCTTGCCCTGTAAAGATCCGTAAGTGCCTGTCCATGTCTACTACTCATGTACCTGTTGGACCACCCAACCCTACTCACCTGGCTGTTTCCGTTCTCTTTCAGCTTCCAGAGGGGAACATCCAGGCCAGCGCTATCCTTGACTCAGGAGCATGTAGCTGTTTCTTGGACCGGAATTTCGCCATCAGACATCAGATCCCTCTTCGCTCCAGAGCCTCGGGACTTTCAGTATACTTAGCGGACGGATCAATCTTGAAATCTGGACCGGTCACCCAAGAAACCCAGCCACTGGCCACATCTATTGCCGGAACCCATCACAAACTGTTATGCCTAGATGTGATTGATTCCCCGCTGTTCCCCATCATTCTGGGCATGCCATGGCTTCACGCCCACAACCCTCAAATCAACTGGGTCACAGGGGCAATTCACTTCAACTCTCCTTATTGCCTGGAACATTGTCTGCAAGTGTCCCCATCAGCCCCCTCTCTGCTCTGCATGGATTCTGATACAGAGGCCCGTCAAGCCGTCCCAGAACCTTACCATGACTTTCTAGACGTGTTCAGCAAAAAGGGAGCTGAGACTCTTCCGCCACATAGGGCCTATGATTGCCCCATCGAACTCCTCCCGGGAGCGGAGGTCCCTTTCGGCAGGATCTTCCCTCTAACAGAGCTTGAACTGAAAGCCTTAAAAACTTACTTAGACGACAGTCTCCGGAAAGGATTTATCCGCCCGTCCACTTCACCTGCAGGAGCAGGTATCTTCTTTGTTCAGAAGAAAGACCTCTCTCTCCGCCCATGTGTGGACTATCGGGAACTTAACAAAGTAACCATCAAAAATCGGTACCCGCTTCCCTTGGTACCCGAATTGTTCCAACGCCTAGGATCCGCAGTAATTTTCACCAAACTAGATCTTCGTGGGGCCTATAACCTTGTGCGTATCAAAGACGGACACGAGTGGAAAACCGCTTTTCGCACACGCTTCGGGCACTTCGAATACTTGGTCATGCCCTTTGGTCTTTGCAACGCCCCGGGCACTTTCCAGCACTTTGTAAACGATATCTTCAGGGATTATCTAGACCTTTTCGTTATCGTTTACTTAGATGACATCCTTATCTTTTCTTCTTCTTTAGAAAGACACCGGGAGCACGTCAAGAAGGTGCTCAGTCGGCTTCGAGTTCACGGTCTCTATGCTAAACCGGAGAAGTGTGAATTCGAGCAGTCAAGCATACAATTTCTGGGACTCATAATTTCAGTAAAAGGCATTCAGATGGATCCCCAGAAGGTTTCCGCAATCCTTGACTGGCCAGCACCCACTGACAAAAAGGGCATTCAGCGCTTCGTTGGTTTCGCCAACTTTTATAGAAAGTTTATCAAGGGCTTCTCTACCATCATCTCTCCGATCACCAACCTCACTAAACAGACTGTCTGATTCCGTTGGTCACCAGAAGCCCAATCGGCCTTTGAAACCCTTAAAGGACTGTTCACCTCCGCATCTGTCCTCAGACATCCTGACGCAAGTTTGCCTTACATTTTAGAAGTTGACGCTTCCGAAATAGCGGTAGGGGCAGTTCTTTCACAAAGACAGGGCCCTAAGGCTCTCTTACACCCCGTTGCTTTTTTTTCTCGCAAGCTATCCGACCCAGAAAGAAATTACGATGTAGGGGACCGAGAACTATTGGCCATCAAGGCCGCCTTGGAAGAATGGCGATATCTCTTGGAAGGTGCAGCGCACCCGATCTTGATCTTTACCGACCATAAGAATCTCGAGTATCTGAAGGCTGCCAAGAGATTGAAGCCACGCCAGGCCAGGTGGGCACTATTCTTCTCTAGATTTTCGTTCCATATCACGTACAGGCCAGGATCGAAAAACACCAAACCTGATGCCCTTTCACGCATGTACGGGGACTCGGAAAACCATGCCCCTCCGGATACCATTCTGTCAGCAGGAAACTTTCTGTTACTACAAGAAGACCTACTAGCCCAAATCAGACAAGCCTCGTCCGGAAACACCTCCTTACCCGATCCGGACCTACAACTCAAAGACGGCCTACTGTGGCACCAAGACAGAATCTTCGTGCCAGAAGGTCTACGGGTCAAGGTCTTGAATTTGTGCCACGATCATGAGTTGGCAGGTCATTTTGGTGTGCACAAGACATCCGAACTCCTACAACGCATGTTCTGGTGGCCCCAACTCTCAAATGACTGCAGGAAATATGTGGAATCTTGCAGTACCTGTATTCGGAACAAGGGAGGCAACTCAAGAGCCTGGGGGTTGCTTAAACCATTGCCAGTACCAGAGAAGCCATGGAGGATGATCTCCATGGACTTCATCGTGGAGCTTCCTCCTTCAGAGTGCTTTACCACTATCTTTGTGGTAGTGGACAGACTAACAAAAATGGCACACTTTCTGCCTATGAAAGGCACACCCTCGGCCCCAGAAACGGCCAAAGTATTTATCAAAGAGATCGTAAGGCTCCATGGGATCCCGGCAAACATTGTGTCTGATCGTGGAGTACAGTTTACCTCCAGATTCTGGAGGGCTCTCTGTGGATCCCTCAAGATCGGCCTGTCCTTCTCGTCGGCTTATCACCCACAGTCCAACGGCCAGACGGAGAGAACGAACCAGACTCTGGAGCAGTACCTGCGTTGTTTTTCCTCCTTCTCTCAAGAAGATTGGGTATCCCTGCTGCCGTTGGCCGAATTTGCTTACAATAACTCTGTCCATTCAGCCACCAAACAGTCTCCGTTTTATGCGAATTATGGCTTCCACCCGCTGTTCATGTCCAACTCCGTCCCAGAGTGTTCGGTACCTGCCGCCCAGAAAACTTTACATTTTTTTAACACAAACAATAAAATCTTACAGGAGACAATGACCAAAACTCAACAGTACAACAAAGAAATATTTGACAAAAAGAGGAGAGGAGAACTTAATTTAGAACCTGGAGACCTAGTGTTGCTGTCTACCGCGAACCTAAAGCTTGTCTGCCCATCCAAGAAACTGGGTCCCAGATTCATAGGTCCCTTCCCAGTCAAAAGAAAAATTAATAACGTGGCCTACGAACTGGAACTGCCCGAAACATTCCGCATCCACCCGGTCTTCCATGTAGCCCTCCTCAAACCTGACGTTTCGGACCCCTTTCCTGACCGGAACACTGGTCCCCCCAAACCAGTGCTAGTTGACGGAGAGGAGGAGTTCGAGGTCGAGTCCATCCTGGACTGCAGAAAGAGGCGCAACCAGGTTCAGTACCTAGTGAAATGGAAAGGCTATGGGCCTGAAGACAATTCGTGGGAACCAGAGTGTAACATACATGCGAAAAAGCTGATCCAGTCCTTTAAAAATGCTCACCCACTCAAGCTGGCCCAGTTGGGCATCCGGAGGCTGCCCCTTGGGGGGGGGCAATGTCATGGACAGTCTGGTTCACTTGTGGGCACATCGGCGCGCATTCGCGATAACGGCGCGCGCGTTCGCGATAGCGGCGCGCGCATTCGCGGCACCATAGCGTGCACGGGAGCGCGCACTAGCGGCGGCGGCGCGCGTGCACGTGGAGACGCCGTTTTGGCGCCAAATCTGGCTTTAAAAGAATCCTGATCCCTGTGCTTCTTGCTGTCCTGTCTATAGCGTTTCTGTGAGACACCAGCATCTGTGAACCTGATTGAATCTGATCCTGACTACCCGGCTTGTACCTGTTGACCCGTCTGCTTCCTGCCCTGACTTCGGCTTGTCTGACTTCTCCTTTGGTTAACCCGTTGTACCTCCGCTGCCCGCCTGTTGAACGACCCGGACTGAACCTGACCACGTTTGTACTACCACTGTCTTCTACTGAACCCTTACCCCGCTAGAGGGCTTACCTGCAAGGACTTGTTCCAGTCGGTACTACAGGACACCTCCCCCGCTTCTGCTGCACTCCCGTTTCCAACTGCCCGACAGTGAGCTTGGATCTTCTACCTGCACCAGCCTGTAATCTGACTCCAAGAACCACCGACTCAGCTCACGGGCCCCGCACTCGCCAGTACCAGGCGCTTGTGCGACTCTGTAGTCCCGATCCTCCTGTCTGCACTATCAGGGGTCCCGGGATCAGAGAAGCAAGAGCTGCCGCTCCCTGCACGCCGGGCTCGCACCACCAGGTACGTGACACACTGTAAAGGTTGAATTCATCAGGGCTGGGCTCAGCCCTTCCTTCTCTGAGCTGGCCACTCAACTGTTGGCTAATTGCCAGCTCCTATATCTCCACAGTGACTCACCTGTTGATGATATCCTGCTCGTCAGTCCTGCCTACTTAAGCCATCCAGCTCAGATGATCTCTGCCTTCACCCTGGTCAACATCACAGAGACTTTCTCCTGCGTTCCTGTTAAAGACTTGCTTGGCAGACATCCCTTCTGGCTCCTGATCCTACTTGCTGCTCTACTTCTTCTCTGGCTCCCTGACATTTGGCTTGTCTGACTATGTGATCTGGTTTCTTAATTCTGGCTATGTTTTGACTATGTTTACTCTGTTTATCTTTTTATTATTATTATTAACTGGTTGCAGACCACCGCATGTACATTTACGTCAGCAGAATGGCACAGGCAGGCACATCAACGTATATATACGTGCCTGCCTTGCCGTGGGTCGGGGGTCCGATCGGGATCCCCCCCCGGTACATGCGACGGTCCGTTTTGATGGCCGAGCGATCCGGGATGAGGGGGCGGCTATTCGCTTTTGTCCACCCCCTCCGGATCGCTCCCAGCCAATCTGCGCGCTCCCCTGCCCTGTCACTTCCTCCTCCTGTGTAAACACAGGAAGGGGGAAGTGATGTGATCTCTCCACTCGGCGTTTTTTTCAACCACCGCTGAGGAGAGATCACATCTCACAGTAAGTGTACACAACACTACACTGACACACACTACACCGCGATCCCTGACATTTGGCTTGTCTGACTATGTGATCTGGTTTCTTAATTCTGGCTATGTTTTGACTATGTTTACTCTGTTTATCTTTTTATTATTATTATTAAAGCTATTCGCTTTTGTCCACCCCCTCCGGATCGCTCCCAGCCAATCTGCGCGCTCCCCTGCCCTGTCACTTCCTCCTCCTGTGTAAACACAGGAAGGGGGAAGTGATGTGATCTCTCCACTCTGCGTTTTTTTCAACCACCGCTGAGGAGAGATCACATCTCACAGTAAGTGTACACAACACTACACTGACACACACTACACCGCGATCGCCCCCCCCCCCTCCCCCTGTCACAGTGTCACTGAATGCAGTGATTATATGTATGATCACTGCAGTTAGTGTCAGTGTGACAGTCAGTTAGTGTTAGGTCCAGGGTAGCCCCCGTACCCCCCCTAATAAAGTTTTCACCCCTTGATCACCACCCTAGTTAACCCTTTCACTCCCTATTACCAGCGTCACTAAGTGATAATTTTTCTGATCGCTGTATTAGTGTCGCTGTTCCCGCTAGGTAGCTATTTTATTTTTTTATTGCAATTTTTTTTTTTACTAAAGACATGTGGCTAAATAAATTTCGGCCTAAACGTTTGACTAAAATTTAGTTTATTTGATTTTTCTTATAACAATAAGTAAAAAATATTGATATTTTTTCAAAAATGTCGCTCTATTTTTGTATATAGCGCAAAAAATTTAAATCGCAGAGGCGATCAAATACCACCAAAAGAAAGCTCTATTTGTGGGAAGAAAAGGACGCAAATTTTGTTTGGGAGCCACGTCGCACGACCACGCAATTGTCTGTTAAAGCAACGCAGTGCCGAATCGCAAAAAGAGGCCTGGTCATTTACCTGCATTTTGGTCCGGGTCTTAAGTGGTTAAACAAGTGTGATTTAACTGTACTAGTGTCTCGGTCTGATTCATGGTTTCTGACAGTATTTTTCCTAATCCCCACCACTGTAAAGTTTGCAGTCTGCCCGAATGACCACTACTGCAAGGGTTGGATTTTATCTAATGAGCACCACTGTCAGGGTTGTACTACCACTGTAAAGGCCTGTACACAGGATCGGATATCTGATGGAATCTAATACGATGGATTTTTACGTCGGATATCTGATGAAGCTGACTTTCATCAGTCTTGCCTACACACCATCAGTCGAAAATCCGACCGTGTCCAATGCGGTGACGTAAAACACTACAACGTGCTGAGAAAAATGAAGTTCAATGCTTCTGGGCATGTGTCGACTTGATTCTGAGCATGCGTGGGTTTTTGAACGATGGACTTCCACACAGACAATAATTATTTTCATTGTTTTTTTATCCATAGGAAAATTTTAAAACAAGTTCTATTTTTTTTCACCGATGGAAAACAAACCGATGGGTCCCACACACGATCAGTTTGTCCGATGAAAACAGTCCATCGGCCTAAGGCCCCATACACACGAGCGGACAGATTTGTTCAAATCTGTCCGTCCGACAGATTTGAACAAATCTGTTTGCTGGGATTTTGGTTTGCTCGCGTGTACACACGAGCAAACCAAAATCCCCGCCAGCAGAGAGCGCGCTGACGTGTCGGTGACGTGGCGGTGACGTTGACGCCGCCACGTCACCGCACCAGGAAGTAAAACACTTCCGCGCATGCGCCGAATCCATTCGGCGGCGGTGCGGCGGCGGAGCGGGACGACATGTCTGCTGGTAAGTGTACTAACCAGCAGACATGTCGGGCGGACAGATTCCCACCGGATAGATTTCAAAGCATGCTTTGAAATCTGTCGGGTGGACAAATCTGTCCGCTAGCCCATACACACGATCGGAGATGTCTGCTGAAACGGTCCATCGGACCGTTTTCAGCGGACAAATTCGATCGTGTGTACGAGGCCTAAGTGTTGGATTTTCCCTAATGACCACCACTTTAAGGGTTGGAATCTCCCTAATGACTACCACTGTAAGGGTTCAATTCTCCCTAATGGCCATGGCTGTAAGGGTTTGATTCTTCCAAATTACCACCATTGTAAAGACTGGATTTTCCCTAATGACCACCTCTGTAAGGGTTAGATTCTTCCAAAATATCCACTACTGTAAGGGTCAGAATATCCCTAATGACCACCACTGTAATGGTTGCACTCTTCCTAATGACCACCACTGTAATTGTTGCACTATTCCTAATGACCACCACTATAATGCCGCGTACACACGTTCGTTTTTTTGCGATGAAAAAAAACGTCATTTAAATTGATCGTGTGTGGGCAAAACGTCGTTTTTTGTCTTAAAAAAAACCACCAAAATAAAATTCCAACATGCTTGAATTTTTTGTGTCGTTTTTCAAAACGTCGTTTTTTGTTTCACAAAAAGTCACCGTGTGTAGCAAAATCGTCGTTTAAAACGACGTTTTTCAACCCGCGCATGCCCAGAAGCTAGTTATGAAGCGAGCTTCAATGGAAAAGAGTGGTGAACGTAACCTCGCTTTTTGTGAAAAAACGATGGTGTGTATGCAACATCGTCTTTGAAAAGTGACGTTTCAAAAACGTTGTTTTTTACTTCACAGAAAACGTCGTTTTTTTTCATCACAAAAAATGATCGTGTGTACGCGGCATGAGGGTTGGATTCTCCCTAACCTTTGTAAGGCCGCGTACACACGGCAGAGAACCTCGACGGGCAGAACACATCGTTCCGCCCGTCGAGGTTCCCTGCCGGCCGTCGAAATCGGCGACCCGCCCGTCGGGAATGGCAACCAGCCATTCTTCCAGGCGGGCTGTCGAGCAAATATAGAGCGTGCTCTCTATTTCTGCTTGACGGGCTTCCCGACAGGAAGCTCGCCGAGAGTGTACACACGGCCGAGGTCCTCGCTGGAATGCAGCTTCCAGCGAGGTTCTCGCTGGTTTCCAGCGAGAACCTCGGTCGTGTGTACACGGCCTGAGGGTTTGATTATATCTAATGACCACCTCTGTAAGAGGCTTTTCCCCACTGACCCCTGACCAATTGAACTGGTTTAAGTTTGGGCTCCAAAGACCAGAAAACTATTTTAGAGGTTCCTCTCTGAGAGAGGAACTCTTATGACGCGTACACACGACCGTTTTTCATGATGTGAAAAATTCAATTTTTTTCGAATTGTCATTGAAAACGATCATGTGTAAGCTCCAGAGCATTTTTCTCGACGTGAAAAATGGGCATTAAAAATTTAGAACCTGCTCTAATTTTTCTTGTTGTTTTTCACGTCGTGAAAAAATGTGCATGCTTAGAAGCAAGTTATAAGACGGTAGCACTCGTTCTGGTAAAACAAGCATTTGTAATGGAGATATCACATTCGTCACGCTGTAAGCACGAAGACTGAAAAGGGCGAATCGTCTCTCACCAAACTTTTACTAACAGGAAATCAGCAAAAGCAGCCCAAGGGTGGCATCATCCGTATGGAACTTCCCCTTTATAGTGCCGTTGTACATGTTGTACGTCACCGCTCTTTGCTAGAGCATTTTTTATTCACGATCGTGTGTAGGCAAGGCAGGCGCAATAAGAATCACGTCGAGAAAAACATAGTTTTTTTATAGGACATTAAAAACCGCCGTGTGTACGCGGCATTAGAGGTTGAAAGAAGCTGGTTTAGAACTTCAGTAAGACTGTTAAAAGAGTTGTAAAGGAAAAACATTTTTTGCCTAAAATGAATGTCTGCAAGGCTAAAAAACGAGTAAATACCTATTAAATTCCTTCAACTATATCACCTCCGGCGGGCTGGTTTTTGTTCTCTCATTCACTTCCTGGTTTGCGGCGCTCGTTCATGTAAGAACTACATTACCCAGTATGCATTGTGGCACGCCCAGTAATTCACACCTACTTGAACTCTCTTACACGTAGAGAGCATCCTGCCTACAGATGTAGTTCCCAGGAGGGGGCGAGCATGTTACTGACCACCGCAGTAAAGTCTCCCTTCATGGTGGTGACTGAGTAATAATCGGACAAGCAGGAAGTGAACAGAACAGAGAAGAAATAGAGCAACTTCTGAGCAAAAACTAACAATGAGGAAGTGAAAAGAGGAATGTCTGCATGTAAAGGATGCTTATTATGGGAAAAATGTTTTCCTTTACAACCCCTTTAATGGTACGCTGGGGATGCTGACTGAAGAATACCCTCTGCTGGTAACAGTTTGTACTGCTACACCATGCAAAAAACATAAAAACAGACATTTATAAAAATTACCTGAACAACATGCACTAAGACTTAATAAAAATAGATGTCAATTTTTATTCAAAAAGCAATTAATATTCTCCAGTTTTGTTTCCTCGATAAGTAAGATTGTGCATAACTTTATCCAAAATGCTCTGTGTAATTATAACAGAAATTTTCCTCCCCCAAAAATACACTTACATGCTTGTATGCATTCCACTTGTCGCTTCCTTTTATCTAATTTTGTTACTTTAATGTGATTTGAGACTGATAAAAATGACTTCAAAGCCGATCTTAATCAAGACGGCCAGCTTGTTTAATTACATCTAAAAGTATACGAAAACTGAATTAGGAAACAAAAATGCAAAACTTTTGATTAGTTACTGTGCCATGTGCTAACTAGATTACTCAGGATAAGATGAAATTGTCTAGACCGGGTTTCATTTTTTTTTTTACTGTTCATTTTGTGCGCGATGTATGAGGACAGATAGGAGTGGAGGAGGATTTATGGCGCCGGCTGTGGTTGGGTGGGAAAGGGTTAAAGTGGATTCATTAGGATAAATGGTTCTTATTTCTTTCTCCTCTTTTGTTTCAGGCTGTAAAGGCACATTATGTTCAGCAGTTATTAGCCATGGTCAAGCTGCTTTCTTAGATTTTTTTTTTTTTTTATTCTTTTCGTAAAGTGAAAGTTTGTGGTCACTAAAGGAATTTTTTTTTTTTGCTAAATAGCTTCCGTTACCTTACTGCAGTGCTGTTTTCATGTCCTCATTGTTCGTTTTTGCTTTCAAGTTGCTGTAATCCTTCTCTGATCTCCACACTTCCTGGTTGTCTGTTTCCTTATAACCACAGTGCTGGGAGCTTTCTCTCTGCGGTCACTAATCAAGGAGGTGTGATTACTGTGTGTAAACTGAAACTGGGTTGGTGCTGAGGGGTTTTAGACAAACCATCACTGCCCTCTATTGGCTCTCTGGCTCTGTACATCAGAGACACAGGAAATAACAGCAAAAACTAAACTAGAACTGTAGGTTGATTATATTATTGATTTTTATCTATTTTTAATCATTTTTAAAAGGAATCAGTTAACTTTTATGTCTCTATACCCTGTAAACAGTCATTTCAGCCCATTTATTTTTCCTTTAGTGACCCTTTAAGTCTACACATTAATATTTTGTATCTTTTTTTTTGTTGCTATTTATATATTTTTTATTTTGCATATGTTATAATATTTATAATAGCGTGCATCCAATCAAGGTGTTTCTTCACTGCCCGATTGCTTTCTGCCTGTGTCACTTCCTGTTTGTTTCTACCATTTTCTTTCCCAGAATAGGAAAATAGGTTAAATTGAGAGGGGGAATCTTCGTAGCTGGCATAGGTGTGCGCAGTCTATTGTATTAGGGTGTGCACCCCAAAGCTAAAACACACATGAGCGCCACCTGCAGTCACAGGGAGGAGGCTCTGATGGTGGGAGACAGTTGATTGGGAGCATATTTTATTACATCCTAAGTATAGGTGTAATGTGTTCCTACAGTTGAACCTAGCCTTTAATAAAATGGGGGGCATTTACACTGGCCACTGGGACCCCAACCCCCCACCTGGTGCCACCTCTGGATAATGCTAATGTACATGGGTTGATTAGGGTGTGCCCAGTCACATCTAGCACACCCTGTGCACACGCCTATGGTAGCTGGGGCATAGTCATCAGAAAAAAACAGGGGTTCAAGGCTTTCCCCATACAGTTGAAACTAGCCTTTAATATAATGGGGGGCATTTACACTGGCCACTGAAACCCCAACCCCCCCCACCTGGCGCCACCCCTGGATAATGCTAATGCACATGGGGTGATTAGGGCATAGTCAGCAGGAAAAAAAAAACGGGTTCAAGCCTTTTCCCATTTTCTCTACAAAAAAAAAAGCTTTTGATACACTCTGTTTTAGGATTTCAGCGCCGGAAGAATCTACCCCTTTCCTTACCAGAGCACTTTTGCGATTCGGCACTGCGTTGCTTTAAGGCCGCGTACACACGATCGAACATTTCCGCTGAAACTCGTCCGCAGACCAGTTTCAGCGGACATGTTTCGATCGCGTGTACGGCCTATCGGACCGTTTTCCAGCGGACAAAAGTTTCAAAACATGCTTAGTAACCTGTCCGCTGGCAACCTGTCCGTCGGACATGTTCGATGGTTAGTACACGAAATCATCAGACCAAAATCCTGCGCATGCTCAGAATCAAGTCGACGCATGCTTGGAAGCATTGAACTTCGTTTTTTCATCACGTCGTTGTGTTCTACGTCACCGCGTTCTGGTCCGAGGGGATTCAGGTCCGATGGTGTGTACGCACATCAGACCAACAGACCACTTCAGCCCGGTCTGATGAAAACGGTTCGTCGGACATGTTTCATCGGACATGTCTAATCGTGTGTACGCTGCCTAACTGACGTGGTAATGCGACGTGGCTCCCAAAAAAAATTGATGTCTTTTTTTTTCCACGTATAGAGGTTTCTTTTGGTGGTATTTGTTCACCAAAAGCGTCACTCTTGAAAAAAATTCTCAGTTTAGGCCGATATGTATTCTACATAATATTGGTAAAAAAAAAAAAATGAGCGTATATTGATTGGTTTTCGCAAAAGTTATAGCGTCTACAAAATAGGGGATAGATTTATGACATTTTTATTAATATATTTGGTGGTAGTAATGGTGATCTGCAATGGTGGTGATCTGCAATTTTTATTGTGACTGCGACATTATGGCGGACACATCGGACACTTTTGATGCTATTTTGGGACCATTTTCATTTATACAGCGATCAGTGCTATAAAAATGCACTGATTACTGTGTAAATGACACTGGCAGGGAAGGGGTTAACCACTAGGGGGTGAAGAAGGGGTTAAGTGGGTCCTAGAGAGTGATTCTAACTGTGGGGGGGCTGGGCTACCAGTGACATGACATTGATCACTGCTCCGATGACAGGAGCAGTAGATCAGTGTCCTGTCACAAGGCAGAACACGGAAATGCCTTGTTTACAAAGGCATCTGCCTGTTCTGCAGCTCCGTGACACCGGCGGACATTGAGTCTGTGGGTCCCGTGGGCACGGTTACGGAGCTCGCGGCAGGGGCAGCAAATTCAAAGCAATGTACTATTCTGACAACGTATTTCTACTGGCGGCGGTCGGCAAGTGGTTGAAACAAGGATTCAACCAAACATAACAAAATAAATAGGCAATAGGAGAAACAGAATAATAAAATAACAAAAGCAGCTTTTGCTGCGATATTCACCTGTAATCCAGAGATTTAGCCAACAGGACTGTTTTTGCCTCTAGATGTCTGATTATTAACTTTTGGGATGCCCAGGTTCAGTTTGAGCGTTGTTAAATGAACGGATACTGAAGCCAAAACCACATTTAAACAAATGGAAGCTGAACATGCCAAATACCAATTAAGATTTTTTTTCCATTTCCGGGCTAATAGGCATGGAGCTTAAACATTGCTCTGGGTTACTGTAACGGTATGGCCCATGGGACTCAGAGGCTCTTGAAGGTTGCGGGGTACTCCTGTTTCAGCTTCACCAATGACTCTTGGGTCTAGGGTTATCCTATGTCCACTAGGGGCATAGGATGACTGAGAAATGATATCATGAATTACATGAGATAAGACAGTAATGATAATTTACAATGTATTGCAGGATATCTTGAAATATTACAGGTGGTTAATTCTGAACCCAACAGGTCAATAGAGTGACTCGTTCAGTTTGGGACATAGGTAATTAAGTCTGCTACTGTCAGGTAAATTAACCTTGGTTTGGCTTCTAGAGACCTGTTCATTGTGTGATGCTATTTAACACTGTTTTGTGTGAAAATACTATTGATGATAATGTGTGTTGTGGATTAGCACAAAGGTCAGATGTCTGACTTATGTTTACTAAAGGAATGTGTATTGGATAGCAGGTGCGATAAGCTGAAGTCATAACTTCTACCTTGTCAGCTATAGTAATTAACTCATGTAGATTCAGCGCCAGAAAGTCTGACTAATAATGTGTATTGGAGGCTCGTTAGTACCCATTGTATGATGTTGTGGGTGGAGTGTGTCATTGTCCCTTTGATTACTGCAGCATGCTTTTTGATGTATAAAAAGAGCCTGAGTTTGTCATTAAAAGCTATCCGTTTGGAACCAGAGAACAGAGCTGTGTGCCTTGTTTGTCTGGGGAATTTTTATGGGTCCTGTCTGCTGGATTGTGGAGTGTGGATAAGCTGTCGTGGGTTGGTGGAATGGAATATCGTAAACGGCGTTAGCCACTGACCGTTAGTTACATACACCAATGCAAAAAAAAAATATTTGGCCAGGAACAGTGCTTTTTTTTTTTAAATACTTATACTGAAACATTAAAAATGCCCAATATCCAGAGGCTGTGGTCAGAAGGGAACGATATTACACACATGGTGAACTTGTCCCAAAGTCATGCAGTTCTGGATCCACATGTACAATTTATTCCCTTACCCAGGTGAACCTCATTTAAACTCCACAACATCTCTCAATTGCGAGATCCTGGAAATAATTTATAATTCCATTTGAGCTCTTGAAGCTCTTGAAGTTAACATGGATCATGAAAAATGAACGCTTGTCTGCAATTCTACATGGTGCATTGGCCTTCTTTGAGAAATTTGGGGTTCCCTGGATAAAATATATTTTGGGTTCCTCTTGAGAGGGACGAAACCTGTTTTCTGGCAGTAGAGGGTGCACTTCTTTTTCCTGTTTTTTTCCTTCACCTTGTTTTTCTACTTCTTCTTTCCATTCTCTTCATCTGTTTGCTTTTCTTTTGTTGGTTTTCTCCATTGCATGTACCACATCATACATAAGCTAACAAATGTTGTGCAGTGTGATGTAGGAGAAATTTTGTTCTATAAAGCTGTCGTGATGCACACTATAAGTGACTCCTCCAGCAAGGGAGGTGGATTTACCCTTCCTTTCTCCTGGATGGGGGGGGGGTCAGGTTTACACCATTGTTAATGCCGGTAGCTAGGGATAAGCCCGATGTTTGGGTCTGGTATGATTACTAATGGGAACACTGAACCAAAATAAAAAAAACAAATGTGTGTGGGTCCCCCCCAAAATTTCATACCAGGCCCTTAAGGTTTTTTTTTTAAATGGCGTAGGGGTCTCCCTCAAAATCATATTAGACCCTTCTGGTTTGGTATGGATTTTAAGGGAAAACCCTGCGCCAAAGTAAAAAAAAAAATGGCGTAGGTGTTTCACTTTGAGCATTATTAAAATCACTGCTCCCGAAAAAACTTCAGTTTTTAAACTTTTTTTACATTGATACATGTCCCCTGGGGCAAGACCTGGGCCCCCAAACACTTTTTGTGACAATACCATGCATATTAGCCTTTAAAATGAGCACTTTTGATTTTTCATGTTTGCGTCCCATAGACTTTAACAGTGTTTGCGTGTTAGAACTAATTTTTTGCCTGTTCACAAGTTCTGGTGCGAACCAAACCGCAAACCGAGGGGGGGGGGGGGTGTTTACTTATCCTTACCGGTAGCTATTGATGTAGCCATATATAGTACTTCTCCATAGTGAAACTCCTAACAGAGAGGCGGAGAGTCTTCTTAAACAGAGGCTAAGATGGCAGCATCCTTGGCTGAGAAGGATAGGTGGGTTTACTTCCACTTTAAATAGTGGATGGTGTAAACTGAACCCCAAATGGGACAGGGGTTGAAGCCGTTTCGGATATTCCATTCCCAAACCCAAGGCAGCTATCAACACTCCACAAACCTAGTGAACACGACCCATACGAATTTCCCCATTAACAAGACACAGCTCTGTTTGAGGTTCAACAAAAAAAAAATAAAAAATCTTTATTGGGAAAGCAGGCTCTTATATATACAAAAAGAATACTGCAGTAACCAAATGAACAATTACCCAACTCCACCCACAACATGAGACAATGGTTCCTATACACATCTTTTAGTAGACATTCTGGCTCCTGCTCTGACATAATTTACATGAGCTAATTAACTACAACTGATAATTCATACACCTGACCTTTAGGCTGTCTGTTAACTCACAATACACATTTATCATCAATAGACCTTCACACAATACAGGGTCAATTAGCACAAGCCACAATGAAAGATCCTCAGAAGCCATCCTAGACTCATTTACATCACGACATACAAGTGTGCTGGAGTTGATGACATTAACATCTTTCAATTAACCTGTTGAGTTCAGAATCAACAAACAGTAATTATTTCCTTAACGATATCCTGGAATATATTGTGGATAATCATTACTGCCCCATCTCAGGTAGTCCAAGATATAATTTCTCAGTCATCCTATGCCCCTAGTGGACATAGGATGATTTTAGACATAAGAGTCGCCGGGGAAGCGGAAACATGAGTATCTCATACTTTTCAAGAGCTTCTGGGTACCACGGGCCCTTCCGTTACAGATAGGTATGAATTATTTTTGAAGAATAAGAATATTGTTTTGTGTCACTTTATGTGCAGCTAAAAGTTCTACAACTAAAAGCTGCCCCCTTTAGCTTTGCAGCCTATAGCCTAATGGAAAATCCGACCCACATACAATAAATTTTGGATAAATCCTTATCCAGACGTTATGGTTGGATTGGGTCTTCGGTATTTCCATAAACATGAAAACTTCTGTACAAGTCAGTGAAACTTTGTCTGACTCTTAGGTAAGTGGCCAGCCTAAAATACAAATTTCTTCCAGCATTTTAAGAAATCTATACACACCGCACTTGGTTTGATAGAGCTAAACTCACTGTAACAATAAATCAAAGCCTTCCCTTTCAATCAGCCATGTTTCAGTCACAAAAATACACCAAAAGCAAAAAAAGAAGAAGAGAAAAAAAAAAGTAATTTAATTTCCCCTCAATGCAGTCATCTGAACGCGTCTCTTCAAGATTTCCTTTAGAAGAAATTTAATATGACTTCTTTAATCTTAGCAGTAATTTCCTTCCCGTGTGTTTGTCAGAAAGCATAATTTGTTCTTTTTTATGTGGATAGACAATGTAGGTCATATTAAAATGACATTCTTTTTTTATTGTGTTATTATTCAGGATGTTCAAGTGGTTTCTGTCTCTTCGATATACGTGATAGGCCTTGTCGCTCTCTAGAAGCATGTTGTGATGGAAACTTCCCGAGTTATATTTAGTAGGTTGATGTCACCACTCCATTCAAGAAAGGCCACAACAAAGGGGCCAAAGACTAGGTGGTCTTTATAGTTCTTTAATATACATACCGCATTTACTCGAGTATAAGCCAAGTTTTTTAACAATTTTTTTGTGTACTGAAAATGCCCCCCTCGGCTTATACTCGGGTCAACTTTTTGTGCCTGATCTCCCGAATTTTGGGAACCCGGTACCGGTATCAGCCGGCCGTAGGTCCCCTGGATTCCAAACATGTAGCCCCACTCTTGTCCGGGGGGGCAAGCCGGGCACCCCTGCCAAGGCCGGGCACTCCTTCCATAGACTCCCATGTTAAACCATAATTTCTCTGGTAACTTTGTGGACCCGGTACCGGCCGGCTGTAGGTCCCCTGGACCCCAAACCTGGCACACATGTAGCCACACTCTTCCTCTACAGGTGTGCAACGTTTGTTGTCTGGAGGACCTAAAACTGGGGAGCACCGATTTTTCAAAGTCGGTCACTCCTTCCATAGACTGCCATATTTAATGTCAGTCTAGTCATGGGTACAGTGAGGCATGGGCACAGTGAGGCATGGGCACAGCGAGGCATGGACACAGTGAGGCAAAGTGAGGCACAGTGAGGCATGCAGATGGATACGCTAGGCTTATACTCCAGTCAATACGTTTTCCAATTTTTGGGGGTAAAATTAGGTGCCTCAGCTTATATTGGGGTCAGCTTATACGCGAGTATATACGGTAATAGTAAATTTATCTGCAGAATATCACACAATTGTGCCGTATGATTATGCAGTGGTGAAAAGTAAAACACGTTTGCCTGGCAGTGCTGGCCTTTGGGTTTCAATCACACCAGGGACAATATCTCTGTGAATGATCAGTGATGTTTCTGGATAATAAAGTATATGTGTAGGCCAAACATTTTTGGATAAAGTAGAGTTCTACAATCATTCTAAACAAAGGGCCAGGTTACTGTCCTTCAGGTTTTAGATGGACTAGACCACAGGTGGAAAATACAAGGCCCGTGGGCCGAATCCAGCCCACCAGGCCTTACCATGTGGCCCGCACAACGGCCAGCAGCCACCACCGCTTTTGTCTCCCAGGCAACAAAAGATCCTACGTCACGTGGTGCCGGCTTTGTGTGAGCGCATGTGCGGCCAGCCAATCGCCAAGGGGACATCCCCCGCTCATTTTCCTCCTCGGTACCTCTAGCAGTGCAGCTGTTTCTGAGCTGAGCGCATGCACGGTTGGCCGGTCAGTATCGGAGGTTCCTGACAGCTCCAACTGCTATGTTTTTTTTCTTTATATATGGTTGCAACCTGAGAGCAGGCATCAGTGGGAGTATATGATGTTCCATAATTGGTGTCAGGATTGGTGGGAAGTATAATGTCCCATCATCGATGTTAGTGGAAGAAATAATTCCCTATTGTTGGTGTCAGTAGAAGGAATAGTGCCCCAGTGTTGGTGTCATTGGAAGAAATTATTTGCCATCATTGGTTTCAGTGGAATGAATAGTGAACCATCATCAGTGTCAGTGGGAGCAGTGTCCCATTATTGATGTCAGTGGGAGCAGTGTCCCATTATTGGTGTCAGTGGGAGGGATATTGCCCCATTGTTGGTGTCAGTGGTGTAACAGACTCACCCGGGACAGAGGCTTTTGGAAGGGAATGAATGTTAGCCTCTTGCCTACTGACTATGGGCCTTGGCATTTGAAGAAGCTACAAGCATTTAGGAAGATATTCTGTTATGTAATGCAAAAGAACATTAGTAGGAGGCCATGATGGTCTCTGCCAGCTTGGGACGCAGTGGACAGATGTATGTGATAGGAATGCTGATTAATGAGATCTGGAAAAGCTGGGTCTTTCACCAAATAGATTATTATGCTCAATAACACACCTTTGTCTCCTAGCAAACTATTGGGGGATGTGTTTATACTTATGTGTATTGTAAGTTGTGAGTTAGGAGACGGCAAGTCTACCCTGAAAGGTTATATCTCCGAGGTCACCAAGTCTTATGTGGCTTCACTGCCGGTTTCCTACTGCGAATGCGCGAGTCACGTTGTGCACACGCGAGTCAAGCTGCGCTTTGTGAATGGTCGCCTTTCTTCTAGGACAAACACAGGTCCCACAAAACAGCATGTCCAAATGTCCCAGAAGACAATGCGAGGAGGGAAATAATGAAGACTACCGCAGAATAGGAAGTGCCATATTAGGACGATCTGCCTAGCAACAGACATTTTTTTTTCTTTTTTTTGGAGCCTTTTTCTCAAATGTTTTTTTTTTTTTTTTTTAGGGTGGACCTCCACTGTAAAGGGGTTGTAAAGGTACAATATATTTTTTTCTAAATAGCTTCCTTTACCTTAGTGCAGTCCTCCTTCACTTACCTCATCCTTTCATTTGGCTTTTAAATGTCCTTATTTCTTCTGAGAAATCCTCACTTCCTGTTCTTCTGTCTGTAACTCCACACAGTAATGCAAGGCTTTCTCCCTGGTGTGGAGTGTCGTGCTCGCCCCCTCCCTTGGACTACAGGAGAGTCAGGACGCTCTCTGCATTGCAGATAGAGAATGGAGCTGTGTGTTAGTGGGTGTCCTGACTCTCATGTAGTACAAGGGAGGGGGCGAGCACGACACTCCACACCAGGGAGAAAGCCTCGCATTACTGTGTAGAGTTACAGACAGAAGAACAGGAAGTGAGGATTTCTCAGAAGAAATAAGGACTTTTAAAACAAAATGGAAGGATGAGGTAAGTGAAGGAGGACTGCACTAAGGTAAAGGAAGCTATTTAGGGGGAATAAATGATACCTTTATAACACCTTTAAGCTTACCAGCAACAAGACAAACCTGCAAAATGTACAATATTTGATAGCGATGCCTTCCCCGGGAATTAGACTTTTCATTATGAGTTAAAAAAAAAAGTTCCCTAACAAAAACGGATGGAACAAAATAAATAAATAAATGGAATGTAGAGAATTGGATTAAAATTCTAAAAGAGAGGCAATGATGCAGCGAGACTATAATTTTCTCTCTACTTACCTCCTCCATGCTTCGCTGCACGGGTCCCGATTTTACTAGACCTTATCAAATCAAATAAATCTGTTTGTTTTTTTTCTATTTTTTTTTTTGTAGTGTGTCCATCCCCTTAAGTCATTTAAGTGAGACTGCTGCAATGCCCTTGATTGAAAGGACATTGGATTGTCTTTTTTTTCAGGGAGTACAATTTTAATCTGCCCAAACACAAAAGAATTTCAGTGCGAGTCTCAGCAGATAAAAGGAAAAAAAAAAAAAGTACACAAAAAGCTGGATAAATTAAGGTGAAAGGTTTGGATGTCTAAAAGGATATAATCTAATAGGCAGGTATTGGGGACAAGATTCCGAACAATGTTACCTTTATTCAAGATATATCAATGCAAATACAACAAGTAAATATGAATTCATGTCTTCCGAAAAGTCCACTCATCCAAATTACTAAAGTCAAGTTTAAACTTGCGGTTGGAGGCAGTTAACCACTTCAGCCCCGGAAGATTTGGCTGCTCAATGACCGGGCCAGAGACCTACTCTAGCCACATGCAAAAAGTGCACCAAGCCCTGGAGCCTGGGTCTAAATAAACTCTGCCTGGCCCAAGATGGCTGCCTAGAGTCACATGTGGCACTGGCATCCAATCAGATAGCTAACCCCTGTGACCTAGGAAACCATAAGGGAACTAAGTTTCTTTCCCTCTGCAATGTCGCTGTGGTTAATCGCCACCTGCAGTGAAGAAAGGAGACTGCACCTGCCTACAAGACCACAGTGATCAATGCTTCTGTGCTCAGTCATCTATTAAGACTTCTGTACTCAGACACAGTTTGCATTCACACTCAAGCAAACAGTATCAGACCACAAGAGAAATATGTCCAGTCCATGGAGTTCACCACTTCCACTTCCACCACCAGTTGCCACTTCCACTCCTCCATGATGACATCACAGAGCTGGTGGATGTTAAAGACCTTGCGCTCCTCCACCTTTCATTTGAGGAGCCCCACAGATGCTTAATAGGGTTTAGGTCTGGAGACATGCTTGGCCAGTCCATCACCTTTACCCTCAGCTTCTTTACCAAGGCAGTGGTCGTCTTGGAGGTGTGTTTGGGGTCATTATCATGTTGGAATACTGCCCTGCGGCCCAGTCTCTGAAGGGAGGGGATGATGTCTGCTTCAGTATGTCACAGTACATGTTGGCATTCATGGTTCCCTCAATGACCTGTAGCTCCCCAGCGCCGGCAGCACTTATGCAGTCCCAGACCATGACACTCCCACCACCATGCTTGACTGTAGGCAAGACACACTTGTCTTTGTACTCCTCACCTGGTTGTCGTCACACACGCTTCACACCATCTGAACCAAATACGTTTATCTTGGTCTCATCAGACCACAGGCCATGATTCCAGTAATCCATGTCATTAGTCTGCTTGTCTTCAGCAAACTGTTTGTGGGCTTTCCTGTGCATCATCTTTAGAAGAGGCTTCCTTCTGGGATGACAGCCACGCAGACTAATTTGATGCAGTGTGTGGCGTAGGGTCTGAGCACTGACATGCTGACCCCCCACCCCTACAACCTCTGCAGCATTGCTGGCAGCACTCATACATCTATTTCCTAAAGACAACCTCTGGATATGATGCTGAGCACGTGCATTCAACTTCTTTGGTCGACCATGACCAGGCCTGTACTGAGTGGAACCTGTCCTGTTATACCGCTGTATGGTCTTGGCTATCATGCTGCAGCTCAGTTTCATGATCTTGGCAATCTTCTTATAGCCTAGACCAGGGCTCAAAATTTCAAGTCCTGAGCTACTAGCCAGGCCTCAAGACTTACTCGCCACCAGTTGCCCCCACCTAATTCATACACTGCCCTGTGCCTAATTGCACCCGTAAACACACCAGCATAGAATATCTCATGGAATGACACTGTTAAATGTTTTATGCAGAATCAAGTTACAAAATTAAATATTACCAACAACTTTAACAAAATGAGACAGGGCACTGGGGGCAGACCAGAGGGACAGGGCACTGGGGGCAGACCAGAGGGACAGGGCACTGGGGGCAGACCAGAGGGAAAGGGCACTAGAACTGGGTCTCTTCCCCATTCTCTTGCTGTCTCCTCTGCAACTCCCAGCCATTCTCTCTCTCTCTCTCTCCCTCTCCCTCTCCTATTCATCTCATCATCAGGAGCCTGTGTGTGCGGCTCCACGCTTGCATGTCCCCACTTCCACCTTTTATTCAGGCTGGCAGTGAGGAGAGGAGCTGCAGCACAGCGGGAGGGAGTACAATCCTGCGCTGAGATCCACACAACTGCACAGCCATTGACACCATAGCACAGCGCACACTGACACCGCACAGCACACATTGAGACCAGTCTGTTCACAGTGCTCAGGCTGAACTGTTGGACACTTACATAGAGCACAAGGAGAAGAAAACTGCACAAACTGGAAGGCTGTCGCTCTCATGTCAGGGCAACTTTCAGTGAGCGCTGCACCAGAGTGGTAATTTTCGCAATCCTCCACCTCACTCATTACTTTGTGCTCTCTAGCTACATTGGTCAGGGGGAGGGGGCAGGCTCAGAGAGGTCATACTGTTAGGTCCCGTGGCTTAATGAGAATTGCAAGGAGACCTGTGTACTGCTCTGCCTGTGTGCGGCTCACCAGACTTCTTTTCCCGAGCATGCACCTTTCCTCTTCAGCCGCCAATCTCATCGGGACTCTAAGTGTAGGCACAGATTGGAGGGAGATTGGTCATGCAGCCCTGTCATCACTCGCCCCCAGATTAAATCCACTCGCCAAATGCTAGTAGGCGAGTGAAAATTTTGAGGGCTGGCCTAGACCATCTAAATGTAGAGAAACAATTTTTTTTTCAGATCCTTAGAGAGTTCTTTGCCATGAGGTGCCATGTTGAACTTCCAGTGACCAGTATGAGAGAGTGAGAGCGATAAAACCAAATTTAACACACCTGCTACCCATTCACACCTGAGACCTTGTAACCCTAATGAGTCACATGACACCTGGGAGGACAAATGGCTAGTTGGGCCCAATTTGGAAATTTTCACTTAGGGGTGTACTCACTTTTGTTGCCAGTGTGTTGTCACATGAACCGATATAATACAATTTTTACAAATATGTGAGGGTGTACTCTATTTTGTGAGATGCTGTACATCATCACCTGCCAGCCAGACCAAAGTGATCCCTGCTTCTGTGATCAGTCATCTACAGTATGAAGAGTTCTGTGCTTAGACATGGTTTGCACTTTACCAGCTCACCATGAACCGTGCCTGGAACCTCCACACCTAAGTGGTCCCTGGCAAGTTACATTTAACCGTTGCCTGGCATGGTTCGGCACGCTTGCACTACACAAATAAACTTGACCAAAAGGTAAACCACCACCGGGCATGGTTACAACTGCCAGTGTGTGCGCATCCTTGGATAAGATAACAGATAACAAGCTTTCTGGCAACATGGGGCCAGATTCAGGTAGACTTGCGCTGGAGTATTTCGATATGCGCCGCGTAACTGTCAAGATGCACCGTTGTATCTCCGCGGCCATACCCACCAAACTAGATGCGACAGAAAACGGGCTTTCCCCGACCGGCTTAACTTTCCGACGCCAGAGTATCGTCAGCGCATAGTTTCGCTTGGCGCATCTATCGCGCCAATTGATTTCCCCTGCAAATATGCAAATGAGAGAGATTTCCCAATTCTCGAACGGATTAGCACCATACGCTGGCTACATGCTCTCGTCCGTCCGTCGCAAAGTTATTTCTACAAATAGCTGCTTTATCTTTACTCCAGACGGCCTCAGGTCAGCAGGAGAGCCGCTACAGCAGCGTTACCGATGATAAGAGCTAGCTGAGCACCCCCACTTGCAGGACAACACCTCTGTCCATGCTTGTCTGTCAACTTTTACAGCCATGGAGGAAGACATCATAGGTCTCCATAGCCGAGATGACGGCTGACAGCTCCTGGCCTTTAAAGTTCAGCTTTCTCCTGTGTTTGCGGGGAACGGGAGCAGCCATCTCAGAACAAAAGTAACTTCACTGCGGGGAGGGGGAACAGGATATACTTTAGTGCCGGAATGGCGCATCTACGGACACATTTAAACGTCCAACGGAACACATTCGTTTCCAAGGAAGTGGTGCCGACGGAAGTTGTGAGCATGCGCACTGGGATGCATTGACAGTCGACGCATGCGCAGTACGTTCGCCGCGGGATCGCGCCTAGTTTTAATAATACATGCCCGTACCCGCCCAATTTGAATAACACCGTCTCATTTTCGATACGCTGCCGCAACTTTAGGAGCAAGTGCTTCATGAAAAACAGCACTTGCTCCTAAAATTTCGCCAGAGTAACGTAAATGAGAAATCCAGATTAAAGATGCGCCCATCTACCTGAATCTGGCCCATGGTGTCTTTTTCAGTTGTGCAGACAGAATGAGGATCAGGAGGGGGGAGATACATAGAAGGTCACTAATAATCCTCTCCTTCATCTTTAGTGCAATCTTTGTGCCGATGTCCTAGTATTCTGCCAGTTAGGTGTTAAATGTCCCTTAGCAATGGTAGTGGAGAATAATGGAGGTGCCATGGCTCTAAGTTATAATGGAGATGTTATGATTCTAGGTTATAATGGAGATGACATGGCTCTAGGTTATAATGGAGATGACATGGCTCTAGGTTATAATGGAGATGACAGGGCTCTAGGTTATAATGGAGGTGCCATGGCTCTAGGTTATAATGGAGGTGCCATGGCTCTAGGTTATAATGGAGGTGCCATGGCTCTAGGTTATAATGGAGGTGCCATGGCTCTAGGTTATAATGGAGGTGCCATGGCTCTCGGTTATAATGGAGGTGCCATGGCTCTAGGTTATAATGGAGGTACCATGGCTCTAGGTTATAATGGAGATGACATGGCTCTAGGTTATAATGGAGGTACCATGGCTCTAGGTTATAATGGAGGTACCATGGCTCTAGGTTATAATGGAGATGCCATGGCTCTAAGGCCCCGTACACACGGCCGAGGTTCTCGGCAGAAACCAGCGAGAAGCTCGCTGGGATCCTCATTCTGCCGAGAACCTCGGCCGTGTGTACACTCTCGGCGAGCATCCCGTCGGGAAAGCCGCCGAGAGAAAATAGAGAGCAGGTTCTCTATTTTCTCGGCGGCCCGTCGGGATTAATAGCTGGTCGCCTTTCCCGACGGGCTGGTCGCCGATTCTGACGGTCGGCCGAGAACCTCGACGGGCGGAACGATGTGTTCCGCCCGTTGAGGTTCTCGTACGTGTGTATGCCGCCTCAGTTATAATGGAGGTACCATGGCTCTAGGTTATAATGGAGATGCCATGGCTCTAGGTTATAATGGAGATGCCATGGCTCTAGGTTATAATTAGTGTTGAGCGGAATACGCCATATTCGATTTCGCGATATTGCGCAAATATATAGAAGAATATTCGCGAATATTCGCTAATATCGAATATTCGTGATATTTTATCCAAAAAAATTTTTGCGAAATTTCGCTAATGCGAAAATGATTGTGAAATTCTCATAAACGGAGATCATTTCCTGTATTACTAAACTAATATGCACTAAACACTAACTCTACACTAACTCTACTTAAAAGAAAGGAGAATAAGGGGGCAAAAGAATCGTGCAATATTCCTTTTGCCGAATATTCGAGTTATTCTGATTGGCTCTGATGCAAAAGAAGGGCGGAGAAGAAAATCGCGCAATATTCCTTTTGCCGAATATTCGAGTTATTCTGATTGGCTCTGATGCAAAAGAAGGGCGGAGAAGAAAATCGCGCAATATTCCTTTTGCCGAATATTCGAGTTATTCTGATTGGCTCTGATGCAGCATCAGATCCAATCAGAATAACTCGAATATTCGGCAAAAGGAATATTGCGCGATTAGCTTCTCCGCCCTTCTTTTGCATCAGAGCCAATCAGAATAACTCGAATATTCGGCAAAAGGAATATCGCGCAATATTCCTTTTGCCGAATATTCGAGTTATTCTGATTTGCTCTGATGCAAAAGAAGGGCCGAGTAGCTGATGCGATTCTTTTATGTTGCCGAAAATTTGCAATGCGAATTTTCGGCAACATAAAAGAGTCGCATCAGCTACTCGGCCCAGGGTCTCTCTCTAATCATACCAGCAATGCTTTTAGACGTCGATGGAGATCACTAGGATGTGATCTGTTTTAAAAATAAATTTGAAAAAATAAAAATAAATTTGAAAAAATATTCGCCGCAATATTCGAGTTATTTGCGAATACTCGAATATGCAATATTCGTAGCGAATATTCGCAATGCGAATATTCGTGAGCAACACTAGTTATAATGGAGATGCCAAGGCTCTAGGTTATAATGGAGATGCCATGGCTCTAGGTTATAATGGAGATGCCATGGCTCTAGGTTATAATGGAGATGCCATGGCTCTAGGTTATAATGGAGGTACCATGGCTCTAGGTTGTTCTTAAACCTGAAAAAAATAGTTAAGTGTCTTTCTTCATACCTTCAGTATTTAGTGACAGAAGCGATGACCCCCTCCTTCCCTCCCAGGGGACATATTTTGTTTCGCTGTGCACACATAAGCTTTCAACAAACTTAAACTTTTTTCTTAGATCACACTTTTATTTATTTAAAGGAAAACTTCATTGACGGCTTCCTGCCTTACTGTAGCTGACTGAGTAGAGTAGTCGTTCCTCAGAGACCTCGTGTAACCGGTACAGAGGCTGGTCATATGCGTGCCGTTATTACACGCCCACACATTGCCACAGGCTGAGATTTATTGAGAGAAATAAAAGATTTTTTATTTTGCAATGAAATTGTGTGCATTCCATTCTCCTCTCCCCTCTGTGATGTCCGAAACAAGACAAACAAAAGATCTAACCTGACTGGGCACCATTTATCTCTGTCAGGGCTGTTTTTGTTCTCAGTGCTTCCTGTTTTCACCACAATTATAAGGAACAAGCCATGTTGCGAGTCGATTTGCTTAAATGTGTTAGAATTGCATTCACAAATGACAATGACAGTTAAATATTCATGACTGCTGCTGAGCATAGGCTTAAACCCACAAATACCTCAACCAAAAAGCGACACGTAGACAGATTGGAAAGGGCGAGGCCACAGCTTTATTTAACCACTTCAATACCGGGCACTTTCACCCACTTCCTGCCCAGCTTTCAGGCTGACAGGCACTGATGAGTCGACACTGATGGGCACCGATGAGGAGGCACTGATAGGCGGCACTAATAGGTGGCAATGATGAACATTGATACGTGGCACTGATGGGCACTGATGAGGCGGCATTGACGGGCACTGATGAGTCGGCACAGATGAGGTGACACTGATAAGGTGGCACTAATGAGCACTGATGAAGAGGCACGGATAGGCAACACTGATATGCAGCACTGATGTGCACTGTTAGGAGTCACTGATGGGCACTGATACATGGCAATGATGGACACTGATAGGTGCCACTGATGGACACTGATGAGTCGACACTGATAAGGAGGCACTGCTGAGGTGGCACTGATATGCAGCACTGACAGGCACTAAAAGGTGGCACTGATGGACATTAATAGGTGTCCTCTTCTCGGGTCTTCTCGGGTCCCTCTTTAGTGCTCTTGGCCCCTCCCTCTTGTTGAGTGCCCCCACAGCAAACAGCTTGCTATGGTGGCACTGATGGACACTGATGAGTCGACACTGATAAGGAGGCACTGCTGAGGTGGCACTGATATGCAGCACTGATAGGCACTAATAGGCGGCACTGATGGACACCTAGGCCGCGTACACACGATCTAATTTATCTGCTGAAACCGGTCCGACGAACCGTTTCAGCAGACAAATTCGATCGTGTGTACGGGCGGACAGACAGGTTTTTTCAGCAGACAAATTTTTAAGCATGCTTTAAAATCTGTCTGCTGGAAACCCGTCCGTCCGACATGTCCGCTGGTTAGTACACTAACCAGCGGACATATCTGTCCGCACATGCGTCGAATGGATTTGGCGCATGCGTGGGAGTATTTTACTTCCTGGTTCAGTGACGTGGCGGCGTCAACGTCACCGCCACGTCACCGCGCTGCCTGCCGGCGGGGATTTTGGTTTGATCGTGTGTACACTGATCAAACCAAAATAGCCCAGCAGACAAATCCGATGAAATCGGTCTGTCAGACTGTTTTCATCGGATAAATTTGAGCGTGTGTACGCGGCCTAATAGGTGTCCTCTTTACGGGTCCCTCTTCAGTTCTCCTGGTTCCTCCCTCTTGTCGAGTGCCCCCACAGCAAACAACTTGCTATGGTGGCACTGATGGACACTGATAAGGAGGCACTGCTGAAGTGGCACTGATATGCAGCACTATTAAGCGGCACTGATGGACACTAATAGGTGTCCTCTTCTCGGGTCCCTCTTTAGTGCTCCTGGCCCCTCCCTCTTGTTGAGTGCCCCCACAGCAAACAGCTTGCTATGGTGGTACCCGAGCCAAGCTGCAGCTCCCTGTGTCCATCCGGCCCCACCTCCTCTCTCTCCTGATTGGTTAACTGACTTTAATTGACAGCAGCAGGAGCCAGTGCTGCCACTGCTGTGACTTCGCCAATCAGGAGGGAGAGTCCCGGATGGCCAAGACACTTGTGGACATCGCTGGACAGAGATGGAGTTTAGGTAAGTATTAAAGGGGGCGGGAGGGGGGGGGGGCTGCTGCTTACAGAAAGTTTTTTATCTTAATATATATAATTAATTAACCACTTCAGGCCCAGAGGATTTGGCTGCCCAATGACCGGGCCATTTTTTGCGATACGGCACTGCGTCGCTTCAACTGACAATTGCGCGGTCGTGCGACGTGGCTCCCAAACAAAATTGATGTCCTTTTTTCCCCACAAATAGAACTTTCTTTTGGTGGTATTTGATCACCTGTGGTTTTTAATTTTTGCGCTATAAACAAAGAAGAGTGACAATTTTGCAAAAAAATCATGTTTTTTACTTTTTGCTATAATAAATATCCCCCAAAAATATAAATAAAAAAAAAACAGCTTTTTTCCTAAGTTTAGACCGATATGTATTCTTCTACATAATTTTGGTAAAAAAAAAAAACGCAATAAGTGTCTATTGATTGGTTTGCGCAAAAGTTATAGTGTCTACAAAATAGGGGATAGTTAAATGGCATTTTTATGGTTATTTGTTTTTTATTAGTAATGGCGGCGATTATGGCAGACACATCGGACACTTTTGGCGCTATTTTGGGACCATTGCCATTTATACAGCGATGCTCTGATTACTGTGTAAATGACACTGACAGAGAAGGGATTAACCACTAGGGGGCGAGTGTGTCCTAGGGAGTGATTCCAACAGTGTGGGGTTGCGCCACCTTTAGGTGGAATAACTTTACGCCGGATGTACGCCTTACATAAATGGCGTATATTACAGCGACGGGTCATTTACATATTTCGGTCATTTACATATTTGATGCGTACATCAATGGAAGCGCCCCTTGCGGCCAGCGTAAATATGCGCACAAAATGACGACGTAGGAGTCTTACGTCGGTTGTATGAAGTCAAATTTCAGGCGTATCTTGCTTACACACTCAGGCGCATAGATACGATGGTGCATCCGTGCACTTACGCGGCGTATGTGTAGATACGTCGGCAGGGCTGGACTGGGACAGATATTTGGCTCTGGACTTCATCCAGACTGGCCCACTTTGACAGGTCTCTCCAATGGTGGCCAGACGACTTCCGCACCCCCCCCCCCCCCGGCCACCCAAGTCCCCTCTCCCCCTTCACTAGCCGTTCTACTTTATTAGAGTAGAACAGCTGGTACTGCTCCTCTTATAGGAAGTACCAGTGGGGAAGCTAGACATTATTTCACCCGGGGCAAAGAATTCGTTTGGTGCCCCCCTTATGGGACAAGATTAGGCAGAAGTGAGAAACTCCCAGGCCATAGCTGTTGAGTCAGCTGTCTGTCCCCTCCCCCATGCTCCTTCTGCCCCCCCCATGCTCCTCTGTTGTCCCCCCTGCTCCTCTGGTCCTCCCCCTGCTTCTTTGTTCCCCCCCAAGTGAGCGCTGTGGGGAGGGAGAGACAGAGGAGGGGGGCGGCAGTCCGCTGTCACTGAAGCCGGCCCACTGAGCCATCGGCCCACCGGGAAACTCCCTGTAGTCCCAATGGCCAGTCCATCCCTGTACATCGGCGTAAGTGCTTTCTGGATCCGTGCCTATGTGTTCAAGGTTCTTACTCTTTGTCCAAAACGAAATCCGTGCCCAGAGCTTCATTTATCTACAGGCAGTGTGCATGGAGATGCACCTTATGTCGAGTGGCCCAATAGCCTGAGATGCCATGGGTTCCCAGTCGTCCTCTGCAGCTCGTAGCCCTGACACTACACATCGAATGTCACAGAACTAAAACAGTTAGTGAAACCAAGCACAAGACTTAGCTTTGGGATTCCAAAACGAGAAACACATCATTTTTTTTTTCCTCATGCTTTCCTAACATGACAATTCTTCGAGGGAACAATGACCACCACCTGTCCAGCCAAGCTGCTCACACAAGGAGTTTAATTGCCTTTTGACCGACTTTGATTCTTCGGTTAGGTTGAAAAGGCGGAATGTGCAGCTGCAGCACACAACATCCTTTTGCCTCCAGCGGGCATGTGCTTAAATGTCCCTGGCATGCAGCCCAGCTACCAAACGCTCCCTCTTGATCCCCGAGGCAGGAGCAGAATGCAGAGCCAGCGCTGGTGGGGAGGCTACAGGGGGCCCCGTGGGGACCTCTCCATCTCTGCACATGGGCTGCCTGCTCACTCTGTGATATTTAACTCGAACTAACACAAATCCCTTCAAAACTACTACCTGCTTTAGAGATGTTATGTCTTGTTTTTATATTGTATTCAATCTTGCAGGCTTTTGATGTACTTATTTTTCAATAAAATAGCACATTGGGGTGGATTTACCAAAACTGGAGAATACTAAATATTCTGACTCTTCTGATTGTTGTGAAGTGATTATCCCTTGTGAGACCTCTATGCCTGGCCTGTATAAGCAGATATAATCACTGAGAACAATCCTTATCAGATAGCTTGAACTCACCAATACCATTTCCATCCACAAAGGTGTTTTATTCCAAAACATCAGGTTACAGCAGATGACAGAATACAACAGATGAACAGATTGTGGTATTCATGCGGTCAAAAGATGATATTGTCTGTAGCTTACTATGCAGAATACATGTGCCCTGCTACATGTGGCCTGTAGCTGCATCCATGACAGAGGAAGTACAATCACAGGAAGAAGGGTGGAGCATTACATACAACGGAAGTATGTCATAACATCAGCGAAAATACATAGAAAAAACAAGTGCATTACCACAAAAGGTCACTAGATGGCAGCATGTGAGCTGAATATAAACGTCCGTAGAAAAATGGTTCAGGGAAACAATCTATATAAATTCTATGACCCATTGGGGCGGCACACAAAATATGGTGCAATTGCGCATAGAAGCCAATCAGCTTCCATTTTTTTTTTGTCATAGCTTAATTGCTAGATTTTGCACTCTACAGTTTTAGTAAGTAGTTATTTTTATTGACTTTTTCAATTTGTTATGTGTTTGAGTAACAAGTGGTACTATGTACCTTGAACCCATTCGTGTGTGTGTGTGTGAGGGTGGGGAGGTGGGGGGGTGGGAACGCTAGAGCCCATTTATTCTAAAGGGTGCTTCCACATTCCAGATACCCACATCACTTCTGAAGGACAGTGTGTGGGTTGAGGCTCTTGTTCTTTTATAGGAACAAGAGCCCTGCGAGGGGGCTTGGCTTTAATAAACATTCACTTACCTTCTCCACGTTCCAGCGATGCGCCGACCGGGGCTCCGCTCCTCTCCCCCCCTCCCTGGCCGGCATCCTCATTGCGACTGTGGGCACCAAGCCGTGACAGCCTTCGGCTTCACGGCCGGTCACCCACTGCGCATGCGCGAGCCGCACTGCGCATGCGCGCGCGGCGCGGCCCGCCGCTGATTTGACAGGCGATCGTCTAGGACCTGTCAGTGTCCTAGACGATCGCCTACGGGAGGGGCTGCAGTAAGGCGATTAAACCTAATCGCCTTACCAGCCCCTCGGCAGAAGCAGGAAGTGGGACAGGAAGTCCCACTCCCACTGAAGCCCCCACCCCCCCCCCCCAAAAAAAAAATTACATGCCAAATGTGGCATGTAAGGGGGAGGGGAGTGGATTAAGCGGAAGTTCCATTTTTGGGTGGAACTCCGCTTTAAAGTAAAGAGCGGCTTTAGCCTTAGAACTTCTTAGCCTCCCCCAGGGCTTAGTTATAGAGAGGTGCCCCCGGGGCGAAACGTATCGGTGGGTATGGGAGTGTATGACTGGGCCCCACCCCCGGCTTCTGTATCATTGGATTTGATTGACAGCAGCGGGAGCCAATGGCTGCACTGCCAATAATCTATCCAAATGAAAAGCTGAGAACCCGTGGAGAGAGCCACACGGGATCGCGCCCATGGAAATTTGGGGTTCAGCTAAGTAAAATAGGGGCTGGGGGGCCAGACACTGCAAGGTGTTTTTTCTATGCATTAAGGTGAAAAAACACGTAGGTTCACAACCCCTTTAAGTATGAATGGTCCCACAGCAGAGCATGTGTTTCCACGCGTTGCACATTACCGCATCTCAACAGTTCATACCAAACCTTTGACTTTGGAGCCAAGAATAGGTGGAGACAAAGTCAGGCTTTTTAAGGAAATGTCGAGATTTGCATTTAAATGCAGATAACTATTTCACCGAAACTGCTGATCTTTTCGGCATACGGTGTTCATGAAGGTGACCTTCTAGCAGTTTTTTATATTTTTTGCCGTATGCTCAGTTTGTATTGCCCAGGTTTTGTGACGGCTTTACTTTAATTCTATTTTTCTGGCGTTCTCCTTTAGGGTTATGCAAGCTCCATGTGACAATGTATCCCTATAGACAACAGTGAAAGGGATGGGTGTTCTTTGGAGAGGGGAACGGTTTGTATCTTGTCTGATAATGATGCTGATTTAGTACAAGCTGTATCTTCCTGCTTTGCTGGTGTTCCTAATAACTTGGGAACATTGTATTCACTAGTTCAGCTGTGCCAAATTGGTATAATTAGCAGTGAAGGATACTAATGAGTCTTTTGTAAGGATGTGCTATGTATCAGCATTCCCCATTGATAGGACCTGGATACCCAAATGAATGACATTGGATGAGCAATTAATTGCTTTGACATAGGTTACCAAAATTGTCTCTTCTTCATTCCCATGCAGAGTCAGGCTACCACCCAGTGAGATCACCCTAGGTGTATTAATATTATTACTACAAAAAGAAGACCACGGGAAGTATAATTAACCACTTCAGCCTCAGAAGGATTTGCCCCCTTAATGACCAGGCCATTTTTAGCAATACAGCACTGCATAGCTTTAACTGACAATTGTGCAGTCGTACGACGCTGTACCCAAAAAATGTTATTTAATTTTTTTACCACAAATGGAGCTTTCTTTTGGTGGTATTTGATCATCTTTGCATTTTTTTTTTTTTACGCTATAAACAAAACAAGACCGACAATTAAAAAAAATATACATATACCGTATTTATCGGCATATACTGTAACACGCGCCGGCGTATAACACGCACTCGAAGTTTAGGAGGGAAAAAACTTTTAGGATGGAAGTTTAAGGATAAATACTTACATTTAAATGCCCATCAATGCAGCCGTATCAGTGTCCATCTGCAACCTTGTCCATCTTTGCAGAATGATCAGTGTTCATCTGCAGCTCTGCCTAGTGTGCATGCAGCCTTGCCCAGTCTCCATGCAGCCTTGCCCAGTGTCCATGCAGCCTTGCCCAGTGCCCATGCAGCCTTGCCCAGTGTCCATGCAGCCTTGCCCAGTGCCCACGCAGCCTTGCCCAGTGTCCATGCAGCCTTGCCCAGTGCCCATGCAGCCTTGCCCAGTGTCCTTGCACCTTGAATGTTTAAAATTACCGCTGCGGCGCCGAGATAGACAAAACCAGATGTCCTGTGTACTCGGCTCCTCTCGCAGTCCCGCCCCTTGCCCAGGCTTCTATGATGGACACAACACAGGTCCAATAACGGGACTGGGCGTGACTGCGAGCGGAGCCGAGCCTAGCCGAGTACACAGTACACTCGGCTATGTGTATATCGGCAGCGATCTCTCCTCTTCCCCTCACAGACAGCGGGGATCGGCGTATAACACACACCCAGGATTTCCCCCTGATTTTAAGGGGAAAAAAGTGTGTGTTATATGCCGATAAATACGGTAATAAATATCCCCAAAAAAAAATAAAATTTCTTCATCAGTTTAGGCCAATATGTTTTCTTCTACATATTTTTTATAAAAAAAAGTGCAATAAGCGTATATTGATTGGTTTGCGCAAAAGTTATAGCGTCTACAAAATGGGGGTTATATTTATGGCATTTTTATTATTCTTTTTTTTTTTACTAGTAATGACGGTGATCAGCAACTTTTAGCGGGACTGCGACATTTCGGCAGACACTTTTGACACTTTTTTGGGACCAGTGACATTTATACAGCAATCAGTGCTAAAAATAGCCACTGATTACTGTATAAATGTCACTGGCAGGGAAGGGGGTTAACATTAGGCGGTAATGAAGGGGTTAAGTGTTCCCTAGAGAGGTGTTTCTAACTGTGGGGGGAGGGGACTGACAGGGAATAGAGAGAGGTCGCTGTTCCTGATCTACTTCCCTGACAGAACAGGGATCTGTCTGTTAACATTGGCAGATCCCCATTCTGTCTCTCTGAGGAGTGATTGCGGGTCGCCGGTGAACATTACATGCCCCCTAAAGCTCTTAATGCAACCCCCACCAGAACATTACTATCAGCGCTCTCAGTCATTGGGTGAAAGGGCTGATTGGGATGCTGTCGGCTGCTGGTTTTCCAGCATGCCAAACGGCTGGCTTCTGTCAGATCGGCCAGCCTATGTGAATGAGTATGGAGTACATAGTACCCCTACCCAATCACCAAAGAAGGAATAAAATACAGAGAGTATTTGACAATTTCTTTATTAAAAAATAAAAAAACAGTGCCCCCCATACTATGTACTCCATACTCATGCCCATGGGGGCGGGATCTGGGACACCCCCTTGTTAAAGGATGTTTACAGATTCCGATAAGCCCCCTGTCCACCGACCCCCACAACCACAGCCCAGGGTTGTGGGGATGAGGACCTTGCACCCCCTTTTGAGGGCATATGGCCTGGTATGGTTCAGGAGGGGGGTCGTTCTCTCATCCCCCTCCCCTTTCTTGGCCTGCCAGGCTTCATGCTCGGATAAGGGTCTGGTACGTATTTTGGGGGACCCCATGCTGTTTTTTAAGGGCCTTGTAAGGACTGGGGGGAACCCCTCACCACTTTAAAAAAATATATATATTGCCAGTAATGGTATTGTATTTACATTCAGACTAAGGGCACCCCCAGGCACTATGTTTGAAGGAATTTTATATTTTTATTGTTACACTTTAAGTATCATTAAAATCACTACTCTTTAAAAAAAATATAATTGCCTTGATACATGTTCCCAGGGATGGACCCGGACCCCCATACCCTTTTTATTGCCAATTAATTGCATATAAGCATTCACAATTGGGACTTTTGATTTTTCAAGTTTGGGTTCTATATACTTTAATAGGGTTCACTGTTCGGGACAGAACTTTTTCTCTGTTTGGGAGTTCTGGTGCGAACCAGACAGGGGGGTGTTTGGCCTATCTCTAATGGTGGACCATCCAACAGAACTTAAGCTGTTTCTTGGTACTGGGATTTTCTGTATCCCATGTATTGCACTGGAAATACTGTATATCATGCAAGTGATTGAGTTATATTTAGTGGTTGGCTTCGGGGTATAAATGTGTTCAGTTAGATAACAGATCAGAAAAGTTTCATTGCCAAAACAGACATTTTGTATACAGTGTATATTACCGACATGCCTCGTTCAGTCTAGCCCCTTGGGTGAAACTTGTTGTCATTTGCCAGTCTTTGTCATTGACGGCTCTGTTTTCTGATCATACTGGAGCAATGTGATTGCCATGCATGAATCTGTGTCTGCTACCGTGCCGTCTCTGTAGCATTGTCTTGTCTTGGCCTACGTTTCATGTGCAGATCCTGGCATTGTCTTCATCTAGTCGTCACGCGGGGCCTCACTTGGTAATTCTCCTTGTTTCTCAGTTCTCTGAAGCCTTGCTGAAAAATGCAATATTTTCTGCTTTTTTTTTTTCTTTGTGAGAAAAATTCATGGGCTGCTTTTTGCTGTCACGTCGGAATGCCCTACTTGACTTGTATGCATTCTTTTTTTGCTTGTCTGTGGAGTGTCTATAAATTATTATAACGGAACTCTATAGAATGCAGGAAAACATCGTACTCAGAGATCAATAGTTTCAGCCTGAGCAAGACCCCAAATCAGGATAGCATTGGCCATTGGACAACTGCCGTGTCTGAGAGTGTCCAGTGTGCTGACTTTTCTCTGCTGCAGTTAACCACTTAAGACCCGGACCTTTAGGCAGGTAAAGGACCTGGCCAGTTTTTGCGATTCGGCACTGCGTCTCTAACTGACAATTTCGCGGTCGTGTGACGTGGCTCCGAAACAAAATTGGCGTCATTTTTTTTCCCACAAATAGAGCTTTCTTTTGGTGGTATTTGATCACCTCTGCGGTTTTTATTTTTTGTGCTATAAACAAGAATAGAGCGACAATACTTTTTGCTATAATAAATATAAATATCCCCCAAAAACATATAAAAAAAAATATATTTTTTTCCTCAGTTTAGGCCGATACGTATTCTTCTACCTATTTTTGGTAAAAAAATCGCAATAAGCGTTTATCGATTAGTTTGCGCAAAATGTATAGCGTTTACAAAATAGGGGATAGTTTTTATTTTTTTACTACTAATGGCGGCGAACAGCGTTTTTTTTTTTCGTGACTGCGACATTATGGCGGACACTTCGGTCAATTTTGACACATTTTTGGGACCATTGTCATTTTCACAGCAAAAAATGCATTAACAATGCATTGTTTACTGTGAAAATGACAATTGCAGTTTGGGAGTTAACCACAAGGGGGCGCTGAAGGGGTTAAGTGTGACCTCATCTGTGTTTCTAACTGTAGGGGGTGTGGCTGTAGGTGTGACACCATTGATTGTGGTTCCATATATTAGGGAACACACGATCGATGACGGCGCCACAGTGAAGAACGGGGAAGCTGTGTTTACACACAGCTCTCCCTGTTCTTCAGCTCCGGGGACCGATCGCGGGACTCCAGCGGTGATCGGGTCCGCGGGTCCCGCGGTCACGGTCACAGAGCTTCGGCCACGGCTGGGCACTTAAAGAGGACGTACCTGTACATGCTTGTGCCCAGCTGTGCCATTCTACCGATGTATATGTGCAGGAGGCGGTCCTTAAGTGGTTAAAGAAACCCTGTCACCAACTTAAAAAAAATCACAATTAAAAGCACAGAAAAAAAAATGCTTACTTACAGCATTTTTCCTTTTTATTAAAAGAGAAGTATGGCCAAAGCTTTTTCAGTCATACTTCTCTTGTGGGTCATGGGAGTATACCTACTTTTGCTCTCATGTGACCCAGAATCAGCTGATAGGGGTCTATATCTCGCAATTAGCTAACATGCAAGAGCAGCTTCAAACTCTAGAAGGGTTCTGACAATATTGTTGTGATCCACCCAGCTGCCTGATTGACAGCTGGTTCCACCTTTCAGTGTGTGGCTGAGAGCTGTCCCCTCCTCTGCTCTGCACTCCAGTGAGTGCCGGAGGAGCAGAACGGAAAGCAGTGACTGATAGTTGACATAAATAGTTTACAGCTTCAGCTTAGAGATAAGTATTATTTTCTTTTTACCTATACAATTTTATATTAGCCTGTAATGTGCCTCGGAACTTACTAGAACATTGGACTAGTCCAGAGGTCTCCAAACTGTGGCCCGAGGGCCGGATGCGACCCTTTGCTTGCCTTTATCCGGCCCTTGGGGCACTATGACTTCCACTGATACCAGACAGTATTCTGCCAACTGACACCAACAATGGAGCTAATGAAGCACTATTCCTCCCTATGATACCAATGATGGGGCACTATTATTCCCATTAATGCCAGATGTTTACTCAGACCTTTATTTAGAATGTTTGGAGACCGCTGGACTAGTCGATTCGCTAGCACATCCCTACCCCTCCTTGCATGTCATAGCATTCTGGGAGTGTCTAATTATGGTCTGTGCTGGCCCAGCGACTCCAACCCTCTGCCTTCCCTCACCTCGTTACATAAGTTTATATACAGTAACTGCCAGGGAAAGAGTCAATGGGAATACCATAGAGCAACTTTTTCCCCCAGAGGAACCCTTCAAATAATTTTCTGATCTCAGGGATCTTAAACTAACTGGGGGTCAGAGGTAAAATGCCCCGTACATTGGGTGTGGGTGATAAAATGGCACATACATTGGGGGTCAGTGGTAAAATGTGCCTTAAATTGTGGGCTAGTGGTAAAACACCCCTTACTTTGGAAGTCAGTGGTAAAAATGTGACTTAAATTGACAATCAGTGGTAAAATGCCCCTTAGCTTGAGGTCAGTGGTAAAATGTGCCTTACAATGAGGGTCATTGTAAAATGCCCCATACATTGGGGGTCAGTGGTAAAATGTGCCTTAAATTGTGGGCCAGTGGTAAGACACCCCTTACTTTGGAAGTCAGTGGTAAAATGCCCCTTACATTGACAGTCAGTGGTAAAAAGCCTCTTACATTCACATTCAGTGGTAAAATGCCCTTTAGATTGGGGGTCAGTGATAAAATGTGCCTTATAGTGAGGGTCAGTGTTAAAATGCCCCTTACAATGGGAGATGGGTAGAGATGGGAACCAAGGAATGGTGCTCGGGGATGGAACCAAAAAATGGTGCTCGGAGGTGGGTAGGGGGTGGAACCAAAGAATGGTGCTCGGAGGTGTGTAGGGGTGGAGACAAGGGGTGACTTGCAAAGGGGGAGTTTACAACTGCTAGGCTTTATTGTCAAAATTTAACTGCACAATCTGAAGATAGAAGCTGATTGGTTACTATGCACAGCTCCATAAGATTCTGAGTGCACCAGTTTTAGTAAGTCTCCCACAATGGTTTTGTAAAAGGCATTCATATGGTCACACTAACCAGGCTTTTAATGAGTGTAAGTTAATATATAATATTTAATCATAGCCATCAATCCAATTTCATTGGTTGCTTAGGGTTACATTGGATTTTGCACTGCCTTATGAAATGAGCCTGTATATTTCCATCTGCTTATGGCTGAAGGGAAATAACTCAGTACACAGACTGCCAGAAATGGTGACGCTCTCTTTGACACGGTTTCCTTTTTTTGACGGGCAGGTCTGTAATTAAAGATGATCTGTGTAATTCCACATCAGCCTTGAACAATTGCAATGATAACACGGTAACCGCCAACGCATTGGGGCATTAGCGGCTTTTAGTTTTGAATTTGATAGTTCTGTGTGATTTTGGCATGACATATGGAATAATAATCGCATTATAATGTTAAAATGTTTTATTGAAATAGTGAGAAGGTTAGACTAAAACAATGAATGCAGTTGAGGCGTGCATACTGCAGTCTAAGGGCTTTTCTGGTTGTTAGCCAGTAGTTGCAGCAGGTGACCCACTGCCCATAGCATGGCAGCTGCAGGACCTTCCTATTATGCATTATGCCAGACTTACCAATTAAAGTAGGGGTTCCGTGGGAAAATATATATCTATCGCTCTTCATATAATTAAGATAATACTCACGTGTCTTGTTTTTTTACCCCTCTGCATCGACAATCGGCCTTATAGAATGATTTATAAAAAAATTGTCCTGTATGGTTCCATCTTGCTTGTGGGAACGGTCACCGCTCTATCCCGAGCGGCGCCATCAACACTACACGGTTGCCATCCGCCGTGTATAATGCCTGTTTGCGATCGAGTAAAATGGCGGAATTAGATCCGCCCTCGTCACATGACCTGGTTCCAAAGTCACGTGACAAGTAAAATCTCACGATATCTCGTCGAGCTGTGTTTGGAATCCTCTCAAGGGAAGTGTCAAACTCTGCTCCCAGGAGACACTGCGATGCTGTGGAGAAGGGAGACACGCCCACTCCCGCGGGAGAGATAGCAGGAAGTGGCTGCTAATAACAGCAGAATCAAGGTACAGAAATCATTTTAGAAATTGCAGATATCGGAATATATTAGTACATATGGAGCACGTCTGAATAATGTTCATATAGTGGGTGAACCTCCGCTTTAAGTTGCCCAACTCAAAGGATGACAAGAGCTCTCCTACCGCACTCTTGCACCCATCTTTTTCTGGTCTTTTTTCCTCGGCCAACAGTTAACCATTAATGATGAAAAACCATACGCATCAACGCTGAAGTTACATCCTCCTGGCACTTGGATGGTCCCTTAGAGGTTTATGGCTTAGGTTTCGGGGTCAGTTCCTTTCAAGCCACTCTGGGATAAAACTATCACCCTTCCCTCCCACCCCCCTCTAATTAATATTGACAATTTTTTTTTGCTGCTTTACCTTGTGAACCCAACTATACTCACCTAAGTTCCACACCCAGGTCCCTTAGTGCCACCGGTTTTGGTGCAGTGGACTGCTAATCCAGTATTGCAATGGCGCCTTGAGATCATCAGTCCACTCAGTTCCCCCTTTGGTGACATCGGCCCTCTTCTGTATCCTGAAGTGACCCCACTGGTGGTCATCCAATAGCAAGTGTCCACATCATATAGGCAGTCAGATTGGCATCTAAAAAAAGACCTCAAGCAGGAAGTGAACAGAAGAGGAGAAGACCCGGGGCTGCGGCATTACACTTGTGGGTTAAGGTAAATAAAAGAGGGTATTTCGATTTTTCGATCACATTAATCTTGGAATTGTTGAATTTATTTTATTTTTTATATAATTGTACCTGTGCCCCCGTAGATTGCTGAATATAGTGGTTCCCCTGTCACCTTGCTCAGCCAGACACCCATCTCTAAGACATAGACTGGACCACAGCTTTGTTTTTTTTTTTTTTTTTTGTTTTTTTAGGGGATTAAACTTAGGAAATAGGATAGGGAAACAGGGATAGGAAATTGGGAATTATGGGATGCCCAGGAATATTTAGTGCAAACTTGCTTGGGACTTCTATATACACTCCAGTATATACACTCCAATCTTCTCTCCAGTACAAATACTTGCTGCACACCATTTATCCTCCAGCACTTCACTTGCTGCAGACTGTTACTCCTCCAGACTAGCTAGCACCACATGGGTAGGCCAGCCTCAATGAACTGTCTTTTGCAGGCAGGGGCCTTGGCCCCCTGTGGTGTAGAATAGTTCAGGTGCTAGCTGTCCTCTATTTAGCTACCACTCCTAGATAGCGTTCTACAGGCCCTGCCAACCAGCCTGGCTGCAGGGACCTTTTTACACTACCCTTCCCACAGTCCTCTCTTCTGGTCCTGCACCCATCTCAAACTGCAATCTCCTAGTTCTCTCAGGCGTGCCTCCCCAGTCCTCCCAGCTGAGCTCACTCACTAGCCCTCCCATTAGACCTCCCTGGAGACTCTTAGAAGTGTTCTCTCCCACTGTCTTTCACTTGCTCTCTCATGTGCCACTCCTTCCAGGATCTTGTCACTCCTCCTGAATGCACACGAGCCCCAGCCTACCCCAGACTGGGGAGATTCCTGTGGGCCCCCCGACAGCCTCCACGCTCTCTCACTCCAGCTATTCCACCCAACACTCCTCCCCAGCTGGGCTGACCCCAGGTATTTAAGGAGGCCTGCCCCCTACCAATCCAGGTTGGTGATTGGTCAGCGCTCCCTAAAACCCTAGGCAGCTCCACCTCTCCTCTCCTCCTCTCCTTCTGTTTTTTCTAGAATGCTCTAGATAGAAGAGAGAGGTGTTAGTGATGCTGCCTGTGAGTCACCAGCTACTACCCTGAGCCACTCCTATCTCAGAATGAAAAAAAAAAACAGGCCTAGCAACCAGCTAGGCCTGCCTAAAGTTACCTTGTCTGCCAGAAAATCTTAATTCTAGCAACTACCTAACTAGAGGGTGCTACATAGCGGAGGATGATTACAACATGTTGCGTTTTCCTGGAATTTGGGCCTCTATATGTAAAAATTTCCATCTCTTAAAGTGATACTAAAGGCTTACTTTTTGCAATAAAAAAACAGATAAGACTTACATGCTCTGTGCAATATAATTTTCCTTCTTTTCTCTCAGTCTCTTGCTGATGCTGTCTGCTTCTTTCTCCTGCAGCAATCCAGGTGCTAAGAACACATCTATGCATGGCTATAGACACACACAGCACTGGTATGCCATGCCCCTATTCCCTCACTAGAGTTTGATTGGTAGCAGCAGGAGCTTATGGTTTTGCTGTGAAACAGGAAGTGAGGGGAGCATTGCTGCAGCGAGAGAGTGGAGAATGGAGTCAGGTAAATGTTTAGGAACAAGGAGGGGTAGGGAAGGCAGTGGGGTGCTATTTTGGTTTAATGCAGAAAGGTAAGGTAAAAAACACTTAGAATTTAATATCATTTTATTGCCACCATTTATTACAATCCGCTTATATATCCATGTTTAGACACTATACAGGAACTTGTGTTTGTATTGTTTTTTAATACATTTCGATACCATACATAATTGTGTAAAAAAACAAATGTTCACAGCCATAAAAGTTCTAACGCCAGATAAATTATTTCTTAGTACATGTATGGTGCAGTGGCTGGGACAGAGAGCCGACAGGGTTTATGGGACTCAGCCCAGGACACAGCCGTCACTTACTAAAAAGCGTGACTGTCCCAGCAAATCCGGGAAATTACAATAAGTACAGTTTTTCTCGAATGAGGACCAGATTTAAGTTGGCCATTTATGGATCGAAATGCATACTGCTCAGCAGGGGTTGGCCACATTACGATCCATGAATCAGCACCCTAGTTGTATAAAAGTCAATCTACTGATTAACTTCTGTACAACCAGCCTGCTAGATTTTCCATAGTCGATCAGCACCTCAGGCTATATCCAGCAGCAGTGATAAGTGTGTTCAAACGCCAGGGACGTTTTCTCGCCACCAGAACACAATAGCAAAGCAAAATGTGTACATGAGGGAATCAGATCATTTTCATTTGAACAAAAAAAAATCATGAGCTGCCTAATGCACACAAACAAAAATTCCGACAAGAAAACCGTGGATTTTTTTCAGACAGAATTTTGGCTCAAATTTGTGTTGCATACACACGGTCACACAAAATTCCGACCGTCAAAACGCGGTGACATACAACACTACAACGAGCCGAGAAAAATGAAGTTCAATGATTCCGAGCATGCGTCAAATTGATTCCGAGCATTCGTGTTTTTTTGTGCATCAGAATTGCATACAGACGATCGGAATTTCTGATAAAAACTTTTCCCGTCTGAAAATTTGAGAACCAGCTTTCGCATCGGAAATTCCAACAGAAAAAGTCAGACGGGGCCTACACACGGTTTGGAATTTCCGACCAAAAGCACACATCGAACTTTTCTTGTTGGAAATTCCGACCGTGTGTATAACATAACAGTTATAATTCTGTTCATCAGATAGGAAATTAGCAACATTTTCTATTCTTTGCCTTGGATTTTTCCAGACACTGTGGTCAAAAATAATTGCCAAATAATGCCAAACTTTTTGTTTCCAATATTTTTATTAAAGTAAAAAAAAAAGAAGAATACAATAATAAAAAAAAAACATTATTTGTTAATGTTATGAGAACCAAAATATAAGCACGAGTCATTGAAGACGCAATGATACAACCAGCATACATTATTCTCCTGGGTCCATATACTAGAACTGTCAGCTAACAAGATCTAAATCAGAACTATCACAGGACCTCCTAACTGGGTGTCCAACTGACCCCAAGGACCCGTCAGACAACAACAAGGGCTAGATTCAGGTAGAAGAGCGTAAATGTGTGCGGGTGTAGCGTATCCTATTTACGCTACGCCTCCGCAACTTTTGCAGGCAAGTGCTGTATTCACAAAGCACTTGCATCCAAAATTACGGCGGCGTAGTGTAAATGGGCCGGCGTAACCGCGCCAAATTCAAAATAGGCAGGTAGGGGGCGTGATCCATGTAAATGAATCGTGACCCCACGTAATTGATGCTTTTTCCGAACGGCGCATGCGCCGTCAGTGGACATATCCCAGTGCGCATGCTCAAAATTACACCGCAACTACTCATTGGTTTCGACGTGAACGTAACTTACGCAAAGCCCTATTCGCAAACGTTTTTACATAAACGTCGGAAAATTCTACGCCAGCCCGACGTCCATACTTAATATTACTTACGCCTCATATAGCAGGGGTAACTTTATGCCTGACTTATGCTAACGCAAACAATGTAAAAAAATATGCCTGGTCGCAAGTACGTTCGTGAATCAGCATATCTAGCTCATTTGTATATTAGACGCGTAAATCGACGGAAACGCCACCTAGCGGCCAGCGTAAATATGCAACTTAGATACGATGGCGTAAGACGACGTAGATCCAGTCGGATCTAAGACAAATCTATGCGTAACTGATTCTAAGAATCAGGCGCATAGATACGATGCCGCTCACTCAGAGTTACGACGGCGTATTTGGAGATACGCCGGCGTAACTCGTTGCTGAATCTGGCCCCAAATTTAAACAGAAAATAAAGAAAAGAGTAAAGAAAAAGAAATAGCCAAGTAAAAGAAAGGGGGGAGCACTCCAGACAAATCTCCAATGCCAAACTTTTTAAAACAAAACTCTAATTTTGTCAGGCCAGCTTTCGATTTGCTCTGTCTTGACCAGTATATCTACAGCAAAAAGTTATGAGACCTAGAAGCTTTTCTGAATGTTTCACCTGTAATAGATAAGTCTGCGATTCAGCAATTCAGCATGGCCTGCTCACAATACATAGATCTGTTACCTGCTGCTCCCTCCCGCTGCCTCCTATCACACTGTCTTCTCTTAAATGACACCATCACGATGGATATAGGAGTTCGTTGTTGTCTTGTCAGATGTAATTCTCTCACTGCATGGGGCCTTTGCCACAGAATACTGCAGCACACCGACGTCGCCTACAGTAATTAGGAACCAAAGAGAGAGTTCAGATAACTGTTTTGTAAGTACCTGTAACAGTAAACTTTGTGAGTATTGATTCATAATACAGGCCTTTCTAGCACAGCCTGTCATTGTTGTGTCTATGTGATCAACATAATCTACAATACAGCTACTTTCTGTACGGGTAAGGGACGCCTGTAGATAAAAACTGATTGTGTAGCTTTAAATAAAGTTGAATAATGCCCTTGCTATAGGTGTAGGCCATTTATGTAATATATACAGTATATATGTGTTGGGAGGAATTAGCGGGTGTGTGTGACCCCCTGGATGGGTTCACTACACGCTGAACTGTACAGAAAGGCAGTTGAGGATGGTTGAAAACAAAGGATAGGGTTTATTTTTCCATATTGCTGGATACATGTGCAAGCATCAAAACAGCATAAACAAAACATAAAATAAACCCTGCGCACTTGGGGCGTCTACCTTTCCAACACAGGAAACTACCTATGGAGTCTGGCACAGCCTACTGCTGGGCAGACACTGCTGGTCATACAGCAGAAAACAAAAAGTCTCTTTGATATTTATCACACAGAAATATCAACAAGCACCTCACCTCTTCAGAAGTCACTGCTCTCCTTTATATAAAGGCCTCAGGAAGCAGCCAACAGTAATCATCGTCTGGATGACTTATAGAGGTCTTAATTACCTCATTCTGAACAGCTGAGGTTTTCCAACACCATAAACCTTTCTGGCTATTTCTGCAGCCGACGCCTAATAGTAATTGGTAGACATGTGCAGACTGGAATATTTTGTTTCCTTTTTTTTTCGTTTTCGTTTGGAAAATAAATGTATTTAGTTACTCCCGAAAATCGTTTTTATTTATTTCGTTTTTTGTTGGGGAATATCTTTCGTCCGAAAATCCAATAATACTTAGTTTCTGTCGAATGGTCAAAAGAATATTCGATGGAACGTCGAATCTTTACGTCGAATAGTACATTTCCGTTCGAATATTCCGCCTACAAGAATTCTAATGTTGTACGACTAGTAATAATGTCGAATCTATTTTCTCATAAATTGAAATCTAATCTCTGTAATGTAGAATCTATTATTTCTATAGTGTCGAATCTTTTCCCTATAATGTCGAATCTTTTCCCTATAATGTCAAATCTTTTCCCTATAATGTCGAATCTCTCTATATCGATTTTTTACCACAACGAAAACGAAAATAAAGCATTTTTTATGTCGGATCTTTCGGTTTTCGTTTCTTGCGCTTTTGTTATCGTTGGTTAAAACGATAACGAAAAAACAGATTTTTGGACAAAAGTGCATTCTAACTAAAAGAATGCACATGTCTAGTAATTGGTGTATTGTCTAAACAAGGCAGAAATGTATCTCCCGTCTGTGACAACTCCCACAGATTTACCTGACTTCCTGTCACAGTGTATATAACTAATACAGTTCAAACACAATTCAACACAAGTCCTTCAAAAGCACCTTCAAAAACATAAAGACAGGCCTCCTGCTGCACCACGCTGACTTGAAGACAATTGTACAAAAAAATAGATCATCTACGAATTTACTGACAATCCTCAAAGAAGAATGGACACTATAACCTAACAGAGATCCTTACCCACTTTGCCAACTAATATGACTCTAAAAATGTCAAGAGCTACACTATAAAAGCTACTCAAAGGGTTGCCTGGTGCCAGCTAAGTGACCTTCCACATATACCTATCCCAGGCTTGTCCAATGTGATCACAGCTCTCTGTTCTCGTTGTAATTAAACATAGACAGTGAAGACCCATTTCCGAGTCGTCTTACAGTCTCCATTTAGAATGATTGTAAATTGCAATCTCCTGGCCATCTCTGAGTATCTGCACGGAATGACTGTAAATTGCATTTATTGAGTCATCTACTATACTTTCTTGGCTCTGTATAATAAGGTCATGGTGCTCCTTCTGTCTTATCTTATGATTTTACGTCTCTGTGCTCTGACACATGCTTTCAACAAGTCCCTGACCTATTATGAAGGAGCCAGAGTGTACAATTTTTATACATCCCACTATATTGCTGAATGAATCGCAGACACATTAAACATTTCTCATCTCATTGGCAGAACCCATAGATTCAGAGTCTCACCATGTAATGATGAATAAAATGTTTCAGTGTCAAAGACACTGATTGACTTCATAACCTTCCTTGCTTTCTTCAACTTTGACACTTCAGGTTTTTAAAAGAACCAGATAAAAGTGTGGGATCTGCCAATACTGACTCAATTTTGATGTGAAATGCTCCTTCGTGTGCCTTTGAGTTGAGCCGAATCCCTGACCTGGAAAATTGATGCCTATATCTGGTTTGGGGATACTTATTTCATATCTTTGACTCAAAGCAAGTAAAAGATTCCAATTAACAATGGCAGGTGTCCTATTTGTAGTTTTCCTTTGAGGTTTACCTGTCAAAATACTACTGTGCCAAACTCATGGTCTAGATTAAAAGCTGGCACCTAAGGATGTCTGCATATACCTAAAGCTCTTTTTTCGGAGCTCACCAGGGACCCCAAAACCTTATTTATCCAAATATAGAATCAGTTGACCTGCACCCTTGCTCTTCTATAAGCTCTGTATTGGTCTGGAGGATGCACATCAGTGGAGCAGTAGAGAAACCTGAAGGCTCCTTGATTTATAGCAGTGGTTCTCAACCTGGGGGTCGGGACCCCCACGGGGGTCGAATGATGATTTGCCAGGGGTCACCAAATCCTGGGCTGAGAGGTAAAGAGGGGGAGGAACAAAGAAAAAGGGAGAGAAACAATAAGAAAAAGAACAAGAAAGACGACTAGAGAGAGGGATGGGGGGAAAAAGAAAATAAATTAGCATAGAGAGAGATAAAAAGGAAAGAAAGGAGAACAAAGAGTGGTGCATCCTAAAATGTACCATAAGGGGTTTTAATAATGTATGAGTGGAAGGGACTCAGGGAATGGGTTAAGGGCGCAAATTACTCGTCTTGCCTTGGGTGCTGACAACCCACTCTACAAAAATAATTTTACTGTTAGGGGTCCCCACAACTCTGGAAATTGTATCAAGGGGTCACAGCACTAGAAGGTTGAGAACCACTGATCTATAGAGTGGCAGAGCCCTAAAACAATGATCCCTGGAAGGATAATAGGTGGTTCTACCTAAAGTCCCTGCTCCACTTTCTCATGGTTAATTATACAGCAATAGAGGTTACTACTTGATGGGCTGGCTATTGGGAGGGGGTGGCAATTGGGACTACATTTAAATATTTGTGGAAGGTTGAGAGTATTGAACTGAAGCTGAGCCACTACAAGGAAAGGCCCCACCTGTCCTTCATGTTTTGTGTCCGGTCACCATTTTATTGGCAGATTTTTTGCTTGCTATCAATAGACTGGTCCCTGCCTTGTACCCTGTGAGGTTTGGATAGTTAGCTGCCTGCCTGGGACCTGCGGTTAAGAAGACTTTTGTTTAGACCCTGTTATGATAACCGGGTGCTTGCATTTTGCCTGTGACTGGCATACATCTGTGCGAGTCACCTATCATAAAACAGCAGAGCTGTGTTTCCAAGCATCCAAGAGATTTTTTCAAATTGAACAAATGTAACTTCTGACCCAACTTTAGCAACTAATAAAAACTATTCAAAACTTGCGCTAAAGTGCTAAATCAAAATAAATAAATAAAAAATAAACACAAAACTGCAGCTGCTGTACACAGGTGCTATAACCTTAATGCCGCGTACACACGATCAGACATTCCGACAACAAAACAGTGGATTTTTTTCCAACGGATGTTGGCTCAAACTTGTCTTGCATACACACTGTCGCACAAATGTTGTCGGAAATTCCGATTGCCAAGAACGCGATCACGTACAACACGTACGGCGGCACTATAAAAGGGAAGTTCAATACTACAGTAAGTCAGCCACCCTTTGGGCTCCTTCTGCTAATCTTGTGTTAGTAGAAGTTTGAGAGAGAATTTGCGCTTTTCAGCCTCATGCTTTTCAGTCCGTTACTGCTCTTCAGTTTGTGCTTGTGGGTTCATATCTGTTTTTCAGTGTGTGTAGTCAAAATTAAAAAAAAAGATCACTATAAAAATGAATTCTAAACATTATTATGGAGATCTGGCTAAAAAAAATAAAAAGTTTATTCAGGAGATCACAAAAAATAATAAAGAAAACAGTTTGTGAGAACTCGGTGTGAATATCAGCAGCAAAACAACTTCATTATTCTAACATTATAAAGGAGAAGAGAATGTGCTGCATTAAAAGATAAAAAAAAAATTGCAGTGTGATGAATGTGTTATGTCCATTACGAACACTAGTTTTACCAGACTAAGCGCTTCCGTTTCGTACTTGAATGCGTGGAATTTTGTGCGTTGAAATTGTCTACACAGGCTCGGAATTTCCGAGAATGGATTTTTTTGTCGGAAAATTTGAGATCCAGCTCTCAAACTTTTGTTGTTGGAAATTCCCACAGCAAATGTCCGATGGAGCCTACACATGGTTGGAATTTCCGACAACACGCTCCCATCGAACATTTGTTGTCGGAAATTCCGAGCGTGTGTACGCGGAATAAGAGTGATAAAAAATATAAAACAGCGCTAGCAGCATATATTAATCAATACACATCATGGTGATTAGTGCCATATACATAAATGTGTTTGTGCCATACAGAATCAAAAATGCAACAAATTTCTATAATATAATATGCATAGTGCTTATAAACAAAAAAGTGCAATGGTTTTCCAAACTTTGCAAACTGTGAGGTGACTCCCCCTTCAGTGACCCCACTCACCAGAAACAATGGACCATCAGCTTTGCAGTCTAGGGTCAAAAAAGCAGTGGTCTATTGATCTGGGGATGTGTAGAATGGTTCCTCAAGAGGGTGCTTTATGATAGAAAGGATAAGCCACACTCACATAGATGGGGAAATAGAAAACAAGCTCATAGTGAAAGACAGCTAAGATAAGTCATCAGTGCACCACTTACAGGATACCTGGCAAAAAAACAGCATCAGTGAACAACATCTAAGTTTGCCGTTGCATGGCGTGTGTTCCATTGGAGGGGAAATTGCGTCAATGGTTAACGTGAACCCGAAGTGCGTCTGCGCATTTTGCCCCTCCTCCAGGGCGTCATCAAAGGACACTGATAAAAGGCAACAGAAATAAAGGCCCTATAATTTTACATAAGCACGTCTGCACTGACATGAATAAACCATCTAAAGTCAAATAATTTCCTGAATGTTAAAGTATAACTAAGGACAAAACTCCTTTTCTGTTTTTGACAAATTGATAAGATCAGGCATGTCCAACGTCTGTCCCGTGGGCCAATTGCGGCCCTCGTTCCAGTTTAATGCGGCCCCACTGGTAATTTGGATATATATTTTTTTTGTGGCCCTCAATGAATCCCTGAGCGCCACTGGGATTTGTTGGGGGGGGGGGGGGCACAAAAGCTATATACCGTATTTGTTGTTCTGGCAGCCTCGGAAGGGACAGGGAGGGGAAAATGCACCCTGTTTGTCCTGGTTACCATTATCATTAAAAGTGAAAGTAAAAGAAAATCACACATTTTTGGGTTGTCCCCAGAAAAGTATTAGAGGGGAAATCTTCCAATAGGGACACCCCTTAATTTGCAGGGATTTCCTCTCACTTCCTGTTCTTGCTATGTGTCAGGAAATTAAGGTACATTTCCATAATGGAACACAGTTGGCAAAAATAAATAAATAAATACATCTGACAGACTGGGATTATATCCCTTCTTTACTCTATCCCAAATTAAAAAAGAAAATGTCTATAGTTCTACTTTACTGTTATAACAAATAGTGTAAATTCAGTTTATTACAGACTCCCATTGTTTTTTAATAAATCGAGTTTCTAATATATTATTATTTTAAAACTATCCATTCTGTAAAATGTATTGTATGACCAGTTTAATCTTGTATTTTATTCCCTTGAGAGAAATTAATTTCCAGGGTTTAGTTGTCCTTTAACCACATTTCAAAAGCCACCAGAGTTCACAGTGTTCTAAAAAAATCATCAAAAATAATACGGTACAGTAAGTAAGTTACATTCCAATTACTTGCAATATAAAATGAGTCACCAAGACTTGAAGTTCTACCTATAACATTCAAGATGATTAATTCCTGACCTGAATGTGATGTCAAAACCCCGTCCATGGACACTGAATAGATGTAGAATTAATATAAATTTTGAATACTAAAGATTTGGCTGATGGTTACATTAGTAGCATAAATGTACTTTTTTTATTATTCTACTGAATTCTTGCATAATGTAGTTCCAACAGGTATAATTAACCTTTTAGGGCCTATTAAACTTCTTATCTAAACAATGCAACTGAAGTGCATGTAAGAACTGATTGGAAGTACAAGACCTTCAATGTCGAAGTACATCCACACCTTCAAAGCTTAGACCCTACTTGTATCACTAGCAGCTTCTTGACACTTGGCCAGCTTCCACACTCAGTAGGGTGACCACGTGTCCCGGATTGCCCGGGACAGTCCCGCATTTTGCAGGTCTGTCCCGGGCACCTTCATTCCAGGACAATACAGTGTCCCGGAATGAAACTGACACAGCTTCGCCCCGGGCCAATCTGATGCCCCCAAAAATGGCCGCCACATCACTGCTTTACTTACTGACAGTACTTGCCTTGGCCAGGAATGCCTGGAGGAGCACTGTCCCCGCCCCTGCTTGTCATTGGAGAAATCATAAATCCTGCCTTTTGTGTCCAATCACTGTGCTGTGATTCGTTACAGCACAAGCTGATTTTTGGGAAGGGGGGTGTCCCTGAATGGTAGTTTGAAAATGTGGTCAACCTAACACTCAGCCAGCGGCACTTGATAGTCTCTCTGAGTGGGAGGAATCTGAGGGTCACCCCATTGCTCTGTAGACATAGACCGGCCTTCGCTCCTTGGATCACTGGTCAGTTCAGGAGTCTTTATACATTGTTGTCCAGGAGTCAAATTCTCTCTGACTAATTCCCAGGGACTAGACTTGGGGAAATATCTTTCCCTTATTTTGATTGGCAGCCTATTAAAAACACACCTAGAGCCCAGTCTTCCTTCCCCTCAACAAATACTCACTTCAATTCCCACTTCACATGTTCTACATGTTATTAGCCCTGCTAAAATAATGTGAACTTGTTGGTCTGCATACTCGGGAACCTTTACTGATTACTTCAGTCATAGAACTAAATAACATCTTCATCTACAGACCAAGCACACACTTCAATGGCACAAAAAGCACCATTAATGGCTGACATATTCTATTCTGTTTAAGAGCTCCTTTGCAAAAAAAGTCTCTTAGGCTGAGGCCGCATACACACGAGGAGACATGTCCGATGAAAACGGTCCGCGGACCGTTTTCATCGGACATGTCCCCTGGGATAATTTGGTCTGATGTGTGTACACACCGTCAGACCAAAATCCCCGCAGACAGAGAACGCGGTTACGTGGCGGTGACGTTGACGCCGCGACATGCAAAAACAAGGAAGTAAAATACTTCCACGCATGCGTCAAATTCATTTGACGTATGCAGAGGATTTCGGTCCGCTGGTTAGGCGTACTAACCAGCGGACATGTCTGACGGACAGGTTTCCAGCGGACAAGTTTTAAAGCATGTTTTAAAACTTTTGTCCGCTGGAAACCTGTCCGCTAGGCCGTACACACGATCGGACATGTCCGCGGAAACTGATCTGAGGACCAGTTTCAGCGGACATGTTCGATCGTGTGTACGCAGCCTTATAGGAGAATTTGGTTCCGAGCTCTGGGTTCTCTGTAAGAACATGGAGCATTACGTCAAACTGACATGACTAGCCTTCAGTGCAGTGGTCATCAACCCTGCCCTTTAGGGCCCACTAACAGGCCAGGTTTGCAAGAAATCTGAAATACATCACAAGTGATATCATTTGCTGCTCACTGATTGCAGTATTCTATAGACATGTGCGTTCCCATTCGTAACGAATGGATTTTCGTACAAATTTGTTAGTATTCGTACATTCGGATCAATTCGAACATCTGAAAAGCTGAAAGAACCAAAATACGAAAACTACGGAATTACGAATAAGCAAAATAACGAACAAGCGAAAATACGAACGTATGATTGGACAATCTTACTAAAAGACGAAACACCAAAAAAGCAAAAAAACGAAAATGACATCTATAACGAACGATTTGCATTCCATATTTTAAATCCTGTGTCTGTTCGTATTTTCATTTGTATGTTCGTATTTTCATTTGTGTGTTTTGGAAATCCGTTTCTTTGTCTGTTCGTAAATTTGTGTACTCGTATCGTTCTTTCGAATGGGCACTGGGCAATGTAGTTAGTGAGTGATGTATCTTACCTAATATCTTAGCCAATCAGCTTATCTCTTTTGTGCTGAGTCACATTGGACAGTGTAAAGCCTCGTACACACAATCGGACTTCAAACAAACTTTTCTGTGGATTTGGTCTGAAGAGAGTTGGCCGGACTTTTGAAACTGAAAAGTTTGTCTGATGGAGCGTACACACGGTCGGATTTTTTGGAAAACGCTAATTTTGACGTTTGTTGGCAAAAATTCAGACCGTGTGTACGGGGCTTAAGAGAAAGTATATCTTAATATGGATTAGCCGCGTGTTGCTATGTATTTACGAAAGTACATAATTACGAATCCATTAAACAAAAATTATTATCTAACAAAATTACGAATTTAGAATCAATGAAAATAAATTAGACAGAATTACAAATCATTCAGTATAAACGAAAATAAAACTGTTACGAAAATACGAACGGGTCTGAATAGGAAAACTTGCGTCTTACGAAATACAAACGGGTCCGAATAGGAAAAAATCTTTACGAATCTACGGAACGAGACAAAACTAAACAAAAAAATACTATTTTTTTTGTTGTGCACATGTCTAGTATTCTAGTCTGCATCTCCCCAAGGCAATACATAAAATCTGGCCTGTTAGTGGGCCCTATGGACAGGGTGGATGGCCACTGCTTTAGTGTCTCTCAGACTCAAAGGAAATTCTTCTTTCTGGGCACTTGCCTCCACATGACCTTCACATTTCAGCAACATTGGCCCTTTCTCCTAATTGGAGATAACTTTCCACCAATTTAGAAAACAGAGAGCCCCTGTTACCCTACAGCGGAGAAAATAGGTTCAAAACTCCCCAAAAAAAACATGTGACCCTTCTTACATTCAGGCACATGACTACTGTACCCATACAATATTTTCTGGGATAAATGCTTAGCCTTAGCTCTACCAAGTTCTGCCCCAAAGAATTATAATAAGCTCAAAAAGCATAATGCTTGTGAATTTTAATGTTCATTTGTTTTTGTTTTTTTTCTATAAACGAAAATGGGTCTTTTATAATATGTATTTTGTTTACTTGGTCAAATTATATACATTTTAATTATTAATTTGCGGTTTAATTTTTCCCTTTTAGAAAGCGAATAGCTTATTGATTACTCTTATTGATTAAGACAAAGCCTCGTTGACTTCAAAATATCTAATCATATACAATCAAAAAGTGTTTTTTTCTAATTTTCCCTGCATGTGATTGTGAATTTCTTATTTTCTACTTACTTTAGTAAATCAGTCCCAGTAGAGTTTTTTTTTTTTGTTTTACTTTTCACCATTCTACTAAAAATAAAAGTGCCTTTATTGCTGTCTGTGTGCCCAATATATATGTGCACACTGAAATATTTTGTTTTCGGAAATTCGTTTTCGTCTGAAAAAAAACATTTATTTAGTTACTTCCGAAATTTGTTTTTTGTTTATATTGTTTCATTAAAAATGTATTAGTCCAAAAATCCAAATTAATTAAAGGGGTTGTAAAGGAAAAAGTTTCCCCCCATTATACTTATCTGACCCCTCGAAAGTCCCACGCCCAGCCCCCGACATCCTCTTCGCTGCTCAGCCTGGCCGTCGATTGGCTAGAGCAGATGGATTGAAAGCAGCGCAGCCATTGGCTGGCGCTGCTGTCAATCACATCCAATGACGCGGGGTGCCGATGCGTGGGACCGAGTGATACAGTGAGCGGTTATGGGCGATCACTGTATCACAGGAGTGCCCCTGCAAGGACTCCACACTATGCGAGGGAGCTCGCATGAATGTGTGGATTTCTTGCGGGGAGGACCAGAGACAGACGTCGAGGGACCCCAGAAGACGTAGATCGGGGCCACTCTGTGCAAAACAAGCTGCATAGTGAAGGTAAGTATAACATGTTTGTTATTTAAAAAAAATCAAGGTTGAATCTGTCAATTGAAAGCTTATGGTGTTTGTCGAATGTTCTAAGAAGATTTGAAGAAGCAGCTAAACTGTACAACGCCGCAATCCTACATTTCTGGTGGAATGCTCCACCCACAAGCTATAGTAGAATTTAATGTTGTATGACTTGTAATAATTATATTTATAAATTATTATTACTAGTCAACCAACATTAGAATTCTTCTATAGACTATGGGCGGAGCATTTGACCATAAATGTCCGCTTGCGGCGATCCTATGTTTTTAGCTGCTTCGGCTAATCTTTATGTCTCTGTATTGTCAAATCTTTTCTCTCTATGATCAATAATCTTGGACTAATAGAGTTAGGTTAGGCACATTCAACAACAGGTTTGATAGGCACAAATCGCTGTCACTGTCATGTCGAATCTTCTATCTATATCAAACTGTTGTCACAACAAAATAAAAATAAAGCATTCTTTATGTCAGATCTTTTGGATTCTGCACATTCGTTTGTTAAAACGAATGTGAAAATCCCTGAAATTCATCCGAAAATGCAATCGGACAAAAATGAATGCACATGTCTAGTGCCCAACACATCCTGTCCCACTGACTACGTGGTAAAAATTCTGCTCCAGTCAAGGCCTCGCCCTTCCCTTCAGACATACACTCAAACGATACAACAATACAATTTAAAAACAATGCCTTACCTGAATCCACATGATCCCTAGTCTTCCTTACTGTAAAGAGCAAAAGACACTTTCCATTGCTGTCCATCTTTGGAGTCCTTAAAGGTCCTAAAGACTCCATCAATGGTGTGGTGATGTTGCAGAACTGATCAGTTGTGGGCCTGAACTACAGCACTGGATTACAAGTCTTTTTTTAGTGAAAGGGACCCCCATTAAGGGACTTGTAGCAGTAATGAAAATTAAAGCCTCATACACACGCTTGGTTTTCTCTGCAAGAGTAAACTGTGCATGTGTACAAGGCTTTCAGGTTTCTCGTCAAGAAAACTGCCCAGAATCTCAACAAAAAAATAGAGAACCTGCTCTCTATTTTCTCGTCGTGATTCTCGCCAGTGTTTTCATGCCGAGAAACCCGAGCATCTGTATACCAACCTGTCGCCGTGGAAACCCACGCATGCTTGAAATGACTTAGAGGTAGGGTGTAGCAAGATGGTGGTGACGGCATCGAATGTGACGAGCGCATACTCGTTGTAGTCGATGACGTCACCGCGTTTGTGTAACGCCGCCAGCGTTACTTTTCGCTAGAACGGCGCAGCTGCCTCTTCTCCTCACAGCTGCGCTCCGTTCTGGCATCCCTCATTGTCACTTCCTGCGCACCGCCGCTGCGCTCCACACTGGAACGCGCTGGTGCGCCTCACCTGCGCACCAGCGCGGCCTATTTAAATACCCAGCTCTGACAGTATGGGTTCCTCGATTCTGGCAGAATGCCTACTGTCATCTGGGGTTCCACACATTCCCCTACTATTCGCCAGCCTGGATCAGGTCCATGAGCACCCCACAGCCTTGCCTACCATCCTCTGCTGCCTGGATTGGATCCGCTCCACCACATCCCTGCTCCGCATCCACTGTACCGCAAGTACCCTGTGCCATGCCTAAGAGCATTGCTGCTATTCTGATGTCCTCTGTCTTGCACTCTTAATGCCTCTCTGCTGTGCTGATGTTACCAAGTATTAATGGAAGCCTTTCATGCCTGCTCAGGTCTACTCAAATGCCATTCTACTGTGCTAATATTAACAAGTATTAATGGAAGTCTCTCATGCTTGCTCAGGTGTACCCACATACCATTGTATTGTGCTAATGTTACCAAGTATTACTGGAAACCTCTCATGCCTGCTCAGGTCTACTCAATTGCCAGTGACCTCTGCTAATGATACCGTTAACACTCTGTAGCCCCTCATGTCTACCAAGTAATGTATCATTACTTAAGAACTGTATTGCTCTGGTTACAGCAAGATTCTCATATCCACTCTAACTACTTTCCCTATGAACTGTGTTATCCATTCCTAAGTATTGCTCTGGCCCTTCAGCTTCGGACCTGCAGGGTCTCATCATTTCCCCAGCTCATAGACTTTAGTTACGCCTACCTTGCTGGCGCCTATGAAGGAATATGCGCCAATTACTTATCTGAGGCTGTGATGTCAGAACCCAAACTCTCTGTTAAAAGAGAGTGAAACCTGGGTTCAAACCTGAGAAGCCTCCGCAGTTGCAATCCACATATATAACCCCAGATTGGCGTATCTTTACAGCTTGTGCCATTCAAAAGAACGGCAGTTCTTTTGAACGGAGTGTCTGTACACTCGGCCGGCAAGAGATTCTTGCCAAGAATCTCATCAGGAAAAACAAAGTTTTTTTCCTGACGAGATTCTGGGCTGCGTGAACAGGGCTTTAGACAAAAAGGGACCTTAGAAGGATTCTTTGTGAAAAATGCTTAAGTGGATGCAAAGTGGGTGTAAATAGTAGACATGTGCAGACTGGAATATTTTGTTTCATTTTTTTGTTTTCGTTTGGAAAATAAATTTATTTAGTTATTCCCGAAAATCGTTTTGATTTATTTAATTTTTCGTTGGGTAATAGCTTTCGTCCGAAAATCCAATAATACTTGGTTTCTGTCGAATGGTCAAAAGAAGATTCGACGGGACGTCGAATCTTTTTGGTTTCTGTCGAATGGTCAAAAGAATATTCGATGGGACGTCAAATCTTTACGTCTTATCGTACATTTCCGTTAGAATATTCCGCCTACAAGAATTCTAATGTTGTATGACTAGTGATAATGTCGAATCTATTCTCTATAATGTCGAATCTATTTTCTCATAAATCGAAATCTTTTCTCTATAATGTCGAATCTATTATTTCTATAATGTCGAATCTTTTCTCTATAATGTCAAATCTTTTCCCTATAATGTCGAATCTCTCTATATCGAATTTTTACCGCATCGAAAACGAAAATAAAGCATTTTTTATGTCGGATCTTTCGGTTTTCGTTTCTTGCACTTTCGTTATCGTTTGTTAAAACGATAACGAAAAAAAATGCACATGTCCAGTAAATAGGAGTGATGGGTTAAAATATCCCCTGTATGGTCATATACATAGAGTTTGGTAGAGGCTCTCTACTCTTTTCAAAATATAATATGAAATCATTTTCTAAAGTTACATTTGGAAAGCAAGTTTGACTTTCTTAAATGTGGAGAACCATATTAAAAGTATTTAGACCATGGTGTCTTTAGCATCCAACATTTTTTTTTCTCACCAATCAGACAAATTCCTATTCCTGTTGATAAAAAAGAGATCAGAGCATCCATCCGTTCCTTGTTCTCAGGTGAGTCCTGGTGGTGGGTCAGCAGCTGTGCACTGGCATAGTGGGAGTATTATTGTGTGGTGGGAGTCTAAACTTGTCAGTCTTGGACTCTTGATCTTGTGACAGTGATATGTGATTTCCCCCTGATGGGAAAGTTCCGCTTTGTTTGTGCTGTTTATGTTGTTTTTAATAATGCCAGTAAATTTAGGTTGAGATAATTATGGAGCATCTGCCCAAGTTGCCAAGTGTCCTCTCTGTCCTGCTGTCGTTGGTAGAACAATGGAAATTATACCAGCGCTGTGGATTGTAAATTGAGTTTGTTTTCACATTCTCTCCGGAAGTTGTAAAAACATTGGAAGCTAATACAGTTGTACTCAAATACTACAAAATGTTGATAATTTTTTTTTATCGCGATCATATTGCACTGTATTCTTTCTTTCTGTAACTCTTATCTCAGATAAAACATGTGATGCAAATGGTTTGCCCGTTGCATGCAACAACCAGGCTTTGTAGAGGTGTTGCTATAAGTGCCTGTTTCAGGAAAATGGTGATGGCATCTCAAAAAATCAGTCAGGCTGAAAGGACTACAATTTTCTATTCATGTCTTCTTAACCACTTAAGACCCGGACCAATATGCATGTAAAGGACCTGGCAAGTTTTTGCGATTCGGCACTGCGTAGATTTAACTGACAATTGCGTGGTCGTACGACGTGGCTTCCCAACAAAATGTGCGTCCTTTTTTTCCCCACAAATAGAGCTTTCTTTAAGTGGTATTTGATCATCTCTGCGGTTTTTATTTTTTGCGCTATTAACAAAAATAGAGCGACAATTTAAAAAAAATATATATTTTTTACTTTTTGCTATAATTAATATCCCCAAAAAATACATAAAGAAAAAAATGTTTAGGCCGATACGTATTATTCTACATATTTTTAGTAGAATAAAATCACAATAAGCGTTTATTGATTGGTTTGCGCAAAAGTTATAGCGTTTACAAAATAGGGGATAGTTTTATGGCATTTTTATTAATATTTTTTTTTTTACTAGTAATTACGGCGATCAGCGAAAAGTGCTAGGCAGTGAAGGGGTTACCCACTAGGGGGCGCTAAGGGGTTAGGTGTGCCCTAAGGGAGTGATTCTTAGGCCGCGTACACACCATTAAATAAATATGTTCAAATCGGTCTGACAGACCGATTTGATCAGATTTGTCTGCTGGCTGTTGTGGTTTGATCTCAGTACACACGATCAAACCAAAATCCCCGCCGGCAGACAACGTCACCGCACCAGGAAGTAAAACACTTCCGCCCATGCGTCAAATCCATTTGACGCATGTGCGAGCAGATATGTCTGCTGGTTAGCGTACTAACCAGCAGACATATCGGACGGACGGATTCCCAGCAGACAGATTTTAAAGCATGCTTTAAAATCTGTCTGCTGGCAAAATCTTTCTGTCCGCCCGTACACACGATCGAATCTGTTTGCTGAAATGGTCTGTCAGACCGTTTCCAGCAGATAGATTTGATCGTGTGTACGCGGCCTTACTGTAGGTTGGCATGGCTGTAGGTGTGACGTCACTGATCATCGTTCCCTATATCAGGGAACAGACGATCAGTAACACTGCCACAGAGAAGAATGTGGAAGGTGTGTTTACACTTACCTCTCCCCGTGATCGGGTTTGCGGGTCCCGTGGGCGCGGTCAGGGAGCTTCGTACCGGGTCGTGAGTGCGCAACAGTGGCGTGCGCGACCCATGGCTGGGCTCCTAAAGGCGACGTACCTGTACGTGCCTGTGCCCAGCGGTGCCATTCTATATCGCGTTAGGCGGTTCTTAAGTGTTTAAAGCCTAAACTGACCTAAAAAGAAAAAAAAACAGCACAAGGGACATTACTTACCTTCAGTGAGATACGTCAATTGTGCTGCTGTGTCACTGAACTCTTCTTCTGATGTCCCCAGCCCTGCAATCGTAACCTTCTGGTGCAGCAAGAGCTAATTAATACCTGTCTTTGACAGGCGATCATCAAGAGTGCCTGACTATACCCGCTAGAGAAAAGCACAACGGAAACATTTGTTTTGTTTTGTTTTTATACGTTAAATAAATTATTTTGTTTTGTCATATTCGTTAGGTAAAGACTCGTACACTTCCTCGCACAAATCCGTGGATTTTTATCTGAAGGGCTTTGTCTGTGAACTTGTTCTGCATACAGACGGCAGAACATTTTCAGCCAACGTACACCAAATCATGTGGTTTTTCAGCTTTTTACCGCCACCCTTTGGGCAACTTTTGCTATTGTTGTCCGATATTTAGCATTGGTTCGGAGCATGCGTGTTTATACTTTGGATTTTAATCCGGATTTGTGTACAGGCGTTTGGATAATCTGACGGGACATATTTGTTGTCAGACAATTTGAGAGCATGCACAGCCAACATTTGTTGTCGGAAATTCCGACAACAGTTGTCCAATGGAGCATTACAGACAGTCGGATTATCTGGCAAAACACGCCCGTCGGACATTTGTTGTCGGAATATCCGATAGTGTGTACGTGCCTTTAGAATGATTTATTTTCAGAATTTGTTTCATATATTTGGATTTGTTTCATATATTTGTTTTCTCGAATTAATTCATATTTTCAGAAAGTTCTGTTATTCTTTTGTTATTTTGGAAGATTGGCTATATCCCTGCTAGCTCAACCCACAAAGAGAAATGGAATCAGCTGATTGGATGATATTGACATTGCAAGTAACAAATGTAACAAAATTCGTTTTGGATTCGGTGGTTATTATGATTAGGAGATTCTCATGGATTCTTCTCTATCAAACCTAAAAAAAAAAAAAAAAATAGGAATCATCTTATTTCACTTTTTTTCCTTACTGTATTTTTTGCAATTTGTTTCCATTTCATATGTAGAGTTTTTATAAAAAAAAAAAAATATGCTAATGAAAAAAAACTGGATGAATTTGGAAGAGTCAAAGACTATTATGTCGCTCTTTCCTCCAAAAAAAACAAATGAATCCAAATTAATACGTATTCATTTGTTATGTTATGAAGTTGAATTAATTTCCTTATTCTCAACTGACTTTGTTGGGCCGTGCACATACACATTAAATAGATGCTTTCTAAAGTTCAACCCCAATACAAAAATAATCTTATAAGAATATTCACATTACGCTCACTAGAATAAATATGAATGCATCCAAATACATACGGATCATTCATTATATAGTTACATTATTTTGAATGCTTCACAAATTAGAAAAAAGAACCATCATGTCAGGCGAAAAAAAAAAAAATGACTATGAATAATTTGTTAGCTTCATTATAATTTATTTCTGATTCGTTGGAATTTGTTACTATTGTCATTCGGAGATTCTATGACTTTATAATAATTATTATGTTTACTAGGTCAAATTATATCAATTTTTAATTATTTATTTGGAGTTGAATTTTCCCTTTACAAAGATTGGGCCAGATTCAGGAACACTTGCGCTGGAGTATTTCGATATGCGCCGCGTAACTGTGATGATGCGCCGTCGTTTCTATGTGCCCGTACCCACCAAACTAGATGCGCCCAGTAATGGGTCATTTGCGACCGGCGGAACGTTCCGACGCCAGAGTATCGTCAGCGCTTAATTTCGCTGGGCGCATCAGTCGCGCCTATTGATTTCCCCTGCAAATATGCAAATGAGGGATTTTTCCCAATTCACGAACGGATTAGCACCATACGCTGGCTACATGCGCCGCGCGTATCTGATCCGTCCGGCGCAAAGTTATTTCTACAAAAGGCTGCTTTATCTTTACTCCAGACGGTCACAGGTCAGCAGGAGAGCAGCTACAGCAGCGTTACCGACGATAGGAGCTAGCTGAGCACCCCCACTTGCAAGGACAACACCTCTGTGTGCCAACATGCCAGGGGCACTCGTGGTCCTAGAACTACTGATGGGTCCCCTGGAACCAAGAAGGCGGCCACGTGAGAGGATATACCGCACTCGTATGAACCTCTTTGGCATGGGGGATGAGGAGGTGTATCGCCTCTTCAGATTCAGCCCTGTTGCAATACTTGAACTAACCACAACCCTGCAGGATGACATCACCAGCCCAACACACCGATCACAAGCAGTGCAGCCACTGGTGAAGGTCCTGGCAACACTCCATTTCCTTGCCAGTGGATCATTCCAGCGTACAAGTGGAGTGGTGGCTGGGATGTCACAGTCCTCCATAAGCAGATGTGTGCACCAGGTTGTCCCTGCAATCCTCAGACGCATGTCCAACCAGTTCATCAGACCCACCACTGAGGAGCTGCGGCAGAAGGCAATGACAGATTTCTACAACATTGCCAGATTCCCACGCACTGTGGGGGCCATTGATTGCACACATGTGGCCCTACAGCCCCCCAGTGCCACAGAGCACATATACCGCAATCGGAAGCATTGGCATTCCATCAACGTACAGGTAATAGCCGAAGCCCAACGCCTCATATGGCACGTCCGTGCCAAACACCCCGGGTCCAGCCATGACAGTTTCATATACCGTCAGAGTCCCATCCCAGCAGAATTTAACCAGAACATGTATGGGGACAGCTGGCTGGTTGGTGAGTGACATGGGAGTCAGGCATGACTATCCCCTCCCGTCATGCACAACAGAAATCGCACATGCATGACTAACATTCTCCTGTCTTTTCCCTTCCAGGTGACTCTGCATATGCACTGGGACCCCATCTAATGACTCCTTTCCGGAACCCCCAAACCAGAGGAGAGAGAAAATACAATGAAGCACACATCAAAACCCGTGCAGTGGTGGAGCAAACATTTGGGCTCCTGAAGTCCCGTTTCCGCTGCCTGGATAAGTCTGGGGGGGCCCTATTGTATTCCCCTACCTTTGTGTGTCAGATCATCGGTGCATGTTGCATACTACATAACTTTGCGATGAAAAAAGGCCTGCAGATTGACATACGTGATGACCTGACCCCCGACCCACACAGTCCCCCCCTGCCAGAGGACACCCAGTCTGCTGATGGAAGAGCAGTCAGGAGGGTCCTCGCCGTAGGCATCTTTGGACACTAAACCAAAACATTAATTACACAGACAGTGCACGCGTGTACACCACTGATGTCCCTAGATCACACACACCACATGCACATCGCATTGGATTAGCCCAAGTCCAGCATGTAGGAGTTGGGAGCAGTAACGCCAGCGTCAAGGCCCCAATGATGTCACTGTCCATTCACACACCTTTCACACATCATTCATTCAGCCGTGGGGTTCACTTCACCACCACGGCCGAGGGTGACACCCCTTACTTTCAGGAGTGCCACCCTCTCACATTCACACACCATTCACACTGTCCCCTGCACTCCTGACCGTGTGCAGTACAAAAATAAATTAGAAAGATCATATCCTGATCAATAAAAGAAAAATAATCTCATAACCTGAGAAAAATAAAAAATAAACTCATGACCTGAGTATGTGAAAAATAATAATATAAAACCAGCCACAAAAAAAAGGCCTCATCGGGGATGCCGGGGGCTTCTTCTGGGGGCCCCTCTCTGGCTCCGCAGCTGCCTGGATGGAGTGGGTGGGGGTGGGGGGGCATCTGGAGGTGGCTGATCCCCAGGTGGGCCACTCCTGGCAGGTGTGGCCTGCGTGCCCTCCAAGGCCCTGGCTATCCGTCCAAGATAACTGTTGGTCTGGGCCTGCATCCGGAGCTGACGGGTCATCTGGTAATGCTGGGCCCGCCGACTCAGCCTCCCCTGCTCCCGGATGGCAGCACTGTTCCCATGGATGGCAGCAGTGTTGGCCTGGACGGCTGCAGTGAGGTGCTGGATATCCCCCTGCACCTCCCCCAAAGTGGTGACCACTGCAGCGCAATTAGAGCTGACATCCTGCACTGCGTTGCTGAGGTTGGCAACGGAGCCCAGGCTGTCCGACACTTTCTGCAAGTGGTCCGCTATGGCCCCCATTTGTTCTGTCTGTCTGGCGTGATCCCTTGCCAACTGGTCCTGGACACCATCAGACACCCCCCTGGTCTTCTGGGTCGCCTTCCTGGGGCCAGAAGATGTATGTCCTCGGGTGGAAGGAGTCGCCCTTGAGGGGCTTCCAAGGATGGGGGAGGGGACGACAGACGGGCCAGGAGAAGGGGAGGAGACAGACAAAACCAAAGAAAAGTCCTGCTCTGCCACAGCAGGATCTTCCACAACCACCTCGGCAGGTGTGGTGTGGCCACTCTCCTCCTCCACAACCTCTTCACCACCCAGTGGCTCGGGCACACGATGGCGTGGGGGGGATGGGGTGGAATGCACGCTGACAGATGATGGCCCAGCTCCGTCATCTGTGGATGACACAAAGCAGACACATGTTGGTGGTCCCACACACTTGGCACATGTCCCCCCCCCCCCAAATGCAAAACAACAAATAGGGGATTATAAAACACTTACCTGTCCTTGTGCCTTCCTCCACGGAGTCATAGCCTGCGACCCCCTCCACCTGCTCCCTCTCCAGGCACCGAGCGACCACCTCCTCCTCTGCGGTCAGGGTGACAGGACATGGGGGACCACCACCTGTGCCCCTCTCATACCTCCTGATGGAGGCCACCTTGTCCCTCACCTTGCGCCGCAGGTCATTTATTTTTTTTTGGATGTCCCCAGCAGTCCGGGTGGAGTAGCCCAGGACATTGACCCTGGCAGCAATCGACTCCAGGATGCCCTGCTTCCTCTCCCGGCTGGTCTTCCGGCTTTTTTTGCCATGGAGAAATTCATTCTCCGTCTCCATAGCCGAGATAATGACAGAGACCTCCTGGGTATTAAAGTTGAGGTTCCTCCTCTCTCTGGGGGTAGCGGGAGCAGCCATCACAGAGCAAAAGTATCTTCCCTGGGGTGGGGGGAAACGGAACTACTTTTGCGCCGGAATGGCGTTTCCGCCAGCGCTTTTAAGCGCCCAGCGGAACGCATTGCGCTGACGTTTCCCAGGAAGTGGTGCCGACGGAAGTTGTGAGCATGCGCACAAGGGGGCGAGTGGAGCCGCACTCACTGCGCATGCTCCGTGGATGATGCGCTGAACGTAAGCCTCTGCGCCGGGCTCCGCCCATCATTTACATATGATCACACCCACTTCCACTTGCGTCGGGTTACGCCAGCGCATTATCGTTACTCTGGCGCAAGTTTACGCGCAACTGCTATGTGAATTACAGGACTTGCGCTGAAAGGGTCTTCAGAGTAACGTAAATGAGAAGCGTTACTCCAGAGGAAAGATACTCTCATCTACCTGAATCTGGCCCATAATGGCTTATTGATTAAGCTTATTGATTAAGATAAAGCCTTGTTGACTTCACAATATCTAATCATATACAATCAAAAACTATTTTTTTTTTAATTTTCCCTGCATTTGATTGTTATTTTTTTTATTCTCAACTTTCTTTAGCAAACCAGTCCCAGTAGTTTTTTTTTTTACCATTCTACTAAAAATAAAAGTACCTTTCTTGCTGTCTGTGTGCCCAACACATCCGGTCCCACTGAATTCTAGGTAAAAGTTGTTCTCCGGTTTAAGGTCCTTCCATTCCCATCAGACATACACTCAAACAATACAACAATACAAGTTAAACACAATCCTAATCTAAATGCCTTACCTGAATCCACATGGTCCTTAGTCTTCCTTACTGCAGGGTGACAAGATGTTGCCCATTGCTGTCCATCGTTGGGGTCCTTACAAGTTCTATAGAAAAATCAGTGATGTGGTGATCAATGGTGGGCCTGAACTGCAGCACTGGATCACCAGTCTTTTTCTAGTGAGAGGGACTCCATTAACGGACACGCAACAGTAAAGACAAGTAACACAAAAAGGGGTCTTGGAAGAATTTTTTTTGTGAAAAATGCTGAAATGGATACAAAGAGCATGTAAATAGGAGTCATGGGTGAAAATACCCCTAGTATGGTCATATACATATCATTTGGTAGAGGCTCTCAAAATGTAATAACAATTTTCTAATGTTAAATCTATGCATTTAGGTGAAAAAACATCCCCCCTTTAACTTACCTGACCCCTTTGAAAATCCCGCAATTGATCCCGAGATCCTCTTTGCCGCTCAGCATGGCCGCTGATTGGCTAGAGCGGATGGATTGAGAGCAGCGCAGCAATTGGCTGGCGCTGCTGTCAATCACATCCAGTGACGCAGCGGGCCGAGTGATACAGTGAGCGGCTATGGCCACTCGCTGTATCACGGGAGTGCGCCCGCAAGGACGGGTCACCATGAAAACTCACCATGTGAGATTTTGCGGGGAGGACCAGAGACAGCCGCCGTGGGACCCCAGAAGACGTGGATTGGGGCCACTCTGTGCAAAACGTACTGCACAGTGGAGGTAAGTATGACATGTTTGTTATTTTAAAGAAATGTTTTTTTTCCTTTATTAACCCTTTAAGTTTGGAAAGCAAGTTTGATTAACTTACATATGGAGAACCATATTAAAAATATTCAGATGTTATGGTGTCTTTAGCATCCAACATTTCTTTTTGTCACTATTAAGACTAATTCCTTTTTCTGTTGAGGAAAGAGATAAGAGCATCCATCTGTTCCTTATTCTTTGGTGGGTCACCAGTTGTGCACTAACATAGTGACTCACACATGTCTAATGCCTGCCCTTTCCACCCAGCTCCATTATACACAGAAGCCGTACTACAGCTTCTGTTAATGAAACCAGATCTATGCATGGAGCAGGCAGACCTCCATTCATAGAACCTTTCATTCATTCTTGTATACACCAAATATACACAAAGTATTGGTAGGCATATCCCCTAAAGACGTGCGTGCATACGAAACACGTTGGGAGGGGCCTTACCCATTTTAACTTTGCACAGTTTATCTACAGTAGGATATATTGCATGATTTTTATTTTTTGAAAATTAATTTTATGCTCTGCACGCTTTTTGATTTAAATTTGATATTCTTGATGAGAGCTTGTAACGGTTTCCTAGATCTATTATTCCCTGCTGCAATGGAAGATTAATAATTGTTGTAAAGTCAGTTTTTTTATCTTAATACATTCTATGCATTAAAAGAAAAAGCCTTTTGTATGCAGCAGCCCTCCTTAAGCCCCCCTAATACTTACCTGACCTGATCTATGTCCATCGATGTCCACGAGTGTCTCGGCAATCCGAGACTCTCCCTCCTGATTGGCTGAGACACAGCAGTGGCGCGATTGGTTCCTGCTGTTGGCAATTAAAGTCAGTAAGCCAATTAGGAGAGAGAGGGGGTGGAGCCAGGCAAGGAATGACTCCATATCTGAATGGACCCAGGGAGCTGTGACTCCTCTTAGGTGTCCCCATAGCAATCTGCTTGCTGTGGGGGCACTGAACAGGAGGGAGGAGCCAGGAGCACCCGAGAAGAGGAGGATCGAAGCTGCTCTGTGCAAAACCAACTTCACAGGGCAGGTAAGTATAGCATGTTTGTTATTTTTAGAGAAAAAAACAAGACTGTACAATCACTTTAAGGCAGCAGAAGTGTTGGGGGCAATAAAGGATTAAGATTTTGGCGAAAGGAGGACACAGTAGCACAAAGGACACATTGGACACATTGGCCCAGATTCACAGAGCGATTACGCCTGCGCAACTGCTGTTGCGCGTGCGTAAGTCTAAATGTGCGCGTGCGTATAGTTGGACGCGATTCACAAAACAATATACGCCAGAAATCTACGTTTTTTGGTCCGGCGTAATTGAATTAGACCTTCGCTTGCCTTCGCGCAAAACTGCGCTAGACACACCATTGATTTGCTAGTCAAATATGCTAATGAGGGAGTTACGGGGATTCACAAAAAAACGCAGTTGCTGCGCAGGCTACGCGATGTGCGCAACTGCAAAATGTTCTGTCTAAAGTTAGAGGACCTAAAAGCTGGTCTAAATTTTGAAAAAAAGTCTAATTGTCAGATAAAGCAACACTGTTAGTGAGGAGTTCAGCAGTCACACGTGTTGCCCAACAATCTGTATGCCAACATGCCAGGGGCATCGTCGCGCATAGCTATACTACTGACTTTAGATGAACAAAGAAGGATGAGGGCACGGAGGATGGCACTAAGGAGGGCACGGGAGATGGTTTTTTTTTTTTTTTTTTGGCTTATATCAAATTTACAATTTAATCTAATCTAATACAATATTCTTATCTGATACAAGCCCCTCACTCTTCACTTGATATATCACACACGCATAGACATCTTTGGCATGAGAGATTCTGAGGTGTCTCGCATCTTCAGATTCACCCCTCATGCCATCGTGGAATTACCACAACCTTGCAGGAGGACATCAGCAGCCCAACACATGGCACTACCCATGACACCCATGACAGCTACATATACAATCAGAGCCCCATCCCCACAGATTGCGAACAGAACATGTATGGGGACAGCTGGCTGGTTGGTGAGTGACATGGGAGTCAGGCATGACTATCCCCTCCCGTGATGCACACCTCACAAGTGGCACATGCATGACTAACATCCACCTGTCTTTTCCCTTCAAGGTGACTCTGCATATGAACTGGAACCCCATCTCATGACCCCATCTCATGCCAGCTCACATTATGCATCTTTGCACGTTAAACACACACATTAATCATGGCACAATGAGAATGCATGCATGCACACCACTATGGTCCCTAGCACACACACCCCACATCCTCATCAAATTGGATTGGCACCAGTCCACCATGCAAGACTGGTGAGCAGTAACGCCACGTCAAGGCTCCAATTATGTCACTGTACATTCATACACCATTCACACGGACCTGGGAATCACTTCTCCCTGGTCCTGGGGAACCCTTCTCCACCAAAATTGAGGGTGACACCTCTTTTCCAGCAGGAATGTCACCCCCACATTCAAACATCATTCACAACCCAAAATATGCCAAAAAAGTCAAACAAACAAAAATGCATAGAAACAAAAAATGCATAGGAAAAAAAAAATGCTTAGAAAAAACAAAAAAAAGCAGAGAACAAAAATAAAAAAGCTTTCAAAACAAACAAAAGGGGGAAAAAAAAATTATTGCCCTCTGCCTGAGCCACGCCTGGGGCGCCCCCGGCCACGGCCCCGGACCCTCAGGGGAGACGCATGGGGGAGGGGAAAAGCCGGGGAAGGAGGAGCAGCCCCTGAGATCTGCCCACCTGGCGGCCTGCCCTCCAAGGCCACGGCTATTCTGTCCAGGGCAGCACCAAGTGTTGCCGTGTTGCCCTGGATAGCCTGGGTAAGGGCCCTCACATCCTGCCCAACGCCTGCTGCTGTAGTTTGCAGGTCATTTAGGCAGGTTGTGGAGGCCCGGGAGTGGGAGTCCAGGTTACCCAGGCTATCATTAATGGAGGACAGGCTCTGATCCACCCGCCCCATAGTCTGGCAGAGCTGTCTCAGAAGGCGGGTCTGGGTGGCCAGGTTCCTTCTCAGACAGGCGGGCATGAGATTGGGCGCCCCCCTGGTGCTTGGGGATGACCTCCTGGCTCCAGCTGATGGTTGTGGCCGGGGAGAAGGGGAGGCCCTTGTGAGGGGAGCCATGTTGGGGGAGGAGGGGGGGGGGCTGACCCTTAGGGAGGGCAGGCTTCTTGCAGCCAGAGGGGAAGAGTCCGCAGAAACCAAAGGGCCAGTGCCTTCCATGGACTCCTCCTCCTCATGATTCTGCTCCTCCTCATGATCGTCCTCCGCATGATCCTCCCCCTCCTCTTGTTCCTCCTCTGCGGACTCTGGCCTTGTTGGGGGGGCCTCATTAGGCTGCTGTCCTGGGGTTGGAGCGGTCAGTCCAGATGGCCCTGCACCCTCCTGCACAGCTGTGGATGACACAAAACATTCACAGGTTGGAGGATCCACACACTTGCCACATATTCCCTTTCACCCCCTCCCCCACACATGCTACACACCTGAGAGAAATAAAAACCTTACCTGGCACCGCGGGGACCGGACTTGTGTCAAAGCCTGGCAGGCCCTCCACTTCATGCCGGTGAAAGGTCAGGGCCACCACACGCTCCGTCTCTGAAAATCTAACCCGGCATGGTGGGCCCCCTCCTGTGCCCCTGGCATGGGCATTTATTGCGGCCAGTTTTTTTTTCACCTCACGCCGGAGGTCATTTATTTTCTTTTCTATCCCAGAGCGGGTCCGTGTCTCCCCCTCCCCCGATGAATTCACCTGCTCCGTGATCCTATCCAAGATCTCCCTCCTCCTGGCCGGGGTGGTGGTGGCACTCTGCGGGCCGTGGAGAAAACGCCCATAGTCGGTAATGGCCCGGGCAAGAATTCTTTTTTCCCCCACAGTAAAATTGAGCTTTCTTTTTCTCTCAGTCATACTTCCAAACAAACTCACTAGCAGTCACCAAAAATCTGTCACAAATACAAGCACAACCAATCAGACAAGAACACACACAAAGAGAAAAAGAACAGCCAAAAATCACACTAGCACTCAGCAAGAAACACACACAAAAAAATCAGATGAAAAAAAAAAGCAAGAAAACAAACGCTCAGAAATCTATCAATCAAACAAACAGTCTCAAACACTTATCAAAATACACTTTCACAAAACTACCAACAAGCACAAGATCACACAGAACACTAATCTGACAACTACAAAACACACTCTAACGAACAACAGAGCAAAAGCACTTGATTCAATGGGAAGGGACACAAAGGGATGTACTTTTGCAATGGAAGGGCGTTTGTGTGTGTCTATTTATGCTGTCTGCGTAGTTCACAACATTGCCCTAGTCCATTTCCAATTTCAATGATTGCGCCGCTCCCGAGTTGTGAGCATGCGCACAACGGAGCTGACATGGTTTCCTTCACGCGCGCATGCGCGAGTCGGCCGGCCCTTCATTTGCATGGGGTCACGGCTCATTTCAATGTAACACGCCCACGTCCCTCCCAATTTGTATTACTCCTCCTTACGCCTACGGAAAAAACCTTACGTTTGCGCAAGCTCTTGCGTAAAAGCTACGTGAATCGCCGGATTACGCGGCTAGATTGCGCAAGTCTAACGGAAAAGTGGTGCGCTACGCCGGAATGATAATGCGCCGATCTACGTGAATCTGCCCCATTTTTTTTTGTCTTAGGTAAACTTTGGCATTTAAGTTGTTTTCAGCATTTTGCAATCCTTTTGTATATTAAATAGTCATTATCCTTTGCACTGCAGTCTTCTGCAGCCTACCTTTTCATTCCTTTTGTTTTTACATGTCATGAATTCTTGCACTCGTCCGCTAATGTATTGTGCTCAGCAACGTCCAATTGTGCGCAGTTGTTGAACATAATACATGCCGGTTGTGTGAAAAGCCTATTTTTAGCAAGAAAAAAGAAATACACAAAGACCAAATTCCAAATGACAGGGTGGAAAGGAACAAAATAAAAAGTTGAGAACTATAACAATGTACAAGACCAGTGTTATTTATATTGTGCTTTTTACATCTCGTATTTCTGAAAACTAACTTGGAGGCAGACACAAATTTTCTAGCACACCTATACTTTAGTATTAAACATAATTCCATGGTGTAATTTCCAATATAAAATTACAAGATATTTCAAAGAACTTGAAGTGATTGTAAACTATCACCGTGTAAAACAACCCATTCAGTTGAAAATAGAAATGAAAGGCAACACATTTGTGTATGGATATAAAACACATTAGAAATACCTTTTCCCCTTTCTTATAAGTGATCACATTCCCTCTGTTCTCAGCTGCAAAAGAGCTGGGGGGGATAAACAGCAGTACACTGACCCTCACAGTGAAAGGCTGTGCTGGTGGGGGTGGGGGCTGTCAGGGAAAGTTAGCTAAGTGAGGGAGGGAAATGGAGAGAGAAAATAAACACTAGATACTGGTCAGTACCAGTGTGCGAAGGTGTATTTGCTTTGAAAGAATAGTTCACCTCTAATCTTGAAATTTGCTGCTATATGTAAAAATATTATCACTACTATTTAGTTCTAGATGAAGAAAGAACAAATTGGCACCACATCCCAATATTGAATAGAAAAAATGTAGAGAATTTGGGGGACTTTAAAAGTGCAAGTTAACATAAAATGTGTTTAAACATATCTGAATATGTATTGGGCATCATTAAAATGCATTTAGTAAAATCAATGGGTTTCACAAAGCACATATATCACATTTCATGTGACAATTGATGCTTCCACTCAACATGTTTCGGCAAATTTATTACACAGCTTCTTCAGGTGTATATGCATCAATCTGTAATTATTTGATAATTGATACCCATACAGTAAAAACCTGGACCGCCTCTGGAGCCACAAGGAATCGAGCAGAGAATGAGACATATAAACAGTCTGTGAACCCCTATACCCTGCTGGTTGGGTAATCCAGACATATATCCAAATCAAATCTCAGCATGCTCCTGTGGTTCACCTAGGAACTCAAGATTCCTTCTTGCACCCTATATCCCCTCTGTGGTCGTCTTTTCAGCTGTCCAGATTTTTACTGTATGGGTAGCAACTACCTTCAAATAGTTACAGATTGATGCATATACTCCTGAAGAAGCTGTGTAATAAATTTGGCGAAAACATGTCGAGTGGAAGCATCAATTGTCACATAAAATGTGATATATGTGCTTTTTGAAACCCATTGATTTTATTAAATTCATTTTAATGATGTACAATAAATATTCAAGTATTTTTTACGTATTTTGTGTTTACTTGCACCTTTAAAGTCCCCCAAATTCTTTATATTTTCTCTATATAAAAATATTAGTTTCATTTTATTTTATTTTAGAATGGGGTGCCTCAAAACTGTACGTAATTTTAAAGGGTGCCTTGACTGTAAAAAGGTTGAGAAACCCTGACCTAGGTTCACACATAATCATGCATTTTGAGTTTAACGCAAAACTCTGCCAAAAAATGCACCAAAAACGAACTTCCATGAGTTTTCATTTGATTTTCACATGCTCACATTGAAGTCTATAGGGCCAAAAACACACCAAAAGAAGTCTTGTCAAAAATTGCACTGCACTATGTTGCATTGATGCACATCCTTAAAACAAAAAACGAATATGAACAAATTTCTACAAGTGTAAGACCAGCCTAAGACCTACTACTCTCTGGGATGTGACAAGACTGGTCAGCAATGTTCCTTCCCCTTTTCTGTAATACAAGTCTAAGTTAGGACAGTTGTGCTGAGGGGTGTGGCTGTTTCTCAGCTCTGCCAGCACAGAGCACTGCGGCCTGAGAGAATTCTCTGCATTAAGATAAAAAGCCTTCTGTGTGCAGCAGCTCTCCTCAGCCCCCCTAATACTTACCTAAGCCCCACCTCTATCCAGTGATGCCCATGAGTAGATAAGACAAGAAATGCTCACCACTTCAGGTAAGATGAGGAGGCCTGATGAATCTGGTGGGTGCTCACCTCGGCTCGCCTCTGCAATCAGATGCAAAAAGAAGAATAGGTTGCACACCACGATTGTAATCCAAAATCCATAATCCTTTATCACGGTAACCAGGCACTCTGGTTTTGTGGTGTCACTGTGGAATGTCATAATAAAGGATTATGGATTTTGGATTACAATCATGGTGTGCAGCCTTTTCTTCTTTTCGTATCTGATGTCCACAAGTACTTCAGATGGGACTCTCCCTCCTGATTGGCTGAGGCACAGTAGTGGCTCCATTGGCTCCTGCTGCTGTCAATCAAAGTAAGTTAGCCAATTAGTAGCAAGAGGGGACAGGGGCCGAACCATAGATTTGTGTCGGAATGGACAGAGGGGCCCCTATAGCAAGCTGCTTGCTGTGGAGGCACTCAACAGGAGGGAGGGGCCAGGAGCAGCAAAGAGGGACCCGAGAAGAGGAGGATCTGGGCTGCCCTGTGCACGGAGCAGGTAAGTATATTATGTTTGTAATGTAAAACAAAAAAAACAAGACTTTATAATCACTTTAAGGCATTTCCTAGCAAAGAATAAATAAAAAAATATAATATGGGGGGGGGGGGGTGTACAAACTGTTTTTACTCTTCCTCCTTTTACTTTATTGCATTTAAGAGGTATTGTCCTAGTTTTTAACACACACACACAAAATTCCCTTTGGATATACAGTATTAATAACATTTCCACCAAGAAAGGGGTTTTAATGAAGCCATATTTCTGTCTGAAATTGCGTTATTAATTGAGCCGAATTCCAACATGCTGACACATGCATTAGGAGTATTATATTGAATAAGCAAAAAGATTTCTAAGCACCAGGAGCATCCAGTCATTTTGAATACCTCTTTAGAAAACCGAATCACAACAGAGCCATTGTCTGAGCTTCAAGGCGCCGCGAGTGTTTCTACATCATCTTTTTTATTTATTTGGTTTAAACAAGAGACGGTAGTGCATAAAATGGAACACAATTGGGCTGATTTACCAAGCCTGTGCGCCAAGACTCATGGTGCACAAGCAGGAGTAAACCTGTTTTTGACATTTACAAAAGAAACACGCTGCCAGTGCAGCGTGTTTCCTCATTTACTAAAGTGCCTAATGCGCCCAGAAGAGGGCGCACAGCACGCCAGTACAGAGCTGGCGTGCGGCATTTAGTAATGTAAACATCGGGGATTCGGGCGGGAGTTTATGAGGGGAGGGAGGGGGGTGATGCAGGGGAAGTGTAGTGACATGTGTTTCAACTTGTGTGGCGGGCCGATTTGAAAGGGAAAGTGACTTTTGGGACCCGATCCCCGTGCCCTTGCAAAGTACGCTAGAACCTCGGAAGGTTCACTTGCATACTGGGCATGCGCAGAGGGAAAAATCGGAGCTCACCGCGCGCCTCTTCAGTACGCCGGGAAATCCTTGGTAAATACCAGGCGGCGTAGCAGTGTTTGCACTGCCTGGAGCGGCGCACGGCAAGCTCCGAGCTGTTCTCGGGCTGCGCTGACACTGAAGGGGAACTCCGCGCCAAATTTCAAATGTGAAACCGGCGCGGCTTCCCCCCCAGGGGTACAATAGGCTCTCCGGCTTGGTCCGGAACGTGAGGGGTTAACCCACGCCAAAATCGGCGTGGGGTTCCCCCCCAGATCCGTACCAAGCCCTCATCCCAGGCATGCAGTCTGGCCGGACAGGAATGGGGGTGGGGACGAGCGAGCGGCCCCCCCCCTCCTGAGCCGTACCAGACCACATGCCCTCGACATGGGGGAGTGTGTGCTTTGGGGGAGGGGGGCGCTGCCCCCCCACCCCAAAGCACTCTTGTCCCCATGTCGATCGGGACAAGAGCCTCTTCCCGACAACCCTAGCCATTGGTTGTCGGGGTATGCGGGCGGGAGCCAATCAGAATCTGGGAGCCCCGTTTAATAAGGTGGCCCCCAGATTTCGGGCCCCCACCCTATGTGAATGAGTATGGGGTACATCGTACCCCTACCCATTCACCTGGTGAACGTTTTCACTTTTGAGGGTCTTCCGCCGCCCCCTTCAAATTCTTCTGCCTGGACGGGGGTCGTACATCCCATCCAGGACTTGGACGTGGCGGGCTTCTCGTCGCTCTCTTCTGCCGCTGCCCCCTTCACCACGAAGCTCCGTGCTTGTTTGATGAGGGCAGCGGGCTTCCGTCGTCTTCTCCGGGGCGAGGGTCGTACATCCCACCCCGGATTTCGTCGCCGGGTTCTGCCTGGCTCCTACTAGGGGCCAGGGCTTCTTTCGCCGTCTTCCGCCGGAGGGCGCCACTCTCCGGGCTTCTCGACGTTGTCTTCCGCCGCGGGGGCCAGGCCTTCTTCTTTGCCGCCCCCCTCGATTTTTTCGGCCTGGACGGGGGTCGCACATCCCATCCAGGACTTGGACGTGGCGGGCTTCTCGTCGCCGTCTTCTGCCGCTGCCCCCTTCACCACGAAGCTCCGTGCTTGTTTGATGAGGGCAGCGGGCTTCCGTCGTCTTCTCCGGGGCGAGGGTCGTACATCCCACCCCGGATTTCGTCGCCGTCTTCTGCCGCTGCCCCCTTCACCACGAAGCTCCGTGCTTGTTTGATGAGGGCAGCGGGCTTCCGTCGCAGTCTTCCGCCGCGGGGTGACACTCGCGGGCTTCTTCTTCCATTCGATGTTGACACGGCGAGGTCCGGCGCTGAAATGCCTTCTGAGCGGCGGGCAAGGACTTATATTGGCATTGGGCGTGGGCGTGGTTATGCCAACATGTGACCTTAACCCATGTGACAGTGATGTCACGTCACATCACTGTCACATGGGTTGAGGTCACATGTTGGCATAACCACGCCCACGCCCAATGCCAATATAAGTCCTTGCCCGCCGCTCAGAAGGCATTTCAGCGCCGGACCTCGCCGTGTCAACATCGAATGGAAGAAGAAGCCCGCGAGTGTCACCCCGCGGCGGAAGACTGCGACGGAAGCCCGCTGCCCTCATCAAACAAGCACGGAGCTTCGTGGTGAAGGGGGCAGCGGCAGAAGACGGCGACGAAATCCGGGGTGGGATGTACGACCCTCGCCCCGGAGAAGACGACGGAAGCCCGCTGCCCTCATCAAACAAGCACGGAGCTTCGTGGTGAAGGGGGCAGCGGCAGAAGAGAGCGACGAGAAGCCCGCCACGTCCAAGTCCTGGATGGGATGTGCGACCCCCGTCCAGGCCGAAAAAATCGAAGGGGGCGGCAAAGAAGAAGGCCTGGCCCCCGCGGCGGAAGACAACGTCGAGAAGCCCGGAGAGTGGCGCCCTCCGGCGGAAGACGGCGAAAGAAGCCCTGGGAGGAGCCCGAGGTGGGGCGACACCCCCGTTGTTCTCCGCTGTGTTCGGCCGGCCCCCCCCGGATGTAAAAGAGCTTCATTTTGGGGTGGGGGCACAGTCGAGCATGGCGGAGAGCATGGGTGGGTGTTTCCCCCCCCCGGCAGAAGACGGCTAGAAGACCGAGGAGTGGCGACGCCCCCGTTGTTCTCCGCCATTTCCGCCGGCCCCCCCCGGATGTAAAAGAGCTTTGTTTGGGGTAGGGGGCCTGGCCGAACATGGCCGAGAGCATCGGTGGGTGTCTCTCTCCCCGGCGGAAGGCGGCGGCGAAGACCGGGGGGGGGGTAGGTGTACCCCCCCGGCGGAAGGCGAAGACCGAGGAGGGGTTTCGCCCCCCGTTGTTCTCCGCCATTTCCGCCGGCCCCCCCCGGATGTAAAAGAGCTTTGTTTGGGGTAGGGGGCCTGGCCGAACATGGCCGAGAGTATCGGTGGGTGTCTCTCTCCCCGGCGGAAGGCGGCGGCGAAGACCGGGGGGGGGGTAGGTGTACCCCCCCGGCGGAAGGCGAAGACCGAGGAGGGGTTTCGCCCCCCGTTGTTCTCCGCCATTTCCGCCGGCCCCCCCCGGATGTAAAAGAGCTTTGTTTGGGGTAGGGGGCCTGGCCGAACATGGCCGAGAGCATCGGTGGGTGTCCCCCCCCGGCGGAAGGCGGCGGCGAAGACCGGTGCGGGGCTGGAGCCCCCCCGGCAGAAAACGTCTGGAAGACCGAGGGGCTCCGCCCCCGTTGTTCTCTGCTTCTTTCGGCCGGCCCCCCCCGGATGTGAAAGAGCTAATTTTGGGGTGGGGGCCTGGCTGGACATGGCGGAGATCATCGGTGGGTGTCCCCCCCCGGCAGAAGACGGCGAAGCCCGGGGCCCAATGGGCTGGTGGTGGGGGGTCCCGGCAGAAGACCCCCGGAGCTGACTAATAAATTATTTTTTTCTGTGTGTTTTTTTTTGTGTTTACACTTTTCCACCCGGTGAATGGGTAGGGGTACGATGTACCCCATACTCATTCACATAGGGTGGGGGGCCAGAATCTGGGGGCCCCCTTAATATAGGGGGCTCTCAGATTCTGATAAGCCCCCCGCCCGCATACCCCGACAACCAACGGCCAGGGTTGTCGGGAAGAGGCTCTTGTCCCTTTCGACATGGGGACAAGAGTGCTTTGGGGTGGGGGGGCAGTGCCCCCCTCCCCCACAGCACACACTCCCCCATGTCGAGGGCATGTGGTCTGGTACGGCTCAGGAGGGGGGGGGGGCGCTCGCTCGTCCCCACCCCCATTCCTGTCCGGCCAGACTGCGTGCCTGGGAGAAGGGTTTGGTCTGGATCTGAGGGGGAACCCCACGCCGTTTTTTGGCGTGGGTTTAACCCCTTATGTTCCAGATCAAATCTAAGAGCCTGTTGTGCACCAGAAGGGGGACCCCCACGCCGTTTTTTTTTGGTAATTTGGGGTGGAGTTCCCCTTTATCCCGGTCCTGTCAGGGGGGGGGGGGAATGCCTGCTCGTCTGTCCCTACAATGTATGAACAGCGATCTGTCATTTCCCCTACACAGTCCCACCCCCTTTACAGTTAGAACACACCCAGGTAACATATTCAACCCCTTCCGCGCCCCTAGTGTTAACCCCTTCCCTGCCAGTGTCATTTTTATAGTAAGCAATGCATTGATATACCATTGCTCGCTACAAAAATGCCAAATCTCACAAAAATGTGTCCGCCACAATGTCGCATTAGACAGAAAAAACAATGATAGCCACCATTACTAGTAAAACAAAAAATTATTCCAAAAAAACCCATAAGACCAACCCCTACTTAGAACTTTTGCCCAAACCAATCAAACGCTTATTGTGATTTTTTGCAACCAAAAAGATGTCCAAGAATACTTATCGGCCTAAACTGAGGGCAAACATTTTTTGAATATATTTTGGGGGAGATTTATTATAGCAAACAGTAAAAAAGATGTTTTTTTAGTTACCAAATTGTCGCTATATTTTGGGGTCAAGCAAAAATAAGAAAAGACGCAGAGGTGATCAAATACCACCAACAAAAAAAAAAAATTGAATTTTGAGGGGGGGGGGGGGGGAGGATGAGGACGCCCAATTTTTTTGGGGGCCACGTCGCACAACCACGCAATTGTCAGTCAAAATGACGCAGTGTTGAAATGCAAAAAATGGCCCCGTCAGTGACCAGTAATATGCTCTGGGGCTCAAGTGGTTACAAATTAAGAATACACTAAAGTTAGCCCAATTTATGGCCATAATGTGAAAGATGATGTTACACCGAGTAAATAGATACCCAACATGTTACACTTTAATATTGCACACACTCATGGAATGGCGCCAAAATTCAGTACTTGAAAATACCCATAGGCAACGCTTTTTTATGTGTTTCAGGTTACCAGTTTAGATTTACAGAGGAGGTCTAGTGCTAAAAGTATTGCTCTCGCTCTAACGTACGCTATGATACCTCACATGTGGGGTTTGAACGGGGGTTCAATATGTGGGCGGGGCTTACACATTTAAGGCCCGCCCCCATATATGGAAACATTCTTCAAACCACACATGTGAGGTATCATAGCGTGCGTAACAGCAAGAGGAATATTTATAGCACTAGACCTCATCTGTAAATCTAAACTGGTAACCGGAAACAATAAAAATGCTGCTTGTTCGCTTCTGACTGCGAGCTACTAGGGACAGGGGCTTTTAAATTATTACTATTTAGGTTTGTTACGTAAAAATTCTATAAGACCTCCCGTTCAGCTTGTAAAGCATCACTTCATGGGGACCAAAAAAAAATTTAACACCTCTAATGCTTTCATCCGCCATTGCAGATTTGATTCTGGTACTGCATTTCGAGTGAACTGGGCATGCTCGAACAGTTAGAAAAAGAAGTTGGAAGTTTCATCCTGAAAATGACTTGCATCTTTCTGAGCATGCTCAGAAAGCTCTTTTTTTGGCTTAGTAATTTAAGGACATCCTTAACAGGTGTAAGCAGTTCCAAGTGCACACAAACTAGAGGCTGACATTTCTTCATGTGTTTCCAATTGGTTCATTAGCACACATGTTATAAAAAGCGTGGATACTGCACGTGTCAGCTGCCCCTCAGAGGGGGCAGATTTGCTGGCTGGAAGGAATGGCGGAGTGAAACAGAGATGTTTTGGAGCAAGTTTTGTATTTTTTGATGTTTTCTCTGCTACATAATTTTGCTAAATGTTTCTCAAGATGTTAATGACTAATGTTTTAATCCTGTGGGTCTATCCTGTTATTTCAAAAGCATGATTTATTTTCCAATGACTGTGAAATAAACGTTGGTCTTTTTTGTTTTTAGGTGTTTTTATATATTTTTGGTGTGTTTATTTGTAATTTTTTGTTTTGCTTTCCTTGTTTTGTGGACCAATAAAATTTACTTTCAAATTTTGAAGTTTGTTTTGTGATTATTTTTTTCCTGCTATGGATTTCAACCGCTGCAGCTGAAATAGTTTGGGCCTAAACCATCAAGTGTGATTTGTCTCTAAGATCTTTCCTGGTGTGTATGCATGAAATGTTTAGTCACCAGAAAAGGAAGGACAAAGCGGTAAGTAATGTTTCCTAGAACTGATGTCCAGACTGACTTTTTAAAGCACATGTGCAAGATGTAGGAAAAGCTGCAAACAGGGCCTGTTGGAGGTGGGGGGGGGGGGGGGGGGGGTGTGTTTTTTTTGGACAGGCTTGAAGTGCTGATTTACAGCGCTGTGCTTGAAACTAGCACAAGACAATCCTATTCTAATTGTGGGTTGTTTGAGGGAAGCCAATTGAGTGTTAGAACCCCTGCTAGTGTTTTTAGGTTGGGCTTTGTGTCCCTTTTCCTAAAATTGGCTTCACTTCCTGTCACACAGCTGAACAGGAAGTGAGGTTAAAACCCTACCAATGGTCTTTTCTTTGGGACACAGGTCAATCTAACTAGTGTCACCATTAAGCAAATTGCACTGCAGTGTACACCCCAAATGATTAGTTACTTTGGGGTTTAGTAAAGGCAAAGCCGCTCTGCAGTAGAAGCGTAGGCAATGAAAATCAGAAGGGAAGCACTGATGGTTTTTACTTCCAATCCCGCCAAGTTTTGAGTTTTCTTCCTTGCTTGTCCACTTGTAGTGCAAAGTGGATTTGCCTTTAGTAAATGGACCCCAAAGTCCAAGATTCCTACTAATTTGGGGTGTACACAGCAAAATGCCATTTCCAAAATGGGAAACTATTTATATTGATCTGTGTGTCCCCAACAAAACATTACTCAGGTGTTTCCCTCACTTCCTGTTTGGCTGTGTGGCAGGAAGTGAATGAATTAAGTAGAAAGTGACAACATTTGTGAGGTGTCTTTACCCTATCAGGGGTGCAGGCATCCCCAAAACAAACATGAAAATAGTTGATTTAACATTGGGTGGTGTTTGTGGGGGTCCCTAACACACATTCATACATATTAGCAACGCTGGATCGTGGCCTATTGGCATGGTTATATTTTCTTAAGCCTCTCAATAAAATGATCTGAAATTTGGGGTTAAACTGGAACAATAATCATCACTTTTATTTTTTGGATTTCTTTCATTTTGGATAGAGTTGGTGGGGGGGGGGGGGGGGGGTTAGAAGCTCTGTCAGTTTATTTTGTATTATCCCTGTCCGTTTGGGGAGATTGGCCTTCACTTCCTGCCCCATAGCCAAACAGGAAGTGATCGAAAAAGTAGGCAAATTAAGGGCCCCCCCAAGTCCCCCCCCACAGAACTTGTGTGTGTCCCCTGAAAATTCCTGGGTGGGTCATAAAAAAACAGGGTGTGGCCTTGACAGGAAGGGTGGGTCATTTTTCTATTAGGGGGGTGCCAAAATTTGGTCAGGCCTAGGGCAGCACAAAACCTAAATCTCCTACTGCACATTAGGGCTTATTTAGACAGGATCCAATTTACAGCATGTTTTTAGATTGTGGGAGGAAACCCGCACAGGGAGAACATGCAAACTCCAGGCAGATAGTGTCACGGGCGGGATTCGAACCAGCAACCCTTTTGCTGCTAGGTGAACATGCTACACACTACGCTACTGTGCTGAACGAACATGATTGCAGCTGAAAGCATGAGATGTTTTTTTTTTTACCAATTCCATGATTTCCAGCCTGGAGGACAGATGTGGGGTCTAATTGACCCCGCCTTTCTCTATAAAGAGGACCTGTCACACACTAGTCCTATTACAAGGGATGTTTACATTCCTTGTAATAGGAAGAAAAGTGAAAAATAATACAAACAAAGGGACAAACAAGTGCAAAAAATAAAATATTAAGTAAAAAAATAAAATAACAAAGGAATTTAAATGCTCCTGTCCCTAGTAGCTCGCACTCAGAAGCGAACACGCATGCAAGTCCCACCCACATATGTAAACATCCTTCAAACCCCACATGTGAGGTATCATAGCGTGCGTTAGAGCGAGAGCAATAATGTTAGCACTAGACCTCCTCTGTAACTCAAAAGTGGTAACCTGAGAAAAAAAGTCAAGCGTTGCCTATGGAGATTTTTAATAACGAAGTTTAGCGCCATTCCATGAGTGTGCGCAATATGAAAGCGTGACAAGTTAGGTATCTATTTACTCGGTGTAACATCATCTTTTACCTTATCCCTAAAAATTGGCCTAGCTTTACTGCTTTCTTATTTTGTCATTCATGAAACAGGTTTTTTTTTGGAAAGCCAAAAAAAAAAAAAAACGTTAGAAAATTTTTGGCACAAATACTGTTGGAAATGTGTCCGAAAAAATGGCCGCCACTTTATTCCCTAGGGTGTTTGTTAATAAAATATATATAATGTTTGGGGGTCCTGAGTAAGTTTCAAGGAAGAAAATATAATTGTTACATGAAGGAGAGAAGTGCCAGAATAGGCGCGGTATGGAAGTGGTTAAAGTGCACCAATAAAAGTGAAAAATTCCTTGAAATTTCGTACCATGGGGGGGGGGAGGCAATTAGGGGCGCCATCAGGAATTATGGGGCCCCTTACACAGCTTCAGGCATGGGCCCCCTGGAGCAGAGAATAGGGGGGGGGGTGCCGCCTGATATTAAGAAGGGGGGGGGGCTGCCGCAATTTGATAAGCGGGGGGTTCCTTTACTAAAAAATACATATAGAAAAATATATATTAAAAAGGGTGGTAGCCATCCGGGGGCCCTGGGGACCACTGGGCCCTTTAATAAAAAGAAACTTCTGGGCTCTTTAATGAAAAATAAATTACAATATCTACATATATAAAATAATAAAAAAGGGGGTTGCCTTGGGAGCTCTGGGCCCTTTAATAAAAAAAAACTACCAAAAATCTAAAAAAAAAATAACATTGGGTGGGAGCTGTGGTGGCTCAACGTGAATGGCACTGCGCTGACAAGCCGTTCACCTCTGCAGCCAAGGGTTCGGATCCCGGTCTCGGCTACATATGAATTGAGTTTGGTGGTGTCAGCCCAGCTCCCGGTGGGTGTGCTATGCAAGGTACGCCTGTGCTTAGTATAACCACCCCCCCCCCCCCCACAAAAAAAACACCACACTTGCACACACTTTGGCCATGAGGTCTCCTAAAATAAAGGGAGGTGAAGGACCTACAGGGCTGGCTGGGTGGGCTACACTCCTTCATAGGGGGAGTCCCTCTGTCCCATTGGGCTCCCAAGTGTAGCAGGTGGGGTGAGGCCCCCCTCACACCCACCATTGCCACCGGGGGCATGGAGAAGGATGGCGATTGCAAGTCCAGCTCCTCTCTCTCGACTTCACGCACAAAATACACTTTAAAAAAGAAATTAAAGTAAAAAGTAACAAACCTGGGGAAAATGTTTATAACATTTTTAGAAGCAAAAAGGGGCCCTCTGGGAGCTTTCAAAATTATATTATATATATATATGTTTAAAAAATAACCAAAAAATATATCATATGTTTTTTTTTTGATTTTTTTGTAAAGGTGGGGGGTTGTCATCTGGAGCCCTGGGGATCTCCGGGCCACTGGGGACCAGGCCACTGGGGACCTCCAGACCCCTAAACCAAAACATTGGCCCTTTAATAACAAAAAATTTGGGGGGTTGCCACCCGGGGCCCTGGGGACCTCCAGACTGCTAAAAAATATTAAATTCCAAAAATTGGCCCTTTAATAAAAAATCCTACAAAAACCAACTAACAAATATATATACAAAAAAAAAAAGAGGGGGGTTACCATCTGGGGCGCTGGGGGGCCTCCAGGCATCTGGGCACCTCCGGACCCCCGGGCCCCTTACAGGTGTACAGGGCCGCCATCATGAATTTTGGGGCCCCTTACACAGCTTCAGGCATGGGCCCCCTGGAGCAGAGAACCGGGGGGGGGGTGCTGCCGCATGAAATTGAGAAGCGGGGGGGGGGGGGGGTGGTGCCACAAATTGAGGAGCGGAGGGGCCCTTTACAAAAATTTTGACAGAAATAAGAAATAAAGAAAAATATATATAAAAAAGGGGGGTAGCCATCCGGGGCCCTGGGGACCTCTGTGCTCTTTATCAAATAAAAATACAAAAGAGAGAAAATACATATATATATATTTTTTAAATATAACATTTATCGAAAAAAAGTAAAAAAACAAGGGGGTAGCCTTCCAGGGCCCTGGGGACCTCTGGGCCCTTTCCTTAAAAAAAAAAACAAAAAATATATTAAAAAAATATATATATTTTTTTAAATATATATATTTTATTTTAAAAAAAGGGCTTGCCATCTGGGGCCCTTAGTGGCCTCCGGGCCCCTGGGGACCTTCGGAGCCCTTAAACAAAAAAAAAAAAAATTGTTTTTTTTGTTTTAGGGTGGTTCCCATCCGGGCCCCTGGGGGCCCCTGGGGACCCCCGGGCGGTGTAATGCCTGTACCCCCCTAATGGCGGCCCTGCAGGTGTACTGCCTGTACCCCCCTGATGGCGGCCCTGGGTGTAATGTCAGCATGTGAAAAATGACATTCTGAAGGAAAAAAGCCATTTAAAACTGACTCGCGGCTATAATGAATTGTCAGCTCTTGGAATTTGCAGGAGAATTCATTCATTAAAAACACCAAAAAAAAAGCGTGGGGGTCCCCCCAAATTCAATAACCAGACCCTTTAGGTCTGGTATGGATATTAAGGGGAACCCCGCCATCAATTTTTAAAAAAAATGACGTGGGGTTCCCCCCAAATATCCATAACCAGACCCTTCAGGTCTGGTGTGGAATTTAAGGGGAACTCCACTCCAAATAAAAAAAAAAATGGCGTGGAGTCCCCCCTAAAATCCACACCAGACCCCTTATCCGAGCACGTTGACCTGGCCGGCCGCAGAAAAGAGGGGGGGACAGAGCGCGGCCCCCCCCCTCTCCTGAACCGCACCAGGCCACATGCCCTCAACATTGGGAGGGTGTTTTGGGGTGCCCCCCAAAACACCTTGTCCCCATGTTGATGAGGACAAGGGTCTCTTCCCCACAACCCTTGCCCGGTGGTTGTGGGGGTCTGCGGGCAGGAGGCTTATCGAAATCTGGAAGACCCCTTTAACAAAGGGGCCCCCCAGATCCCGGCCCCCCCCCCTGTGTGAAATGGTAATGGGGTACCTTGTACCTCTACCATTTCACGAGTAAAAAAAATGTAAAGGGTTAAAAAAGACAAGAGCCGGTTTTTGACAAGTCCTTTATTATCTTCTTTCTTCTTTCCTTCGGGTTTCTTCTTCCTCCTCCTTCTTCTTCCTCTGCTTCTGTCTTGGGTCTTCTATTCCCGCATCTTGCCCGGCGTGTTCTTCCATCTTCTTCCGCTGTTCTTCTCGTCCGCATCTTCTTCTCCTTCTTGTTCTTCTTCGCCGGAGCGGCCGCTTCCAATTGAAATCCCCGCTGTCTGCCGGACCACGCCCCCCCCCTCTGACGCCACGGGCAAGCTCTTAGGAGTGTGCTGCCAGTGCGTCAGAGGGGGGCGTGGTCACATGTCAGAGGGCGGCCAATTCAATTTGAAGCTTGTGCGCGGCTTTTTCTTTGCAGGAGTCGCCGCTTCCAATTGAATTGCCCGCTTTCTGGAACATGTGACCACGCCCCCCTCTGACGCACTGGCACCACACGGGGACTTTCCTAAGAGCTTGCCCGTGGCGTCAGAGGGGGGGCGTGGTCCGGCAGACAGCGGGGATTTCGATTGGAAGCGGCGCCTCCGGCGAAGAAGAACAAGGAGAAGATGCGGACGAGAAGGACAGCGGAAGAAGATGGAAGAACACGCCGGGCAAGATGCGGGAATAGAAGACCCAAGACAGAAGCAGAGGAAGAAGAAGGAGGAGGAAGAAGAAACCCGAAGGAAAGAAGAAAGAAGATAATAAAGGACTTGTCAAAAACCGGCTCTTGTCTTTTTTTACACTGACACTTTTTTTTTCTCGTGAAATGGTAGAGGTACAAGGTACCCCATTACCATTTCACACAGGGGGGGGGGCGGGATCTGGGGGGCCCCTTTGTTACAGGGGTCTTCCAGATTTCGATAAGCCTCCTGCCCGCAGACCCCCACAACCACCGGGCAAGGGTTGTGGGGAAGAGACCCTTGTCCTCATCAACATGGGGACAAGGTGTTTTGGGGGGCACCCCAAAACACCCTCCCAATGTTGAGGGCATGTGGCCTGGTGCGGTTCAGGAGAGGGGGGGGGGCCGCGCTCTGTCCCCCCCTCTTTTCTGCGGCCGGCCAGGTCAACGTGCTCGGATAAGGGGTCTGGTGTGGATTTTAGGGGGGACTCCACGCCATTTTTTTTTAAATTTGGAGTGGAGTTCCCCTTAAATTCCACACCAGACCTGAAGGGTCTGGTTATGGATATTTGGGGGGAACCCCACGTCATTTTTTTTAATAAATTGACGGCGGGGTTCCCCTTAATATCCATATCAGACCTAAAGGGTCTGGTTATTGAATTTGGGGGGACCCCCACGCTTTTTGTTTTCGTTTTTTTATGAATGAATTCTCCTGCAATTGCCGGGAGCTGACAATTCATTATTGCCGCGAGTCAGTTTTAAATGGCTTTTTTTTTTTTTTTTTTTTTTTTTTTTCAGAATGTCATTTTGTGCAAAGACATATTTCTAACCACAGGAAAAGTGCGCTTTATTCACCTGCTGACATCCCCCCCCCCCCATGGTACGAATTTTAAAAAAATTATTCAAATGACGTGGGGGTCCCCCCAAATTCAATAACCAGACCCTTCAGGTCTGATATGGATATTAAGTGGAACCCCGCCATCAATTTTTAAAAAAAATGACGTGGGGGTCCCCCCAAATATCCATAACCAGACCCTTCGGGTCTGGTGTGGAATTTAAGGGGAACTCCACCCCAAATTAAAAAAAAAATGGCGTGGAGTCCCCCCTAAAATCCACACCAGACCCCTTATCCGAGCACGTTGACCTGGCCGGCCGCAGAAAAGAGGGGGGGACAGAGCGCGGCCCCCCCCCTCTCCTGAACCGCACCAGGCCACATGCCCTCAACATTGGGAGGGTGTTTTGGGGTGCCCCCCAAAACACCTTGTCCCCATGTTGATGAGGACAAGGGTCTCTTCCCCACAACCCTTGCCCGGTGGTTGTGGGGGTCTGCGGGCAGGAGGCTTATCGAAATCTGGAAGACCCCTGTAACAAAGGGGCCCCCCAGATCCCGGCCCCCCCCTGTGTGAAATGGTAATGGGGTACCTTGTACCTCTACCATTTCACGAGTAAAAAAAAGTGTCAGTGTAAAAAAAGACAAGAGCCGGTTTTTGACAAGTCCTTTATTATCTTCTTTCTTCTTTCCTTCGGGTTTCTTCCTCCTCCTTCTTCTTCCTCTGCTTCTGTCTTGGGTCTTCTATTCCCGCATCTTGCCCGGCGTGTTCTTCCATCTTCTTCCGCTGTCCTTCTCGTCCGCATCTTCTTCTTCTTCTTCTTCGCCGGAGCGGCCGCTTCCAATTGAAATCCCCGCTGTCTGCCGGACCACGCCCCCCCTCTGACGCCACGGGCGAGCTCTTAGGAAAGTCCCCGTGTGGTGCCTGTGCGTCAGAGGGGGGCGTGGTCACATGTTCCAGAAAGCGGGCAATTCAATTGGAAGCGGCGACTCTGGCAAAGAAAAAGCCGCGCACGAGCTTCAAATTGAATTGGCCGCCCTCTGACATGTGACCACGCCCCCCTCGGACGCACTTGCAGCACACTCCTAAGAGCTTGCCCGTGGCGTCAGAGGGGGGGGCGTGGTCCGGCAGACAGCGGGGATTTCAATTGGAAGCGGCGCCTCCGGCGAAGAAGAAGAAGGAGAAGAAGATGCGGACGAGAAGGACAGCGGGAGGAACAGAAGATGGAAGAACACGCCGGGCAAGATGCGGGAATAGAAGACCCAAGACAGAAGCAGAGGAAGAAGAAGGAGGAGGAAGAAGAAACCCGAAGAAAAGAAGAAAGAAGATAATAAAGGACTTGTCAAAAACCGGCTCTTGTCTTTTTTAACCCTTTACATTTTTTTTCTCGTGAAATGGTAGAGGTACAAGGTACCCCATTACCATTTCACACAGGGGGGGGGCCGGGATCTGGGGGGCCCCTTTGTTAAAGGGGTCTTCCAGATTTCGATAAGCCTCCTGCCCGCAGACCCCCACAACCACCGGGCAAGGGTTGTGGGGAAGAGACCCTTGTCCTCATCAACATGGGGACAAGGTGTTTTGGGGGGCACCCCAAAACACCCTCCCAATGTTGAGGGCATGTGGCCTGGTGCGGTTCAGGAGAGGGGGGGGGCCGCGCTCTGTCCCCCCCTCTTTTCTGCGGCCGGCCAGGTCAACGTGCTCGGATAAGGGGTCTGGTGTGGATTTTAGGGGGGACTCCACGCCATTTTTTTTTTAATTTGGAGTGGAGTTCCCCTTAAATTCCACACCAGACCCGAAGGGTCTGGTTATGGATATTTGGGGGGAACCCCACGTCATTTTTTTTTAAAAAATTGACGGCGGGGTTCCCCTTAATATCCATACCAGACCTAAAGGGTCTGGTTATTGAATTTGGGGGGACCCCCACGCTTTTTTTTCCCTTTTTTTAATGAATGAATTCTCCTGCAATTGCCGGGAGCCGACAATTCATTATAGCCGCGAGTCAGTTTTAAATGGCTTTTTTCCTTTGAAAAATGACATTTTGTGCAGAGACAGTTCTAACCACGGGAAACATGCGCTTTTTCACATGCTGACATTAGAGCCCCCCATAGTACGAAATTTAAAGAAAAATTACACTTTTATTATTGCACTTTTAGCATTATTAAAATCACTGCTCCCGAAAAAACGGCCGTTTTAAAAAATAAAAAAAGCATTGGTACATGTCCCCTGGGGCAGGACTGAGGTCCCCAAACACTTTTTAGGACAAAACTTGCAGATTAGCCTTTAAAATTCACTATTAAGATTTCCCCCCATAGACTTATACAGGGAGTTCGGCGGCGGCTTTAGTTATCAATCACATCGCGCTGCTGCTGCCGCCGGTTCATGCGCCTAATTAGGGATTCATCCAGCGCACTAATTAAGGCATGTACCGGCGCAGCGCAGATTCATTAGTAAATCAGCCCCAATGTTTTTCATGTTGTGAAATACACTTGAGTGTGGATAAACGGAAAATAGTTTTCATACTTTGCTTTCACAAAACCCAAAAAAGCTTTTTAAAAGAGGAGGAAGAGATGGGTTTGGGCATCGATTTTTTTGGTCATTTTGATTAGTCCAACTTTTATGTTCTAAGCAGATGACTGCAAGCTTGGAATCGTGGTCTTTTAGAGGCTACTTTAGGAGTGTAGCGTAAAGCTTGGAAACTATGTAGTTTGTTTTGTTGGAAGTTATCTTTCATTTTTCTCATTTCCAGTTTCCAATGTTTTTATTAAAGTTTTCAGATAAAAGTACAAAAACAGCATTTGTCATTGCAATGAAAGCGATCGTACATATACAAGTCGTTGAAAGTTATTGTTTTAACAAACGAAAACGAAAGTACAGAATACGAAAACCGTAAGATCCCACATAAACAAATGCTTTATTTTGTTGCGGTCGAATGTGCCCAACCTTAACTCTATTAGTCCAAGATTATTCTATATAGAGAGAAAAGATTCGACATTATAGAGAGAAAAGATCGCTGCTGGAATTGGGTGGGGGGAAGTCAAATAAAAATAATGATGATGATGAATGTTATTGGCTGATTGTAACCAAAGAGGACTAGCAGTAAAATAGCTAAAACTAACTGGACAATTCAACATGAACGACGAATATTCAACAAAGCATAGAAAAACACACAAACATCGAATCTGTCATTGAAGGCTTATGGTGTCTGTCGAATGTTCAAAGAAGATTCAATAGAGCAGCTAAACTGTATGACGCCGCAATCGTACATTTCTGGTCAAATGCTCGGCCCATAGGCTATAGAAAAATTCTAATGTTGGTTGACTAATAATAATAATTAAAGGAGTTGTAAAGGAATTTTTTCCAGTACTTTTTTCATACGGAAACAGACAACAAGGAATTGTGCAGAACAGAGAAGGATTACAGCAAAAACTAACAATGAGGACATGAAACCAGGACTGCATTAGGGTAAAGGAAGCTATTTAGCTGAAAAAAAAAATCCTTTAGTGACCCTTTAATAAATATAATTATTACTAGTCATACAACATTAGAATTCTTCTATAGCTTGTAGGTGGAACATTCAACCAGAAATGTATGATTCGACGTACAGTTTCGCTGCTCCGTCGAATCCTCTTTGAATATTCGACAGACACATAAGTATTCAATAGCAGATTCAACCTTAATTCATTCGGATTTTTGGACAAATGCAATTTCCAATAAAAAACAAAATAAATAAAAACCAATTTCGGGAGTAACTAAATACATTTATTTTTCGGACGAAATTCCGAAACAAAATATTTCAGTGTGCACATGTCTACTATTCACTGGAGTCCTCTTGTTGCACCATTCAACTATCGGGGTCCAAGTCAAACCAGGCTTGGGACCCGCTGACTGAACTTCCACCTGGCCCCAAGGACCCGTCTTACAATTCAAATAGAGATAGAAAAGAGAGAAAAGCTATTTCTCATTTCTTAAATGTGATCATTGAATTTCATAAACTGATGAATGCTTCCATCAGTGGTTATCTATGAATCAATGGACGTGACTGATAATATTCTTACTTAAAGGCCCGTTATAGTCAAAAATATAGAATTTTGATATTCAAATGGGGTTGGAGTCTTTTTTATGTTTATTAAAAGTCAGCAGCTACAAAAAGTGTAGCTGCTGGCTTTTAATAAACATACACTTACCTGTTCCACAGTCCAGCGATGCGACGCCCGGAGTTTCGCTCCTCTCCCCCCCTTCTCCGCCGACACCTCTATTGTAACTGTGGGCACCCGGCCGTGACAGCTTTTGGCTTCACGGCCTGGCACTCACAGCGCATGCGCGAACGGCGCAGCGCTCCCTGAGTGGACAAGCAATCGTCTGGGGCTTGCCACGTGTCCCAAGTGATCGCCAACATGGAGGGGCAGTCAAAAGGTGAAATATAACATATCGCCTAAGCAGTCCCTGGGCGGAGGGAGGAAGTGGGACAGGAAGTCACACTCCTACTGAAGCCCCCAAATCCCCCCCCCCCCAAAAAATGACATGCCAAATGTGGCATGTAAGGGGGCGAGGAGTGGTTTAAGCGGAATTTCCACTTTTGGGTGGAACTCCGTTTTAATCACTTCAATGAAAATATAAAAATACATTCATGTGTCTTCATTTATACTTTCTGACCAAGCTGTCCTGCAAAAGTGACAGTTACAGGAATTGGGACAAACCATGTCATACTGCTGGGGGCCACTTTTTATGGTCGTCTTTTAGGTTGGATTCACACCTATGCATTTTTTGTGCTTTTTGCATTTTGCAGATTTGCACTACATAGGAAACCGTGTTAAATGGGCTGTAGTGCAAATCTGCAAAATGCAAACAGCACTAAAAATTCATAGGTGTGAATCCAGCCTTTTTACTATTATTATTAATGTTATTATTAGATTTTTTCTATCTGTCTCTTTATATATTTTATCCTTCTCAGCAATTTGTATCTTTTTTCATCTTTTTTTTTCACTATTATGAAGTCTGTGAACACTAGTGGCACACACATGGTATCTCTGAAATGTATTACAGCTGATTTTCCCTTCTGTCAATTGTTTGCAATCAATTAAGACAATCAATTAAGACAATTATTGGGTGGAGCCTGTGATTTGTAGAGCTACTATTGTATTAAATGTAGTTATGATTATGACTAAGGCCTCATAGGATGAAATGCGTCAACTGATCTGCTTTAGCACACTGTGGTTTTTTGAATAAAAGTGAAGATTTTTTAAGACCAACAACTAGTGTGTGAATCATCTCTCTGCATTTTCTACTCAACTAAACAACTGTGGATCGAGCACCCGGGAGCTCTACTATCCGTATGTTATATGGGTAGTAGAACTGATTTTTCTGTTTGAAAACAGGATTTTCACCATTAAGCTTAATGTATACTACAGCTCCTAAACTTTAGTTTAGGAGCTCTTGGTGCTTTTTTTACCAAAGCTCCTAAACTTAAAAATTCCATGTACACATAGGCTTTTAGCATTGCTTACCAGCTGCTGTGATAAAGGGAGGTTCAACCTCCCTCTCCTGAACGCAAACGAATTTCGTTCAGGATAGGAACGTTTTGATCGTTGGCCGCAAAACATGGCAAAATCACTGTAAAATTGTGGTGAAGCATTTTGTGTTTTCCCAAAGCTGTGGTCATAGTAGGCTATGTGTACATGAAGCATAGGTAATATAATCAGTAAACCACATTGCTCCAAACACTCCCCACTTCTTGATCCTCTGGCTGCTGTTAGGAGCCTACCTGAGAGTGCATCCCCGATACATAGACCAAGGAAATAAATGGTGATGGAGTCACTGATTAAAAAGCAATTTAAAATGACACCAAAGCCCTGTGCACACGATCGGCTATCTGATGGAATCTAATCCGATGGATTTTTTCATCGGATATCTGATGAAGCTGTCTTACCTACACACCATCGGTTAAAAATCCAATCATGTCCAACGCAGTGACGTAAAACACTACGACGTGCTGAGAAAAATTAAGTTCAATGCTTCCGAGCATGCGTAGACTTGATTCTAAGAATGCGTGGATTTTTGACAGATGGAATTCCCCACAGACGATTAAAACAGGTTCTAAAACCGATGGGGCCCCCACAGGGTTGGTTCGTCCGATGAAAACGGTCCATCGGCTTTAAGCTTCACTTAAAAAAAAAAAAAAAAACATGTCATAATTGCCTGCACTGTGCAGTTAGTTTTGCACAGAGTAGGCCCGATACAGCTCTTCTGGGGTCCCACAGCAGCTCTCGCTCCTCCTCCCCGCAATAGATAGCCCCTTCTGGGAAGCTCTCTCCCAAAGGGGGTTACCGTGCGGGCGTGCTCCCGTATGACACGGCCCCGCTCCCTGATGCCTGCGACATTGAATTTGATTGACAGCAGCGGGAGCCAATGGCTGCGCTGGTATCAATCTATCAAATGTAGAGCCAAGAAACAGTGGAGAGAGCAACACGGGATGGCGTCCATGGAAATTTGGGGCTCAGGTAAAACGGGGGGGGGGGGGGCTGGGGGGCCGGAAAGTGCAAGGTGTTTTTTCACCTTAATGCATAGGATGCATTAAGGTGAAAAACCACAAAGGTTTACAACCCCTTTTTCTCCAGCAATGAAGGTGTGCAGAATAGTTTCCCACCTGTCCTACTCATACTTCAAAGTGTTTCACCCAGTCTTCATAATTAAGCCTTTTTTTTGGGTGAAACGCATTGGAGTACAAGGTAGACAGGTGGGAAGACTTTTTTTCTGGAATAAAATCAATTTTCCCATCACTGTTGTGACCAGTGTGTGGACCGTTCATTTCATTTTGACAAAAAGGTTGTCCCCTTGTTACAGAAATTGCAAAAATAAGGGATAGGATTAACAGGTTGTAAACTTATCTTACATGGGGGATTTATAGATTTTTTTTTTAGCTCCACCCTAAAGTGTACCTGTGCACACTTATAGCACACCCTCAATAAATTACAAAAAGCCTGTTTTCCAGTTCCGGTAAACCAACCCCTGGCTTTATCTCCAAGTGGGTTATTGACTCAGAAAAGCCATGCAGGGCAGGGGTATGCCATTGTTCGCATTCTTACTCCAGTTCAGTGTCTCACTAGGTAATGAATCAATGATCAACATTGCACCCTTACAAACATGCCAGCCATATTGTGTCTCGATCTGTTCATTTGAACTGTTCCTCAACATAACAAAAGCAGAAATTTATTTTGCCTGATATGCAGTTTGGTAATTCTGTGTATTTAGTGTAAGCTAAAAGTATTTCCTTGTTTTTTTTTAGACTGGAAGAAAAGAAAAAGGTGACCCGCTGAACATTGCCATCGATAAAATGACCAAGAAGACGCGAGACTTGCGGAGACAGGTGAGCTTCATAGTCTATACTTTATAGTCTTTTCAAATTCTGGTAAAACAGTATATAGCAGTATATAGCAGCAAAGTGTGTGAAAGAAGAATAATTTACACATTCAGCAATATTGACTTTTTGAAAAATACTCTTGGAAAACAAACAAAGGGAAAAGAAGTCGAAATTTCATGGTGGATAATGTTACAGTCCTGCTCAGTGAGGTTAGATTTTATTGGAAGATTTCTTTCTCTAGCTGTTCACCAAGAAACAATAAGAATACATAAAGATGGATAGAACAAAAAATCACACAGAACTATATAACAAATGTCTTTAGAGGGCAGGGGAAAAAAAGGTCTGCAGGAGTTTTATACAAATAGGATTTATTTTTTCTTTGGTTCAGGATGCATTTAATTTAATAACTCCATAACACAGAAGGGTAACCATGGACTGAAATATTAGAAGAAGTACAATAGCACACTAGCCTTGTTTAATAAAAAAAAGTCACATCAATTTGGTTTTAAAAAAAGTGGCAACTCACAATTTTGGTGCCGTAAGCATGCCTTGGGCAGTGGCTGGGCCCGATTGATGTTCTTGTGGTTGTGAATAGAACTACCCAGATGGTCCTGAACCAGGAGGGCTGAATGGAGGCTTCATAACTCTCAGGAGCCAATTAAGGCCCTTTACATTCTTAAAAATCAACAGACACTCACCCTTGGTAGCACCTTTTGGGGTGGAAGGGGAAGTGATTGCCAAGACACAGTGATTTCCACTTGAACAGAGATTACTCCTCTTTTTCTAAGTTGGTGTTTAATGGTTTTTAAGGGTGCAATGGGCCTTAATTGGCTCCAAGAGAGCTGAATGGTTTCAAAGCCCTCAGAAGCCAATTAAGGCCCATTGCACCCTGAATCATCAAACACCACCTTTAAAAGTAACTATCCCCCCCCCCCCACACACACACACACACTTTTGTTTTTAATTTTCTTTTACCTGTTAGGCAGAACCCACTCCAGTAATCTCTGTTCAAGTGGAAATCTTGGCCTCTTGGCAGTCACTACCCCTTTGCCCCAGAGGTGCTACCAAGGGACTTTGATTACCGCTTGCCCTGAGATTGCTGTAGTGGGTTCTGTCTAACAGGTACAGTAAGAGGTGATGAAATACAAAAGGGGAAGGGGAGTCACTTTTAAAGGTGGCGCTTGATGGTTCTTAAGGGTGCAATTGGCCTTAATTGTAGGGTTATGGAATCTCCATCGGGAGATGGACAGATGGCAAGGCAACAAACTGAGGCTTCCTCACCTTAGAAGGCAGATGATAAGTCCTGGCTAGGATGACACTCTGATCTCCCCTCCTCCTCCCTTCACTGTCTGAACCAGGGAGTGCCGGATGTGGTTGCGGGTTAACCATCGTTTTAGACCTCACTTTGGGGCCGTTGCTTATCCTCCCAGCTGAACAGGAAGTGGATCCTGTGACCCCTGGTCAATCGGGTCTTCGCGATTGGCTGGGAGAAGAATCAGGAAAATAGTATTGAATATTATTTGCTATTGTCACACAACTGGGTGGGCTCAGGCCGCAGTGCCCTCTAAGTACCCGCTAATCATGTGCTGCTGCTTCAGGAAAAAACCCCATTGGAATGCTTGCATCCAGTGCCCTGCATGTAGATTAGGGACTGGACACATGGATTAAGGGGTCGGCGCCCCTGCACCCCTTATGGATGGGCCGCCACTGGGCATCACCTAAAGTCTGTTCAGGATGTAAGACAGAAGTAATGAAGAAGTGTTTTTAAACACATTGGAAGATTGAGGTAAGCGTGTGCATAATAAATGGAAATGTGTTTTATTTTTACAAAAGAAGTACATTAAAGCTACTGTATATTGGTACTGGAATTTAGAAGAAAAGAAAAAGGTGAACAGCGGTGAAAGTGTAAGTTTAGTCAAAGCCTAACTTACTCTAAACCTACACTTTACTACATTCTAAGCCTAATCTATCTAGTCCTGTACAGAAAGAATCGCTATACTTATCAGTTTTGCAGCCGCTGAGCTGACAGTGGCAGCTTCAATGTGTAGGCATTTGCAGGAGAGACAACGGAAGTCCCATAGTAAGTCTAAGGCCGCGCACACACGATCAGACCGGTCCGATGAAACTGGTCTTAAGACCAGTTTCATCGGACCAATTCGATGGTGTGTACGGCCCATCGGACCGTTGTCCGTCAGACCAAAGTTTTGAAACTTGCTTTAAATTCTGTCCGACGGACCAAAACGATGGTTAGTACACAAAAGCATCGGACCAAAAACCAGCGCATGCTCAGAATCAAGTCTACGCATGCTTGGAAGCATTGAACTTCATTTTTTCAGCACGTCGTGTTCTACGTCACCGTGTTCTGGCCTGATCGGATTTTTGGCCCAATGGTGTGTACACACATCAGACCATCAGACCACTTCAGCGTGGTCCGATGAAAACGGTCCGTCGGACCATTCTCATCGGACTGGTCTGATCGTGTGTACGTGGCCTAAGGATGACACAGTCATTCCTGGTTGTCTCCTGCACACAGCAACCGCCACTGGGGACTGGATAAGAGTGGCTGCAGAACAGGCAAGAACAGGCAAGTATATAATTTTTTTAATTGGCTCCTGAGGGTTATGGAATCTCAATTGAGGTCTCTTGGACTTTTCATGTGGCAAAAAATTATATGAACTAAAATACCCTAAATACATCTAGAATACAAATCAGACAGTAACTACACAAAAAAGGAATATTGTTTTTTTGTTTTTTTTTTTGCCAAAGCAGTTCAATTACTGAAATTAAAAACTCCTGCTTCCAAAATCATTCTGCTCATCCATATTTACATTGATTTTACATTTTGTTGGGATCTCCCAAGGCCTAGCAATACATTTCCTCTTCCCAATAAGGAAAAGGAATTAAGAGGTTAATTTTATGTAGGCTGCCTTAGTCTGTCAAACAAACTGCACAAGAAACAGCCGTGGGTCCCAGAGCTACAGAGGACAGGTAGCTGCTCCTCATCATTTTCAAAGACATCTTTACATCTATGGCTAGCCTTAGAACCAGGAATAGGAGTAATAGAGTGATACTAAGGCATTCAATCAAATTTGGGCACAAAGAACAGCTGCAAGATCCAAAAAAACTGAAGTTATTTAATGGGGGACACTGATAAGGACAGAAAAAAAAGTTTGGAGGCATTTTCTTGGGTAGTTTCTCTATTAAAATCTTGATTGCCTTCCTTTACTGATAAGCCACCTTAGTCTTTCAGACTTCAGGGCAATAAAAGTTGACAAAATCTTCGAAAACTTCAACAGTATCCTATGACTAAAAGTCAGTTGAAATAACATTGGATTCACCCTGCTGCTTGATACATTTTAGTTTTATAGCTGAGCTAAAATTGTAGCTGTATTTTTTTTTCTATCTTTTATTTTTGTGTATCTTTATTTTTGTTGTCTCTGATAAAATGAATTTCTGCTAAATGTTTATTGGGATGACATTGGACTTTATGGGACACTTAAGTGCTTCAGGGGAAATGGAGAGTGGTTTAATACAGATGATTTACTTTGCCAAGCTGCAGTTATTTCCTTACCGCCTAATTATCGGGCTCAGTTTCATCTATTTCTCATGTACCATTTGCTGATACACATATAGCTTTCTATATTAGAACTCTTCACATGTTCCAGGTTTAAAGCAGGGCAGTTACTAGAAATCGGAGATAGTGGTGTATATGTATCCTGCTGCTGGAAGAAATGTTGTTTTCATGTACAAGGGGATATTATTTTAATTTAAAATATTTGTGTCTTGTATGAAGTTCTAGGTTAGAAGATATGATTCACCCTTATACTTGTTTATTATGATCAGCATCATCATCATCATAAGTTCATCATCACCATCATCCCTACCCATCACCATTCATTAACCTTCATCTTATATCATTTTTTCCTTAACACATATTGTTTTATTCATCTGCTGATCCTAATGAGAGTTATAATTGGGGATGCAGCAGAGCATTCCAGAATGAATTTATTTTTATTGTTTCCATTGAGAAAATACAGTTTAAATTCCTGAAGATAGAATCTCTTCAGCATCAGATCTTCTTTCTCTAAATCCTTGGAGATAGACCGATGGACCGTTTTCATCGGACAAACCGATCATGTGTGGGCCCCATCGGTTTGTTTTGCATCGGTGAAAAAATTTCCTATGGATAAAAAACGATAGTAAAAAACGATCGTCTGTGGGGAAATCCATCGATCAGAAATCCACACATGCTCAGAATCAAGTCGACGCATGCTCGGAAGTATTGAACTTCATTCTTCTTAGCACGTCGTAGTGTTTTACATCACTGCGTTTGGACACAGTCAGATTTTTGACCGATGGTGTATAGGCAAGACTGAGGAAAGTCAGCTTCATCGGATATCCAACGAAAAAATCCATCGGATTAGATTCCATCAGATATCTGATCCTGTGTACAGGGCTTTAGAGTCCTTAAAAGATAATCTCTCTCTAGTCCAGGATATCCTTATTTTTAAGATCTGGAAGTCGAAATTTCAAGGATCTCCTCTCATTAGAGACCTGGAAATAAAATGTCTCAGACTCGTGATCCTCTCCTTTTCCTTTTAAAGACCTGGGGGTAGATTCATGTAGAGATCTGACGGTGTATCTACTGATACACCGTCGGATCTGTGAGATCCGGCGCTCGGATCTATGCGGCTGATTCCTCGAATCAGGTTCCGCATAGATCTCCCTTAGAGCCGACTGGTGTAAGTGAGTTACACTGTCGGTTCTTAGGCTGCATTCTACCGCCGTCCGCTAGGCGGCGCTTCTTTTTTTCTACGCGACGAATATGCAAATGAGGAGAACCGCCGATTCAGAACTGAACGCCCGGCCGTCGCTTTTTTTTTACGCCGTTTGCGTTCGTCTCTTTCCGGCGGATCGTTACCCCTGCTATATGCGGGGTAAGTGCGGCGGATCCTATGTTAAGTATGGCCGTCGTTCCCGCGTCGAGTTTTGAATTTTTTACGTCGTTTACGTAAGTCGTCCGGGAATACGGCCATACGTTAATTGCGTTAACATCGAAAACAATGACGTCCTTGCGACGTCATTTAAAGCAATGCACGCTGGGAAATTTTGCCGGCGGCGCATGCGCAGTACGATCGGCGCGGGGACGCGCGTGATTTAAATAGTAAACTCCCCCTAGCCGCGGAATTTGCATTCCGCCGGGGGATTTACGATCCGCCAGGGCTAATTACGAGGCAAGTGCTTTCTGAATACAGCACTTGCCTCAAAAACTGGCGCAGGCGGATCGTAAAAAAGATAGATCACGCGGATCAAAAGGTCCGCTGATCTACATGAATCTACCCCACGGAGTTAAAATCTCTCTGGCCCAGGACCTTTTCCAATTAAAGACCCAGAAGAAACGTAGGATGTCTCTGGTTTCATGATGTCATCAATCTAAAAACCCAGAGATATGATATCTCTGGCCTAGGATCTCCTCCCATCAAATAGAACCTTTATGGTCCAGGATCTCTTCCCATTAGAGACCTGTAGATAGAATGTTTCGGTCTGAGCTTTCCCTCCAGTCCCCCAATAATAAGCCAGAGGCGGAATTTCTCTGGCCTAGGATCCCATTCAATTAAAGACCTGGCAGTTAGAATATCTTTGGTCCAAGATCTCTTCTAACAAGAGGCCTGAAGATAAAATCCTTAGAATCTCCTCCCAATAAATATATGGGAAGGAATTTTCAGGAAGTCACTTCATACAGTAGTATCCACAAACCACCTTGATTATTAATACTGTGTTTCCCCGAAAATAAGATCTACCCTGATAGCAGGATTTTCGGGGATGGCTGCAATATAAGCCCTACCCCAAAAATAAGCCCTAGTAAAGTGCGTTAAAAAAATGTAATCCACCTTGCAGAACGATTACACCGCTATAAGGTGTGCGCGTCTTCCTTTGTAACTGCATTGTGCAAATACTTTATTTACAAACTCTCTGAAGGTCTTCTCCTCTCCTCCTGGTTGACATCACACACAGCCCCGCCCCCTGTTCCCGGTGAATTTGAAAGACAGATCACCTGTCCCATCCTGGGACAAGTGACATGAATCAAAGTTCCCCGGCCACAGGGCGGGGCTGTATGTGTCGCCAAACGGCTGCATTGGTGGATACGGACGAAGCTGCATTGGTGGACACGGACGAAGCTGCATTGTTGGACATGGGTGAGGCTGCATTGTTGGACATGGGTGAGGCTGCATTGGTGGACACTGGTGAGGCTGCATTGGTGGACACGGGTGAGGCTGCATTGGTGGACACGGGTGAGGCTGCATTGGTGGACACTGGTGAGGCTGCATTGGTGGACACAGGTGAGGCTGCATTGGTGGACACGGGTGAGGCTGCATTGGTGGACACGGGTGAGACTGCTTTGGTGGACACGGGTGAGACTGCTTTGGTGGACACGGGGAGGCTGCTTTGGTGGACACGGGTGAGGCTGCTTTGGTGGACACGGGTGAGGCTGCTTTGGTGGACACGGGTGAGGCTGCTTTGGTGGACACGGGTGAGGCTGCTTTGGTAGGCACGGGTGAGGCTGCTTTGGTGGACACGGGTGAGGCTGCTTTGGTGGACACGGGTGAGGCTGCTTTGGTGGACACGGGTGAGGCTGCTTTGGTAGGCACGGGTGAGGCTGCTTTGGTGGACACGGGTGAGGCTGCTTTGGTGGACACGGGTGAGGCTGCTTTTGTGGACACGGGTGAGGCTGCTTTTGTGGACACGGGTGAGGCTGCTTTTGTGGACACGGGTGAGGCTGCTTTGGTGGACACGGGTGAGGCTGCTTTGGTGGACACGGGTGAGGCTGCTTTGGTGGACACGGGTGAGGCTGCTTTGATGGATACGGGTGAGGCTGCTTTGGTGGACACGGGTGAGGCTGCATTGGTAGACACGGGTGAGGCTGCATTGGCATAGGCTATAGGCTATTGTATTTATATTCTGCTTTGACACTATTGCACCTTATCACATGCCTGACGAAGGGTCCCTGTGTGGCTCTGAAACGTTGCACTGCATTATAGACACAGGTAGGCAGCATTATCTACACAGGCAGCCTGCATTATAGACAAAGGTAGGCAGCATTATGGACACAGGTAGGCAGCAGTATGGACACAGGTAAAAACGTTATGAAAAAATAGAGCATGGTCGAAAAAAAAATTGGCTATTTTTTAGAACCTGCAAAATGCTCTGAAGCCCACACACGATCATTTTTAATGACATTTAAAAAAAACTTTATTTTTTAGAACACGAAAAACGGTCGTGTGTACACGGCATTAGTACCAGATGCCCCTCATTAGAGATTCACAGCTTACAAATAACAAAAAAAGTCGATGGTGCATGTACTAGACTCATCTCTTCTCTTCTTTTTTTTTTTTTTATTACAGTTTTTTAAATTGCAATATACTTAGATAGTAAAAAAGCCAACGTTCTTCATTGATTTTGTTACCGGGCCTGATAATTTGTAGTTAGACCCTTGAAAATAATGCTGCATTATAGCAAAATGTATGAGAAATAATGGCAAACATGTTTCTGGAGCTTCAGTGACAGTCTACCACTTGGAAAAATTACAGCATTCATCAAGGAAAAAAAACCTATAATGTTTCAGTGCAAAATGTGACCAATTCATCTGGCGGCGGGCAGGTTTTGAGAATTATTCAGTAATGTATTTGCGGCAGGACCAAAGAAATGTTCCGCACAGCAGGGTATTAATTTGTCTCTGACTTCAGAGGCTGCTGAACATATTCCGAGGGCTGACATCGCTGAACTTTCCAATCTCTTCACTACTGCGCCAAAAGAACCCGCAGAACTCCGAAAGTAAATGAAATAATTCAGAAGAATATGATCCTTATTTTCAAATGGTTAACTTTATCTCTGGATGTTTCACCATCCTCCACAATGTTATCTGGAGCATATCATACAGGCATGCCATCCCTTGAGATTTGGTGTCAGGCTTCGAAAGTTTTGCAGTGATGGTTCCATGGAAAAATACTGTGAAAATATAAATTACTACTATAAGGGAATTTTGCAGAATATGTAAATATTTTAGTGCTTTAAAACCTTGGTGTATTAAAGGAAAACTAATTTTGTTGAAAAATTGATATAAGCTGTTTTGTGATTTAATGTTTAATTTAATTTTCCATTTCAATCCACATCTAGCTATGATTTGCTAAAACTTACGAAAATGTTGCTTCCTTGTAATCGTGGCAACAGTGAGAGTGACTTTTAAATTATACATGTACAGAACACCCCCAGTGAGCTAATCTTCTGTTCATGGGATGATCTTACCATTTAATGGAGGTGAGCAAAGACCAACATGCTTACCTATTCCCACCCGGCCATTGCATATATACGGCCAGGTGGACGCTCTCTCCTTCTGAGTGGACGTTCAGGAACGAAGGAGGGGGATCGCACTCACGCGTACCCACACAGTGGCGCGATCCAAATGTGCGGGTGTCACCAGGACACGGCGCATCTCCGATCGGCAGGAAGGCTTTGTGATTGGCCCTCCTGATCACATGACGGCCGTGTCCAATCACAGCCGTCATGTTATGTAAAGAGCCGGTCGCTAGGCGATCAGCTCTCCTTTCCTCACACAGAATTGTCGGTGAGAAGAGGAGGACGGATGGCTGCAGCCGGCTGGTGATCAGTGAGTATGAGTTTTTTTTACAGATTTTTACACACTGATCACCAGCCTAGTGTCCCCACACATGTAAACACACAAAGTCCCCACACAATGTCCCCAAAACACATGTTCCCACACAGGAAAAACACCTGTCCCCACATATGTAACAGTAAAGTCTCATGTCCCAATGATTTTCTGCACACATATGTCTGTGATCATCTGCGGACATCTGTCTGTGATCACATAAACCAATTATTATACACTTAACAGGATTTTTTTTTCTTACCAAAGACATGTAGCAGAATACATTTTGGCTTAAATTTATGACAAAACAAAATTTTATTGGATTTCTTTTAATCGCCTGAGGACCGCTACACGACGATATACGTCGACAAAATGGCACGGCTGGGCACAAGGGCGTACATGTATGTCCCCTTTAAGATCCCATCCATAAGTTGCGAGCGCGCCGCCACCGGCACGTTCGCGACCCGGTCCTCTTCTCTGTGACCATCCCCGTGGGAACAGCGGATGCGATCACTGCCGGTGTCCCATGATCAGGTAACAGAGAGGAAGAACGGGGAAAGGTAAGTGTAAACAAACCTCTCTCCATGCTTCCTAGTGAGCTTGTCACTGATCGTCTGTTCCCTGTCATAGGGAACGACGATCAGTGATGTCACACGCCCAGCCACACCCCCCCACAGTAAGAATCACACATTAGGGAACACTTAACCCCTTAACCTCTACAGCGCCCCCTCCTGGTTAACCCCTTAACTGCTAGTGTCATTTTTACAGTAACCAGTGCATTTTTATAGCACTTTTCGCAATGGTCCCAAAAATAGTGTCAAAAGTGTCCGAAGTGTCCGCCATATTGTCGCAGTCACGATAAAAATCGCTGATCGCGGCCATTACTAGAAAAAAAATATATTAATAAAAATACAATAAAACTATCCCCTATTTGGTAGATGCTATAAATTTTGCGCAAACCAATCAATAAATGCTCTTTGCGTTTTTTTTTACCAAAAATATGTAGAAGAATGCGTATCGGTCTAAACTGAGGATATTTTGGGGATATTTATTATACCAAAAGGTAAAACATAATGAATTTTTTTCAAAAATGCCGCTCCCTTTTTGTTTATAGAGCAAAAAATAAAAACCTTAGAGGTGATCAAATACCACCAAAAAAAAGCTCTATTTGTGGGGAAAAAAAGATGCCAAATTTGTTTGGGAGCCACGTCGCACAACGGCGCAATTGTCAGTTAAAGTGACGCAGTGCTGAATTGCAAAAAGTGCCCTGGTCTTTAAGATGCATAATGGTCTGGGGCTTAAGTGGTTAAAATACCGTAGAAAGAAGAAAATATTGTTTTTTTTCCCAAATTTCCTCTCTTTTTTTCGCTTATATCGCAAAAAATAAAAAAAGGTCTATTTGTGCGATCAAAATTATAAAAATGGCATCTGGGTACAGCGTAGCATGACCGCTCAATTTTCATTGAAAACGCGAGAGAGCTAAAAAGCTGAAAATTGGTCTGGGAAGGAAGGGGGTGAAAGTTCCCGGTATTGATGTGGTTTAAGCCCAGCCTTAGTGGCAACCATGGCTCCTATAGATACAGTGGAGATATTATTGTAGACATGAAGGCACATGAAATAGACGATGGCCCTGGTTAATAAATATGGTAACTGAATAAAAGTAGTTTGATCCTTCTGAAGAGAAAAACAGATGAAGTCATTGTCAGGGAGTACTGTAATCTACGAGAGAGGTAATAAATAAATACCTGGAAATATTACACTGACATATTAAGAAGGTTGCATGAAATGAGCATAAAAATATACATCTAATATAAGTACCGTAGGTCCTTCTTTTGCCTTCAAAATGGCCCTGATCCATCATGGCATGGATACAGCTAGACCTTTGAAGGTATGCTGTGATATCTGGTACCAAGCTGTCAGTAGCAGATCGTTTCGTTCTGTAAGTTGTGAGATGGGGCCTCCATGGATTGGACTTGTTTTTCCAGCACATCCCACAGATGCTCGATAACTTTAAGTCAAGTCAAGAGCTCAAACTTATTGTTGTGTTCCTCAAGCATTTTTCCAGGGTGGTAGGGAGCATTATCTTGCTGAAAGTGGCCACTGATATCAAGGAATACTGGCCTAGATTCACAAAGCGATTACGCCTGTGTAAATGTTGTTAGACAGGAGTAATTTCGATTTACGAGCGTTTTTACGCTAGTCGAAATCCTCAAACCATGAAAAGACACCTGCGTGCTAAATTTCGACTTTATTACGTGTTAGTACGCCTTCAGATCTACGCTGCCTGAAAATTGCGGCCACTGGGCGGACTTCCTGTTGTTTTTCACCTTCATGGTATGCTAATGAGCTTTTGCCTGGAATCCACAAAATTTCGCTCTTCAAACGCAATCTCTTACGGCACCTTTAGTCATCTTTTTTTTCCGTTTCACTATACCAGCTTTTTGCTGGTCTAATATTAGACAGCCCATGTTAAGTATGGCCGTCGTTCCCGCGTCGAATTTCAACGTTTTTCGATTTCTTTTATTATTTTTAACGTAAGTCGTCCGGGAATAGGAATGTTCGTAAACGCCGCTACTCAAACAACGAATGACGTCACGACGTGATTTCGCGCAATGCACGGCGGGAAATTCCTGAACAGAGCATGCGCAGTTCGATCGTCGCGGGGACGCGCTTAATTTAAATGCTTCACGCCCCCTACTCACGTATTTCGATTGCGCGGCGGAAAAAAAATACGATACAATAGCGTACGCGCAAAAAAACTACCTGAATTCGGCGTAGAGTCTGGTGATAGACGGCAGCGTAGCGTATTTCGATTACGCAGCGGAAGATTACATCTATGTGAATCTGCCCCACTGTTTCCATGAAGGGGTATACTTGATCAGCAACAATGTCTATTTAGGTGGTACATGTCAGAACATCGCCCAAGCATCACACTGCCTCTGCCTCTTGCCTTCTTCCCATACTGCATCCTGGTGACATGTCTTCCCCCGTCAAGTGATGCACACAAACCCACAGCCATTGACATGATGTAAAAAAAAGTGTCCACATCAAATTATTAATAAAAATGCCATAAAACTATCCCCTATTTTGTAAACGCTATAAAATGTGTGCAGACAAATCGATAAACGCTTATTGCGATTTTTTTTAACTAAAAATAGGTAGAAGAATATGTTTCGGCCTAAACTGAGGGAAAAAAATATATATATTTTTTGTGGATATTTATTATAGCAAAAAGTAAAAAATATTGTCGCTCTATTTTTGTTTATAGTGCAAAAAATAAAAACTGCAGAGGTGATCAAGTACCCCCCAAAAAAATCTCTATTTCTGGGAAAAAAAGGACGTAAATTTTGTTTGGGACGACCGTGCAATTGTCAGTTTAAGCGACGCAGTGCCGAATCGCAAAAAGGGGCAAGGTCCGGGTCTTAAGTGGTTAAACCTAGACTAAGCCCTGATATAGCTATTTTACCTTTATTTTTATTTTTTGAACCCAATTAATGCAAATGATAAATGATTATTCAATATAAATAATACTGTATAATCTATTTATTTGAAAAAAAAGAGAAGGGTGGGATATCAAAAATAACAAAAGCGCAGAGGAGCGAAGGATAAATTGCAGAAAGTACATTTGCGATGGCCTTCATTTGAATGGCACCAATAATCGCGGTGCGGTTCTGCCCCTATTGTCACGCAACAAATAGCGCTGCAATCGCGGTAACAAGGCATGAAGCTTGTTGCCCAAAAGTAGCTTCGGAAAATGTTTAGGGTGACAAACTTCATGGGCTGATTTCTAGTGCACATAAGCACAAATTAATACCCCAAATTAACTTTATCGTATCACAAAGGGGGTTAACACGCCCCCTTGTGATAGCTTTGGGTAGGCGATAGGACAGCGCCAAAACCAAAATCATTGTCACTTCTGGGATAATTCATCACAATGGAGATGGGGAATAGAAGTTCTTCCATATCTTCTGTGGGAAGCTGTCCCAGGCCCCCTAGAGTAACGGGAGAGCACAGGGTGCATCACGGGGGCAGCAACAGTGGGAGGAAGCCTTTTACAGTGCTGTAAAAGTGATCGGGTGGATGTTAAGTTGCCATAATCGCTTTTACAAAACAGCCGTTGAATATAAACAGTACCAAGGTCAGCCATGCTCTTGTAATAACAACTTGCTCACAATGCGTATATGTGCACTATATTACCAAAAGTATTGCCTCTACATGAACTTTAATGACACCCCAGTCTTAGTCTGTAGGGTTGAATAGTGAGTTGGCTCACCATTCACAGCTATAACAGCGTCAACTCTTCTGAGAAGGCTGTCCACAAGGTTTAGAGGTGTCTCTATGGGAATGTTTGACCATTCTTCTAAAAGCACATTTGTGAGGTCAGGCACTGATATTGGATGAGAAGGCCTTTCTCACAGTCTCTAATTCATCCCAAAGGTGTTCCATTGGGCTGAAGTCAGGCCAGTCAAGTTCCTCAACCCAAACTCGCTCCTCCATGTTTTTAGAGGACTTTGTTTGTGTACTGGTGCGCAGTCATGTTGGAACAGGAAGGGGCCATCTCCAAACTGTTCCGACAAATATGGGAGCATGAAATTATCAAAAATGTCTTGGTATTCTGACTCTTTAAGAGTTCCTTTCACTGGAACTAAGGGGCCAAGCCCAACCCCTAAAAAACAACTAAAAAACACCATAATCCCCCCATCCACCAAATGATTTGGACCAAAGCAAAGTCCAAACAGACATGGATGAGTGAGTTATGGGTGGAAGAACTTGACTGACCTCAACCCGATAGAGCACCTTTAGGATGAGTTAGAGCGAAGACAGCGAGCCAGGCGTTCTGGTCCAACATCAGTGCCTGACCTCACAAATGCGCTTCTGGAAAAATGGTCAAACATTCCCATAGACACACTCCTAAACCTTGTGGACAGCCTTCCCAAAAGAGTTGAAGCTGTTATAGCTGGAAGGGTGGGCCAACTCAATATTGAACCCTACAGACTAAGACTGGAATGCCATTAAAGCAGAGTTTCACCTAAAAGTGGAACTTCTGCTTAATCCACTCCTCGTCCCATTACATGCCACATTTTGCATGTCATTTTTTTGGGGGGGGGAGTGGGGGCTTCAGGAGGAGTGGGACTTCCTGTCCCACTTCCTCCTTCCGCCGAGGGGCTGCTAAGTCGATACGTCATATCTCCTTTTGGCAGCCCCTCCCTGTAGGCGATCGCCTGGAACACATGACAGGTCCCAGTCGATCGCCTGTCCAATCGGATGGCGCAGCGCTACTCGCGCATGCGCATTGGGTGCCCGGCCGTGAAGCCGAAAGCTGTCACGGCCAGGTGCCCACACTTAGAATAAAGACGCCGGCCGGGGAGGGGGGGAGAGGAGCAGAGCCCCTGCCTGGAACACCCCTTTAAAGTTAATGTGCATGTAAATACAGGTGTCCCAATACTTTTGGTAATGTAGTGTATATCGGTCAGCAAGTGGTAATTACTACCAGAATATTTTGGAAACCTTCACCACCATACCATTGACTTGCTAACAATCCATCCCTTGTATCTTATAATCACAATTGTTTGGTATCACTTAATCGCTATAATTATATAGATTGGTCATTTCGTTCAATGTGAAAAATGATCTAAATATTCTTTGTGAGGACAGAGGTACGTAGTCTACTGCTCTCTCACCATTTCCTTTCTTTCCTTTTTTTTTTCCCTGTCCATACGCCAAACTCTAACTAGATTGCGCCCTGAGAACAATGTTGACAATAGTGACAGTTTGTGGCTGCGGGGCACAAAAGTTGTTAGTGTCACTCAGCTAGGCAAACTTTAAATATCAAAGTGCACCACAGTAACCTTCAAAAAACAGTTCATGCTAATAGTGAAGGACAGGCTTCATCCATTAACACATGTGAGAAGGTCGTCAGGGCTGAGCTTTGATTTCTCATAATGTGGCAATTTGCTTCTCAGGGGGACCGAGGTGTTACCTTTTTTTTTCTCATCTGTTAATGTGTGGATGTTTAGAAAGACTTCTTCACAAAAAATAAAAAAATTAAAAAGCATAATCCTATGGGATTTTCTGGTTTTTAGCAGCTCAATGCACACTGAGGTTGACTGAACATTTTTTCTGCAAACATTATGCTTTATTCATGCCAGGGCTGCGAAGGGGGATTTGCTCTACTGCTAAAAAAGTATCATTGCTTCTAATATGTTTTTGATGAAAAAATATGGATATCCTGAGTTGTCACCCGCTAAGAAAGTACTGTTTCAATCCCTGATAAAAATATGCTTAAAGCACATTTATTGAAAAGTAATACAGAATATTATTTTTTTGCATTTGCTTGAAATCTGCTAAAGAATAGATACAGTACTTTTTTTTTTATTATTATTATATACAGTATTATACTATTTTAGTAGGTTATTATTTATGCTGGTCAGGGTTAAGCCTTAATGGCATTCCTATTTTGTTAAAAATAAATATTGCATTTAAAATTGCGAATTTGTATTTTAATATCATTTAAAGTATCTTTCCATTTCAAATTGAAGCTATTGAATTCTTTGTGTGCTTAAAGCATGTTTATTGGAAAGTAATATACCATATAAAATGTTTGCATTTACTTGTATTCTGTTAAAGAATAGATATAGTATATGTACAGTAATATACTATTTTAGTAGTATAATATTTATTATTTATTCTGGTCAGGGTTAACCCTTAAAAAGAGAATTCCTCATTTGTTTAAAAAAAAAAAATATATATAGCATTTTAAAATTGCCACTTTGTATTTTAATGCCATTAAAAGTAAATTTCTATATCAAATGTAAGCTGATGAATTTGTGTTTATAGCACATTTAATGGAAAGTACTGATGTATCTTTAATTTTTGTACTTGATTGTGTTTTGTAAAAAAAAAAAAAGATTTTCAGGTAGAATATAATTTATTATTTATCCTGGTCAGGGTTAAAACTTAAAAGGGAATAATAAAAAAAAAAAGCACAAACCATACAAGCTATTTTTCAGTTTAACGTTATGAAAATTACCTTTACATTTAAATCTTAAGCTGCTGAAGATTTCCAAAGCAGTTAAAATTTCAATGCAATCTTTGTTATATTTCCCTGATAATATTGTTGTTTGTGCTGTCTATACATCAACCTAAATGGAATTGTATTTATCGAATTGAATGGAAATGTATTTACCATATATGGCTCTGTTTATATGAAATTCTTGCTATAAAAAAATATATATATAAAAAAAAAAAAATCAATGCAATATGGCAGAATGAAGCATTTTGTCCCCCTTCCCACCCCAAAAATCTGTCAGAGAAACTTGATCATATTTTAACACATAGCCATGCTTATTTTATTAAATGTTTTTCCATTTTTGATTCGATCTATAAAAATCTTTATCAAAGTTAGATTGTGGGGGTGATTAATTGCTTAGTTTTTTGTGATTACTCGCAATTTTATTTGCAATTCCCATTGGGTAGAAAGTGGTTTAAACTGTCTGAAAACTGCTATATGTATGGTAAGTGATACAGCACGGTTTAGATTTAAAGGAAAAAAAAATGCTAACAGTATAGGGTCTTCGTTGTAAGGATTGTTAGCCTTTGGAATTGCTAACCCGAAAAAGTGGTAATGACCAACTTTATGTAAATGTTGGTTGTCAAAGAAAGTGGTGGAGGCCAGCAATGGGTTGACAAAGGGATGTACTGAAGACCAATAGTATAGCAGAATTTAAATGTTAATTGGAGGCCTTTAATATTAGAAATGTCAAACCCAACTATAATTTGCTGGACTCGTTTGTGGAAGGTATTTATCTCACCGCCATTAACAGGGTCAATTCTTGCTCTTAATATGAGGATACATTGGCAAATGCCTTACTGTGGCTTCATATTTTCTTATGTTTTAAGATTATAAGAATAGTGGTAGTGATAATTAGAGCGGGTCTTTGGCCCTTTCCATCTTTATTTATTATGTTTCTACTGTATATACTCAAGTATAAGCCGACCCGAATAGAAGCCGAGGCACCTATTTTTACCACAAAAAAAATGGGAAAACTTATTGACTCGAGTATAAGCCTAGGGTGTCCATCTCCATGCCTCACTGTGCCTCACTTTGCCTCACTGTGTCCACCTGCATGCCTCACTTTGCCTTACTGTAAACATGTCCATGCCTCACTGTGCCCATGCCTCACTGTGCCCATGCCTCACTGTGCCCATGCCTCACTGTGCCCACGACTAGAATTATGTTTAACATGGGAGTATATAGAAGGGGTGCCCGGCTTTGAAAAATCGGTGCTCCCCGGCTGTAGGTCTTCCAGACAGAAAACTTTGCACAGAGGAGAACTGGGGCTACATGTGTGCCGAGTTTCAGCTGATACCGAGTCCCCAAGTTACCGGAGAAATTACCGTTTAACATGGGAGTCTATGGAAGGGGTGCCCGGCTTTGAAAAATCGGTGCTACGGACAACAAACTTTGCACACTTGTAGAGGAAGAGTAGGGCTATATGTGTGCCAGTACCGAGTCTCCAAAGTCTGGGAGATCAGGCACAAAAAGGTGACTCGAGTTTAAGCCGAGGGAGGCATTTTCAGCACAAAAAAATGTGCTAAAAAACTTGGCTTATACTCGAGTATATACGGTATGTTGTTATTTACACTATAAACTCCTATGTCTAGAAAACACTCGGTTTAAAGTGTATGCAAACCCTGAGATTGAATTTCTCTTACTTGTCTAATTTTGATCTGTTAAATATATCATTGGAAGCATTTGGTTATATCTGTTCTATAATTGTCGGAAATCTAGTGCAGTTCTTTGTCCATTGCACTCCGCAGTGTTATCTAAAGCAATGTTATCAGCCCTGCCCAGTTCTCCTCTGAAATACAAATGGAAATATAAAGCTTCATTAACACTTGGCCGTGATTTACAGCGGTGCGATTTTGCTGCAGTTTTGCCACGTTTTGTTGTTTTTCCGTGGTCAGCATTTAAAATGTTCCTTTTCTAAACGCGATTCTTACGCAATCAGGAGAGAGAAGTTTAGGGAGGTTGAACCTCACCTAACCACAGCAGCTCCTAAACTCTGCTAAATGTCAATGTGTACATGGATGCATAGGCTTTTATGGAGTTAGGATTAGGAGCTTTGGCAAAAGAAAAACACCAAAAGTTCCTACATTTTCCAGATTGCTAGCTCGGATAAGGGTCTGGTATGGATTGTTGGGGTGAACCCCACGCCATTTTCTTTTTATTTGATGCAGTGTTCCCCTTAAAATCCATACCAATCCTGAAGGACCTGGTAATGGAATTTAGGGGGACCCCCATGCATTTTTTTTTTCAATGACTTTCAACAACTTTGATCTGTAATGCCGGGACCCGACAATTCTTTCTAGCCACGAGTAGTTTTAAATTACTTTTTTTCCATGTTTTCCATTAAATTTTGTGCAGAGACTGTTATAAACACGGGAAACATGTGCTACTTTACAGGCATACTATAGAAACCCCCCTAGGTACGAAATTTAAAGGAATATTTCACTTTTATTGTTTCACTTTAAGCATTATTAAAATCACTGCTCCTGAAAAAAACTGCAGTTTTTAAAACTTTTTTTGCATTGATACATGTCCCCTGGGGCAGGACCCGGCTCCCCAAACACTTTTTATGACAATAACTTGCATATTAACCTTTAAAATTAGAACTTTAGATTTCTCCCATAGACTTTTAAAGGGTGTCAAGTGGCTTTTCGAATTTGCCGCGAACACCCCAGATTGTTCACTGTTCGGCAAACGGGCAAACAGCCAATGTTCGAGTTGAACTCATGTTCGACGTGAACATAAAGCTCATCCCTATAGGACACTTACCGTTCCTGGAATCCCTCGATGTTGGCACCGCAGATAATGTTTCCATCAGCTGTCGGATGCTGCAACCGCCATTGCGAGGAAGAGAACCCGGCAGTGTAGCCTATCGGCTTCACGCCGAGAACCCTACTGCGCATGCACGAGATCCCGCTCCTCTCTCCTATTGGTCCGAAGGCCGGGAGAGGAGGAGGGAGCACCAGGGTGACATCACAGGCCACGGCCCAGACCCCCAGAAGTGGGAAAGGATACCTGTCATAGACAGGTATCCTGTCCACTCTCCCCACAAAAGGTGCCAATTGGGGCATCGGAGGGGGGAGGAATCTGATGAACAGAAGTTCCACTTAAGGCTGCAACTCCGCTTTACGTTTAGGAGTTTCTGGTGTACATGAGTAAAGAGAGGGGGATGTTTTGTTGTCCTAGAACTCTTACTGAACTAGGTTACAGCAGAGGACATTAAAGTATTACTTGCACAATCACCAGGTAAGTATTAAAAAAAAAAAAAGCTTGAAAAAAAGGAAATGAAGTCAGCCACCAGATCTAAGAAGTAATATATCAAAGTTTTGTTCTTGGGTGTAGTTACATAATCTAAGACCTTCAGGCTGATGGCCTTGACATTGTCCTGGCATACTTTCTACCATGTGTTTTACTACAAAAAAGGTGACCACTTCCCCCACCTATAGCTGGCCTTTAGAGTAAGCAGCATTGGAGGGCACATAAGATATAAAGAAGGCCAAGGATTAATCCTATGAAAAAAACATGCTTACTTACTGAACAGCCTACAGAAAACCTAATCAACCTGTCTAACGGTATACGTTAAAAACAGGGGTTTAGTCTGCAAGCATGTGCCAATGCATGCGTAAGCTACAGAGCCTCGCCAAGGCACCCTGGTATCTGTAGTTGCTATCCCTAACTAATGAGCACCCAGCATATGGCACGTGTTTTACTAGCCAGTGCCTGCATTCAATATTGCCAACTGACCAAGTGTGTGGGAGGCTGCTGGACCTCCACATCAGATTAAAGCCAAGACCTTCAACTGGTTGCCAGGGCATGCCAAACATGATTCTTTTTCCACTGGTCCTTCACATGATAATTTTCATTTAACTTCAACCACTTTCAATCTACAGGAAATCAAAAATAAAATTGAAAGTAATTGGCATAAACTAAGCAATTCACCACCCATGAGTTTGATTGGCCACAAGAATTTGGACAGTTGTGAATTGGAATCTGGCCAATAAATTTACATCTTCAATACAGTTTGTTAAAAGACCAAATAGAAAAAAGCTACATCTATAATGTCGAAATAAATTTTTCCTCCATTTTATGTTGTGAACTGCTTTATTATTTAGGTAAAACAATGTAACAAATGTTTATTTACTCAATCATATAGCCAATAGTATGGGCAGCTTAAGGGGTAAAGGCACGTTCCTTGTCATGTTTGGTTTTAGGCAATGTTAGATTTACATTTTCATGACAGGTTTCCTTTAAGGAAAATTAATAGGAAAGCATGCACTTAAGACAACCTCATTACAAGTTGCTTACTCAGAACGTCTGAATCTTCATCATCTGCGTCCCTCTCTATCCCGCAACCAGCAATTCATAATGCGCCCACTGAAAAGCCTATCGACAAAACACAAATTGCTTAGAAAGATCATTTGAAATATAATTTCCAGGCTTGACTTTTTTCTCTACCATAATAACAGTTTTTTTAACTTATGAGCTTGTCAATATAAACTCATGTCACTATTGATTGTGCTATCAATGGGCCTCTCTGTGTTCCACTGCTTTCCTAGTGACCCTGCCTGCCTGCAGCACTGCCTGGGGCTGTCTTTGCATGACTATTACTGCAAGCTAAAGCATCTTCATGTTTGCCAGTATTTTAACAGCATGGTTTGGTCTAAGCAGCAACATCTGAAAGCCCATAGCATTGCCAACGGCTCCTAGACCTTATACTGTATACTGAGTCCTGTGGTCTGTGTGTCTGCTTCCTAAATAGAGCTACAGGAAATGTTCTTGGGATTACAGAGGAGAACAAATAGTTTGATAAGCCCACACAAAATGTTTCAATTTCAAATCATTACTATATCCAAATTAAAATGCCATGAAGAAGTTCAGTGTATTCATTTAAATAGTACCTTTGGTACACTTTGGACCCCAGACGTCAGTATTGGAGGCACAGGTAGGTAAAGGTGCTATAGTGGTAGCAACAGGGCTTTTTTTCAGGGGGAACTCAGTTCCACCACCTTTGGCTCAGACCCTTTGCTCACCACAATCACTTGTAAACACAGAAGTCTGGTTTCTGTGTTTACAAGGGACAGTTCTGCACTCTGTGTGTAACCCCCCCCCTGAACTCTGCACTCTGTATGTAATGCAATCCTGGTATTTAATGCCCCTTTAAAACCTTTCTACTGCTTGTGAAATCTGAACGGGGTCGTGGTTGAGTTCGTGCACCTATTTTCTGAGAAAAAAAACTCTGGGTAGCAATCTCTAGCAGGCTCATGCATGCAGGGGGAGGGGTATGCCTGTATATGAAGAATGATCTAGAAAGTAAATGTGAGGGACGGCATCACTGATAGAGCAAATGAGGAAAAGTAATAATGGGAGTATGCTATAGGTCCCATAACCAGAGGGAAGAGTGGAAGGCGGACCTCCTATCACAGTTTGAAATGGCGGCAAGGATGAGAAGTGTCATTATAATGGGGGATTTTAATTATCTAGACATAGACTGGGTAGAAGGAATCACACATTCGTCAAAGACTCCCAATCTCCTAAATGTCTTGCAGGACAATTTCATGAGTCAGATGATAAATGCACCAACAGGAAACAATGCGTTACTAGACCTACTGATTACTAACAATACAGAGCTGATCGGAGGAAAACAGGGAAAATAGGAAACACGAGGGTAATACAAAGACAAAGAATTTCAAAACTTCCCTAAACTACGCTCCTTGCTAGAAGATATTAAAGGGGATAAAATCCTAGGAACAAAGAGCACAAAAGAAAAATTGGTGTTTGAAGAGCATATTAAAAAAATGTATTGGCCAGTGCATCCCAATGGGAAATACATTTAAAAGAGCTAACAAAAGTCCTGGGTGGCTTAATAGTGTTGAGCGGAATACGCCATATTCGATTTCGCGATATTGCGCGAATATATAGAAGAATATTCGCGAATATTCGCTAATATCGAATATTCGTGATATTTTATCCAAAAAAAATTATGCAAAATTTCGCTAATGCGAAAATGATTGCGAAATTCTCATAAACGGAGATCATTTCCTGTATTACTAAACTAGTATGCACTAAACACTAACTCTACACTAAGGCCTTGTACACACGAGGGGAAATATCCGCTGTAAACGGTCCCCGGACCGTTTACAGCGTATATTTGCGCCGGGATGTTTTGATCCGATGGCTGTACACACCATCGGATCAAATTCCCCGCCGGCGGACAGCGCGGTGACGCGGCGGTGACGTTGACGCCGCCACGTGACCGCCACGTCACCGCACCAGGAAGTAAACACTTCCGCGCGCATGCGTCGGATTCATTCACAGGATACGACGCATGTGCGGCAAGATATGTCCGCTGGTTTGCCGTACTAACCAGCGGACATATCTGACGGCCAGCTATCCGGCGGAATTATTTCAAAGCATGCTTTGAAATTTTTCCGCCGGATGAATCCGGCAAAAAGCGTCCGTTTGCCCCTACAGATGAGGGGATTTTTCGGCTGAAATGGTCCGTCGGACCATGTTCAGCGGAAATATCCCCTCGTGTGTACAAGGCCTAACTCTACTTAAAAGAAAGGAGAAAAAGGGGGAAAAGAAGGGCGGAGAAGATAATCGCGCAATATTCCTATTGCGCGATTATCTTCTCCGCCCTTCTTTTGCATCAGAGCCAATCAGAATAACTCGAATATTCGGCAAAAGGAATATCTCGCAATATTCCTTTTGCCGAATATTCAAGTTATTCTGATTGGCTCTGATGCAAAAGAAGGGCGGAGAAGATAATCGCGCAATATTCCGTTTGCCGAATATTCGAGTTATTCTGATTGGCTCTGATGCAAAAGAAGGGCGCATCAGAGCCAATCAGAATAACTCGAATATTCGGCAAAAGGAATATTGCGCGATTATCTTCTCCGCCCTTCTTTTGCATCAGAGCCAATCAGAATAACTTGAATATTCGACAAAAGGAATATCGCGCAATATTCCTTTTGCCAAATATTCGAGTTATTCTGATTGGCTCTGATGCAAAAGAAGGGCCGAGTAGCTGATGCGATTCTTTTATGTTGCCGAAGATTCGCAATGCGATTTTTCGGCAACATAAAAGAATCGCATCAGCTACTCGGCCCAGGGTCTCTCTCTAATCATACCAGCAATGCTTTTAGGCGTCGATGGAGATCACTAGGATGTGATCTGTTTTAAAAATAAATTTGAAAAAATACGAACATTCGCTATAGCGAATATTCGCCGCAATATTCGAGTTATTTGCGAATACTCGAATATGCAATATTCGTAGCGAATATTCGTGAGCAACACTATGGCTTAACTCCAACTTAAAAAATGCATATAAAAGCAAAGGAGAAGGCCTTCATAAAATACAAGGCTTATGGATCATCACCAGCATTCCAAATTTACAAAGAATGCAATGAAACATGTAAGCGTGCAATCAAGGCAGCTAAGATAGAAAATGAAAGGCACATAGCAGAGGAGGGTAAAAAAAAAAAAAAAGAAATTATTTAACTATATAAATAGTAAGAAAGGGAGGTCACAACATAATGGCCCCATAAAGAATTATAAAGGAAATCTGGTTACAAAAGATGGAGAGATGACAAAGGTTTTGAAAGGAATTCTTCCATTTAGTCTTCACAAGGGTTTCAGTAAACCAAACTGCAATGTTTATTCTCATGATACATCACAGGAAGCATACTCATGGCTAACAGAGGATAGAATTACAAATAGACTTAAAAAATGTACCGCATATAAGCCAAGTTTTTTACCCCACTCGGCTTTTACTCGAGTCAGTACCTGAATTCTTGCCAGGTGTCCATTTTTTTAAAAGTTGCGGCTTCCTCCTGGCGTTCCGTTCCGTGATAGGCATTTGACACTGTGTTCCGCCTATCATGGAGGTCCTCTCATCCTCGGACAGTTTCCCAGCAGACACTGTGTTCAGTGTTCCGCTAATCGCGGACGTCCTCTTGTTCGAGGATGAATGTCTGTGATTGGCGGAACACTGAACACAGTGCGTATCTTTCCGGTGGCGTAGCGTATCTCATTTACACTACGCCGCCGTAACTTTGAGAGGCAGGTGCCGTATTCACAAAGAACTTGCGCCCAAAGTTACGGCGGCGTAGTGTAAATGTAATTCAAAGTAGGCTGGTAGTGGGCGTGTTGTACACAAATGAATCGTGACCCCACGTAAATGACGCTCTTTACGAACAGCGCATGTGCTGTCCATGGACGTATCCCAGTGCGCATGCTCGAAATCACGTCGCAAATACTCAATGCTTTTGACGTGAACGTAACTTACGCACAGCATTATTCGCGAATGACTTACGCAAACGAGGTAAACGTCGGAAAATTCTACGCTGTCCCGGCGTCCATACTTAACATTGCGTACGCCTCATATAGCAGGGGTAACTTTACGCCGGAAAAAGCTTTACGCTAATGACGTAAAAAAATTCCCCCGGGCACACGTACGTTTCTGAATCGGCGTATCTAGCTCATTACCATATTCAACGCTTAAATCGACGGAAGCGCCACCTAGCGGCCAGCGTAAATAAACACCTAAGATCCGACGGCGTACTAAGACTTACGTCGGTCGGATCAAGTAGGAATTTAGGCGTAAATACCTTTCTAAATCGGCGTAAGGATGCGCCCAGTGTCTGCAGGGAAACTGAGTCTGAGGATGAGCGGACCTCCATGATAGGCGGAACACAGTTTTAAATTCCTATCATGGAACGAAACACTAAGGCCGCGTACACACGGGGAGACATGTCTGCTGAAACATGTCCGACGGACCGTTTCCAGCGGACATGTCTCCTCGGATTTTGGTCCGATGGCGTGTACACACCATCGGACAAAAATCCCCTCTGACTGCGGACGCGGTGACTTGGCGGTGACCGCATTCGACGGGAGATTTTTGTCCGCTGGTTAGGCGTACTAACCAGCGGACCTGTCCACTAGGTCGTACACACGATCTGATATGTCCGCTGAAACTGGTCGGCGGACCAGTTTCAGCGGACATATCTGATCGTGTGTACGCGGCCTAAGAGGAAGCTGTGACTTTTAAAAAATGGATGCCTGTCAAGATTGCAGGTATTCGGGCACAGAGAGGTATGCCACAGTGAGATTGCAATTGGCACAGTGAGGTATGGCACAGTGAGACTGAAATGGATACAGTAAGGTATGGCACAGTGAGACTGCAATGGGCACAGTGAGGTATGGCATAGTGAGACTGCAATGGGCACATGGAGGTATGTCACAGTGAGACTGAAATGGATACAGTAAGGTATGGCACAGTGAGACTGCAATGGGCACAGTGAGGTATGGCACAGTGAGACTGCAATGGGCACAGGGAGGTATGTCACAGTGAGACTGCAATGGGCACAGGGAGGTATGGCACAGTGAGACTGCAATGGGCACAGTGAGGTATGGCACCGTGAGGTTGCGATGGGCACAGTGAGGCGTGCAAATGGGCATTGTTGACCCTCTTTTTCACTTACAGTAGCTGCTGCATTCTCACCCTCGGCTTATACTCGAGTCAATACGTTTTCCCAGTTTTTTTGTGGTAAAATTAGGTGCTTGGCTTATACTCGGGTCAGCTTATACTCGAGTATATATGGTAACCTTAATAAGTCACCGGGACCAGATGGCTTACACCTGAGGTCCTTAAGGAACTCAGTTAAGTGATTGTCAGATCATTGTTCCTAATTTTTACGAACAGTCTACTGACTGGAATGGTACCAGCTGATTGGAGAAAAGCCAATGTAGCACCGATTTTAAAAAAAGGGCCAAGATATATCCCTGAGCACTACAAACCAAATACACCCTAACATCAATAGTTTGCAAGCTCTTGGAGGAGATAATAAGGGACTATATACAAGATTTTAGTACTAAAAACTGTATTATTATCAGTAATCAGCATGGATTAATGAAGAATCATTCTTGCCAAACCAATCTATTAACCTTCTATGAAGAGGTGAGATACCATCTAGATAAAGGAAGGCCCGTAGACGTGGTGTATCTGGATTTTGCAAAGGCATTCAATACAGTTCAACATAAACGTTTACAGTACAAACTAAGGTCTGTCAGCATGGACCAAAGGGTGATTACATAGATTGAAAACTAGCTATGGGGGAGTCAAGAGGGTGGTGATAAATGGAGAGTACTTAGAATTGGCTGGTGTGGAAATCGGGGTCCCCCAGGTCCTGGGACAATCCTATTAAATTAATTGATAAACAATCCAGAGGATGGGATAAATAGCTCAATCTCGGTATTTGCGGATGATACTAAGCTAAGCAGGGCAATCATTTATCCGCAGGAAGTGGAAACCTTGCAAGAACATCTAAACAAATCAATGGGGTGGGCAACCACATGGCAAATTAGGTTTAAAGTTGAAAATCATGCAATATAACATGATATTGCATTTCAGCCACTAGGTGTGCGTGTGCGCGCCGCCGTAGGCTCGTGCGCTTAAACACACAGCTCTCGGTCCTTTCAGAGGGAGAAATGACTGATCGCATGTTCATACAATGTATGAACAGCGATCTGTCATTTCCCTTAGTCAGTCCCACCCCCCCTTAAGTTAGAACACAATGAGGGAACATAATTAACCCCTTCCTCGCCCCCTAGTGTTAACCACTTCCCTGCCAGTGACATTTTTACAGTAATCAATGCATTTTTATAGCACTGAGCGCTTTAAAAATGCCAATGGTCCCAAAAAAGTGTCAAAAGTGTTTGAAGTGTCCGCCATAAGGTTGCAGTACCGATAAATAGTGCAGATCTCCGCCATTACTTGTAAAAATATATATATATTAATAAAAATGCCATAAAACTATATCCCTTCAACTTTTGCGCAAACCAATAAAAAAATGCTTATTGCGGGTTTTTTTTTTACGAAAAATATGTAGAAGAATACGTATCGGCCTAAACTGAGGGAAAAAATGTTTTTTTAATATATTTTTGGAGGATATTTATTATAGCAAAAAGTTAAAAATATAATTATTTTTTCAAAATTGTCGCTCTATTTTTGTTTATAGCACAAACAAATAAAAACCGCAGAGGTGATCAAATACCACCAAAAGAAAGCTCTATTTGTGGGGAAAAAAGGACGCCAATTTTGTTTGGGAGCCACGTCGCACGACCGCGCAATTGTCAGTTAAATTTACGCAGTGCCGAATCACAAAAAGTGGCCCGTTCATTGACCAGCAAAATGGTACGGCGCTGAAGTGGTTATACAGGTTTCTATACCTATATTACAGCCCCATAGGCTGCCCATAGAATGACAGTGTAAATGCAGAGCTGAGGGAAATACTAGGCTCTTCCTTAGCTCTAAAGTTATGAAATAGCTGATGGGAGGTCTGAAAGGACTTGTGGATGCCACTTTATCTAAGGCTTGGTGTGTGCCATGGGTGATTTTAGCTTGCAAGGTTATTTGGGCTTAGTGGGGAAGGGGGAATTATTGGCTATAAGACAGAATTTGTCCTAGAGAAGGGGGGTAAAGGAGGGGTACTTTTGTGTGTTATATACTCCTGACCAGGGTTGATCCTAGTGCCACAGACAAAATATTTCTGGCGCCCCCAACATGGGTGTGGTCATCTTACCAACTCCCCCCCTTTACAACTGTTTCTATGGCAACAACTCAAACACAGAGATGCTCCCCTAACATGGACAAGGAGAACACGTCAGACACGGACCGCCCCCCAGCGACGTCAGTGCACGGCTGGTCTCTCTCCACACAAAGACAGCCGCTGCTTCGCTCTCCTTCTCTGACAGGAAGAGGGAGGGGGGATGGGCTTGGGCAGGAAACACAGTGGCGGCAGCGGTGAATGGCGAACACGGACACGGACACGGACAAGGAGAGGAGGGAGGTTGAGCACTCTGGTGCTTCAATAGCCCCACCTCTGTGGCGCCTGGGTGCACTGCACCCCACGCACCTGCTTAGGATCAGCCCTGCTCCTGACCTATGTATTATGTATGCCTGACCCCTACACTCTGTGCTATACTTTGTGTACTTATGACCCCAGTTTATGTACACCTGACCCCTATACCCTGTAAATTATGTATTCCTGTCCTTTGTGGCCTGTGTTTTATATACTCCTGTGCTGTGTGTTACATACTACTGACCCCCACACTCCACATGTTACATACTCTTAAACCCTGCATTCTATGTATTTTATACTCCTGACCCTCGAACTCTGTGCATTATGTACCCCTGACACCTGCACACTGTGTATTACACTCTTCTAACCCTTGCACTCTTTGTTACACCCTCCTTACCCCTACACTGCTACACATACTCCTGATCCCTGATCATCACAGTTTATGTACACTTGACCCCTGCACTGTGTGAGTTATGTATTCCTATTTCGTTGTGGTTTGTGTGTTATGTACTTTCAAACCCCTGTGCTCCATGTGTTATGTACTTCTGATCTCCACACTCCACACATTACATTATGTACCCCTGACCTATACATTTTGTGCAATACACACTCTTAATCACGCTCCTAATCGTTGCACTAGGTGGGCTACATACTCCTACTTCTCTCCGCATGCCCTGTGTGTGCCAATCACCCCTCTACCTCCTTCTACCGTTTGCTATTTCATGAACCAATAGGTGGCAACCTCAGTAGTGTGTAAGAATCAACATTGAGTTGATTTAGTAAAACTGAAGAGTGCAAAATTAGGTGCAGCTCTGCAAAGAAACCAGTCCTCTTCCAGGATTTTTTTTGTCAAAGCCTAATTGAACATAAGCTGCACCAGATTTTGCACGCTCCAGTTTTAGTAACTCAGCCTTCATGTTTTACAGATATATAACATCAACAGAAGCAAAGACCAACTCTACAGACCATTTACATGTTTTATCGCTAGATCAGCCTTGCTCAAGCTTTTTGCCATTAAGGAATCCTTGAAATTATTTTTAAGTCTCGAGAAACCTCTTTTAAATCATTATATCCAAAGATCATGTTACATTTGCATGATCAGTAAATTGTAGAAAGTTTTAACCACTTGCCGACCACTGCACACCGATATACATAAGCAGAATGGCAGCAGTTGTAACAGCTCTAGTGAATGGAGTGAAACACAACTGCGGTTAGCGAGGATTTCAATGCTCTTCTTTATGTAAGAATTCAGTATTGGGCCCCAGGCGTCACTTCGCACAAACAGGAGTTTGGGGATCTCTACACCATCTCTCTCTCACATTAAGGAAGGCGTTGAGCTACTAAGGTTGGACATATTACAACATGCAACCAAGGCTTAGCGTTTAAAATTATAGCATACAAATCAAGATTCTAATGCACTATTGTATGTATAGTGATTATCAGTGTAGGACCCCAGGTGTCACTCCACACAAACAGGAGTTTGGGGGTTCTTTACATCATACCACTTAAACGTAAAGAATGCATTAGGTCACTAAGGGAGTAGGTACCTCAACCCTTAGCATTAAAAGTTAGAGATAACATGTTCCACGAGTTAGGGCAAGGCCCATAAGTACATAACACTTATGTCAAGCATGTAGTAAATAGGAGTTCTTAAGACAATTAATAGTTGCATATGACGGGCAATACAGCTCGTAGTAAATAGGAGTTGTAGAGAGAACTAATAGTTGCATATGACAGGCAATATAGCTCGTAGTAAATAGGAGTTGTAGAGACAACTAATAGTTGCATGTGAGAGGCAATATAGTTCAGGTAATTTGTGTGTAGATATCCCTTAAAGATATTCCTTAGCAAACACTCATAGGCACAGCAGTCTATTCCAAGTAGTATGTTAATAGCCACAAGCCATGATAAATAACAGCAATTGTTTTAGATGGAAAGTATGCAGCAGATGTTTCTATAGAACTACAAGTGACACAATTGCTACTTATCCGTTTGCAGAGCTTCAATGTAGCAAGTAGGGGTTCCGTAGAGTAGGACACACTTAACCCCTCCCTTACCCCCTAGTGGTTAACCCCTTCCCTGCCAGTGTAACTTACACAGTAATCAGTTTGGGAGCCACATCGCATGACTGTGCAATTGTCAGTTAAAGCCACGCAGTGCCGAATCGCAAGAAAATGGCTGCGGCCATTGGGCAGCCAAATCCTCCAGGTTGAAGTTGTTAAATAAAACAAAATATGGGGCTTCTGGAGTGTTTGACACACTGGATAGATTTTTTTTAACAACTCCAACTCTGTAGCACTAAATTACTGTATTTTCAATAATAATCTGGAAATTAAATGAATATGACATGATGAAATAAAAAGGCTAACAGTGAAAATTGTGGTGTTCTCTAACATTAGTGATCAGTGTAGGAATGATCCATTACAATGATAGTCAGGGGAAAATGTCCTCATTGTATTGCCGATCATTAAAGTGATGTATCAATTCAGCACTGTGTGTGCAAGGAACCCCTAGCAACCCCAGGAGGAACCCTAGGACTCAACAGGACCTGTTGTCCTTAACAAGAGCGATTATCTGCAGGAGATGCAACACATCCTTGATGACAAGGACACTTATGTCCCTTTGGTATTAGACCCGGGAAATAAATATAAAAAAACTCTACAAAATATTGTTGATAAAGGCCGACGGAATGGTATACTTAATGAAAAAGAATCTGTGTTTTTGGTACCTAAAGTTCCAAGGACCCCCATTATGTATTACCTTCCGAAGGTCCACAAAAATCCAGTTTGCCCCCCGGGACGTCCCATTGTAAGTGGGATTGATTCAATCACGTCCCGGGTGGGCAAATATATAGATTTTTTCTTGCAGCCCCTTGTCAAGAAAATGCCATCATACACTAAGGATACTAAGCATGTTATAAATTTACTATCTAATCTGAAGCCTACTCCCAATGTGTGGTTAGTTACAGCCGACGTAACATCGCTGTATACTATTATTCCACATGATTTGGGTATCGAAGCCGTATCTTATTATTTGAATAAGGGTAGCGGCCTATTGGGCGAACAGATTTCCTTTATAATGGAGCTTTTGGTTTTTGCCGCGACCCACAATTATTTCTGGCATGAGGGTCAGTTCTATAAACAGAATCGTGGTGTCGCGATGGGAGCTAAATATGCTCCAAGTTTGGCGAATCTTTTTATGGCCAAATGGGAGGAGGATGTCGTCCATGATCAGCCTAGGCCCCAGATCCTTTTGTGGGCCAGGTACATCGACGACATCCTCCTCCTGTGGGATGGCACTGAAGGTGAACTCTCTCAGTTCATAGATTCTCTTAACAACAATGAGCGGGGCATCTTTTTGACGTATGAGGCCAGTAGGGAGAAAATAAACTTTTTGGATTTAGTTATATCTATCGAAGATGACAAATTCGTGACCTCAACATACTTCAAATCAACAGATAGAAATTCTTATATTTCCAGTGACAGCTGTCATCATTCTTCCTGGCTAAAATCTGTGCCCAAAAGCCAGTTCCTACGTTTAAAAAGAAATTGTACCCATGATGCTATGTTCAAAACACAAGCACAGGTTCTTACTGAACGGTTTGTGGCAAAGGGTTATTGTCAGAATCTCCTGAATGACACTCTGAAATCAGTGTCTGAGATTGATAGGGCGGACCTATTAGCTGATAAACCTCGTGTCGGCACCGCCCAAGGATATAAGAATCCTTTTGTTACAGACTACTCATGCCAACACGCCAATGTGAAACATGTTGTTTCAAAACATTGGCATGTATTAAGAAGCGACAATGTCCTCAGAGGATTACTACCAGAAAAACCACAGGTAGTGTTTAGGGGTCTTCCTTCCCTCAGGGATAAACTGGCTCCTAACGTGTTAAATCCCCCGAGAATACCATCAATGTTCTTGGCAGATCTTTCTGGCTTCTATAAATGTGGGAAATGTCAGAGCTGTGCTTTGAATGGCATTAGATCCAAACGAAGCACTTCATTCCGTTCTTCTAGTACCCAGAAAAATTTCACGATTAAGCCCTTTATTACATGTACAACTATAGGGGTTATATATTTGCTCATGTGCCCATGTGGATTACAATATGTAGGCAGGACTAAACGTCCTCTACATATACGCCTTAATGAGCACATAGCAAATATTCGGAATGGTTTTACGGAACATTCTGTGTCGAAACATTTTTTGTTGGTGCATGACAAAAATCCCATCAATACGGTATTTCTGGGCATAGATAAATTTAATCCTCACTGGCGTGGCAGTGACTTAGTGAGAAGTATTTCTCGCTCCGAAATGGCGTGGATACATAAAACTAAGTGCTACACCCCCCACGGCCTCAACATCGAGGTAGATATTAATTGTTTTATTGATAACTCTTGATTCCATCTGACAAGGGTTATTATATAAACTCTTTATTCCATCTGACAAGTATTATATAAACATCTACCCATTTGGACACCCAATCAATGGGGGTCTTTTCACATTTATATTTACTAGAAACAGGATCCTCACGAGCTCTTCTTCATTTCCCCATGTCATTTGGGGTGGCTTTGGGACGGCCACACAATGAGTATTATTTGACTTGATACCCTTTATGTCAGTATTTCTGACTATGTTTTTTATACCTTCTCCCCTCCCCCCTCCCTCCTCCTTTATTCATATTGGGAGATGATTGTTATTGAACACGCTGGTGACAGTGTAGCCCAATACTAATATTATCATTATTATTAATACGAATCTCTGTTTCTCCCCTCCTTGTATTATAAGGAGGAAATGTTTACGGGGCTTGACATAAATATATTGACATATATAGGTTTAATATTTTTATCATTATTTATAGTTTAAAAATATTTCTAAGTGGAAAATATTTATGTTCACTGTTGACTATTTGATCAACTAGCAAAATAATTGTATGACCGTCCAATTCCTGCTATATACTTATTTTTCCATGCTTTTTAATTATTATAGTTTATAATGTTTTATTTGTTGTTTTATAAAAGATATGAAAATGTTTACATATATCAATATGAAAGTTGGAATGCATTACATTATAGTGTGCATATGATACTTGATTATATATGGGGTTCTGATTATCTCCGGCCTCATTACATGCCTATAAGTGAATAAGCATCAGTTATATAGTTAACTTGTAAAATACACCGGTTGCCGTATTATACGACAATATGGTGTATTACTTTGCAACGGGGGTGCCGTTTAGGTTTGCCCTTAGTTGTTGTTTGTAAACCTATGGTTATGCTTTGAGTGTTTCCAATGGTCAAGATGGAGGACATACGATCGGCCGGGATTTGTCCTGGGGTTAGTTCCGCCCTTTTTTTGTTTATATATGCGGTGACTCGGAGCGCCGCCTCATCCCGTGACCAAGTCCCTTTTGTGACGAAACGTTGGGAGGCGACGCGCTGACGTCACCGCATCACGTGTGAGGACCCGGAAGACGGGTAACACGCTCTGAACGCCGGCCGGCCTTCAAATTTTATGTTATGATTTGCTGTTTTAACATTGATTGATGTAAGTGCGCACAATCTTTTTTCTTATTCATTAAACCTACGGTTTTACGCTATGTGGATTTCTTTTGATTTCTTTATGGGACCATTGATACTTGATCGCTATCTGAGCTGAATTACATCTACTGGCTACTTTGAATGGATGTCTCCTTTGCTCCTTGCCGAATATGAATGCCACATTTTGCTGATATTGATCTCGGTGAGATCATAGACTCTGGTAAGGGTCAGTGTTTCTTGTGCGGTGGAGGTCTTTGTCTGGTCACTACTCACACCTGTTCGTGGATCTTTCTACACTGGGAAACTTTTCTGCTAATTTAATCATATCTCTAGATGGACTGTATATTGATTATATGGACTTGTTATCACATTAACTGTTCACTTTAAGTGTGCTGTCTTTAGAAAAAGTTTGTATATGTGATATATTATGTTGCATTTATGACACTATTCATTTTAGTATTACTGTATAGTACTTATAGCGCGACTTCAATTTTTCTTCTATTTTTTGGTGTTGTATAACACTTTTGAGACGCTGCTTACTATTTGTTTATCATTTTGGTTTAGATTTGCGCAATTCTTTCCTGTTTAACTGTTATCCTTATACTTATTATTGCTGCAATCTACTGTACTTCTTCACAGAAGTGGGTCACAGCTTTGTAACCCATTATCCACATGGATATCTTTGAATTTAGGGCCACACGGGTGGTTAACACTGAGGGTGTGTTTGAGACCTTCAAGGAGGGTGATGGCGATTTGGGTGGCTTATTTATGAGACTCAAGAATTTGACAGTCTCTGAGCTACACACCCAATGGGACATTGTATTTTTAGATACATACATCAAACATCAAATGGTACCTAGAAGCCTTAGATGGGAGATTTGCCCACAAAAGGGCGACACTGATTTAGAAGGGTGGTATAAATATTTCAATGAGTCAGGACTCAACCTTTTGAAATTTTTAGGTGAACGGAAGACCATCAAACTAAAAAAATTAGACGATGAGATCATACAGATCAAGGATAAACTCATCCCACTTATGACCAGTACAGAATACACCGAAAGGTCTAAGAATCTGCTGAAGATTCTAGAAAAGGAAGAAAGGGAACAAAAAATAAAGAAAAAGAAAAAGTTCAATCGTGATATGGGTGATTACCAAAACAATATTGTTTTTGACTGGCAAAAAAAACTACTGGCGGAGGCTCAGGCAACCAGTAATGCCACTATTCCAGCTATGGTGCCCATCCCTTTACTGACTACTACCCTTTCCACCAACACTATTCCTCCTCCTTCTATTCTTGGGGGGCGGAACCATCCACCTAAGGGGAACACACCAAAAGGACAATATAAAAACAGTCACAGGAAACCTGTGATGACATATCCTTCTAATAGAGGAAGAGGGGGTACTGGCTCACGGGGCAAGTTCGCCCCTCCCCCTACCTTTCCCTTGAATTGGAACCATTACCAACCACTGGGGCCCCCTAGGACACAAGGGAGAGGCTTTTCAAAAGGCCCCCCTCCCTATTCCAATCAGCCACATAATTTGGGACAGTATAATCAATATAGTGACTCACAAGGTTTCCAGACTATGAGAGCACCCAACTACGGCCCTCCACCAATTTTGGCAGGTCCAGAGGTGGTGCACTATCCTGGCAACTTTGAACCTGAATATAACATTCCAACACATAATAATTTTTTACCTTTAAGTGACTATTCTAACCAAGAGGGAGACTCTTATGGCCCATTTTTTGGGCCTAATGTCCAAAATGGGGAGATTACCGACACATACGAGTTTGGTTATGGAGGTGACAATGCCCCTATGCAATCTTTAAACCTTGGCCAGCCACAATGGGGTTTTCCCCAGGCAGGCCAAGGCGTCAAGAGAATCGCAGAACTAAAAGAGGGACTAGAGGGGGAGGGCTAGGAAGCCCAAAAAGACCGAGAACTTAATTGGAGCTGGTATTTTTAATTTGAGTTCACATGTTTTGGATCAAGCCGAACTTTTAGTCTTGGATAAAGGACTTAAATATGTCCCTCCCAAGAAACTTGACAAATTTAGGACCTACATGGATATTCACAAGTATGTACGGAAACTTAATATCCAACGATATATGAGCTCAAATTCGTTTAATCCTTCCACAACTTCATTGCTAAACTATACACATTCAGGTCTGGCTAACGCCTCTGTGTACAATCCACCAGGGCAGTTACCAGCAGCCCTCAGAGTATTTAGGGATTTGGCCCTAAAAGATCTAGAATGTATGGAGATTAAACAAATACGATGTAAAAAACAGTTAGAGGAAGGTATTGATTCCCTATGTAGAAATAAAAATTTAGTTATACGTCCAGCGGACAAGGGGGGTGGAATTGTTGTCCTTAACAAGAGCGATTATCTGCAGGAGATGCAACACATCCTTGATGACAAGGACACTTATGTCCCTTTGGTATTAGACCCGGGAAATAAATATAAAAAAACTCTACAAAATATTGTTGATAAAGGCCGACGGAATGGTATACTTAATGAAAAAGAATCTGTGTTTTTGGTACCTAAAGTTCCAAGGACCCCCATTATGTATTACCTTCCGAAGGTCCACAAAAATCCAGTTTGCCCCCCGGGACGTCCCATTGTAAGTGGGATTGATTCAATCACGTCCCGGGTGGGCAAATATATAGATTTTTTCTTGCAGCCCCTTGTCAAGAAAATGCCATCATACACTAAGGATACTAAGCATGTTATAAATTTACTATCTAATCTGAAGCCTACTCCCAATGTGTGGTTAGTTACAGCCGACGTAACATCGCTGTATACTATTATTCCACATGATTTGGGTATCGAAGCCGTATCTTATTATTTGAATAAGGGTAGCGGCCTATTGGGCGAACAGATTTCCTTTATAATGGAGCTTTTGGTTTTTGCCGCGACCCACAATTATTTCTGGCATGAGGGTCAGTTCTATAAACAGAATCGTGGTGTCGCGATGGGAGCTAAATATGCTCCAAGTTTGGCGAATCTTTTTATGGCCAAATGGGAGGAGGATGTCGTCCATGATCAGCCTAGGCCCCAGATCCTTTTGTGGGCCAGGTACATCGACGACATCCTCCTCCTGTGGGATGGCACTGAAGGTGAACTCTCTCAGTTCATAGATTCTCTTAACAACAATGAGCGGGGCATCTTTTTGACGTATGAGGCCAGTAGGGAGAAAATAAACTTTTTGGATTTAGTTATATCTATCGAAGATGACAAATTCGTGACCTCAACATACTTCAAATCAACAGATAGAAATTCTTATATTTCCAGTGACAGCTGTCATCATTCTTCCTGGCTAAAATCTGTGCCCAAAAGCCAGTTCCTACGTTTAAAAAGAAATTGTACCCATGATGCTATGTTCAAAACACAAGCACAGGTTCTTACTGAACGGTTTGTGGCAAAGGGTTATTGTCAGAATCTCCTGAATGACACTCTGAAATCAGTGTCTGAGATTGATAGGGCGGACCTATTAGCTGATAAACCTCGTGTCGGCACCGCCCAAGGATATAAGAATCCTTTTGTTACAGACTACTCATGCCAACACGCCAATGTGAAACATGTTGTTTCAAAACATTGGCATGTATTAAGAAGCGACAATGTCCTCAGAGGATTACTACCAGAAAAACCACAGGTAGTGTTTAGGGGTCTTCCTTACCTCAGGGATAAACTGGCTCCTAACGTGTTAAATCCCCCGAGAATACCATCAATGTTCTTGGCAGATCTTTCTGGCTTCTATAAATGTGGGAAATGTCAGAGCTGTGCTTTGAATGGCATTAGATCCAAACGAAGCACTTCATTCCGTTCTTCTAGTACCCAGAAAAATTTCACGATTAAGCCCTTTATTACATGTACAACTATAGGGGTTATATATTTGCTCATGTGCCCATGTGGATTACAATATGTAGGCAGGACTAAACGTCCTCTACATATACGCCTTAATGAGCACATAGCAAATATTCGGAATGGTTTTACGGAACATTCTGTGTCGAAACATTTTTTGTTGGTGCATGACAAAAATCCCATCAATACGGTATTTCTGGGCATAGATAAATTTAATCCTCACTGGCGTGGCAGTGACTTAGTGAGAAGTATTTCTCGCTCCGAAATGGCGTGGATACATAAAACTAAGTGCTACACCCCCCACGGCCTCAACATCGAGGTAGATATTAATTGTTTTATTGATAACTCTTGATTCCATCTGACAAGGGTTATTATATAAACTCTTTATTCCATCTGACAAGTATTATATAAACATCTACCCATTTGGACACCCAATCAATGGGGGTCTTTTCACATTTATATTTACTAGAAACAGGATCCTCACGAGCTCTTCTTCATTTCCCCATGTCATTTGGGGTGGCTTTGGGACGGCCACACAATGAGTATTATTTGACTTGATACCCTTTATGTCAGTATTTCTGACTATGTTTTTTATACCTTCTCCCCTCCCCCCTCCCTCCTCCTTTATTCATATTGGGAGATGATTGTTATTGAACACGCTGGTGACAGTGTAGCCCAATACTAATATTATCATTATTATTAATACGAATCTCTGTTTCTCCCCTCCTTGTATTATAAGGAGGAAATGTTTACGGGGCTTGACATAAATATATTGACATATATAGGTTTAATATTTTTATCATTATTTATAGTTTAAAAATATTTCTAAGTGGAAAATATTTATGTTCACTGTTGACTATTTGATCAACTAGCAAAATAATTGTATGACCGTCCAATTCCTGCTATATACTTATTTTTCCATGCTTTTTAATTATTATAGTTTATAATGTTTTATTTGTTGTTTTATAAAAGATATGAAAATGTTTACATATATCAATATGAAAGTTGGAATGCATTACATTATAGTGTGCATATGATACTTGATTATATATGGGGTTCTGATTATCTCCGGCCTCATTACATGCCTATAAGTGAATAAGCATCAGTTATATAGTTAACTTGTAAAATACACCGGTTGCCGTATTATACGACAATATGGTGTATTACTTTGCAACGGGGGTGCCGTTTAGGTTTGCCCTTAGTTGTTGTATGTAAACCTATGGTTATGCTTTGAGTGTTTCCAATGGTCAAGATGGCGGACATACGATCGGCCGGGATTTGTCCTGGGGTTAGTTCCGCCCTTTTTTTGTTTATATATGCGGTGACTCGGAGCGCCGCCTCATCCCGTGACCAAGTCCCTTTTGTGACGAAACGTTGGGAGGCGACGCGCTGACGTCACCGCATCACGTGTGAGGACCCGGAAGACGGGTAACACGCTCTGAACGCCGGCCGGCCTTCAAATTTTATGTTATGATTTGCTGTTTTAACATTGATTGATGTAAGTGCGCACAATCTTTTTTCTTATTCATTAAACCTACGGTTTTACGCTATGTGGATTTCTTTTGATTTCTTTATGGGACCATTGATACTTGATCGCTATCTGAGCTGAATTACATCTACTGGCTACTTTGAATGGATGTCTCCTTTGCTCCTTGCCGAATATGAATGCCACATTTTGCTGATATTGATCTCGGTGAGATCATAGACTCTGGTAAGGGTCAGTGTTTCTTGTGCGGTGGAGGTCTTTGTCTGGTCACTACTCACACCTGTTCGTGGATCTTTCTACACTGGGAAACTTTTCTGCTAATTTAATCATATCTCTAGATGGACTGTATATTGATTATATGGACTTGTTATCACATTAACTGTTCACTTTAAGTGTGCTGTCTTTAGAAAAAGTTTGTATATGTGATATATTATGTTGCATTTATGACACTATTCATTTTAGTATTACTGTATAGTACTTATAGCGCGACTTCAATTTTTCTTCTATTTTTTGGTGTTGTATAACACTTTTGAGACGCTGCTTACTATTTGTTTATCATTTTGGTTTAGATTTGCGCAATTCTTTCCTGTTTAACAGAACCCTTGTTGAGATTTGCCATTAAAAAAACTTAAAGATAGGCTTTTGTTTTTGATTGGGTTTTTGCTAACCATTACTATCTTTAAATACAATTACTTGCTATGACATTACAGACGTAGCAATAGCATTATATAAGTTTTGGTTGGAGGGGAAAAATAATGTCCTATTGTTTTATGTTCTTAAATAACTAGCTTTTAAATTATTTATCTTGCGCACTGCATTATTCAGTGGAGTCTACCTTGAGGGAGTCTCTATGCATTGGAATGTATACATGTTAGCAGTGCATTTGTTAATGTAAAGGCCAATTCTGGTAACATTTAGGCCGCGTACACACGAGGGGATATGTCCGCTGAAAATGGTCCGATGGACCGTTTCAGCAGACATCTCCGCTCGTGTGTATGGGCTAGCGGACAGATTTGTCCACCCGACAGATTTCAAAGCAAGCTTTGAAATCTATCCGGTGGGAATCTGTCCGCCCGACATGTCTGCTGGTTAGTACACTTACCAGCAGACATGTCGGCTCCCACCACCGCCGCGCCGCTGCCGAATGGATTCGGCGCATGCGCGGAAGTGTTTTACTTCCTGGTGCGGTGACGTGGCGGTGACGCGGCGGCGTCAACGTCACCGCCGCGTCACCACTACGTCACCGCGCGGTCCGGCGGCGGGGAATTTGATCCGATGGTGTGTACACGCCATCGGATCAAACTCCCGATCGGACATATCCGATGGAAATGGTCCGCGGACCGTTTTCATCGGATATATCCGATCGTGTGTACGGTGCCTTACTTGAGCTGTGAAGTAATGAGACATCTATATGTCTGCCAGCATTTTAAAACTATTTCCAGGGATCTTTTGCTGATGAGCTGGTATATCAAAGCTTGTTAGATCCAGTACTTTTTCAATGGACCATGGAACATTAGCTTTGAAATTCAGTACAATTCAGGGTTCTAACCTAGAATGTAGTGTTTTGAGAAACTCACAAATGAATAATGATTTCCACTTGCCTAAAAAAAATGTAACCTAAAAAGGAACTTTGCAAAGATGGCTAATGACCTTAGATGGTTGTCAACTGGGCAATAAGTGTTTTATTGGGTGATGATCTTACGTCAATGGATATTAGCAGATGTTCCCAACGGATGGACCATAAGAAAAAAAAAAAAGTGAAACATGGAAACTGTTGTCATTAACTTCTCATTCTGAAAAAGCTAGTTGTCTGGCTTCCACGCTATGCCCTCTTGCTGCAATATGTAGTATGCCGCATTTTAGCCTTAGAAGCAAGTAAGAGTGAAGCCTCGTACACACGCACGGCTTTCTCGGCAAGAAAACTGCTGGCAGAGCTTTCTTGCAAACCGTGCGTGTGTACGAGGCTTTGAGGTTTCTCGTAAAGAAAACTGCCCAGAATCTAGACGAGAAAAATAGAAAACCTGCTCTCTATTTTCTCATCGTGAGATTCTCGGCAGTGTTTTCCTGCCAAAAAAACAGAGAGTGTGTATACTTACCTCCCCATGGAAACCCGCGCATGCTTGAAATGACTTTGACGCATGCGCGGTAGCTTGCAAGGCATAGGTAAGGTGGAGCAAGATGGCGGCGACAGGCATCGAATGTGACAAGCGCATGTTTGTCATAGTCGATGACGTCACCGCGTTCGTGCCATTTAAAAGAACGGCGGTTCTTTTGAATGGTCCGTGTGTACACTCGGCCGGCAAGAGAAACTTGCCAAGAATCTCATCAGGAGAAACGTAATTTTTTTCCTGACAAGATTCTGGGCCGTGTGTACAGGGCTTAACGGTAAGAGAAAGGCCAAGTGGTCCATCAAGTCTACCCCAAGTTTGGAGCTATATTTGTTCCAAGCATGTTTAAATTCACTTATGCCTTGTACACACGATCTGAATTTCCAATAGAAAAAGTCTGACTGACTTAGAAAGAGAACATGAAAAATGTGGAATTCAAAATTCCGTTTGTTTGTATGGAACTCCAACAGAGAAAAAAAACACACATGCTCAGAATCAAGTCGACGCATGCTCGTAAGCATTGAACTTAATTTTTCTCTGCTTGTCGTAGTGTTGTACATCACACGTTTTGGACGGTCGGAATTTGGTGTGACAGTGTGTATGCAAGACAGGTTGAACGGAATTCCATCAGAAAAATGTATCTGAGTTTATCCAGATGGAAATTCCAATCGTGTGTACGGGGCATAACTGCTCTCTGGCTCACTTCCTATGCTGTAAGGCATAGCCTTTTTATTCCACAGCCATGTTTGAATTTATTGCACACGTTTAAAAAAAAAACAAACAAATTTAGGCCTGAAGATCATGTAAAACCCCCAACACACAAAACATTATCTATTTTCTGAAAGAGATACCAAAGATACCCTAGAGCCAGGGCCGGCGCAACCACCAGGCGGACCAAGCGGCCGCTTGGGGGCGGGCAGGTCCGCAGCCTGGGATGGGGCGAAAAAATTACCAGAATCGCTGCCATACGATTTCTCAAACGCCGCGCCTCCGACGTCTTCTGTTCCGTGATAGGCGGAAACAATCAGCTTCCCAGGAGGCACTGTGTTCAGTATCCGCCTATCACGGAGGCGCTCTCTCATCCTGGTTTGGTGTCCGCCTATCACGGAGGCCCTCTCGTCCTCGGACGAGAGAGCCTCCGTGATAGGCGAACACTGAACACAGTGCCTCATGGGAAGCTGAATGTTCTGCCTATCACGGAACAGAAGACGTCGGAGGCGCGGCTTTTGAAAAATCGTACAGCCGCGATTCGCATGGAATAAGGTAAGGGCACAGACGGTCTGGTGGGGCAGGTCTGGTATGTAATGGGGGCAGGTCTGACATGTAATGGGGCAGGTCTGACATGTAATGGGGGCAGGTCTGGCATGTAATGGGGGCAGGTCTGACATGTAATGGGGCAGGTCTGGCATGTAATGGGGCAGGTCTGGCATGTAATGGGGCAGGTCTGGCATGTAATGGGGGCAGGTCTGACATGTAATGGGGCACAGTCTGGCATGTAATGGGGCACGTTCTGGCATGTAATGGGGCACGGTCTGGTCATGTAATGGGGCACGGTCTGGTCATGTAATGGGGCACGGTCTGGTCATGTAATGGGGCAGGTCTGGCATGTAATGGGGCACGGTCTGGTCATGTAATGGGGCACAGTCTGGCATGTAATGGGGCAGGTCTGGTCATGTAATGGGGCACGGTCTGGTCATGTAATGGGGCAGGTCTGGTCATGTAATGGGGCACGGTCTGGCATGTAATGGGGCACAGTCTGGTCATGTAATGGGGCACAGTCTGGTCATGTAATGGGGCAGGTCTGGCATGTAATGGGGCACGGTCTGGTCATGTAATGGGGCACAGTCTGGTCATGTAATGGGGCAGGTCTGGCATGTAATGGGGCACGGTCTGGTCATGTAATGGGGCACAGTCTGGCATGTAATGGGGCAGGTCTGGTCATGTAATGGGGCACGGTCTGGTCATGTAATGGGGCAGGTCTGGTCATGTAATGGGGCACAGTCTGGCATGTAATGGGGCACAGTCTGGTCATGTAATGGGGCACAGTCTGGTCATGTAATGGGGCAGGTCTGGCATGTAATGGGGCACGGTCTGGTCATGTAATGGGGCACAGTCTGGCATGTAATGGGGCAGGTCTGGTCATGTAATGGGGCACGGTCTGGTCATGTAATTGGGCAGGTCTGGTCATGTAATGGGGCAGGTCTGGTCATGTAATGGGGCACGGTCTGGCATGTAATGGGGCACAGTCTGGTCATGTAATGGGGCACGGTCTGGTCATGTAATGGGGCACGGTCTGGTCATGTAATGGGGCAGGTCTTGCATGTAATGGGGCACGGTCTGGCAATGTAATGGGGCACAGTCTGGCTATGTAATGGGGCACAGTCTGGTCATGTAATGGGGCACCGTCTGGCATGTAATGAAAGAAACATTTTTGCAAGGGAGGTGGGTGGCCGTTGGGGGGGGGGGCGCCAAAATGGAGCTTCGCTTGTGTAGGCAGAAATCCTTTCACCGGCCCTGCCTAGAGCAGTGATCATCAACCCTGTCCTGTAGTGCCCACTAACAGGCCAGGTTTGCAAGATAACTGAAATGCATCACAGGTGATGTCATTTGCTGCTCAGTGATTGCAGTATTCTAGTCTGCATCTCCCCAAGGTAATACATAAAACCTGGCCTGTTAGTGGGCCCTGCAGGACAGGGTTGATGACCACTGCCCTAGAGAATAAAATAATGGTAGTTCAGATGTTTTTATGCCACACAATATAAGCACAACAATTTATGAAATGTAAAATTTCAATAAAAAATACACTAACACAAGTTACATTTAGGGCACATAAATGTATTATTCAGTACTATGCTAATGTTTTAGGCAGATGTGAAAAAAAATGCTGTAAATGAAGAATACTTTCAGAAATAGAAATCTTAGGCCGCGTACACACGATCGGTCCATCCGATGAGAACGTTCTGATGGACCGTTTTTATTGGTTAACCGATGAAGCTGACTGATGGTCCATCGCGCCCCACACACCATCGGTTAAAAAAACGATCGTGTCAGAACGCGGTGACGTAAAACACAACGAAGCTGAAGTTCAATGCTTCCAAGCATGCGTCGACTTGATTCTGAGCATGCGTGGATTTTTAACTGATGGTCGTGCCTACTAACGATCGTTTTTTTGCTATCGGTTAGGTATCCATCGGTTAAATTTAAAACAAGTTGGCTTTTTTTTTTTAACCGATGGTTAAATAACCTAAGGGGCCCACACACGATTGGTTTGGACAGATGAAACCGGTCCATCAGACCATTCTCATTGGTTTAACCGATCGCGTGTACGCGGCATAAGGCTCCCTTCACACTTGTGCAACTTGTCCTGGGACTTGGGACTGCAATGTTGCATGACAAGTCGTACACAATGATTTCCAACGAGTACCATTCATATCTGTGCGATTTTAAGGCCGCGTACACACGAGGAGACATGTCCGCTGAAACTGGTCCGCAGACCAGTTTCCGCGGATATGTTCGATCGTGTGTACGGCCTAGTGGAAAGGTTTCCAGCGGACAAAAGTTTCTAAGCATGCTTAGAAACTTGTCCGCTGGAAACCTGTCCGTCGGACATGTCCGATGGTTAGTACGCCCAACCATCGGACAGAAATCCCGTGCATGCGTCAAATTGATTCGACACATGCGTGGAAGCATAGAACTTCCTTGTTTGAGCACGTCGGTGTCTTCTACGTCACCGGGTTCTCTGTCCGCCGGGATTTTGGTCTGATGGTGTGTACACACATCAGACCAAAATATCCCTGGAGACATGTCCGATGAAAACAGTCCGCATGTCTCCGTGTGTGTACAGGGCCTAAGTCACACTGACTTCAAAGTAGTCCCTGCACTACTTTGGTCTGACTTTGATGCAAGTTTATGTCTATAGACCTCAAGTTTACACAGGCATTCCCTGAAATCACATCAAAATCGCAACTGCAAAATTGCGGTAAAATTTCAGCATAATCGTGTGACTTTGAAGTTGTGGTAGTGTGCCCTTTCTTACTCCTCATTTGTTACAGAATGTCTTGCATATTTCCAGTTCAGCATCAAGTGGCAGCAAAAGAAAATAGCAAGTGACAGCTTTTTTAGCACACAGTTATACTTCAAGAATGATCCTAATTAGGGATGAGCTTCGCGTTCGATACAAACGTATGTTCGACTCGAACATTGTCTGTTCGTACGTTAGACGAAATTCGAACAAAAGCGGTCGTTCGCGCCAAATTCGAGTGACGCAAAACGGCCCATAATCCACTGCGGCATTGCGCGCTGATGATTGGCCGAGCATGCTGTATGTCCCGCATGCTTGGCCAATCACAGCGCGCAAAAAAACGAAGAGCCATAATTGGCCAAAGCCTGGGTGGCTTTGGCCAATTATGGCTCAGGGCTTTAGCACACGCCCCACACTATATAAGGCCGCCTGCTGGGCGGCCTCGTGTAGTGTGTTTCGGCTTGTTAATGAAAGTAGTCAGAGAGACAGAGAGATTGTCTTTTTATATAGCTAGATAGAGCAGGCAGGCAGGCTAGTCAGTTTAGCTTAATTTACAGTGTGTAGAGAATATATATACATCCCTAGGAGTTGTACATATATTTATACACTGTATAGCTTAGATAGATCAGTTCTTCCTAATTTACTGGCAGGCAGGTGATTGTGCTATTTAAAGACGTTATCACAGGTATAGACACCCAGCAGGTACAATATTTAAAGGATTTTTTTATTTTTTTATTTAAGCATCAATAAAATCACTGCTTCCTTTAAATATTGTACCTGCTGGGTGTCTATATTTTGCCTGTGAAAACGTCTTTGAGAACCTTGCCCGAGGGAACATGTATCAATGGAAAAAAAAAAGTTTTAAAAACTGTCATTTTTCCTGCTCCTGAAAAAACTACAGTTTTTTAAACTTTTTTCCATTGATACATGTTCCCACAGGCAAGACCCGGGTTCTTAAAGACGTTTTCCAACAATAACTTGAATATTGGTCTTTAAAATTATCGTTTTTGAATTCGAACGTTCGAGTCCCATAGACTTTAATGGGCTTCTAAACGTTCGCGCAAACGGTCGGTCTGTTCGACGGTTCTGGTGCGAACCGAACGCGGGGGTGTTCGGCTCATCCCTAATCCTAATTGATATGTTGTGATTTTAATATCAAAGCAACTCCAGGAGCAATAACTTTCCTCAGCCAACCTCAGCTTTCCTCAGCTTTGCTCCTCTCCCACACTTTTCAGCAGCGCCGGCATTGCAAGTTTGGGCACTTGGCTGTGACAGCTTGCGGCTTTACAGCCGGTTGAGCACTGTGCATGTGCGAGTCGCGCTGCACTCTCTTAGTTGCCAGGCATCCTTCTGGGACCTGTGATGTGTCCCAGAAGATTGCAGGGAGGGAAGGGGAGAGGAAGAGTCGCCTAGGGGGAGAGTAGGCTTTGCCTAGGCTGCGAGGCGACGAGAAAATTAGGTGGGAGCTGGGTACCTGTCAAAACTAGGTACCCTCCACCCCCCCCCCAAAAAAAAATTACATGCCAAATGTGGCATGTAAGGGGGCGAGGAGTGCTTAAAGTGGAAATTCCACTCTTGGGTGGAACTCCGCTTTAATGCTTTAATGAATGGTTCAAGTTGAGCAAAAGTTCAGCCCGAACATCACCTGTTCACCGTTGTGCGAATATCTAAATTTACAGGGCGTTCGGCTGGGTGTTCACCCACTGAGCGCCCCACAATGCACTGGACAGTGCATTTTAGGGCCCTAATTGGATGAAGCCTTGCTCCTGACCACTGGTTAGGTGCAAGGCTTTGCCAATTAAGGCACAGAGCACCGTCAGGACCCTGATTGGTCAAAGTGATAATTACTTTTTTCAATCACGTCTCAGTGCTCATAGTCCCCCCCGCACTATAAAAGCTTCCTTCCCACAGGAATCTTTTGCAGTGTTGTAGGAGTGAAGATAGATAGAGCAGGGCTCACTTTGCTACTAGCGAGTTAGTGTGTACACTTATTGTGACTCTGAGTGTAGAGCGTTAGTGTAGTGTTAGTATAGTGTGAGTATAGTAAATAAAGTAATTCGAAAGTAATAAAATCAATTTTTATTTAATTTTTTTCTTTATAAATGTCAGCTTTGCTTCAGCAGGTTCTTTACATGGTACATTGTTTAAAAGGGCCTGGTATGGACTGGGAGGGGGGGGGGGGGGGGACTCCACACACCGTGTTTTTAAAAATGTTCTATTGCCAGCAATGGTATTGCATTGCCAGCAATTTAAAGGGTCACTAAAGGAAAAAAATTGTTTTTCTGAAATGACTGTTTACAGGGTATAGAGACATAAAAGTTAACTGATTCCTTTTCAAAATGATTAAAAATAGATAAAAATCAATCATATAATGTGCCTGCAGGTTAGTTTCACTTTTGAACTGGCTTCATGTTTCTGCAAAGTAGAAATAGAAACACAGAACAAAAACAAACAAATCCAGGACAGTGTTTTGTTTTTAAAATGATTCTGATTGGTTCTGGGAAGTTTTAGACACACAGTAATGACAGCTTAGACCACCGTGAGAAAGCTCCCAGCACTGTGGTTATAAGGAAACAGACAAGCAGGAAGTGTGGAGAACAGAGCAGGATTACAGCATAAACGAACAATAAGGACATGAAACCAGTACTGCAGTAAGATAAAGGAAGCTATTTAGCTAAAAAAAAAAAATTCCTTTAGTGATCCTTTAAATGTCATTTCATTCAATTGTTTTCTTTAGAAATTACATTTTTGCTGTAGCATGTTCTATACATACTACCGATGCACCACTTTACAGGTACACTAAGGGGACCCCCTATACACTATATTTAAAGGATTTTTTGTCTTGTTTTAATTTAAAGGGGTTGTAAAGACAAAAATATTTTTCTCTTAAATGAAAGTCTGACAGTAGCTGATAAAGTAAAAAGTAATGTTTATGCATTATAACTAGTTTGATACCGGTTTAAATTGAGCTGTTTTATTCACCTCCGTCACTCCTGAATCGTTATTCTCACTGACTTCCTGGTTTGCGGTGCGCGTTCATTCTTGCTGCATCACGGCCTAATGGGAACTACAGTTCCCATTAGGCTTAGCCTCCATGCCTGTGAGGGATAAGAGCATCTTCACGCAGGGCTGTAGTCATAGGGAGGGGGTGAGCACATTCTGCTTTCCACCATGCAAAACGGCTCAGATGCTGGTGGAAAGCAAGAAGAGGAAAGACAGGAAATGGCATTTTCAAACCTGGATTACTGTATTTTGGAGGTCAAAAAGAAAAACGAGGTAAGTGATATTTAAATATGCTCTAGCTTACAGCAATTAATTGATCTAATAAAAAACGAACCTTTAGTGTTCCTTTAAGCATCAATAAAATCACAGCTCTTTTTTTGGAAGTTTTTTTTTTGCATCGGTACATGTCCCCCAGGGCAGTACCTGGGCCCTTGTAACCTTTTTATGGCCAGTAACTTGCATATAAGCCTTCAAAATTGTAACTTTTGATTTTCCTAATTAAGGTCCTATTGACTTTAATAGGGTTCATTGTTCGGGTTCCGAACTTTTGTGATGTTCGAGAGTTCTGGCACAAACTGAACCAGGGGGTGTTTGGCCCATTTCTAAAAGTAGATATATAATAGGAGCTGATCCTCAAATATTTTATAATTTGTTGCATTTTAATTTTTTTAATATATTTTTTCATATGCTGAAGGTTTATTTCATAGTTGGAGGAAGAAGTTTATAATTAGAGCACCAAAGGGAGCTGTGGTGGCTCAACGTGATTGGCACTGCGCTGACAAGCCGTTCACTTCTGCAGCCAAGGGTTCAGATCCCGGTTTTGGCTACAAATGAATTGAGTTTGGTGGTCTCAGCATGGCTCTCGGTGGGTGTGCTATGCAAGGTACGCCTGTGCTTAGTACGCCCACCCCCCCCCCCCCAAAAAAACACCACACTTGCACGCACACAAAATTGGTTTAACACACACGCACTTTGGCCATGCGGTCTCCTAAAATAAAGAGAGGCGAAGGACCTACAGGGCTGGCTGGGTGGGCTAGGCCCCCTCACTCCCTCATAGGGAGAGTCCCTCTGCCCCCATTGGGGTCCCGTTGGGCCACAGTTGGGCTCCCAAGAGGAGCAGGTAGGGCGGTGTGAGTGGGAGGCCCCCCTCACACCCGCCATTGCCACCAGGGGCATGGAGAAAAATGGCGATTGCCTCCGGGGGGGAGGGTCTGCCTACTCCCAACTCCTGCAGTCTGGCTCCTCTCTCTCGAGTTCACGCACAAAAATACACTTAAAAATAAATAAATAATAATAAAATAAAAAAATAATTAGAGCACCAAGCGCCTTAGGTCTTTTTTCCATTTTCTGTAGCTATTTTCTGTAATTGGTAAAAATATTCTTAGCCTGCAAAAAGGGAAACTAATGTAGTCACCATGTCTAAGAACTGGTAAGTTGCAATAGGTTACATTTTTGTTCTTGGGTTTAGTTATCCCTAAATATTCTGTTGTCCAATACAGTATAGCATATGGCTGTAAAATTTAATGTGGCTACGGGGGTTTATGGGGACACAGACAGTCATGTTGTTGGTCTATGTAGCTTCAATGAGAGACCCGTCCTTGTATAATTATGGTCCCCGGTGCCTTAGTGCAACATTTATTCATTCTGAACTCCACGGCAGCACGTCTTTTGGTGCCGATGATAAAATATTAATATAAACATTTGATTTTACATATACTGTAAACTGCCTCTTGCTCCTTTCTGGCTGAATTGCATAAATAATTGTTCATGTGAAAAGATCTGCTTATACTCCTCTCTGATGGATATCTCCGGGCCACGCTAGGAACATTTAAATAAAAACAACCTTATTAAACATACACGAAGCTGTACAAGCAGGCCGAGCGACTACCGGCATTTCAAGCTGTAGTTAAAAAATAAAAAAATAAAAAATAAAAAAAAACAGCCAGCAGACCAAGAGGGCACCTCGGGCAAGAGTGCCTAGCATGTGGTGGAAAGACTTATAATCATGGACTCACAAACTAAATGTTTTCATTAATTACAAGAAAGTCTGCTATGGAGCTTTACATTCTAATCAGAGAGGTACTTTTGGAGGCTCCATTGGGCACAGAGGAATTAAACAGCTGCGCCAAGTCACAGCTACAGCGACTGTGAAAATCTTCAGCTTTCATGGAATGGATGTTCATGGCTATCAACATTTTCATTTTGGAAAAAAAAAACACCTTATAAAGAACGTTATTAGAGTTATTAGAATTTAAATTCTGAGACTTTGCCAATATATGGGTCATAAATCCTGTGGCTTTTTCTTTCTTTTGTAACGTATAAGTAAACCAAATCAGTAAAATCTTGTATACTTTTTAAAATGTTCATGCAATTCAAAAAGTTTTTTTTTAAAAAAAATGTTTAAATATTTTTACGTATGCACCTTCCATTAAAATAATACCTGGTGATGCTGCCATGAAGGTCCTTGTTAACCAATTGACCTCTTCCTGACCAGGCCATTTTTTGCTTTATGGAACTGCATTACTTTAACGGACAATTGCGCGATTGTCCTATACCCAATTAAAATTACAATTATTTTTTTTCCCACAAATAGAGATTTCTTTCGGTGGTTTTTGATCACCACTGTGGGTTTTATTTTTTGTGCTATAAACAATAAAATCAAGTAAAAAACAATGGGCCAGATTCAGGTACAATTACATCGACGCAGAGTATCAGAGATACACTACGCCTCCGTATTTTACCTGGCTCTACGACAAATTCAGGTAGATTGCGGCCCGTAAGGTACGGCGGCGTAGTGTATTTCTCGCGGCGGAATCGAAATATGCGATTAGGGGGCGTGAAGCATTTAAATTAGGCGCGTCCCCGCATCGATCGAACTGCGCATGCTCCATTCAGAAATTTCCCGCCGTGCATTGCGTGAAATAACGTTGTTACGTCATTTTTTGTTTGAGTAGCGTCGTTTACGTACATTCCTATTCCCGGACGACTTACGTAAAAAATAAAAAAAGACGTTGAAATTCGACGCGGGAACGACGGCCATACTTAACATGGGCTGTCTAATACTAGACCAGATAAAAGCTGGAATAACTTTACGCGGCAAAAAGATGACTACAGATGCCGTAAGAGATTGCGAACGACGCTCGTAACTTCGTGGATCGTCGGAAAAAGCTCATTTGCATACCCCGATGCGGAAAATGACGGGAACTCCACCCAGCGGCGCAAAATTATTGCAGCGTAGATCCGAAGGCGTACGAACACGTAACCCAGTCGGATTGAAGCCCGAAGCCGTCGTTTCATGGTTTGAGGATTCAGACTAATGACACGACGCGCGTAATTTGAAAGTACTCCGGTCTAACGCGAGATACACCGGAGTAAGGGCTCTGTGAATCTGGCCCAATATTTTTTACTTTCTGGTATAAAACATATCCAAAAAAAAAAAAATTCTTCATCAATTTAGACCAATAAATATTATGGTATGTATTTTTGGTAAAAAAATCCCAGCAACCATATATTGATTGGTTTTCACAAAAGTTATAGGACTAGATTCCCGTACATTCTGCGGCGGCGTCGCGTAAGCTATTTACACTACGCCGCCGCAACTTACATGAGCAAGTGCCGTATTCTCCAAGCACTTGCTCCGTAATTTGCGGTGGCATAGTGTAAATGGCCCGGCGTAAGGCCGCGTAATTCAAAGGGGGCGGCTTGTATTTAAATTAAGCGTGCCCCCACGCCGAACGAACTGCGCATGCGCCGGCCGTAAAAGTAACCCAGTGTGCATGCTCCAACTCACGTCGAAAACGTCAATGAAGCCGACGTGAACGTCACTTAAGCAAAGCCCTATTCGTGAACGTTTTACGTAAACGACGGAAAAAACACAACGCTGTCCCGAGTCCATACTTAACATGGAATGCGGCGAACCGACGTAAATCTACCTCTCATATAGCAGGGGTAACCTTATGCTTACGTGAACGGTGTAAACTACGGCGACGCGGCGCAAATACGTTCGGGAATCGGCGTATCATGCTCATTTGCATATACGCCACCTAGCGGCCAGCGTAGTATTGCATTTAAGATCCGACTGTGTAAGTGACTTACGCCAGTCGGATCTACGCCATATATATCTATGCGTAAATGATTCTAGGAATCAGACGCATAGATACCCGGGGTCAGAAACAGAGATACGACGGTGTATCTGGAGATACACCGTCGTATCTCTTATGAGAATCTGGCCCATAGCGTCTACAAACCATGGCATATATATATATATATATATATATATATATATATATATATATATATATATATATATATATATTGTGACAAAGTCGTAGAAATAGCGATAATGTCATGCAGCAAAGTCGCTGATCTTAAGCAATAAATATGGCTTTATTGCACTCAAAAATAAATACAAAAACAAAATGGCCTACTCCAATTTAGGAGGCTAACTGACAGTAGTATCCCTCACTACACTGTACTGGAGGGGCTATTCCGGCCTCCAGTACAAAACAAACAGAATACCAGTCCAAAATAAACAAATCTATGACAGACCTTGTTCCTTCCATGCAGACTGTCCGTCCAGCTCAGCATACCTCTCACACTGAGCTCTCACTTCCCATTTCCCTACCAGGTGACTGTTAATTAATAGGGGGAAGAGAGGAGGTTTACCTGTTGGCCAGGCTTAACCCCTTCCAGGGCAGGGAAAACTGACCCTTCCAGCCTCTCACTGGTGTACATACAATCGTGTACCCTGTCACACATCCTCCCCCCCAGCTTAACACTTGGGTGGGAAGCGGCCATCTCTACAAACCCATGCACTCGGGACAGAGCATCTGCATTACTGTGGAGGAGACCTGCCCTATGTCGTACCACAAAAGTAAAGGGCTGTAGGGACAGAAACCACCTCGTGACCCGAGCGTTCTTTTCCCTATTGGTGTGCATCCACTTTAACGGAGCATGGTCTGTGACGAGGGTAAACCGCCTGCCCAACAAATAGTAGCGGAGTGTTTCTACTGCCCACTTGATTGCCAAACACTCTTTTTCCACTGTGGCATAGCGCTGTTCTCGAGGTAACAACTTCCGACTCAAATACAGCACAGGGTGTTCCTCACCATCCACATATTGGGACAAAACTGCACCCAGACCCACCTCTGAGGCATCGGTCTGGAGAAAGAACTCCTTTCTAAAGTCAGGAGCCACAAGCACAGGTTGGGTACAAAGCGCTGCCCGCAGACCAGCAAAGGCTTCCTCAGCCTCGCTGTTCCACTTTACAGTGTCTGGACTTCTGGCTTTAATAAGGTCTGTGAGCGGAGCAGCCCTCGTACCAAAGTGAGGAATAAACCTCCGATAGTAGCCTACAATCCCCAAGAAAGCTCTGACTTGTTTTTTCCTCAATGGTCTGGGCCAGCTCTGTATAGCTCCTATCTTGTTCATCTGTGGTTTAACAAGTCCTCTGCCAACCAGGTAACCCAAGTATCTAGCCTCTGCTAGACCCAAGGCACATTTAGAGGGGTTAGCTGTCAGACCCGCTCTTCTAAGAGTGTCCAAGACTGCCTGTACTTTATCCAGATGGCTTTCCCAGTCCGGGCTATGAATGATCACATCATCCAAGTATGCGGCTGCATACTCAGTGTGGGGCCTGAGCAACTTATCCATTAGCCTTTGAAAAGTGGCTGGAGCCCCATGGAGGCCAAAAGGCATGATCCTGTACTGGAATAGGCCATCAGGAGTGGCAAAGGCTGTCTTCTCTCGGGCGTGCTTTGTCAATGGGATCTGCCAATAACCCTTTGTCAGATCCAACGTGGTGAAGAACCTATCTTTGGCTAATCGCTCTACTAGTTCATCCACCCTAGGCATGGGGTAGGCGTCAAACTTAGACACCTCGTTTAACTTCCTGAAGTCATTACAAAACCTGATGGACCCATCAGGTTTGGGCACTAGAACAATGGGGCTGCACCACTGGCTATGAGACTCCTCTATCACTCCAAGCTCAAGCATTTTCCTGATTTCAGCCCTTACAGCTTCCCTCTTGGCCTCCGGAATGCGGTAAGACTTCACTCTTACGACAACCCCTGGTTCTGTAATAATGTCATGGGTAATCTCTCGGGTTTGTCCAGGGTTGGGGGAGAAAACATCGTTATTCCTCTCAACCAAGCCTCTAGCTTCTTTTATTTGCTCAGGTGTCAGCTCTGGAGAGATTGTCACCGAAGGACTAGGTGCCTGTGGACCAGGTGTGGTGTCCCCCACTGCGGCCATGCAGTCCTCTCTAGTCCTCCATGGCTTAAGAAGGTTTATGTGGAACACGGCCTCCTTTTTCCGGCGTCCCGGCTGACTAACTTTATAATTTACTGGGCTCACTTTTTCCAACACCTCATAGGGTCCCTGCCACTGTGCTAGAAGTTTGCTTTCTGCGGTGGGTACTAGAACCATTACTCTGTCCCCTCTTTCAAACTGTCTCACTAGGGCCCTCTGGTCATAGTAGGACTTCTGCCTACTCTGCGCCTGCTCCATATGCTGGCGAACAAGAGGGGCAATCTGAGCCATACGCACCCGCATATCTTCAACATACTGGAGGACATTGGTCCCAGTTACCCCCTGTTCTTCCCAGGTTTCCTTTAGGATATCCAGAATACCCCTGGGATGCCTACCATATAAAAGCTCAAACGGGGAGAAGCCCGTAGAACTTTGGGGAATCTCTCGAACTGCAAACAACAGGTAAGGAAGTAACAAGTCCCAATCCTTCCCATCCCTGCTAACGACTTTCCTCAACATCCCCTTTAGGGTCCAGTTAAACCTTTCTACCAACCCATCTGTCTGGGGGTGATACACTGACGTTCTCAGAGTCTGTACATTAAATAGTTGACATAGCTCTTTCATAATACGGGAGACAAACGGAGTCCCCTGATCCGTGAGCAATGTCCTGGGTATCCCCACCCGTGTAAACATCTGAACCAACTCTTTTGCAATACTTTTAGCATTCGCCTTACGTAGTGGAATGGCCTCTGGGTATCTGGTGGCATAATCGACGATGACAAGGATGTACTGGTGACCTCGAGCTGTTTTCTCTAAGGGACCCACTAGGTCCATGCCAATCCTCTCAAACGGAACGTCAACTATGGGGAGAGGTATGAGTGGGGCTCTCAACTTCGGTCTGGGAGATGCCAGCTGGCATTCCGGGCAAGAAGCACAATACCTTTTAATCCCCTCATATACCCCAGGCCAGAAGAACCTCCTGAGCACCCGTTCTTGTGTTTTCTCCACCCCTAAGTGTCCCCCCAGCAGATGAGAGTGAGAGTAATCTAGGATTTTTCGGGTGTATGATGAAGGCACAACCAGTTGTTCAAGCTCTTGTCCCTCATCGGAGGTTACTCTGTAAAGAAGATCGTTTTTAAGGATAAAATAGGGATAGGCCTTTCCTGTTACCCCTTCTACTGGTACCCCATTAACCTCTACAACATTACTCCTGGCTTCCTGCAGCAGGGGGATCATCTGCCTGGTCACGGCCAAAGCCACTACCCGAGATATCCAGGATATCTGTATCCCCTTCATCGTCTTCACTGGTAGCCTCTGGGGCGGGTTCCGGTTGACCAACTTCTGCCTCATCTTCTGTCTGTCGTGGGGCCCCACCTCTCCTGGACTGCTCCCCACGCTGATTCAACAGGACTTCCTGGACAGCCCTATTAAATCGTAGCTTGCTCTCCCTGCGTTCCCGTCTTGTTTTACCTCTTTTTGGATTAGAGATATACAAGTCAGGATGAGCAAAGGGAAATACTTCATGGACCCCTGTATTTCTCTGCTCCACTTCAGGTTCCCCTTGTTCTCCCCTCACAGGGGGCTGTAACAGAGCGTGGAAATTAGGGAAATTCCTTCCTATTATCAAAGGATATGGTAGACGAGGAACTACCACAGCTACGATCCTTACCAAACTGCCCTGTACTGACACTTCTATGTTGGCAGTAGGATACCGCACAGTACACCCATGAATACACAACACCCCCATGGTTCTATGCTTCTGAATCCAACAAGGTTTTACCAATTTACTGGCTACCAAAGTCAGGGCACTGCCAGAGTCCACCAGGGCCACTGTCTCTTGTTTGTCCAGCAGGACAGGTACTCGGAAGGTATGTCCCCCTTCTACCAGGCCTGCTAAACAAATGAGCCCACAAAAGTCAGAGGAATCTTCCCCTAGTCCACACTGCATTGGCTCAGGAAGATTGGGGCATCTCGCCCTGACATGTCCTTTGGCGCCACACTCAAAACAAGTTATGGAGTTTCTCCTAGGGTGGTCCTCTTTCCCAGGGTTTTGACTTCTAAAGTCAGGTTTGGAGAAACGGGCTCCGGATCCGAAGTCTGCTTCCACTCCACTCCTCCGGCCTCCTGGTCTCTGTATTTTCCCAATCGTCCTAGAGAGAGATTGGTCCAAACTTTTGGTAGACAGGTACCGCTCCACTTGTGCGACCATAGTATCACAGTCCAGGGGATTTCCCTGAGTGACCCACTCCCGGAGGCCATTTGGAAGCTCTCTCACGTAACGGTCCAGTACAAGCGCTTCTATAATCTGTGCAGGGGTTTGAGACTCTGGTTTGAGCCACTTCCGCGCCAGATGAATTAAAGCGAACATCTGGGATCTTGGAGCTTTTCCTTCTTTAAACCTCCAGTTGTAGAAACGCTGGGCCCTCACTGTGGAAGTCACCCCTAAGCGAGCCAGGATCTCTCCTTTCAGTTTGGGATAGTCTGCAGCAGCCACCTCATCCAGATCAAAATAGGCTTTCTGTGCTTCTCCTAGGAGGAAGGGTGCAATGATTCCAGCCCACTGTTCCGGGGCCCAGCCTTCTCGGGTAGCGGTCCGTTCGAACGCCAGTAGGTAAGTCTCCACATCATCATCCGGGGTCATTTTCTGCAGACAGCTGCTGGCACGTATTTGGCTTACCCCCCTTGCTGGTGGGTTAGAAGACCCTTGGGTAGTCATGTGATCCAGGGTTGCTTTGAGAACAGCATGGTCTGACTTTTGTGCTTCAGCTAGCTGTCTATTAGTTTCTTGTTGTGCTGCAGCTGAGGCCGCTATCTGTATGATAGTCTCTTGTTGCGTTGCAGCTACCTGTCTATTAGTTTCTTGTTGTGCTGCAGCTGAGGCCGCTATCTGTCTATTAGTCTCTTGTTGCGCTGCAGCTACCTGTCTATTAGTTTCTTGTTGCACAGAGACCGCTTGTAACAGGGCTTTCACAATATCTTCCATTTTCTGGGTCCTGTACCTTTAAGGCCACTGTAACTGTACATTGACCGGTACCACAGCAAACATCCCACTTCTGACCACCACTTGTGACAAAGTCGTAGAAATAGCGATAATGTCATGCAGCAAAGTCGCTGATCTTAAGCAATAAATATGGCTTTATTGCACTCAAAAATAAATAATACAAAAACAAAATGGCCTACTCCAATTTAGGAGGCTAACTGACAGTAGTATCCCTCACTACACTGTACTGGAGGGGCTATTCCGGCCTCCAGTACAAAACAAACAGAATACCAGTCCAAAATAAACAAATCTATGACAGACCTTGTTCCTTCCATGCAGACAGTTTCCAACCTGTCCGTCCAGCTCAGCATACCTCTCACACTGAGCTCTCACTTCCCATTTCCCTACCAGGTGACTGTTAATTAATAGGGGGAAGAGAGGAGGTTTACCTGTTGGCCAGGCTTAACCCCTTCCAGGGCAGGGAAAACTGACCCTTCCAGCCTCTCACTGGTGTACATACAATCGTGTACCCTGTCACAATATATATATATATATAAAAAAAAAATATATATATATATATATATATATATATATATATATGTGTGTGTTTTTCTTTCTGGATTGATATTAGGGCAAGCCTTCACCCCATGTTCTTTGATATGCTTTCACCTCTACTTTGAGCAGCTCCAAAAGCAATAAAACAGGTCGCATGGTTACAGAAAGTTAAAGAGGAAGTAAAGCCTGATGGGTTTTACTTCCTCTTTGTTTCCCTGCAAAGGTAAAGCATAATGGGCTACTTTGTATCTCATAGTAGCCCATTATGTGTCACTTTCCTGATAACCGAAGCATGCGATGTCCCCGATTTCCTTCGCCTCCACAAAGTGTCCGTCTTTCACCATCTTCCTTCCGGGTATCGTGATTGGCCAGAGCCACGATGACACGGGAGTCGCCAATCATGGCACAATCTCCTTTAGAAACAGCACGATCGCTGTTTCTAAAGGATTCTAAAGTGCGCCTGCGTATGCACCGTAGATATCGGCGCACCCGTCTCTTTTGCAAATATCTATTAACTTGTGCAGGTTTAGGAGATATTTCGAGCACCTACAGGTAAGCCATAATATAGGCTCACCTGTAGGTAAAAGTGGTTGTAAAGGGTTTACAACCACTTTAAGAACCTTTCTACTCCCACTAGGGAGGAAAAGTTTGAAACCTGGATGAAACAATCAAGTACTGGACAAATACAATGTTCAAGAAGCCCAAAAGAAACAGTGAATCACCGATAGTTTTAGAGATCCTGCAGTGGAATCGGAATATAAGAATTAGCTATCAGAAACATGAAGTTCAGCAAGGAAATTTGCACAGCTTATGCCCATCTTAGTATGCTACAAGGTGAGTTTAGTTTAACAGAGAAAGCTTCTGATTACATTTACCAGTTTGGACATATATTCCAACGTGAAGAAACTTTTCAAGTAAATTAGGCATTTTAAATAAGATGGTGTATCAAAGTTATACTAAAGAACGGACTGGAACTTACGCCCAGGGCCACCATCAGGGGGGTACAGGCAGTACACCTGTAAGGGTCCCGGATCTCTCAGCTTCTCAACTTACTTGCGTCACCCCCCGCTTCTCAACTTGCATCACCCCCCCCCCCTTCTCAACTTCCGACGCACCCCTCCGCTGCTCAATTTTGCGGCGGCACCCCCCAGGGGCCCCAAATTTCTGATGGCAGCCCTGATTACGCCTGCAGTTCAGGCCAGAGTGCCGCTAGTTCCGTGACCATGCCCGTGGACCCACGGACTCGATGTCCGCCGGTGTTCCGCAATCGGGTCACAGAGATGCAGAACGGGGAGAGGCAAGTGTAAACACAGCCTTTCCTCGTTCTGCCTAGTGACAGGACACTGATCGTCTGCTCCCTCTCATCGGGAGCAGCGATCAGTGATGTGTCACAGTAAGAATCACTACAGTTGGAATCACTCCCTAGGACACAATTAACCCCTTCCTAGCCCCCTAGTGGTTAACCCCTTCGCCGCCAGTCACATTTATACAGTAATCAGCGCATTTGTATAGCACTGATTACTGTATAAATGTGAACGGTCCCAAAATATCGTGTCCGCCATAATGATAACTGCCATTACTAGTTAAAAAAACTATTAATAAAAATGGCATAAAACTATCCCCTATTTTGTAGACGCTATACATTTTGCGCAAAACAATCAATAAACGCTTATTGCGATTTTTTTTTTACCAAAAAAATGTAGAAGACTACATACTGTATCGGCCTAATCTAGGAAAACAATTGTTTTTATATATTTTTGGGGGATATTTATTATAGCAAAAGTAAAAAAATATTGCTTTTTTTTCAAAATTGTCGCTCTATTTTTGTTTATAGCGCAAAACAAAATGCAGAGGTGATCAAATACCACCCAAAGAAAGCTCTATTTGTGGGAAAAAAAGGATGTAATTTTTGTTTGGTAGCCACGTCGCACGACCGCGCAATTGTCAGTTGAAGCGGCGCAGTGCCAAATTGCAAAATGTGGCCCGGTCATTTGTCAACCAAATCCTGAAGTGGTTAAGCCTTCCTGATTAGGGATGAGCCGAACACCCAACCCCCCCCCCCCCCCCCCCGTTCGGTTTGCACCAGAACCTGCAAACAGACCAAAAGTTCTGAACTTTAGAACCCCATTAAAGTCTATGGGACTCGAACGTTTGGATTCTAAAGTGCTTAATTTAAAAGCTAATATTCAAGTTATTGTCCTAAAAAGTGTTTGGGGACCTGGGTCCTGCCCCAGGGGACATGTATCAATGCAAAAAAGTTTTAAAAACTGCAGTTTTTTCAGGAGCAGTGATTTTAAATGACTTTGTATCCTTCAGAAATGACACTTTGTTCAGGGACAGTTCTAACAAGCGCTGCTTTACAGGCATACTATACACCCCCCCAGGTACGAAACTTAAAGGAATATTTCACTTTTATTGTTTCACTTTAAGCATTATTAAAATCACTGCTCTCGAAAAAACTGCCTTTTAAAATAAAAAATAAAAAAATTGCATTGTTACATATCCCCTGGGACAGGACCCGGGTCCCTAAACTCTTTTTAGGATAATAACTTGCATATAAGCCTTTAAAATTAGCACTTTAGATTTCTCCCATAGACTTTAACAGGGTGTTCTGCGGCTTTTCGAATTTGCCGCAAACACCCCAAATTGTTCGCTGTTTGGCGAACAGGCAATGTTCGAGTCGAACATGAGATCAACTCGAACACGAAGCTCATCCCTATTCCTGATATCAAGGATATCAAGGAAGTAGTGGTCACATGCTCCTTATACTGTTTATTGTTACATTATATACTTATACTATGACAATGCTTTGTAACATGTACTACTTAATATTTTAAAGTCCAATAAAAACTATTGAAAGAAAAAAAGGAAGTAGTGGTTTGGGCACAGAGAAACCCAGAGGAGACTTTTAGGCTCCATGTACACGGGACGTTTTTACAACTGCTCCTAAATGATTAAACTTGACAGATACAGTAGTAATCCATGTTTAAAAACGCCCGTTTTGCCGTGTTTACATGCCGCGTTTAGCAGCGTTTGTGTTGAGAAGTGTTTCTAAAAAAAATAACAAATACAATATATATTTTTTTTAAATGGGCAAAAACAAAAAACACCTATAAACGCAAACGTTTAGCCGCGTTTGGCGTCTGAAACGTGGAAATCTCCGGCGTCTGAACTCATTTTTTTTAGAGGCTGTTAAAAGCAAGTGCCTAAAAACTACTTTTAAAACAAGATTGTGTACATGGTCACATAAGATAACATTGAATGTGTTCAGGGGCAGTTGAAAAAAGCATCCAACTGCCCCTAAATGTCCCTTTAACAGCAGCAGTGTACATGAGGCCTTAGGCTTCATGTACACAGGACGTTACGATAGTAACCCACATTTAAAATGTCCGTTTTGACGTGTTTACATGCTGCGTTTAGCGTCCCATTTGCAGCGTTTTGCCGCATTTGCATTTAGAAACGTTGAACAAAAAAAGCCTATAAACTAAACGCTGCTAAATGCGGGTTACCATATTTAGCCGCGTTTAGGCACGTTTGGCATCTGAAAGTGGATATTTCGACGTCTGAACCCACTTTTTTGCTTTCAAAGGAACGTTGAAAAAATGCGAGTATGGCCTCACTTAGGAATAATTAATAGGGTAATAGGGTACCATTATCCAAGTATTGATGAGAAAAAGAGGGGGAGGGTGGGAATGCGGGAATAGTTGCTGAAGCTAGACCCAACACATACCCGCCCAGTTGAGATGTGGACTATCTCGGTACAAAGGAACGTTGTTAAACGCAACTGCCTAAAAATGTCAATAAACGAGACTATGAATGAGTTGAGGGGCAGTTGAAAAAAGCGTCCAACTGCTGCTGAACGCACGTTTAGCAGCGTCCCGTGTACATGGGGCCTAAGCTGCAGGGAGACTGCATGGGTGGTCATGCAGTCTTCATCCAAGAAGGCCATCAGATTGATGAGCAGCTTTTGGCCATTCTTGCTTGTAGAAGGTTGCCTACACTTGCCGGGACACTATTACTGCTGGCAGAGCTTCACTTAAAGGGAAACATACCATTTTTTCTCTTTCTGTCCTTGGGACACTTTGCACATATACCTTTATCCTGTTGATTGCAAATATTTTTCTTTAAAGGTTGAGCTCTCCACTGTAGGTCAGTTTGTTGGTATCTAGGCCCCGATATTTAGCCTTATCGTTCTCACTCGACTGATTGTTGTTATTGCTTTTTGCAGTTTGGTTCTCCAGTCGTTTATTGCGTTTCATTTAAGGCCTTTCACTGGCAGTAATGAGAACGAACACCAACCCTATTCATCTCGTTGTGTCGTTGCATTGTACCTCTGTCTTTGAACCACTACTGTTAAGCTTGTTTAATCCACATTTTATTTTAGGGCCTATAGCTGTCTTAACAAAGCCCATTTATCACTATTAGTGTGTCTGTGTTTTTCTTTTCTTTTTTTTAGATAACCATTGCTTACAGAGAAAAAAAAAAAGTTTTTTTGCTTTTGCCTTTATGATTACCTTGGCATTAAACATTGTTGCTTATGACTTAAGGACACATGAATTTATGTCATTGTTATTTTTTTTTCCTTTGAAAGACCACAAAAACAAGTACTGTGTCTTTTGTCTATTTAACAACATTAGCATTGACATTATATTTTTATACCTTTGTTTTTGCTTTTCAGTTTTAAGAACTCAGAATGCTGCAGCTTTGACCTACCTTCCGTTGGCTGCTCTAGTTTCATGGAATTTTATAGCCTGTACTCCTAGGAAATAACGCAATGTAAAAGCAATGTGCAACTTATTACATGGTGTCAATATAGTGTATGGACTAAGATAATGCCTCCTGAGATGTCAAGTAATCAAACATTTATTTAAAAATGGAAATATACAGGGTGGGCCATTTATATGGATACACCTTAACACATTTTATAAATTGTCAGAAACTAATGAAAGAATAAAGTTATGTTAAAACCAAGCACACCACTGTTTTTCTTGTGAAATTCCCAATAAGTTTGATGTGTCACATGACCCTCTTCCTATTGAAAAAACAAAAGTTGTATTCAAAATGGCCGACTTCAAAATGGCCACCATGGTTACCACCCACCTTGAAAAGTTTCCCCCCTCACATATACTAATGTGCCACAAACAGGAAGTTAATATCACCAACCATTCCCATTTTATTAAGGTGTATCCATATAAATGGCCGACCCTGTATATAGCATAAACAAGTGGTGACAAATAGCCTATTTTTTTCTTTCAGAAGGACTTACTTCTGTAGTAACAGAGCACGTGACAGTTCAAAGGGAGAGTTCCCCATATAATAATAATAAAAATCAGCGAGCGCGTAGGAGATGAAGCTGCTAGCACAAAATGGTGACCTAGTACATAATATAAATAAAAAATAAAGTGCACCGCATAAAAACCTTATAAATCATATAACTTATCTTAATACGTGTGAAAAAAAAACATGCAAAGACCCCTTCTGAAAGCTTCTGCAGGGCACGACCCCTTTGTTCTATAGAATAGTACTATACACCAGCTAGACTAGCGCGCTTGATCATTCCATCCTGTCCCCTCTTTGTTTCCAGGGTTGCTCACAGGAGGGAACTATGGCCCATATTTGGTGGGCATCAGCTAAGGCAGTGGTCTCCAAACTGTGGCCTGGGGGTCGGATGTGGCCCTTTACTTGTCTTTATCTGGCCCTTGGGTCATCATATCACCAACTGACACCAACAATGGGGCACCATTCCTTCTACTGACACTAACAATGGAGCACTAGTCTTCTTATTGATCTCAACAATGGGACACTATTTCTTCCATTAAAACCAAAGATGAGGCACTTTTTTTTTACACCCACTAGGCATGGTCCAGCCCCCTAAAGCCTGAGGGACAGTAAATTGGCACTTTGCTTAGAAAGTTTGGAGACCCCTGACCTGAAGGTATGTAGATTATGGGTCAGGGTTCATACCCTTCTTCGTAACTTGTTTTGTACCAATCTTAAAATGTACCCCTGTGAGGCTCTTCTTTGTAAACCAATCCTGGAACTCCTTCGTCCGGAGCACCAAATGGCTCTGCACCTTTTTTACTGCAACTAAGTTGACCATTGCGAGAACTTGGAAAACTCCTGTGCTTAGCTTTGAAGCAGTTAAAAATCGCATGAATGACATCATGATCAATGATAAACTGGCGGCCCTTGCCTCAGATACTCACAATAATATTTTTAGGGTCTGGCAGCCATGGAAAATATTCTACCAACCTTCCAGGTTCACTAATGTATTTCTTTCAATTTAACCACTTGCCGACTACCTCACACACTTATACATCGGCAGAATGGCACAGTCAGGCAAAACATGCATAAATCAATAATAAATGTTAGTAAACATCATAACTGTGATTATATAGTCACAGATTATATATTCAGATGCTGTCTTGGTACAAGGAGGTACAAGCCCCTATTTGGCCACCTGGCAGCACGGATTGTGTGCTATACTGGAGAAGCTACTCCCGTTGTTGAAAATTAAACTATCTGCAGCTCCATCCAAAGATTTTTTGGTTTGTTGCTGGGGTCTCCACTCACTCTAATATCTGCACATCTTCTGACCGAGTGGATCTGACTTCCACTAGTCATTGCCTTGGCATTCTTTGTTCCTCTCGCCATTGGGACCCTCTGGGCCGCGTTCTGGTACATTTGATTCTGTTACTAGCAGAATCGACCACTTAATCCAAAAGAAAAGTTGCAAGGCCCTGACGAAGCACCTGTGTGCGAAACTTGTTGGCTACCTGCATACTGTCACTTATCTCGCTTTTGTAACTACCATGGTACATATTTATTTATACAATTGTTTTTATAAATTATTATTACATTTGGTAATTTTGTAAAACCTTCTGTATTTGGTGTACTTGCCTTTCTACAACATTTGACACTTCTCACTTTAAAATCCCTGAATTTGGAAGAGTATTTATCTCTCCCAAATTATCTCTTTTTATTTTTATTGTTTCTAACCATGGGATTGTTGAGTTAATGTCATTTGGATCTGGAAACAATACCATCATCTTTCCTTTTTATGTGATTATATTGGGCCGAATTCAGATACATGCGATGTATCTGTCTGGCGGCGTACCGTATGATGTTTACGCTATGCCGCCGCAAATATTATGGGTAAGTGCCCTATTCAGAAAGCACTTGCTCCATAATATGCAGCGGCGTAGCGTAAAGTGCCCCGCATTAGGCCGCGCAATTCAAATTTGTGATGTGGGGGCGTGAATCATGTAAATGAATCATGACCCCACGTAATTGACTTTCCCAGTGCGCATGCGCGAAATCACGTCGCTATTTGTCAATGTAAACGACGTGAACGTAACTTACGTACAGCCCCATTCCGGAACGATTTACGCAAACGACGTAACCGACGTACAATTCGACGCTGTCCCGACGTCCATACTTAACATTGGCTATGCCTCCTATAGCAGGGGTAACCTTATGCCGCAATAACGCTTACGCAAACGACGTACACTACGCCGGCCGGCCGCAAGTACGTTCGGGGATCGCCGTAAATCCCTAATTTACATATTCAACGCATTAAAACGACGGAAGCGCCACCTAGCGGCCACCGTAAAACTGCAACTAATATACGACGGTATAACAGACTTACGCCGCTCATATATTAGCAGAATTCTGCCGTATCTTCTTTTCTGAATAGCAAAAAAAGATACGCCGGCTATTCTTAGTATTTACGCGGCGTATCTCTAGATGTGCCGAGGTAAATACTTGGCCCATAGTGTCCATAAAGGAGATATCCACAATATCAAAATATCCACGGAAATTATAATTGATATAACATCTAATAAAAAATCCTTTAGTAATGACACTTCCCAGTGCAGCAATACAATAACGTGATCTGTCTCCGATGTTCTTCCTTCACCAATATGCACTCACCAGAACATTATTAATAAACAGAATTGAACACCATTCCAATCATAAGAAGTCTCCAGCAATCACTCAATCAATCTTCTGGATATATAACACTCACCCCGGGGAGACCTATTTAACCACTTGGCAGTGTGTGGCTTTAACTGACAATTGCACGTTCGTGCGACGTGGCTCCCAAACACAATTTACGTCCCTTTTTCCCCACAAATAGAGCTTTCTTTTGGTGGTATTTTATTTTTTTGTGTTATAAACCAAAATAGAGCAACAATTTAAAAAAAAACACAATATTTTGTACTTTTTGCTATAATAAATATCCCCAATTTCTTTTAAAGAAAGCTTTTTTTTCCTCAGTTTAGGCTGATGTATATTCTTCTACATATGTTTGTTAAAAAAATTGCAATAAGCGTTTATTGATTGGTTTGCGCAAAAGTTATAGTGTCTACAAAATAGGGGATAGTTTTATGGCATTTTTTTTATTATAATTTTTTTTACTAGTAATGGCGGCTATCTGCGATTTTTATCATGACTGCGACTTTATGACAGACACAACGAACACTTTTGACACATTTTTGTGAAGGGGTTAACCAGTAGGGGGCAATGGAGGGGCTAAGTGTGTCCTAGGGAGTGATTCTAACTGTTAGGGGGAGGAGCTACCAGTAAGGCCTTGTACACACCAGTAAATCTATCTGTTCAAATCGGTCAGACTGACCGATTTGAACAGATCTGTCTGCTGGCATTTTGGTTTGCTCGCGTGTACACACGCATACTAACCAGCAGACATGTCGGGCGGACGGGTTCCCAGCCGACAGATTTCAAAGCATGCTTTGAAATCTGTCGGGTGGCCAAATCCGTCTGTTTGCCCGTACACACGATCGAATCTGTCTGCTGAAACGGTCTAGCAGACCGTTTCCAGCAGACAGATTTGAACGTGTGTACGAGGCCTAAAACTTCAGTGATTCTGTTCCCATTCACAGGGAACAGTAGATCCCTGACATGTAACTAGGCAGTATAGGGGAATACCATGTATACAAAGGCATCCCCCTGTTCTGCCATTGCCGACCGCAATTGCGGGCCACCTGGGAACATCGAGTTCCCGGGACCCGCGGGCGCACTCACGAGGCACGCGGTGGGTGCATGCACACCCGCTAAGTGTCATATTTAAAGGGACGTTCAGGTACACCCATTTTCCTGCCCGTGCCATTGTGTCGTCGTATATCATCGTGCGGCGGTCAGCAAGTGATTAAAGATGCTCACCACACAGAGCCCGAGAGGTAATATACAGTGTAGCATTTGAAAATGTGTTCATTAAAATACCTTTGTACCTGGAACTCAGAAACGTCAGCACATAAGCACTCATTCAACGAGTTTCACGCGCACGTACGTCTTCAGGGGATATGCTTACAGGCCATGCAATTCCTTTCTCTTGAAACAGTTTAGTAGATATTTATTATAGCAAAAATTAAAAATATTATCCTCTTCTCGGGGTCCCTTGTCGGCGGTCCTGGCCCCTCCCTTCTGCCTACACCCAAGTAGCCATGCTCCCTAGCTACGGCTCTGTGTGACCCACCTTCTCCATCTCCTGATTGGCTCACTGACCATTCAGGAGTGCGAGTCCCTGGAGAGCCAAGGCTCTTGTGGACATCGCTGAATCAAGAAGGGGCTCGGGTATGTATTGGGGGGGGGGGGGTGGGGGGGCTGCTGCACACAGAATGTTATTTACCTTCATGTATAGAATAACCTTGTGCCTTTACAACCACTTGATGTATTATTGATTGCAAATGTTGCATACTTTTACGTTTTTTCTTTTATATCTGCCTTGTTCAGCTTTAATAGGGAAGATTATATCAACAGTCATTATTCATAGTCAGCCAATGGATGGAGTTTGGGTCACTTGGGTGTAGCTGGCTTGTTCTATTTGGGAAGGATGAAAGGGTTGTCCCTCCTGTGCAGGAACACAATCTGCATGAACAGGAAGACCGGAGCTCCAATTGCTGACCACATTTCTATGCGGCCGCCGGCCGGTGTCGCCCCTTTGCGTTACTGTTAGTGAAAATACACCGTTTTGGAAACAGTAACCGCAACACATGCATCTTTCACTGTCACTTGATCAATAGCTAATCCTAACACTCAGCACCTTGACTCACAAAACCAACTCTACAGATGTAATTGCAGCAAGCTACTGTAGCAATTTAAAATTCATTGTCCGTGTGCTACAGCTCCATAAGTCACAAACGCTCCTCTATCTCCGGATCCCATGCATGTTAAATAGCAAACCGGGAAAGTTAATTGCCATTTGATGTGGCAGGGGGCAATGTTTTCTGAATTTGTATTAAAAATGGTCCTGTGCATTCAGACTTCATAAACCTAAAGAGACTGTTCAGCCTATTAATCTGTCTGCGTGGGAGACTGGGCGACCCTGAGCCCTGAACAATGTACAGCAATTGTGTCTGGGAAATAATAATGGATTCTTAAGGCCAACTTAGCATTGGATGTATTCTTTATAATGTTAAGTGCAGCAAAGTAATGTGTAAGTATCAGACTTCCAGCTATTTATTACCTCTCAGAAATCACAGTACTCCCCCTGACAATGTCGTCATCTGCCTTTCCCTTCAGAAGGATGGCACCGGCTTTAACCACTTCAGCCCCGGAATGATTTACCCCCTTCCTGACCAGAGCACTTTTTGCGATTTGGCACTGCGTCGCTTTAAATGACAATTGCACGGTCGCGCGACGTGGCTCCCAAACAAAATTTACAGCCTTTTTTTCCCCACAAATAGAGATTTATTTTGGTGGTATTTGATCACCTCTGCGGTTTTTTGTTTTGTCTATAAACAAAAGAAAACCAACAATTTTGAAAAAAAGCTATATTTTTTACTTTTTGCTATAATCAATATCCGCAAAAATATATAAAAAACAAATGTCTCCCTCAGTTTAGGGCGATATGTATTCTTATACATATTTTTGGTTAAAAAAATCGCAATAAGCGTATATTGATTGGTTTGCGCAAAAGTTATCACGTCTACAAAATAGGGGATAGATTTATGGCATTTTTATTATTATTATTTTTTATTAGTAATGGCAACAATCTGCAATTTTTATCGTGACTGCGACATTGCAGCGGACAGATTGGACACTTGTGACAGTATTTTGGAACCAGTGACATTTATACAGTGATCAGTGCTATAAAAATGCACTGATTACTGTAAAAATGACACTGGCAGTAAAGGGGTTAACCTGTAGGGGGCGCTGAAGGGGTTAAGTGTGTCCTAGGGAGTGATTCTAACTGTTAGGGGGCTTGGAAACGAGTAAACCAAAACTGATCGCTGCTGCCGATGAGAGGGAGCATTCGATCAGTGACATGTCACTAGGAAGAACGGGGAAATGTTGTGTTTACACTGACATTCTGCAGGTCCGTGGCACAATTGCGGGAGACGGACATAGAGCTTGCGACAGGGTCGCGAGCGCGCCGGCAGCATGTGCGCGACTACATGGCGGCAAATTAAAGGGGACGTATCTGTACGCCCATTTGCCCAGCCGTACCATTCTGTCAACGTAATTGATCGTACGGCGGTCCTTAAGCGGTTACAGTGGATGTAAACCCATGTTTACCATAATATGATCCACAGTTCATTGTATATTACCAGGATGTGTTATGTGAGGGAGGGGTAGATTTCTCACTTTTTATACTGCGGATCACCTCATATTATGATAAAAATAACATAACATATGATAAACATGTCCAAGCTAGATATGTAAATAACCTGTCACTCAAAGCAAGGAGAGAGGAAAGGACTTTTTATCTAGACAGGTTAATTGTCACTGAACAATAAAAGAGGATTGCTCAGCGCTGGATTAACTCTGTGTGGCAAGACTGGGCACAGATAATAGGAAATCGTATACTCTACATTGTGACATAAAAAAAAAAATATTTGGGTTTACATCAGTTGGTGTGGTTTCTTGGCAAAGACATGCTGGCTCAAGCCATTCCTTACTTTTGTGTCACGTTGGCTGGAGAGCAGTGTCTTCTTTCATTGATTGCACTTACTGCTCTGGATGAGCATATCTGCATGCCTGTACCCCTTCATTTCTGTGGTTCATGGGAGCAGAGTCTCTGGCTTTGATATATTTTGATCTCACAGTGAGGTTATCCCAGATTAGGCACTGGACTGAAGCTCAAGAACTGTTTTTTTATTTATTTTTTCTACTGTGACATAGTAGGAATTTATTCCTAAAAAAACAACTGAGATGTATACTCTAAGGCCTCGTACACACGATCGGACATATCCGATGAAAACGGTCCGCGGACCATTTCCATCGGATATGTCCGATCGGGAGTTTGATCCGATGGCGTGTACACACCATCGGATCAAATTCCCCGCCCCCGGACGGCGCGCTGACGCCGCGGTGACGTTGACGCCGCCACGTCACCGCCACGTCACTGCACCAGGAAGTTAAACACTTCCACGAATGCGCCGAATCCATTCGGCAGCGGCGCGGCGGCGGTGGGGGACGACATGTTTGCTGGTAAGTGTACTAACCAGCAGACATGTCGGGCGGACAGATTCCACCGGATGGATTTCAAAGCATGCTTTGAAATCTGTCGGGTGGAGAAATCTGTCCGCTAGCCCATACACACGAGCGGAGATGTCTGCTGAAACGGTCCATCGGACCGTTTTCAGCGGACATATCCCCTCGTGTGTACGAGGCCTTAGAAGGACCTACTGTAACTGGTTGCTTTTTCTTTAACTTCTCTATGACTCTTGATGATACTGTAACACATGTACTGAATTACCAAAAGTATTGGGACACCTGCCTTTACACTCACATGAACTGTAATGGCATCCCAGTCTAATGCCGCGTACACACGGTCGTTTTTTGCTATGAAAAAAAACGACGTTTTCAATCATGAAAAAAAATGAAGTTTTTCAAACTTCATTTTCCAAAACGACGTTGCGTACACACCATCGTTTTTCTACAAAGCTCTAGCACAGCGTGGAGACATACACCACGTTCGACGGCACTCTTTTCCATTGAAGCTCCGTCTCATAACTTGCTTCTGAGCATGCGCGGGTTTAAAAACGTCGTTTTCAACAAAAAATTCAAGCATGTTGGAATTTTTTTTTGGTCGTTTTTTTTAAGAGAAAAAACAATGTTTTGCCCACACACGATCAATTTAAATGACGTTTTAAAAACGTCATTTTTTTTCATCGCAAAAAACGACCGTGTGTACGCGGCATTAGTCCGTAGGGTTCAATGTTGATTTGGCCCACCAATCCCACATCATAATCCCCCCTCCACCCAATGATCTGGACCAATGCACAAAGCGAGGTCCATAAAGACATAGATGAGCGATCTTGGGGTGGAGGAACTTGACTGGTCTGCAGAGAGTCCTGACCTCAACCCGATAGAACACCTTTGGGCTAAATTAGAGTGGAGACTTTGAGCCAGGCCTTCTGGTCGAACATCAGTGCCTGACCTCATAAATAAGCTTCTGGAAGAATGGTCAAACAAACATTCCCATAGACACACTCCTAAACCTTGTGGACAGCCTTCCCAGAAGAGTTGAAGCTGGTATAGCTGCAAAGGGTGGGCCAACTCAATATTAAACCCTAACACTGGGATGCCATCAAAGTTCATGTGCATGTAAAGGCTGGTGTCTCAATACTTTTGACAATATTGCGTATGTGTTTGGCTGCAAAAGGGTGGGCTTTAAAACCCACAAGCCGTACATATGTATCACTTGGCTGCACGCTCCCAGCACAGGATCTGAACTCTCAAAAGACAGTCTGGACTAAAAATAAGCAGCCAGCAGGTTCAGCTTCTGATCATGTGACCACTTTGACAGTGGTCACATGATCACGAGCCTGCCTTCCCCTCCCTGCATTCAGGATAGTTTAAAGGGATACCAGAATGGTAGGAAGGGGTTAAACAAAAAAAAAAATGGCTATATAACATAAGCTTAGTACAGGAGAGTTACTGGGCAGCAGTATTCGAGTGAACAATCAAAATGAGTCTTTTTTTAGTACAAACTAATAATTTCATTTGGACTCTTATGCCGCGTACACACAGTCGTTTTTTGCGATGAAAAAAAACGACGTTTTCAATCATGAAAAAAAACGACGTTTTTCAAACTTCATTTTCCAAAATGACGTTGCATACACACCATCGTTTTTCTACAAAGCTCTAGCAAAGCGTGGTGACGTACACCACGTTCGAGACGGCACTCTTTTCCATTGAAGCTCCATCTCATAACTTGCTTCTGAGCATTGCACGGGTTTAAAAACGTTGTTTTCAACGTCGTTTTGCCCACACACCATCACTTTTTATGACACAAAAAATGACGTTTTGAAAAACGACACAAAAAATTCAAGCATGTTGACATTTTTTTTTTGGTCGTTTTTTTTAAGACAAGAAACAACGTTTTGCCCACACACGGTGATTTTAAATGATGATTTTTTTTCATCGCAAAAAACGACTGTGTGTACGCGGCATTATCCTGGTCTGGTGTTTCTCCAATTTGTGTATGTTTTTTTTTTTTTTTTTTCTAGTAACCTGCTGGGGTACCTACTGGAAGGTAACCTTGCCTGTTGTGAGCAGCCTAAGGCTGGGTTCACACTACGATTTTCCCGTCCGTCAGCTGCATACGATTTTATATGAAAAAACGTATGCGGCTGATACGGATTGAACCGTACGTAAACGTATGCGTTTATAAAACGTATACGGTTTCAAAAAGTGCGTACGGTTCCATCCGGTTTTGATTAAAAAAACCCATACGTTTTTGGAATTAGTGTCATTTAATAAATAAAGATTTTCTTGTTTTGAAAATGCGCATGCGCAGACGAAAAACGCATACGGTTTATACGTATGGAACCGCACATATGTGCGTTTTCCATTGACTTTAATGTTAAAAAAAAACGTATGCGTTTGCCATACGGTTTCAAAAACGGACTCAAAACCGTGGTCGAACACGGTTTTGCGTACTGTTAAAAAACGTTTTGCCAGCAAATCGTACGAACCCGGATGCATCTGAGTGCATACGATTTGCAATGCATTGTCTATGTATGCGTTTTCCCGTACGGGCCCATACGTTTTCAAAACTGAAATCGTATGCGGCTGACGGACGGGAAAATCGTAGTGTGAACCCAGCCTAACCTGGGCCAGTGAGTTTTTTTAATGTTTTTGCCATCTCACTACTTTCTTTTTTTTTTCTATAAACCCAGTGCCTCTTGAATGCTTTTCTATTAATTGAGGCCTTGCAATTAAAATTGTTTTCACTCCTGACCTTGTCATAGGACAAAGTGTGCAAAGACCTGTTTGTGTCAGTAAGAGCTGGTAGGAGGACCTCCTAAAGTGCCACCATATCGAAGTTTGCAGCCTGGCTTGAAAACGACATTAATTGGTCTATTTATAAAAATATAAAAATAGACCAGTCCAAAATTAATTCCATGTGTTCTAGGTCTGGTATGCATTTTAAGTAGATCCAATTAAAAAAAATTGCTTGAAGTTCACCCCAAATGCCATACTAGCCCCTTTGAGTTTGGTTTGAATTTTAAGGAGGTTCTTCCTTTTTTTTTTTTTGTGAGGTACCCTCTTAAGATCGATATCAGACTCGAAAGGTATATTATAAAATTTGGGGGGACGCCATGCTCTTAAGCTTCAGTGCATGAGATCCTGGCATTTTGGTTTGGGCGGAAGGCGCAGGCGCACCTCCATTCCTGAGGCTTTACATCTGGAGAAAAAGAGATTCACCAAATATGGAAAGTTTTTTTCACAGTAAGAGCTGTAAAAATGTGGAATAGACTCCCTCCAGAAGTGGTGCTGGCCAGCTTAGTAGATTGCTTTAAGAAAGGTCTGGATTCTTTCCTCAGGCCGGAATCACACTTGTGCAGTGCAAATTTCAGCTCTCTTATCTCTACAGGGAGATTACAGAAGTATTCAGCAGATTAGCTCCGTTTTAGCTGCGAATTTGGAGACCTGGGAGAAGTTACAGGTGAGAGGAGAGTGGGGGAGAAGTGTATTGGGCTGAATGAGAGAAATTCCTGAAGAGAAATGAACACATCTGCGAATCAGCTGCGTACCCATAGAAGATAATGGGCCTGAATTTGCACCTGAGCCGCACCGCAAGGCATAAAATACGCACACGTTTTTTCTGCAATGCGCAGTGCGAATGCATCGCACATATGTGAACCAGCCTCATTGAAAACAATGTATTTAGAAATGTTCTGCGTATTGGATGCTGTTTAATCCACAACCAATTCGCATAGGTGTGAATCCGGCCTAAATGTACATAATATAACCGAGTACTAAGATTTAGAGGTAAAATTGATCCAGGGAAAATCTGATTGCCTCTCGGCGGATTTTTTCCCCTGCTGTTGCAAATTGGATCATGCTCTGCTGTTTTTTTTTCCTTCCTCTGGATCAACTGTGGGTATAGAATTGTGTATATGGTATTGTACGATATATATGTGTAGTGCCTGTGTACTTTCAGGTACAGGTGCTATTCTAAATTTAAGGGGGATGAGAGAGTTAGTTGGCTCTCATCCATTTAATTCGTCTAAATTGGGTCTCTGCTTCTGCTGGATTTTGCTGTGGGCCATCCTGTTGTTCTCGGGGTGCTGTACCACCCGAGGCGATGGGTGGCGCAGGTGAAGTTCAGGTTGGGGTGTCTCTTGCCAGCAGCCAATGGGGAGAGAGTTCTCTCGCGGGGCATGCTGGGGGAGAGTACTTCAGGGGCAGATGCCATTGTCGCTGGGTTCTTGTTCCTGGTGTGGCGCCCACCTTCAGGGTGTCCACACATCGCGGCCCCCGGCGATATGGCCTTCCAGGCCGGGGTGCGCGTGCTACACGGTGTGCTTGGTTCTGCGGCCATGATGGCCCGGAACATCTAATGGTGATCGACTGGGTCCCCAAGTTCTGAGTGAGGATCCCAAGCTAGATAGCTGTTCGGTGGGGAGTCAGCCTGAGGAGAGCCAAGAGAGGCAGGCAATCCTAAAGGGCCTCGACAATCCATTGGGGATCAAGGTGACTGGACATTGAGAGGTTGGATGTCAGCAACCTGTCAGTCGGTGACCTAATAGAGAACTACCTGAGAGAGATTCAGGCATCAATATTGCTGAGGAAGATTTCTACTTGATCTATGTTCTAGGGAAGGGTCTGTGGCAGAGACCTGTTTCCCCTCAAGGTTCCGAGTGATACACTGGCTGCCAGGTCAGTGTGAGAGGCCTGTCCAGGTACACTATACCCACTCCGGAGTGGCGACGAAAGTGAAGTGTTGTTAGAAGCAGGACTGCTTCTGTGTAACTAGACCTGAATCTGCTGTTCCTCCTCCTCATACATCTCTCCTACCTATCTCAAGTTTATCGTTTACCAAGTTGGTAAAATAAAAGCACAAGAAAGACACCTGCCATCTGGACATTCCATTACTGCTTCTTTCTTCAACTACCCTAGACATCAGAGCTATAGAGGTAACCGGCCAATCCCAAATCTATCCAGCGGCTCCTGCGGGGATGAGCGCTACATATATATATATTTTTTTATGGGTGAACTAGTTGAACTTGTGTCTTTTTTCAACCTGACTAACTATGTAACTTTGCCAGCCTGTGAAACTGGAGGGGCAACTAAAAGCTGCTACAGCTGGATGGGGCTGTACAGGGCATCAAGTGGTACTAACATGTAGAGCAGTATGTGCCCTGGGGAAAATGCCCGGAACGCAAGCAGTCTGTGTTCCAGGTATTCACCCCTGGTTGCATACTGCTCTAAACAATAGTAACACTTGCTGTCTATCCCCATCCAGCCTCTCATAAAGTTGGATGGTGCACCTGTGTCTTCTGTCTGCGTAAAAATCCATCATTTTATTTATTGGGTCTAAACACCCACTGTGCAAAAGGCCTTTGGCATATCTTGATTGTGTGGCTGTGGCCCCCTCACCAAGACGTTATAACTTGTCCCAAAGTATTTGAGATCCTGGAGTTACTTATAGTCTGAGCTAGTCCCGTACTTTAGTTTTTTCCTTTTTTTAAACATGGATAATGGTGTTCAGTAGAAAAATGGTAGCTAACAAGCTCTAATTGAAAGGCAACTTGGCAAAAATTAAGGAACTATTTTAATTCTCTTTGTTGTTATTTTAATTACAATACAGTGGAGAAAAGCAATTATAATTAAACAATTAAAAATATGAAGAGAAACAATTTTAGCTTTTGGTAATATTAATTGGACAACTGATTGGGGAGCAAGGGGAAAGTGACAAAGATGAAGTGAGCTGTAATTTATTACCTCTAATAAATAAAACATTATAACCAATGAAAGGCATAATATAATTCTTGTATACAGGGACGTACATACACTCTGGAGGGCCCTCTGGGGAAAAGTTCAAGGCCAACAGTTCAAAGGTGCTCTGTATATGTATTAGCTGTATTGCCATGGTCCTGCCTGATCATAGTCAGTCTGCACAGGGGAACCTCGCTATTTGTGCACTCCAAATGGTACTCCCAAACTTGACATAAAAACATAATTTCTCAGTCTGCCATACATAGGAATGCTTATTAGTTTTTCTCTTGTTGTAAAGAAAGAAGAAAGCGTTACCTAGTTGTAGCCATATTATCCTAAGCAGGAGTTATTCTAATTTTAGTGCTACTAAGCTGAATTGATAGTTTCATATTCATTTAGTCACCCCTAAGCCTGGTATTAGAATTTGTGTGCTTCTGCTTGCTGCTGAGGAGTGTCCCTGTAAATAGTACAAGAAGATTCCACAAAGTTGGGTTAGGAGTATTTATGCCCCCACCCTAGCCAACCAGTTGGAGGTTTATTGCCAGTGGTACAGACTGGGAGATAATATGAATGTTTAGGTGTGACCAGTGGTGGCTGGTGCTTATTTTTTTTGGGGGGGGGGCAGCAAACCTGGCCCATCACTACACCGACCCAAAAAACCCAACCCCCCATCGCACAATAAATTTCCGCTTCGCTCGCCTGCTCACCCGTCGCCAGCCCTACACTTAACCCATCCAGGTTGCGGCTTCAGTGGCTTCCCCACTGCATCTTCTTCCAAGTCCAAGCGGTCGCTGCTCCTTCTGGCCAACGGGGTCTTGGGACTCCCAGCCAATCGAGTCTTGGGACTCCCAGCCGATCGGGTCCTAGTGCTCCTGGTCAATCGGACCAACTTCCTGGTTGCCTGGGAGGAGAAGCATGAAGACATTAGTGAATATTAATTAGCTAAAGTCACACAAATGGGTTGGCTCAGGGCGCAGTGCTCTGTGCCCTAAGCCCACCCTTTTTGAAGCCAAGTAGAGCCTCAGGCAAAACGCTATGTGTGATGGAAAACTAACACTGCACATCACCCAGAACACACCATGGTGGTGTCAGCATTATGTTGTAGGGATGCTTTTTTTCAGCAGGGACAGGGAAGCTGGTCAGAGTTGATGAGAAGATGGATTGAGCCAAATACAGGGCAATCTTAGAAGAAAACCTGTTAGAGTCTGCAAAAGATTTGAGACTGGGGAGGAGGTTTACCTTCCAGCAAGACAACAATCCTAAAACTACAGCCAGAGCTGCAATGGAATGGTTTAGATCAAAGCATATTCATATGTTAGAATGGGCCAGTCAAAGTCCAGACCTAAATCCATTTGAGAATCTGTGGTAAGACTTGAAAATTGCTGTTCACAGACATTCTCCATCCAATCTGACAGAGCTTGAGATATTTTGCAAAGAAGAATGGGAAAACATGTTATTCTCTAGATGTGCAGAGCTGGTAGAGACATCCCCAAAAAGATTTACAGTTGTAATTGCAACCAAAGGTGGTTCTACAAAGCATTGACTCAGGGGGCCTGAATACAAATACATGCCACACTTTTCAGTGTCCACTATTTATTATTTTTCTTCCACTTCACAATTATGTGCCACTTTGTTTGTTTTTGGTTATAACATGACAAAATGTGGAACATTTCAAGGGGTGTGAATACTTTTTCAAGGCACTGTACCTGGTCACCCACAGTATACAGAACATGGAAATGCAAATACAGTATTTTAGTAACTAATGTAACAAGAGTCATTTTAGACGGGGGGCCCGTAGAACCCATCTTACCTTAGAGAGCTCTGGAAACCCATTTTACAGTTTCCCAGGCCCCACTTTTATGTAAATCACCCTGTGTCTATTAGGGGCACAGGGTTACTGAGAACCCCAGTCAGGTCTGTCCTAACCAGACTCCCATTACAACCACACCGGTCTCTGCATTTTGTGTTACTCCTGTTATACTGGGTTTCATATGTGTGTTTTGTGTGGAAAAAATGAAGGGGCTCTTTCACTTAGGAAACCAAGGCCCAGATTCACAGAGAATTAGATTCTCGTAGAGTATCAGAAATACACTACGCCGCCGTTTTTTACCTGGCTCTACGTGGAATCCAGGTAGATTTTGTCCAGTAAACGACGGCGGCGTAGTGTATTTCTCCCGTCGCAATCCATCTGCGCGAGTAGGGGGCGTGAAGCATTTAAAATAGGCGCGTTCCCGCGGCGATCGAACTGTGCATGCTCCGTTCGCTAATTTCCCGCCTTGCATTGCGCGTAAACACATCGTCACATCGTAGTAGCGTCGTTTACGTACATTCCTATTCCCGAACGAGTTACGTTAAAAAAAAAAAAAAAATTAAAATCGACGCGGGAACGACGGCCATACTTTACATGGGTTACGCACTGTTAGACCAGCAAAAAGCTCCTCTAACATTAAGTAGCCAAAAAATGACGTAGGCGATTGCGAGGGACACTCGTACCTTCGTGGATCGCCGTAAAAAGTCATTTGCATATCCCGACGCATGAAAACGACGCGAACTCCTCCCAGTGGCCGCAAAAATATCGCAGCGTAGATCCGAAGGCTTACGAGGACGTAAGCCTCTCGGATCGAAGCCCGAAGCCGCCGTATCATGGTTTGAGGATTCAAACTAGTGATACGGCGCGCAAAATTTGAAATTACTCCTGTCTAACACCAGTTAGACAGGCGTAATTGCTCTGTGAATCTGGGCCCATATCCGTGAACAATATCCCTCAAGAAATATATGAAGATAAATAATTCCACCTATCAGACTGCTAGAATATTGTAGGAGTGTCTCATAGACCATTGCTAGATAGTTTGGGGTGGGGTTTGTTAAGTGTTTATTGTTAAGTGGCTGTATCCCATTGTTCTATTGTTTCTGTCTGCCTCGGGAGCAAACTATTATGGGATATAAATGTTTATGTGGATTAGCTTATGGGTTAATGAACTCATTGTCAGCTATTATTTGCTAGGGGGGGGGGGGGGGGGTTCTTCAACAGCCCACCTGTTGAAAGGTTTGAATGTACCTTTGTCTCTTGTTACTGGGTGTATAGTTTACCCCACCCTGTTTTATTATGCAAAGAAGGGGGGATTGTCCCCTGAGTGTATATCTCTTTGTACCTTGTTTTAATAAACAGTTGATGTTTTTGCACCACCCTACACAAGGTCTCAACAAGTGAATGGGTGAGCTAAGGGATCCTGTATCGTGCTGGTACCAAGCAAGGGAAGCTTAAACTGTGGACATACTCGTCTTGCGTATGGGGTCCATCACAAATATAAACTGCGAAAAATACCTTTTTTTTTTCAGTTCATAACAGACTTATGATTATGAGTGTCTGGGAACAGAGAAAGCCGGGAGTATAAGGGCTAGTGCTGTTCCTCTATACTAATTTGGATGATGGTACTCTAATATGGTTCATTACATATATGTGTTTTTTTTTAATGTAAGGCTATACTCAAAAATTCTGCATTATGAGTGTCTGGTTAAAGCTTGTAGGATGTGTTTTCATTCTATTCTGACTGTCCTATGAGTCAGCAGGACCCCTGACCCTCTGTCTGGACAATAGAAAGTGCCCAAACACCTGTTGATCGCCCTGTTACGCCAACAGGTGCTGGCTCTGCACTAATCCATGGAGAAAAGGAGACATCCTGCACTGCCGCTAATTTTATTTGAAAATGGCAAAGGATAAAATACAAAAATATAATCCAAAAGTCATTCATGAGCTATGAGTAAGCATCAAACTATGATGTGAAACGCGTCAGCCATTTTTGTCCCTGCATGTCCACTACTAATATTTTTTGTATTTTTGGGATTTTATCCTTTGCCATTTTCGAATAAAATTTGCTTTTACAGAGTCTGGCAGTCCAGGATGTCTCCTTTTCTCCTTTGTCTGGACAGTGTTGATTGGGACTGTGCTAATCACATGGACCCTCCCAAGAAAAAAAAAAAAACTCTTTAGCAATACACACCAAACTGAGCATATGTAGAGTATTACCAAAGCTCTATACTATCAGGAGATGGATTGGGCACAGTACAAGAGGGGGAGGATCAGAGAAGACAGGATCAAACAGCATTTTTACTCAATGCAGAGGATTAACCCCTAATGCCCGTTTTTTTTTACACAATGCAGAGGATTAACCCCTAATGCCCCGTACACACGATTGGAATTTCCGATGGCATAAAATCAGATGGTATTTTTCATTGGAATTCTGTTCAAGCTGTCTTGCATACAAACTGTCAGACCAAATTCTGACCGTCCAAAACGAGGTAACGTAAAACACTACGACGAGCAAAGAAAAATTTAGTTCAATTCTTCCGCACATGCATGGGTTTATTCTCTGTCGGAGTTGCACACAGACAATAGGAATTTCCTATCGTTTTTTTTTTCCCATCGGAAAAAAAAAAAAACATGTTCTATTTCTAAACACCAATGGAAAAAAGTCAGATGGGGCCCACACTAGGGTGACCACGTGTCCTGGATTGCCCAGGACAGTCCCGCATTTTACAGGTCTGTCCCGGGCACATTCATTCCAGGACAATACAGTGTCCCGGGAAGGAAACTGACACAGCCACTCCGGGTCAATCTGATGCCCCCAAAAAAGGCCACAACATCACCACTTTACTCACTGACAGTACTTGTCCTGGCCGGGAATGCCTGGAGGAGCACAATCCCCGCCCCCTGCTTGTGATTGGAGAAATCATAAATCCCGCCTCTTGTGTTCAATTACAAGCTGATTTTTGGAAAGGGAAGGTGTCCCTAAATGGTAGTTTGAAAATGTGGTCACCCTAGCCCACACACAATCTAAATTCCGATCGGATCGTGTGTACGCGACATTAGGTTCCACAACGAGTATAACAAGCATACTTTACTGCGAGTACGGACTAATTTACTGTTGTGGGTTTAGTAACACTTCAAGGAATATAGGACTGGATAAACCAGTGATCTTTTATATCTTTACAGCTTTAACAATTATTTTACACAAATCAGCTCATGCCTTATGTTCAGCTGCCTATTGTAGTGCTATTAGCCTTTTTTTTAAGTTATTATTAGCCATATTGATTGAATTGTGTGCCTGACACTACAAACCCTTATACTGTTCTCTTGCTGTTGTCTGAACTAGAATTCCCGGTAGCTGTGTGTAGATCTAAGTATAAAAGCAAATGTCACATCAGATTTATTAAGTGCCATTAATCTTTTACTCTGAGTGTTCATTGCTGTGATAATTGTAGAACATTGTGTTTGCACATTCTGAAAAAAAGAAAGAAAAAACCGAAACAAAAAAAATATATCACAGTGGATTAAAGAACAATAAGAAAGTTCTATAGCATTGCATTATCTGTGAGAAAAGGACATTAAGATGCCATTATGGCTTGTGACGTAGCGTGCGTTTAGCCTTTGCCGCTCTGTATCCAGGAAGATTGCACTGAAACAATAGGACCATTATCAGAATTTTGGTATAGCAGTCGCACGTAATTTGGCGCCTCTTGATTTAGGTTATATAACATAGTCCTTGCATTAGGAGCTGTGAGAGGCATTATGCGGAAACCTCTTCACACCTTCGTTTTTTTTTATTTCAGCCATAGGATAAAAGGTACGACTTTGTCTATTGCGTTATCAGGAGAATAATGTAGTGTGCCATTGTCAAAGGGAGATTACAGTTTGTAGCGTGCTCCATTCACAGGTCTAAAAATAATTACAATATGCTATCAGTGTAGGGAGGGGTTCTCTAAGGTAAAGTAGGTTGAGCTCCATCGTGGCTTAAAAAATGCAGCAAAATGGGAGAAAAAAAAAGTTGAAAAAACTGAATCAGAGTCAGGCTTCGTACAACGGTTGTGTGTATGTTTTTCGTCGAGAAAACTGTCGTGGATCTCGACGAGAAAAGAAGAGAACAAGCTCTCTTTTTTCTCGTCGGGAGTCTCAATTTCCTCGTCGGGCTGGTTTACGACGAGAAACACGTTTGTGTGTATGCTTAGAAACCCACGCATGCTCAGAATAAAGTATGAGACGGGAGCACACCTTCGGTAAAAGTAGCGTTCGTAATGGAGATAGCACATTCGTCACGCTGTAACAGACTGAAAAGCGCAAATCGTCTCTCACCAAACTTTTACTAACATGCGGTAACATGAGATTAGCAAAAGCAGCCCCAAGGGTGGTGCCAATGGAATCGAAGTTTCCCTTTATAGTGCCGTCGTACGTGTTGTACGTCACCGCGTTTGAAAACGACGATATTTTGTCTTGACAGTGTGTATGCAAAGCTAGCCTGACAAGATTCTCGTCAAGCCTAACAAGGAACTCGTCGGGGCAAACAACGTTTCTTTTACGACAAGATTCTCGGTCGTGTGTACGAGGCCTCACGGTTACAACTATTAAAGTGGTTGTAAACCCATTACAACCACTTTAACCTACACCCGGCCGTGACCACTTTCCGCTTCATGGCCCGGCACTCACTGAGCATGCGCGAGTGGCGCTGCGCACTGTGATTGGTCAGACGATCGCCTGGGACCTGTCACGTGTCCCAGGCGATCGTCTACAGGGAGGGGCCGCCGTAGGCAATATGACGTATCGCCTAAGCGGTCCCTGGGTGGAAGGAGGAAGTGGGACAGGAAGTCCCACTCCTCCTGAAGCCCCCCCCCCCTGAAAAAATGACATGCCAAATGTGGTATGTAAGGGGGCAAGGAGCGGTTTAAGTGAAAGTTCCACTTTTGGGTGGTTTAAGTCACGCATATATGAATGGTTATCATTGGAAAACATGGGGAATGACTTATTATGCAACTTTGTCCAAAGTTCCATGACAAAACACACAGGTGTGAATGGAGCCTAAAGCATTTAATTTAAGTTTTAATTACAATTTTAATTATTTTAGTTATAATAAAGGAATATTTTGGTCCAGGGAACTTATTTGAGTACCCTTCTGGGACCGGGTTTTTTTTTTTTTTTTTTACACCCAAAATTGATAACAGTTTCCTAGGAGGAGTAGAACTGGGGGGATCTGTAGTGGAGAAGGATCTGGTGGTTTTAGTTGATCATAAGCTCAACAATGGCATGCAATGCCAAGCTGCGGTTTCCAAAGCGAGCAAAGTCCTTTCTTGTATTGAGAGGTATGGACTCCAGAGATAGAGATATCATTTTGCCCCTGTACAAATCATTAGTAAGACCTCATCTGGAATATGCAGTCCAGTTTTGGGCCCCAGTTCTCAAAAAGGATATCGGAGAACTGGAGGGAGTGCAGAGAAGGGCAACTAAACTGATAAGAGGCATGGAGGAGCTCAGCTATGAGGAACTGAATTTATTCTCTCTTGAGAAGAGGAGATTAAGGGGGGATATGATCTACATGTACAAATATATAAAGGGTCCATATAGTGAGCTTGGTGTTGTGTTATTCACTTTACGGTCAACACAAAAGACAAGGGGGGACTTTTTACGTCTAGAGGAAAAAAGATTTCACCTCCAAATACGGAAAGGTTTCTTCACAGTAAGAGCTGTGAAAATGTGGAATAGACTCCCTCTGGGGGTGGTTCTGGCCAGCTCAGTAAAGTGCTTTAAGAAATACCTGGATACTTTCCTTAATGTACATAATATAACTGGGTACTAACATTTAAGAGTAAACTTGATCCGGGGAAAATCTGATTGCCTCTTGGGGGATCAGGAAGGAGTTTTTCCCCTGCTGTAGCAAATTGGATCATGCTTTGCTGGGGTTTTTTCCTTCCTCTTGATCAACTGTGGGTATAGAATTAGGTATATGTGATTGTACAATATTTTTATTATTTTATTTCTTATGGTTGAACTTGGTGGACTTGTGTTTTTTTTTAACCTGACTAATTATGTAACTACTATATAGGAACAAAGGATGTTTCTGGACAGCCGCACTCTGAACAATGGTAGCCTTTTTGTTATTTAAGAACATCACTACAAGTCACAGCAAACAGTGCGTTTCGCACTAGATATAGTGCTTAAAGGGTCACTAAAGGAAACATTTTTTTTAGCTAAATAGCTTCCTTTACCTTACTGCAGTGCTGTTTTCATGTCCTCATTGTTCGTTTTTGCTTTGATGTTGCTGTAATTCTGCTCTGATCTCCACACTTCCTGGTTGTCTGTTTCCTTATAACCACAGTACTGGGAGCTTTCTCACTGTGGTCATTAATCAAGGAGGTGTGATTACTGTGTGTAAACTGAAATTGGGTTGGTGCTGAGGGGTTTTAGACAAACCATCACTGCCCTCTATTGGCTCTCTGGCTCTGTACATCAGAGAGACAGGAAATAACAGCAAAAACGAAACTAGAACTGTAGGTTGATTATATGATTGATTTTTATCTATTTTTAATCATTTTTAAAAGGAATCAGTTAACTTTTATGTCTCTATACCCTGTAAACAGTAATTTCAGCCCAATTTTTTTTTTTCCTTTAGTGACCCTTTAATCATAGCTTATAACAAATATAGTGTGGAAGGGTTAGAACGTCTAACCCTTCTGCACTATATTTCTTATGTGCTTCTGTTGGAGGGACTTCCAATAATTTTTTTGCTCTATCCAAATAAAAAGTTTTGACTTGAGATGTTCTTTAGCTGTGCAAGTCTTGTTGAGTATACAGTATAATGGAATAACAAAATAAAAGATCACCCAGGAACATGTAATTGCTATGTGAAGTCTTTAAAGCAGCTTCTTAAAACATCTTAGGCCGCGTACACACCATTGGACATATCCGATGAAAACGGTCCGCGGACCATTTCCATCGGATATGTCCGATCGGGAGTTTGATCCGATGGCGTGTACACACCATCGGATCAAATTCCCCGCCGCCGGACGGCGCGGTGACGTGGCGGTGACGTTGACGCCGCCGCGTCACCGCCACATCACCGCACCAGGAAGTAAAACACTTCCGCGCATGCGCCGAATCCATTCGGCAGCGGCGCGGCGGCGGTGGGGGACGACATGTCTGCTGGTAAGTGTACTAACCAGCAGACATGTCGGGCGGACAGATTCCCACCGGATAGATTTCAAAGCTTGCTTTGAAATCTGTCGGGTGGAGAAATCTGTCCGCTAGCCCATACACACGAGCGGAGATGTCTGCTGAAACGGTCCATCGGACCGTTTTCAGCGGACATATCCCCTCGTGTGTACGCGGCCTTAGACTCTACAACCCCAGGCACTATGTAATCAGCATGTAGAATGCTGGTAATTAATTTTTTTATTTTTATTTTTTTTAGAAAAAATATATAATTTTCCTTACATTGGCATTTTTAAGAGAACCATTTAGATCCTCAAAGGTTAAGTCCAACACCAACATTTACTTTAGTTAGGCATTTATTTATTTGTATGTGTGTGTGTATATATATATATATATATATATATATATATATATATATACATACATACAGTATCTTACAAAAGTGAGTACACCCCTCACATTTTTGTAAATATTGTATTATATCTTTTCATGTGACAACACTGAAATGACACTTTTATACAAGCTGTACACTTACCACTTACCACTTTACATTGTATAACAGTGTAAATTCACCATTCCTTCAAAATAACTCAACACACAGCCGTTAATGTCTAAACCGCTGGCAACAAAAGTGAGTACATCCCTAAGTGAATATGTCCGAATTGGGCCCAAAGTGTCAATATTTTGTGTAGCCACCATTATTTTCCAGCACTACCTTAACCCTCTTGGGCATGAAGTTCACCAGAGCTTCACAGGTTGCCACTGGAGTCCTCTTCCACTCCTCCATGACAACATCACGGAGCTGGTGGATGTTAGAGACCTTGCACTTCTCCACCTTACATTTGAGGATGCCCCACAGATGCTCAATAGGGTTTAGGTCTGGAGACATGATTGGCCAGTCCATCACCTTTACCCTCAGCTTCTTTATCAAAGCAGTGGTCGTCCAGGAGGTGTGATTGGGGTCGTTATCATGTTGGAATACTGCCCTGAGGCCCAGTCTCCGAAGGGAGGGGATCATGCTCTGCTTCAGTATGTCACAGAACATGTTGACATCCATGGTTCCCTCAATGAACTGTAGCTCCCCAGTGCCGGCAGAACTCATGCAGCCCCAGACCATGACACTCCCACCACCATGCCTGACTGTAGGCAAGACACCTTTGTTTTGTACTCCTCACCTGGTTGCCACCACACATGCTTGACACAATCTGAACCAAATAAGTTTATCTTGGTCTCATCAGACCACAGGACATGGTTCCAGTAATCCATATACTAAGTCTGCTTGCCTTCAGCAAACTGTTTGTGGGCTTTCTTGTTCATCAGCTCAGCCATGCAGACCAATTTGATGCAGTGTGCAGCGTATGGACAAGGCACTGACAGGCTGCCCCCCACCCCTTCAACCTCTGCAGCAATGCTGGTAGCACTCATACGTCTATTTCCCAAAGACAACCTCTGGATATGACGCTGAGCATGTGCACTCAACTTCTTTGGTCCACTATGGTGAGGCCTGTTCTGAGTGGAACCTGTCCTGTTAAACTGCTGAATGGTCTTGGCCACTGTGCTGCAGCTCAGTTTCAGGGTCTTGAAAATCTTCTTGTAGCCTACACCATCTTTATGTAGAGCAACAATTATTTTCTTCAGATCCTCAGAGAGTTCTTTGCCATGAGGTGCCATGTTGAACTTCCGGTGACCAGTATGAGAGAGTGAGAGCGATAACACCAAATTTAACACATATTCTCCCCATTCACACCTGAGACATTGTAACACTAACGAGTCACATGAGAGCAGAGGGGGGGGGGGGGAATAGCCAATTGGGCCCAATTTGGACATTTTCATTCATCATGGAGGAGTGGAAGAGGAGTGGAAGGCAACCGGTGAAGCTCTGGGGAACTCCATGCCCAAGAGGGTTATAGCAGTGCTGGAAAATAATGGTGGCCACACAAAATATTGACACTTTGGACCCAATTGGGACATTTTCACTTAGGGGTGTACTCACTTTTGTTGCCAGCAGTTTAGACATTAATGGCTCTGTGTGGAGTTATTTTGAGGGGACAGCAAATTTACACTGTTATACAAGCTGTACACTCACTACTTTACATTGTAGCAAAGTGTCATTTTCTTCAGTGTTGTCACATAATAAATAATAAAATATTTACAAAAATGTGAGGGGTGTACTCACTTTGTTAGATACTGTGTGTGTATATATATATATATATATATATATATATATATATATATATATATATATATATATATAACAGCAGCTTGTAGAGCAATGGGCAGAACTATTTCATATGACCATATGACCAATTCCTGGGGATGGGACAAAGGGCATCAGAGGGTGTGGTTAGTTGGTGGAGACATTTTGGCTGAAAAATATCCTCGCTTGTATGTTATGGTGACTGGCTGGGAGAGTAGCGTCTACCCTATCTACTACACACGCCTCTTGCAGTGTGTAGGCGGGACCTAGGCCCAAGTTACCCAATCAGAGAAAGACCACACACACAGTCCTTGATGTCTGTTATTTTCTTCTAAATTGTATATAGTTTAGCAGTAATTAATAGCTCTTGTAGGCACTTATATAAGGCAATATAACATTTGGAGGGTGGCAGTTGGTGGTGTACCGCAATGGCACTGAAATGCTGCTGCAAAGAGCCTGACATTCCTATTTCAGTTACCCAATGTTTTGGGGCAGGCATTGTCCATGAGCTGACCCTACTTACCAGGAACCTCTCTCTTCACTATACAGTCTCTCAAGGTCTCAGTCCTTGAACCACCAATCACTCAAGGTGCTCCCAAAATGACATGTGTACCCTATAATATAGGGTTTTACACCAAGATGGCCACCGGGAATCTCAAGAGGTTTCAGCATCCAATTAGACAAGATAATTCCCCTAGCAGACTCCACTTCAATGGTAATAACGGCACAGTGGTTGCGGTTTTAGATTGTGGTTTTAGATTGTGGCTAATTTATTAAGTGAAAACCCCAGAGCTACAATAGTTAAGGTGGGTTAGGTTTAAAGCATGCACCTGTGCTTTAGCCATATAATTAGACCAGCAGTTTGTGAAAAAGGGAAGAGGTTTTGTTGTCCCGTATCTCTTTTATACTGCAAAATTTGATACACAGCTGCACATTTTTGGCCAGTCCCCATTGGATATTGAAGGAAAGCTTACATTTTCATTTTTTGATCATGGTGACAATCCACCTTTTATTACATAATATCCTTCTTTTAACATATTTCATTTAGCTGCCTGATAGGCGTAGTCAGTCCATATACCTCGGTACTGTATATGAAGAGGAAAGACGATTTCAATGCATTTGCCGTCTAATGGACAGTGGTTGCATCCATATGGGGTTAATCAGACCTAGCATAGCGATAAACACACCCTTTTCCCCAAAGGAGGATTTGACCTATCGCGAATGGTTTCTCTGAGAACGAGGCGCGGTTCGCGCGCATGCGTGATTTACGTCCATGCGCCATAGTCACTCAGAGATCCCGGTATTGATTTGATCGTCTAAGCCTCAACTACCCCACCATGAGGCTTGGTTAACACACATGCGCCTTGCCTCCCATTGTAACCAAAGAGAGGCTTGGTTATTGTATGGACACGGCCAGAATATGTGAAAAAATATTATATTGCCAGACTTATTATAATATATATGGCAACTTCAGATAGAAATAATGTGTCAGTCCCCATATTCATGTAGTATTTACAACACTCAGTCTTCAGACTATACCAGCCAATACCAGGAAGTGCTTCTTTCACTTCCTGCCTACATGTGCATGATTGTTTTTTTCCATATTGAGGCTTGGAGTGCAAGCCGAGGCGCCATCTTGGACAGCTGGAAGTGTTGCTTGATTGCTGACAGTCTGAGGTGAGTCAGATCTTCACTGATTGGATATGTTTGTATGGACTGTATATAAATTGGAGTGGGCTACAGTGGAGTGACACCCCAGACGATGTGCTTTGACCACGAAACGCGTCGGGGGGACTCCACTGTCGCCTAATTTTACTTGCAAGGACCTTTTCAATCCAGCCAAATGTGAGTTTGTTAGCTGTGAATAAATACCTAATTTTAGTTAAACGGAATTACGCTATGTGGCCACCCTTTTGTCTTTTCTACATGCACGTTTAACATATCGAGCCTACCAATGGTGATTTCAAAATAAGTACAGTTTCCAGCTTATCCTATCCCATTGCAAGACATCCTGACTGATCGGGCACATGTTTCCTGCTGAGGACTGTTCATGACATCCGTCATTTAAAGCCTTGTTTGACCTCTTGTGGCATATGTCACCATTGGTCAACACTTTCTGGTAAGCCTGCAATTCTTTAGGTGGTGGGATCGTCACGTTGAAGAAGTCACAAATTTTCACGTTCAGTTACTCACTCACTTGATTCAATCACCAGACAAACTTTTTTAGGACTACCAGGATTTTCTGGTGCAATTGTCCACTTGCACTACGTGCCAGACAGGCACAATAGCTGTTTCTTTCATTAGAAGGACTTATATGCACATTTATTTTTCACTGTTTACATGTTGTAACATATATTGTATGGTATTGATTTTCACCTAGTCATTTCAGCGCTACACTTTTGTATTCCTTGGTAACCTATTACATATTCAGGTTCTGTCCGCTTGGCTGTCCTCCCTTTAAGTACCATGAGGGTGTAAAATAGCAAAAAACACGGGATTAGCTCCTGCTTTTCAGCAGTTATCTACATTGATGAATAACCCTAATTGAATAAAATAGACTTGTGTTGCTGAGCTAATGCCTTTGAATGCCTTGCCTGGCGCAATTAATATTCCCTTGTCATATATTCATTTAAGCTGTGGGAAGATTGTGTTCACCTAGCTTGTCTGTCACTGTTAAGGGATGATTTTGTCAAGTCATGGAGTCTGTGTATTTGTAACAAAAAAAATAAAAGATGAATAAGAGCATTTGAGAAACATTTACTTTATTTTGTACATTGACCTCTGAGGAGCAAACAATGGAAACTAAACCATACACATTGTTAAATATGTCCCAAACCAAAGACGGACTTTTATAGTGTCCCAGAGAAAGTCAACAATACAAAGTTCAAAATGTAAGGGGAATGCACACCCCTTAACAATTGTATTCATATAAAGAATTAAAACTAGAGATATGAGCAACTACAAAATTGCAACATAAAAGACACCATTTGCATGGCTCCCATATGCCAATGATATACCACACAATTATACTGTAAATAAATTATTCCCAACACAGAGTAATACATCCCCTCAATATACTGTATGTGATATCCGCTGTGTTAATGCAGAGTTGTTCCTTTATGCCATGGGCAGGGCAGGACTTAGGGTGGTGGCATCTGGGCTTAAATGGGTTGTAAAGGTATATTTTGTTTCCCCTAAATAGCTTCCTTTACCTTAGTGCAGTCCTCCTTCACTTACCTCATCCTTTTATTTTGCTTTTAAATGTCCTTATTTCTTCTGAGAAACCCTCACTTCCTGTTCTTCTGTCTGTAACTCCACACAGTAATGTGAGGCTCCCTGTGGAAAAAGCCTCTTGAGGGGGCAAGCAAGAGTGTCAGGACACTCTCTACTTTGCAGATAGAGAAAAGAGCTGTGTGTTAGTGTGCATCCTGACTCTCCTGACCAAAGCTCTCATCTGCATTTTCCCGACGGGAAAACCTCTCGTATGTACGGGGGAAAAGTTACCGAGCAGGTGTTCCGTTTTCCCCCCGAGATTTCCAACTGATCTTTTCCCAGTGGGAATCAGGGTCGTTTGTACGAAGCAGTAGAGGTACAGGGAGAGTAGTGTTAGGGGAATTGCTCTTTGCTCTTCAGGTTTTGCGCTAAAAACTGAGGCCGCGTACACACGTCCGAGAACCTCGTCGGGCTAAACTCATCGTTCCGCCCGACGAGGTTCCCGATGAGCGGTCGAAAAGGTAGTCGAGCCAAATTTCCTCATTGAACAACGAGGAAAAAGAGAGCATGCTCTCTATATTGGCTCGACGAGCTTCCCGACGGGACGCTCGTCGAAAGTGTACACACGACCGAGAACCTCGGCAGAATATGTCTCCCAGCGAGCTTCTCGCTGGATTCTGCCGAGAAGCTCGGTCGTGTGTACGGGGCCTTAAGACCAGTCTAACAGCAAACAATACTAACATCCCATCCCTATAAATGAGGTTTGTAACATTTGTCCAGAGCTCCTCTTTAACCATCTTCATCTGCATGGAACTGGCTCCTTGTGTATGCAATCTCTTATGCCATGTATTTTATTTTTAATCCTTCAAGTTGGCAAACCTCCGCTCTTGGCATTGACCAGCCTAACATCTCTGCAATGAAGGTTGAACGAGGCAGGAATTTTCTTCCTTTGTTGTTAGTGGGGAACTTTAAAGAAAAGTACAGATGCCTTGGGCTGTGTTATCAAATTGATTGAGAAAGAACAGCCACTCATTGCTCTGGACTTCAATTATAGCTCTGCTCTTGGAGCAAACTCCTACAAAGAAAAGAAAAAAAAGAAAAAGTTCAACATCGATTTTTGTTTATGTTGAGGGAACAGAAAGAAATTTATGCCATCACTCTTACTAATATTTCCCCCACAAGCATCTGCTTCTCGCAGTAGAACAGGTGCTTAATCTTCAAAAGGTTTGTGAATTCTCATTAAGAATACATTTTGGATGCGTCTGTTAATTCCAGCCCTGAAACCGGTTCTGGGGCTTCATTTTGCTCATTAATACAAAACGTGCGATCTTAGTAAACACGTAGGCTGAGGACACCTTTCACATTATGGGACTGCGTGGAAGGGGCTGCTCTCAAAGCATACTGTTTTGGGCTGACTTGTTACGGTCTGGAGATTTGTCCATAAGGCGGAAACTGGAAGATGCTCTTCATCTTTGGCGGCGTCTCTGATCTACACAATGTTCTTATTTCTCTGGGTCAAGGAAGTCAAGTTGTCTTTCAGGTTTAGAAGCAGTTTGAAAAAAAAAAAATACTAATGCCGCGTACACACGACCGTTTTTCGGGTTGTAAAAAATTAAGTTTTTTTTTATGTCATTAAAAACGATCGTGTGTGGGCTCCAGATCATTTTTCACAATGTAAATAATGGGCATTAAAAATGTTGAACATGCTCAAATTTTTCACAACGTTTTTAACGTTGTCGTTTTTAACGACGTAAAAAAAACGGTCGTGTGTGGGCTTTAACAACGTGAAAAAAACACGCATGTTCAGAAGCAAGTTATGAGACGGGAGCGCGCGTTCTAATAAAACTTGCGTTCGTAATGGAGTAAGCACATTCATCACGCTGTAACAGAACAAAAAGAGTGAATCGTCTTTTACTGAGTAAAAAAGTGAATTTGCGCAAAAAAACACACATCAATCAATAAAAACATATATGTGATAAATATTGACATAAGTAATAAGTGAGAAAAAAATTGAATTAAATATAAAGTCCATCTGTGTCAAAAGTCCATAAAAGTGCAAAACATGCAGTGCACCAAGATGCTTATACGTAGCTGTGTAGCTCACAGTAAAGTGCAAGTGCTCCTCCGTGTAGTCAGCCTCACAGGCCTCTCACCTTGGTAGCATAAAACAGATGCCGCCTTGTTTTAATTGATGCCTGCTTTTAATTTACTGATGTAAGGAGATTACTTTGTTTCAATAAATTTGCACTTTATTACATACTACACCATTGGAGGCCTATCTCTCTTTATGTTTCCCGGAGTATTATAGCTAAGGGGAATATTGCAGGACCTAAGGAAGATTGACACGTTCCTGGTAATATCAACTATCGGTGGATTTATCCAGAGGATTTGTTTGAATGCACCTATTTGTCTATAGTGAGGTGAGGGGCCTGTGAGGCTGTTTGTTTCTAGAGTGGCACGGGCATTTTGACCCACTATCATGGCATTGTTTTATGCTACCAAGGTGAGAGGCCTGTGAGGCTGACTACACGGAGGAGCACTTGCACTTTACTGTCAGCTACACAGCTATGTATAAGCATATTGGTGCACTGCATGTTTTGCACTTTTATGGACTTTTGACACAGATGGACTTTATATTTAATTCAATTTATTTCTCACTTATTACCTATGTTAATATTTATCACATATATGTTTTTATTGATTGATGTGTGTTTTTTTTGCGCAAATTCACTTTTTTATTCTATGCTACACTTGTGTATTGGTAAACACTATCAGTTTTTGCTGCAATCTTAACAATATTTATTCGGTTCACTATTGATTGTTTTAGCGCGAAGGATTTTTCATTATAATCGTCTTTTACTAACACGGAATCGGCTAAAGCAGCCCCAAGGGTGGCTTCATTCGCATGGAAATTCCCCTTTAACCACTTAAGGACCGCCTACTGCACATATACGTCGGCAGAATGGCACGGCTGGGCACATCAACGTATATATACCTTGATTTTAGTACCCAGCCGTGGGTACCCAGCCGTGGGTCACGGGCGCGCGCCGAAGCTCCAGGACCGGGAACGCGGGACTCGCGGACCCGATCACCGCTGCAGTGCGGCGATCCGTCCCTGGAGCTGAAGAACGGGGAGAGCCGTGTGTAACCACTTGAGACCCGAGCCTGTTTTTCAGATTCGGTGTTTACGAGACTAAAACCCCCAAACATTATATATATTTTTTTCTAACACCCTAGAGAATAAAATGGCAGTCATTTCAATACCTTTTTTCACACCGTATTTGCGCAGCGGTCTTACAAGTGCACTTTTTTTGGAAAAAATTCACTTTCTTGAATTAAAAAATAAGACAACAATAAATTTGGCCCAATTTTTTTACATATTGTGAAAGATAATGTTACGCCGAGTAAAATGATACCCAACATGTCACGCTTAAAAATTGCGCCCGCTCGTGGCATGGCGTCAAACTTTTACCCTTAAAAATCTCGATAGGCGATGTTTAAAAAATTCTACAGGTTGCATTTTTTTAGATACAGAGGAGGTCTAGGGCTAGAATTATTGCTCTCGCTCTAACGATCGCGGTGATACCTCACTTGTGCGGATTGAACACCAGAAAACAAGAAACGCCAGGTTGGAGTTCCGATGCGATCGGCGCAATTGAATTTTGCCATCGCATCACAACTCTACCTGAATCTGGCCCATACAGTACTATGGTAGATTTTCAAAGACTGGACATATCACAGTAGATTGTCAAAGACAGGATATATTACAGTAGATTTTAAAAGAATTTTGACATACCACAATACATCGTTAGGGACTGTTAGTGGTTTTTACAACCCTAAACGAGATCTTTTATAACAGATTAGAGAGGGGCAACACAACGAGAGAAGAAAAATTGATAACAGAAGCCTGGGTATTTTCTAGGTTTCCATTACTGAGTCTGCACCTAAGCAGGAAAAGCACTAACTACTAGACTTGTGCATTAGTTTTCGTCCGAATTTTAGGGATTTTCACGTTCATTTTAACAAATGATAACAAACGTGCAGAATACGAAATCCAAAAGATCCGACATAAAAAATGCTTTATTTTCATTTCGTTGTGACAACAGTTCGATATAGATAGGAGATTCGACATGACGGTGACAATAGCAATCTGTGTCTATAGAATCTGCGGTCGAATGTGCCTCACCTAACTCTATTAGTCAAAGATTATTCTACACAGTGAGGAAAGATTCAACATTATAGGGACATGAAGATTCGATGAAGGAGCTGAAAGCATACGATCGCCGTGAACGGACATTTATGGTCAAATGCTCCGCACATAGACTATAGAAGAATTCTAATGTCGGTTGACTAGTAATAATAATTTATAAATATAATTATTACTAGTGTCATACAACATTAGAATTCTACTATAGCTTGTCGGTGGAGCATTCGACCAGAAATATATACGATTGCGGCATCGTACAGTTTAGCTGTTTCGTCAAATATTCTTAGAACATTCAACGAACACAATAAGCCTTCAGCCCAGGTTCACACTGGGTACGATTTTGTTCGATTTGAGATGCGATTTCACACGTGAAATCGCATCTCAAATCGGCGGCAATTGCCGGCAATGACACCGTCCTAATCGGTGCGATGCCGCATCTGCGGCGCTGCACCGATTTCAAAAAGTAGTTCCTGTACTACTTTTTGCGATTTCAGGACGCGATTTACATTGACATCTGTGCAGAACCCTGCACAGATGTCTCCTAAATCGCGCCGAAATCGGGACTGCCAGAGGGAGTGAAATCGCGCGGGTTCAGCTGAAATCGCTTGATTTCACTCCCGCAGCCCAGTGTGAACCAGGGCTTAATGACAGATTCGACCTTAATTCATTTGGATTTTTGGACGAATGCATTTTTTAACCACCAAAATGCAGCTAAAGGACCTTGCCCCTTTTTGCGATTCGGCACTGCGTCGCTTTAACTGACAATTGCGCGGTCGTGCGACGTGGCTCCCAAACAAACTTGGCATCCTTTTTTGCCCACAAATAAAGCTTTCTTTTGGTGGTATTTGATCACCTCTGCGGTTTTTATTGTTTGCGCTAAAAACAAAAATAGAGCGACAATTTTGAAAAAAATTCTATATTTTTTACTTTTTGCTATAATAAATATCCCCCAAAAATATATATAAAACATTTTTTTTTACCTCAGTTTAGGCCGATACGTATTCTTCTACCTATTTTTGGTAAAAAAAAATCGCAATAAGTGTTTATCGGTTGGTTTGCGCAAAATTTATAGCGTTTACAAAATAGGGGATAGGTTTATTGCATTTTTATAAAAAAAATTGTTTTACTAGTAATGGCGGCGATCAGCGATTTTTTTTGTGACTGCGACATTATGGCAGACAGTTTGGACAATTTTGACACATTTTTGGGACAATTGTCATTTTCACAGCAAAAAATGCATTTAAATTGCATTGTTTACTGTGGAAATGACAGTTGCAGTTTGGGAGTTAACCACAAGGGGGCGCTGAAGGGGTTATGTGTTCCCTAATGTGTGTTTACAACTGTAGGGGGTCAAGGCTGTAGGTGTGACGTCATTGATCGTGTCCCCCCTATAAAAGGGATGACGCAATCGATGCTGCCACCACAGTGAAGAACGGGGAAGCCGTGTTTACACACGGCTCTCCCCGTTCTTCAGCTCCGGGGACCGATCGCCGCACTCCATTGGCAATCAGGTCCGCGAATCCCGCGGTTCCGGTCCCGGAGCTTCGGACCGGGTCACGGGCGCATGCCTGTGACCCACGGCTGGGTACTAGCACAGCACGTACCTGTACGTGCATGTGCCCAGCCTTTCCATTCTGCCGACGTAAATGTGCAGGAGGCGGTCCTTAAGTGGTTAACAAACCAAAATTAATAAAAACAAATTTCGGCAGGAACTAAATACATTTATTTTTTCGGACGAAACAAAATATTTCAGTGTGCACATGTCTACTAACCAGGGGCGGACTGACCATTGAGTCATTTGGGCACTGCCCGAGGGCCCCATGCCACTAGGGGGCCTCATCAGGGTTGCCAGGCTCAGTAAAACCAAGGACAGTATGTAAAAATCTGTGTTTTTTTTTACATCTGTCCTTGATATGCCCGAAACTGACATGCTTTTGATGTGAAAATCCAGAGATTTTGGCTGCCCCATCTCTGCACTGCCTCCTGGCGTGGTGGCCATCTGTAAGCCCGGGGGCCCCATAATCTTCTATTGCCCGGGGGCCCCATGAGTTGTCATTCCACCCCTGCTACTAACTACTGACTTCTTGGGTCTGAGGATCATACATTAGGTACCAGCAGGCCACATATGGCTTTCCGGCCCCAGGTATCAAAAGAATATGTATAGATATTGTTATGCCCATAGGGAAGACTGACACTTACTTTCTGTTCTGGTGACACCCATGGCCCCCGACAGGAAGTGAGGAGAAATCTCTCTAGTGGAAACCTTAACCTGGAACTATGGAACTAACAGGCAAGATGGCAGCTGAGTTTTTTTTTCACGCTTTGTCTGTTTTTCCAAGGTCAGCGTCACAATGGCGGAGTCCAAAGTGATTGGTCCAGAGCCTGGACTTTTTAAAAGCAATGCAGCAATGTCTGTACCCTTACAAGCTCCCGTTTGATGACTGACTCCTGTTCTATAAGAGCAGAATCGAAAAACAGGTATTTTATGACTATATTTATGTGGAAAGCATAGATAAATGAATACTGTAAGAATATAAACAGGGTAATAAAGTGCTATGCCTTCAATTACCAACATAAAAATAAACATCCCCAAAGCATTGTCTTTACAAACAATAATTTAAGGTTTGAAATGACAAAATATTGTTTGTGTAGCGGAAACTATAGAACAAAAGAGCATGCAGCAGCAAAAGGTAATTCTAACTACCAGACACAATTATTATTTTTCATTCGTACTTGAGAATAAAAATGTATTGTGTTAGGAAGCATTTACAAAGAAAGTTAGACTGCAGCAAGAATAATGATTGATTTTGGAACCAACAAATTTGGGTAACCTCAAAATACCTTGGAGTGTGTGCTAACTGGGGACAATGTCCCCACAAATGATAAGCTTGGGTTTGGTCCAAACTTGGAGGAGGCAGCTGTCATCCCCGGGCCAATGAGCTGCAAGCAGGGATTCCCCAGGAATGCTCATGACTTTGCTGACCTATAATGGCCACATGGCCATCTCATTGGCCCAGGAATGACAGCTTATCACCGGCGCAACGCAGAGAGGGAAGCATGGAATTCACAAAGCAAATGCTCCCAACGTTGCGCCGGCGTAGCGTATAGTCATAGGCATAAGGCAGCGTAAGTCAAAGTGGGCTGGAAGTGGGCGTGATACATTTAAATGAAGCGTGACCCCATGCAAATGATGGGCTGTGCTTCAGACAAGTACTTAAAATGAACTGCACATGCGTCTTACCTTGCACGTATCCCAGTGCGCATGCTCACAATCACGTCGAAACAACTGGCTAAGATACGTGAAATCACTGCCTACGACGTGAACGTAACCTACGCCCAGCCCTATTCACGTACTACGTAAACGACGTAAAATTCGACGGCGTTCGTTCCCTGGTCCATACCTTTGTATGAGTTGCGCCTCCAATATGGGGAATAACTTTACGCCAGACGTAACCCTTACGCAAGTCGCTTAAAACATGCGCCAGGCGCAAGTACGTCCGTGAATCGGCGTATCTCCCTCATTTGCATATTTGCATCGAAAATCAATGTGAGTGCCAAATGCGCCGGCGTGGGCAAGTTACGACGGTCGGATGAAGTCTGTTTTTAGGCGTATCTTAGTTCTGTGGGCATGGCGCACAGATACGACGGCGCATATTTACACTTACGCAGCGTATCTCGAGATACGTCGGCGTAAGTGCTTTGTCTCCCGTCAATGCACACTCTGTGATATTCCAAGATCACCCAATTTGGGTTTGGCCAAACCCAGATGACAACTGTGGGTCAATGAGCTTTAGGTGCCGGATTGGGGGGATATAAAGTCAATGATGCTGTGAGCATCTCTTCAGGTTTGTACACGCGCAGCTGTGGGGTGGAGAATTTGCAGGTCACTGGCCTAGGAATGTCACTGCCTTTCTGGGTTACGTGGAACACATGTTGGGCAATCTCAAAATACCTTGGAGTGTGTGCTAACGAAAGACTGTGTCCACACAAGTTATGATCTTGGGTTCAATCTGAAGTTGGGTTTAGCTGTACTCAGAAGGCAGCTATCATTCCTTTGCCATTGTGCTGCAAGTGGGGATTCCCCAACCCACAGCTGCATGTAAACAAAGGGGCAGAGATGCTCATTTCTTTATTGGCTATATGGCCGTATTAGGTTAGTGTTATGCCGCGTACACACGGCAGAGAACCTCGACGGGCAGAACACATTGTTCCGCCCGTCTAGGTTCTCTGCCGGCCGTCAGATTTGGCGACCCGCCCGTCGGGAAAGGCTACCAGCCATTCATCCCGACGGGCCGTCGAGCAAATAGAGAACCTGTTCTCTATTTGCTCGACGGGTTTCCCGACGGGCGGGGCTCGCCGAGAGCGTACACACGGCCGAGGTTCTCCGCAGAATGCAGCTCCCAGCAAGGTTCTCGCTGGTTTCTGGCGAAACTGAGCTCATATTTCCTCCCTCACGTGCATCTTCCCCTGACTTCTCTGTCAAGAGCAATGGCACAACCATCCACCCATCCCCACATGCCAGGGTGCTGGGTGTTATCATGGAATTTGAACTCTCCTTTTGGCCCCACATCCAATCCCTTTCCAAAGATTGCTGCCTCAACCTCCGCAACATCTCCAAAATATGTCCCTTTCTATCCAATGAAACCACAAAACTCCTGATTCAGTCCCTGGTTATCTCTTGCCTCGACTACTGCAACTCCATCCTCCTTGGCTTACCTTTAAATAGACTATCCCCCCTTCAGTCCATCATGAATACTGCTGCCATCCACCTTACAAACCATTTAGCATCTGGTACCCCTTCTCTGCCAATCCCTCCATTGGCTGCCACTCACCCAACAAATAAAATTCAAAATACTAACAATATGTTACAAAGCCATCCACAATAATCACCAGCCTAGTCTCAAAATACCAAGCTAATTGTTTTCTTCTTTCTTCTCAAGACCTCCTGCTCTCTAGCTCCCTCATTATGTCCTCCTCCCGTATTCGCCTCCAGGACTTTTCCCGAGTCTCTCCCATCCTCTGGAATACACTAACCCAATCTGAATAGGCGATGGATCCCGGAACATATCTACTCTACTGAACATAAAGTTCCTATTTATATTTACTGCTGAGGCGTTAGGTGGTAATATTACTATGATTCACTAGCATCTCTCACTTGTGTGTATTGTTCTCATCCCCAGCCTATATGCAGGGGTTAGTATTCCTTTTAGGGAAACCCCACCTTCCCTGGTTAAAAAGGGTGGGGTTGTGTAGAACGAACGCATACGTGAGCAGCGCCCACATTTGAAAAAGGTGTTCACACCACACATGTGAGTTATCACCGCGATTATTAGAGTGAGAGCAATAATTCTAGCCCTAGACCTCCTCTGTAACTCTAAACATGCAACCTGTGGAATTTTTCAATGTCACCCTTTGGAGATTTTTAAGGGTCAAAGTTTGTCTCCATTCCACGAGAATGCGCAATTTTGAAGCGTGACATGTTGGGTATCAATTTACCCGGCGTAACATTATCTTTCACAATATAAAAAAATTGGGCTAACTCTACAGTTGTCTTATTTTTTTAAGTAAAAAAAGTTTATTTTTTCCCAAAAAATTGCGCTTGTTAGACCGCTGCGTAAATACGGTGTGACAAAGTATTGCATCGACCACCATTTTATTCTCTAGGGTGTCTGAAAAAAAAAAAGATATATAGGGCCAGATCCACATACAATTTCATCGGCGCAACGTATCAGAGATACACTACTCCGCCGTACCTTCCCTGTGTAATATCGAATCCTGAAAGTTACGGCGGCGTAGTCTATCTCTAGCGGCAGAATTCAAATCGGCGATTAGGGGGCGTGATTAATTTAAATGAAGCGCGTCCCCGCGCCGAATGAACTGCGCATGCTCCGTTTCTAAATTTCCCGCCGTGCATTGCGCTAAATGACGTCGCAACGACTTCATTTTTTTAACGTAGACGTGAGTTACGTACATCCCTATTCACAGACGACTTAGGCCCCGTACACACGACCGAGCTTCTCGGCAGAATCCAGCGAGAAGCTCGCTGGGAGACATACAGTATTCTGGCGAGAAGCTCGATCGTGTGTACACTTCCGACGAGCGTCCCGTCGGGAAGCTCGTCCGAGCCAAAAAAGAGAGCACACTCTCTTTTTCCTCGTTGTTCAATGAGGACTTTGGCTCGACGAGCTTTTCCGACCGCTCATCGGGAACCTCGTCGGGCGGAACGATGGGTTTAGCCCGACGAGGTTCTCGTACGTGTGTACGCGGCCTCACGCAAACAAAAATAAAAATTCAAATTTCAAAGCGGGAACGACGGCCATACTTAAAGTGGAAGTAACCCCACCTATCATTTTCAGGCAAGGAAGCTGCCATCTTGGCCTAGGTTGAATCTTCAACTGCCATGATGCTGCACATGTGATCAGTTATGACACCAGCCATTGGATGGTTTGACAGTTTGGTTGAGAGCACAACAATGTGACAGTTGGCAATCCCGGCATGCCGGAAATGTAACTGCTTTTTGAAACTGTAAGATCGATGGGTTTACTTCCGCTTTAACATGGCAAGTCTATCTATACGCCGCAAAATATCAGCTTTAACTATACGCCGGAAAAAGCTGACTAGAGACAACGTAAGAGAATGCGACGGCCGCGCGTATGTTCGTGGATCGTCTGAAATAGCTAATTTGCATACCCGACGCGGAAAACGGCGTGAACGTCACCCAGCGGACGGCAAAGTATTGCATCTTAGATCCAAAAGGCGTACGAGGACATATACCTGTCAGATCTAACCCAGAAGCCGCCGTATCTTGGTTTGAGGATTCAAACTAAAGATACGACGCGGGAACTTTGAAAGTACGCCGGTGTATCAGTAGATACGCCGGCGTACTCTCTCTGTGGATCTGGCCCATAATGTTTGGGGGTTCTTAATATTAATTTTCTAGCAAAAAAAAATAAAAAATGATTCTAACTTAAATAATAAATTTCCGTTCATCCAGCAGGTTGAACAAAATAAACAAAACCCGACCCAATTCCCCCATCTTCACATTCATGGTGGAATGCGGGAATCCTGCTGTGTCATTGTATTCTGACAGCCCGTAGAGTCGGTGGTTAAACAGAAGTCAATTGGTAGATGCATGTTTACACATGCGTCTGTCACTGTTAAAACAGGCAGTGAGGAAGAGACATATTGCCTCCGCGCCGCCTGTCAGATGTCTCTAAAAAGCGACTCGACCTCAGATGTCGCCTTTTTTAACCCTGTAAATACTGTGCTGCAGCCACCTACATTGCAGTGTGCATTGTGCGCCCCATTTGCTTAGACACAACAGGGAGCTTAAGTTTGGCTGCGGAATGCGTACGCCCCCATCTGTTTGCTTGCTTTGCTGTAAGTGCAAATGAGCCCTAGAAGTGATTGTAAAGAAATTGTATTTATTTACTTACCTGCTCTGTGCAATAGAATTGCGCAGAGCGTCCCCGAACCTCTTCTCCTCAGGTCCCCTGCTGGTGCTTCTGGCTCGTCCTCTCTGTCCATTGCCCCCCTCCCCCGCTTCACATGGGGGCACTCATGTGTGCTCGCTCCCGAGCCTCGTTGCTGTGTCCATTGACACAGACAGTGGGACTCCCCCCCCCCTTTTCCCTCATCACTGGCTTTGATTGACAGCTCTGGCAGCCAATGGTTACCGATGCCTCAGCAAAGCCAGTGAGAGCAGGATGTGAGAGGAGAGAAGAGCTGCAGACGTGCACGGCACTGGATCGATTAATGGCTCGGGTAAGTAAAAGGAGGGGGTGAGGGGGGATGCTGATGCCTAAACATTTTTTACCTTATTGCAATGAATGCATTTAGGTATAAGAACCACTTTGCTTATTTAACCACCTCCCTATAGTAAAATGACAAGGTGGCTCTCTCGTTCTGGGATGATGTCATATGACATTGTCCCACTCTCACCGTAACCGCGTGCCCGCTGAGTGTGCAAAGCGGTTGTCAGCAGCACGATGTGCCCCGGGGACATGGCACATCCCAGACTGTGGTAAAGAGCCAATGATGAGGCTCTTTACCCATGTGATCAGCTGTGTCCAATCACAGCTAATCACTTGTAAACAAGGAAATGCTGGTTATCAGCTTCCTCTCCTCACACTGACATCGTGTGAGGTGAGGAGAGACGATCAGCGGCATTTCCACACAGGTGAGACCTGCACAGATGAGAAGGGCATTGATCGTCAGTGCAGCCCTAGCAGTGTCCAGCAGTGATGCCAGTCAGTACCCATCAGTGATTCCAATCAGTGCCCATCAGTAATGTCAATCACTGTTGCCTTTCAGTGCTCACCAGTGCAACCTATCAGTGTCCATTAGTGCAATTTCAGCAGTGCTCATCAGTGCCGCCTATAAGTGCCCAACATTGTTGCATATCAATGCCACCCATCAGTGATACCAATCACTGTTGCCTTTCAATGTTCATCAGTGCCACGTATCAGTGTCCATCAGTGCCATCTCAGCAGTGCTCAACAATGTTGCATATCGGTGCCCATCATTGATGCCAATCAGTACCCATCAGTGATGCCAATTAGTGCCCATCTGTGATGCAAATCACTGTTGCATTTTAGTGTTCATCAGTGCCGCCTATAAGTGCCCAACATTGTTGCATATCAGTGCCACCCATCAGTGATACCAATCACTGTTGCCTTTCAATGTTCATCAGTGCCACGTATCAGTGTCCATCAGTGCCATCTCAGCAGTGCTCAACATTGTTGCATATCAGTGCCCATCATTGATGCCAATCAGTACCTATCAGTGATGCCAATCAGTGCCCATCTGTGATGCCAATCACTGTTGCATTTCAGTGTTCATCAGTGCCGCCTATAAGTGCCCAACATTGTTGCATGCATATCAGTGCTGCCTATTAGTGCCTGCTCATCAGTGCCACCCAATCAGTGCCCATCAGTGCACATCAGTGAAGGAGAAAAATTACTTATTTACAACATTTTCTAACATAAACTAGGAAAATATATATATTTTTCAAAATATTCTGTATTTTTTTTTGTTTGTTTTTTTTAGCAAATAATAAAGAATCTAGTGGTGATTAAATACCAATAAAAGAAAGCTCTATCTGTCTCTTAAACAATGATACAAATGTCATTTGGGTACAGTGTTGCATGACCGCGCAATTGTCATTCAAAGAGTGACAGCTGGAAATTGGCCTGGGCAGAAAGGGGGTAAAAGTGCTCAGTAAGTTGTTAAATAATTAAAGTGGAACTACAGAATAGGCAAATATGGTTTATTCTTTCTTGAATCTTGGGGTGCTTTGTGTATTTCTTCCAGATACAGTAATCCGGTGTGACACCTTACCTCTGTGTGGGAAGCTTCCTGTAATAAAGACCGCTCACTGCTGCTCTCTCTCCTTTTGCAGGCTGACTGGTCTATCTCCGCCCCCTCCTGTAGTTTTCAGTAGGGGATTGTGCCTGCTGGGCTCCTCCCACAGCTCTGCTCTCTGTACAGCATTAGTGATGATGTCACTGCTGCTTTTACAAGATAATATCTGAGTTTACAAAGGCATTTGGTGCACACATCATGGATTTATATCCTTTGTGGCTATTGAGGTATACATTTAAGTGAAAGCTCAGCTTTAAAAAACTAAAAACTAAATAAAATGATCCATTAAGCTTTCTCGTTAAAGAAATCCAGCTTGGCAAGAGGACACAGGCAATACAGACTGAACAAAAGACCATTCAGTGTTCTATTTTAGCTTCTGCAGAAAAAATAAATTGACAGTATGTTGTATTTTTCATTTCTGCAATTACCTCCCAAACTCCGGAGCCTCAGCATGGAGAAATTGTTGTTTTTTATGTAAGTGACCCGAGATCCCTTGTTGAAATCTCACATTAGTTTGTTCAGTAATACGACAGGCGTCTTCGCGTTTTGATGGTCGTGTACATCTAATCTGGCCCCTTCTTGGTCTAATCCCCGTGAAGGCGGCAAATCTGGAATATTCCTACTTGATCATGAGCTTCGAAATTACTTACCTGCGTTTGAGGCAGGACCGTCTCCGAGAGAATTCGGGGAGGTTGCCACGGCAACCACTTGTCAATGGCGTACACAGAGCTCGTCTTCGAATCTAAATCAGCGGGAAGCGAGCTGAGTCTCCCAGCTGTCTTCATGCTACAAATGCCAGCAAGATGCCGATTGTAGTTCAGTATGGGCTGCCTGGATCGGCTTTGTTGGCTTGTTTCTATAAGATCAGTACTCCGGGAAGATTTGAGGGTCGGCCGCTGGTTCAGATGTATTCAAAAACATTTATGTTATTATTTAGTGTAGTGCCATGTTTATACATGCCCTGCAATTTATTAGGGCCTTTCTAATTTCCTTCTAGATATGTCCAATACCCTCTTAAAGGGATAGCTCCACTTTCATGGAAAAAATATACAAAAAAAAAAAAGATTAATAGACAGATAGAGAGAATATACTTAATAAATGTAAAATATGTAATGGTATTTAATATATTTATTTTACATTTATTACTTAATTATTAATTATTTAACGGTGTTCGAATGTTCACGTGAACTTTTGGTCTGTTCACATGTTCTGGATGCGAACCGAACTGAATATATATACACACACACAACTTGCTTTGTTGGCTACATCTCTATAAGCTAGCTCAGATGTATTCATAAACTTTTAGGGCCAGATTCTCAAAAGAGATACGACGATGTATCTCCAGATACACCGTCGTATCTCTGTTTCTGGCCCTGGGTATCTATGCGACTGATTCTTAGAATCAGTTACGCATAGATTTTGCTTAGATCCGACTTGCGTAAGTCACTTACACTGTCGGATCTAAGTTGGAATGGTACGCTGGCCACTAGGTGGCGTTCCCGTCGATTTCAGCGTAGAATATGCAAATGAGCGTGATACGCCGATTCCCGAATGAAGTTGCGCGTGGTCGACGTAGTTTACGTAGTTTGCGTACGCGTAAGGTTACCCCTGCTATATGAGGGGTAACCTTGCGTAGGTCCGATGCAAGCCATGTCAAGTATGGACGTCGGGACAGCGTTGTGTGTTTTTCCGTCGTTTGCATAACTCGTCGCGAATAGGGCTGTACGTTATTACGTTGCCGTCAAAATCAATGTATTTGCGGCGTACTATGGAGCATGCGCAGTGGGCTACGTTTAGGGCCGGCGCATGCGCAGTTCGTTCGGCGCGGGGGCGCGCTGAATTTAAATACAGCACGCCCCCTCCTTCCATATTTGAATTAAGCGGCCTTACGCCGTCCCCTTTACGCTACGCCGCTGGAAATTACGGAGCAAGCGCTTTGAGAATACAGCACTTGCCCGTAAATAGTGCGGAGGCGTAGCGTAAAGGGGATACGCAGAAAAAGGGCAGATCTACGAGAATCTGGCCCCTAGTGTAGTGCTGCTAAAGCATAGTACACACCAATGGCATCCTGTCCGTTAGGGGCGCATGTGCGTGATTAGAGCCAGAGGCTCTAATAGGCTTCAAAAAAGGGTGGGCTCGGGGCGCAGAGCACACACGGTTGTGTGAGAATAGTCAATGAATTTTCGCTATCCTCACACTGATCCTTGTCCTGGCCAATTGGGAAGTGGGTCCTGAGACCTATCACCCGATTGTCTGAAAGGACAGGCGATCCTAATGGGCGTCTAGGAGGAGGAGGGAGGAGACGCACGGCGGAATGCACAGGAGGAGTAAGCAACACAATGGAACCCGCTGCCCGTAGGAGCCTTGCTCGGCCTATATAGGATGAGTGTGTTCATTGTGTTCATTTAAAAAAGGAAGGGGACAGTCAATGACATTGATTGGCCCCTTTCCCATTCTCTCCATCCTGAAATACGTGGGGGCGCAACATGGGGGAAATCCTGAGCAGTAGGGGGAATCAGCACCGCACAGAGTGATTATTGTGTGCCCAGGCACACCTGGCACACTCCCTGCATACGCTTATGCCGCCGGCCAAGCACAAGAGGCAGAACAGGGACGTGTGTTTTCAAACACACACACATACCTGTTCTGTGAGGAGAGGAGATGCAGATTGTGAATTCCTAATAGCTAGGAACAACGATCTGTCATCTCCTATAGGGAGTCCCCTCCACCCACAGTTAGAACACACGCTAGGGAACAAAGTAAACCCCTTGACCGCCCCCTACTGTTAATCCCTTCCCTGCCAGTGACATTTATACAGAAATCATTGCATTTTTATAGCACTGATCGCTGTATAAATGCCAAATGGTCCCAAAAATTTGTCAAAAGTGTCCGATGTGTCTGCCATAATGTCGCAGTCCTGATAAAAATCGCAGATCGCCGCCGGCACTAGTAAAAAAAATAATAATAATAAAAATGCCATAAATCTATCACCCAATATTTTATACCAGGGGTGCCCAACCTTTTGAAGGCCAAGGGCCACTTAAGTGACTTAGTAACCATTTGCAGGCCACAATGAGCAGAGTGGGCAGATGACAGGTCTGTGTCCAGTCTGCATATGCAAAGCAGACACAAACACAGCCCAATCTACTCTATGGGCCCTCTGATCCAATCAGAAGGAATGGGACGGATCCACTTCTGTTTTTTTTTAGCAGATTGGATTGGAGGTACGTAGGTCTAAATGGACAAAAGTCTGTTTACATCTGCCGCTCCATAGAGGTGAATGGAGGGTCTAATTGGTTCTGACCGTTCGTGTAAAAGGGGCTAAAGGCTGCTTTTATACTGAATGTTTGCGGTCTACCCACACCGTGGGTGAGGCACAGTGTATCTGTGTTTTTCCAGCCAGTTAGCTGCACTTTGATAGATGTCTATTATATCCTGCAGGTGTGGTGCCCTTTCTGAAAAGCCATTTGCTTCCTCCAACGCCGGCTTTATTCACAACACTGATGCTCTGGGATGACAGGTCGGCAACCTGCAATCTGGTTTGCCAACCAGCCATCCCAGAGCAGGAGGTCGTGGGCCACATCAGAGGGCTCCGTGAGCCACTGGTTTGGCACCCCTGTTGTAGACGCTATACATTTGGCGCAAACCAATCAATATAAGCTTATTGTGATTTTTATTGCCAAAAATATCTAGAACAGTGGTTCTCAACCTTTTAGTGCGGTGACCCCTTGATAAAATTTCCAAAGTTGTGGAGACCCCCAACAGTAAAATTATTTACGTAGGGTGGGTTGTCAGCATCCAAGGCAAGACAAGTAATTTGCGGCCCTAATCCACTGACCATTTAGCGTTCCCCGAGTCCCTTCCACTCGTAGAATATTAAAACCCCTTATGGTACATTTTAGAATATACCACTCTCTCTCTCTCTCTCTCTCTCTCTATATTTTACTTTCTTTCCCTTTTTTATCTCTCTCTATACTAATTTCTTGTTTTTTTTCCCCTCATCCCTCTCTCTCTCTACCAGTTTTTTTGTTCTTTCTCTCCTTTTCTCTTTGTTCCTCCCCCTCTTTCCTCTCCCTTCCACTTATTCTCTATTTTTTTCCTTCTATTACTCCTTGGTGGGGGGAATGGGCTGAGTGGCAGTGCTGGCGGGGAATTGGGATGAGTGGCAGTGCTGGCGGGGAGTTGGGATGAGTGGCAGTGCTGGCGGGGAGTTGGGATGAGTGGCAGTGCTGGCGGGGAGTTGGGATGAGTGGCAGTGCTGCCGGGGAGTTGGTAAGAATAGCAGTGCTGCCGGGGAGTTGGTAAGAGTGGCAGTGCTGGCGGGGAGTTGGGATGAGTGGCAGTGCTGGCGGGGAGTTGGGATAAGTGGCAGTGCTGACGAGGAGTTGGGATGAGTGGCAGTGCTGACGAGGAGTTGGCATGAGTGGCAGTGCTGACGAGGAGTTGGCATGAGTGGCAGTGCTGGCAGGGAGTTGGGATGAGTAACAGTGCTGGCGGGGAGTTGGGATGAGTGGCAGTGCTGACGAGGAGTTGGGATGAGTGGCAATGCTGGCGGGGAGTTGGGATGAGTAACAGTGCTGGCGGGGAGTGCTGGCGGGGAGTTGGGATGAGTGGCAGTGCTGACGGGGAGTTGGGATCTCTGGCAATGGGGGGGGGGGAGTTCTGATCAGCCAATGTAGGTGCTCTTGATCAAGGTCATCTGCTGATCTGAGAACTGTAGTGGGGACTTTTAATGGCAACTAATGGCCAGTCAGCTGACCTCTAGTTACTGCCCCCAGTCATGCCGTGAACTAAATGGGCGGCTGCGAAGAGGCTGAGTGGACAGCCACAGGCTCCAGGGACAGCCCTACTGGGAGGCCACAAAAAGGCTGGGAGAGAGGTGTGGGCTTCAAGAACAGCCCAGGATTCAGTGACCCCTGGCAAATCATCATTCGACCCCCGAGGGGGTCCCGACCCCCAGGTTGAGAACCACTGATCTAGAAGAATACATAGCGGCCTAAACTGAGAAAACATTTTGGTTTAAAAAAAAAATATATATTGGGAATATTTATTATACCAAAAAGCACAAAATATTGTTTTTTTTTTTTTTTTTTTTTAAATTGTCGCTTTTTTTGTTTATACTTCAAAAAATTTAAAAGTGATCAAATACTACCAAAGGAAAGCTCTATTTGTGGAAAAAAAGGATGTTAATTTGTTTGGGTACAACATCACACAACCGTGCAATTGTCGCAAAAAGATGACCCGGTCATTGGGCAGCCAAATCTTCCAGGGCTGAAGTGGTTAATTAAACAAGCTGACGTTAGAAGCTGATTGGCTACCATGTACCAGATTTTGCACTCTCCATTTTTAGTAAATCAACTCCAGTATCTCTCTTTGGTTGTACTTAAAAATCCATATATAAGCTATATATTCCCTGATATAAGACCCTAGCAGAGCCTGCTTTTAAACCTAGCAGGTCATTAATTCACAGATCAATTGTAACTTGTCGGAAGACTGTATCTTTTGATGAAATATTACAGAGCAAAGCATGTCCAGGGGTATAACACCCGTTTAGATTTCAATGTCGCTAATCCAGTCAGTTACCCGGTGACAACCATGTCGATTGCCTAGCCGGTTGCCGACTTCTTAAAGTAACTCAGTAAATGGCTGCAGTTGCTACAGTAACACGCTGGGCTGTGTGCCAGGCTGCCTAATGATAGATTGGATCATGTGGCTGCATTATCAGTCTTGGAAAGCTGTCAAGAGTCACAATATCAGTTTTAAAATGAAGAATACATTCCCTAAAAGGGGCCTCCCTCATACCGGTGACAGATATTACAGCATAACTCTCTGTTCATTGTTTCATTTTTACGTTGCGTAGGATCAAAGCAAGGTTTGGTCCCCTGTTGTCTGCTTAAAGCTGCCTGGGGCCCACAATGGAGATTTTTCCCATCCGCCCTGATAACTGCACATCTTCTGTGACCTGCCGGTCCTGGCTGTCTGCTCCAGAGTACATTCTTCATATAGTCCTATACAGCACAGGCTTTTACCCCAGGGGAAAAGTCTGATGAGTTCAGGGAGTACTTCTGCTTGTCAAAGTGAATTGGTCATCATAACGGTTATGAGTTTTAGCAATTAATACATATAAAACAGAAAATTCTGAGTTATTAGAGACCTTGTGGCTTGTCAAAAGTCTGCTTTATCAAGCTAGCAAATGTAGAAATGAGCTCAAGAGGTACTTCAGGTAGAACTGGTAGCTTTTTTTATCCCTTCCACCTCAACCCCCACCATCCAAGAAAGAAAATACCTACTCATAGTGCCCCTCTCTCAGGGGCAGACTGACCATTCGGGCACTCTGCCCGAGGGCCACATGCCACTAGGGGCCCCATCAGGGTTTCCAGCCTCAGTAAAACCAGGGATAGTATGTAAAAATCTGTGTTTTAAAAAAATCCCAAGATTATAGTTGCCCCGCCTCTCCAGTACCTTTTCAGTGTGTGTATGTGTATTCTGTGTGTATGTATACTGTGTATGTATACTGTATGTGTGTGTGTGTATACTGTGTGGCCCCATAATCTCCTAAAGCCCGGGGGCCCCATAATCTCGTATTGTTTGTAGTGTTGCTCACGAATATTCGCATTGCGAATATTCGCTACGAATATTGCATATTCGAGTATTCGCGAATAACACGAATATCGCGGCGAATATTCGCTATTTCGAATATTCAAATTTTTTCAATTTTTTTTTTAGAACAGATCACATCCTAGAGATCCCCATCGACGTCTAAAAGCATTGCTGGTATGATTAGAGACCTTGGGCCGAGTAGCTGCAGTGATCATTTTATATTGCCGAAAAATCGCAATGCGATTATTCGGCAATAGCGATATCGCGCGATTATTTTATATTGTAATATATCACGAATATTCTGAGCCAATCAGAGTGCTCCATTCCGCATTTCTCGAAATTTCGCAATTATTTTATATTGTAATATATCACGAATATTCTGAGCCAATCAGAGTGCTCCATTCCGCATTTCTCGAATATTCGCAATTATTTTATATTGTAATATATCACGAATATTCTGAGCCAATCAGAGTGCTCCTTCCGCATTTCTCGAATATTCGCAATTATTTTATATTGTAATATATCACAAATATTCTGAGCCAATCAGAGTGCTCCTTCCGCATTTCTCGAATATTCGCAATTATTGTGTATTGTAATATATCACGAATATTCTGAGCCAATCAGAGTGCTCCTTCCGCATTTGCCGAATATTCGCAATTATTGTGTATTGTAATATATCACGAATATTCTGAGCCAATCAGAGTGCTCCTTCCGCATTTCTCGAATATTCGCAATTATTTTATATTGTAATATATCACGAATATTCTGAGCCAATCAGAGTGCTCCTTCCGCATTTCTCGAATATTCGCAATTATTTTATATTGTAATATATCACGAATATTCTGAGCCAATCAGAGTGCTCCATTCCGCATTTCTCGAATATTCGCAATAGCGAAAAATCGCAATAGCGAAAAATCGCAATAGCGAAAATTCACAATAATTTAATTTCCAAAAAATATCACGAATATTCGTATTTAGCGAATATATCTCGAATATTCGACTATATATTCGAGATATATCGCAAAATCGAATATGGCATATTCTGCTCAACACTAATTGTTTGGGGGCGCCATAATCTCCTATTGCTCGGGGGCCTATAATCTCCTATTGCTCTGGGGCCCCATAATCTCCTATTGCCCGAGAGGCCTCACAATCTCCTATTGCCCGGGGGCCCCATGAGTTGTCAGTCCGACCCCTTCCCTCTCTTCTCTTAGAATCTCCCACAGCCCCGCAATGTTAAGGGGACTCTGTATGCCGTGTACCTCTACAAACTAAATAAAATTTTGTTGGATCAAAAAAAAAAAAAAAAGAATCTCCCACAGGATGCATGATTTACTACTTTTTTATACTCGCCTTTCTTAAAGTCCTTAGGCTGGTTTTATAATGTTGCATGGTGCTCTTTCTCTTGGCCTCTTCTCCAGGCTGGTCGGTCTTTAATGGGACAAAGGGTGATGCTGTTGTTGAAGGTGCATATTGCAGCCTGGGTTGAAGGTGCATATCACAGCCTGGGTTGAAGGTGCATATTGCAGCCTGGGTTGAAGGTGCATATTGCAGCCTGGGTTGAATACAGCCTGGGTTGAAGGTGCATATCGCAGCCTGGGTCGAAGGTGCATATATCGCAGCCTGGGTTGAAGGTGCATATCACAGCCTAGGCTGAAGGTGCATACCGCAGCCTGGGTTCAAGGTGCATAATACAGCCTGGGTTGAGGGTGCATATCACAGCCTGGGTTAAAGGTGCATATCACAGCCTGGGTTGAAGGTGCATATCACAGCCTGGGTTGAAGGTGCATATTGCAGCCTGGGTTGAAGGTGCATATTGCAGCCTGGGTTGAATACAGCCTGGGTTGAAGGTGCATATCGCAGCCTGGGTCGAAGGTGCATATATCGCAGCCTGGGTTGAAGGTGCATATTACAGCCTGGGCTGAAGGTGCATACTGCAGCCTGGGTTCAAGGTGCATAATACAGCCTGGGTTGAAGGTGCATATCACAGCCTGGGTTAAAGGTGCATATCACAGCCTGGGTTGAAGGTGCATATCACAGCCTGGGTTGAAGGTGCATAATACAGCCTGGGTTGAAGGTGCATATCACAGCCTGGGTTGAAGGTGCATATCACAGCCTGGGTTGAAGGTGCATAATACAGCCTGGGTTGAAGGTGCATATCACAGCCTGGGTTGAAGGTGCATATCACAGCCTGGGTTGAAGGTGTATATCGCAGCCTAGGTTGAAGGTACATATCGCAGCCTGGGTTGAAGGTGCATATTGCAGCCTGGGTTGAAGGTGTATATCGCAGCCTAGGTTGAAGGTACATATCGCAGCCTGGGTTGAAGGTGCATATTGCAGCCTGGGTTAAAGGTGCATAATACAGTACAACCTGGGTTGAAGATGCATAATACAGCCTGGGTTGAAGGTACATAATACAGCCTGGGTTAAAAGTGCATATTGCTACCTGTTTTGAAGGTGCATATTGCTGCCTGAGCTAATTTTCACATTGGGGTGCTGGTGGCTGAACTTGGGTGGTAACGTTTTCAAGAGTTCCAGTTGTAATATTTGTGCCCTTGGATTTCTAGATCTCCTCCATACAGCAATAATATTTTTACTTAAGAGAATGAATTAAAAGGTGTAAGAATACCCAAAGGAAGGCAAGAGGAACATGGACTCATAAAGCTGGACAAGAGCAGTAGGGGCATTGAAAATACTGCAGTGACCGGAAACAGCAATGTACTCTATTGGGGAAATCTCATTGCTGTAGCCCCCAAAATATAAACACAAACAACATGGCAATTGTCAACTGCTGCCTAACGAAGGGGTCCTGCACATCCTTGAAACATTGCACTTTACCATTGTGATGTTATCACCTGAATAAACGTTAAGACAATATTTAGAGAATCCATGGTGTGCTGGCTATATACTGTATACTTCCACTAACTATAAGGGCACTCCAGCCAAACTATTTAAATTTGGAGCCCAACTAGATATTATAGCTGAGCATTGCATGCAAGAACTAGATGACACTAGCTTAGGTGCAAACTGGAACTGACTTTATTGTAAATTCACACAGAATATATACTGTATATAAGAAAACATGTTGACACGTAACCAAATTGTCTGTGTTGTTCCTCCTAAGACCTCCTGCTTTGGCAATCAAACTCACAAAATTGTCTAATTTTCATGAATAATGCTTGTTCATTTTTCCGATTTACATGTTAAATTGTTTTCCCACAAATTTTTACATTTTTTTATTTTTGTTTGCTAGCTCCGGAAAGCTGTAATGGACCATATCTCTGACTCTTTTCTGGAGACGAACGTTCCCCTGCTGGTTCTCATCGAGGCAGCAAAGAGCGGTAATGAGAAGGAGGTAAAGGAATATGCCCAAGTGTTCCGTGAACATGCCAACAAATTGGTGGAGGTAAGCCTTTGTTTCACATCAAAAGATGTTCTTTCATGTTCCTTGTGAGGCATTAAAGCAGTCTAGACGGATGTTATATTACCTTTATGAGATAATGAGCTGTGCAGAGCTGGTTTTCAAGGTATATATTTTTTTTCCCCCAAACCCCCAAAGATGTTCTTTTATTGTTGTAGAAAATCATACAGTGAAACCTGGATGGTCTGTAATGTGTCGGTGTTTGGTAGAAGGATATGTACTTTATAAGGTATACTTGTACGTGTCGCGCTTGATACTTTACGAGCTTAAGTCATTATTGGCAACAATAGTTGTTTCAAATAGTTTCAATATGCAGAATGTATCATTATACATACAAGGTAGCACACATGACTGTGACACACGTATATACATTAGTAAGCAATAAATGTATAAGTGAATAAAAACTTTGACAGAGTAGTAAAACATGGCGACAATCTATGTATAGTACATTGCACACTGAAATATTTTGTTTTTGGAATTTCGTTTTCGTTACTCCCGAAATAAATTTTTATTTATTTTGTTCTGTTAAAAAATAAATTTGTCTGAAAATCCGAATTAATTAAGGTTAAATCTATCAATTGAAGGCTTATGGCATCTTTATGCCGCCGTAGCGTATCTTCTTTACGCTACGCCGGCGCAACGCAGAGAGGGAAGCATGGAATTCACAAAGCAAATGCTCCCAACGTTGCACCGGCGTAGCGTATAGTCGTAGGCGTAAGGCAGCGTAAGTGAAAGTGGGCTGGAAGTGGGCGTGATAAATTTTAATGAAGTGTGTCCCCATGCAAATGATGGGCTGAGCTTCAGACAAGTACTTAAAATGAACTGCGCATGCGTCGTACCTTGGACGTATCCCAGTGCGCATGCTCACAATCACGTCGAAATAACTGGATAAGATACGTGAAATCACTGCCCACAACGTGAACGTAACCTACGCCCAGCCCTATTCACGTACTACGTAAACGACGTAAAATTTGACGGCGTTCGCTCCCTGGTCCATACCTTTGCATGAGTTGCGCCTCCAATATGGGGAATAACTTTACGCCGGACGTAAACCTTACGCAAATCGCTTAAAAGTACGTTTATAAATCGTCGTATCTCTTTAATTTCCATATTTGCATGGAAAATCAATGGGAGTGCCAAATGCGTCCAACGTAACTATGCGCCCACTATACGCCGGCGTAGGCAAGTTACGTCGGTCGGATGAAGTCAGTTTTTAGGTGTATCTTAGTTCTGTGGGCACAGAGCACAGATACGATGGCGCATATTTACACTTACGCGGCGTATCTCGAGATACGTCGGCGTAAGTGCTTTGTGAATCCGGCCCATTGAGTTTAGGATAGCAAATAAGAATAGAATCAAAGCCTCAAATGACATATGTACTCTGCATAAATCTTTACAGACCTGGCTGAAGAAATGAGGCCAACATTTCAGGGTCTATGCTGAACGCTTCATTAAGGAATTCCTCGTAAGGTGGAAAACTTATGGTTTGCCCAATAAATATGTTGACGCCTCAGTGATTATAGAGGTCTCTACCAGGGCCACAAGTCATTAAGTCTACCGTCTACCTGATATTGAGGAATGAGGTTTTTAAGCAGCCACAATGCTTTTTAGCACATTATAAGTGGAATGAAGACAGCACTGTGCCAGGACAGGAAAACAAGGTGGTTATTCTGGAACTACTTTTGCAATATAATGCAGCTGAAAGGTCATAAAAGGTTTGACGTTAGATCCAGCTGCTTAGGGTTCATAGCTGGTGGACAGGCGAGGGTAGGGGCAGGCAGCACCGGACTGTAACTAAAGATAAATTGAGGTAAAGGAAGCCGAAAAATTATATGGTCATAAAAAGAAGAGGTCAGGACACCAGATAGGCCAAGGTCAAATACAATCCAGGAGCTCATATATTGCAATGTAGTTGAAACATCTAGGAACAAAAATCCATAAGTAAAAGGGAATCGGGAATCAAGCCATTGGAGGCTGCCTGCACAAACAATGCTCCACCAATTTACTATAGACAGGGAGGTGTTTTACCACTTCAGCCCTGGAAGATTTGGAAGATTTCCTGGAATTAGTGCACTAATAGAGATTGAAGGCCACACCACAGTGCTTTATATGCACAGATAATGGCTCAGGTTTGTGTCTGAACAAAGTGTGTACAAAACAGCTGTTAGAGTGGATTCTAAACGTACTGCTATGGGCACATGCTTAAGAAATGGAAAATGTACATTTTACATTGATTTATTTAAATGAATTTGTAGCATCCGTGGTGTTGTAAAGGATTTGGAATGGCTGGTAAATTTCATGGACCTGTTAATACAAGTTATGTCCTCATGTTCTACTTGGTGAAAAATCTAGGGATGCATGGGCTATCTATATTTTGCTTTCCTGGTAAATGAATAAGCTTGAATAAATTGTTATTAACATTGCAATAGTGGCATATGCCAATGGTGCAGGGGTTCCTTAACAGACGTGAAAAGACAATATTTTATTGAAGTTTTGATGAGAGCGTCCAAACTGGGTGGACTAGGAAGCCGATGTTCAACTAAGGCTTTGGGTCTAGTTATACACACGCAGTATGAAGTAGTAAGGGTCATTTTTAAATCCAACGTTATTGTAAATACAGGGTTTTTGGGGGTAAAAATGTAAAGGTGGTGTAGCCTGATACATGTTTTGCAAATTACAAGAAAAGCCTTATGCTAAGATGTCTGGTGCCAAATCAGTGTGGCTGGTGGCTGGTGAATGAGATCTGAGACTTGGTATTCTTACAAAGATGGGGTTCTCCTTACTTTTGATATCCACATTTGAGAACCCTATTAGTCTAGAATTTCCTGGCTCAGAATTTCTGTATTTTCAGGCCCTAAAGAATGGAGGGACTACAAGGGGGTTCTGTAAGGACTTGCCTTGAGAATTTACAGTCTTGAAGATCTGTCTAGAGCAGTGGTCATCAACCCTGTCCTCAGTGCCCACTAACAGGCCAAGATAACTTAAATACATCACAGGTGGTAAAATTTGCAGCCCAATGATTGCAGTAGTCTAGTCTGCATCTCCCCAAGGCAATACATTAAACCTGGCCTGTTAGTGGGCCCTGAGGACAGGGGGTTGATGGCCACTGGTCTAAAGCATACACAATGAGCTGGTTATCACTCATCACTGCAGCTCAGGTCTCTGTGGTGCATGACTGTCCTAATCAGTAGTTAAAGTGTAAGTAAACCCACCTATCATTTTCAGCCAAGGAAGCTGCCATCTTGGCCTTTGTTTAATCTTCAACTGCCATGGTGCTGCACATTCGATCACTTATGACACCAGCTATTGGATGGTTTGACAGTTTGGTTAAGAGCACAACCAATGTGACAGTTAGCAATCCCGGCATGCCGGCAATGTAACTGCTTTTTGAAACTGTTAAATCGATGGGTTTACTTCCGCCTTAAGTTTAATTCTGGAAGTTTAGCCTTGACCTGATAAGCAAGTTTGTCTGTTTGTTCATGCTATGAGTAGGTTTATCTTTCTCTAGCATATGTCTAACTGTTCATACCTTGGATTTTCCAGTCCATTCTTAAGACTGTATTGCACTTATATTGTATGTGCTTGCCCTGAGCATTGGGCTGTTATGTCTGCTATTGTAGGTCTAGTCCAGAACCCAAGACTTTTACCCCACTCTTACATCTCTCCTGCATGTTGTAAACGGTTGCACCCGGCAACACAGAGGGTCTACCAAACTCTTACGATTGTAAGACCAAAGCTGAATTCCTAGCATTTAATGTAACCATTCTTGATTATAGTACAGGTGTGAGCTGCAGAGCCCCAATCTGCAGAGCTGAGTAACGACAAGCAAACTAGGATTGTACCTCCTGAGCTGTGCCATCAGAAATATTCAAACTTCCAAGAGAGATTTGAATCTCATTAGTGTTGACTCCTGGCTTTTTGTATGTGAGAGACAGCAAAGGGCTTGTAAAGGGGGCATACAGGAATTTGTCTTCTGCCTCACAGCCAAGATCATCAGACTAATGGCCAAAGGGGTTGGGGGTAGAGAGCTCAGTCTCTCTACCCCCAAAGTCTAAGGCCTTGTACACACGATAGGTTAGCCAGAGGACAACGGTCTGATTGACCGTTTTCATCGGTCAAAAACGATCGTGTGTGGGCCCCATAGGTTTTTTTAACCTTAGGTTAAAAAAAGCCAACTTGCTTTAAAATTAACCTATGGATTCCTAATCCATAGGTCAAAACCGATCGTTAGTAGGCATGACCATCAGTTAAAAATCCATGCATGCTCAGAATCAAGTCGATGCATGCTTGGAAGCATTGAACTTCATTTTTTTTCAGCACGCCATTGTGTTTTACGTCACTGCGTTCTGACACACGTGGGCACATCAGACCATCAGTCAGCTTCATCGGTTAACCTATGACAACGGTCCTTCAGACCGTTCTCATCGGATGGACTGATCGTGTGTACAAGGCTTTACACAATGCACTAGAGAATGGATGAGGGATATTCCATACCTCCCAAATTTTTGAGATGGGAATGAGGGACACCTATTAGCAAAAGTATGTAGGCATAGCACACACCCCATGCCACGCCCCTTAAAGGGGAATTAAACAAACAAAATATTAGTTAAACCCACAAGTGCTTTTTTTTACCACTACTCTTCCTTTGTACTGGCTTTTAAAACTTACGAATGCAGCATTTTAGAAATTGCATGAAAGGTTTAGTTCTGGAAAATACATTTTGAAAGATAAATTTATATACAACTATATAGATGAGGTAAAAATAAGGAGGAAAGAAGGACACAGGGAATGTGTTCCAAATTTAGAGAAAGTCCATTAAAATCAGGGACAGTTGGGGGCTATGATATTCTACATATATTCTACTCTCTCTTGAGACTCAAACCATATGTTTCTATGGATAGCGTTGAGTGTTAAATAGCAATTTTGGGTAAAATAAAAGTTCATGCATTAATTCAAAGTGATTGTTTAACAAAACATTTAAAAATAAAAAATGTATTTAAAGCAAAACACCATTTTTTTTTAATCAGTTGTCTGTTTACTACATCTGTATATGTGTACTGCTGTTTTTTTTTCACAAAATACAAAAAAGTAATGTTATTTGAAAAAAAAATAAAAAAAATAATAAGCATTTTTGTTTCCTGCAAAGTACAGTACATTTATAAAATAAGAAATGTATACAAATCAACAAGAGAAGCTTCTTCCCTTTCAGACTACAGATGGGTTAACACATTTGAGTCAGACTCCATTTCATTCTTATATTTGAACTTTTCCCCATTAGAATAAGACATCAATTACCACGACAGCTTTCAATGGACAAAACTGGTGTAAAAATTGGAAATTTACTACGTTGTATAAAATTAGACGGAGCCAGCTAAATGGAAACATAATTATAGTAAGATAGCCATTTTCTTTGCCATTTAGGAAGTAAAAGCAATGCATTTTCTGAAGTAAATATAGATAAAACTTCATTTTAAGGCAATATTAGAATTAATCGGACAGCAGTAGAAATTATACTGTGAAAATATTACCTTTCTCAAGTAGGGAGTTTTTTATTTTAACTTTATCTTAAGTTTTACAACATCTCTGTACTCCAGGCTAATTCGAGAAAATGTGACATTGTGCAGAAGACATCATGAATTAATCTTAATCATTTTATCTGTGATAATACTTGACATTTGCTGGTTACCAATAGATCCCATCCAGACTAATGCCGCGTACACACGGTCGTTTTTTGCGATGAAAAAAAAACGACGTTTAATGTGAAGTAAAAAACGACGTTTTTGAAACGTCACTTTTCAAAGACAATTTTGCATACACACAATCGTTTTTTCACAAAAAGCGAGGTTACGTTCACCACTCTTTTCCATTGAAGCTCGCTTCATAACTAGTTTCTGGGCATGCGCGGGTTGAAAAACTTCGTTTTGAACGACGTTTTTGCTACACACGGTGACTTTTTGTGAAACAAAAAACGACGTTTTGAAAAACGACACAAAAAATTCAAACATGTTGGAATTTTTTTTTGGTCGTTTTTTTGAAGACAAAAAACGACGTTTTGCCCACACACGACTAATTTAAATGACGTTTTAAAAAACGTCGTTTTTTTTCATCGCAAAAAACGACCGTGTGTACGCGGCATTACACACAGCTAAGGCAATTTTGCTGAGAGGAATGGGTCCACATAGAGACATTGGGCCGGATTCAGAAAGAATGGCGTAATTTTCGATGGGCGTAGCGTATCTCATATACACTACACCGCCGTAACTTAGAGAGGCAGGTTCCATATTCAGAAAGAACTTGCGCCGTAAGTTACGGCGGCGTAGTGTAAATAGGCCGGCGTAAGCCCGCGTAATTCAAATTAGGCTGGTAGTGGGCGTGTTGTATGGAAATGAATCGTGACCCCAAGTAAATGAAGCGTCTAACGAACGGCGCATGCGCCGTCCGTGGACGTATCCCAGTGCGCATGCTCAGAATCACGTCGCAAATACTCAATGCTTTCGACGTGAACGTAACTTACGCACAGCCCTATTCGCGTACAACTTACGTAAACGACGGAAAATTTGATGCTGTTCCGACGTCCATACTTAACATTGCCTGTGCCTTATATAGCAGGGGTAACTTTACGCCGGTCATATGCCTTACGTAAACAACGTATATCAATGCGCCGGGCGTAAGTACATTTGTGAATCGGCGTATCTAGCTCATTTGCATATTTTTAATGGGAACGTCTAATGCGTCCAGCATAACTATGCGCCCACGATACGCCGCCCACGATACACCGGACGACTGAAGACCACAGGGGTGGCCAACCAGTGGCCCGGGGGCCACATGTGGCCCGCGGAGCCCTCTGATGTGGCCCATGACCTCCTGCTCTGGAATTGTGGGTTGGCAAGCCCAGGTCGCAGGTTGCCGACCCGCCATACCACAGAATCAGTGTTGTGAATGAAGCTGGTGGTAGAGGAAGAAAATGGTTGCGGAGCAGAGCCCCATAAGCCGATGCTTCCACTACAGCGCCGGCTTTTGCCACAGGTAGAGTCTATGGCAAAGTTCAGCTAATCCGCAGGATAGACACAGGTGCACTATGCACAGCACATCAGTGTGAAAGGAGTCTTGGGCCCTTGTCACACGATCAGCCCAACCAAATGGGACCCTCAATTCACCTCTACAGAGCGACAGATGTCTGTTTACGCCTGCCTACCTCCAATCCGAAAAACAGAAAGGAGTTTGTCCCTTTTCATCTAGGCAGATCAGAGGGCCTATAGAGTAGCTGTGACTTGTCATTCGCCCACTCCGCTCATTGTGGCCCTCGACTGGTTACCAAGTTGCTTAAGTGGCCCTCGCTCTTCAAAAGGTTGGGCACCCCTGCTGTACCACAACTGACAGCCTTTCAGACACACATTAACTTCAGGACAAAGGACCATTTTTTTTTTTATATAAACATCTCTATTACTTATGCTTTTGTGCACACAAAAAAGGATATCATTTAGCCTGACTGAGTCTATCTTAAAGAAGAACTTCCTTAAAACTAGCAACTGTTGAGATAATGAACACTTTGGTCAGGACTATGTAATGTACCCAATAATGTATAGAGTGCAGGGGTCAGGAATAAATAACCTACAACACAGCATATAGAGTGCAGCAGCCAGCAAGAACCCTCTGTTCACTTTAGAGTTCCCACTTACATCACAGTCCCCAGCACTTTACTATAGGTCAGAGTTCCCAGAGTTTCTCCTTATATCAGAGTCCCCATTGTTCCCATTACACCAGAGTGCCCCCCTCACGTAAGAGTTTGCCTTTACATCAGAGTCCACATATGTTCCCCTTAAATCAGATTCTCCCCAGCATTACCTTTATATATCAAAGTCCCATGTGTTATCCCTTACACCAGAGACCACAGAGTTTCCTTCTACATCAGAGTCCACAGAGTTCCCTTTACATCAGTAAGTCACTAGAGGGGAGCAGGTGTTAGGGTGAGGAACCAGTACCAGGGTGCAGAGTAGGAAGTCAGGAGTGGATACTGTGTATATTGTGCATGCATTTACTGAACACAATGCTAGAACGTAGTGCAGGCAGAGGCCCATACTAAGCAGGCGTTGGCCAAACATAATAAACCATTAGCCAAAAAAGTTCAATCCAATAGTCCTTCTGGCAAAGCATCGCTTCTAATTATATAACTTACGCTAATGGTTGATAATATTGTGAATTACTCCTGGTGAAAATTAATCCAAAGTGCTTAAACAACAGTACATGTAATAAATTGTCAGGTGTATGGGGATTCCAGTACACAAGTAAAATGTGCAAAAACCCAAAAGCAACTAATATCTTGTTAGTATATAAAAAATGATAAATAGTAATAATAATTGGATCCAGAATGGATCACCAAAAATAATTTATTCGCTCTGGTCCTGTGATACACTCATGCTCTACAAGCCATAAACATTCCAGTAGGCTCAGACATAAGGAAGGAAACAATCCTTATAGCGTAAATCCATTAAAACTTTATTTCATAAAAAGAAACCCTTTCCCTTATCCCTATGCACTTACAAGCAAAGTTAAAAGAATACCATTCAATGTAAACACATTGCAGTGTGTACTGTATCTTAATACTCTCTCACCACTCGTGAAGATCTAATCGTCCGCGGTGATTCCCGGGAGGAGATCGGAACAGATGACAGATGCGGCAAACTGTGCGGCCATGCCTAGATGCGTTTCGTTATTCCATCTTTATTGACCAAACATAGCACTACAGATCTAGTGGTCCACACTCTGCATGTGTCTACAAACTCAACACCAGAGTACAGTAAGGGCAGAAGCAAGCACATTTGTTGGCCAAACACAACACCGGAGAGCTTGCAGACCATACAGCACATGCACCAGGCAGGGCATAAGAAGTCATGGGACATGTACAGCAACCCTGACTTTCTGACATCCCCAGGGCTCATTTCCCAAACGGAGGTTTGGGGAAGGATTGAGCAGAGGGACACGAGAAGGGGAAAATAATGGCAGCTAAAAAGTAAGAATTGGGGTCACAAGAAATAAAATAACATTATAGGGCCAGATTCAGAAAGGTTTACGCCGGCGTATCTCGAGATACTCCAACATAAGTACAAATGTGCGCCGTCGCATCTTTGCGCCGATTCACAAAGCAAGATAAGCCGAAAAACATGGCTTTAGTCGTCCGACGTAACTTGCCTACGCCGGCGTATCGTGGGCACATAGTTACACTAGATGCATTCGACGTACCCATTAAAAATATGCAAATGGCCAAGATACGCCGATTCACGACTGTAGATGTGCCCTGCGCATTAATATACGCGATTTGCATAAGGCTTACGTCTGGCATAAAGTTACCCCTGCTATAATGAGGCACAGCTAATGCAAAGGTATGGACGTCGGAACAGTTGTCAAATTTTACGTCGTTTACGTAAGTCGTACGTGAATGGGGCTGTGCGTAAGTTACATTCGACGTGTATCTTAGGCATTCTATTCGACGTGATTCTGAGCATGCGCACTGGGATAGTCCACGGATGGCGCATGCGCCGTTTCTTCGGCCCATCATTTGCATGGGGTCACGGTTCATTACAATACAACACGCCCACTGCCTTGCTACTTTGAATTAGGCGGGCTTACGCCGGCCCATTTACGCTATGCCGCCGCAACTTAAGGAGCAAGTGCTTTGTGAATACGGCACTTGCCTCTCTAAGTTGCGGCGGCGTAGCGTAAAGAAGATACGCTAAGCCCACACAAAGATATGCCGCTGTACCTGAATCTAGCCCAAAGTATCTACTATTGGAGTGGATTTTAATGTAATGAGCTGTAGACTAATGTGGGGTTAATACTACGTTTTTAAACTCTTAAAAAACAGACTTAGCTACACTTAAAGGGTAACTCTATGCAGATAAAAAAAAAATGATCCCTTAAGGTGGCAAGGGTTTTAGCATGTTTTGTCTAGGGGAGAGGAGAATAAGGGCCAGATTCTCAGAGGCGTTACGACGGAGTATCTCAGATACCCCGTCGTATCGCCTTTTTTTTTGACTCGTATCTATGCGAGTGATGCTGAGCATCACTTTTGCATAGATACGCTTCTACATCCGACAAGTGTAATACAATTACACTTTCGGATCGTAGATGTAATGACAACTCCGGCCACTAGGTGGCCTTTACGTTGTTTTTTCATTTGCATATGCAAATGAAGTAGTACGCCGATTCTCGATCGCTTTTACGCCGCCCCGTCGTCGCGTACGTCGTTTACGAACTCGTAAGGTTACCCCAGCTTCTATGTGGAGTAACCTTACGAGGTCCCGTCGGATGCCGTCGTGTCCCGTCGGACGCCATGTTAAGTATGGCGTCGGGTCAGCGTCGGCTTTTTCCGTCGCTTACGTAGTTTTACTAACTCGTTCGCGAATAGGGACTTGCGTAAATGACGCTCACGTCGTTTTGACGTCGGTTTCAACGACGCTTTCCGACGTGAGCTGGAGCATGCGCACTGGGCTTTTTCCCCGGCCGGCGCATGCGCAGTTCGTTCGACGCGGGGGCGCGCTTAATTTAAATACAAGCCGCCCCATTTGAATTGCGCGGGTTTACGCTGCGCGATTTACGCGACGCAGGCGAAACCTACGGAGCAAGTGCTTAGAGAATAAAGCACTTGCTCCAGTACGCAGCGGCGGCGTAGTGTAACTGGCTTACGCTACGCCGCCGAAAATATTAGAGAATCTGGCCCTAAGTTTTACCTATTATACCTGACCCCCCCACTGCAAGCAATATGTTATTACTTGCCTGGAGTTGGGCTTTAAAGTCTAAGGGCCAGATTCAGATAGAGTTATGCCGGCGTATCAGTGATACGCCGGCATAACTTACACGTTGCGCCGCCTTATCTGTTTTCTGTATGCAGAAAACAAGATACGCCGGTTTGCAGCAAAGATCCGACAGGCGAAATTGTATTACACCGTCGGATCTTAACTGCGATTTTAAAATGGCCGCTGGGGGCGTTCCCGCTGATTTACGCAGAGAATATGTAAATCAGCAAGATACGCCAATTCACGAACATACGCCGGCCCGACGCAGTCACTTTATGCCATTTCCGTAAGGGGTTTCCCGGTGTAAAGATAAAGCTGCCAAAAGCAGGCGCATCCTATGTTAAGTATGGACGTCATGACCGCGGGAAATTTGAAAAAATTTACGTCGTTTGCGTAACTCGTCCGTAAATAGGGATTTACGTCCATTACGTTCACGTCAAAAACACCCTCATAATTCAGAGCATGCGCACTGGGATTTTTCTATGGTCGACCCATGCGCAGTACGTTCGGCGCGTGGACGCGCCTAATTTAAATAGAAGACGCCCCCTACCCGCCAAATTTGAATTAGGCCGCCCAGTTTACGCTACGCCGCCATAACTTTACACGCAAGTGCTTTGTGAATACAGCACTTGCGAGTAAAGTTGCGGCGGCGTAACGTAAATAAGAAAAGTTACGCCGCCGGAAAGATACGGTTTATTTTCACTTTAAATGATGTGTCTGAGACAGCTTGTTTTAAGGTTTTAGTAAGCAGGGTAGCAAACTGTATGCAACGGTAGTAATATGAACCAATCATCCAGGTCTGCTGTGCCTACTATATGAGTAAATGCATAGTAGTTGTTTTGAACTGGAGTGAGCCTTAAAAGTTGTCTGCTTCCATTCTTCCCTAAAAAAATAAAAAAATATATAAAGAAAATAATGTGTACACGGTCTTGATGCCTACTTAGCCTGGTTTGATTAATCCAGGCTTTCTGCACTCTGAAGAGGTAATTATCAACTATTTGTTTCTATCTAAATTGTTTCCTATTCATAAGGTGTTAGCTTGAAGAAAGATCTTATGGCCCTGAGACAAGCAAATGAATCTTGTTTGTTTGGTAATGATATCTTCAGCGCTCAGGAGGTAGATTCAAATGATTTGTGAGCCGTCGGTTGCTAAGCAGCACGTATCTTTGAAAATAATAATAATAATAACAGCAGAATGTCTGCGTTCCTGTCAGGCCGCGTACACACGATCAAATCTATCTGCTGGAAATGGTCTGACAGACCGTCCCAGCAGACAGATTTGATCATGTGTACGGGCGGACAGACAGATTTGGCCACCCGACAGATTTTAAAGCATGCTTTAAAATCTGTCTGCTGGGAATCCGTCCGTCTGACATGTCTGCTGGTTAGTACGCTAACCAGCAGACATATCTGCTCGCACATGCGTCGAATGGATTCGACGCATGCGCGGAAGTGTTTTACTTCCTGGTGCGGTGACGTGGCGGCGTCAATGTCATCGCCACGTCACCGCGCTGTCTGCCAGGGGGAATTTTGGTTTGATCGTGTGTACAGCGATCAAACCAAAATAGCCCAGCAGACAAATTCGATCAAATCGGTCTGTCAGACCGATTTGAACAGATTTATTTGGTCGTGTGTAAGCGGCCTCAAAGTTTCTTAACTCCGCTTTTCCTGGACAATAAAACAGCATGGGATATGAGAAACATGGGGTGTATCAATGAGATCAAATGACAAGTTGTGTGGTATTGCATGTTTTACCCTGGGTGTGTCCATTTTTTTTTTTTATGTATTGTATTTTATGTAAGTTGACATATATTATTGAATTCTTATTGCAAATTAAAATGACACTGTAGCAAAAAAAATCCGAGTCACTTACCGATAACGTTCTTTCCAATAGTCTTTCAGGACAGTACACTTGAGAGACCTCGGCTCCTCCCTTCCCAGGGAACACCGCCTCCATCAGAGTCTTTTTTTTTTCTTTCAAAATTTTTATTGAGTATTATCAAGATAGAGCAAACAATAGACATTACAATCGAGTTACATGCGGAAGATACAAGGTACAACGTGTAATAAAGTTTTTCCAGTCGTGAAACCCTACAGAAACAATAAGTGAACAAAAGGACCGGAATACAAAGCTGCACAGGATTCAGTGGGAAATAAGACATAGGGCAAAAACCCCTTCTACTTCAAAAGGACAAATGTCGAAACAAAACCTAAAAGAAAATAAAATAAAACAAGTCCCAGATCCGGGGTACGGAGGGCCCACTTCAGCATCCCAAATGGGAGCTCTCCTATGCCGGAGTGAGACCCCCGAAGACCCCGGGGGGCAACAAAACATCACCTAAGACATTAGAGCCTGACATCCCTCCATCAGAGTCTTAAACCACACATCCCCATCAGCCTCTGAGGCCTCGTACACACGACCGAGAATCTCGTCGTAAAAGAAACGTTGTTTTCCTCGACAAGTTTCTTGAAAGGCTTGTCGAGAACCTTGTCAAGCTTTCTTTGCATACACACTGTTAAGACAAAATCTTGTTGTTCTCAAACGCGGTGACGTACAACACGTATGACGGCACTATAAAGGGAAAGTTCCATTCCATTGGCGCCACCCTTGGGGCTGCTTTCTCTAATCTCGTGTTAACGCATGTTAGTAAAAGTTTGGTGAGAGACGATTTGCACTTTTCAGTCTGTTACAGCGTGACGAATGTGCTATCTCCATTACGAACGCTACTTTTACCGAAGGTGCGCTCCCGTCTCATACTTTATTCTAAGCATGCGCGGGTTTCTAAGCATACACACAAACGCGTTCCTCGTCGTAAACCAGCCCGACGAGAAACACGACGAGGAAATTGAGACTCCCGACGAGAAACACGACGAGGAAATTGAGACTCCCGACGTGAAAGAAGAGAATATGTTCTCTTTTTTTCTCATCGAGATCCACAACAGTTTTCTCGATGAAAAACATACACAGGACCGTTTTTCTCTGCAAAAATGCTCTGCCAGTATTTTTCTTGATGGATTTTGCAGAGGAAAACGTTTTGTGTACGAGGCCCCAGTTTTTCCACGAAGAACTCAGGCTAAACTAGGGAGACATAAGAACACATCATAATCACCTTAAAAACTCCTGATGTTCCCCAGTCCTAGTGGCAGAAATCTTCGGGTGGGTACCGGTGATGTATTGAAAGATGCTTGGAAAGAACGTTACCAGTAAGTAGCTTTGATTTTCCCTCTTTCGTCTTTCAGGACAGCAGAGGATGAGTGAGCACTTACCCTAGGGTAGGACTACTGCTTGCAGGCCCTTACGCCCAAAGACTTGATCCTGAGCAGAGATCAAATCCAGCCTGTAGTGTTTAACAGATTTGTTTGGGTGTAGCATCAGCCCACTCTGCTTGCGACGTTGCCATGGCCCTAGTGGCATGTGCCCTGATACCCTCCACCCCCTTTTCTAGATAGGCTTGACTAATTGCCAACCTTAGCCATCTGGCAATCGTATTTCTAGAAGCTTTATGGCCGTGTACACACAATGAGATATGTCCGCTCAAACTTGTCCGACGGACAGTTTAGAGCGGACATGTCTCATCGGATTTTGGTCCGATGGCGTGTCCACACCATCGGATCAAAATCCCCGCCGGCAGACAGCGCGGTGACGTGGCGGTGACGTTGACGCCGCCACGTCACCACACCAGGAAGAAAAATACTTCCGCGCATGCCGAATCTGGTTTAATAATTATCCGATATGGACAATTTTGAAAGAAAGGAGCCCTCATAGAGAGTGCCTTTAGCTTACTAACCCTCCTTGCAGTAGTGATTGCTACTAAAAAAACAGTCTTGAGCATTAAAAATTTCACTGAACAAGACTCGATAGGGATCCCCAGCAAGAGCCTGCAGTACCAGGGAGAGATCCCACATATTAAAAGTATGGGAACTGACTGGTCTTTTACTACCCAGAGCTTTAAAGAACCTAGCTATCCAAGGGTTTACTGCTAGTTGTTGTTCTAGAAATACACTTAGGGCAGAAACCTGACCCTTAAGAGTACTGAGGGCCAAACCCTTATCTGCCCCACTCTGTAAGGCCTCGTACACACGATCAAATCTGTCTGCTGGAAACGGTCTGCTAGACCGTTTCAGCAGACAGATTCGATCGTGTGTACGGGCAAACAGACGGATTTGGCCACCCGACAGATTTCAAAGCATGCTTTGAAATCTGTCGGCTGGGAACCCGTCAGCCCGACATGTCTGCTGGTTAGTACGCTAACCAGCAGACATGTCTTCTCGCACACGCGCCGAATGTTTTACTTCCTGGTGCGGTGACGTGGCGGCGTCAACGTCACCGCCACGTCACCGACACGTCAGCGCGCTGTCTGCTGGCGGGGATTTTGGTTTGCTCGTGTGTACACGCGAGCAAACCAAAATGCCAGCAGACAGATTTGTTCAAATCGGTCGGACAGACCGTTTTGAACAAATCTATTTACTCGTGTGTACGAGGCCTAAGAACTCCAGAACTGCTGCTGGGCTGCGAACATTGAAGAAACTCTCTGCACACCAAGTATTGAATTTCTTTCAGACTTTTAAGTAGATATTTCATGTCTCTTCTTTTCTACAATTCAGAAGAGTCGCTATCAAACTTTCAGAGAATCCCTTACTTACTCAGCAATTCCTCCTCAGAAGCCAGGCTGCCAATTTCCACCTCTCCACCTGAGGACAACAGATTGGGCCTTGATAGAGGAGGTATTTCCTGACTGGCAATATCCAAGGAGGTTCCACCGCCAGATCATTTAGCATGGAAAGTTATGGCCTCTTTGGCCAGTGTGGAGCTATCAAGATCAAGGTGTTCTCTGACTGGAATTTCCTCAGGACTGTGGGCAACAGTACTGGAGGGGGGAAGGCATAACACTTCGTAAAATGCCAGCTCTGTGAAAGAGCATCCACCCCTATTGCCCCGTCTCACCCCACCAGGGTCCCAGACGTGCCCTCCTCCCCACTAACACCCGGAGGGGGGTTTCACCCATGGAGCTATACGGGAAGATGTTAAGGGAACATCACCCAAGGATTCCACTTACCTTGTTATGGCTGATGCTGGCATCAACCGGCACACAACGGGGACCATCCGTTTCCGACATCCCCGTGAAGTAGAACGTGGTCTGCCAAGCTGCTCACACCAGCCATCGCCTCCCTTGTCTTCCGTCCTGCGATCGGAACTGGAAGCCGTGGGTCTACCGGAAGTGTTAATCCCCGCCGAAAATTACGTCACTCGTCATCCGGCCCAACGTCAGCTCCATGCTGGTCACCCAGAGGGAGGAAATTTCAAAAACACTCTTGCAACCCCCCTCCCCATGCAGTGGAAGATGGTGCCCAGGCCTCCACATTGCCTAAGGGAGGACAGGGAGCGACATGGCACCGCAGGAAACGGACTCTCCAGCCCTGCTGCTGTGCATGAGAGACCTCTCTCTCCTTCCAGGATCTACACCAGCCTCAGCTTCCCCAACTGAAAATAGCCCAGGTTCCTGAAGCGATGTCTCCTCACCGGAGGAAACACCAAAGCTGAGGGGCGAATGGGGATGTGTGGCTTAAGACTCTGATGGAGGCGGTGTTTCCAGGGAAAGGAGGAGCCAAGGTCTCTCAAGTGTGCTGTCCTGAAAGACAAAAGAGGAAAAAAATCTTTTAGGTGTAAACAGTACATTGTGGGGGATAGCTGTTGGGTTTTTATTATTTGTGTAATAACACTGAAACCTTAAAGTGTTACTAAACCCAGAATTCTGCATTTACTATATCTGGTCTCCCACAGTACACAGAACATAGAAATTTAATTATTTTAGTAAATATAAACTGATAAAAATGATAAAATATAAATACCGTATTTATTGCCGTATTGCCAGATGTATAACTCGCACCTTCATCAGGGATGTTTCAGGAGAGAATTTTTATTTTTTTTAACCCCTTCCTTTCCAGCCCATAGGGGAATCACGTCATGGTGATCCCCTCGCCGATGAGACTGGACGTTGCACAACGTCCAGTCTTCACGGCGTTCTAGGGCGCGCGCCCGCGGCACCACTCGCGATCCCGCGTGCATGCCCGACGGCCGTGATTGCCGCCGGGCACCCGCGATTTCCGGCAATCACGTCAGGAGTGTGGATCTGTGTGTGTAAACACACAGATCCACCTCCTGTCAGCGGTGAGGAGACTGATGTGTGTTCCCAGTACAGAGGAACACACATCGATCTCCTCCCCCTGTGAGTCCCCCTCCCCCTACAGTTAGAACATACTTTAGGACACATTTTAACCCCTTCAGCGCCCCCTAGTGTTAACCCCTTCCCTGCCAGTCACATTTACACAGTAATCAGTGCAGTTTTATAGCACTAATCGTTGTGTAAATGTGAACGGTCCCAAAAACGTGTCAAAAGTGTCCGATATGTCCGCCGCAACGTCACGGTCACAAAAGAAAACTATCCCCGCCATTATTAGTAAAAAAAAAAAATGCCATAAATCTATCACCTATTTTGTAGACGCTGTGGGCCAGATTCACATACACTTAATATTGCACTGCGTAATTGAAATACTCTACGCTGCCGTATTTTACCGGGCTCTACACCGAATTCTGGTAGATTTTTGCCCGTACGCTACGGCGGCGTAGTCTATTTCTCGCCGCGTAATCAAAATACGAGATTAGGGGGCGTGAAGCATTTAAATTAAGCGCGTCCCCGCGGCGATCGAACTGCGCATGCTCCGTTCAGAAATTTCCCGCCGTGCATTGCGCGAAATCACGTCGTTACGTCATTCGTTGTTTGAGTAGCGTCGTTTACGAACATTCCTATTCCCGGACGACTTACGTCAAAAAAAATAAAAGACGTCGAAAAACGTAGAAATTTGACGTGGGAACGACGGCCATACTTAACATGGGCTGTCTAATATTAGAGCAGCAAAAAGCTGGTATAGTGTTACGCAAAAAAAAGATGACTAAAGGTGCCGTAAGAGATTGCGAATGAAGATCGTAATTTCGGGGATCGCCGGCAAAAGCTCATTTGCATACCCAGACGCGGAAAACGACGGTAAGTCCACCCAGTGGCCGCAATTTTATTGCAGCGTAGATCTGAAGGCGTACGAACGCGTAATCCAGTCGAATTGAAGCCTGCAGCCGTCTATTCATGGTTTGAGGTTTTCAACTAGCTAGAAAACGCGCGTAATTGGAAATTACTCCAGTCTAACACCAGTTAGACAGGCGTAATGGCTCTCTGAATCTGGGCCTATAACTTTTGCGCAAACCAATCAATATACGATTATTGCGTTTTTTTTTTTACCAAAAATACGTAGAAGTTTTTTTTTTTTTAAATATTGTGAGATGTATTAAATAAAAATGAAAAAATATTGTGTTTTTTTTTAAATTGTCGCTCTTCTTTTGTTTATAGCGCAAAAAATAAAAACCGCAGAGATGATCAAATACCACCAAACGAAAGCTCTATTTGTGTAGGGAAAAAACCATAATGATTTAATTTGGGTACAGTGTTGCCTGACCGCGCAATTGTCATTCAATGTGCAACAGCGCTGAAAACTAAAAATTGGTCTGGGCAGGAAGGGGGTGAAAATGCCCTGTATGGAAGGGGTTAATAAACAGCTTTGAAGCAAAATAAGGGTCAGTTTCCATCAATGCAGCCTGATTAGTGCCCATCTGCAGACTCCTCATCTCCCATCAATGCAGCCTGATCAATACCCATCTACAGCCCATCTCCCATCAATGCAGCCTGTATAATGCCCATTTTAAGCCTCAATGCAGCCTAATTAATGCCCATTTTCAGCCTCAATGCCCATCTGCAGCCTTGCCATCTCTCATCAATGCAGCCTGAACAGTGCAGGAAATCACAAAGCCATCATCTCCTGTTTACTCGGCTCTCAGTCGGCAGTTGTCCCACCTCTGCCATTGGCATTGGACCAGCTCCTGTGATAGACAAAACACTAGTTCAATGCTGGTGGCGGAGGTGGGACTGTGTTTGTGACTTGAGAGCTGAGTAAACAGGATATAACAGCTTCAGTGATTTTCGGTGGTGCTTGTCTCTCTCCTTCCCCTCCGAGGAACACTATCGGCGTATAACACACACCTGTGATTTTCCCGGAAAAAAGTGTATGTTATACACCGATAAATACAGTATATAAAAATATAAATATATATAAAATATAAACTGATTAGCAGTATATAGCAGTCTTGTAACTTCTATTAGTGTCTGGTTAAAGCTTGTAGGAGGGGTTTTCATTCTATTCAGGCTGTCCTATGAGGCTGCAGTACCCCTGACCCTCTGTCTGGACAGTGCTGATTGGCCCTGTGCTGATCACATGCACCCTCCCAAGAAAAAAAGACACACTCCCTAGGAATTCTCATCAAACTGAGCATGTGCAGTGTAATTTCAATACTGCTGATGTTGGTCAACCTCATGTGAGTTGGGATCAGGGGTGTATATTACCAGTGCTGTGTGTGTGTGTGTGTGTGTGTCTATAGATTCACACAGACCATCCTGGGAACACACACCTCCTTAGCACCCGGCTTGCTAAGGAGGTACCCCGAGAAGGGAGAAGGTGACAGCACCAGCAGGGGATTTCCAGAAGAAGACGTGAAGGACCTTTCTTTGCAATATCATTGCACAAAACATGTAATTATGACCTCTTTTTTATTTTAAAAAAAATAGGCTTTAGCGTGACTTTAATTAGAAACCATTTTTGTTTTCTTCATTGGTGTTGAAAGTACCATATATGTTGCCACCTGTAATACAGTGGAACCTCGGATTACGAGCATAGTCCGTTCCAGGAAAATGCTTGTAATCCAAAGTACTCGCATATCAAAGCGAGTTTCCCCATTGAAGTCAATGGAAACAAAAATAATTTGTTCCGCATTGACTTTAATGGCATGCAATACCACATGCGGCCAGAGGTTGGGGGCACTGGAGAGCCTCGTAAACTTCCGGAAAGGCTCGAGGGCAGCTGGGCTGACCTCGGAAAACTTCGGAAAGGCTCAGGAACATTGTATTTCTGTGTCTTTCTTGGGATTTCTGAACGGTGCGTGTGACAAACTCGCACCCTCTTATGTCTAAAATCATCCTATGTCCACTAGGGGCATAGGATGACTGAGAAATGATATTTTGGACTACCTGAGATGGGATTATTAGGTAATTATTATCCACAATATATTCCAGGATATCTGTAAAGAACTATTTACTGGTTGTTGATTCTGAATTCAATGGGTTAATTGTAAGGCCACGTACACACGTACGAGAACCTCGACGGGCGGAACACATCGTTCCGCCCGTCGAGGTTCTCGCCCGGCCGTCAGATTCGGCGACCAGCCCGTCGGGAAAGGCGACGAGCCATTAATCCCGACGGGCCGTCAAGAAAATAGAGAACCTGCTTTCTATTTTCTCTCGGCGGCTTTCCCGACGGGATGCGAGCCGAAACCGTACACACGGCCGTGGTTCTCGGCAGAATGAGGATCCCAGCGAGCTTCTCGCTGGTTTCTGCCGAGAATCTTGGCCGTGTGTACGCCGCCTCAGAGTGACTCATTCATACTGTTAGATGCTAATGCCACCCCCTCCAGTCATCTCTCGGTTCTCTGTGCTATTTGACCCTGCTATTGTGTGAATATGTCCTGTGTTTACACTTATGATAACGTGTATTGTATAGCAGGTGAGCAGAGACGGGACGTCTACTCTGAAAGGTCATATCTCCGAGTCACCTCGTCTGGGTAAATGATTAATTAGCTCATGTTAATTTATGTTCTGGTTACCTCCTCTTTAAACTGTATATAAAGTTGCATTCTTGGTTCTATTAAAGACTCCATGTTTCGCACACAAACAAGTCTCGTCTCGTTGTGTGTTGAGGACAGCTGGAATATCTGATATCTATATTCAGACTGATAGGAAGCGGTATATGATGAAAGCACTGAAGCGGAGTGTGGGACGTTTCGTTACAGTGCAATCGGCTCCGCTCGGCTCTGGTACCCCACACCGCAGGCCAAACACGGTACTGCACACCGTTTTGTGAGACAATAAAACGCAAACCAAGTTAGTTTTTTTTAAATACAGTGCTCGTATTGCGAAACGCTCGTTAACCGCGTTACTCGCAATCCGAGGTTCCACTGTACTGTTCTTTGATAAAGAATGTGCATTTGCTTTACAAAACCTTATAATGAATAATTTAGAAGGCTTGTCTTGGCTATCTATCCATCTACCATTTCTTGGATTGCCAATGGCTGTCCAGAAGAAGGTGATGCTTTAACGTAGGTTGTGATCCCACAGTTTATAGAATGGGCTTATGGTGCTGGGCCTACGGTATATATATCTTGCAGTCTGGTCAACTATTTATATTGATGGAATTTAAAGAAAGTAATATATAGACACATGTAGATACCAGCCTACCTCATCTATAATTCCCAAGTTGTTTACAGATCCTAATGATGTTATTTTTCCCACAAGCTGCTATCAGCCGGGAACATTACTTAACATTCTTCCTGCATCCACACAGATAATAAACCACAGGGTATGAGACAAACAAATGTAACAGAGCGAAATACAAGCCACTGTGAATAGTTAATGAAAGACAAGGCAGACGTGTACGAGCGAGAGGACGGCTTCTTTTCTTTCATCCGAACACACAAGCCCGGCCGTTATATTTTTTTCCTGCTCCGTGTCACTCGGGTCTGCAGCAGATCTGACCAGTGAGCCAACTGCATCGTGATGGTGCAGAGACAGAGGCTGGGTGATTGGTAATGTACATGAAGCAGCCTTGATTGATTGTAGCACCAGAAGCATCATTATGTGGCTCCCTGGGAAGAGCGCTACAAATATGGAATGCACATAATTATATAGTCTCTAATGTGATATTTCTGTGTAAAAAGGCACAGCAAACGAGGTATGCATGGTTTATGCCGTAATATGCACACAGCTAAATATGCAGTTTGAATGTTATGTAGCCAAGCTGGCCTGCATGCCCTACACGTGCATAGCCATGTGGTGGGGGAGCACCCTTGCTCTTTAACCCATTCCTGTCTGGTATCAACTGGTTCCCTAGACTTGCTGTAGTGCTAAGGGCATGAGATCCTCACCTGGATCCCATATTAGAGACATCGCCTGGGCCTGGCCTGAGAGGACCAACAGTTGTATGTCCCATATCGTACTTAAAGCCGCTGTAAACCGCATATACATTTTTATTTATTTTTTAAAACCTGCAAGGCAAAAGACATAATAAGCTAGTATGCACCGCATACTAGCTCATTATGAAATACTTACCTCTGAACGAGGAATGTAGAACTTACCTGGTCCACGCCGAGTGAGATGTCATCTTGACTCGGCGTGTCTTCTGGGTATCGCCGCTACAGCGCTGTGATTGGCTGGAGCGGCGATGAAGTCACTCCCGCACGTGCGCGCGGGAGATTTCAAATCGGCAGGGTCCGGCGTATGCCGGTCCTTTTTCTGTGGATTCCCCCTGCGCATGCGCCGCTGCAATCAGCGGCGCATTGCGAGGGGAATATCTACTAAACCGTACAGGTTTATATATATATATATATATATATATATATATATATATATATATATATAGTGCAATTTAGTTTTTCTCTTTTCAGTCCTCTTTGCCAGATCAGACTTTGGGAGGTTTGAGAGGCCAAATAATTTTGCCATTTTTTTTCTACACCATCTTAAGTCAGTATAGTTCCGGCAAATTTTCCCTAAAACTAAAGTCTTAGAGGGCTGCAAACATTTTAGGGTGGTTTATCTACGTTCCTAAACATGGGCAGCAGATAAATGAGCAATCCCGTACTCCATCTCGCTTTCCCCCTGAGGTGTTTCACTCTTCCCACAGTGCTTAGTCATGGAAGCCTCCATGAATAAGCCCCACGAGCTGGGTGAAACACGTTGGGGGAGTGGCCGACATGGAGAGACTAAGGCTGCTGTCACTCTTCTGATGTACAGGATTGCTTGGAGTGCTGATTGCATGACTCTGCAACTTTTCACTCTGCAACTTTTAGAGCAATATAGGTAGACTCTTAACCTCACCTGCATCCTAGATGGAATCCACCAGATGTGGCTGCACAAGCCAGGGTGGGGAGTGGGGACCCAAAGTTGCTATTAGCTTTACCTACTGGGCAAGTCAATATATCAGATTTAACCCCCCTTATACCCCAAACATAAAAATACCTTTCCATTGTTCCCCCACTTCACTGTTTAGTGCAGGGAACTAAAAGGAAGTACCTGGTATTTGTGGTGATGTAAGAGCATATGACTCACTCATACCGGGAGCCTAGAACCCTGTGGAATCTGCAGTGTTGGTGACTTGCAGCTTAAACAGGGGTTTCCTTTACTCCCAAATGGAGTGGTGGGCCAGGGAAAGAAATGTAAACATGTGCTGTTAGGGAAGACAACCTCTATCTGAGCAATTTAAAGGGCTAATAGGGATCACAAATCCACCGCTAACTGACCACTAAATTCAAGGGACTAAAAAAGTCCCCCAATCCACCACTCACCACCAAGGTTTAATTGGTTTTTAATTAGGATAGTAAAATAGATTGAAGGCCATTTATAATAAAACCATGTAAAATAGGTCACTGCAGGGGTGCACTGACCATTCGGGCACTCGGGCACTGCCGAGGGCCCCATTCCACTAGGGGGCCCCATCAGGGTTGCCAGCCTCAGTAAAACCAGGGACAGTATGTAAAAATCTGTGTTTTTTTTAAATCCTAAGATTATAGCTGCCCCACCTATCCAATACCTTTTCAGTGTATGTATGTGTATTCTGTGTGTAAGTATACTGTGTGTGTATATTGTGTGTCTGTATACTGTGTATGTATACTGTATGTTTGTGTATATATACTGTGTGTGTATACTGTGTGTGCGTATATTGTGTGTCTGCGTGTATGTATACTGTGTGTATATTGTGTGTCTGTGTGTATACTGTGTGTGCGTATATTTTGTGTCTGCGTGTATGTATACTGTGTGTGTATATTGTGTGTCTGTGTGTATACTGTGTGTGCGTATATTGTGTGTCTGCGTGTATGTATACTGTGTGTGTATATTGTGTGTCTGTGTGTGTATGTATACTGTGTGTGTATATTGTGTGTCTGTGTGTATGTATACTATGTGTGAATATTGTGTGTCTATACTGTGTATGTATACTGTATGTGTGTGTGTGTGTGTGTTTACACTGTGTGGCCCCATAATCTATTGTCTGGGGGGCCCATAATCTCCTTTTGCCCTGGGGCCCCATAATCTCCTATTGTCCAGGGGCCCCATGAGTTGTGAGTGAGTGAATGACTTGTATAGTGCTAGAAATGCGAACTGAATCGCCTCAAGGCGCTTGGTATCCATTTCCTTCTTTTTAGCCTTCAGCATAGATGGGTCTTGAGTTTTTTTCTGAAGGCCAGGTGATTCACTTCCGTTCGGATATTGGTTCGGATATTGGTTGGTAATGCGTTCCACAGTCGAATTGGTTGGTTGGCAATGCGTTCCACAGTCGAATTGGTTGGTTGGCAATGCGTTCCACAGTCGAATTGGTTGGTTGGTAATGCGTTCCACAGTCGAGGTCCTTGGACTGCAAATCTTCGTTCTCCTTTGGTCTTGTAACGGGCCTTGGGGATTTGTAGTAGATTTTGGTTAGTTGATTGAAGGACGTGATTGGGGTTGTGGTATTTTATTTTCTCACATAAGTATTGGAGGGCGATTCCTTGTACACATTTGTGCGTCAGGCAGAGGGCCTTAAATGTGACTCCATCTTTACGGCCAGCCAATGGAGGGACCTCAGGGAGGGAGTGATTGATTCCCAGGTTTTTTTTCCTGTTACCAGTCGTGCCGCCGTATTCTGGATGACTTGTAGACGAGCAATCTGGTATTTTGGGAGTCCGAGGTAAAGGGAGTTTGCATAGTCGAGCCTGGAATTGATAATTGTTCCCACCACTACTGCTGTGTCTTCTTTCGGAATGAAGGGAAAGAGTCTTTGTAGCAGGCAGAGAAGATGGTGAGATCCGATGACTACTGATCCTATTTGTGCATCCATTGTCATGTCAGAGTCAAAAGTGACTCAAAGGCGGCGTACACACGACCGAGTTTCTCTGCAGAATCCAGCAAGAACCTCGATGGGAGACGTATTCTGTCGAGGAAACCGGTCGTGTGTACACTTTTCGCCGAGCAACCCGTCGAGGAACTCGTCAAACCAAAAAGAGAGCAGGTTCTCTATTTCCTTGTTTTTTAATGGGAAATTTTGGCTCGACAAGCTTTTTGACTGCCGAACTAGGAACTCGACTGGCGGAACGATGAGTTTCGCTCGACGAGTTTCTCGGTCGTGTGTACACCACCAGAGACTTTTGACTTTGGTGCTTGGGGTGATGGTTTGTCCCAAGATGAGCGGTGGCCTCCATGTCGTCCTAGCAAGTCTCTTTCAGTTGGCATGGAGCAGGAGTTCTGTTTTTGATCCATTGAGTTTAAGGTGACTCTCCGTCATCCAGTTGTCTATCAAAGTGAGACATTGTTCTAGTCCGAGGTATTGGTCCTTTTTTTGATATTGTCATTCCGCTCCTAGGTCACTCTTACCGTAAGGGGGACCATTGCAACACAGACCAGTAGCAAATGAACACATTTCTACGTGCATTAGGCCACTGGCATCTGATGCAAACTGTTTGGTGCCAGAGAGAATGGTCATGCCAAGGGAGTTGGGGGTAGGCATTCCATAAAAATGTTGTGCACATGCTTTTTTAACTAGTGTCTGCTCTGCCATTTTAATGCATAGTTTGACAGAAAACATACACTGTTGTATTCCATTTTGAAGCTATATATATATATATATATATATATATATATATATATATATATATATATAAATACAATTAAATATACAGTATATAATAACAGCTAAAATATAACAAACAAAACCCTCTTGGCTAACCTACCGATATTGCTGTTAAACGGTCTGAAACATTTATTTTCTGAGTGGCCAGATTGGCAGTATGTAATCCTGAATAACAGCAAATACTGAACATTCCATGTAACACACAGACACAAATCAATTGCCTGGGCAAATTTCAACACATGGGACTCTCCTTGGAAAATGAGAACGATTTGTCAGTGTATTGTCACATAGAAAACTACAGTGCAAAGACACAATTACTGTTTCTCTAGGTTTGTATATCCAGTTTAAACACATTTTTTTCAGAGTGCAATTCATTTTTTTCTTCAACAATGCATTATTTAATGTTCCTTTTATGAAATTTTTTTTTTGTGAGTCAGTTCTTGAACCCTATTGAACCTAAACAACACTCTCAATGGATTTTTTTTCATTCTTTTTTACTCCAATGTTATGTTTTTTTTTTTTTTTTTCATTTTCTGTCATTCAGGAAATTTTTTAAATTCATGAAAAAAAAAACATAAGGCCATTTTTAATCTTTTTAAGGCTGCTTTTACACTAAATGTATTAATGTAATAATTGTACTAATGCTTGGTAAAACGCATATTTTGCTGCATATTAACCACTTAAAGCGGAGCTCCACCAAGAATTTATATATTTTTTAAATGCTGCAAAAAAAAAAAAAATGTTAACTATTTTTTATACATACCTGAAGTAACCTGTTGCTAGGCAGATCGTCCTAATCTGCCACTTCCTGATCTGCGGTCCGTCTTCTTTCTTCTGCTCCTCGGCTGCCTCCTGTGGAATGGGGGAGCGTTGTCTTCTGGGACTCTGGGGCTGATTTACTATTGTCTATGCGCCCCTTCCGGTTCATGGCTTAATTAGTGCGCGGGATGAATCCTTAGTTAGGCACATGAACGGCATAGCAGTGGGTAAAGCCGCAGCGGGACTCCCTGTAGAAGTCTATGGGAGAAATCAAAAGTGTTCATTTTAAAGGCTAATATGCAAGTTTTGTCCTAAAAAGTGTTTGGGGACCCGGGTCCTGCCCCAGGGGACATGTATCAAGGTTTTTTTTATTTTTTAAAACGCCCGTTTTTTCGGGAGCAGTGAATTTAATAATGCTTAAAGTGCAACAATAAAAGTGAAATATTCCTTTAAATGTCGTACCATGGGGGGGTTTAAAGTCAGCATATAAAAAAGCGCAAGTTTCCCGTGGTTAGAACTGTCCCTGCACAAAATGACATTCTGAAGGAAAAAAAGGCATTTAAAACTGACTCGCAGCAATGATAAATTGTTGGCTCCCGGTAATTCTGAGAGAATTCATTCATAAAGAAAGTGTGGGGTCCCCCCAATTTCCATTACCAGGCCCTTCAGGTCTGGTATGGATATTAAGGGGAACCCCGCCGTAAAAAAATAAATAAAAAATGACGCGGGGTTCCCCCCAAATATCCATACCAGGCTCTTCAGGTCTGGTATGGATTTTAAGGGGAACTCCACCCCAAGTTTAAAAAAAAATGGCGTGGAGTTCCCCCAAAAATCCACACCAGACCCCTATCCGAGCACGTTAACCTGGCCGGCCGCAGAAAAGAGGGGGGGACATAGTGCGCCCCCCCTCTCCTGAACCGTACCAGGCCACATGCCCTCAACATGGGGAGGGTGCTTTGGGGTCCCCCCCAAAGCACCTTGTCCCCAAGTTGAGGACAAGGGCCTCATCCCCACAACCCTGGCCGGTGGTTGTGGGGGTCTGGGGGCGGGGGGCTTATCGGAATCTGGAAGACCCCTTTAACAAAGGGAACCCACAGATCCCGCCCCCCCGTGTGAAATGGTAGTTGGGTACATTGTACCTCTACCATTTCACCCCAAAAAATGTCAAAAGTGTAAAAAATGACAATAGCCGGTTTTTGACAAGTCTTTTATTAATTGATGGAGGCTCCTTACCATGTGATCAGCTGTGTCCAATCACGGCTGATCACAGTGTAAACAGGAAAAGCCGCGTGTCTGGCAGAGGCGAGTAGAGGAGAGCCAATCTGCAGCTCTCCTGACAGGGGGGGTCTGTGCTGATTATTTATCAATGCAGCCCCCTCACGGATGCCCACCCAGGACCACCAGGGATGCTGATCATGGATGGCCACCAGGTATGCCACCCTGGACCACCAGGGATGCCAGTCAGTGCCCAGACAGGAAGTCAATCAGTGCCCATCAGTAATGCCTGTCAGTGCCATCAGTGATGCCTATCAGTGCCATCTATCAGTTTCCACCAGTGCCACCCATAAGTACCCATCAGTGCAGCCTTTCAGTGCCCATCAGTGTTGCCCATCAGTGCCACCTATCAATGGCCATCAGTGCTGCATATCAGTGCTTGTCAGTGCCCATTAGTTAAGCAGAAGACATACTTATTTCATATCACTGTTGTGCGGTTACATGACTGCCTGCCGCTCTCCCTCCCCGATGTATGGACTTCAGTGCATGATTGCCGCTGCTAAAGTGCGCCTGCTCCGTTGTCTATGGTGCATGCGCCGTAGACATTGGCGCCTGTGATTTTTGTAAATATCTCCTAGCCGTGTATGTTTAGTAGATATTTCAAGCACCTACAGATAAGCCTTAATCTAGGCTTACCTGTAGGTTAAAGTGGTTGTAAAGGGTTTGATCTGCGTGCGATGCAAATTCAGCTATAAACTGGCATTCCCTGAAATCGCGGGCACGATTCGTGGCAAATTCACGGCAAAAACGCAGCCGCAAACTCGATTTTACCGTGATTTTGAATTTGCAGCAGTGTGAACCTAGCCTTATATGGAAAGACCTGTAAATAATAAAATAATTTCTATATATAATACTAGCATTACAGGTAAAACTACATATATAAAATAATTATTACTACGGTGGTCCAATAATACATATGCGCTAAAGCACAGTAAAGAAGTGAATTCAGCTTTAAAAAATAATAATGATAAAAAAAGAAATGGTATTGGCGTTATATCAAAGTTCATTGTTCTAGCTAGACGGATACAACTTTTATGTCCTGTCAGTATAGAGACCTTGGGGTTCAACATAAGCTCTTTTGTGGCTGTTATTATTTTTTTCTTTTTTTTTTTTTTGCTATTATTTTTTGCTCTTTTGGTGTATACTATCTTCCAGAGTCTGTCTCCACAGCTATGTGACATTTTCTTGCCAGCCTGTAATTCTCCATTATATGAGATATGAATGTGTCTCCAGGCTTTGTCAGAATGACATATCATTTCCTAAAACTAAACTTTGATAAAACAGAATCATTATTTTCCCTCATAAAACATTTTTTATTTCTCCTAAATAGAAATTATCCGTCAAGTCGTGCGCTATCCCTTTCATTAATTTTATCCAGGAGTCTGGTTTTATGTTTTCTGGGTTCGGGCAATCCATATTTTTCTTCCACCCGACTGCTAATATTTTTAATTTTACTTCAAGAAAAGTTTGTCATTTCACCATGATTTTTTTTTTCTGGAATTGAATATAAATAAATAAATAAATAATTGAAATTAAAAAAATGAAACACTGTAATGGCTTGTACATGTTGTGAGTTTTTTTTTTTTTATGAACAATTGTTGTAAAAAAGTCCAAATTATTTGTTTTGCCCCAAATTAGGAAAATAATTTGGATGATTTGTGTTGTACATTTTTTGCCTGGTGCTCAAAGGGAAATCAGGACAAGTCAAAGCTTTAGGGATATTGTAATGCTCATTGATCTGTTCTATTTGCTGGGATTTGTTCCAAAAACAAACAATGCAGATGAAAGTGTTATAACCCAGATAAACATTTTAGATAAGATTGGTCTTTTGACCTTTCCTTTGACTGAGATTACCTTCTATTGCTGTTTGTCCAAATTGTCTCCAATGTCTCTCTTAAAGTGGAGGTTCACCCTCCAAACAAATTTCAGGCATGCATTGGAGCCCACCCACCCGGTGCGGCCCGACGTTCGGGTTCTTTCGGCATCTCGTGACGTGCTGTCTACGCCGGGCTGAGGGACGTCAATCACAGCCTGTGATTGTAAACGCCAAGTCCCGCGCGATCGCCGGAGGGGACGAGAGCCCGTAAAAAGGTATGTATATATATATAAAAAAAAAAACACCGGCATACTGCCGGTCGGGTGGGTGGGCTCCATGGCATGCCTGAAAATAGTTTGGAGGGTGAACCTCCCCTTTAACCTCCCTGGCGGTTTGATTATTTTAGATTTTAGGTGCTGAAAGCGGTACCATTATTTTGCATGGAAATTTGGCGTTTTATACTGTAGGCCTGCAATTCTTAGGAATAACTCACTTAAATCTGTCCAAACAAGAGTCTAGTAGACATCCCGGGTATGATGAAGTTTGAAAAACAAAATCATAAATTATAATAAAATAAATAACTATAAATAATTATAACAAATAATAATGTAATTATAACAAAAATTATTCAATAATGTAATCAGATCACTGAAATTTGCTCAGTTGCAGAATTGTCGCTGTCATTACTTTTATTATTTGATGACGAATTTCCCCACAAATCGCTATCGCTCAATTCTGCAAGTGATTCTAATTTATTATCGCTGTTTTCTAGCTGGTCTAAAACCACTTTTGACTTAAAGGGACACTTTTTGGTTGCTATGGACAATGGACAAGAACAGTTTTTATTATATAAAAGTACATGCAGAACACTGGGCAGACCACCAGGGACAAAGGGTGTGTGTATTTTTTTCATACAGTACTGTAATCTATAAGATTACAGTATACTGTATGTATTGTGTGAATTTACTTTTTTGAATTTGGCGCCAATCTCCACCCTCGTGCGTCGTAACGTCACAGGGAATGGAGCTCGATGGCACACAGGCACTGTGTGAATCGAGCAAGGACACAACTCAATCACACAGCGGGGAGGCATCGCAGGATCCAGGGACAGGGTAAGTAATTCCCTGCCTGTGGACACTGCAAGGCGATCCCCAGTCAGGCTCAGGGGTTACCGCTTTTGGTTCTGAAATTCCACCCCAAGCCCGACTCGGGAATACTGCCAGGGGTTAAACACAAGGCCATGGACTGATAGTTAGACGGGCCATGTTAAGTATGGCCGTCGTTCCCGCGTTTTTTGCGTAAGTCGTACGGGAATAGGAATGTACGTAAACGACGCTACTAAAAAAAAAATGACGTTACGATGTCATTTCGCGCAATGCACGGCGGGAAATTTCTGAACGGAGCATGCGCAGTTCGATCGCCGCGGGACACGCCTAATTTAAATGATTCACGCCCCCTAATCGCGTAGTTCGATTCCGCCGCGAGAAATACACTACGCCACCGTACCTCACAGGCCGAAATCTTCCTGGATTCGTCTTAGAGCCAGGAAATAAACGGCAGCGTAGTGTATCTCTGATACTCTGCGCCAGGGCAATTGTATGTGAATCTGGCCCATAGTTTCCACTAAATCACATTAACCACTCCATCCCAGATAGCACGGTTGTGGCATTGTTGAATTTTAAGTCTATTAACTTCCTGCACATTTTCAATGGCAAGTTGTACACTTGCAGAGCACATGAAGCACGCGTTCTAGTAGACACGTTTCCAATTTGTAACAAATTTGCATGGCAAGCCTCTAGCAAGAGCAAAGTTGCAGTGCTGAGTCTACAGCAAGAGCTCTGCAAGTCTACAGCATGAAAACTCAGCCACAGTGCCCCCTGTGGTGGGATGACTATTACACAACATAACTGAACCAGAACTTGCACCAAACTTAGAGAATGTTACACAACATAACTGAACCAGAACTTGCACCAAACTTGGAGAATGTTTGTAAAGAAAGTTGATCTGGAGTCATACAATGCGGACTTGCTGCAATTGTGCAACACATTTGTGAAGTCTAGCAATAGCAAGGCCAGTCATTTTTAAACTTGCTGCACAATTGCTTGTTATCTGGGATGGTGTAGGTCATACATGACATGCGTGTTCTTTGGCTCGCAAGTGTGAAAAACCTAAAGTATTTTGAATAAATGGTTATGTAAAGCTCGGGAGGAGATCCTATACTAACAATCTGATATTAATACACTGAGCTATTGTGTTCTGACGGGGAGGACAGCCCCCCTACCAGAACACACCGGTCAGTGCTCACAGCCATTGGCTGAGGGATCTAGGGCCTAAGTCTGCTGAGGCTATGCCAGACCAGGATTCCTGAAGATTATTCCCCATTTTGGCATTTCTAATGACTACGGAAGTTGCCCCTATGTAGGGGATCCCTTTTGCTGCCCCTGCCTTCGAGCTGTGTGGGACTTTTTTTCTGTTCCCGTTCTATGCCTGCAAGGCTACACACAGTTACTTTTAGGGCACCCAAGTGCAAAATATTACACATATTTGACAAAATATAGAAGATAAGGTTGTGCCAAGTAAATAGATACCCATCATGTCAATCCTTAACTACTTGCCGAGCACCCACCGCAGATATGCTGCGGCAAGGCAGCTCGGCTGCGCGAACCGACTTACCCATAGGTCGGTCCGTGCATGTGATCATGTGGGCGTGCTGCATGTGTGGGTAGCACGCCCCGTCCTCTGGCCACACGCAATCTCTCCTCACAGAGGCAGAACGGGGATCTGACAATGTAAACAAGGCAGATTCCTGTTCTGACAGGGAAGGAGAGAGACCTGCTGTTCCTAGTGATCGAAAACAGCTTTCTTTCTCGTACATCACGGGACACAGAGCGGCATATTCATTACTATGTGGGTTATATGGAGTACCTTCAGGTGTGGACACTGGCAATCTTCAAACAGGAAGTCCCCTCCCTATATAACCCCCTCCCCTAGAGGGAGTCCCTCAGTTTTTTCGCCAGTGTCTTAGGTGTTGGTCACGGAATAGCTTTGCTCCACATCCTTGGGATTAAGGGCAGGCTACCGGATCTGTCCAAGGAGCCTCAGTGCCAAAGTGGACAGTACCCGGGCCCCAAACCGTGGGGTTTTGCCTATAATGCTCCTCTTTGGAGGGCTGGACCCTGGGCCCAGGACTTGGAGTTTGCAAAAACCATAAAGTTCCTGTTTTGCCAGGGTGCTATATAGGTCCAGGACAGTGGGTACCTTCATAGGACCCCAGGGCCTGAAGGTCTACTACGCTACCCACGGAGATGGGAGAAGATTGGATCAGTTTGCTGGTCAAACATCCTGCAGCATGGAGCAGGTAAGGGGGAGCCTGCGGGACTTGGTTCGACAGCAGGCTCCCCGGGGTAACCTAAAAGGGGGGATAGCCTAAGTATGCTCTGCATGGGCAACCGTGATCACTATGTCTAAAAGAGACAGGATGACACCCTTTCTCCCCCCATCACTAGGCCCCCCTGTCTAAATATGTGTTGCTAGCTAACCTGCTGTTTCTTCCTAGGGCTAGTAAGGATCCCTAGGGGCCTTGAGAGAGTCCTACCTGGCCGGGGGTTTGAATCTGCCGCCTGTTTCTGCGTGCCTGGATCTCCAGCAGCGCGGCTCCTCCATGTTCCTCCTGTATCCGGCATACGCGCGCGCGCGCGCGCGTGCGCGCGCACGTCTTATTGACGTTTTTCGCGCCGTCCAGACAGGAGGGCGGGGGGGGGGCGGGCCTGCGGCGTCATACAGGGGCGCGCCTTTGTGCTGTTATAGACAGCAGGCCTTGTCAGGGCTCAGTCTGAGGCTGATTTTTTCAAGGAGAGGACGCAGAGCGGCAGAACAGTGACTCCCGGTGGCGGAAGAGGGGTAGTACATGTGGACTTTGTTCCAATGCCTTTATTGTTAAGCCAAGAAATCCCCCTTATTTTGCAGCAGGTTGGAGGCTGGCAAACTTAAATTAGGGTCATTGTATGTTGTCAAATATATAATATATAATATATAATTATTTAAAAAAAAAAAAAAGAAAAGACCAACATACGGGCCCATCAGTTTTTGGGGACACTAGTGATCTATTCTCCCCTAAACTCTAAAAATTGTACTCCTGGCCACTACAGTCTGTTGTGTGGGCGGAGTCCCTCGATTTTGTATTATGGCTTCCAAGGGTTCGGGGTCAAAGGGGACAAAAAAGACCAAAAAACAAAAGGGGTCCCTTTCTGATTCTGATATGCCGATACTTTCCCCGCAGCTTATTAATTTAAGAAGCGCCTTGGATGAGCCATTAGGGGGATCTGGTGCGGAGGCTGGCCCAGATCAGCCCAGCCCTGTGTTTATCACAGAGGAGATGCTAGCCGTATCCCTAGGGGGGCTAGAAGAGAGAATAGCGGCATTGATCGCCAGAGCTATTCCTGGTAAGAAACGGGTTAGATCCCCATCACCAGGGGGTGTATCCTCAGATGCTGAGATTCTCTCTCCGGAGGAATTAGAATCACAGGAGGATCAACTGGACCTGAACCAAGAGGGTTCAGGGATGGAGGGGTCTACCTCTGAGGAACCATTTTCAGACTCCCAGACAGAGAGACTGTGGGTACAGTCTTTGACGGACATGGTCCGCTCGGCATTTAGTTTGCCATTGCCAGAACTTCAGGTTCCTCCGGTATCCTCTCTGGGCTCTTTGAAAGCCCCGTTAAGCAACGCAGTTTTTCCGGTCCATCCTCTCTTGGAGGAATTGATCTTTCGGGATTGGGTACGGCCGGACAGGGTTTTTCTGCCACCGAAAAGATTTGCGGTCATTTATCCCATGGAGGAAAAATTCTCCAAGAAGTGGAGGCTCCCAGTAGTGGATGCAGCCATCTCATGTGTGAATAAATCACTAACTTGCCCGGTGGAAAACATACATATGTTTAAAGATCCGGTTGATAAAAGATTAGAGACACTTTTAAAAGCATCCTTTGCTACGGCAGGAGCAGTGGTGCAGCCAGCGGTAGCTGCAATTGGAGTTTGTCAGGCATTAAAAGACCAGACAAAAGAGATGTTAAAGGACATGCCTACCCAACAAGCAGAAGAGTTTGCTGACATTCCCAGAGCTCTGTGTTTCGCGGTAGATGCTATAAAAGATTCCATCCAGCAGGCTTCTCGTTTATCACTATGTTTGGTACACATGAGAAGGCTCTTATGGTTGAAGAACTGGGCGGCAGAACCCCCATGCAAAAAGCTTCTGGCAGGATTTCCCTTCCATGGAGGACGACTCTTCGGAGAAGATCTGGATAAATATATTCAGACTATTTCAAATGGCAAGAGTACCCTTTTACCGGTCAAAAAGACATTCCGGGCTCCTACATTTAAAAGGCAGCTTTTTCCTGTCTCGGGGCCCTCTAATTCCAGGCAGTATCGACGGCCGCCTGCACGATCCAACGTTAACAGTAGATCGCAGGGACAGACCCCTGGGGGTAAGAAGCCGTGGTATCGCAAGCCGTCAAAGACAGCCCCTAAGTCTGCCTTATGAAGGGGCGCCCCCACTCTCACGGGTGGGGGGAAGGCTTCGTCTCTTCTCAGAAGTTTGGGAAGCCAAGATCCCCGACAATTGGGCCCGGGCATCTGTAACCACAGGTTACAGATTGGAGTTTCTAAGATATCCTCCGCCTCATTTTCAAGAATCAAGGCTACCAAGGGATCCAGCAAGGAAGGCCTCAATGCTGGCAGCTTTGGATCACCTGCTTTGCCAGGACGTAATTATAGAAGTGCCAGCCCAAGAGCAAGGCCTAGGTTTCTATTCCAATCTCTTTGTCATACCAAAGCCCAACGGCGATGTCAGGCCAATCTTGGACCTAAAGAGGTTAAACGCTTATCTAAGGGTGCGGTCCTTCCGGATGGAATCCATCCGGTCAGCAGCCGCCGCGCTTCAGAAAGACGATTTTCTGGCCTCCATAGACATAAAAGATGCTTACCTTCATGTACCAATCTTTCAGTCGCATCAAAGGTTTTTACGCTTCGCGGTGGGGCAGCGACACTTCCAATTCAGGGCGCTCCCTTTCGGGCTGGCCACGGCCCCCCGGGTATTCACGAAGATCCTAGCCCCAGTTCTGGCCAATTTAAGGATCCAAGGAGTCACAGTCCTAGCATACTTGGACGACCTTTTAATCATAGATCACTCACGGACGGGTCTGCAAAAGGCAGTAAACCTCACGGTTCGGTACCTCGAAGAATTCGGCTGGGTCCTAAACCAGGGAAAGTCAGCATTCCAGCCTACAAAGCAGTTGGAATACCTCGGCATGAGGTTAGACACAGAACATCAAAAGGTGTTCCTGCCCCTTGTAAAGATCAAGGCGATCAAGGGGTTGGTTCAGTTGGTTATAAACAAGAAAAGACCAACTATTCGCCTGTGTATGCGATTACTAGGCAAGCTAGTGGCCACATTCGAGGCAGTACCATACGCTCAGATCCACACTCGCGTCCTACAGGCAGCCATTCTAGCAGCCTGGGGCAAGAGGGCACATGCCTTAGAGTCCCCTTTGACGCTATCATCAAGGGTCCGACAGAGCCTGGCCTGGTGGTTGAACCCTCAGAATCTTCTAAAGGGAAGATCCTTCAGCCCTGTTGTCTGGAAGGTAGTTACCACAGACGCCAGCCTGGCAGGCTGGGGAGGCGGTCTTCGAAGGGTTCTCCCGCCAGGGAACTTGGGTGAAAGCAGAGAGGCAGCTCCCCATCAATATCTTGGAAATCAGAGCTGCTCGCCTAGCCCTGTTGGCGTGGACCTCCAGATTAAAGGGGTTCCCGGTGAGAATCCAGTCAGACAATGCCACGGCGGTGGCATACATAAACCACCAAGGGGGAACCAGGAGCCAGGCCGCTCAAAGGGAAGTGAACTTGATTTTTCAATGGGCAGAGGTTCATGTACCCTGCATTTCAGCGATATTCATTCCCGGAGTGGACAACCTGCAGGCAGACTTCTTAAGTCGCCAGAGTCTGTTGCCAGGGGAGTGGTCTCTGCATCCCCAGGTCTTTCAGACAATCTGCCAGAGGTGGGGAACGCCAGACGTAGATATAATGGCATCCAGGTTCAACAAGAAACTAGACAGGTTCGTGTCGCGAGCGAGGGATCCTATGGCCTGCGGAACCGATGCGTTGGTTTGCCCTTGGCATCAATTCAAACTTCTATATGCATTCCCTCCACTACAGTTACTCCCCCGCCTGTTGCGCAAGATCAGAGTGGAGCACAAGCCAGTCATTCTAATAGCTCCAGCTTGGCCCCGGAGGGCTTGGTACTCACTAGTCCTGAATATGGCAGTGGGAGACCCTTGGACTCTTCCTCTACAACCAGACCTACTCTCACAAGGCCCGATCCTCCACCCTACATTACAGCGTCTAAATTTGACGGCCTGGAGGCTGAATCCCTGATTCTCAGGGGTAGGGGTCTGTCTAAGCAGGTAATCCCTACCCTGATTAAGGCTAGAAAGCCGGTCTCCAGGGTAATTTATTACAGGGTGTGGAGGAACTATATAGGCTGGTGTGAATCCAAAAGATGGAATTGCCGCAAATATACTATTGATAGGGTGTTAAGTTTTCTCCAGCTAGGAGTGGATAAAGGCCTGGCACTAAGCACAATCAAAGGACAGATCTCAGCTCTGTCAGTGTGGTTTCAGAGGCCGCTGGCCACCCACTCGCTGGTAAAGACCTTCTTACAGGGGGTCTTGCGTATTAATCCTCCTGTCAAGTCACCAGTTTGTCCTTGGGACCTAAATCTTGTCCTGTCCACTCTACAGAAACAGCCTTTTGAGCCTTTGGCTGAGATTCCTTTACTCTTACTGACAAGAAAATTGGTTTTCTTGGTCGCCATAGTTTCGGCCAGGAGAGTGTCAGAATTAGCAGCCTTATCGTGTAAGGAACCATATCTTGTTCTGCATAAGGACAGGGCAGTTCTCCGGCCCCATCCTTCCTTTCTACCAAAGGTTATATCCAAATTTCACTTAAACCAGGATTTGGTACTTCCATCCTTCTTTCCAAAACCTACATCTAGAAAGGAGGGGTTGCTGCATACCTTGGATATTGTCCGGGCCATGAAGGCCTATCTTAAAGCTACGGAAAAGATCCGGAAAACAGAGGTGTTATTCGTTCTACCAGATGGCCCCAAGAAGGGGCAGGCAGCTGCAAAATCCACCATCTCGAGATGGATTAGACAATTAATCATTCAAGCCTACGGATTGAAGAGGTTGCCCCCTCCGTTGTCGGTAAAGGCCCATTCTACCAGGGCCATGGGCGCCTCTTGGGCAGCACACCATCAGATCTCTATGGCTCAGATATGCAAGGCGGCAACGTGGTCATCAGTCCACACGTTTACAAGGTTTTATCAACTAGACGTGAGAAGAAATGCGGATACTGCCTTTGGTCAGGCAGTACTACAGGCTGCAGTTTGAAATCCTCGGGATCAGAAACACCCTTGGTTATATAAAAAAAAAAAAAAAAAAAAAAAGAAAAAGGTTCTTCTTTCTTGACTAATTTGGAAATATTATTATGATTTGAGTTTAGCTCTAAAATTGAATCCTTCTTTGGAAGATGTCTCCCTCCCCTCATTAAAGCATTGCTTTCGGACATCCCACATAGTAATGAATATGCCGCTCTGTGTCCCGTGATGTACGAGAAAGAAAAAGGGATTTTTAAATACAGCTTACCTGTAAAATCCTTTTCTTGGAGTACATCACGGGACACAGAGCTCCCACCCCTCTTTTGGGTGACCATTTTGGGAGGCATACTGCTTGCTACAAAACTGAGGGACTCCCTCTAGGGGAGGGGGTTATATAGGGAGGGGACTTCCTGTTTGAAGATTGCCAGTGTCCACACCTGAAGGTACTCCATATAACCCACATAGTAATGAATATGCCGCTCTGTGTCCCGTGATGTACTCCAAGAAAAGGATTTTACAGGTAAGCTGTATTTAAAAATCCCTTTATGTCTCTCTACTACCTGTTAGTCCACTCCTCCCACAGTAAGAAAACACCTTCCTAGGGAACACTTAACCCCTTGATCGCCCCCTAGTGTTAACCCCTTCCCTGCAAGTGTATTTATACAGTGATCAGTGCATTTTTATAGCACTGATCACTGTATTGGTGTCACTGGTCACCAAAAAGTGTCACTTAAGGCTTGTACACACAGTCAGACATCCAACAAACTTTCGCTTGGATTGTTGTCCTAATTGATTTGTCCGGTCACACACAGTCAGACTTTTCTGCAAACTTTACTAAAACTTTCCCATCATCACGTGGTTTTTCTGCTGTTTACCGCCACCCTTTGGTTAATTTCTGCTATTGTTGGTTGATTTTAACATTGGTTCTGAGCATGCGTATTTGCACTTTGTACTTTGCACTTTGTACAAAAGTTGGTTGGCTTGCTGTACACACGGTCACACAAGGCACCATCGGATATTTGTTGCCGAAAAGTTGGTCCGTTCGCAGACCCAACTTTTTGTCGGATGAAACCCGAAAAATTTGGTCCGAGGGAGCATACATACGGTCAGACAAATTTGAAAACTAGCAGATTTTGAAGTTGGTTGACAAAAAGTGTGACCGTGTGTATGGGGCTTTAGGGTCAGATTTATCCCCTGCAATGTCGCAGTCCCGCTAAACATCACTGCCTTTACCAGTAAAAACAATAAAAATGTCCCTAAATATTTCCCCTATGTTGTAGAAGCAATTTTGTTTGGGTACAGGGTCGCATGGCCGCGCAAGTGTCAGTTAAAATGATGCAGTTCTGTATCGCAAAAAATGGCCTGGTCATTAAGGGGCAAATCCTTTCGGGGCTGAAGTGGTTAAAGTGTTATTAGAGGCAATATTTTTTCTTTAAATAACAAACATGTCATACGTACCTGCTTTGTGCAGCGGTTTTGCACAGAGCAGCCCCTATCCTGCTCTTCTCGGTCCCCCGCTGGCACTACTGGCCCCTCCCTCCAGCCAAGTGCCCCCAGAACAATTATCCCAAGCCAGTGATCTGAGTGTCGATTCACACACAAATCTGTGGCTCAGCCCCATCCCCCTCTCTCCTCATTGGCTAACTGGCTGTGATTGACATAAGCAGGAGCCAATGGCTCCCACTGATGTCTTAGCCAATGAAATGGGAGAGTCCCCACAGAGCCGAGTCTCTCGTGCACATTGAATGAATGAATGAATGAAAACTTATATAGCGCGGCACATGCGAACTGAATCGCCTCTGGGCGCTTGTTGATCCTGTCTCCTTTGATATCAAAAGAGAAAAGTCTTGACCTTTTTCCTGAATGCTAATGGGGCAGCAATGGGGCTTAGGTAAGTATTTGAGGGGGGGGGGGCTGTGCGTGCTCCTGCACAGAGAAGGTTATTTACTCTTATGAATAGAATGCATGGAGGTAAAACACCTTGAGGCTTTAGAACCCCTTTAAAATTGCATGTGGCCATAAACTTCTATACCCCTACATTTTTCATATGTAAGGCCTCGTACACGACCGCGGAACTCGTCGGGAAAGACACATCGTTTTCCTCGATGAGTTCCTTGTTAGGCTTGTCGAGAAACTTGACAAGCTTGCTTTGCGTACACACAGTCAAGACAAAATCTCCTCGTTCTCAAACGTGATGACGTACAACACATAGACGGCAGGGGAAGTTTGATTCCACTGGCACAACCCTTGGGGCTGCTTTTGCTAATCTCATGTTACTGCGTGTTCGGTAAAAGTTTGGTAAGAGACATTTTCACTTTTCAGTCTGTTACAGCGTGACAAATGTGCTATTTCCATTACAAACGCTACTTTTACCAAAGGTGTGCGGGTTTCTAAGCATACACACCAACGTGTTTCTCATCGAAAACCAGCCCGACGAGGAACGCGACGAGGAAATTGAGACTCCCATCGAGAAAAAAGAGAACTTGCTCTCTTTTTTCCTTGTCGAGTTCCTCGACAGTTTTCTCGATGAAAAGCATACACGCGACCGTTTTCCTCGGCAAAAAAGCTCTTCCACCAAGTTTCTTGATGGATTCTGTCGAGTTTCTCGGTCGTGTGTACGAGGCCTAACATTATAAAAGCCCCTAAGCTCATATGCCATGTGTTGGTAAATGTTGGTTGCAATGTTTGGCGAAAATCACATACATGTTTTTAGAAATATGATTCTTAGTAATTTGCATTCTTATTTTGGTCTTTGAAGTGAATACTTTTTCTGGCCAGTTTTTTTTGGCATTTTTCTTTGTGCTTTTTGTGATCAGACAAGCACACATCAGAATAACAGGAGCCCTCTCATGTATTAATTCAAGAAGGACATTTCCAATTCAGTGCTTGAAATGTGGACGACTTGAGCGAGGAGAAGCTTGGGGCAATTACCCGGAACTGGGAAGCCTTATCAGTCTTTTTTTATGCTATATTAAGTCTTTAGTGGACCTTCGGAGACTCTGGTAGACTTATTGTGAAGGAATTCACTAGCAAGAATATGAACTTATTAGGAATTCCATATGTGTCTGAGCCAGTTTTCTGTTCTGATATCGTTAATCATGTGAATGGAGCATTTACATATTAATGAATTATAAATAAACTGGTTCATTAGACCCAGCAAGGTACTGAAAGTATTTTTCAATAGACGACTGATATGTCATGGATTCTTTTTATTCCTTTCGTTTTGCTTATTTTTATCTGTTGCATTTTTATATTTGCCAGTTTTCTTTTAATTTATTTAATTTTATTTTGTATTAAGAAAAGAAAAAGAGAAAATAAGAGCACAGTATTATATACCAATATTAATGTATGTGTCTATATATTCTAAATGGAATCTATTCCTTCTATTGTAATCTTGTCTTTTCAGTAGAGATTGCTTATATCACTTAAAATGCAGTCTCTCCATTTATTAGAGGATGATAGTATCATTAAGAAGGTAGCCTATTTGTGTATTAGAGGATGGAGGGTGGTGACATCAATGACAATTGAGCTTTAAAATGTAGAGACAGCAAATAAATACAAAATATACAACTTTATTATAAAATCATTAAAATGCACAGGTTAAAAAACCTTACAATTTAGGTGATTTCATAATATCATAATCTAAAATCAATTTCCAATTATACCACATATCCTCAAACAGGAATTGGCAGAAAGGTGAATATATAAAGGTTTAACCACTTCAGCCCCGGAAAGGATTTACCCCCTTCCTGACCAGAGCACTTTTTGTGATTCGGCACTGCGCCGCTTTAACTGACAATTGCACGGTCATGTGACGTGGCTCCCAAACAAAATTGGCGTCCTTTTTTTCCCACAAATAGAGCTTTCTTTTGGTGGTATTTGATCATCTCTGTGGTTTTTATTTTTTGCAATATAAACAAAAATAGAGCGACTATTTTGAAAAAAATGCAATATTGTTTACATTTTGCTATAATAAATATCCCCAAAAAATATCTAAAAAAACATTTTTTTTCCTCAGTTTAGGCCGATACGTATTCTTCTACATATTTTTCGTAAAAAAAATCGCAATTAGCGTTTATTGATTGGTTTGCGCAAAATTTATAGCGTTTACAAAAAAGGGGGTAGTTTTATGGCATTTTTATTAATATATTTTTTTTTACTAGTAATGGCGGCGATCAGCGGTTTTTTTTCGGTGCTGCGATATTATGGCGGACACATCGGACAATTTTGACACATTTTTGTGACCATTGGCATTTTTATAGCGATCAAAGCTATAAAAATGCATTGGATTACTATAAAAATGCCATTAGCAGTGAAGGGGTTAACACTAGGGGGCAGGGAAGGGGTTAAGTGTGTTCCTGGTGTGTTCTGACTGTATGGGGGGGGGTGGACTCACTAGGGGAAATCACTGATCTTCTGTTCATACATTGTATGAACAGGAGATCAGCGTTTCCCCGCTGACAGGACCGAGAGCTACACACATAGCTCCCGGTCCCTGCTCTGTAACGAACGAGCGCGCGTGCCCGGCGGCGATCGCGCCTGCCGGGCGGCCGCAAAAGATAGGACGTAGAGCTACGTGCTCTCGCGTAGCAGTGCCGACCTGCCGCAGTAATATGACGGCGGCTGGTCGACAAGTAGTTAATGAGATCACCCTCTGAAGAATGACACGTTTCGCAGGATCACCCAATTCATCAGGACTTTGGATCTCAGATATACACAAAGATGGACACTTTAATAACAGATAGTAGTCATATGTTGCATAGGGAAATATGTCTGGACAAGTCCTGCTAGCCCTTGGAGAGGTTACTACCAGTGAAATAAGGCACAATATAGACAAATACAGCTCCTGCTGTGTATTTAATATAGCAGTATTTCAACAGTACTTCAAGTCTGGTATTTTAAATCTTGTTAAGTCTAGTGTAACAACATGAGTAATGGCAGACGTAACCTCCCACCACATGGACCAAAATGTCACTCAACAAGTCCCAAAGGTGTGGTGTTTATAACACCCCTTCCCTCCAGTATACATCACTGTAGACTATCCATTTTTACAGGGTGGTAACATAATTGACAATAGAAATGATCTATTTATTAGAGGATGGTGACATCATGGAGAATGAAGCCTATCCATTTATTAGAGGTTGGTAACATCATTGAGAATGTATCCATTTATTGTGACATCACTGAAAACTCAGCCTGTCCAGCAGGGGTCTCCAAATTGTGGCCCTCCAGTTGTTCTGGAGCTACAATTCCCATCATACCTAGTCATGTCTGATAATGTCAGAGTTTTACAAAGCCTCATGGGACATGTAGTTCTGCAACAGCTGGAGGGCTGTAGTTTGGAGATCCCTGCTTTAGAGGATGGTAACAATGCTGAAAATGTAGCCAGTCCACTTATTAGAAGATGGCCACATCACTGAAAATGGAGCCTATCCACTGAATAAAGGAAATTGTCTACTGAATATAAGATTGTAACATTAGCGAGAATGCAACCTATCTGTTCATTAGAGAATTTTGACATCACTGATGTAGTCTTTCTGTTTTCTAGAGGAGCGTGACAATACTGAGAATGTACTGATAATTTATCTACCTAGAATGCAATCTGGCCCTTCACTAGAGGCCAGTACCTTCAGTGATGATCCATCTTGTTTATTCACTAAAGATTGCTAATACCACTAAGAATATAGCCTGTCCATTTATTAGACGATTATAAAATCACTAATGCCAGACCATTTATTAAAAGATGGTGACATTGATGAGAATGTAGTCGGACCATTTATTACAGGATAGATACATCATTGAAATGCAGCTTATTCCTTCTCTAGTAAATTGTGACATTGTTGTTAAACTAGCCCATTATTTCACTTAAAACCAATGACATCATTAATGAACATATAACCAATGTAGTATATCCTTTTACTAGTGACCAATGATATCACTGAGAATGTAGCCTATCCTTTACCTTTAGAACAGTGACATCACTTGGAATGTAGCCTACCCTTTTACTAGTGACATCACTGGGGAAGTAGTCTACCTAGGGACCAGTGACAGCACTGAGAATGTAGCCTATACTTTACCTAGTGACCAGTGACATCTCTGATGATATAGCCTATTCTTTTACTAGAGACCAGTGACATCACTGAGAATGTAGCCAATCCTTTTACTAGAGACCAGTGACATCACTGAGAATGTAGCCAATCCTTTTACTAGTGACCAGTGACATCACAGAGAATGTAGAGTATTATTTTACTAAACATCAGTGACATCACTTGCAATGCAGCATATCCTTTTTATTAGACAGCACTGACATCCCTTAAAATGTAACATTCTATCATTTAAGTAGTGTCAAATGGTATACATCAAAATGTAGTCTATATTTTAACTAGAAACAAATGGATGCAGCCTATTCACATTCTATAGAATAGTGACATCCCTGGGAATGCAGCCTATAAATTCAATATAGAACCAGGACATTTCTGGGAATTGAGCCTATCCATTGCCTAAAGGCCAGAGATCTTACTGGAAATGCAACCTATCCATTGACTATAGGCCATTTATATTTCTGGGAAATTCCTTCTATTCCTTCTATATAGACTAGTAACATCTTTAGGAATGCAGCCTATCCAATGACTATAGGCCAGAGACATTTCTGGGAATGTAGCCTGGTAATTTATTAAATACCATGATCATCACGGAGAATAAAGCCTATCCATTGAATATAGACCAGAGACATTTCTGGGAAAGCAGCCTATTCATTCATTATATCCAGGAACATCTCTAAGATTGTAGCCTATCCACTGACCATAGGCCAGAGACATTTCTGGGAATGCAGCCTATTCCTTCACTATGGGCCAGAGACATTTCTGGGTATGCAGCCTGTCCATTCATTATATACCAGGAACATCTCTGAAAATGCAACAGATCCATTGAATATACATCAAAGATATTTCTGGGAATTCAGCCTATCCATTCACTATAGGTCAGAGACATTTCTTGGAATGCAGCCTATCTATTCATCATAGACCAGGAACATCACAGAGAATGCAATACATCCATTGAATAGAAGACAAATACATTTCTGGGAATGCAGCCTATCCATTCACTATAGGCCAGAGACATTTCTTCGAATGCAGCCTGGTAATTCATTAACTACCATGGTCATCACTGAGAATAAAGCCTGTCCTTTGATTATAGACCAGATACATTTCTGGTAAAGCAGCCTATCCATTCATTATAGCCAGGAACATCTCTGAGTTTGTAGCCTGTCCATTGACTATAGGCCAAAGACATTTCTGGGAATTCAGCGTATCCATTCACTATGGACCAGAGACATTTCTAGGATTGCAGCGTATCCATTCACTATGGGCCAGAGACATTTCTAGGATTGCAGCGTATCCATTCACTATGGACCAGAGACATTTCTAGGATTGCAGCGTATCCATTCACTATGGGCCAGAGACATTTCTGGGAATGACAGCCTGTCCATTCATTATCGACCAGGAACATCACAGAGAGTGTAACATATCCATTGAATATACACCAAACATATTTTTGAGAATGCAGCCGATCCATTTATTATAGACCAGGAACATCACTGAGAATGCATCTTATCCACTGATTATAGGCCAGAGACATTTCTGGGAATGCAACCTATCCATTCACTATAGACCAGAGGTATTTCTGGTAATGCACCTTGTCCATTTACTAGACACCAGCAACAATAATGCAGCCTCACTGAAAATAAGGCCTCTACATCTTCTAGAGCATCATTATTAGTTTATAAATAAAAAAAAATCCTGGTTAGGAGCGCTGTCCTTTGATAAAGTGTATGAGTTCCAAAGCTATATAAGCCAAGTCAGGTCCCAGTGGGTGACACATAGCCACAAAAAGGCATCTGTCTCTAAGGCTGCTAAATCTTATTTATTACACTGTAAAAATAGGCTGCTGGTATGAGGCAACCATAAAAGCAATAGCTGTAATAGCCACACAAATGAATGACAACTACAGAATGGAGGTTATTGCTATTTAATTCATCCCCAGTGAATGCTGGATTCACAGAATCCCAGTAACGCAATGGGAACTGACAGTGTTACCTGATGCAGCAAGACTCATAATGATTTCCTAGTTATCAGGTTATTTACTAATTCAATTTAACTCCAATAAAAATAAGTAATTGGGCTTGTTAGGTTGTTTTTTTTCCCTTTCTTGGATACTTAGGTTTTGCCATTAGGTTCTGGTGGAAAAGTGAACAAAGGAAGGATTGGGTAGGTGTAAGAGAAATAGTGAATAGAACACAATTCTCATTATACTCAGGGCTTTCTTTTGTTAATTAGTGTGTGTCCCAATGGGTAATTTCCCTTAACTTCTTGTCCCTTACACCAAACAGGAAGTAGGAGGAAACGATGGAATGCCCCAAAATGATGGGACGCCTGGTTGACACCAGAATAAGTGACCCTGTTGGAAGATTTCCCCTCTATTCCTGTTCTAGGGACAATTGAAAATGTGGGGGTTTCTTTTACTTTAACTTATAGTAATATTCAATTAACTCATACAGTCTCAAAGCCCATGGATACCGACCCTAAATACCCCCCCAAAAAAAAAAACTAAGCTTACATCGGGCCAAATTATTGTTTTTTTGTCCAGTTTTACAGGATGTGAGGGATAGGTCCTGGTTGGAAGGTACTGTATGTGTCCCCATTGTTTGGGTTGTGATCCCTTTAAGGAGGACAACAAGAGATGGTTGGAGTAACCAGGGGTTCTCATCCATGCAGGGGGAGGGGTTCCAGAGTGATCTGATAAAGAGGGAAAACGATCTTGCAGTTTTCCCAAGATTACACAGTTCTCACTTGGGTCCTGAAATTCAGAGACTCTGAGATATTTTTGTGGGAAAGAGCTTCCAACCATGACTATGGGTACTTTTGTCCTGCAAGAGAGGGCTTAAAAAGCAGGAAACAGTCAGCAGGTGTGATATAAAACACTGCTTGGCTCCTCTGATCTTTTGCTGAACCCCTGAAGCAGGTTGAGAATTAGCCAGGTAAAGTCTTCACCATCCGGCGGCTAGCAAGGAGGAATATGCTTGTCTAAGGGTTCGAATGGGGGGGGGGCTCTCTTTCATACAGGTTACTCACCTCCTCATCACTCACTCTCTGCTCTCAGTGCATCTGATTTTTAAGGTATTCGTGGGGAATAAACGTACACGCATTTTTTTTTAGAAGGGTGAAACAATTGAACATTTTAACTTAAAGCATACATGTAATTGTGGTTTATTGACTTTAGATACCCATTAGGTTTATAGGTTTTATTTTTTATTTTAAATCTGTTAATTACACACACACACAAACACACATCCTCTGCTTCCAATCTTTCAATAAAAAAATAATAATAATACAAATAACACACATGACACAGGATTCCCAGAGAGAGTGTAGATTTTCAGCACCCTATCTCTGATTGAAACCTCATAAATAACAGCTCAGAGGAAGGATAGAGAGGAGGTACAAGTCACTTCCCTAACTCTTTAATTTGTGTATAAAAATGTCAACTTGAGCTACTCAGTTCTGTAAACAACAGACTTTTATTGTATTTTATTTTATTGTTTTTAGTCTTAACCATAATAAGTGCATAAAGAGAGAAAATGTAAACACTAAATACTTTTTTAAACAGTTTTTTTTTTAAAGTACCTTATATACTCGAGTATAAGCCAAGTTTTTCAGCACATTTTTTGGTGCTGAAAATGCCCCCCCCTCAGCTTATACTCGAGTCACCTTTTTGTGCCTGATCTCCTGGACTTTGGGGACCTGGTACAAACTTGGCACACATGTAGTCACAACTCTTCCTCTATAAGTGTGCAAAGTTTGTTGTCCGGGGGACCTACGGCCGGGGGGGAACACTGATTTTTTCAAAGTCGGCATGCCTTCCGTAGACTCCAATGTTAAACGGTAATTTCTCCGGTAACTTTGGGGACCCGGTACCTGCCATCCCTAGGTCCCTTTGGCTCACATGTAGCCCCAGTTCTCCTCTACAAGTGTACAAAGTTTGCTGTCTTAGGGACCTACGGCCGGGGAGCACCGATTTTTCAAAGCCGGGCACCTCTTCTATATACTCCCATGTTAAGCGTAAGTCTAGTCATGGACACAGTGAGGCATGAGCACAGTGAGGCATGGGCACAGTGAGGCATGGGCACAGTGAGGCATGGACACAGTGAGGCATGGACACAGTGAGGCATGGACACAGTGAGGCATGCACATGGATACGTTTTCCCATTTTTGTGTGGTAAAATTAGGTGCCTCGGCCTATATTCGGGTCAGCTTATACTCGAATATATATACGGTAAAAAGGTTTAAACATGCTTGGGACAAACATAGATCTATACTAAGACAAAAAAAACTACAATAAAAAAATGGGCAGACTCGATGGACCACTTGGTCTTTTTTCTGCTGTCACTATTCTATGTTTCTATGTTTTAATCTCCTCTCACCTTCCTTTTTATAATATAATTATCTTATTTTCTGTCCAAAAAATATCCACCAGTTAGGGTTCATTTACACTTGGGGGCAGTAAAAACAGACACACGCCTAAACTTTGTCACGGACCTACAATGACAAGTTCAAACCGGTCTACACAATTTGCTGTGAAATTAGAAAGATGTGTGTTTATTCCAACAGATGTTTACACATAAGGCTCAATGTATCTTCATCTCCAGATATATTTTATTCATGTATTTTCTATTTGCTCTGTAGCACTTGAAGATAATCCCAAGATGCTTGGCAAAATCTAGTGTGGACAGTCAGTTTTTATGAAGGCAGCAAACAGATATTTCCCGTGGGATGGGGCATTGTAATTTCAGTATATCATTTTATAATAAAATGCAATGTAGAAAAATAAAGTAGTTTATATACATAATGCAGCTGGTGGTCAGCTTCAACAAAGCTACAGTCATTTTTATTTTTTTTTGAAACACAGACCATGCAAAAATCCATGCACATTATTCGGAAGAGATGGATATAATTCATATATTTGTTTATTAAATACTATTCTTATTAGACAAAGAACTAAACATTTTACCTTTTCATACGTTTAAGGGTTCTCCATCTAATTACCACATATGTCAGTATTTTCTTTTTGAACTCCTTATAAAAAATACATTTTGGAGAAGTGTTTCCCTGTCTGTAAGCAAAGTTATCACATGTCCTCTTTGGTCTAAAAAGCAACGTGGCCAAACTTCCCCTAAACCTCTTTAGTCTCTAAACCATTTAACCAAACTCTCCATTCCCTCTTTGGTTTCCAAGCCATGAGACCACATTTACCATCTGCTCTTTGATGTAAAAGACGTGTGACCACACTCCCTTTCTGCTCTTTGGTCTATAAAGCTGCCCATAGACGGTTCCATAGACTAACAGATAACTCAGTCCTCGTAAAAAAAAGTAGATGGAGAAATATTTCCAGGATATTGTATTCCCACAGTGGTACCAGGGACCCAGTGTTAACTTAGTTGACGAAAAGTTTTTTATTAACAAAAGTAACACTTATTTAGTTGACTAAAAAATTCAGAAGACTAAAATACAACTACGACTAAAATACAACTAAAACTAAAATGCCATTTTAGTCAAAAGACACACAATCATTTCTCTGGTTGTAAAACAATACGTTTTTTTTTTATGTCATTAAAAATGATCGTGTGTGGGCTTCAGAGCATTTTTTGGGTTCTAAAAAACAGGCAAAAAAAAATCGATCATGCTCTATTTTTTCAAGACGTTTTAACATTGTCGTTTTTCGGGTTGTAAAAAATTATTGTGTATGGCCTTTAACGACGTGAAAAATCTGAGCAAGCTCAAAAGCAAGTTATGAGACGGGAGCGCTCGTTCTGGTAAAACTAGCGTTCGTAATCACATTCATCACGCCGTAACAGACAGAAAAGCGCAAATCATCTTTTACTAACACAAAATCAGCTAAAGCAGCCCCGAGGGTGGTGCCATCCGAATGGAACTTCCCCTTATAGTGCCGTCGTACGTGTTGTACGTCACCGTGCTTTGCTAGAGCATTTTTTTTTTCACGATCGTGTGTAGGCCAGTCCATTTTTATGATCATGTTGAAAAAAAAAACTTTTTTCTAGAGCCTAAAAAACTTTGGCCCAGATTCAGAGAGAATTGGATTCTCGTAGCGTATCAGAAATACACTACGCCGCCGTTTTTTACCTGGCTCTACGTGGAATCCAGGTAGATTTTGTCCAGTAAACGACGGCGGCGTAGTGTATTTCTCCCGTCGCAATCCATCTACACGAGTAGGGGGCGTGAAGGATTTAAAATAGGCGCGTTCCCGCGGCGATCGAACTGCGCATGCTCCGTTCGCAAATTTCCCGCCGTGCATAGCGCGAAATCACGTTGTTACGTCATTCGTTGTTTGAGTAGCGTCGTTTACGGACATTTCTATTCCGGAACGAGTTACGTAAAAAAAAAAAAATTAAATTCGACGCGGGAACGACAGCCATACTTAACATGGGCTACGCACCGTTAGACCAGCAAAAAGCTGGTCTAACAGTACGTAAAAAAAAACAGACGTAAGCGATTGCGAAGACTGCTCGTATCTTCGTGGATCGCCGTAAAAACACATTTGCATATCCCGACGCATCAAAACTACGCAAACTCCTCCCAGCGGCCGCAAAAATATCGCAGCGTAGATCCGAAGGCTTACGAGGACGTAAGCCTCTCGGATCGAAGCCCGAAGCCGCCGTATCATGGTTTGAGGATTCAAACTAGTGATATGGCGCGCGAAATTTGAAATTACTCCTGTCTAACACCAGTTAGACAGGCGTAATTGCTTTATGAATTTGGGCCTTTGTTTTTTCCACTCCGAAAAATGATTGTGTGTACGCGGCATATGACTAAAGATAAATCGAAATTTGACATCAAAATTAACAATGGTTATATATCTCAGCATTTAAACCTGTGTCTGTAGTACATGTTCAAACCTTAATATCATAAACAATAACATGTTATTAGATTTTTACTCCAGGAGTAAATATTGAGTTTGGAAATTCTAGAGAAATGCTTAATCAATGGATTCAAATTTAACTATACCCATTCAATTTTAGTAGACTAAAATAATTTCAGTCTACTGAAATGTACTGGAAATTTAAATGTACTGAAGATTTTAGTCGACTAATATACGACTAAGACTAGAACAATTCAGATGATTAAAATATGACTTAAACTAAAATGGCATTTTAGTCAACAGACTATGACTAAAACCTAATTGAAATTTGACATCAAAATTAGTACCCCAGGGACCTTGACAAAGTTTTCCAAGGTGTCTGCTTGACAGAAGTCGATCTGTCGATCCACTTCTGGCAAACAGGGAGGGCAAAACATTGATTGAAATTCTGATTAATCTATGGCCAGCCTAAGCCATGTGACCACACTCCTTCCTATCTTCTTTGTTTTGAAAGCCAAATGACCACACTCTTCTTCTCCTCTCTGATCTGTAAGCCATGGGACTATGCCTTCCATCTTTGTTCTCTAAGCCATGTGTTAATGCTTCCACTTCCCGACCCTTTCTGGTGTCTAAGCCATGTGACCTACCTTACCTTCTCTGAACCTATAAGCTGTGTGACAACCCTTCCCCTCTCTGGTTTTTAAACCATGTCACCTACCTTCCCATCTCTGGTCTAAGCCATGTGACCACTCTTCCCTCCACTGGTCTGTAAGCCACGTGACCACCCTTCCTATTTCTGGTCTCTAAGCCACAAGACCACCCTAACCCTCTTTGGTGTCTAAGACATGTGACTACACTCCCTATTCCTCTTTGGTCTGAAAGCCTTGTGATCAACCCCCCCCCCCATTTTGGTCTCTAGGCTATGTAACTACACTTTCCTTTCTCCTCTGTGGTTTGAAAGCCATGTAATCACACTCTCCCTTATGCCCCGTACATACGACCGGATTTTCCACCAGCAAAAGTCCGATGTGAGCTTTTCGTCGGAAATTCAGACCGTGTGTATGTTCCATCAGACTTTTGCTGTCGGAATTTACACCAGCAAAAGATTGAGAGCAGGTTCTCAAAGCATTCGGAAGCATTGAACTTAATTTTCTCGGCTCGTCGTAGTGTTGTACGTGACCGTGTTCTTGTCGGGTGGAATTTGGTGTGACCGTGTGTATGCAAGACAAGCTTGAGCGAAATTCCGTCAGAAAAACCATCCAAGGTTTTTCCGATGGAAAATCCGGTCCTTTGTAAGGGGCATTACTCTGTTTTGTCTGTAAGCCATGTGACTCCTTTTCCTCTTTGGTCTGAAAGCTATCTGACCACGCTTCTTTTAACCTCTCTTGTCTCTAAGCCATGTGAACACCCTGCTTCTTCCTCCTTGTTGTCTCTAAGCATATAACCATACTTGCTCTTCCCTTGACCATATTATGCCCTTCCCCTCTCTGGTCTGTAAGCAATGTAATGCCCTTCTCCTGTCTGGTCTCTACGCCATTTGACCACCCTTTGGTATGTAAGCCATGTGATCACCCTTCCCCTGATCATACTTCTTCTTTACCGCTTTGGTCTCTAGGCCATATGACAGCACTTTTCCTTCCCCTCTTTGATATAGAAATATAACTTTTAAAGCCTATGAAAAATAAAAAAGTATATTATACATATAATATTAGGGTCATGTAATTAATTTTACAGTATGTGATCAAGTTTATGTGGCTTTCCTTTAAGTGATCTATATAGCCATGATAATTGATTTCCACTTTATGCGCTGTAGGATCTAATGCAAATGTCATAACTGACATATAAATACAGCACTGGACAGTCAGGGAGATGTGACCACCCTATTTTCTGATTTAGGTTTCCATTTTTTTTTCAGAAGCACATGGGATTGGGATAAGCTCACAGAGCACATATATTATATGGATTTAAATCTTGTTTATTTATTTATTTAATATATTTGTATGTCTACAAGTTGCACATTTGAGGTTGTAGTTTATGTTACAACTGCTTCTTGCCCTAGAATTTGTGTAGTTATTTTTTTCATTATTAATAATTTGAAGATTTTTTTTTATTTAACCACTTAAGGACCGCCTACTGCACATTTACGTCGGCAGAATGGCACGGCTGGGCACATCAACGTATATATACGTTGATTTTAGTACCCAGCCGTGGGTCGCGGGTCCGAAGCTCCAGGACCAGGACCGCGGGATTTTTTGGACCCGATCGCCACTGCAGTGCAGCGATCCGTCCCTGGAGTGGAAGAACGGGGAGAGCCGTGTGTAAACACGGCTTCCCCGTGCTTCTCTGTGGCCGTAGCATCGATCGCGTCATCCCTGTAATAGGGGGACGCGATCGATGACGTCACACCTACAGCCACACCCCCCTACAGTTGTAAACACAACACAATGGGTCACACATCCCCTACAGCGCCACCTGTGGTTAACTCCCAAACTGCAACTGTCATTTCCACAGTAAACCATGCAATTTAAATGCATTTTTTGCTGTGAAAATGACAATTGTCCCAAAAATGTGTCAAAATTGTCCGAAGTGTCACGAAAAAAATCGCTAAATGCCGCTATTAGTAGTAAAAAAAAAAAAAATTAATAAAAATGCAATAAAACTATCCCTTATTTTGTAAACGCTATAAATTTTGCGAAAACCAACCGATAAACGCTTATTGCGATTTTTTTACCAAAAATAGGTAGAAGAATACATATCGGCCTAAACTGAGGAAAAAAATGTTTTTTTATATATTTTTGGGGGATATTTATTATAGCAAAAAGTAAAAAATATTGCATTTTTTTTAAAATTGTCGCTCTATTTTTGTTTATAGCGCAAAAAATAAAAACCGCAGAGGTGATCAAATACCACCAAAAGAAAGCTCTATTTGTGGGGAAAAAAGGACGCCAATTTTGTTTGGGAGCCACGTCGCACGACCGCGCAATTGTCAGTTAAAACAACGCAGTGCCGAATCGCAAAAAGGGGCAAGGTCCTTTACCTGCATTTTGGTCCGGGTCTTAAGTGGTTAAGCATAATAACAAACCATTAATTTTCACAATTTTGTCCCTTTGTCAGCCCTTAATAAGATAAGCAAATTTGTCATATAGGTAATATCTGCTTAACAGACCTATACTGATGCTAGTTTATGTCTAGACCTCTTCGATCTTGACCTCTGGCTGTTAAAGTAAGGCACCCAATTTTTTTTAAAGATGGGCCTTTTATTTGCATATGACACATATGCATGAAGCAGGTTAAGAAACCATTGCTGGAACGCTAATAACAAATGGTATGATCAGGAGACCACAGCTGCATACATTGTCATCTTCCGCAATGGCATTTTGTACCAGTAAAAGGGCAAAGCAATTACGCCAATTTTTTTTCTCCTTCCTGTGATCAGCTTTTCAGAAATTTACAATGACAGATTTTTTAACAGGCCCTGGAAATATAATTTACCCTTAGATGATTTTTTCCCTCTGAAAATGGAAACTCGCAAGAAATTTCACAAAACGAAAAGGAACGTTTGTAGGAGAGACAGACCAGCCTCGCTGCTTTAAATTATTTCCACTTTAGAGATATATATTAAGAGCTGTTTTCACCTAGATGTCAATCAGGTTTGCGGTGGAGGATTTCAATTAAACCACAGCAGCCGCGTAGTCAAACAGGGCGCTCTCTGAGATAGGCAGAGAGCCAAAGCATAAGCATCAACATGAACTATCTGTCTTTGATCGATTAACAAGCCCTCTACATCATTATTAGGCTCCCCGGGAAGGAGAATGAAAACCTGAGAAGTATCTAAATGGCTTAGGAATAACCCCTTTATTAAATCACAAATAAACATTTGATCTTTTTTTTTTTTCCTATAGAACCATATGTTATTCTGTCCACAAAGTTATAATTGTTAATGCCTTTTCATTTTCCAACAAAGGCAAAGCACAATAGGGGACTTTTGTAACATACTGCTATTGAAATCTTTGGGGATGAACTGATACAGTATGGAAGCGGAGGTACATGGGGAAACAGTTATAATTTTACAGCGAAAACTATCGACTCAGTTGGCGACTATGTCAAAGATACCTATTTTCAAAGCTTCAAACAGCTAATTACACAGTTGAAATACACTTATGTGAACTGTTTTTGCCAAAAATAATTCGTAAATTTGCCCGGCTGCTCTTAGAGCCATCAGATGATTCTAGTCTTCATCAATCCTTAATGCAGGACCCCTAGTGCATTTCATCATGATTCTTTTAACATCGACTGCTCAAGCCCTGAAAAAGGGGGACAATTTTTCCCCTGAAACACATTGGCTGTATTTCACGCTCTTAGCCAGTCCCCAAACTTTTTAGTCTTATATTTAACAAATATTTGCAGGCTGAAGCATGGGCGTCCACTCCATAGGGCAAGGGGGGGCAATTGAACCCCCTGGAAAATCGAGAAGGTATTGAAGAGTCTCGCGGCTGTGGGCTGTCTGAGCAGTCCCAGGCAGGATGTCACACAGACACAGCGAGCAGAGTGAAGCCACCTCCCCCTCCAGTGTCTATGTGTACACAGGGAACCTGCTGTGCCCATGCCGTGCTGATGGCTGATCTGAGGTACTGAATGGGATGGGGGGGTCTGTGCTGAATGGGGGTCCGTCTGTGCAGAAGGGGGGGGGTTTGCTGAATGGGGGTCTGTCTGTGCAGAAGGGGGGGTCTGTGCTGAATGGGGGGGCTGTGCTGAATGGGGGTCCATCTGTGCGGAATGGAGGGGTCTGTGCAGAATGGGGGGTCTGTGCTGAATGGAGGGGTCTGTGCAGAAGGGGGTCCATCTGTGCTGAAGGGGTCTGTACATTCTCTAGGCTATATTTTTATGGGCATGGATTGAAGCTGAATTATCTCAAGAACTATTTCACACTGCCAGCTGGCTGCGTTATCGGTAAAGCGCCGCTTTACCATTGTTTTAGCTGTGCTATTTGGCCGCTAGCAGGGTGCTTTTAACCCCTGCTAGCGTTTGAAGAAAAGGGTTAAATGTCACTGTATTGCCACTGTGAAAGCGCTCCCCCTACCCGAAAAAAATTCAGCAGACGCCCATGGGTATTCTGATTATTAGAAGTCAGTAAAGAGGGGGAGGGGCGCTGCAACCAGGGCAATGGGGTAGTTTGTCTTTATTGTTTTGTTTCCTTTTTGTTACCTGTTGTTTTTTCTTTTTCAAGGTGGAATGTAATTAATACATTTTACTTGGACTTTTTAATTTTGCAATCAGCGCCATTTGGTTCAGAACAAAAGAGATTGAAGGCCCCTTGAACCAATTAAAAAAAGTAAAACCTTGACTGATGGAAGCATTGCATTACAGTGGATGATGATCCAAGCCAGTGGCTCTGTCAGGTTTGGCAACAAGGACACAGCATTATGGGGCAGAGCCTGAACACTAGAAAAAGGTTATGTTGAGGCACGTCCCTCAGACCTGAGAAGATCTTCAGTAAAGCAAAGCGAAGAAATTCCAGAAGAAGCTTGAGCCCATCAGAGTTGCCCTTACATCAAAATCCCCATTTGGGTCCCTAAAGTAAGAGGGGGCTCTGATAGGGGCTCTCATGTAAGGAGGGAACTCTCATGCCCCGTACACATGATCAGGCTTTTGCCCGGTTAAACTCACATCGGAATTCTGACGGAATTCCATCGGAGTAAAAGAGAACATGTTCTCTATCTAAACTCTAAATGGAATTCCTCGGAAAAAAGTCTGATGGGGCATACACACGGTCAGACTTTTTCCATCGGAAATTCCAATTGTGTCTTTATGGCTTTATGGTCATCTTAATGTAAGGGGGGCTCTGATGGAGGCTGTCATGTAAGGGGGGGTGACTTTGATGGATCCTGCTGCAAGGGTTAAGATTCTGATGGGGGTTCTAATGAAAAGGGGACTTACATGATTGATTGTTAGGACACTGGTGGTCCTAGCAACCAACAGAGGTTCAATGAAGGGCAAGCCAGGGGAACCTATACTGGAGACCATATAAGGGTTGTGGATTTTGGAGATAAACCGAGATTCCAGGCTGACCTGGAGACCTGTGTGAGAGGTCACTGACCCTAGCTATGGGCCTGAAATAAATTATATATTGATTGTCTTGCGCAAAAATTATAGTGTCTATTAATTACGGGATAGATTAAGGGACTTTCATTTATTTTTATTTTTTTACTGGTAATGGCAGCGATCTGTCAGTTTTTTGGGGGACTGTGACATTGCAGGGGAATAGATTTGACCCTAAGTGACACTTTTTGGGGACCAGTGACATTATTACAGTGATCAACAAAGCTAAAGAGCTAAAAAAATGCACTGATCCCTGTATAAATGACACTGGCAGAGAAGGGGTAAACACTAGGGGGCGATCAAGGGGTTAAATGTGTTCTCTGGGAGGTGTTTCTAACTAGGGGGGAGTGCATTCACTGGAGGAAGACCGAGATCGTGATTCAGCTTAGCTGAAATACAATCTCTTACTTTTCTTTCATGACAGATCAGTGGTGTGCTTTGTTTACATCGGCACACCGCTGCATTGGTGTCTCTTCTCAGCGCTGAATCCACTGACTGGCTCCTGCTGTGTCCAATTACTGGTACACTATGCTTATACAGTAAATGACTTCTGATGGTTGAGAAAGCTCATTTTCAATTTTTTGTGGCTAAAAACTGCACATTGTTGTCTGGGAACATGACATTAGATATTGAAGTACAGAGGAACCTTAACTTTAGCCCGAACCCTAACTTTAACCCTTATGCCGCATACACAGGGCAAGTATTCCGTCAGAAAAAACATTGTTTTTCCAGACGAGATTCTTGGCAATAATCTCTTGCCGCCCGAGTGTACACACAGACCTTTCAAAAGAACTGCAGTTTTCTTGAAAGGCACGAACGCAGTGATGTCATTGCGTACGGCGTGCATGCGCTTGTCACATTCGATGCCGTCGCCGCCATCTTGCTTCACCCTACCTATGCCGTGGAAGTCATTTCGAGCATGCGCAGGTTTCTACGGCCACAGGTAAGTATACACACTCTCGGGTTTCTCGTCGGGAAACAGGCCGACAAGAATCTCGACGAGAAAATAGAGAGCAGGTTCTCTTTTTTTCTCATCGAGATTCTGGCCAGATTTCCAGACGAGAAACCTGAAAGCCTCATACACATGCTTTACTCGGCAAGAAAGTTCTGCCAGCAGTTTTCTTTCTTGTGTGTACGAGGCTTCATATTATCACCAATGCCAGCATTGACAGGTTTAAGGTTAGCCTAATGCCGCGTACACATGATCGGTTAAACCTATGAGAACGATCTGATGGACCGTTTTCATCGGTCCAAACCGATCGTGTGTGGGCACCATCTGTTATTTAACCATTGGTTAAAAAAAAGACAACTTGTTTTAAATTTAACCGATGGAAAAAAAAAAAAACGATTGTTAGTAGGCACGACCATCAGTTAAAAATCCACGCATGCTCAGAATCAAGTCGACGCATGCTTGGAAGCATTGAACTTCATTTTTTTCTGCACGTCGCTGTGTTCTACGTCACCGTGTTTTGACACGATCGTTTTTTTTAACCGATGGTGTGTAGGCGCGACGGACCATCAGTCAGCTTCATCGATTAACCGATGAAAACTGTCCATCAGACCGTTCTCATTGGATGGACCGAGCGGGTGTACGTGGCATTAGGGTTAGCATTAGAGTAAAACTGACCACAACACCAGTAGCTTTTCAGTCAAAATTTTTAGTTTTATAAATGTTTGTTCAATATTCTAATGTGGGGGTCAAAATGATGTTCATTTTTGACCCCATTGACAAAAAAACTTAAAGGAACAAAAGGAAAAATCTTAAAAAAAAAAAGCTAATTTCTAACATTGTATGTGGTTTGGGAACGTTCATTCACTCCAAAATCATATGTTAAAAGTAGGCGCTTTTTGAAGTTCTTTCAAACAACATTCATCATGTCAGGGAATATATCGCACTAAAAATTAAAGAATAACAATAATTGGACTGCCGCGATTAACCAAGTGATATCACCAAGGCAAAAACAAATCTATAAAAATGAATTGCGTTAATTAGTGCATGAATAAATATGTAAATGGTGACCACATTAACATTACTGAAAAATGTGCTAATAAAGAGACTAATCCAAAAAAAAAATCACTATAAACAGTTAATAACAGCACATAAAGTGCAAGAATTTATAAATTATGGCCCGGATTCACGTCGGACCTACGCCAACGTATATAAAGATACGCCGTCGCATCTCTGCGCCGATTCACAAAGCTAGATATGCCGAAAAACAAGGCTTCAGCCGCCCGACGTAACTTGCCTACACCGGCGCATGTTTTAAGCGATTTGCGTAAGGGTTATGTCCGACGTAAAGTTATTCCTCATATAGGAGGAGCAACGCATTCAAAGGTATCGACCAGGGAACAGCCGTCGTATTTTACGTCTTTTACGTAGTACTACGTTAATAGGGCTGTGCGTAGGTTACGTTCACGTCGTAGGCAGTATATTGACGTATCTTAGGCAGCAATTTTGACGTGACTGTGAGCATGCGCACTGGGATGCGTCCAAGAGACGACGCATGCGCAGTTCGTTTTTTGAAGCTCAGCCCATCATTTGCATGGGGTTACGCTTCATTTTAATATATCATGCCCACTTCCACCTACTTTGACTTACGTCGGCTTACGCCGACAACTATACGCTACGCCGGCGCAACGTTGAGCGCATATTCTTTGTGAATAGCATGCTTGCCTCTCACCGTTGCGCCGGCGTAGCGTAACGAAGATACGCTACGCCCGCACAAAGATGCGCCGCTGGCTGTGAATTTGGGCCTATAAGTCCAAATGATATATATATATATATATATATATCTATAACTATCTATCTACCCATCTATCTATCTATCTATCTATCTATCTATCTATCTATCTATCTATCTATCTATCTGTCTATCTATATCTATCTGTCCATCTATCTATCTATCTATCTATCTATCTATCTATCTATCTATCTATCTATCTATCTATCTATATCTATATATATATATATATATATATATATATATATATATTTGTTTACATACATGTGTAGGCATTTGTTGATGGAAGCGTACCAAAGCGGATGAACACTGTGGGAAAGAAATAGGTGCGAATAAATATCTGTGACTTTCATTGACAGCACCGAGATGAGGGGATTGGTGGAGTGGTCTCAGACACCCCAGACTTTGTTACATACAGCTATGGTGTAAATAAAACAGCTTTTTTTTCTGAGATAAAGTTGAATTTACTAATACAACAACGTACGAGGGTAGGTGAGAAGGGGCTACCCTGCACACTGTAATAGCTTTAGGCTTTTATCTTTTTTTTTTTATTCCTTATATGATTCTGTAACTGCAGTTCTCTTTTATTCTGAATTTCAAGAGCCCAAGGATTAAAGGGAAGCTCTATTATATTTTCAGTACACACAATTTTTTTTTTTATTCGCTTTATTCAATAAAACATTCCTTAGTTCTTACAGCATTTCTAAATAAGGAGGTAAAGTGGAACTAAAATAGAAAAAAAAAATCTCTAGTTTTTTTGTGAAAGTTTTGAAATTTCTGTCTGGCTTTTCACGACTGGCAGATTCAACTTCGTTTTTCTGGTTCCCTATTGGTCAGAAAGAACAAAATATAATTATATTCGCTTTATTCAATAAAACATTCCTTAGTTCATACAGCATTTCTAAATAAGGGAGTAAAGTGGAACTAAAGCAGAAAAAAAAATCTTTATTTTTTTGTGAACGTTTTGGAACCTCTATCGGGCTTTTCTCAACTGGCAGATTCAACTTTTTCTGGTTCCCTATTGGTCACTGGTCAGAAAGGAAAATATATAATTATATAATTATATGTTGTTGTTAGGACAGTAACTCTTGCTATTTCTAAGAAGTTGGTAAGCTCTGTGTGTGGGTGGTTTGGGGTTTAGCTTATGTTAGGTTAGGGGGCAGGAAAGTGTAGGCATTATTTTATTAAAGCAAAACTGTATATTAACCTAAAACCTGCCCCCACCCCCCTTCTAAAGTAACATGCACTAACACCCCCAAGCTGAGCTGGTAGACCTTGTGGATTCTTATGGGGCTGGCCCTGCTGTTGTAGATTTTTTAAGTATGGCCCCTACACAAGTAGAGGTCATGGTGTTGAGTTCTTGCGGGCGCACTCCCGTGATACATCCGGCGGCCATGGCCGTTCACTGTATCACTCGGCCCCGCCCCCCCCGGTGCGCTGTGTCATTGAATGTGATTGATAGCAGCACAAACTAATGGCTGCGCTGCTTTCAATCCATCCACTGTAACCAATCAACAGCCAGACTGAGCGGCGAAGAGGATGTCGGGGACGAGCGCAGGACTTCCAAGGGTCAGGTAATGTAATGGTCACCACCGTTTACGATCTTCCATCAACCCAAGACAGCTTATCCGACAGTCCGACAATCCATGTAGACACGATTCATTCCATTTCCCAGAATAAAGACGAGACACAAGCTCCGTTCTTTCTGGTTTCAAATGTATGAACTCTTTTAATGGGTAACTCTCAGTCTTATACAGTTACAAACATGTCACAGGGACAATGAAACTCTCCACCCCCCTCATCACACAGTGGGGCTTCAATACAGATTTTAGATAAACTCTCTGGCACCGGTCTGACATAATTAACATGAACTGATTACTACACCTGAGAAGGCACATTCCACATTTAATCATCAATAGACTTCACACAAAACAGCATCACACAATGAGTTCCCCTCAATCCACATATTAGACAGATGTAATTAGCATCTCAACAGTCTGTGTTAAGCATTGAAGGAAACACTCTTATTGACCGGTTGTGGGTCAGCATGAAATCACCTGTAATATGTCCATATCTCCTGCAATACATGAATTATCATTTCTCAGTCACCCTATGCCCAAAAGGGGCACAGGGTGACTCTAAACCCAAGAGTAATCAGTGACGCTGGCACAGGAGTATCTCCCATCCTTCAAAAGTCTCTGGGTGTCACGGGCCATTCTGTTACAGGTAAGTATAACAGGGGGGCTGGGGGGAGGGGGATATTGTTGGATGTTTTTTCACCTTAATGCATATAATGCATTAAAGGGGTTGTAAAGGTTTGTTTTTATTTTCTAAATAGGTTCCTTTAAGCTACTGCATTGTTGGTTCACTTACCTTTTCCTTCAATTTCCCTTCTTAATGTTTTTTTTCCTTGTCTGAATTTCTCACTTCCTGTTTCTCCTCAGTAAACTTGACACCCATCATCCGAGCGGTGGTTAGTCAGCCAGAACAGCTTACTGAGGAGGAACAGGAAGTGAGAAATTTAGACAAAGAAAACAAAGAAAAAACACATTTAGAAGGGAAATCGAAGGAAAGGATAAGTGAACCAACAATGCACTAGCTTAAAGGAACCTATTTAGAAAATAAAAACGAAAGTTTACAACCCCTTTAGGGTGAAAAAACTTTTACCTTTACAACCCCTTTAAACAGAAAATACTGCTTGTGGCCACTAAATGTCACTAAGTATTATATGTAGGGCCATCTAGTGGCCAAATTCAGTACTTTCCATTTTAAATCAATGAAAAACGTTAGTCCAGCACAGAAAATAGCCTAATAACTTTGCCCCCATTTTTTTTTCATTCACACAGAACAAATGTGAATATTTTCACTGTGTGAATGTCTATGCAGTTTTTGTTTATAAATAAACTTCTTTATGTATTTCTGTTATTCTTTGCATTTCTTCCATGAATTAGCCGACAAATCTTATTTTCATTTGGCCTAGTAAATTTTAATTCCTTTTGAGCCTGTACCTAGCACATCATAGCAGGTGCTTTTCTTAGATTAACTTGAAAGGGAGTATTGCCGTGAAATGGGACAGGTAATTGATGAATCTTGGGCAGAAAGCTTAGCACACATTCTCTGTGTTTGTCATGGTGAAAGATGTGGTGACAGAATTTGTCATGTGGTGAGGTGGACCATCGAGGGAAGGCCATTTATCTCTATCCAGTTGCATAGTGAGTGATTTTCGAGGGGTCTGATAGGGGACTTCAGTCATCCACAGCTTTAGTGACAAATATGCATTTTTAGATGAGTGCATCTGGAAGCGTGACATATGTAATCCTTTAATATCATACTGGGAAATCATGAATGTTGTAGCTGGTAGTTATAATGAGACTGGTTGTTGTGGTTCATTTATATTTTTCTGAAAATTTCCAGGGACCGTTTGCTGTTGAGCCATTGTTTCTCTGCAAGGTGTAAATGACAGCATGAACTTTCACAAACAACATTCCCACTGAAAATTGTGTAATATGGGACTCAGTCTGGCACAATACCCTGTGGGTTGCAAACAATCTATTAATCTTCCAATCAATAACTGGTTAGCAGAGAGCAAATACAGATCTTACAGGGATGTAGGTAGTAAATAATAGGACAATACAGTTCTTCCCAGGAGAAAAGGCCAGAGGTGTGCCCTTCTAACTGTATGATCACCAAAGGTAATGTTTTTTTTTGTGTTTGCTTTGAATTTAGCTTTAAAGTAGGGTGACCAGACATCCCCAGTTTCAGGGGACAGTCCCCTGTTTGAGGACACTGTCCCCGGACCAAGTCTGTCCCTGGTTTTGTCCCCAGATTGGATTTAATAAGGGGCAGGGGCAATTTCAAAGACAGTCAGTGCAGAATTAAAAAAAAAAATAGAATTACACCCCCCCGCTCCGCCGTGCCTACTAGCATAGGGGGGTTGTATTTTTCCCATTATCTGTGCCCCTTTCTGATGATCATGTGCTGGTCGGAGTGGAGAGAATATTTCTTCAGTTTCGGGCGCATGCCCATTCAGCTTCGCTCACATGTTCTTCTGCCTTGGCTCAAATCTTGGCCAGCCACCTGCTTATCTCCTTGCCTTCCCTGGCAGAGTGATCTTCCTCCGCTCCCCACCCAGTAGTAGCCGGGGCACGAAGAGTAAGACTTGAGAGGCTGTGAGGCAGGCGGCAATGGGCAGAGAGTCGCTGATTGTTGCCATTACTAGTAAACAAAAAATATGTCCCCGGATTTCATTTTAAAAATCTGGTCACCTTACTTTAAAGTGCAGCTGAAGTCACAAATTTGATAGGTTTTGCATTTGCAACCTCCATTATTATAGTTGTACCTTCACTTTCCTGTCACGGCAGTTGTTCAAGGTGTCTAAATAGCACTGTGAAGTCCAACAGGCACCAGAGTTAGACCCAGTTGTAGGCAGGTGTAAGCTTCAGTATTTCCTCCAACCAGAAGATGGCACTGTGCAATTTCTTCAGGCTGGCAGAAGCCCATTGAGGAATAATAGTCCACTGCTCTGGGCTCCAGGCAGCCATCTTGGGGAGGATAAGAATATTATTGGAATATGGAAATAATGTGAGATTTGGGCCATCTTGATTTAGAATAATTTCATATAATATAGAGATTTTGTGTAATTTGGTGTGCCCAAAGTATGGGAGTAGGATGAGAACAGTGCCCCCTTCCCCCACTAGATGGAGGGGGGATTATGGTGTTAAGTTGTTTTTCAGGGGTTGGGCTTAGTTCCAGTGAAGGGAACGCTTAAGGCGTCAGCATACCAAGACATTTTGGACAATTTCATGCTCCCAACTTTGTGGGAATAGTTTGGGGATGGTCCCTTCCTGTTTCAACATGACTGCTCACCAGTGCACAAAGCCCATGAAAGCATTGAGGGCCCATTGCAAGTGTGCAATCTAATGGGATTTCAAGCATCAGAGGCCAGGCGAGGGTGAGTACATTTTTACTTTTTAAAGCCATTTTTGTTGGGGGTTAGGGGACTTGCCAAAAAGCGGAACTCCTGTTTGGCATGGAAGATGGATGTAAACCCAAAATGTATTTTTTATTTTTTGATGTCACAATGTAGGGTATAAGATTTCCTATGATGTGTGCCCAGTCTTGCCACACAGAGTTAATCCAGCTCTGAGCAATCCTCTTTTATTGTTCAGTGAAATAAAACGGACTTAAAGAGAAAAACCTTGGTCCGTTCCGCCCCCTTCCTGTGAGTGACAGGTTATATACATATCTCATGCACTAGCCTGAGACAGAGGCACATCCTGTGTAAAAAGTTCACAATTCCCGTCCCTCTCCCCCCCCCCCCCCCCCCTCCTCTCCCTTCCAGCTCTCACAGGATTGGCTGCATTTACTGTGTTTTGACTGGATGTTTGTCATCATGGGGTGTGATCCACAGTTCAGTGTGACGAGAAAATGCATGTACATTGCAGTGAAAACACAGAACAGAAAGCAGAATATAGACAGACAAGTGATCTGATTTAGGTTAGATGTATCTAGTGAGAGCTGGCAGAGGAGAAGCATGAGTGATCTGATTTTTTTATTGCAGTGTGTGTGTCTGAGGTCACCTGATCACAGTTGCAACATCAGGTTATTTACAAATCTCATGCACTAGCCTGAAGACAGGCATTATTTTTTAATTCCCACCCCATGTGGTTACTTTTCTGGATTTTGACTGGATGTTAGGGATCATAGCAGAATTCCGTTTAAGGAATACACAAGAGAAAATGCATGTTGACAAGGGGAGTGTAGAGGTGGGCGGGGAGTCTACTGACATCACGACTCCACCCTGCAGTTGCAGTTGCAATCTGCAGTTTTTCGGGTCTCATAACAGACAGAGGGTAGACATTTGACAGGTAAGGATACATGCAGGAGGCATCTATATCCTAATAGATCAGCACTATGGCAGTAGTTTAGAAAGGATGAGAGTGGCTTTGCATCCAGTGAAACTTTCTTTCTCAAGTGCTGCAGCAATTTCACATTTGTAGCCGTTAAACGTAAAGTGGTCGGGAGAGTTGACCGTTGATAGCCCTGTTCCTTCATTGCATTTACACATAACTGCAAAAACCAGCAACCCTAATCAGAGCCAGAGATGGAAGAGCCTGTGATGTGCACACTCAGAACTGACTCGAAACCTCTGGCTTCTTTTCTATAAACAGGGAGCAAATGATTACCGCTCTCTGATAATTCTTGTCCCTCGCATTACAAAAAGCTTCCTGTGTGCTGATTGCGTCCAATTTATATCATGCATTTCAAAGCACCGGCATGCCAAGCCCATTTCGGCTTTTTCCTTGGCTATATCATCAAGGTTAGTTTGTTCTTATTTTGCACTCTATAGCTTATATATATATATAAAAAAAAGACAAAAAAAATTCCCCAAAAGCTCATTTTTGTTCATTGTGTGTTTACTTGCTACACTGTGGAGTTTGTATCTAATATCCCATTCTGCCATTCGGAAAACTGTTTGACAGCAGACAATGTGCCGAGCACTATGACATCTGCCACTGATAATTGTCTATTATGTGAGATATGAATGTGTCTTTAGGCTTTTGGCAAAACAACTGGTGACTCGTTTCCTAAAACTACGTTTTCATTATCCAGGATTGTTCGTTTTTTGTTCTCCTGAAACATCTATTATCCCCCTGAATTGCTAATATTCTGCAGTTTCATCTGTGGAAATACAACATATTAAAGGCTAACTCCATTCAAAATTGATTTTTCTTTCAGCTCCTGGTGGTTGAAGGCAAGGCCTATTGCATAGTATACAATATAATGCAACGCTGATAAATAAACAAACACAACAAATACAACGTATGGTATGATGACCATACACAAGATGTGCAAAATAATAACAAAAGTGTAAATGTCAGGAACGAGTATGGAGATCGAGATGCTAAGAGGGCTCCCCTTCCGGGTGAGTGCAGCGCGACCCTGGGGTTGGGAACAGGAAGTGCAGTGCCCACGGAAGCACGGTTGGCCAGGTGCTTGCTTGCAGTCTGATGAGCTCAGCCATTGTGGGATGGCTGAGGCAGGCAGAACTGAGCTTGTTGTATTTAAATTAACGGAGATACCAGAAGCCAGGCCGGGGGTCAAACACAGGTAGGTCAGTCCAGAGCATATATAGGGGCGAGACAGGGTCATACACGAGCAGGGTCCAGGTAGAAGCCAAGGTTCAAACCTAATGGTCTAGAAGCAGGAGCAGAGTCCAAAAGCAGGCTGAGGATCAAACACAAGAGATCAGGTCAAGGCAAGCCGGGTCACAACAGATAAGCATGGATCAGGAAACAAGGTCAAGGTACACAGGAGACCGAAGAGATAATCCAGCAATGAGCAGCTCCAGCAGCAGGCTTAAAGGAGTTGTATAGGAAAATAAAATGTTGCCTAAAATTAATGTCTGCAAGGTAGACAGACAGAATAGTGTAAGACCGCGTACACACGATAGGTTAACCAGAGGACGACGGTCTAATGGACCGTTTTCATCGGTCAAAACCGATCGTGTGTAGGCCCCATAGGTTATTTAACCTTCGGTTAAAAAAAAAAGCCAACTTGCTTTAAAATTTAACCGATGGACGCCTAACCGATAGGTCAAAACCGATCGTTAGTAGGCACGACCATCGTTTAAAAATCCACGCATGATCGAATCAAGACGACGCATGCTTGGAAGCATTGAACTTCATTTTTTTCAGCACGTCGTTGTTTTACATCACGCGTTCTAACACGATCGTTTTTTTAACCGATGGTGTGTAGGCACATCAGACCATCAGTCAGCTTCATCGGTTAACCGATGCTAACGGTCCTTCTCATCGGATGGACTGATCGTGTGTACGAGGCCTAATGATTCTGTTAAAAAACAAGTAAATACCTATTAAATTCCTTCATCTATATCACCTCCGACGTTCTAGTTTCTGTTCTCTCATTCACTTCCCGGTTTGCAGCGCTCGTTCATGTACAAACTACATTTCCCAGTATGCATTGCGGCACGCCCAGTAATTCACACCTCCTTAAAGTCTGTCACAGGTAGAAAACGTCCTGCTGCACAGATGTAGTTCCCAGGAGGAGGCGAGCATGTCACTGACCACCGCAGTGAAGCCTCACTTCCCGGTGGTGAGTAACAATCAGACAAGCAGAAAGTGAACAGAACAGAGAAGAAATAGAGCAACTTCTGAGCAAAAACGAACAATGAGGAAGTGAAAAGAGGAATGTCTGCATGTAAAGGGTGCTTATTATGAAAAAAAAATAATGTCCTTTACAACCCCTTTAAATAGACCAGGAAGTTAGTCATGTGATCTGTTCAGGTTACAAGGAGGAAGTACCACCCACCTTAGTCACCATGATTGTCTTGGGCGGAATTGCCAGTCCTTCTTCGGCCATTTCCCTGACAGTAAATCACAATAGCTCTGAAAAAGCACATGGAGCTATACTAACCCCAAGTGATGTGAGTAAAACTCATAAAACAATACATAAAACAATACAATGTGATTGTATGGGTGACTAATCACTAAAAATAAAAGTTTGTGGAAAAGAGTAAGGTCCCAACAAGGGACTGATAAACAATACAGTCCGTGGTGGAAAGAATACACTGTGGAGAAAACTGGAACAATTTATTTCAAACAAGGAAAACCAAGTTGACATCAAATCTCCAAGAAAAGGTAAAAGTAAATAGTGAACACACATACCATACGGCAGTGGGTCAATCAGGCTTGAAACAACCGATTTCTAGGCTCCAGAGGTAAATGCAGAGGAAGGATGGAGTCCCGTCCAAACGTAGAAACAGATCGGCTGGTGGATCCAATAAGGCCGCGTACACACGATTGAATTTATCTGCTGAAACTGGTCCGACGGACTGTTTCAGCAGACATCTCCGATCGTGTGTACGGGCTATCGGACATGTTTTCCCAGCGGACAAATTTCAAAGCATGCTGGTGACGTGGCGGCGTTAACGTCACTGCCACGTCACCGCGTCCTCAGCCTGAGGGGATTTTCGTCCGATGGTGTGTACACGCCATCGGACCAAAATCCGATGAGACATGTCCGCTGCAAACGGTCCGTCAGACATGTTTGAGCGGACATGTCTCATCGTGTGTATGCGGCCTAATAGACGTTTTTATCAAGGGCCCAAATAGAAAGAAGTAGAAGGCAAAAAAGCTCCATATGGTGCAGGTCTAAAACGTAAAAAGTTTTTGTTTTAAAAGTACATCAAGGCAAGATGTATAAAAGTGATCACAAATGAATATGGTAGCAATGTGGGAAGCTATATGCAGTCCTATGTCATGCTGGTTTCCTGCATCTCTCAATGGCTTCACTGGCAGAATGTGTTCATCAGAAGTCCCATATAATGCATTGACAAACATTCATAGTCTGTCTGAACAGTATGGTCACCTGCTGACTTGGCACCATCCACAGGCATCTTAACTCAAAATATAACACAAAAGTCAAATCAAATTACATTTTACGTCAGATAATTGCAGTACAGATAATGTGTTTCCAGTTCTTTGATGTGTAAAAAGACAATAACTTTCCTATGACATATCTCTGCAAAGAACTAACACTAAAAACACAAATAACACTGTACACCTTATTATGTGTATCTTGTTTAGCAGCCACTTAGAACCCCATATAACAGTCAAATGTCAGGCCCTAATGATTATGAGCTGCGGTAGACGTCTTTGTCATGAGCCTAATAATGATGCAACCTCAAAACGCATAGAGCGGGTACATGATATACTGTAATTACACATGCAACACATGGACACTTTACTTCTCTGCAGGAGCTTCCTGTAATAAAAAGCAGTCTCTCTCTCCTTGGGCAGGGTGACTGGTCTTGTATCCGCCCCCTCCTGCAGTTTTCTGCAGGCGGCTTGTAGTAGGGGGGCCTGCTGGGGGGGTGGGGAGTTGCTGATAAACAGGATTTTAGTCAAATTTTGGTCTAAATGAACCACCAGCAAAACTATATTGATTATAGTGGCCCAAGGGACAAATACACCTCTGTTCTCCAATTTAGACTTCCCTAAACCCAGAAACACGGGGATGGCACACTAGTAAAACTATAATACCGCGTACACATGATCAGATTTTTCTTTGGAAAAACCTTGGATGGTCACACAAAAGTTCTCAGAACTTTCGACTGTCAAGGACGCGGTGACGTACAACACTATGACGAGCCAAGAAGATGAAGTTCAATGCTTCGAAGCCTGTGTCAAATTGTTTCCGAGCATGCGTCAAAATTTGCCGCGTCGGAATTGCTACAGACGATCAGATTTTCCGATAGGATTTTTTTTCCGTCTGAAAATTTGAGAACCAGCTATCAATCAATTTTGTTGGCGGAAATTCTGACAGCAAGTCTGATGGAGCATACACACGGTCGGAATTTCTGCTCGAAAGCTCACATCGGACTTTTGCTGTCGGATTATTAAAGTTATAGTGGATCTGGGGACAAATACCATTCATCTTCTGTGACCCAATCTTCCTTTTTATATCCCTTTCCTGTTTTATACAGTTCAACTTCCTTTTCCCGCAGATCCTTTGACAGTTCTTTTGCAGTTCTTTTGCTTTCCCCATGACTCAGAATCCAGAAACATCAGTGCAGATCTGGATGAAAGATGCAAGGGTCTGTCAGGAGTCCAGAAACTCATTGACCTCATTGACAGATCACAGATGAGGATGGTTACCTTTAAAAACCATTCAAACCCCTTTGTGTCAACTTGTGTGCAAGTTATCAGGCCAAAATCATCAGGGTATGTAAACTTTTGGGTAGTTTCTGTTGCCATCATAATTTAAAAAGAGTAAACACAGTTGATTGATAATAAATGGCTTCAGCTAAACACTACCCATGAGTGAAAGAAATGTTTCTGTGTAATCATTCATATTCTCTGTAAAAATGGCCAAGCAATCATAAATTCTCTCAGGGTATGTAAACTTAGGAGCACAAATGTATATTATGTGTAATACCCACAGTACTAGAACAAGTTCATCAAGCACCCAGGGCAAGGATTCAGAACTATGCCCCACCCCCAGCCGCTAATGTATCATAATGGGCGTAACATCCTGAGCCCATCCTCCCCCCCCCCCCTTGCGTCTGCTGCCAATGGTTGGCACGGAGTATGCACTGTGCACGTGAGGCAGATTGCTTGCTTTCGCGATTGAAATCGAGATTGAAATGCCCGCTATTGCAGTTCCAAAATGCTTTATGCTGACTTTTCCTCTTCTGATGTTGCTTTCACCTTATTTGATATATGCATAGGTTTCCCCAATGTGCTCAGAAATTTAAAATATAATCCTGTTTACATAATAGATATAATACAGTATGCACAATAGCTTTCATATTGTGTATGGTTATATAGGATTAAGAGTGGACAGTCACACATTGTGATTAAAGTATCATGGATTATGTTTTCATATACAGTAGTTTGTTGAAGTGTCTCAGGTATAAAAATGTGTTCTCCCCTTATTAAATATCTCAAACAACAGATCAGCTCATGGAGCAGTCTAATGCCGCGTACACATGATCGGAATTTCCGACAACAAATGTTTGAGAGCTAGTACTCAATTTTTCCATCATCAAAAAATTCTTGTCGGAAATTCTGATCTTCTGTATGCAATTGCAACGCACACAAATCCTATACATGCTTGGAATCAATTTGACGCATGCTTGGAATCATTGAAGCTTATTTTTCTCATCTCGTCGTAGTGTTGTACGTCACCGCGTTCTTGGCATTCGGAATTTCAGACAACATTTGTGTGACCGTGTGTATGCAACACAAGTTTGAGCCAACATTCCGTCGGAAAAAAAATCCACGGTTTTGTTGTCGGAATGTCCGATCGTCTGTACACGGCATAAGGCATCTTTTTATTTTAGGGTTAGTAGATGGAACCATGCAAGTCATTCCTTCATGTCTCTGGGCTAACCTTGTTAATCTGTGCTGTAACCTAGTGGTTCTGGGCAGTTAGCCCAGAGGATTAAAAGAATAAAATGCATGGCTCTGCTCAGAACCCGAAAACGAAACCCTTTACATTGGATATGTGGTGGAAGTTAGATCTACTTAGAAGACTCTACTGTGCTTGGAGTTCCTAAAAGTGAACCTGATAAAATACTTTTATTGTTGGTTCTTCAGTTCAGCTTTCGGTGTGTCTTCTTCTGTAAATGGCTGGCTCTGACCTGCCTCTTTCCACCTTCCACCCCTCAGTAATGGCCCATCACTGTGATAGGTAGTGTTGAGCAGAATATGCCATATTCGATTTTGCGATATATCTCGAATATATAGTCGAATATTCGAGATATATTCGCTAAATACGAATATTCGTGATATTTTTTGGAAATGAAATGATTGCGAATTTTCGCTATTGCGAATGCGAATGCGAATTGCGAATGCGAATGCAAAATTTCGAGAAATGCGGAATGTAGCACTCTGATTGGCTCAGAATATTTGTGATATTTTATAATACAAAATAATTGCGAAATTTCGAGAAATGCGGAATGGAGCACTCTGATTGGCTCAGAATATTCGTGATATTTTATAATACAAAATAATTGCGAATATTCGAGAAATGCGGAATGGAGCACTCTGATTGGCTCAGAATATTTGTGATATATTACAATACAAAATAATTGCGAATATTCGAGAAATGCGAAAGAAGCAGTCTGATTGGCTCAGAATATTCGTGATATTTTATAATACAAAATAATTGCGAATATTCGAGAAATGCGGAATGGAGCACTCTGATTGGCTCAGAATATTCATGATATATTACAATACAAAATAATTGCGAATATTCGAGAAATGCGGAATGGAGCACTCTGATTGGCTCAGAATATTCTTGATATTTTATCGTAATTTCGCAAAAATGCGAATGAGAAATGTATTGCGGAATTTCGACAGTAACACTCTGAAATCGAATATATGTGTTATTTTAGCTAAAAACAATATTGCGAATTTCTCGAAAATAATCGCGCGATATCGCTATTGCCGAATAATCGCATTGCGATTTATCGGCAATATAAATTGATCGCTGCAGCTACTCGGCCCAAGGTCTCTAATCATACCAGCAATGCTTTTAGACGTCGATGGGGATCTATAGGATGTGATCTGTTCTAAAAAAAAAATTGAAAAAATATGAATATTCGAAAATTGAATATTCACCGCGAAATTCGGAATATATCGCGAATACTCGAATATGCCATATTCGAGCCGAATATTCGCAATACGAATATTCGTGAGCAACACTAGTGATAGGCACCCTAGAATTGGAAGGAGGTGAGTCCAAGCCAAATGTTTGCTGGGAAAAAGCTCACTTCTACTTTAACCACTAGCCACCCAGCGGCCTCACTATTTACAGCCGCAAAGTGGCTCTAATCTGCCGGGAGGCCGTGTTTTTACGGCCTCCGGTCGTGCGCCGCTGGGGGCGCGTGCGCGCCCGCCTGCTATGTCACACATGTGCCGATGCTTGTGCCTGGTGGGCGCGATGTCCAACAGGCACCCGCGATCAGCAGTCACAGAGCCAGCGACATGGCTCTCTGTGTATAAACACAGAGATCCACATCCTGTTAGGGAGAGGAGACAGATGGTGTGTCCCTTGTACATAGGAACAACCATCGGTCACCTCCCCACACAGTAAGAATCACTCCCAGGGTACACATTTAACCCCTTCCTTGCCCCCTAGTGTTTACCCCTCCCCTGCCAGTCACATTTATACAGTAATCAGTGCATATTTATAGCACTGTTCGCTGTATAAATGTGAATGGTCCCAAAAATGTGTCAAAAGTGTCCGATGTGTCTGCCGTAATATCGCAGTCGTGACAAAAATCGCAGATCGCCGCCATTACTAGTAAAAAAATATTTTTTTATTAAAAAAAGTAATAATTCTGGGGGCGTGGCTTGGCGCGCGATGCAGACGGCAGCGGTGTGAAGGAGCTCCGTCTACCCGTGGGACCCGAGAGTTTAAAACGGCCGGAATATGGACGATTATGTCCTTACAACTTAAGAGGGGAACTCACAGCCGCTCACTGTGTTCTCTGAGCACACCAAAGAAAAAGCTCACCCCCACGAACCTCAACAAATTTAGTTACAGTGGCGGCAGCAGCAAGGCCTCCAAGATGGCGCCACCACTTGTGGAGGAAGTCAGTGATGAGGACGAACTTTCACTCCCTGCTTTAGAGGACTCCTCCAAAGGTACTGCCTCTACAGATAGGCCCCTAACCTATGCGGCTATGACTGACATAGCCGCGGATATTAAGAACTTTTTTGCGATGGCCATCACGGACATAAAGTCAGAGCTGCTGCGGCTCTCGGAGCAGATGGCGGTGAACGAGCGGGCGGGTAAGAAGAGAGATAGGGCCCTGTTCAGGATAGACAACATTACCACCACCCACTCTCAACATATGATCACCATGAATAGACAAATTGAAGACCTGGACAACAGGGGCCGCAGGCATAACATTATGGTGAGGGGGGTCCCAGAACTAGCAACCCAGGAGCAGGTGAGACCGACCTTGACCGCCATTTTCAATAGCCTGTTAGATAGGCCGGAACAGTCCCCGATCGAATTTGACAGTGCGCACAGGGCGCTTAGACCTAGAGCCCCGGAGGATAACCCACCGAGAGACATTATTTGCTGTCTGCCCAACTTCTCCCTGAAAGAGGAAATTCTGCAGAAGGCGAGAAATGCAGATCGGATCCAACATGGCGACTCTGAGATCCAGTTGTTTCAAGATATCTCTCCCATCACCCTAAAGAATAGGAGAGCCCTCAAGCCACTACTAGCTGTTCTCCGGGAGAAGGAGATTACCTACAGGTGGAAATTCCCCTTTGCTCTGCAGGCTACTTACATGGGGAAACAACACATGCTTAGAGTTCCAGAAGACGTCCCGTCCTTTTGTGAGGCCTTACAGATTGTGCCTGTGGATTTGCCTGAGTGGTATGAGGAGTTTCGCCTACCGCCTCTCATCAACAACCCCCAACACTCGCCCGGCCCGGCGTCTGCATTTTCTCCGCTCCAACAGAAGAACCAACGCAACTATCCTGGCAGACGTTACAATGGCTCTCCAGCACCCTCAAAGAACTCCAAAAGCCCTAGAATGAAAGGAGCACAACGTATGTGATGAACCCGGCCTTCGTTCCCCGTTGTTTGTTTTACAGACTGCGGGCTGGGGGTCATCACTATCATTGTGAAGTGTGTGGCCTAGCCTCCCCCTTGTTTTGAGTTTTTTTTTTTTTTTTTTTTTGTTTTTCTGTTTTTGCATTGGAGCCCCGCTGCTCACATGTTCTGCACAGTTTAGCTTCAGTCCCCTCTCTACTACTGATGGTCAATGAGGTTGGACAAAGGAATTGTGAAGTAGAGAATTGTGTCCCAGGCCATCCTCCGTCCATACTCTTAAAATACTGAAATGTGGACTTCCATATTTGCAAGCTAGATGGCGCTCTGTTCTCAGTGAAGCTTCTACTGACTATGTCCTTTCAGCTTCTCAAGCACAAAACCTTGTTTCACGACAGCGAACCTGGAACAATTTTTTATTTTATTTTTTTTTATTTATTTTTTTATTCCCCTTTTTTCTTTTTTGTTCTTATGCCGGACACCATTGCCTCTCTTCCTCCCTCTAGGTTTAAGTCAATACACTTGTTGTTTACTCTTAGGTCTATGGCTCATCCCAAGGTCTCCGGTTCAGAAGTCTGAAATTTTTGTCACACCTGGACCTCTGCTTCTACCGCCCGTTTGAATACTTCTGTCCTGCCCATTTACTGTGATGATGGGACTTGTCCCTACCTCCTACTCTGATGAACTGTGAGTACTGTGTCGCCTTACGCAGCTGAATATCCTTGTCCCGCTATTTTTTTTTTTTGCTCTAGTGACCAGTGGAGACGGATCTTGGATTCGCTCACTGTTCACAGAGGTCTTTTTGAGCCATGGCCGGGAAGTTCAGATGTCTCCGTCTGTTTGTTTCTAAATGGTTTTATGTTTTTTGTTCTGTTACTTGATTTAAACACACATTTATTAGCAAGGGTTGCTGTTATTACCATGCTTTAAGAACTGTGCTATGAGATGTAAGTTTACATGCATGTTTCATGCCTTCCTACCCGTGATGTTCTCATGGAGGAACGCTGCCTGACCTTAGTCCCCTCCCACTATATGCTTATTTTTGTACTCCATTCTAAGTGTTCAGGCCCAGAATCGTGATGACTTTACATGCAAATCACTCCCGGGTTCCAGGGTCTACCTCATCCCGAGACTAGCCACTCCTCAGCCCCTTAGGTAGGGCTTAGGGACTGCTCACCTTACTCATTTTACTTTGTCTGTTCTTATCCTTTCCCTCCCTCTCTCTTCTTTTCCCGTCCTTCCCCTCTTCCCCCCTCCTTTCTCTTGACCTTCCCTCATCCATCCTCATCACTGATCCCACCTTCCACTTTTATCTGCACTTAGTTACAGGTTTAGTCACTATGGCTTACGCATTCTTAGGAAAATCACCCACTGTCATCTCACACAACATTGAATGTTCCCGAAAAAAGGTCAAAACTACTTAAAGAACTTAGGAAAACCCGCCCCTCCATAGTCTTCCTTCAGGAAACCCATTTCAAGGGACAGAACATACCAAAACTAACAGATAATATCTTTACCAAAGCCTACCATCTTGCTTAACAGAGATTCACCTTTTGTACTACAGCATCAACTTCTAGACCCAGATGGCCGCTACATTTTCTTGAAGGGCACTGGGAGGGTTCGCCGGTTACCTTGGCCAATGTTTATTTTCCAAACATAGGACATATCACCTTTTGCCGTAAAATCATTGACGACCTCACTTGGTTTGCGGAGGGTTGTATAGTTTTGGGTGGGGACTTCAACATCCCTCTCTCCCCATTGAAAGATACCTCAACAGGCTCAACTCACATCTCCTACAGGATACTGAAAAGTATCAAAACCATGCTCCAATCCCTGACCCTGGTCGACTCGTGGAGGGCTACACACCCCTCAGAGTGGGATTTCACTTTTTTCTCCACTCCACACAAAAGGTACTCCCGTATCGACTTGCTCTTTATCTCCCAGAGGGACTTAGGCAACATCCTTAGGGCCGACATAGGCATTATTTCCCTCTCCGACCATGCCCCCACAGCCCTCTCCCTACGATTCGGTGCTCCTACGTGTGCCCCCTTCAACTGGAAACTTAACGCATCACTTCTCACCGACCAGACAATTAAAGATGACATACACCAGACACTCACGTCGTTCTTTGCGAACAACCAGGCTGGTGACACAAACCCTCTCAATAACTGGGAGGCGCACAAGTGTGTGGTCAGGGGAGAATTGATGAAATGGGGCGCCAGGAAGAAAAGGGAACGAGAAAAGGAAATAATGAACTTGTCACTTCGAATTGCTAGACTAGAGACATTGCACAAGCAATCTCTCTCGTAAAAAGCAGAAGAAGAGCTAGCTGAGTGTAGATCGGCCCTGAAACGGATACTAGACCTAAAAATCAAAAAATCACTTTTTTTCAAGAAAAATGTTTTTTTTTATGAGCAGGGGGATAAAAGCGGCAGGCTATTGGCCAGGGCCCTCAGGGATGCCCAATCATCTCACCACGTCCAGGCCATCAGGGATAAAGAGGGGGCACTCTGTTATGACAATGAGAAGATAGCCAAACTTTTTTCCAAATTCTATGATAGACTCTATAACCTTCCTGATCAGCATAGACCTCACCATGTTACAGGTTCTAAAGGGGACATGATCCAGAACTTCCTCAGAGACTCCGCACTCCCCACCCTCCCCCATGAGGACGCCTCCACACTGGAAGAACCCATAAACTTGTCAGAAATACAGACGGCCATCAAAGACCTAAAAACCGGAAAAAGCCCGGGCCCGGATGGGTTCACGTCCCAATACTACAAGACCTACTCAAACATTCTCTGCAAACCACTCATGTCATCTTTTAATTATTTGTCAGGCAACAAACACAACTCCAGCCCCTTCCTCATGGCCCACATTACAGTAGTGCCCAAACCCGACAAAGACCTGACTGACTGCGCGAGTTTCAGACCCATTTCGCTCTTAAATATCGACTTAAAACTACTAGCTAAAATCCTGGCCAATAGATTAAAACCCTTCCTTACCAAAATGATCGGCCCTGAACAGGTAGGCTTCATGCCAGGGTGGGAAGCTCGGGATAACATAACGAAAGCTCTTAATCTGATCCATTTTGCCCAGGACTCAACGTCTGATGGGATGTTACTTTCTACCGATGCCGAAAAGGCGTTCGATAGGATCTCCTGGGAATACATGTTCTCGATCTGCACTCATATTGGACTAAGGGGAGGAATGTTATCCTGGATATCAGCCCTCTACGAATGTCCTCAGGCCAGAATTAAGGTTAATAACATACTATCTGAACCCATAACTATTAGGAATGGGACACGCCAGGGCTGCCCCCTTTCCCCGATCCTTTTCATCCTCTCATTAGAACCACTGATTAGGACTATCAATCTATCCCCGGAGGTCCATGGGTTCCAGGTGGGTGGGAGGGACTATAAAGTAGCCGCTTATGCTCCTCACCAAACCCTTTTTCTCCATCCCCAGCCTGCAATTTTTTTTTGAAACCTTCAGTTATATCTCTAACTTCAAAATTAATAAATCAAAGTCCGAAGCCCTTCATCTGACACTGACTCCTAGCCAACTTGACCTTCTAAAATCCAATCACTCATTCAAGTGGGTCCCCTCCGCATTGAAGTATTGAAGTATCTGGGCGTTCGCCTAACCAGTCGTCTTAACATGATGTTTCAAGCTAACTATACACCAATGCTAAAGTCCATTACTGATGACCTTCACAAATGGACATCCAAAACGTTTTCCTGGTTCGGCCGAGCCTCGATTTTAAAGATGACGGTTCTCCCGAGACTTTTGTATATATTCAATGCCCTCCCCATTAGCGTACCGGAATCATTTTTCACTTCCCTCCTGAAAATACAGAGACGTTTTCTGTGGGCAGGCAAAAACCCCAGAATTAACATCAAACTCCTTACCCTCCTCAAATGTAGAGGCGGAATAGGCTTACCTGATTACAAAAAATATCATCAAGCATCCCACATAACGAGAATAATAGATTGGCATTGCCATAGTGAGGAAAAGGATTGGGTTAACCTAGAACAAAGTATGTGCCCTCACCGCTTAGGGCTCCTCCCTTGGTCTCTGTTCTCCCGATCAACTAAACTGATTACACACCCTCTGATAACGAACACATTGCAAGTATGGCACAAAGTGGTAGTTAAACATAAAATTGCGACGATACCAAGTCCCCTGACGCCAATCTTTGATAACCTGGACCTCGCCCCGGGTACACAGGGTAAAAAGATCCCAGATCTGCGGGCTATTGACTGTGTGTCTGGGTCTGGAGTTAAATCTTATGAGACACTGCGATCTGAGTATGGGGACTCCCTTCCAGGGTTTTGGTTTTATCTCTAACTGAGGGTCCTCTTGGTGAATTCTAAATCTAAATCTGCCTTTTATCGCCCACTGACACCATTGGAAAAGCTATGTCGCGATAGATCTCTGGTCCCCCATGCTACCTCTCTGGCTTACTCGTGGCTGTTAAGTCCTACTAACATGGATACAAACAAACATAAATTGAAATGGGAAAGGGACCTGGGTATTCCAATGGAAGAGGCTCAATGGGAAAAGGCCTGCATTATGGCCCACAAATGCTCCCTCAGCTCCAGACACCAAGAGATCTCCTACAAGATCCTCACCCAATGGTACATTACGCCACAGCGGACCAAGCAGTGGTCCGGTAATGTCTCAGACGCTTGTTGGCGTTGCGGTACCGGTGTGGGCTAGTTTTTGCACATTTGGTGGGAATGTGCCCCCATTGCTAAATTTTGGCAGGAGGTCGTTAGGTGGATCAGGCACATCACAGAAACAACAATAGCACTTGATGCAGCCGCGTGCCTAATTCACATCAATCATCTTCCGATTCGTAAATACAAAAAAACCTTACGAGACACTTACTTAATGCCGCCAAAACCCTTATTCCCCTTTACTGGAAATCTACGCGGACACCAGGGATCCGAGACTGGTTGGACAGGGTGTCCCTCATCTACAAAATGGAGGAGATCCTGGCAATGAAAAATGAAAACAGCTCCCCTTTAACGAGCTATGGCAACCATGGCTTATCTTTACATATTCTGGTGAATACTTGACATTGTGTAAATGAACTTTCTGTAATGCCTAATATTTCCTGACTGCCTGTCCACGGTGAATTATAAATTTTGCTAGGCCTTCTCTTGTCACTGTTATGACGTGTATGCCCAGACCTGTAACCTGTTCCTTCTTGCAATATACAAATACTGTTTCTCCCCACCTCCCCTCCCACGGTCCCTCCCTCCCTCTCCCCTCCCCCCCACTTTCTTTTTCCTTCCGTCGTTGTTATTTAGCCCCTTATTTTTGTCCTTTCCCTCTTCATTTTGTTCCACTTCAACTGTGTACTTATATTTGACAGTTATTGTTTTTCGAACTGGTATTATGACTTACCATGGTTTGACATGTTTTTTTTTTCCTTTTTTTTATGTACTCTAGACTGTTCTTATTTTATAACAGATATGTCCTTATGCTGTTTTATCTGTTCTTGCTACTCAATAAAAATTTGATTGAGAAAAAAAAAAAAGTAATAATTCTATCCCCTATTTTGTAGGCGTTATAACGTTTGCGCAAACCAATTACTATACGCTTATTGCGATTTTTTTACCATAAATATGTAGAAGAATACGTATCGGACTAAACTGAAAAAAAATAGTTTTTTCTTTTTTTTTTTAAATAGGATATTTATTATAGCAAAAAGTAAAAAATATTGTGTTTTTTTTTCAAAATTGTCGCTCTATTTTTGTTTATAGCGCAAAAAATAAAAACCACACAGGTGATTTAAATACCACCAAATGAAAGCTCTATTTGTGGGGGAAAAAAGGACGTCAATTTTGTTTGGGAGTCACGTGCGCAATTGTCATTCAAAGCGTGACAGTGCCGAAAACTGAAATTTCGCCTGGTCAGGAAGGGGGTATATGTGCCAATAAGCAAGTGGTTAAGATCCTGGGGTGCTAGACCTGTGATGGAGAACCTTGGCACCCTAGATGTTTTGGAACTACATTTCCCATGATGCTGAACTACACTGCAGAGTGCATGAGCATCATGGGAAATGTAGTTCCAAAACATCTGGGGTGCCAAGGTTCACCATCACTGTCTAGACAGTACCTTAGTATGCAGGTACCTGGAGACACCACTAACCCAAGATCAGGATAATATTCCTTTGACTGGCCAAAGGTTCACTTTCAGCAAATGTTGTACCCTTATTTGTGACATTGAACACTTGTTTTCTACACTAACTAATCTTGAGCTTCTTTCGTCCCATTTCTCTTTAAGCATGACCTTACTAATTAAACTGTAATAAGGCTAAAAGATACCCATTAATGTTATTTCCTCTTACCAATGCAGACGGTATTTTCATCATTTTGTGCACAGCCCTGTTCTGCAATGTTGAGTCAATGTTATTCCACGTTTATTGACCCCAAGCATCCCTTTTAAATTATCTCTAAAGCAGACTTATTGGACGCTATTCATTTGGTGAGCAATTCATTAATTGCGCAACGGCTACTTGGAACATGAATGGCGTATTAGGCTTTTGAAGCGACTCACCCTTTGAAAGATATTTGTCAATTGCGTTGTGTTTGATGAAATAATCTCATCAAGTAAATATTTGTTGTTGGATGTTACCAGCAATGATTAAAGTTGACCAGACTTTTTACATTTGTCCTTTAGATGTGAAATAAATGTAAATAATGAGGGGTGAATATTCTGGGTTCTGTAAAGTTGTAACTAGAACTGATTGCAAAAATGGCGTTGTTTTATCTGTGCTCTATGTATCCATCAAAATAGTCAAAGTTTATGTATATAGGGTCACAGCACTTAGTGAATGCTTTGATATTTTTCTTATAATTTACTAATGGTGGTACATTATCTCATATATTAGAAGATGGTCCCACCATATTTGACCACCATGTTGTGACTTTGGAATTATACAAGCTAGAGTTTTCTGTCTATAATTAACCACCGCAGTTATGCATCGAGTTTTGCCTACAGAACCCCACTCACTCTCCCAATAGTTGCCTGATTTTTATTTATTTTTACAATATTATTACGAGGCTGAGAGAAGCACACAAAGTAAGGTAACACCAACAACTCTAAGGTACCCAGGAGCAGAATTTAGAATTACAGTAGGCAGATCTCACTGGTGGAGTATTCAAGACATACAAGAAATCAAGGGATAACTCAGTCTTTTAGGCTCTACCTATGATGAAAATGTGTAGAAGGACTGATTCTTTAACAATGTTTTTCTGCAATATAAACAAATACCTAATGCCCCGTACACACGTGTGGGATTTCCGACTGGAAAAGTTTCCGTTGGAAATCCAGAGGGAAAAGCCGAGAACCTGCTCGGTCAGTCTTTCCCCCTACACATGAGAGGTTTTCCCGACAGGAAAACTGCGATGGAGCTTTGGTCGGGATTGCTCCATCGCAGTTTTTCCCATAGGAAATCTGGCAAAAGGGCAAAAGTCTGCCAGTTTTCCCGGCAGGAAAAAAGAGAGCTGGTTCTCTTTTTTTGACCGGCGGTTTTTGGGCACTTTTCCCGTCTGAAAAACTGCGAGGAGCATACATTTGGCCGGCATTCCCGACCAAAAGTTCTCCTCGCGGTTTTCCCATCAGGGAAACCGGCCATGTGTAGGAGGCTTAATCCTCAGTACGAATAAAAGAAACATCCTTTAACAGCAATAAAATGTATTTAAAAAACACTTGAAAGCTTTTTAAATAACTTCTATTGGACAGCTCTTTGAGCACCATGTCTAATATGATTTTTAAATTATTTTTTGCCAATTTTTTATATAAGGCAGGTTGCTAGGCCTTTTCTCAACCCTCCCAAATTGCTGGATGTGGAACCAGCATGCAGAATGTAATATACATGTGCAGAAGTTGTACATGCTGTATGTACTGGGCCCAATTATAGACAAGTTGTGACTAACCTAGTCAACCTCAACCTTTTTTCAGCCAAGGCACTCTTTAAAATGATTTACAATCTTGGGGCATCCTATTCTAAAATGTAAAAAACAAAACTAATTGTTTTACATAATGCAGTAGGACACCCAACATTAATAATACTACTACTAAAAATAATAATAATTAATAATAATAATAATAATGCACCCAATAGGGATGAGCCGAACACCCCCGCGTTCGGTTCGCACCAGAACCGTCGAACAGACCGACCGTTTGTGCGTACATTTAGAACCCCATTGAAGTCTATGGGACACGAACATTCAAATTCAAAAATGCTCATTTTAAAGACCAATATTCAAGTTATTGTTGCAAAACGTCATTGAGAACCCGGCTCTTGTCCCAGGAAACATGTATCAATGGAAAAAAGTTTAAAAAAAACATTGTTTTTTCAGGAGCAGGACTCCTGAAAAAATTACCGTTTTTAAAACTTTTTTTTCCATTGATACATGTTCCCTCGGGCAAGACCCGGGTTCTAAAAGACGTTTTCACAGGCAAACTATAGACACCCAGCAGGTACAATATTTAAAGGAATTTTTTTTTTTTTTTTTAAGTTAAGCATCATTAAAATCACTGCTCCAAGAGCAGTAATTTTAATGATGCTTAAATAAAAAAATTAAAAAAATCCTTTAAATATTGTACCTGCTGGGTGTCTATACCTGTGATAACGTCTTTAAATAGCACAATCACCTGCCTACCAGTAAATTAGGAAGAACTGATCTATCTAAGCTATACAGTGTATAAATATATGTACAACTCCTAGGGATGTATATATATATCCTCTACACACTGTAAATTAAGCTAAACTGACTAGCCTGCCTGCCTGCTCTATCTAGCTATCTAAAAAGACAATCTCTCTGTCTCTCTGACTGCTCTCATGAACAAGCCGGAACACACTACACGAGGCCCCCCAGAAGGCGGCCTTACATAGTGTGGGGCGTGTGCTAAAGCCCTGAGCCATAATTGGCCAAAGCCACCCAGGCTTTGGCCAATTATGGCTCTTCGTTTTTTTGCGCGCTGTGATTGGCTAAGCATGCGGGACATACAGCATGTTTGGCCAATCATCAGCGCGCAATGCCGCAGTGAATTATGGGCCATTTTGCATCACTCGAATTTGGCACGAACAACCGCTTTTGTTCGAATTTCGTCGACGTACGAACAGACAATGTTCGAGTCGAACATAAGTTCGTATCGAACGCAAAGCTCATCCCTAGCACCCAATATTGGAAGCAAATACACCTCTTTGACACTGGTACTGACTTGTATTCCAGTTCCCGTTATTCTGTTTCTCTTTTCCCTCCGTTTTCCTCCCTATGACCTCAGTGCTGAGGGGGACAAATAAGAAAAACCTCATGCACCCATTGTCTTCATGCACCCATGCCAGCAACTGGCTCGCATGGTGTACAAGGTTGTAATGCTGCACAACACCTGTGACTAAAAATCCGGCTTGATCAATCTGCCATTTTTCCATGCATGTTCCCTTGAGTGACTGCTGATATGATTGGTGGAGTGAGGTGGCGACATCATATTTCCAGGATTTGAGCCAATCACTTTCAAGTTCTTTGACTTCTCACTTTAAAGCCACGTACACACCAGCAAATATATCTGTTCAAATCGGTCGGACAGACCGATTTGAACAGATCTGTCTGCTGGCCGTTTTGGTTTGATCGCTGTACACATGATCAAACCAAAATCCCCGCCAGCAGACAGCGCGGTGATGTGGCGGTGACGTTGACGCTGCCACGTCACCGCACCAGGAAGTAAATTACTTCCGCGCATGCATCGAATCCATTCGACACATGTGCGAGAAGATATGTCTGCTGGTTAGCGTACTAACCAGCAGACATGTCGGGCGGATGGATTCCCAGCCGACAGATTTTAAAGCATGCTTTAAAATCTGTCGGCTGGCCAAATCCGTCTGCTCGCCCGTACACATGATCGAATCTGTCTGCTGGGACGGTCTGGCAGACCGTTTCCAGCAGATAGATTTGATCGTGTGTACGCAGCCTAAGAGTCATACCATTCTGGTAAGCCTTTGACTTGGGTACTGGTGTGGGAGAACGGAGTGTGTTGTTTTGTATACTTGGAGGAGTTGTTTTTTATACACTATATGAACATTATTTTGTTCACAATTCACTGTGGCGTTTTTGTTTGCATGAATATTTTACTATAGACACACATACTGGACTGATATTAATTTCTCATTGTTTTATGATCACTGTACTTGAGTTTGGGTTTAGTTGACCCATCTGCCATCCCGTTGACAATTTGTGGGCAATATAAGCCATTTTTCCAAGGCAGCCTTAAGGAACCCAGAAGGCAGTGGCACCCTGGTTGAAAAAGGCTGCATTAACCTACTTTGGAGTGTGAGAGGAAACCCAGACAACCATTTAACTCCTAGATGGTGTCCGTGCCGAGATTTGAACCAAGGACTCCATGGTGCAAGGAAGAATGGGCAACAACTAAACCACTGAGTCATCCCACTCAATGGCCAATACTACAAGTTTTTGTATTGTGAACCAATACTTGACAAATAATTGATAACAAAAATTTACTACACAACATTTTAGAAATAGTATAGGGATGACCCCGATTTTTGAGTTGAACATAAGTACGACTCGAACATCTGGTGGTCGCCTGTTTGCTGAATAGCGAACAATTTGCGGTGTTCTTTGCAAATTCGAAAACCATGGAACATCCTTTAAAAGTCTATGGGAGAAATCAAAAGTTAGGGAGCAGTGATTTTAATAATGCTTAAATTGAAACAATAAAAGTGAACTATTCCTTTAAATGTTGTGCCTCTTTTCCTGCGGCCTGCCATGTTGTGTGCTCAGATAAGGGATTTTTTGGGGGGACCCAACACAATTTCTTTCTTAAATATTGGTTCGGGGTTCCCCTTAAAATCCATACTAGACCTGAAGGACTGGTATGGAATTCGGAGGGGGGGGGGGGGGGGGCTGCCAGAAGAAAAAAAGTCCAATGATGGATGACAGCACTGGATAATTTCAATGTGACTTCTGAAAGTATAAGTGAAACCCTCCACCGGTGATGATGCAGGCTTACCAGAAACTGTGGACTCAAACAAACATACGTTTTGTGAGTCAAGCAGGCTTAAAACTGAAGGGTATCTCAGGGGTCTCTCCAGGAATAGAGGGCCAAACGCTAGTATCCCATCTGATGTGATGACCTAAATAGCTTGCAAGTATGGAACTGGTTCTCCAAGATGTTTTTGGTCAGGGATAGAGTAGAGGAAAAAAGGGAAGCAACATAGCATAATACTGTAATAAAAACGGATCCTTTAAAATGCAAGTGCACTTATAATTGAACGTAGAGGACAGCGCATATAAGAATACTGTTGGCGGCAGTGGAGTCTACCCGACGCGTTTCGTGTAAAACACACGTCTTCTGGGGCCAATATTGGCTGTTCAAATCAATCAGTGCAATTACACTAACAGCATAAGACTACTACTTTTTTTTTTTTATGTGATCTTTTTCTGGAGTAATACGTTTTTTGAATGTTATGAATATACATTGTATCAGATATGGTAAAAGATAACTGTGCCATTAATGTACAGTATATGGCAATATTTCCAGCACTGTATTTTCCATGTCAATGACAACCAAACTACTTTTTAAAGGCTAAATGTTACTGTTTCATCACCTGTGGAGAGATATTCACTTATTCAATGATTGAAGTGGATATGGGGAGATGACCCCTCGAATCCCTTGAATAATGAATGACGCCATTCTCAATAAAAGCAAAGGTGTGTGAATCGAAAAGACTTGTTGACCAGAATTAGAAATTGTGATGCTTAGCTGGAAGTACTTTAATCCAAATCACTTTCCCCAAACAACAGCTTTTAAAGTTCTTTCAGAAAATAAATATTGAAATAAGGCCAATCACTTTTGAATGTACAGAACATTTTTTTTTCCTGATTATCTTAATGGAGCATGAGTTTCTTTATAATTGTAATTCCTGCTCCAACATTTACCTGAAGGCTGTGAATAACAAGTTGCGATCCTGCAATCTCACATAGAGGAAAAAGAGCTTGGTCCGCAACCTGCCTTCCTCACTTCATTATAAAGTATTGTTATAACTGTCCTGAGCTCCACAGGCAGGGGGAAGCGAGAGTCTACAATGGTCAGTGTGGAGGAGTCAATTTACATATATTTTATACAGTTCAATTGCGAATAGGTGATTGCTTTCTTTATTCTTAAATACTTACTTACAGCTAGAGAAGAGAATTTAAGAGGAAACCGACTGGTGTTGCACAGGATTTCATGAAAACTCCAGGAAAAGACGAATAATAATATATGTACAATACAGATAATGGTTAAAGTAGATCAAAACTTTTATGGGTGGCATTACGTTTGCAAAAAGCACCATGCATCATAAAAATAAAACATCCTTGATTTAAATTTTTATAAAATATTGCTTTGAATTTTTTTCTCAGCACTGCTGATCTCCTTTAACGTTTCACAAAAAGTCACCGTGTGAAGCAAAAACGTTGTTTAAAACGAAGTTTTTCAACCCGCGCATGCCCAGAAGCTAGTTATGAAGCGATCTTCAATGGAAAAGAGTGGTGAACGTAACCTCGCTTTTTGTGAAAAAGCTATGGTGTGTATGCAACATCGTCTTTGAAAAGTGACGTTTCAAAACCTTTCGTTTTTTACTTCACAGAAAACTTCGTTTTTTTTTCATCACAAAAAATGATCGTGTGTACGCGGCATTAGGGGGTCATTTACTAAAGGCAAATCCACTTTGCACTGAAAGTGCACTTGTAGTGCAAAGTGGATTTGCCTTTAATAAATAACGCTGATGTGTCATGTACAGGTGAGACCAGACTGTGTGGACTTCAAAGAGAGAACCAAAAATGCATGTAAAGTAAGGTGACCAGATTTTTAAAATGAAATCCGGGTACATTTTTTTTTCTTTACTAGTTATGGCAACAATCAGCCACTCTCAGCCCGTCGCCGCCCGTCTCACAGCCTTTCAAGTCTTAGGCCTCGTACACACTATCAAATCTGTCTGTTCAAATCGGTCGGACCGACCGATTTGAACAGATCTGTCTGCTGGCATTTTGGTTTACACGCGTGTACATACGAGCAAACCAAAATCCTCGCCAGCAGACAGCGCGCTGACGTGTCGGTGACGTGGCGGTGACGTTGACGCCGCCACGTCACCGCACCAGGAAGTAAAACACTTCCGCGCATGCGTCGAAATCATTTGGCGCGTGTGCGAGAAGACATGTCTGCTGGTTAGCATACTAACCAGAAGACATGTCGGGCGGACGGGTTCCCAGCCGACAGATTTCAATGCATGCTTTGAAATCTGTCGGGTGGCCAAATCCGTCTGTTTGCCCGTACACACGATCGAATCTGTCTGCTGAAACGGTCTAGCAGACCGTTTCCAGCAGACAGATTTGATCGTGTGTACGAGGCCTTACTCTTCGGCCCCGGCTACTACTGGATGGGGAGCGGAGGAAGATCACTTTGCCAGGGAAGGCAAGGAGATAGGCAGATGGCCAGGATTTGAGCCAAGGCAAAAAAAATGCGAGCAAAGCTGAATGGGCATGCGCCCAAAACTGCAGAAATATTCCCTCCGCTCTGACCGACACATGATCCTCAGAAAGGGGCACAGATAATGGGAAAAATACAACCTCCCCAACCCCGAACAATCTGCACTGACTGTCTTTGAAATTGCCCCTGCCCCCTATTAAATCCAATCTGGGGACAAAACCAGGGACAGACTTGGTCTGGGGACAGTGTCCTCAATCAGGGGACTGTCCCCTGAAACTGGGGATGTCTGGTCACCCTAATGAAAAGTGAATAATAATTTATTAAAGAAAGTGAATATAAATAAACACACCACCAATCACAAACTTTATACAATTCGGGCCAGATCCATGTAATACGCCGATGTGGCTTACAGCGGCGTAGTGTAAATGGGATACGCCGCGCGGGCGTCCCATCTTTGTGGATCCGGCCCTAAATCCTCAACAAGACAGTGACCCAAAAACAGCAACAGACAAAGAAGCGAGAACACTAGAAGGGGTATAACAGAATCATAAACGTTAGCTAAGCCAAAGTCATACACAGGGAATAGGCAGATGGGGGAAAGGACAGTATAGAAGATGGAGAAGGTGAATGGGCTCAGGATACAGAGCAGGAATGCCAGGTAACAGGAACACAGGAGGAACAGGACCAGGGTAGGCTTGGGATCGGGATCGGGTACAGGCTCAGAATCAGGCATGGGTTCAGGATAACAGGCTCGCAGGTCAGGGCACAAGGATGATACCAAGGCAACTTGTGTGTGTGTGAGTTGCCAGGTATTTATACACATCTCCTGCAATCAGGCTCAGGTGAAGCCTGACCGCAGGAGATCATGTTGGCTCCACACTGCCGGACAACACCCGCTGGTGGCCTTCGGTACTACGGCCCATGGATCCAACAGTGCCACCAGCAGGTGAAATCCTTTTTTACAGATCCTGGCTGTAAGAAGACACCTGCTGGTGGACACTGGTACTGTGATCCACAGGAACAACAGCGCCATCAATGGGTGAACCCTTTCCTGACAAATGACTTCTGCTCTGACTATGAACATTACTGTATTGTGATGTTCTCCACACCTTCTAGCAAATACAAATTTGGAAAATGCAGATCTGACAGATCATTACTGTTTACCAAAGGCAGATTAGTCCAAGAGGAACTCCGCTTCTCATATTGTTCTTTGTCACATTGACTTGAGTAAAACATTATTTGTGCTTCTCAATAAAGCCACCCACACAGCAGTTGCAGAGTACAGAACACAACAGCTTTCGTTCTTCTTGAAAAGTAAATGAGATGCTGAAAAACACAAAACTGAAATCAAAAGTCGTTCAGCTTTCGGAGCCATCCTTGCCCCTTAAAATTAGCCAATCTTGTGTTACAACTGCACTCGTATTGTCAAACAGGTATTTATATGTGGTTTATGATGATTAAAATTTGATTTACTACCAGTGGATCAATGTAATCACAAGCCTGAATGGTGATTCCGAGGAGATGGAATCGAGCTACAGCGTGCTGTTTCTATTTGTGCTTCTTAGTCATTATCTGAGATTCATATAGAAGATATTTTTATTAATGTTCTCGTGACTGTAAGGCTTGCAGCGGGAGCCATAGCTTTCATTCTTTACTTTTGTATCATATTTGATGTGATGCACAATTGTGGGACCATTTTACTCCTCGAAGACTGTTTTTCACATTGCTTGTCATGTTCGAATGCCACTTCTATTTGTACAGCAATACATTAAAGTCTTGTTTTATACAAATCACAAGATGGCATATGGATTTTTTTTTCCCCATCACATTCACAGAAAAGTCAAATGATCAGAGCAGAAGATATCTGAAATTAAGTTGGTACAGCAGGGGGAGTGGGTGGGAGGAGAACTTTCTACACACAGTTGGCTTCCTGTCCAGTAATCCCAAACTATAGTGCTAGTAAAGAGACAAACCCAGGAACATTTACCTGCATGGATCTGTCGAGATCTTGTGTACATTTATTAGCAGTATGTTGGTAATTATAAACCAGCAAATGTCATAAACTACATGGCTAAGTTTGAGGACATCTGAGTTTGGGCATTGATATGGAGTTGACCCCTATTTGCAGCTATAACAGGCTATAGTCTTCTGGGAAAGCTGTTCACAAGAATTCGGAATGTGTCTGTTTGGATTTGTGCCATATTGATTTTGGATGAGAAGACTTGACTCTCAATTGTCCTTTCAATTCATCCCAAAGGTGTTCTGTAGGGTTGAGGTCAGGGCTCCGTACAGGCCACTTGACCTTCCTCCACACCAAACTTATCAAACCATGTCTTTATGGACTTGTGCACTGGGGCACATTCATACCAGAACAGAAAAAATATATTCCTCAAACCACAAGGTTAGAAGTGCAAAATTCTCTAAAATGTCTTCGTATGCTGTACTTGGGGAAAAAAGTGTGGGAACTCTCACCCAAGATCAACTCTCCCACCAAAAAAAAAAAAGATACGCTTATATGCATATATATTTCACAGAAAATACTGGTGCTGGCTGGCTTGGCTTGGCTGGTCTCGGTACTGGCCTGACTGGTCTCGTGCTGGCCTGGCTAGTCTCAGGGTGCTGGCTGGCTGGCTGGCTAGGCTCAGGGTACTTGGTACTGGCCTGGCTGGTCTCAGAGTGCTGGCGTGGCTGGTCTCAGTGCTGGCCTGGCTGGACTCAGGGTGCTGGCTGGCTGGCTGGCCTCAGGGTGCTGGATGGCTGGTCAATCCATATATATATGAATATATATTATAGCGGGGTACAAAAAGGTATTTTTTTACAACTCACTGAGTGCGCCAGTGTTAGTGTGACAGTGTGAGGAGAGGAGACGCGGGCTCACCCTAGCGTTGCTTTGTAACTCCGCCTTCACATAATGTCACACGCAACCGGCCACGTACTGAAGGACCGGTGGCAGACAAGGTCCGAGCCTGCAGGAGGAGCTCCAAGTCTGCTCGGCTCAGTTTGCCTGCCCCTGACAGTGACTCAAGTCGAGTCCTTCACTATGCGACGATGCTGGGCATCGCCGCTTAGTGAAGGATCGGCTCAGGCGGCTTGGCTCGAGGCTGCTCTAGTCCTGGAAAGGGAACGGCTTTCCTGCTGTGAAAAAGTTACAGAAGTGTAAGCTGAGGCTGTCTGAGAGGATAGCTGGAGCGTGACTAAGTATACTGGGCTCTGCTTATACTGAGAGTAACTGAGGCATTGTGAGTACTGAGTACTGTGAGTAACTGGGGCATTATACAGTATGTGAGTTTTGTGAGAAAAGCAGGGAGCTGTGGTGGCTCAACGTGATTGGCACTGCGCTAACAAGCCGTTCACCTCTGCAGCCAAGGGTTCGGATCCCGGTCTCGGCTACATGTGAATTGAGTTTGGTGGTCTCAGCCCTGCTCCCGATGGGTGTGCTATGCAAGGTACGCCTGTGCTTAGTACGCCCACCCCCCCACAAAAACCACCACACTTGCACGCACACGAAATTGGTTTACCACGCACGCACATTGGCCATGCGGTCTCCTAAAAATGAGAGGCGAAGGACCTACGGGGCTGGCTGGGTGGGCTAGACCCCCTCACTCCCTCATAGGGGGAGTTCCCCTGTCCGTTGGGGTCCCATTGGGCCCCAGTCGGGCTCCCAAGTGGAGCAGGTAGTGTGGGGTGAGTGGGAGGCCCCCCCTCACACCCGCCATTGCCACCGGGGGCATGGAGAAGGATGGCGATTGCCTCCGGGGGGAGGGTCTGCCTACTGCCAACTCCTGCAGTCCGGCTCCTCTCTCTCGAGTTCACGCACAAAATACACTTTAAAAAAAAAAAAAAAAGAAACGGGGACTATAAGTAAATATAAAGGGACTTGTGATTGGCTGATGTTTGGTGTCAACTGATACAAGTCCCTGCTTCTTCTTTTGCAAAACAACAACCCACCTGCTTAAAACCCTAATGCCGCGTACAAACGATCAGATTTTCCATCAGAAAAACCTTGGATGGTTTTTCCAATGGAATTCCGCTCAAGCTTGGCTTGCATACATATGGTCACACAAAAGTTCTCTGAATTTTCGTCCGTCAAGAACTACGACGAGCCGAAAAAATTAAGTTCAATGCTTCCATGTGTCTGAATTTTGCATGTCGGAATCGCTACAGACGATCAGATTTTCCGGTAGAAATTGTTTCTGTCAGAAAATTTTAGAACCAGCTCTCAATCTTTTGCTGGCGGAAATTCAGCCAGCAAAAGTCAGATGGAGCATACACAGGATCAGAATTTCTGTTCAAAGGCTCACATCTGACTTTTGCTGTCGGAATTTCCGATCAAGTGTACTGGGCATAAACCTCTGCCACTGTGTTCCCAACTCCTTGCCTGAGACCTTCTTATGTCATCCCTGGCCATTAGCCATTATATTTCAAAGAAAGGAATATCCCCACAAAAGAAATGTAGTTACAGTCACATCACATAGGTATATTATCCGCAGTCACTTGACAGGACTTTGTCAATCACATATAGTGGGCAATCTGCAACAGTCACATGTAAAACACGTAAAGTCACACATAAAAACAGCATGCAAAACTTCAGCCATCTTCCCTTTTCTCAGTCTCTTTCCTTCCCAGGGTCATTAGTACTCACTCAGAGGGCTTAGTGGCTTGCCTTTGACTATCTGTGTCCAGCTCACAACTTTGGTTTTAGTACACTTCTCACAGGTCGTCCAGGGGGATTGACTATTTTCCGAGAACACTTGGTCGGTCCTAAAATCCTTTTGCAACCCGCTCTAGTCACCACCATATGAGGTATATGCATCTGAAGATGCACGCTAGTGACGAAACGTCGGGTGAGTGAAGAACGGTTGACGCGTTGTTGCTTGGACGGAGGAGAGAGCGCCATTTTGTTGTTAGGAAGCCCTGGGCGCTTTCCTTATTTTCATGCTCGTTTATCTTTATTATCATGTGAGTGTTTTTGCACTAATTTTAAAATAAATACTGCCTTTTGCTGGAATGTCTACGCAATCAGATGCCTTCTTTCATTTTCCACACACGTTATCATCAGTTTATTACTGGAATTTTTCTGGCTGTACCCCTGTTGTTAAGTTTTACTTACATCTGGTGGTCTGTGGAAGTAGAATCAGTAGGCAATCGTTTTGCTTAGGCGGGACCATTTGATGATTTGGAGGATTTGCACCTTTACCCCAGAAATATTTTTTATGTGTATTACCCATGCACTGACAGTAAAGCCCTGTACACATGATCGGTCAAACCGATGAGAACGGTCTGGTGGATTTTTCCATCGGTTAACCGATAAAGCTGACGGTTAAAAAAACGATCGTGTCAGAACGCGATGACGTAAAACACCACGATGTGCTGAAAAAAATTAAGTTCAAAGCCTCCAAGCATGTGTCGACTTGATTCTGAGCATGCGTGGATTTTTAACCGATGGACGTGCCTACAGACGATAGTTTTTTCACTATCGGTTAGGTATCCATCAGTTAATTTTAAAACAAGTTTGAATTTTTTTAACCGATGGATAAATAACCGATGGGGGCCCACACACGATCGGTTTGGTCTGATTAAAACTATCCATCAGAGCGTTCTCATCGGTTTGACCGATCGTGTGTACGCGGCATAAGGGTCCGTTTTTTTGGGTGTTGGGGATGGCTTACTCATCTTCTCCACTCATGGTTTTCCCCTTTTTTTGGACTAGATCTGGATCCTATTTGTGTTCTACTTCATGACCTTGGAGTGATTCTTATGAACTTTCTGTATCATATTACCAACCTTTAAAGCACTATACCTGTACCCCTTACTTTTTTATTTATTCTAACCACCATATAAGACAGGATGGCTAAGACTGGCTTTTCTAAATGTAAAGGACTACCTCACCCTGTCCTCCTGCCCTGTCCAGGACCTCCACTTAAATTACTATATCTGCCTAATGGTGGGGTTTCTGGCTCCCATACCCCATTTGTCCCAGGGTCCTCTCAACTTGGTATATATATATATATATATATATATATATATATATATATTTACAGTATCCCACAAATTGAGTACATCCCTCACATTTTTGTGAATATTTTATTACATCTTTTCATGTGAAATGACACTTTGCTACAATGTTGTGTAGTGAGTGTACAGCTTGTATAACAGTGTAAATTTGCTGTCCCCTCAAAATAACTCAACACACAGCCATTAACCACTTCAGCCCCAGAAAATTTGGCTGCTCAATGACCAGGCCATTTTTTGCAATACGACACTGCGTCGCTTTAACTGACAATTGTTCTGTCATGCATCGTTGCACCCAAACAAAATTGACGTCCTTTTTTCCCACAAATGGAGCTTTATTTTGGTGGTATTTGATCACACCTGCGGTTTTTATTTTTGCACTATAAACAAAAAAAGAGCGACAATTTTGGGAAAAAAAACACAATATTTTGTACTTTTTGCTATAATAATTATCCCCTTATTTTTTTTTTTTAAAAAGGAAATTTTTTCCTCAGTTTAGGCCGATATGTATTCTTCCACATATTTTATGAAAAAAAAAAAAAAAAACGCAATAAGCATATATTGATTGGTTTACGCAAAAGTTATAGCGTCTACACAATATATATATATTTTTTACTAGTAATGGTGGTGATCTGTGATTTTTACTAGGACTGCGACATTATGGCGGACAGATCGGATTTTTTTTTACAAATTTTTGGGTCCAATGACAACTATACAGCGATCAGTGCTATAAAAATGCACCAATTACTGTGTAAATGTCACTGGTAGGGAAGAAATTAACGCTAGGGGGTGATCAAGGGGTTAACTGTGTTCCCCTGTGCGTTCTAATTGTAGGGGGATGGAGGAAATGAGAGATTGTGGTTCCTAGCTAGTAGGAACCCACAATCTCTCTCTCCTGTCCTCACAGAACTGGGATGTGTGTGTTAACACACACACATCCCTGTTCTGCCTCTCGTGCCCACATATAATGTAGGTGGCAGGTTGGCAAGTGGGTAATGAATTAACCGCTGGCAACAAAAGTGAGTACAACCCTATGGTAATATGTCCAAATTGGGTGAAAAGTGTCAATAGTTTGTGTGGCCACCATTATTTTCCAGCACTACCTTAACCCTCTTGGGCATGGAGTTCACCAGAGCTTTACAGGTTGCCACTGGTGTCTCTTCCACTCCCCCATGACCACATCACTGAGCTGGTGGATCTTAGAGATCTTGCGCTCTTCCATTTTTCGTTTGAGGATGCCCCATAGATGCTCAATAGGGTTTAGGTCTGGAGACATGCTTTGCCAGTCCATCACTATTACCCTCAGCTTCCTTAGTAAGGCATTGGTCATCTTGGAGGTGTGTTTGGGGTCTTGATCATGTTGGAATACTGCCCTGTGGCGCAGTCTCCAAAGGGAGAGGATCATGCTCTGCTTCAGTATGTCACAATACATGTTGGCATTCTTGAACTCTAGCTCCCTAGTCCCAGCAGTGGACTTGCCTTTTCGTAAATAACCCCCAAATATTGTAAGGAACTGAGGACTGCGAGTAGCTGGGGTATTGTAAATACTGAGGACTGCGAGTAACTGGGGTATTGTGAGCAGGGGTGTATTAAGGTTTTGTGCTGCCCTAGGCCTGACTAAACTCATGCCCCCCCAATTTAAATATGACCCACCCCTTCTTGTCAAGGCCACACCCCTTGCAGTTTAAAACCCACCCTGATTTTTTTTGGCTATGTGACAAGAAGTGAGAGGAAATCTCTGCAATGGGACAGGGATAATAAAAAATTCTAAGCGACACCCCCCCCCTCCCCACAGTTGCAGAATGCCAACCGCCCACATACTGGAAGCAGTGTGGCTGATTTATGGGGGCACTAAACTAATTTGCCTAACAGTGTAGCGCAAGCCAACGGGGACACTGTCTGTGCTGCCCCCCTGCAGAGTGCTGCCCTAGGCCTGGGCCTTGTTGGCCTAGGCCAGGATACAGCATTGATTGTGAGTACTGAGGACTGTGAGTAACTGGGGTATTGTGAGTACTGAGGACTGTGAGTAACTGGGGTATTGTGAGTACTTAGGACTGTGAGTAACTGGGGTATTGTAAGTACTGAGGACTGTGAGTAACTCTGAGCAAAACTGTGGCTCGTGATCTGTTTTTACCATCCCCTGGCCGTCTGTATGAAAGAGCCCTTACAGCAGTGGTTCTCAACCTTTTAGTGCGGTGACCCCTTGATAACATTTCCCAAGTTGTGGAGACCCCTAACAGTAAAATTATTTACCTAGGGTGGGTTGTCAGCACCCAAGGCAAGACAAGTAATTTGCGCCCCTAATCCACGGACCATTTAGCGTTCCCCGAGTCCCTTCCACTCGTACAATATTAAAACCCCTTATGGTACATTTTAGAATTTAGAATTTAGACTGTCTCTCTCTCTCTCTCTCTCTCTCTCTCTCTCTCTCTCTCTCTCTCTTTATTCTCTTTTCTTTCCCTTTTTTTTATCTCTCTCTATACTAATTTCTTGGTTTTTTTTTCCTCATCCCCCTCTCTCTAACAGTTTTTTGTTCTTTCTCTCCCTTTTTCTTTGTTCCTCCCCCTCTTTTCCTTTCCCTTCCATTTATTCTCTATTTTTTTCCTTCTCTTACTCCTTGGTGGGGGGAATAGGATGAGTGGCAGTGCTGTCGTGGAGTTGGGATGAGTGGCAGTGCTGACGAGGAGTTGGGAGGAGTTGCAGTGATGGCGGGGAGTTGAAATGAGTAGCAGTGCTGGCGGGGAGTTGGGATGAGTGGCAGTGCTGACGAGGAGTTGGGATGAGTGGCAGTGCTGGCGGGGAGTTGGGATGAGTGGCAGTGCTGGCGGGGAGTTGGGATGAGTGGCAGTGCTGGCGGGGAGTTGGGATGAGTGGCAGTGCTGGCGGGGAGTTGGGATGAGTGGCAGTGCTGGCGGGGAGTTGGTAAGAGTGGCAGTGCTGACGAGGAGTTGGGATGAGTGGCAGTGCTGGCGGGGAGTTGGTAAGAGTGGCAGTGCTGACGAGGAGTTGGGATGAGTGGCAGTGCTGGCGGGGAGTTGGGATGAGTGGCAGTGCTGGCGGGGAGTTGGGATGAGTGGCAGTGCTGGCGGGGAGTTGGTAAGAGTGGCAGTGCTGACGAGGAGTTGGGATGAGTGGCAGTGCTGGCGGGGAGTTGGTAAGAGTGGCAGTGCTGACGAGGAGTTGGGATGAGTGGCAGTGCTGGCGGGGAGTTGGTAAGAGTGGCAGTGCTGACGAGGAGTTGGGATGAGTGGCAGTGCTGGCGGGGAGTTGGGATGAGTGGCAGTGCTGGCGGGGAGTTGGGATGAGTGGCAGTGCTGGCGGGGAGTTGGTAAGAGTGGCAGTGCTGACGAGGGGTTGGGATGAGTGGCAGTGCTGGCGGGGAGTTGGTAAGAGTGGCAGAGCTGACGAGGAGTTGGGATGAGTGGCAGTGCTGGCGGGGAGTTGGGATGAGTGGCAATGCTGGCGGGGAGTTGGGATGAGTAGCAATGCTGGCGGGGAGTTGGGATGAGTGGCAGTGCTGGCGGGGAGTTGGGATGAGTGGCAGTGCTGGCGGGGAGTTGGGATGAGTGGCAGTGCTGGCGGGGAGTTGGTAAGAGTGGCAGTGCTGACGAGGAGTTGGGATGAGTGGCAGTGCTGGCAGGGAGTTGGGATGAGTGGCAGTGCTGGCGGGAGTTGGGATGAGTGGCAATGCTGGCGGGGAGTTGGGATGAGTAACAGTGCTGGCAGGGAGTGCTGGCGGGGAGTTGGGATGAGTGGCAATGCTGGCGGGGAGTTGGGATGAGTAACAGTGCTGGCAGGGAGTGCTGGCGGGGAGTTGGGATGAGTGGCAGTGCTGACGGGGAGTAGGGATCTGTGGCAATGCTGGGGGGGAGTTCTCATTAGCCAATGTAGGTGCTCTTGATCAAGGTCATCTGCTGATCTGAGAACTGTAGTGGGGACTTTTAATGGCAACTAATGGCCAGTCAGCTGACCTCTAGTTACTTGCCCCTAGTCATGCCGTGAACTGAATGGGTGGCTGCAAAGAGGCTGAGTGGACAGCCACAGGCTCCAGGGACAGCCCTACTGGGAGGCCACAACAAGGCTGGGAGAGAGGTGAGGGCTTCAGGAAAAGCCCAGGATTCAGTGACCCCTGGCAAATCATCATTCGACCCCCGAGGGGGTCCCGACCCCAGGTTGAGAACCACTGCCTTACAGCATGAATTGGGTGGCTTCGTACCAGTCATACAGTGGAGAAAAAGCCGTCAGGAGCTCAGCTTTAACACTATGTAGAATAATAAAGGTGTCATGCAAATTTAATAATTTGTGAAAGTCACAGTTTATCACATTTCTTAGAAATAAAGCAGTAGTTTAGCATAAATAAAACATTTTTTTTTTCAGTTTTCCAATCTTTAGTTGAACACATAATAAATGAAGACAATATGTACAAAAACACTTTTCATTTCATTTAATAAATTGTGTCTGCTCAATGGATAGTCACGTTTCCCCTTATTTAAGGGAAAGCACATGGCTTGTTTTCCCAGAGTAGCTGATGAAATGCATGCTGGGAATCAAACCAATGTTCATAACAAGTCAGGCCTCGTACACACGACCGAGGAACTCGTCTTAAAAGACACATTGTTTTCCTCGTCGAGTTCCTTGTTAGGCTTGTCGAGAAACTTGACAAGCTGTCTTTGCGTACACACAGTCAAGACCAAATCTCCTCATTCTCAAACGCAGTGACTTCACCACATACTACGGCAGGGGAAGTTCCATTCCACTGGCACAACCCTTGGGGCTGCTTTTGCTAATCTCATGTTACTGCGTGTTAAGTAAAAGTTTGGTAAGAGACATTTTCACTTTTCAGTCTGTTCCAGTGTGACAAATGTGCTATCTCCATTACAAACGCTACTTTTACCAAAGGTGCGCGGGTTTCTAAGCATACACACCAACGTGTTCATCGTCGAAAACCAGCCCGACGAGGAACACGACGAGGAAATTGAGACTCCCGTCGAGGAAAAAGAGAACTTGCTCTCTTTTTTCTCGTCGCGTTCCTCAACAGTTTACTCGATGAAAAGCACACACACGACCATTTTCCTTGGCAAAAAAAGCTCTCCCATCAAGTTTTTTGATGGATTCTGCCAGAGATAACTGACCACCTAGTCCATCATGGTTAATGGTTAGAGATCACCGGGGCATACAAATATGAAAGCGAGTTCAATATTGTTGCTTCTTATAACAACTCTCGGCTCAGTCACTTAAATGACATTTATACGTCCGGTAAGGCTAAGTGTAAAATTACAGAAATGTATCAAGTCGTGACCTCTGACCTCTACAGGCAAGTCTATGGTTATGGCATAAATCAGTCATCTGTACAATTCTCTGGCATGTCACATGCAGCTACAACAGCATTGCAGTAGTGCAGGGGTGGCCAACCAGTGGCCCTGGGGCAACATGTGGCCCACGGAGCACTCTGATGTGGCCCACGACCTCCTGCTCTGCAATGGCGGGTTGGCAAGCCCAGATCGCAGGTTGCCGACCTGCCATACCGCAGCACCAGTGTTGTGAATGAAGCAGGTGGTAGAGGAAGAAAACGATTGCGGAGCCAGAGCCCCATAAGCCGATGCTTCCTCGACAGCGCCGGCTTTGGCCACAGGCAGAGTCTATGGCAAAGTTCAGCTAACCCGCAGGATAGACACAGGTGCACTACGTTGCACCCGCAGTGTGGATAAACCGCAGCACATCAGTGTGAAAGCAGTAGACATGTGCACAGAAATTTTTTTCGTTTTTTTTTGTTCCGTTTCGTATGGTCCCGTCTGTTCGTTTCCATTCGTTTTTCGTAAGACGCCCGTTTTCCCATTCGTTTGTCGTAGGACGTGATTTTTTCGTATTCCAATCGTGTCGTATTACCTTAACCGTTTTATTTTCGTACATGCGGGATGATTCGTTATTCTGTTTAATTCATGTTCGTTTCTTGTTAGACAATAATTATCGTGAATTTTCGTCAATTTGCATTCTGTGTATCTTGAATGCTTTTCTTTTGTTAGTGTCAGTTGTATGTTCATTGTTCAATGACATCTATAACAAAAGAATTTCATTATGTATATTGAATGAATTCCTTTTTCTGTTATAGGTGTCATATCAACATACAAAAATAACAAAAGAAACAATACTATTGTTAAGCCCCATACACTTGGTCAGACTATTTTAACAACAAACATAAAAACGATCGTTTTCCGATCGTTCTCAGAAAATTTGTTCGTTTTTAAACTGCATCAGAAAACCATTTTTGGGTTCAGAAGTCTGGCCAACTGAACTCCCTTCAGATGAAAATCCACAGAAAAGTTTATTAGGCTTTACTGTACAAGTGTACTCACTATTCTGCACAAAAGAGAAGCTGCTTTCAGTCACCGAGGCTGGCCATACATGTTCCATTTTCTTGTACAATTTTCTTTTAGATTTACCAAAAACCATATAATATGAGGTCAAACTAAACAACACTTTCAATTGTATGCAATCAGGCAGACCCTTGCACTACATAGTTGAAGGTAAATCTAAAGAAAATTGCACAGAAAATTGTATCATGTATGGCCAGCCTAACTCTCTGGCCATTAAAAAAAACATAAACAAAAGATTAGCATTTGAACACGTTTCTTTTGTTATTTTTGTATGTTGATATGACACCTATAACAAAAAATTTGCCTTCAGTATTTTGAATACACAGAAAAAAGAAAAAGGAATTCATTCAATATACATAATGAAATTATTTTGTTATAGATGTCATTGAACAATGAACATACAACTGAAAACGAACACAAAACAGATTCAAACAAAATACACAATGCAAACCTCTTGATACAGATTTCATTTTCGTTATTTTGCCATTTTCGTTTTGTCATTTTTTCCCGTCGGATCGTTCGTTCGTATTTGCGGTCGTTCGTTATGCGGCTCATCCGTTATCCCGTAGTTTTCGTATTTTGGTGCTTTACCGTTTTCGTATGTACACATTATCCCGCGGGTACGAAAATGAACATTTTCGTACGAAAATAACATTCGTACGAACAGGAATGCACATATCTAGAAAGCAGCCTTAGGCCCTTTTCACATGATTAGCCCACCCAAACGGGACCCTCAATTCACCTCTATAGAGTGACAGATGTCCGTTTATGCCTGCCTACCTCCAATTCGAAAAACAGAAGGCAATTCGTCCCCTTCCATCTGGGCCAATAGAGTACCCATGACCTGTAATCCGCCCGCTCCGTTCATTGTGGCCCGCGACTGGTTACCAAGTTGCTTAAGTGGCCCTCGCTCTTCAAAAGGTTGAGCACCCCTGCAGTAGTGTATTTAGGTTTTGTTCTGCCCTAGGCCTGACTAAACTCGTGCAACCCCTAATTTAAATATGACCCACCCCTTTCTGTCAAAGCCACACCCCTTTCTGTTTAAGATCCACCCTGGAATTTTCAAGTGGGGACACTAGTTCTTAGGGCCTGGGGGGGGGCAATGAATTCCCTTAAATTGCATAGATTTTCTCTCACTTCCTGTTTGGCTATGGGGCAGGAAGTGAAGGGAAATCTCTGCAATGGTAAAGGGATGGTAAAAAAAAAAACTGACAGGGCCTATAACCCTCCCTTACTCTATCCAAAAAAAAGTGTTGCCTATAGTTCTAATTTAAGCAAAAATGTTCGATAATTTTATGGAGAGGACTAAGAAGATATAACCATGCCAATGGTGCAACAGAAAACATACAGCACAGTGAGGAAGGTTTGTGGTCCAGGATGAAAGGACAGTCAAAATCAGAAGCAGCTTGCATTACACTAACAGTGTAGCACAAGACGGTGGGGACTTTTTCCTTGCTGCCCCCCTGCAAAGTGCTGCCCTAGGCCTGGGCCTTGTTGGCCTAGGCCAGGATACAGCGTTGCTGCATTGCAATGCAGATCTTGTGTAAGGCTCCACACTCTCCGTTAAAATAATTATTTTATTGATTGCGTAGAGTTTTTTGCAGAACTATTCTGGAGAACACAAACGAGAATCAAAAAGATGCGTAACTAATATGGCTGCATTAAGCCAGAGGACATTTCCGAAAGTCTGAAGACATCCACCGACATAAAAAAAAACGATTGCCCAGTCAAGCTGATTATGGATTTTCTTAGCCGATAGCTGTTGTTTTCACCTGAGATAAACCAGCCCTCAGATGCCTCCTTCCTCCATAAGCCAAAATGTGCACTTTAGGCCAATACATTTGTACAGAGATTTTTCATGAAAACGTTTGTTTGGAGGCTGGATTGTGTAGGCATGGCTGCCATTCTCTGATATTTGTAGGTGCCTTAACCACTTCAATACCGGGCACTTTCGCCCCTTCCTGCCCAGGACAATTTTCAGCTTTCAGTGCTGTTTGGATGACAATTGCGCGGTCATGCAACACTGTACCCAAACTACATTTTTATAATTTTCTTCCTACAAATAAAGATTTCTTTTGGTGGTATTTGATCACCTCTGGGGGTTTTATTTTTTGCTAAACAAACTAAAAAAGACACAAATTGTGGATAAAAAAAAAACATTTTTGGCCAGATTCTCATATATTTTCGGCGGCGTAGCGTAAGCCATTTACACTACGCCGCCGCTGCGTACTAGAGCAAGTGCTTTATTCTCAAAGCACTTGCTCCGTAGTTTTCGCCGGCGTCTCGTAAATCGCCAAGCGTAAACCCGCGCAATTCAAATGGGGCGGCTTGTATTTAAATTAAGCGCGCCCCCGCGTCGAACGAACTGCGCATGCGCCGGCTGGGGAAAAAGCCCAGTGCGCATGCTCCAGCTCACGTCGGGAAGCGTCGTTGAAACCGACGTCAAAACGACGTGAGCGTCATTTACGCAAGTCCCTATTCGCGAACGAGTTAGTAAAACGACGTAAGCGACGGAAAAAGCCGACGCTGACCCGACGCCATACTTAACATGGCGTCCGACGGCACCCGACGGCATCCGACGGAACTTCGTAAGGTTACTCCACATAGAAGCTGGGGTAACCTTACGAGTCCGTAAACGACGTACGCGACGACGGGGCGGCGTAAAAGCGATCGGGAATCGCCGTACTAGCCTCATTTGCATATGCAAATGAAAAAACAACGTGAAGGCCACCTAGTGGCCGGAGTTGTCATTACACCTACAATCCGAAAGTGTAATGCTTTTACACTTGTCGGATGTAGAAGCGTATCTATACAAAAGTGATGCTAAGCAATCATCGCATAGATACGAGGACAAAAAAAGGCGGCACTGATGTGCACTGACAGGAGGCTGTAAAGGGCACTGACAGGCGGCACTGATTGGCACTGTCGGGTGGTACTGATTGGCACTGACAGGTGGTACTGATGGGCAGCACTGATGATGAGGTACTGATTAGTTACTGACATGTGTTACTGCTGGGCACTGATTGGCACTGTAATGGGCACTGATTGGCACTGTGGTGGGCACTGATTGGCACTTTATTGGGCACTGGCAGGGGGCTATGATGGGGCACTGACTGGGCACCGATTGGCAGATCATTAGTACATTTGATGGGGGCTGTGCTGATAATCAATGTGCTGATTATCAGCACAGACACCCCTCTGACAGGAAGAGCCGCTGATTGGCTCTCCCTTGTCTCTTTGAACCTTGATCGTGTCTTGGGGAAGTCTAATGGCGAAACGCGTGGATGCACAAGGGCTTACTGTACATTATAATGTATCATTTCAATAAATGTTGTCTATTTTTGCTACTTCTTCATTGTTTCCATGCCTCTAAAGTCCGACCCATGGTTACTATCTTGTACCAATATGTGTTTCTTTGGTATACTCACTCACTTGGAGGCACGAGAGAGATGGGAGGGGGAACACTTTGTTCACAGACATTGGATGGTGAGCTCACTCACCTAAAGACGGAGGCTCAGGCATAGACACCTTTCATCCACAATGTATCTGCCAGTTGCTAAGCTTCAAACTTCCAGCCCACACATCCCTTTCCTGAGGCACAGAATGCCAGGGATTGGTGTGTGGGTGGGCAGACAGATGGGTAAGGGTGTTGTTAGGAGGAGCAGATCAAGCCCTCTCTCCTCTCCTGTATGGGAGTGGGGCCCGTCTGCACCCCTATGCACTTGGTGGTTGTGGTACTTGGATACTTGGGGAGCCACAGCCCATTATGAATATTGTGTCCCGGTTTCAGGTGGTCTGAAACCCGGACACATAATTTTGAATCCGGACTGTCCGGGTGAATCCTGGACGGGTGGCAACCCTATTTCCCTCTATCAATTATGTTACTTAGTTCTACTAAATAGGCTTCAGTGCTATGTACAAAATGTCTGCTTTGCCTCAGTATGGCACTAAATTCTAATATGGCTGCACTGGCATTCACACAATGGCCTCTAATAAGTAGGCAGCAGAGAAAATATTAAAATTACAGGATCTTCTCTGAGTTGCAAACTCTGCAGCTGTGTTTTTTTCCTCTGTAATTTATTTATTTTCTGTTCCAATTCCCTAAAGAAACAATTAAGGGTCACCTCTATTTTAGAATGAAAGGGATTTTCAGAATAGGCTTGGGTTTGGTATTCATACACGTTGTCATACGCTAGAGAGAATTAATATTACGACTATTCTATTCACTGTCCAGTATCATGTTTTTCCACAATTATATTATAAGAACGGTTATTTTTTTTTCCCCAGCTGCACTTGAATCTTTGCACTTGAAAAAATAATGCATTTTTCAGCCTATTGTGTTTCCTAAAAAGAGGTCATCGGAGGGCAAATATAAATGTAGACTATATAGACTATAATATTTTCAACAAATGTTCTAGAGAACATTTAACACGCAGGGAAAAAAATATTGTTCACCTTCGAGAAAAAGTTCACCTTATACAAAGTCTTTGGGTATAATTGCCACAATCTTAAAGAGGCCCTGTCATTTACACAAAATGTGGGTAAAAGAACAGTGAAATTAAGTATTTTAAATGCTTACTTGCAGGAATTGTCCTTACTGTAAACATTTTTTTTTTTATTTAATTAAAATGTGCCTTGGAACTGCAGCTGCTGACTTTTAAAATAAGGACACTTACCTGTTCAGAGCGCCCACCCAAAGCCTTGCTACTGAGCATTTTTTTCCGATGGACTTCTGTACACGCGATCAGATAATCCGACAACACACTTAGTTAGAACAATTTATACTTAAGTATTCCAGGGAGATACACATCTTGTTTCCCCTTGCCCCTACCTTCTTGCTCACTATCTGGGCAAAACATTAGATCCTATTTGGTACTTTTTCATATATGTAATGTGTTTGCTCCTGATGAGTGGCAACTGGTGACGAAACACGTCAAGCCTATCAACACATAGCTTGACCTCAATTGTGATTCATCAGTATTCTATAACCCATTTTTATCCATTACCCAATAAGCATTTGGCTTTTTATACTAGTTACTTTCATGGGATACTATGCAATTTCAGATGTGTGCATGTATACATATATGAATTCTTCTTTTTTGTATGACATCATCTTGAATATAGATAAAAATACTAATGTTCAACCATGTAATGAGGTATGCTTTGTTTTTATGCCAATTAAACAATTTACATAATTACTCCTACCACGTGCCTCACTCAAAGTCGCAAAAAACCCTTTCTTACATTTGAACATCACAAGCCCAGAACCCTTTTCTGACCATTTAACCTGCCTTGACCTTACCCTGTACCCTGGATTACTCTATCATCTGCAGTCTGCCCTGATCTGTGCCTGACCCTGGACTATGCTTACTCTTTGCTGTCTGCCCTAATCTCTGCTTGACATTAAATTATGCTGATTGTCTGCTGCCTGCCCTGACCTCTGTCCAACCCCAGATTATGCTTATCGTCTGCTGTCTGCCCTGACCTCTGTCCAACCCCAGATTATGCTTATCGTCTTCTGCCTGCCCTGACCTCTGCTTATCTCTTGCTCACAATTATTGTCTGCTGCTTGCCCTAATATCGGCTTACCTCTGGATTACACTTATTGTCTGCAGCCTTCACTGAATATTCCTGGATAAAAGTGTTATCCCAATGGACAAAATTCACAATGTTAAGTATAGATCCACTGTAGACAGAACAAGGGTTCTGAACTTGTGATGTTCAAATGAGGAGCACACTTCCACTGGCAAATGGGAGCAGAGAAGGCTAGGCAGATGGAGCCAAATCTAAACCTAGCAATAACCTGTCTCCGTGCCCAGCCCCCCCCACGAGATCGCGTCGGCCGCTCCGGCTGGTAATTGAGGCTGCGGCTTTGCGGCCTTCTGATGGCCTATGCTTATTTCTAGAATCTGGCGCCCTCTTGTGGTGGCCGTTGGTATTACAAGACAAACAGCAATGCTAAAGGAGCTTCCCTGCCTGTTTTCATTGCCCAACAATCTCCTTCTCTTAGAACCTCCAAACATTATATATATTTTTTATTCTAACACCCTAGAGAATAAAATGGCAGCCATTGCAATACTTTCTGTCACACCGTATTTGCGCAGCGATCTTGCAAGCGCACTTTTTTTTGGGAAAAACATACACTTTTTTAAATTAAAAAATAAGACCGCAGTTAAGTTAGCCCAATTTATTTTTATATTGTCAAAGATAATGTTATGCCAAGTACCCAACATGTCACGCTTCACGTTATCCTGGATTTTCCAGTGACGTGACGGGTGACCCCGGAAAACCTGCGTTACATCAGAGGGGGCCGGGTCACCCGCACGTCACTGGGAAAGCCTGGGTTTTCCCTTGTGTCAGAGGGGGACAGGGTCACATGACGAGTGGCCCCGCCCTCACCTACATAAGAGCTGTCACTGGCTGAACCCGCGTCTTTTCCGGGGTGGAGCAGAGGCCGAGAGTGGATTACCACCGCTGGATTTTTTTTTTTTTAATAAAATACTTTCCCAACGGTGTCTGTGTACCCCCCTAGGTACGAAATTGAAAGGAATATTTCAATTTTATTTTTTCACTTTAAGCATTATTACAATTACTTCTCCCGAAAGAACGGCAGTTCTAAAACTTTTTTTTGCATTGATACATGTCCCCTGGGGCAGGACCCGGGTCCCCAAACACTTTTTAGGACAATAACTTGCATATTAGCCTTTAAAATTAGCACTTTAGATTTCAAACGTTCGAGTCCAATAGACTTTAACAGGGTTCTAAAGTTCACACAAACTTTTGATCTTTTCGCAGGTTCCGGTCATCCCTAGTGTTAAAGGGTCACTAAAGGAAAAAAAAAATTGGGCTGAAATGACTGTTTACAGGGTATAGAGACATAAAAGTTAACTGATTCCTTTTAAAAATGATTAAAAAATAGATAAAAAATCAATCATATAATCAACCTACAGTTCTAGTTTTGTTTTTTTCTGTTATTTTCTGTCTCTCTGATGTACAGAGCCAGAGAGCCAATAGAGGGCAGTGATGGTTTGTCTAAAACCCCTCAGCACTAACCCAGTTTCAGTTTACACACTGTAGTCACACCTCCTTGATTAGTGACCACAGTGAGAAAGCTCCCAGTACTGTGGTTATAAGGAAACAGACAACCAGGAAGTGTGGAGATCAGAGCAGGATTACAGCAACATCAAAGCAAAAACGAACAATGAGGACATGAAAACAGCACTGCAGTGAGGTAAAGGAAGCTATTTAGCTAAAAAAAAATCCTTTAGTGACCCTTTAAGGTCCACACTCTTTGCTGCTCAACATATGTGTTACGTGGGTAGCAAGAAGTTAATAACATCCCATGGTCACAGAGCTCCTGCCATAAACATGAATAGGCAAGAAAGAAGAGTTATTTTTATAAATGAATCCTCTACAAATGCAGTGCAGAAAAGTTACAAAGCAAGCTTGGAAGGAAGAGCGTTATCTCTAGGACCATGCAGCTTCACAGGTCAATACAGTCACTACCTGGAAGAAAACAAACCGATTAGGAGACAGTTAATTAATCTCTACACTGTTCCTCTTGTAAGACCTATTCTAAAGTTTTGACAATTTTCTTATCCCTTTTGACAGTTTGTGCAGATATCTTACATTGTGAAACTGTTTATGTCAAGCGCAGGTTTCCCTAAAGGACGTTATGGCAATTCTCACACATTCTTTTTTTTTATTTTACACTTTATTCTAGAACTAGAGAGCATTCCACTAATTGGATTTTTGCTTAAATAAAATGAAAATATCTGTTTGTGAACACAGCCGAAAGGGCAATTGCAATACACAAAATTCATCATTACAATAAACCTCTGTTGTTTTTTTGTAGGGAAAAAAATGTAATCATCTCCAGCTATACTGTACACATTACATAGGTTTTAGGGAAATTCAGATTCTAACTTACTTCTGGTCTAGCTATGAGAGTTAGGTCTTATTTACACACAGTACCTACACTATATTGTCAAAAATATTGGGACACCTGCCTTTACACACACACATCAACTTTAATGGCATCCCCCAGTCTTAGTCCGTAAGGTTCAATATTTAGTTGGCTCACCCTGTGCAGCTATAACAGCTTTAACTCTTCTGGGAAGGCTGTCCTTGCTTTGTGCACAGGTCTAAATCATCTGGTGGAGGGGGGATTATAATGTTGTTTTTCAGGGGTTGGGTTTGGCCCCTTAGTTCCAGTGAAGGGAACTCTTAAGGCCTCAGCATACCAAGACATTTTGGACAATCTCATGCTCCCAACTTTGTGGGAACAGTTTGGGGATGGCCCCTTCCTGTTCCAACATGATGTGCACTAGACATGTGCAGACTGGAATATTTATTTTTGTTTTTTCGTTTGGAAAATACATTTATTTAGTTACTCCCGAACATCATTTTGATTTATTTAGTTTTTCATTGGGGAATAGCTTTCGTCCGAAAATCCAATAATACTTGGTTTCTGTCGAATGGTCAAAAGAATAGTCGAATCGTACATTTCCATTCGAATATTCCGCCTACAAGAATTCTAATGTTGTATGACTAGTAATAATGTCGATCTATTTTCTCATAAATCGAAATCTAATCTCTGTAATGTCGAATCTATTATTTCTATAGTGTCGAATCTTTTCTCTATAATGTCGAATCTTTTCTCTATAATGTCAAATCTTTTCCCTATAATGTTGAATCTTTTCCCTATACTGTCGAATCTCTCTATATCGAATTTTTACCACAACGAAAACGAAAGTAAAGCATTTTTTATGTCGGATCTTTCGGTTTTCGTTTCTTGCGCTTTCGAGAAAACCTGATTTTCGGACGAAACTGCATTCTAACGAAAACTAATGCACATGTCTAATGTGCACACCACTGTACAAAGCAAGGTCCATAAAGACATAGATGTGCAAGTTTGGGGTAGAGGAACAGAGTCTATGTATATGTGGCACATGTGGCAGATTCAGGTAGTCCGACTCCTTAATACAGTAGTGCAAATTTTACAAAGTTGTCCTAATTGATGCACCAAATAAAAAAAATAATTACCATTAATTCATAGTTGTTGAAAACTGCATAAATTAAGACCTACTCTAAGCTGGCTTATAGAGAAAGGCTTCCCTGTCATTGGTTGTTAAGAACGCTGTTGGCTTCCCAGTCGACAGTCTCCTAGCAACCTGTAATACTGCAGTGGGTGGAGCCTAATGAGAAAGTTGAAACACTTGTTCCCTATCAGGTCTTTTCTTGCTTTGTGATTGACAGTGGGCGGATTCCATAGCCAACAGTAGGGTGTTTTATGGCTCATGATGCGTACACACCATAGTTTTTCCTGACGTTCAAAAGCCCATTGTTTTTCACGACATGATTCCTCTCCAGCCTGACTTGCATACACACCTTCATGCAAATAAAGTCAGATGCTGGTTGGTAGAGCGTTCCATAGTCTAGGTCCTTGGATTCCAAATCTTCATTCTCCTTTGGACTTTGGGTATCTGGAGTAGATTTTGGTTGGTGGATCGCAGAACGCGATGGTGGTTGTGACATTTTAATTTTTTGCATAGGTATTGGGGGGCATTTCCTTGAACACACTTATGCGTCAGACAGAGTGCCTTAAAAGTGATTCTGGGCAATGATCAAAAGAAAGTCTCGATGGGTGACTTAAAAAATAAAATCCCCCAAACCAACCAATGTGCCTAACCATGGCTGTTAGCAGGCCTGCCAACCATGGAAACCCCCCCTCCCCCAGACATATATAAATACCACCCTATGTAATTTACCAACCTGAAAACTATTATCATCCACTACTATACAGAGATTCCCTAACCAATCTATCTTATTACAAGAAACCAGCTCAATTCACAACACAATGTACTCCAACACGGATTTGACTTCGCTAAAAATAGGTCCTTTCGGGCCTACGAGTCACAAAGTTTGTTAGTACCGTACTCACCACATAACTTTTTCTACGCCTTTGTATTTCCTTAAACGCATTATAATGGTGCTATACAACGTTTTGACTTGATTTGGGTTAAACAATAAACCACTGTTACGGTTATGGCATGCTTGTATATCTTTAGGCCGTTGGGGCCATGTCAATTTTGGTATTCTATGCTCGTCCATCTCTGTATTCTTACTTTGAATATCCTTAATAAAATGGTATGGAAACGAAAAACTAAAATCCACTTTGTTAATCCTTAATAAAACAGCATAGAAATACCATACAGAACCACAGTGGGAAGAAAAGATTCAGTTGTTTAGAGCTAATGTCTTTGCGTAATCACAGGCTACCCAGACTTAACTTTGATGTACAAGCAGGAAATAGTGGGGAATAGTCAGACCACACCATGGTGTTGATGTCACAAGATGACCAGTCCAAGGGACTGTAGTCTATAAAAAAGTAAACGTGATCTAGGACAGTGGTCCCCAAACTTTCAGACCTCACAGACCACTAAACTCAATTTTTTTATTCCTGTGGACTACTAATATGTATTTTACATACCGTATATATTCAAAAATAAGCCGACTTTTTCAGCACATTTTTGTGTGATGAAAAAGCCCTACTCGGCTTATACTCGAGTCTCATGCTGTACAGTGTAACAAAGCCCTGCCTTCTCCTCGTCCTCACCCTTGATAGAAGGAACACTTAACACTGACTCACTGCTGGGAAACTGAATCAGTGTTCCGCTATCACGGACGAGGAGGAGGAGGGGCTTTGTTACACTGGACGGCGGCCGACTGCAATTAAGACTGAACAACACAGCGAGCACAGCGGGAGATCAGGTACATGAAGCATGCAGATCGGCACAGTGAGGCTGCAAATGGGCAACAGTGAGGCTGCAAATGGGCAACAGTGAGGCTGCAAATGGGCAACAGTGAGGCTGCAGATGGACACAGTGAGGCTGCAGATGGACACAGTAAGGCTGAAAATGGACACAGTGAAGCTGCAAATGGGAACCACAGTGAAGCTTCAGATGGGCACTGTGAGGCACAATGCAGCTACAAATGGGCACAGTGAGGCTGCAGATGGCCATTGTTGACCCTCTTTTCCACGTACAGTAGATGCTGCATTTTCCACCCTATGCTTATACTCGAGCTAATACGTTTTCCCCGTTTTTTTGGGTAAAATTAGGTGTCTCGGCTTATATTCAGGTTGGCTTATACTCGAGTATATACTGTACCTTATTCACCCAATGCTCCGGCTTTCTGCCCCCCCCTACGCCTGGATTACACTACTGCCTTACACAGACTTATCATTGGATCTCCTCTCCTTATCCAGCCATGTGCTTAAGCTCCATGCTACCCCCCACGGTCTGCCATTGAAAGTCCCCTCCTTCTTAACCTCTCTCTGCACTACTTCTGGCGTCTCCCTGAATTTTTATAGCGAGTATGTGCTATGAGATCAACACTAGAAACAACAATTTTCTTGTGGACCATAAGTGTTCCATGGACCACTGGTTGGTGACTGCTGATCTAGGACACTATAAACTTGGTGGGGAAGAACAAGGTGTAGTTCTTAGACTGAGAATGTAGCATCCACCTGGTATCAATTAAGTGATAGTTAGCACCTATGAAAATGACAGTTAGTAATTGTTTATGATACACCATACTTTATGAATCATAAAGCGGGTGGCCTTGCAGATTACAGTAGTTACACTAGCCTGTGAAATGGAGACTTTGGTTTTTGCCAAAGTATCAAAGGCGGATTTTAGCAATTATCCTTTGCATGCGAACATGGTTGAGCGTGGGGGAACCTTTTGTATGTTTGAGAATTTACCCACACAAGTAATTATCCGGCGTGTTATTCCCAGTACAGAGAAAGACGTGCTTGGTGCTCAGTGTGCAGGTAATCCTGACCGCCACAAATACATCCCCAGTTCAGCTATAGATTACATTCCCAAGGTTCTTTTTGCTCCCGATGACCTTACAGCAAACATTTCTCTGCTCCATTTACTGCATTATGTATGTCTTGTTCTTGCGCTGCTCATCATAAATTCTTCAAATTCTCTCTGTGTATATTTTCTAAGTTAAAAGGTCTTATGCAATTTGCTGTCGGACCTTTTATCATACATGTATGCATGTACTGTAAATAACTTATTTATAGACGTCTAGATGCATTAAATATAAATCGGGGGTAAGTCTCTTGTAGCAAAAGCGGATGGATAAAAAGTTTGTGTCATACAAATTGTTGTCTCTGATGCAACTATTTTCCTGCATCCGTGTCAATGAAGCTGCCTGACTTTGCCGTGTGTGTTTTGCGGAAGAACGCACTACTTGCATCGTCAGTGGCCCCCTGCTGTCAGCCATAACCGTTGGCACATTGTGACTCTGTCCTTATTACAAGCTGTCGTGTGTGTAGACAATTTGATGGAAAGGTTGCTGCCTCCCACCAGACTTGCACTTACCTCCTGAAATGTTCTGTGCTGCTGGAGGTCACCACTATTTATTTGTGAGGCCTCGTACACACAACTGAGGAACTCGTCGTAAATGAAACATCGTTTTCCTCGAAGAGTTCCTTGTTAGGCTTGTACACACAGTCAAGACCAAATCTCCTCATTCTCAAACGCGGTGACGTACAACACATACGACGGCAGGGGAAGTTCCATTCCACTGGCACAACCCTTGGGGCTGCTTTTGCTAATCTCATGTTACTGCGTGTTAAGTAAAAGTTTGGTGAGAGACGATTTGTGCTTTTCAGTCTGTTACAGCGTGACAAATGTAATCTCCATTACAATCGCTACTTTTACAGAAGGCGCGCTCCCGTCTCATACTTTATTCTGAGCATGCACGGGTTTCTAAGCATACACATGAACGTGTTTCTCATCGTAAACCAGCCCGACGAAAAACACGACGAGGAAATTGAGACTCCCGACAAGGAAAAAGAGATCTTGTTCTCTTTTTTTCTCATTTTGTTCCCACGTCAGTTTTCTCGATTAAAAGCATACACACGACCGTTTTCCTCGGCAAAAAAGCTCTGCCACCACATTTCTTGATGGATTCTGTCGAAGAAAACGGTCATGTGTACGAGGCATGACACCGTTTTTCATGTCATGGAAAAACAGTTTTTCTCAACGTGATTCCTCTCAAGCCTGCGTTGCATACACACGATTGTGATAAAAAAAGCTAAGTGCAGTGACGTACAACACGTACAACGGCACTATAAGGGGGAAGTTCCATTCGAATGGCACCACCCTTTGGGCTGATTATGCAGATTTCCCTTCCCATAACTTGCTTATGAGCATTCGCGTTTTCCCCCGTTGTTAAATCCTACACATGACCGTGTTTCACGTCGAGAAGAGCAGGTTCTAGATTTTTAATGTCCATTTTTCTCATCGAGAAAAATGCTCTGGTCTAATGTCAAATCCTTGTGTTCTTTAGCCCAAACAAGTCTCTTCTGCTTGTTGCCTTTCTTTAGCAGTGGTTTCCTAGCAAATATTCTACCATGAAGGCCTGATTCACACAGTCTCCTCTTAACAGTTTATGGTAAGAAAAAGAGTACACACGGCCGAGAACCTCGACGGGCAGGACACATCGTTCCGCCCGTCGAGGTTCTCGGCCGGCCGTCAGATTCGGCGACCAGCCCGTCGGGAAAGGCGACCAGCCATTCATCCCGACGGGCCGTCGAGCAAATAGAGAACCTGCTCTCTATTTGCTCGACGGGTTTCCCGACGGGCTGGGCTCTGCGAATCCGTACACACGGCCGAGGTTCTCGGCAGAATGAAGATCCCAGCGAGGTTCTCGCTGGTTTCTGCCGAGAACCTCGGCCGTGTGTACGGGGCTTAACCGCTCCAAAGTCCCAGAGAACTAGATGACTGAATCCAAACACTTGGGTGTCGGCGCTGCAATGATATGCAAGATTTGTAGGAAAAAACCTAGGATGGCCGCACTCCAAAAACAATGTTGTTCCTTTTTATTAAAACTGGTCACAAAACAAACATGTCACAGCAAAAAATCAGATGAAAAAACTGACGCGTTTCACTCTATCATACAGTGCTTATTCATTGCTATTTGCTTCTAAGCAAAAAAAATTGCTTACGAGCATGCGTCGACTTGATTATGAGCACTTAAACACAGACAAACGTTTTTTCTATCGTTTTTTTTTTTATCCATAGGAAAATGTTAAAACACGTTCTTTTTTTTTTCACCGATTGCTTAAAGTAGAACTATAGGCAAACTTTTTTTTCTATTTTGGATAGAGTAAGGTATGGTTATAACCCCTATTATTTTTTTGCCATCCGTTAATTTCCCTTCATTTTCTGCTCAGGAAGTGAGAGGAAATCTCTGCAAATTAAGGGAACCCCCCAAGGCCCTTAGAACTAGTGTTCCCACTGGAGAATTTCAGGGCAGGTCTTAAACAGGAAGGGGTGTGATCTTGACAGAAAGGGGTGGGTCATATTTAAATTAGGGGTTGCACGAGTCAGGCCTAGGGCAGCACAAAACCTAAATACACCACTGTTTTTCACCCTTTATGTTTTATATCCTTTTGAGTATCATACAATATGTTGTTACAGATCTTGTTTCCTCTTCCTTCTTCTATTGTGTAGTAGTAATTTGAGATTATTATAAAGGCTAAGCAATCTGTTGAGTCTTTTCAAATAGTCGTTTTTATGTTTGTTATATTGATTCAGGGGATCCTGGAGTAATCAGTTACTAACTATTGCCTCCTATCATTTCATACACTCATTATAAAGCATCGCAACTTATTATGCCCCTCTGTAGAAAATGTGTTTGCTCTCCGCACGCCGGCCAGTGAAATGATTTATGTAGGTGCCACCTAGGAGGAGCACATAAACCATTACAAAAGAACAATACTCGGCAATAAGAGTTTTGAAAATGTTTGAAATGATATGATGAAAACATAAAATAAAAAAAATAAAAACGTTCCTTTCAGAACTTGATGTTACATGGTGCTAAGCTGACAATATTGTTGACAGATAATGAGTACGAATGTACCGGGAGGTCTGCCGTGCCGTGGCGGCTCACCATAAGGCCTGAAATTATCAGCTGCTTAATAACGCTTAGAACAGGGAAATAACATGAAATGTTCAAGGAGTTGTTGAAAGAAGAGCGTCATCAACAGCAGATGAATTCCTTTCATATTTCGACATGTAATAGTGAGGTTTTCTGATGGGTTTTTTTTCTACTCCAGGTAATATGCTCAGTTGTTGTTTCTTTTTCTTTTTATATATATATATATATATATATATATATATTTTTTTTTGATTCACAGCTGTCATCTTTTTTTTTCTAAATGTCAGGTCCACGCCGTTGTGCGCTTGCATTGCATGCAGAGGCGGATTCAGCTTTTATTCCTTTAGCTTTATCTAGATACAACAAAGAAAAAATAAATTCTAATGTTCGGCAACATGACAAAAAAAAAAAAGTCCTATATCCAACATAAAACCTGGCACAACATGTTGCCACAAATGCGCTGTGACAACTATTTAGCAAGTGCTCTGTCTCGGAATCCTTTTGGGAACAGGAAGATATATCCTTGCTGCACGTTTTCCTTTCATTCGTACTAACAGGGGACGCATGAGACCGTTCTTCCATATGTATTATTAAACACTAAAGCCAAGCAGTTTATATCAAAGCAGCAAAGTTCACTGGCGGTGCTCTGTGAAATCTTGGCGTTCCAAGGGGGCAATGTTTAAAGTGAACTCGTCACTTTGTAGCAGTGTCTAAAGCTCTAACGAGAAAGGATGGGAAGAGGAGATGGTGTGTTTTGTTTCTCTTGTATATAATCATCATCTACAGTGCATCCGGAAAGTATTCACAGTGCTTCACTTTTTCCACATTGTACAGCCTTATAAGTATTCACAGCCTCTGCTCAATACAAGCCCCTTTGGCACCAATTACATCCTAAAGTCATTTTTGAGTATGATGCTACACGCTTGGCACACCTATTTTTGGGTAGTTTCTCCCATTCTTCGCAGGACCTCTCAAGCTCCATCAGGTTGGACAGGGAGCATTGGTGCACAGCCATTTTCAGATCTCTCCAGAGATGTTCAATCAGGTTCAAGTCTGGGCTCTGGCTCGGCCACTCAAGGACATTCACAGAGTTGTCCTATATCCACTTCTTTGTTATCTTGGCTGTGGGCTTAGGGTCATTGTCCTTTTGGAAGATATACCTTCACCCCCGTCTGAGGTCCAGAGCGCTCTGGAGCAAGTTTCCATTAGGCATGAGCTTCGAGTTCGAGTCAAACTCATGTTCGACTCGAACATTGCGTGTTCAGCGAACAATTTGGGGTGTTCGCGGCAAATTCGAAAAGCCACGGAACACTCTGTAAAAGTCTATGGGGGAAATCAAAAGTGCTAATTTTAAAGGCTAATATGCAAGTTATTGTCCTAAAAAGTGTTTGAGGACCTGGGTCCTGCCCCAGGGGACATGTATCAATGCAAAAAAAGTTTTAAAAAATAGTGAATTTAATAATGCTTAAAGTGAAACAATAAAAGTAAAATATTCCTTTAAATTTCATACCTGGAGAGGTGTATAGTATGCCTGTAAAATTGAGCATGTTTCCCGTGCTTAGAACTGTCTCTGCACAAAGTGTCATTTCTGAAAGAAAAAAAGTAATTTAAAATCACTCGTAGCTATAATGATTTGATGGATCCCGGCAATTCAGAGAAAATGAATTCATAAAAAAAAAGCGTGGGGGTCCCCCCAAATTCAATTACCAGGCCATTCAGGTCTGGTATGGATATTAACTACTTAAGGACCGCCGCATGTACATTTACGTCGGCAGAATGGCACCGACAGGCACATCAACGTATATATACTTTGGTGTCTTGGGGGGGTCCGTGCGGCTGCAGGAGCGATCCGACAAGAGGGGGCGGCTATTCGTTTTTGTCCGCCCCCTCCGGATCGCTCCCAGCCAATGCGCGCGTCCGCCCGCCCTGTCACTTCCTCCTCCTGTGTAAACACAGGAAGGAGGAAGCGATGTGATCTCTCCCTCGGCGTTTTTTTCAACCACCGCTGAGGAGAGATCACAACACAAGTCCTGCACCAACAGTACACTTACACGCAGACACATAAACACATTTAACCCCCGCGATTGCCCCCCCCCTCCCCCTGTCACAGTGTCACTGAATGCAGTAATCATACATGTATGATTACTTTATTTAGTGTCAGTGTGACAGGCTATTGCCAGCATCACTAAGTGATCATTTTTCTGATCGCTGTATTAGTGTCGCTGTTGCCGCTAGGTAGCTAATTTTTTTTTATTGCGATTTTTTTTTACTAAAGACATATGGCTAAATAAATTTTGGTCTAAATGTATGACTAAAATGTAGTTTATTGATTTTTCTTATAACAAAAAGTAAAAAATATTGTTTTTTTTCAAAAATGTCGCTTTATTTTTGTATATAGCGCAAAAAAAAAAAATCGCAGAGGCGATCAAATACCACCAAAAGAAAGCTCTATTTGTGGGAAGAAAAGGACGCAAATTTTGTTTGGGAGCCAAGTCGCACGACCGCGCAATTGTCTGTTAAAGCGACGCAGTGCCGAATCGCAAAAACCCCTTGGGTCATTTGGCAGCATATTGGTCCGGGTCTTAAGTGGTTAAGGGGAACCCCTCCGTCAATTAAAAAAAAAATTATGTGGGGTTCCCCCAAAATATCTACACTTATCTGAGCATGCAACCTGGCCGGCCGCAGTAAAAGAGGGGGGCGACAGAGCACCCCACCCCTCCTGAGCCGCACCAGACCGCATGCCCTCAACATGGAGAGGATGTCCACATATTGATGGGGACAAGGGCCTCATCCCCACCACACTTGTCTGTGGTTGTGGGGGTCTGCGGGCGCGGGGCTTATCAGAATCTGGAAGACCCTGGCGAATGATGCGGCTTGAGCCAGTGACAGCTCTTATATAGGTGAGGTGGGCCACCCGGCACGTGACCCGTCCACCTCTAACGCACCCTTTGACTACATCACTGGGGAAGCCCAGGCTTTCCCCTGCGTCAGAGGGGGGCAGGGTCACGTGACGGGTGGCCTCGCCTCATCTATATAAGAGCTGTCACTGGCTCAAGACCCATCATTCGCCCGGCTGTCTCCGGTGGAGACAGGCGGCCGGCGATGCGTGCGCTCTGGATCCCGGACCTGGATGGATCTTCTCATCACTGGACCCCAGCAGAGAGGAGATCACCTGTTGCAGGATACCAACAACGTTGGAGCGGGAATCGAGAGTGGATTACCACCGCTGGATTTTTTTTTTTAATAAAGGACTTTTTCCATGGTGTGTGTGCGTTTTTTTACTATTATTTACACTTCCTTAGTGAATTGGTAGAGGTACAATATACCCCATTACCAATTCACATAGGGGGGGCCGGGATCTGGGGGTCCCCTTTTTTAAAGGGGTCTTCCAGATTTTGATAAGCCCCCCGCCCGCAGACCCCCACAACCAAGCAAGGGTTGTGGGGATGAGGCCCTTGTCCCCATCAACATGGGGACATCCTCCCCATGTTTAGGGGAAGTGGCCTGGTATGCTTCGGGGGGGGGGGGCGCTCTCTCAAAGATCAAATACCACCAAAAGAAAGCTCTATTTGTGGATAAAAAGGACATTAATTTTGTTTGGGTACAGCGTCACATGACTGCGCAATCGTCAGTTAAAGTAACACAGTGCCATATTGCAAAAAATGGCCTGGTCATTAAGGGGGTAAAACCTTCCTGGCCTAAAATAGTGGCATGACTCTGATATTACTCAAACCAGTGTGTATTTTTTTCTTGTTCAAAATTACAAAAGTGCATTTAACAAAGGTGAACAAATAAATATACTCTCATCACAGTGTGAGCGTTACATTTTCTGATTTGTAGATGATCATCATACGTTTACATCACACCAACAAGTATTAACAGTACCCTCAAGAAAAAAAAATACCCCCAGACCATCTGTGAGAAATTGGCCTGCATGCTCCAAATCGGTTTACATGTTTGAGTGTAAAATTCCGATAGGGGTAGAGAGAAGGTAAGAGTAGAGAAAGAGAAATAGCGGAGAAAGGGGCTAGGGGTAAAGGAGGGTGGGGTGGGGTCGTGTCTGCTCTGGCTGATCTGCGGGGGCCATACTTAAAAGAGAAGTATGGGAAAAAAAATTGGGGGGGGGGGGGTCATATTTACCTAGGTGGATGCAGCATCGGTTTGATGTTGCATCTGTCCCCCAGAAGCTCTAACACTTCTGATCGCTCGGTCCTCAGAACTCCCTGAGCAAAGGGCTGGTGACTGTCTGTTCTGCCCCTCCAGCACTCACTGAAGCTCTGGGCTGTGGAGGGGGTGGCAGAGACCGACTCAGGCTCTCAGGCTCAGCCTCTCAGCAGCTCGCTGAGAAGCTTAGCCGGGTTCCGGTCAAGGCATGTGTGCAGATCCCAACATATGGATGTGATCTTTTCCAAGCCTGGACCAGCTCTGTGACGTCAGCTCGCTGTCTGCTGAAAACGGGTCACAGGAGTGCAAAACAAACTGCACTCCTGTGATCCACAGGAGAAGTACAGCCAAACACGTTTGGCTGTACTTTTCCATTAAATAACTAGGGCCAGATTCAGAAAGTATTTACGTTGGCGTATCTATAGATACGTTGTGTAAATACTAAGAATAGCCGGCGTATCTTTTTACTGTATTCAGAAAACAAGATACGCCGGCTTTCTCCTAAGATACGAACGGCCTAATTTGCTTACACTGTCGTATCTTAAGTTGCATATTTATGCTGGCCACTAGGTGGCGGTTCCGTAGTTTTTTGTGTAAATTATGCAAATTAACTATTTACGCCGATTCACGAGCGTAATTGCGACAGCGCGTCGTATTTTACGTCGTTTGCGTAAGCGTTAGACCGGCGTAAAGTTACCCCTGCTATAGCAGGCGCAGCCAATGTTAAGTATGGACGTCAGGACCGCATCGAATTGTACGTCGGTTACGTCGTTTGCGTAAATCGTTCGGAAATGAGGCTCGACGTAAGTTACGTTCACGTCGTTTACATTGAGAAATAGCGACGTGATTTCACGCATGTGCACTGGGAACGTCCACGGACGGCGCATGTGCCGTCCAAAAAAAACGTAAATGACGTGGGATCATGATTCATTTACATGAATCACGCCCCCACTGTATATGGCCAGCATTACTCAGACAAGATAAAGATTCCTGACTCTGATTTTCTTGATCTGGGTACTAACTCCAGGTCAGAGACTGCCCTGAAGCCAGAAGGTGGACATAACAGCCATCACTTAGAACAAGCATTAGGCACATTTCAAGGAACCAGGTTCCTAAACATGTGTTTTGCTCATAGGTGTGCGCAGCCTATTGCATTAGGGTGTGCACCCCAAGTTCAAACACACATGTACGCCACCTGCTGTTACGGGAAGGGGGCTCTGGTGGTGGGAGACAGTTAATTGGGCGCATATTGCAGTACACCCTAAATACAGGTGTAACGTGTTCCTAACGTTGAATCTATACTTTAATATATTGGGGGCATTTACACTGGCCACTGGCACCCCCAACCGCCCACCAGGTGCTGCGCCTGGATAATTCTAATGCACATGGGGTGATTAGGGTGTGCCTAGACACATCCAGCACACCCTGTGCGCACGCCTATGATTTTGCTTAATGACAGAGCCCATTTTATTGCACCGCATGGCCATTCCAATATAAACAGGGGTTCTTTTCTATGCCATAAAATCCGAAGCATCTCCATGCATTCTATAACCTGAATAAAATTCTAACTTTCCCACTTGCCGGTTGACGTTACTGCACTCCTAATTGGCTGTGTTCTCTGTGTTTGGCGCGCTGCTCCCTGTAATCTCTGGGTCAGCTATGCCACTCATAAGTGGAATTACCATACATATAATTACCAGGATGTTATGTTAAATTAAAGATCACATACTTCAAACTACCCCACCGTGAAACACGTGTTATTGTCACAGAGGCAAGAGAAATTGCTTCATTAAGATTGGGTTAAGCTTTAGTAAAATAAAATTAAAAAATGATCATAGTAAAATGAATATTACTAATAATGTTATTATTTTTGGACTGCTTACAATGATAGGCAACCTGTACTGCAAATAGGTGCATATTAAAAAAAAACTGTACCCAAATAGAATACTTTAAAGTGAGTATCGTAGAAAGAAACCGCTTAGTGGAATGGCTGCTGAGTTAAGTAAAACGTGTCGGGGTGGATAATGCTTAGTGTATCTTAAAGAAAGTAGGCAGCCAGAAAAGTGAGGAGGACATTGAAGGGTGGCTTTCAAGAGTTTGACCTTGGGACCATTGCATGGATTTGGGAACCAGTGAAACCTTGTGAAGCTTAAGTTGGATCGTGCATTACAAGAAAGGTTTTTGGACCCCCATCCCCATGCCATAACACTGCATTACACTTAAAAAATAAATAAAACTTAAAGTGGGTGTAAACCCTTATCGTGAAATTTGAGCTGGGCACATATATCTGCAGTATTTTGTTATCTCTCTTCAAAGAGCATAAGTCCCATAGCTCTCTCCTGAACGGTTCCTCTGTTATCAGCCTGATAACTCCTGACAAATTCTCTGACACATCACATAAAAGCAGCCTGACATTTCTGTCAGGGGAGGTTTCTATAAATAGATTAGCAGGGTGCTGGCCCTGTTACAAAACACCTATGAGAGTCTCTGCCTATGATGAGAGGTGGTGTGTGCCTTTCCTCTAATCAGCAATTTTAGCTATCTTGGCTGTATGCCCAGACATCGCACTCAGTGTTAAACAGGAAGAGAACATTTCCTAACATGATCTGAACTTTCTAAACAGTATATAAATGTGAAGACAGCAGATATGGATGTAAAACCAATGTAGGGAGATTTGGTTAATCTCTGTGTATCATCTGAGGCTGTTCACTTCACTGGGTGTATGGAGGGTTTACATCCACTTTAAATATAAATATGTAGGCAATATACTTTCCTTACCCACAGATTTTGTACTGCAAGGGGTGAAGTCACCATCCTTCCCATGGGAGCTTGGGGAATGCTAAGTAGGCCAAATCTTGCACGTTGATGCTCCATTATGGATCATCTTCTGAAATTTGGATTACTCTATATTTCCCATTATTTCTCTTGATGGATGATATCAACCTTTAGCATCACTGATGGATATTGGGGGTATGGTGGATAAATTAACTAACTTTGTTTACCCATTTTTTTTATTGTAATACAGCCAATTGGCATAGGTGAGGGGGCAGAAAATATCAGAGGGCGTCTCCACCAGATAGAGGTGCCCTCTGCTCTTTTCTGTCTTTGTTTACTAGGTTGACTCGGGACCTTGCATTTTGTTTGTGAGTTACGTCGCACGTAGAGTGACCACATTTCCAAACTACCATTCAGGGACACCCCCTTCCCAAAAATCTGCTTGTGGTGTAACGAATCACAGCACAGTGATTGGACACAAGAGGTGGGATTTATGATTTCTCCAATCACAAGCAGGGGGTGGGAACGTTGCTCCTCCAGGCATTCCCGGCCAGGACTAGTACTGTCAGTGAGTAAAGCGGTGATGTAATGGCCTTTTTTGGGGGCATTCGTTTGGCTTGTGGAGTGGCTGTGTCAGTTTCATTCCGGGACACTGCATTGTCCTGGAATGAAGGTGAAAAGGTGGAAAATGCGGGACTGTCCCGGGCAATCCGAGACACGTGGTCACCCTAGTCGCACGACCGCGCTATTGTTAGTTAAATCGACTCTGTGCCAAATCGCAAAAAGTGGCCTGGTCTTTGACCACCAAAATGGTCTGCGGCTGAAGCGGTTAACATTGCAGAAAGGAACAAACATATACAACAAAATTGTAGTTGCTGAATCGCAAAAGTGGCCCGGTCATTTGGCAGCCAATTCCTCCAGCGCTGAAGTGGTTAAGCAGCTAATGTTATTATCCAAATATGCCTAGATAACAGCTTCTGCCAATCCCTGTGCAATAGGACTCAGATTGGGAAATTAAGAAGTTAGTACTAAGAGCCAATCAAGTATGCCGCATGCACATATGCTAGAAAGGAAAATACTGACAGGAGGAGAGAGAGAGAGATCACCTAATCAGTGTCTTGCTGCTCTTTCACTGTTCAATCACAGGCTAAGGGTAGGTGACCAAGTTATATCAATTATATCAGCAGAGAAAAGAGAGGTCACAAATTGAACTAAAGCCGAGTACACACGACCATTTTTCATGTCATGGAAAAAACAACTTGACTCGACGTGATTCTTGTCAAGCCTGCCTTGCATACACATGATCATGAAAAAAATAAGCTTGAGCAAAGCGCGTTGACGTACAACACGTACGACGGCACTATAAAGGGGAAGTTCTATTAGAATGGCGCCATCCTTTGGGCTGATTATGCAAATTTGCCTTCTTATAACTTGCTTCTGAGCATGTGTGTGCTAAGCCCCGTTCCGCCCGTCGAGGTTCTCGGCCGGCCGTCAGATTCGGCGACCAGCCCGTCGGGAAAGGCGACCAGCCATTCATCCCGACGGGCCGTCGAGCAAATAGAGAACCTACTCTCTATTTGCTCGACGGGTTTCCCGACGGGCGGGGCTCGGCGAATCCGTACACACGGCCGAGGTTGAGAATGAGGATCCCAATGAGGTTCTCGCTGGTTTCTGCCGAGAACCTCGGCCGTGTGTACGGGGCTTTAAAGCCTACACAACTGCTTTTCACGACGAGAAAAAATAGAGCATGTTTTAAATTTTTAACACCCATTTTTCTCGTCGAGATGCTCTGGAGCCTACACACAACCGTTTTGAACGACCAATTTAAAAAATTCAATTTTTCTCGTCATGAAAAACGGTTGTGTGTACGCGACATTAGGGTTATGTAATCCCCATAATTTGAAGAAATGTTCCTTTCGCTGGTAGTACAGTTCATGTATACAAATTCGATCTTTGTATTTAACTCTTGGTCTGGAGTTCGACTTTAAACCAACTAAAACAAGAAGCATTTCTAAATGATATGAGTTTTGCCATTTTGAGAAATCCAGCGTTGAAAGACAAAGGCTCGCGGAGCATGCCAGAAAACGGACAATAGTGCACAATACATTTACACGTCCTATAGGACTCAGCCATTCTGTAACAGTAGCTGGCTTATGAATCGTTTATCTGGCATATGCGAAAGCTGGCAAGGCGCGCCGACCGCCGCAGGACTTTGGAGAGAACGGAAATTGGTTGGCAGTAGCACATTATGACTCTTTATATGTCTAAATTGGGGGAAATATATATAAATGTATTTAAGAATTCAAATTAAAATAACAAGAGGATAATGAGTTCCCAGAGTAAAGTTTAAAAGAAGTTTTATGAACTCCTGAAGTAAATGGCACAATAATGTGACAATGACTGGCACCGATGTATGGAAATGGCATCTAAAGGAGAGCAGTTGCCCAGAGGAACTGGGAAAGGATTATTTGTTAGTCTGCAAAACAAGGAAACAAAAATCATATCGGCATTAGAGTTGCTCCAGTTTATTTTGTTCCTATTAGTTTAAATTGTTTCTTATATTTTCCTTACTTTTAATTAAAGCATAACTAAAGGCAAAACTTTTTTTTTTTTATTTGGATTGAGTAGAGAGGGATTAGAACACCTGTAGAATTTTTATTGCTGTCTGTGCCCCCATTAAGAAGATTAACCCTTTATTTGTCCTGTTTACAATTATCGCTATACATACAGTGGGGCTGATTTACTAATGAAGCTGCGCTGCGCCGGTACATGCCTTAATTAGTGCGCTGGATGAAGCCCTAATTAGGCGCATGAACCGGCGGCAGCAGCAGCGCGATGTGATTGATAAGTAAAGCCGCCGCCGAACTCCCTGTATAAGTCTATGGGGGGAAATCTTAATAGTGAATTTTAAAGGCTAATCTGCAAGTTTTGTCCTAAAAAGTGTTTGGGGACCTCAGTCCTGCCCCAGGGGACATGTACCAATGCTTTTTTTATTTTTTAAAACGGCCGTTTTTTCGGGAGCAGTGATTTTAATAATGCTAAAAGTGCAATAATAAAAGTGTAATTTTCCTTTAAATTTCGTACTATGGGGGTCTCTAATGTCAGCATGTGAAAAAGCGCATGTTTCCCGTGGTTAGAACTGTCTCTGCACAAAATGTCATTTTTCAAAGGAAAAAAGCCATTTAAAACTGACTCGCGGCAATAATGAATTGTCGGCTCCCGGCAATTGCAGGAGAATTCATTCATTAAAAAAAGGGAAAAAAAAGCGTGGGGGTCCCCCCAAATTCAATAACCAGACCCTTTAGGTCTGGTATGGATATTAAGGGGAACCCCGCCGTCAATTTAAAAAAAAAATGACGTGGGGTTCCCCCCAAATATCCATAACCAGACCCTTCGGGTCTGGTGTGGAATTTAAGGGGAACTCCACTCCAAATTAAAAAAAAAATGGCGTGGAGTCCCCCCTAAAATCCACACCAGACCCCTTATCCGAGCACGTTGACCTGGCCGGCCGCAGAAAAGAGGGGGGGACAGAGCGCGGCCCCCCCCCTCTCCTGAACCGCACCAGGCCACATGCCCTCAACATTGGGAGGGTGTTTTGGGGTGCCCCCCAAAACACCTTGTCCCCATGTTGATGAGGACAAGGGTCTCTTCCCCACAACCCTTGCCCGGTGGTTGTGGGGGTCTGCGGGCGGGAGGCTTATCGAAATCTGGAAGACCCCTTTAACAAAGGGGCCCCCCAGATCCCGGCCCCCCCCCTGTGTGAAATGGTAATGGGGTACCTTGTACCTCTACCATTTCACGAGAAAAAAAATGTAAAGGGTTAAAAAAGACAAGAGCCGGTTTTTGACAAGTCCTTTATTATCTTCTTTCTTCTTTTCTTCGGGTTTCTTCTTCCTCCTCCTTCTTCTTCCTCTGCTTCTGTCTTGGGTCTTCTATTCCCGCATCTTGCCCGGCGTGTTCTTCCATCTTCTGTTCCTCCCGCTGTCCTTCTCGTCCGCATCTTCTCCTTCTTCTTCTTCTTCGCCGGAGCGGCCGCTTCCAATTGAAATCCCCGCTGTCTGCCGGACCACGCCCCCCCCCCTCTGACGCCACGGGCAAGCTCTTAGGAGTGTGCTGCCAGTGCGTCAGAGGGGGGCGTGGTCACATGTCAGAGGGCGGCCAATTTAATTTGAAGCTCGTGCGCGGCTTTTTCTTTGCCAGAGTCGCTTCCAATTGAATTGCCCGCTTTCTGGAACATGTGACCACGCCCCCCTCTGACGCACAGGCACCACACGGGGACTTTCCTAAGAGCTTGCCCGTGGCGTCAGAGGGGGGGGCGTGGTCCGGCAGACAGCGGGGATTTCAATTGGAAGCGGCCGCTCCGGCGAAGAAGAAGAAGGAGAAGATGCGGACGAGAAGGACAGCGGAAGAAGATGGAAGAACACGCCGGGCAAGATGCGGGAATAGAAGACCCAAGACAGAAGCAGAAGAAGAAGAAGGAGGAGGAAGAAGAAACCCGAAGGAAAGAAGAAAGAAGATAATAAAGGACTTGTCAAAAACCGGCTCTTGTCTTTTTTAACCCTTTACATTTTTTTTACTCGTGAAATGGTAGAGGTACAAGGTACCCCATTACCATTTCACACAGGGGGGGGGCCGGGATCTGGGGGGCCCCTTTGTTAAAGGGGTCTTCCAGATTTCGATAAGCCTCCTGCCCGCAGACCCCCACAACCACCGGGCAAGGGTTGTGGGGAAGAGACCCTTGTCCTCATCAACATGGGGACAAGGTGTTTTGGGGGGCACCCCAAAACACCCTCCCAATGTTGAGGGCATGTGGCCTGGTGCGGTTCAGGAGAGGGGGGGGGCCGCGCTCTGTCCCCCCCTCTTTTCTGCGGCCGGCCAGGTCAACGTGCTCGGATAAGGGGTCTGGTGTGGATTTTAGGGGGGACTCCACGCCATTTATTTTTTACATTTGGGGTGGAGTTCCCCTTAAATTCCACACCAGACCCGAAGGGTCTGGTTATGGATATTTGGGGGGAACCCCACGTCATTTTTTTAATAAATTGACGGCGGGGTTCCCCTTAATATCCATACCAGACCTAAAGGGTCTGGTTATTGAATTTGGGGGGACCCCCACGCTTTTTTTTTCCCTTTTTTTAATGAATGAATTCTCCTGCAATTGCCGGGAGCCGACAATTCATTATTGCCGCGAGTCAGTTTTAAATGGCTTTTTTTTTTTTTTTTTTTTTCAGAATGTCATTTTGTGCAAAGACATATTTCTAACCGCAGGAAAAGTGCGCTTTATTCACCTGCTGACATTCCCCCCCCCCCCCCCCATGGTACGAATTTTAAAATAATTATTCAAATGACGTGGGGGTCCCCCCAAATTCAATAACCAGACCCTTTAGGTCTGGTATGGATATTAAGGGGAACCCCGCCGTCAATTTTTAAAAAAAATGACGTGGGGTTCCCCCCAAATATCCATAACCAGACCCTTCAGGTCTGGTGTGGAATTTAAGGGGAACTCCACCCCAAAAAAAAAAAAAATGGCGTGGAGTCCCCCCTAAAATCCACACCAGACCCCTTATCCGAGCACGTTGACCTGGCCGGCCGCAGAAAAGAGGGGGGGACAGAGCGCGGCCCCCCCCCTCTCCTGAACCGCACCAGGCCACATGCCCTCAACATTGGGAGGGTGTTTTGGGGTGCCCCCCAAAACACCTTGTCCCCATGTTGATGAGGACAAGGGTCTCTTCCCCACAACCCTTGCCCGGTGGTTGTGGGGGTCTGCGGGCAGGAGGCTTATCGAAATCTGGAAGACCCCTTTAACAAAGGGGCCCCCCAGATCCCGGCCCCCCCCCCTGTGTGAAATGGTAATGGGGTACCTTGTACCTCTACCATTTCACGAGTAAAAAAAATGTAAGGGGTTAAAAAAGACAAGAGCCGGTTTTGGACAAGTCCTTTATTATCTTCTTTCTTCTTTCCTTCGGGTTTCTTCTTCCTCCTCCTTCTTCTTCCTCTGCTTCTGTCTTGGGTCTTCTATTCCCGCATCTTGCCCGGCGTGTTCTTCCATCTTCTTTTCCTCCCGCTGTCCTTCTCGTCCGCATCTTCTTCTTGTTCTTCTTCGCCGGAGGCGCCGCTTCCAATTGAAATCCCCGCTGTCTGCCGGACCACGCCCCCCCTCTGACGCCACGGGCAAGCTCTTAGGAAAGTCCCCGTGTGGTGCCAGTGCGTCAGAGGGGGGCGTGGTCACATGTTCCAGAAAGCGGGCAATTCAATTGGAAGCGGCGACTCTGGCAAAGAAAAAGCCGCGCACGAGCTTCGAATTGAATTGGCCGCCCTCTGACATGTGACCACGCCCCCCTCTGACGCACTGGCAGCACACTCCTAAGAGCTTGCCCGAGGCGTCAGAGGGGGGGCGTGGTCCGGCAGACAGCGGGGATTTCAATTGGAAGCGGCCGCTCCGGCAAAGAAGAAGAAGGAGAAGAAGATGCGGACGAGAAGGACAGCGGGAGGAACAGAAGATGGAAGAACACGCCGGGCAAGATGCGGGAATAGAAGACCCAAGACAGAAGCAGAGGAAGAAGAAGGAGGAGGAAGAAGAAACCCGAAGGAAAGAAGAAAGAAGATAATAAAGGACTTGTCAAAAACCGGCTCTTGTCTTTTTTTACACTGACACTTTTTTTTTCTCGTGAAATGGTAGAGGTACAAGGTACCCCATTACCATTTCACACAGGGGGGGGGGCCGGGATCTGGGGGGCCCCTTTGTTAAAAGGGGTCTTCCAGATTTCGATAAGCCTCCTGCCCGCAGACCCCCACAACCACCGGGCAAGGGTTGTGGGGAAGAGACCCTTGTCCTCATCAACATGGGGACAAGGTGTTTTGGGGGGCACCCCAAAACACCCTCCCAATGTTGAGGGCATGTGGCCTGGTGCGGTTCAGGAGAGGGGGGGGGCCGCGCTCTGTCCCCCCCTCTTTTCTGCGGCCGGCCAGGTCAACGTGCTCGGATAAGGGGTCTGGTGTGGATTTTAGGGGGGACTCCACGCCATTTTTTTTTTAATTTGGAGTGGAGTTCCCCTTAAATTCCACACCAGACCTGAAGGGTCTGGTTATGGATATTTGGGGGGAACCCCACGTCATTTTTTTTAAAAATTGATGGCGGGGTTCCCCTTAATATCCATACCAGACCTAAAGGGTCTGGTTATTGAATTTGGGGGGACCCCCACGCTTTTTTTTTGGTGTTTTTAATGAATGAATTCTCCTGCAAATTCCAAGAGCTGACAATTCATTATAGCCGCGAGTCAGTTTTAAATGGCTTTTTTCCTTCAGAATGTCATTTTTCACATGCTGACATTACACCCAGGGCCGCCATCAGGGGGGTACAGGCAGTACACCTGCAGGGCCGCCATTAGGGGGGTACAGGCATTACACCGCCCGGGGGTCCCCAGGGGCCCCCAGGGGCCCGGATGGGAACCACCCTAAAACAAAAAAAACAATTTTTTTTTTTTTTTTTTTGTTTAAGGGCTCCGAAGGTCCCCAGGGGCCCGGAGGCCACTAAGGGCCCCAGATGGCAAGCCCTTTTTTTTAAAATAAAATATATATATTTAAAAAAATATATATATTTTTTTAATATATTTTTTTTTTTTTTTTTAAGGAAAGGGCCCAGAGGTCCCCAGGGCCCTGGAAGGCTACCCCCTTGTTTTTTTACTTTTTTTCGATAAATGTTATATTTAAAAAATATATATATATGTATTTTCTCTCTTTTGTATTTTTATTTGATAAAGAGCACAGAGGTCCCCAGGGCCCCGGATGGCTACCCCCCTTTTTTATATATATTTTTCTTTATTTCTTATTTCTGTCAAAATTTTTGTAAAGGGCCCCCCCGCTCCTCAATTTGTGGCACCACCCCCCCCCCCGCTTCTCAATTTCATGCGGCAGCACCCCCCCCCCCCCGGTTCTCTGCTCCAGGGGGCCCATGCCTGAAGCTGTGTAAGGGGCCCCAAAATTCATGATGGCGGCCCTGTACACCTGTAAGGGGTCCGGAGGTGCCCAGATGCCTGGAGGCCCCCCAGCGCCCCAGATGGTAACCCCCCTCTTTTTTTTTTTGTATATATATTTGTTAGTTGGTTTTTGTAGGATTTTTTATTAAAGGGCCAATTTTTGGAATTTAATATTTTTTAGCAGTCTGGAGGTCCCCAGGGCCCCGGGTGGCAACCCCCCAAATTTTTTGTTATTAAAGGGCCAATGTTTTGGTTTAGGGGTCTGGAGGTCCCCAGTGGCCTGGTCCCCAGTGGCCCGGAGATCCCCAGGGCTCCAGATGACAACCCCCCACCTTTACAAAAAAATCAACAAAAAAAACATATGATATATTTTTTGGTTATTTTTTAAACATATATATATATAATATAATTTTGAAAGCTCCCAGAGGGCCCCTTTTTGCTTCTAAAAATGTTATAAACATTTTCCCCAGGTTTGTTACTTTTTACTTTAATTTCTTTTTTAAAGTGTATTTTGTGCGTGAAGTCGAGAGAGAGGAGCTGGACTTGCAATCGCCATCCTTCTCCATGCCCCCGGTGGCAATGGTGGGTGTGAGGGGGGCCTCACCCCACCTGCTACACTTGGGAGCCCAATGGGACAGAGGGACTCCCCCTATGAAGGAGTGTAGCCCACCCAGCCAGCCCTGTAGGTCCTTCACCTCCCTTTATTTTAGGAGACCTCATGGCCAAAGTGTGTGCAAGTGTGGTGTTTTTTTTGTGGGGGGGGGGGGGGGGTGGGCATACTAAGCACAGGCGTACCTTGCATAGCACACCCACCGGGAGCTGGGCTGACACCACCAAACTCAATTCATATGTAGCCGAGACCGGGATCCGAACCCTTGGCTGCAGAGGTGAACGGCTTGTCAGCGCAGTGCCATTCACGTTGAGCCACCACAGCTCCCACCCAATGTTATTTTTTTTTTAGATTTTTGGTAGTTATTTTTTATTAAAGGGCCCAGAGCTCCCAAGGCAACCCCCTTTTTTATTATTTTATATATGTAGATATTGTAATTTATTTTTCATTAAAGAGCCCAGAAGTTTCTTTTTATTAAAGGGCCCAGTGGTCCCCAGGGCCCCCGGATGGCTACCACCCTTTTTAATATATATTTTTCTATATGTATTTTTTAGTAAAGGAACCCCCCGCTTATCAAATTGCGGCAGCCCCCCCCCCTTCTTAATATCAGGCGGCACCCCCCCCCCCTATTCTCTGCTCCAGGGGGCCCATGCCTGAAGCTGTGTAAGGGGCCCCATAATTCCTGATGGCGCCCCTAATTGCCTCCCCCCCCCCATGGTACGAAATTTCAAGGAATTTTTCACTTTTATTGGTGCACTTTAACCACTTCCATACCGCGCCTATTCTGGCACTTCTCTCCTTCATGTAACAATTATATTTTCTTCCTTGAAACTTACTCAGGACCCCCAAACATTATATATATTTTATTAACAAACACCCTAGGGAATAAAGTGGCGGCCATTTTTTCGGACACATTTCCAACAGTATTTGTGCCAAAAATTTTCTAACGTTTTTTTTTTTTTTTGGCTTTCCAAAAAAAAACCTGTTTCATGAATGACAAAATAAGAAAGCAGTAAAGCTAGGCCAATTTTTAGGGATAAGGTAAAAGATGATGTTACACCGAGTAAATAGATACCTAACTTGTCACGCTTTCATATTGCGCACACTCATGGAATGGCGCTAAACTTCGTTATTAAAAATCTCCATAGGCAACGCTTGACTTTTTTTCTCAGGTTACCACTTTTGAGTTACAGAGGAGGTCTAGTGCTAACATTATTGCTCTCGCTCTAACGCACGCTATGATACCTCACATGTGGGGTTTGAAGGATGTTTACATATGTGGGTGGGACTTGCATGCGTGTTCGCTTCTGAGTGCGAGCTACTAGGGACAGGAGCATTTAAATTCCTTTGTTATTTTATTTTTTTACTTAATATTTTAATTTTTGCACTTGTTTGTCCCTTTGTTTGTATTATTTTTCACTTTTCTTCCTATTACAAGGAATGTAAACATCCCTTGTAATAGGACTAGTGTGTGACAGGTCCTCTTTATAGAGAAAGGCGGGGTCAATTAGACCCCACATCTGTCCTCCAGGCTGGAAAGCATGGAATTGGTAAAAAAAAAAACATCTCATGCTTTCAGCTGCAATCATGTTCGTTCAGCACAGTAGCGTAGTGTGTAGCATGTTCACCTAGCAGCAAAAGGGTTGCTGGTTCGAATCCCGCCCGTGACACTATCTGCCTGGAGTTTGCATGTTCTCCCTGTGCGGGTTTCCTCCCACAATCTAAAAACATGCTGTAAATTGGATCCTGTCTAAATAAGCCCTAATGTGCAGTAGGAGATTTAGGTTTTGTGCTTCCCTAGGCCTGACCAAATTTTGGCACCCCCCTAATAGAAAAATGACCCACCCTTCCTGTCAAGGCCACACCCTGTTTTTTTATGACCCACCCAGGAATTTTCAGGGGACACACACAAGTTCTGTGGGGGGGGACTTGGGGGGGCCCTTAATTTGCCTACTTTTTCGATCACTTCCTGTTTGGCTATGGGGCAGGAAGTGAAGGCCAATCTCCCCAAACGGACAGGGATAATACAAAATAAACTGACAGAGCTTCTAACCCCCCCCCCCCCCCCACCAACTCTATCCAAAATGAAAGAAATCCAAAAAATAAAAGTGATGATTATTGTTCCAGTTTAACCCCAAATTTCAGATCATTTTATTGAGAGGCTTAAGAAAATATAACCATGCCAATAGGCCACGATCCAGCGTTGCTAATATGTATGAATGTGTGTTAGGGACCCCCACAAACACCACCCAATGTTAAATCAACTATTTTCTTGTTTGTTTTGGGGATGCCTGCACCCCTGATAGGGTAAAGACACCTCACAAATGTTGTCACTTTCTACTTAATTCATTCACTTCCTGCCACACAGCCAAACAGGAAGTGAGGGAAACACCTGAGTAATGTTTTGTTGGGGACACACAGATCAATATAAATAGTTTCCCATTTTGGAAATGGCATTTTGCTGTGTACACCCCAAATTAGTAGGAATCTTGGACTTTGGGGTCCATTTACTAAAGGCAAATCCACTTTGCACTACAAGTGGACAAGCAAGGAAGAAAACTCAAAACTTGGCGGGATTGGAAGTAAAAACCATCAGTGCTTCCCTTCTGATTTTCATTGCCTACGCTTCTACTGCAGAGCGGCTTTGCCTTTACTAAACCCCAAAGTAACTAATCATTTGGGGTGTACACTGCAGTGCAATTTGCTTAATGGTGACACTAGTTAGATTGACCTGTGCCCCGAAGAAAAGACCATTGGTAGGGTTTTAACCTCACTTCCTGTTCAGCTGTGTGACAGGAAGTGAAGCCAATTTTAGGAAAAGGGACACAAAGCCCAACCTAAAAACACTAGCAGGGGTTCTAACACTCAATTGGCTTCCCTCAAACAACCCACAATTAGAATAGGATTGTCTTGTGCTAGTTTCAAGCACAGCGCTGTAAATCAGCACTTCAAGCCTGTCCAAAAAAAAAAACCACCCCCCCCCCCCCCTCCAACAGGCCCTGTTTGCAGCTTTTCCTACATCTTGCACATGTGCTTTAAAAAGTCAGTCTGGACATCAGTTCTAGGAAACAATACTTACCGCTTTGTCCTTCCTTTTCTGGTGACTAAACATTTCATGCATACACACCAGGAAAGATCTTAGAGACAAATCACACTTGATGGTTTAGGCCCAAACTATTTCAGCTGCAGCGGTTGAAATCCATAGCATGAAAAAAATATCACAAAACAAACTTCAAAATTTGAAAGTAATTTTATTGGTCCACAAAACAAGGAAAGCAAAAAAAAAATTACAAATAAACACACCAAAAATATATAAAAACACCTAAAAACAAAAAAGACCAACGTTTATTTCACAGTCATTGGAAAATAAATCATGCTTTTAAATAACAGGATAGACCCACAGGATTAAAACATTAGTCATTAACATCTTGAGAAACATTTAGCAAAATTATGTAGCAGAGAAAACATCAAAAAATACAAAACTTGCTCCAAAACATCTCTGTTTCACTCCGCCATTACTTCCAGCCAGCAAATCTGCCCCCTCTGAGGGGCAGCTGACACGTGCAGTATCCACGCTTTTTATAACATGTGTGCTAATGAACCAATTGGAAACACATGAAGAAATGTCAGCCTCTAGTTTGTGTGCACTTGGAACTGCTTACACCTGTTAAGGATGTCCTTAAATTACTAAGCCCAAAAAAGAGCTTTCTGAGCATGCTCAGAAAGATGCAAGTCATTTTCAGGATCAAACATCCAGCTTTTTTTACTAAGTGTTCGAGCATGCCCAGTTCACTCGAAATGCAGTACCAGAATCAAATCTGCAATGGCGGATGAAAGCATTAGAGGTGTTAAATTTTTTTTTGGTCCCCATGAAGTGATGCTTTACAAGCTGAACGGGAGGTCTTATAGAATTTTTACGTAACAAACCTAAATAGTAATAATTTAAACGCCCCTGTCCCTAGTAGCTCGCAGTCAGAAGCGAACAAGCAGCATTTTTATTGTTTCCGGTTACCAGTTTAGATTTACAGATGATGTCTAGTGCTATAAATATTCCTCTTGCTGTTACGCACGCTATGATACCTCACATGTGTGGTTTGAAGAATGTTTCCATATATGGGGGCGGGCCTTAAATGTGTAAGCCCCGCCCACATATTGAACCCCCGTTCAAACCCCACATGTGAGGTATCATAGCGTACGTTAGAGCGAGAGCAATACTTTTAGCACTAGACCTCCTCTGTAAATCAAAACTGGTAACCTGAAACACATAAAAAAGCGTTGCCTATGGGTATTTTCAAGTACTGAAGTTTGGCGCCATTCCATGAGTGTGTGCAATATTAAAGTGTAACATGTTGGGTATCTATTTACTCGGTGTAACATCATCTTTCACATTATGGCCATAAATTGGGCTAACTTTAGTGTATTCTTAATTTGTAACCACTTGAGCCCCAGAGCATATTACTGGTCACTGACGGGGCCAGTTTTTGCATTTCAACACTGCGTCATTTTGACTGACAATTGCGTGGTTGTGCGACGTGGCCCCCAAAAAAATTGGGCGTCCTCATCCTCCCCCCCCCCCCCCCTAAAAATTCAATTTTTTTTTTTTGTTGGTGGTATTTGATCACCTCTGCGTTTTTTCTTATTTTTGCTTGACCCAAAAATATAGCGACAATTTGGTAACTAAAAAAACATCTTTTTTACGGTTTGCTATAATAAATCTCCCCCAAAATATATTCAAAAAATGTTTGCCCTCAGTTTAGGCCGATAAGTATTCTTGGACATGTTTTTGGTTGCAAAAAATCACAATAAGCGTTTGATTGGTTTGGGCAAAAGTTCTAAGTAGGGGTTGGTCTTATGGGTTTTTTTGGAATAATTTTTTGTTTTACTAGTAATGGTGGCTATCATTGTTTTTTCTGTCTAATGCGACATTGTGGCGGACACATTTTTGTGAGATTTGGCATTTTTGTAGCGAGCAATGGTATAGAAATGCATTGCTTACTATAAAAATGACACTGGCAGGGAAGGGGTTAACACTAGGGGCGCGGAAGGGGTTGAATATGTTACCTGGGTGTGTTCTAACTGTAAAGGGGGTGGGACTGTGTAGGGGAAATGACAGATCGCTGTTCATACATTGTAGGGACAGACGAGCAGGCATTCCCCCCCCCCCTGACAGGACCGGGATAAAGGGGAACTCCACCCCAAATTACAAAAAAAAACGGCGTGGGGGTCCCCCTTCTGGTGCACAACAGGCTCTTAGATTTGATCTGGAACATAAGGGGTTAAACCCACGCCAAAAAACGGCGTGGGGTTCCCCCTCAGATCCAGACCAAACCCTTCTCCCAGGCACGCAGTCTGGCCGGACAGGAATGGGGGTGGGGACGAGCGAGCGCCCCCCCCCCTCCTGAGCCGTACCAGACCACATGCCCTCGACATGGGGGAGTGTGTGCTGTGGGGGAGGGGGGCACTGCCCCCCCACCCCAAAGCACTCTTGTCCCCATGTCGAAAGGGACAAGAGCCTCTTCCCGACAACCCTGGCCGTTGGTTGTCGGGGTATGCGGGCGGGGGGCTTATCAGAATCTGAGAGCCCCCTATATTAAGGGGGCCCCCAGATTCTGGCCCCCCACCCTATGTGAATGAGTATGGGGTACATCGTACCCCTACCCATTCACCGGGTGGAAAAGTGTAAACAAAAAAAAAAACACACAGAAAAAAATAATTTATTAGTCAGCTCCGGGGGTCTTCTGCCGGGACCCCCCACCACCAGCCCATTGGGCCCCGGGCTTCGCCGTCTTCTGCCGGGGGGGGACACCCACCGATGATCTCCGCCATGTCCAGCCAGGCCCCCACCCCAAAATAAGCTCTTTCACATCCGGGGGGGGCCGGCCGAAAAAAGCAGAGAACAACGGGGGCGGAGCCCCTCGGTCTTCCAGACGTTTTCTGCCGGGGGGGCTCCAGCCCCGCACCGGTCTTCGCCGCCGCCTTCCGCCGGGGGGGGACACCCACCGATGCTCTCGGCCATGTTCGGCCAGGCCCCCTACCCCAAATCAAGCTCTTTTACATCCGGGGGGGGCCGGCGGAAATGGCGGAGAACAACGGGGGGCGAAACCCCTCCTCGGTCTTCGCCTTCCGCCGGGGGGGTACACCTACCCCCCCCCCGGTCTTCGCCGCCGCCTTCCGCCGGGGAGAGAGACACCCACCGATGCTCTCCGCCATGTTCGGCCAGGCCCCCTACCCCAAATCAAGCTCTTTTACATCCGGGGGGGGCCGGCGGAAATGGCGGAGAACAACGGGGGCGTCGCCACTCCTCGGTCTTCTAGCCGTCTTCTGCCGGGGGGGGGAAACACCCACCCATGCTCTCCGCCATGCTCGACTGTGCCCCCTACCCCAAAATGAAGCTCTTTTACATCCGGGGGGGGGCCGGCCGAAAACAGCGGAGAACAACGGGGGTGTCGCCCCACCTCGGGCTCCTCCGCTTCTGCCTGGCTCCTACTAGGGGCCAGGGCTTCTTTTGCCGTCTTCCGCCGGAGGGCGCCACTCTCCGGGCTTCTCGACGTTGTCTTCCGCCGCGGGGGCCAGGCCTTCTTCTTTGCCGCCCCCCTCGATTTTTTCGGCCTGGACGGGGGTCGTACATCCCATCCAGGACTTGGACGTGGCGGGCTTCTCGTCGCCGTCTTCTGCCGCTGCCCCCTTCACCACGAAGCTCCGTGCTTGTTTGATGAGGGCAGCGGGCTTCCGTCGTCTTCTCCGGGGCGAGGGTCGTACATCCCACCCCGGATTTCGTCGCCGTCTTCTGCCGCTGCCCCCTTCACCACGAAGCTCCGTGCTTGTTTGATGAGGGCAGCGGGCTTCCGTCGCAGTCTTCCGCCGCGGGGTGACACTCGCGGGCTTCTTCTTCCATTCGATGTTGACACGGCGAGGTCCGGCGCTGAAATGCCTTCTGAGCGGCGGGCAAGGACTTATATTGGCATTGGGCGTGGGCGTGGTTATGCCAACATGTGACCTTAACCCATGTGACAGTGATGTCACGTCACATCACTGTCACATGGGTTAAGGTCACATGTTGGCATAACCACGCCCACGCCCAATGCCAATATAAGTCCTTGCCCGCCGCTCAGAAGGCATTTCAGCGCCGGACCTCGCCGTGTCAACATCGAATGGAAGAAGAAGCCCGCGAGTGTCACCCCGCGGCGGAAGACTGCGACGGAAGCCCGCTGCCCTCATCAAACAAGCACGGAGCTTCGTGGTGAAGGGGGCAGCGGCAGAAGACGGCGACGAAATCCGGGGTGGGATGTACGACCCTCGCCCCGGAGAAGACGACGGAAGCCCGCTGCCCTCATCAAACAAGCACGGAGCTTCGTGGTGAAGGGGGCAGCGGCAGAAGACGGCGACGAGAAGCCCGCCACGTCCAAGTCCTGGATGGGATGTACGACCCCCGTCCAGGCCGAAAAAATCGAGGGGGGCGGCAAAGAAGAAGGCCTGGCCCCCGCGGCGGAAGACAACGTCGAGAAGCCCGGAGAGTGGCGCCCTCCGGCGGAAGACGGCAAAAGAAGCCCTGGCCCCTAGTAGGAGCCAGGCAGAACCCGGCGACGAAATCCGGGGTGGGATGTACGACCCTCGCCCCGGAGAAGACGACGGAAGCCCGCTGCCCTCATCAAACAAGCACGGAGCTTCGTGGTGAAGGGGGCAGCGGCAGAAGACAGCGACGAGAAGCCCGCCACGTCCAAGTCCTGGATGGGATGTACGACCCCCGTCCAGGCAGAAGAATTTGAAGGGGGCGGCGGAAGACCCTCAAAAGTGAAAACGTTCACCAGGTGAATGGGTAGGGGTACGATGTACCCCATACTCATTCACATAGGGTGGGGGCCCGAAATCTGGGGGCCACCTTATTAAACGGGGCTCCCAGATTCTGATTGGCTCCCGCCCGCATACCCCGACAACCAATGGCTAGGGTTGTCGGGAAGAGGCTCTTGTCCCGATCGACATGGGGACAAGAGTGCTTTGGGGTGGGGGGGCAGCGCCCCCCTCCCCCAAAGCACACACTCCCCCATGTCGAGGGCATGTGGTCTGGTACGGCTCAGGAGGGGGGGGGCCGCTCGCTCGTCCCCACCCCCATTCCTGTCCGGCCAGACTGCATGCCTGGGATGAGGGCTTGGTACGGATCTGGGGGGGAACCCCACGCCGATTTTGGCGTGGGTTAACCCCTCACGTTCCGGACCAAGCCGGAGAGCCTATTGTACCCCTGGGGGGGAAGCCGCGCCGGTTTCACATTTGAAATTTGGCGCGGAGTTCCCCTTCAGTGTCAGCGCAGCCCGAGAACAGCTCGGAGCTTGCCGTGCGCCGCTCCAGGCAGTGCAAACACTGCTACGCCGCCTGGTATTTACCAAGGATTTCCCGGCGTACTGAAGCGGCGCGCGGTGAGCTCCGATTTTTCCCTCTGCGCATGCCCAGTATGCAAGTGAACCTTCCGAGGTTCTAGCGTACTTTGCAAGGGCACGGGGATCGGGTCCCAAAAGTCACTTTCCCTTTCAAATCGGCCCGCCACACAAGTTGAAACACATGTCACTACACTTCCCCTGCATCACCCCCCTCCCTCCCCTCATAAACTCCCGCCCGAATCCCCGATGTTTACATTACTAAATGCCGCACGCCAGCTCTGTACTGGCGTGCTGTGCGCCCTCTTCTGGGCGCATTAGGCACTTTAGTAAATGAGGAAACACGCTGCACTGGCAGCGTGTTTCTTTGGTAAATGTCAAAAACAGGTTTACTCCTGCTTGTGCACCATGAGTCTTGGCGCACAGGCTTGGTAAATCAGCCCCAGTGTGTCACAAAAGTGAGTACACCCCTTACATTTTTGTAAATATTTTATTATATATTTTCTATAGACACACACAGTACGGCTCGGCCCTGCCCCCGGATTCGGATTTGATTCACAGCAGCAGGAGACAATGGCTCCCACTGCTCTCACTGAGTCTAGTGAGGAGGGAGAAAGAGCATTGCCAGATTGGGCAAAGGTATTTAACCGCTTAAAGGGGTGTTCCAGCCACAAATTGTGTTTATTAAAAGTCAGCAGCTACAAAAAGTGTAGCTGCTGGCTTTTAATAAACACTCACTTACCTGCTCCTGCATTCCAGCGACGCGCCGACCGAGGCTCCGCTCCTCTCGCCCCCTCCCCAGCCGGCGTCTCCATCCCGACTGTGGGCACCCAGCCGTGACAGCCTTCGGCTTCACGGCCGGGCACCCACTGCGCATGCGCGAGCCGCACTGCGCATGCCCGCGCGGCCCGGCGCGCCGCTGATTGGAGAGGTGATCACATGGGACCTGTCATGTGTCCCATGTGATCGCCTACAGGGAGGGGCTGGTGTAGGCGATTAAGGCTTAATCGCCTAACCAGCCCCTCGGCGGAAGAAGGAAGTGGGACAGGAAGTCCCACTCCTACTGAAGCCCCCACTCCCCCCCCAAAAAAAATTACATGCCAAATGTGGCATGTAAGGGGGAGGGGAGGGGATTAAATTAAATTAAGTAATTTTTTAGGGTGGAACTCCTCTTTAAGGACCGTCACACGCACATATACGTCTGCAGAATGGCACGGCTGGGCACAAGGGCGTACAGGTACGTCCCATTTAAAGCCTCGTACACACGATCAGTCCATCCGATGAGAACGGTCTGATGGACAGTTGTCTTAGCCCACGTACACACGATCAGACCGGTCCGATGAAACTGGTTCGACAGACCATTTTTATCGGACCAGGCTGAAGTGGTCTGATGTGTGTACACACCATCGGACCAAAAATCCGATCAGACCAGAACGCGGTGACGCAGAACACACAGACGTGCTGAAAAAAGGAAGTTCAAGGCTTCCAAGCATGCGTTGACTTGATTCTGAGCATGCGCGGGTTTTCGATCCGATGCTTTTGCGTACTAAACATCAAATCTGTCCAATGGACAGGTGTCCGTCGGACAGATTTTAAAGCAAGTTTTAAAACTTTGGTCCGATGGACACCGGTCCAGGCCGTACACACCATCGAATTGGTCCGATGAAACTGGTCTGCAGACCAGTTTCATCGGACCGGTCTGATCGTGTGTACACGGCCTTAGGTTAACCAATGAAGCTGACTGATGGTCTGATGTGCCTACACACCATCGGTTAAAAAAACGATCGTATCAGAAAGCGGTGACGTAAAACACGACGACGTGCTGAAAAATTTTTTAATGGTTCCAAGCATGCATCGACTTGATTTTGAACATGCACGGGTTTTTAACCGATGGTCGTGCCTACTAACGATCGGTTTTGACCTATCGGTTATGAGTCCATAGGTTAATTTTAAAGCAAGTTGGCTTTTTTTTAACCTAAGGTTAAATAACCTATGGGGCCCACACACGATCGGTTTTGACTGATGAAAACGGTCTATCAGCCGTTGTCCTCTGGCTAACCTATCGTGCCTAAGAGCCCAGCCGTGGGTCACGCAGTGCGCCGTGGGCAGCGCGTTCGCGACCCGGTCCTAAGCTCCGTGATCATCCCTGCGGGAACCGTGGACACGATCACTGCCGGTGTCCCGCAATTGGCCACAGAGAGGAAGAAGGGGGAGAGGTAAGTGTAAACAAACCTCTCCCCGTGCATCCTAGCGAGACTGACACTGATTGTCTGTTCCCTGTCATAGGGAACGACGATCAGTGATGTCACATGCTAAGTCACGCCCCCCACAGTAAGAAACACAAATCAGGGCGCACTTGACCCCTACAGCGCCACCTACAGGTTAACCCCTTCACTGCCAGTGTCATTTTTACAGTAATCAGTGAATTTTTATAGCACTGTTCGCTGTATAAATGACAATGGTCCCAAAATAGTGTCAAAATTTGTCCTCCATGATGTCACAGTCACGATAAAAAACGCTGATCGCCGTAAAAAAAATTATTGATAAAAATGCAATAAAACTATCCCCTATTTGGTAGATGCTATAACCTTTGTGCAAACCAATCAATAAATGCTTATTGCGATGTTTTACCAAAAATATGCAGACGAATATGTATCAGCCTAAACTGAGGAATTTTTTTTTTATATATATTTTTGGGGATATTTATTATAGCAAAAAGTAAAAAATATAGATTTTTTTTCAAAAATGTCGCTTTATTTGTGTTTATAGCGCAAAAAATAAGAGGCGATCAAATACCACCAAAAGAAAGCTCTATTTGTGGGAAGAAAAGGACGCAAATTTTGTTTGGGAGCCACGTCGCATGACCGCGCAATTGTCTTTTAAAGCGACGCAATGCCGAATTGTAAAAACCCCTTGAGTCATTTAGCAGCATATTGGTCCGGTCCTTAAGTGGTTGAAGAGGTATTCTTGCCCTACTTCTTCTATGGGTCACAGCAGTGCACTTCTTTTTGTCCACTTGTGACCCATTTTCAGCTGACAGCAGGCGCCAGATCCAGATTGGGCTCGGCTAAGTATTTAAAGGGGTTGTAAAGGAAAACATTTTTTTTTTCATAATAAGCATCCTTTACCTCCAGACATTCCTCTTTTCACTTCCTCATTGTTGGTTTTTGCTCAGAAGTTGCTCTATTCCTTCTCTGTTCTGTTCACTTCCTGCTTGTCTGATTGTTACTCACCACCGTGAAGGGAGGCTTTACTGCGGTGGTCAGTGACGTGCTCGCCCCCTCCTGGGAATTACATCTGTGCGGCAGGACGCTCTCTACATGTTAGAGACTTCAAGGAGGTGTGAATTACTGGGTGTGCCACAATGCATACTGGGAAATGTAGTTCTTACATGAACGAGCGCCGCAAACCACGAAGTGAATGAGAGAACAGAAACTAGAACGCCGGAGGTGATATAGATGAAGGAATTTAATAGGTATTTACTCTTTTTTTTAACAGAATCATTACACTATTCTGTCTGTCTTCCTTGCAGACATTAACCACTTGAGGCCCGCGCTATAGCCGAATGACGGCTACAGCGCGGACCTAAGTATCCAAGCCGCCGTCTTTTGACGGCCGCCCCTTTTGGGCATTCCCCGCGTGCGCTCCAGAGCGCGCAGCGGGGAAATTCTGTGTTGCCCGTGTCCCTTGGACACAGCCAATTACAGATCGGCGCGAACGGCCAATCAAAGTGGCCGTTTGCTATGCGATCTGCTGGGTCAATGAGAGATGATCTCATATGTAAACATATGAGATCATCTCTCATTGCCGGCTCACACAGAGACAGCGTCCTGTCTCTGGAGAGGAGACCGATCTGTGTCCCTTGTACATAGGGACACAGATCGGTCACCTCCCCCAGTCACCCCCCTCCCCCACAGTTAGAACACTATGCAGGGAATACATTTAACCCCTTCCTCACCCCCTAGTGTTAACTCCTTCAATGCCAGTCACATTTACACAGTAATTAGTGCATATTTATAGCACTGATCGCAGTATAAATGTGAATGGCGCCAAAAATGTGTCAAAAGTGTCGGATGTGTCCGCCATAACGTTGCAGTCCCAATAAAAATCGCAGATCGCCGCCATTTCAATTTAAAAAAAAAATAATAAAAAAAATAATAATTCTGTCCCCTATTTTGTAGGCACTATAACTTTTGCGCAAACCAGTCGCATATTGCAATTTTTTTTTTACCAAAAATATGTAGAAGAATACGTATCGGCCTAAACTGAGAAAAAATTTTTTTTTTTTTATTGGGATATTTATTATAGCAACAAGTAAAAAATATTGTGTTTTTTTTTTTTTAAAAAATTTTTCGCTCTTTTTTGTTTACAGCGCAAAAAATAAAAACTACACAGGCGATCAAATACCACCAAAAGAAATCTCTACTTGTGGGGAAAAAAGGACGTCAATTTTGTTTGGGAGCCACATTGCACGACCGCGCAATTGTCGGATAAAGCGACGCAGTGCCGGAAGCTGAAATTTCACCTGGGCAGGAGGGGGGTATATGTGCACAGTAAGCAAGTGGTTAATTTTAGGCAAAACATTTTTTTCCTTTACAACTACTTTAAAGGAGAGGTCTGGCCAAAGCTATTTTTGCCCTACTTCTTCTATGGGTCACAGGAATGTACTTCATTCTGCCCTCCTGTGAGCCATTTTCAGCTGACAGCGGGCTTTAGTGGCATTAAGTCCAGGCTCTGGAAAGAATCCTGACTTTACATTCAGGGTCTTCCCAAATGCCTGGACCAGCAGCTGGCTCAGGCTTTCAGTGAGCCACTGGAAGATTGAGACAGCCGCCCCTGCTCCCTCCACAGCCCGGAGCTCCAGTGAGCACTGGAGGGGCAGAACAGAGGGTCAGTAACTGACCGTTACCACCTCTCTGCTCATTAAAGACCAAGAACTGAGCAATCACCAGTTTTTGATCGCTCAGTTCTCAGTGTAGAGCCAGCAGGGGACAGATATGGCTGTGATTGGTATGAGTAGTGAGTAGTGAGTTGTGAGTATGACTGTTTATTTATAATGTTTTTTGTATTCCCAATCTTCTCTTTTAAGGGGGGAGCTAACAATAGATTTTTTTTTATCTTTTTTACTATGATGCAGAGAATGCATTAACGTAAAAAGCCTTCAGCCTTTACAGCCAACTACGCTTTAGTATCTAGCATGAGTCAAAATGTTGTATTTGTAATTGTTGTTTTGAAGCAAATAAAGCTTCATTGTCCCGGTTCTCTAACATTCCATGTGCCGGATAGAAGGTTCTTGTATAACTCTGTACTTCCGGAAGAAACTTTTGTCATGATACAATAGGAAAGTTGTGCTCTATGATTAATGGACGTTGTAAAATCAAATATTCACGTTCTTTCTATCCACCGCTCTTACTGTTTTGCTGGAGATAAAGGGCAGTTTTTTTTCACGCTGCCTTTTTTTTTTATGCGAGGGTCAAGAAGCTTTGCTGACCTTCACACAGCACAATGCAAAGCCTCGTTTTTGTTCAGCTGTATTTGTTTAAATAGGCAGCAGCATTCCAAGCACTCCAGAGAGTCAGCACATTGCGTCCTCGCCAGCGAAGGAGATCATGCGGAGGGTCAGAGTGGTTTTCAAACATAAAGATAGGGCTTGCTATTCCAATGTTGCAAATCCGGCGTGTGATTACCGCCGCGTGCAGTCTCGTGTAAGTCAAATTTAACTGCAGTGGACACAAGTTTATTCTGAGTCCTGGGGAACCACAACAAAGCTCTGATTAGCAGCATACAGGATGCATAGGACACGCATCGGACTGCTTACTAACTAATCTTTTTTAAAGCTGAAATTCTTCGTCTTCCCCCACTATCATCATAATCCAGTTACGTTGCGTTAAAAAAGTATTCACACCCCTTGACATTTTCAACATTTTGTCATGTTACAACCCGAAAACGTGAATGTATTTTTGGGGGATTTTATGTGATGGACCAACATAAAGTGGCACATAATTGTGAAGAGGTAGGAAAATAATAATTTTTTTCATGTTTCTTTTACAAATTTGTGAAAGGTATAGCATGTATTTTTGTATTCAATACTTTGTAGAACCACATTTTACTGCAATTACAGCTGCAAGTCTTTTTGGGGATGTCTCTACCAGCTTTTCACGTCTAGAGAGTCTGTTATCTTTGCCCATTCTTTTTTGCAAAATTGCTCAAGCTCTGTCAGATTGGATGGAGAGCGTCTGTGAACAGCAATTTTCAAGTCTTGCCACAGATTTAAATTGGATTTAGGTCTGGACTTTGGATGGACCATTCTAACACATGAATATGCTTTGATCTAAACCAGTGGTTCTCAACCTTCTAGTGCCGTGACCCCTTGATAACATTTCCTAAGTTGAGGGGACCCCTAACAGTAAAATTACAGGTAATTTCATAGCGTGAGTTGTCAGCACCCAAGGCAAGACAAGACAAGTAATTTTCACCCCTAACCCACGGACATTTAGCGTTTCCTGAGTCTCTTCTACTTTTACAGTATTAAAACCCCTTATGGTACATTTAAGGATGTACCACTCTTCTCTTTGTTCTCTTTTCTTTCCCTTTTATCTCACTCTTTTCAAGAACAGCCCAGCAGGGCGGCCACAGGCTCCAGGGACAGCCCTGCTGGGCGGCCACAAAAGGGCTGGGGGAGCAGTGCAGGCTTCAGGAACAGCCCAGGATTTGGTGACCCCTGGCAAATCGTCCCGACCCCCAGGTTGAGAACCACTTATCTAAACCATTCCATTGTAGCTCTGGCTGTATGTTTAGGGTCGTTGTCCTGCTGGAAGGTGAACCCCCACCCCAGTCTCAAGTCTTCTACAGATGCTAACAGGTTTTCTTTTAAGGTTTCCCTGTATTTGGCTCCATCCACTTTCCTATCAACTCTGACCATCTTCCCTGTCCCTGCTGAAGAAAAGCATACCCACAACATGATGCTGCCACCACCATGTATCACGGTGGGGATGGTGTGTTCAGGGTAATGTGCAGTGTTAGTTTTCCGCCACACATAGCATTTTGCTTTTAGGCCAAAAAGTTCAATTTTGGTCTCATCTGATCAGAACACCTTCTCCCACATGTTTGCTGTGTCCCCCACATGGCTTCTCACAAACTGCAAATGGGACTACTTATGGCTTTCATTAAACAATGGCTTTCTTTTTGCCACTCTTCCATAAAGACCAGATGTGTGTAGAGCACGACTAATAGTTGTCCTGTGGACAGATTCTCCCACCTGAGCTGTGTATCTCTGCAGCTCCTCCAGAGTTACCATGGGCCTCTTGGCTGCTTCTCTGATTAAAGGGGTTGTAAAGATTTTTTTCCCCCCTAAATAGCTTCCTTTACCTTAGTGCAGTCCTCCTTCACTTACCTCATACTTCGATTTTGCTTTTAAATGTCCTTATTTCTTCTGAGAAATCCTCACTTCCTGTTCTTCTGTCTGTAACTCCACACAGTAAAGCAAGGATTTTTCCCTGGTGCGGAATGTCGCGCTCGCCCCCTCCCTTGAGGGGGAGGGTGCAAGCAGTCCTGGTCCCAAAAAGTGGAGATAAAGCATGAGACCAAAAATGGGGGGTTAGTGATGGTCTTGGCTGATGACATAAGGGACAGTTAGCAGTGCTGTGGTCATTCTTGTCTGACAGGAAAGGTATATAAGTGCGATGAAGAATATTTAGTTGGGTTTCACTCCATGGTTTGTTGGGTATAAGTTGTTGGATTTTGTTGTATCCTAGCAGAATTTTGCCCACTATTTCAGTGTCTGGGAGGTCTCTGCCCCAATTTGCTACTGACGAGGAGTCGATCGAAGGGGTTTGTAGATGTCAGAAATTGTGTATGAGCCATCTTGGAGTAGCAGATCTATGGAAGGCATGAGTTTGGGGAGGGAGAATTTTTTTGGCGATGGTTGAGAAATTTTGTGGGTGTCCCGTTTTCATACTGCATAGGGTGGAGAACCTTATGAGGCCTTTTTGTTCTCAGATGTGGAAGGGTACGGCATTTTTTTTTTACCCACTTTAGGCAGGTTCAGGTTTGTAAGCAGGAACATACCCCAATAAGACATTAACTCAACCAACCAGCATCATTCCTTGAAGATGCCCAATTATTTATTAAAGGATTCAACAATACAGGTGCAAGGCACCAATATGCCCACCAAGCCTTGGTATCTAGAAAGCCACAATTGTCAAGTCCAGGAGAGTGTTCAAGTGAGGTCTAAGCACCTATCTATACTTAGGGAGCAAGGGGAGGTTTGCTAGGGCATCTTTTTTAAACCTCCATTACACTTCAGGCAGGTTCAAATTTGTAAATTATACCCTACAACCCAGATTGAAGGAGAGAAAAACAGAAATGTCAGCTGACTTAATAGTTGCGGGGTGGGAGTTTAGGGCAAAGCGTGTTTACTGTAAATCATACAATCCACACCATTTCTTGAAGATACCCAATTACTTTGTGAAGGAGTCAACAGCGCATGTGGCTAGCAAAGAGCAAGAGCACATGTTGTGCACCAAGTCTTGGCTTCCAGAAGGTTGAGTGTCCGGGTGAGTGTCCATGTGACATTTGGGCACCTATCTATGATGAGGGAGCGGGGAGTTGGTCTTTTTTTAAACCACTATTACTCTTCATGCAAGTTCAGATTTATAAATCAAACCCAACAGCCCAGATCATAAGAGAGGAAAACAGAAACATAAGCCGACTTAACATTCAGTTGAGGGGTGGGAGGGGTTGAAGGCAAAGCGACTCCGTTTCGCAAACAGTCTTCTGTATTATGAGCAATTGTTTATCCCATCACAAATGTGAGGCAGATTAGATTGGGGATAGAGATGTTTCTTCTCACCTTTGCATCTCTGATGGACGATTCATTTACTCGGGGAATGCGGCAACGTATTATTTTCTGGAAAATGCATTTTGCAAGTAATAGAGATAACAGAAGATGTGAAACAAAATGCCATTGTAAATGTCAACGAGTGATATATTCTTTCCCAGGAAACATTAGTAAGGAAATTAGCCCTTGCAGAAGGCGAATACCTGCTGCCATAACAGCAGTGGACACAACGTATGGCTTAAAAGAGCAACCTATTACATTGATTATATCTGGAGACCCCCAGAGGTCAGCACTTTTGCAGAACCTATAGACTGAGATTGACTTTTGCTACATGATGTAGGACCGGCTTGACTGTCAGACATTGTTCAGTCTTTCAGGATTTTTCAAGGAAGGACAGCATCAAGACTTCAGGCGGGAGGCGCTTACATGCCACCAATTCTATAACTGGGCCAAATGAAAAGAAAACATTTACTTCTCTTTCATGTATGTACACGTAGGGCACACTTACATAAACCTTTATTCCTGTGGGAACCCCTTTTAACCACTTAAGACCCGGACCTTTAGGCAGGTAAAGGACCTGGCCAGTTTTTGCGATTCGGCACTGCGTCGCTTTAACTGACAATTGCGCAATCCTGCGACGTGGCTCACAAACAAAATTGGCGTCCTTTTTTTCCCACAAATAGAGCTTTCTTTTGGTGGTATTTGATCACCTCTGCGGTTTTTATTTTTTGCGCTATAAACAAAAATATAGCGACAATTTTGAAAAAAATGCAATATTTTTTTTACTTTTTGCTATAATAAATATCCCCCAAAAACATATAAACCATTTTTTTTCCTCAGTTTAGGCCGATACGTTTTCTTCTACCTATTTTTGTTAAAAAAAATTGCAATAAGCGTTTATCGATTGTTTTGCGCATAATTTATAGCGTTTACAAAATAGGGGATAGTTTTATTGCATTTTTATATATATTTTTTTACTACTAATGGCGGCGATCAGCGTTTTTTTTTTTTTCATGACTGCGACATTATGGCAAACACATCGGACAATTTTGACACATTTTTGGGAGCATTGTAATTTTCACAGCAAAAAATGCATTAAACATTTGTTGTTTACTGTGAAAATGACAATTGCAGTTTGGGAGTTAACCACAAGGGGGCGCTGAAGGGGTTAAGTGTGACCTCATCTGTGTTTCTAACTGTAGGGTGGGTGTGGCTATAGGTGTGATGTCATTGATTGTGTGTCCCTATATTAGGGAACACACGATCGATGACGGCGCCACAGTGAAGAATGGGGAAGCTGTGTTTACACACAGCTCTCCCCGTTCTTCAGCTCCGGGGACCGATCGTGGGACTTCAGCAGCGATCCTGTCTGCGGGTCCCGTGGCACGCGCCCGTGACCCACAACTGGGCACTTAAAGAGGACGTACCTGTACGTGCCTGTGCCCAGTCGTGCCATTCTGCCAACATATATGTGCAGGAGGCGGTCCTTAAGTGGTTAAAAGACACATCCAGGGACAATCAGCATACAATCTCACCAAGAGAGTCCCTGAGAGACAGGAGAAGGTGCTTTATTTCTCCAGTATCTACAAAGTGTCTGGTATCGCTCCTTTGCTCATTCTTTCAGAGTTGTGTCTCACGAATACAGGAGGTGTGTTATTGGCCAGACTAGCAGGTGGAAACAGAGAAAAGAAAATGAATACCACCACATCTAATGATTGGTAAATTGCAATATAATACACTTTTGGATTTGGGTTTAATTCCAAGTTTAACCACTTCCAGATCGCCCGCCATCGTTTTAAGGCGGTACTTTGAAGAGGAATACCGTTGTTATGGCAGCAGCTAGCTACCATAACCCCGGTATCCTCTTCTTCAGCGGCCGGTCCAATTTCCAAAAAAAATTGTCTCTGTGACGGATTCACCACAAGATCACTTTTATCAGCTTACCGGTTGCTCCCTGCAGCTTACCGGAGCCATCGGTAGCGGGGGAGACAATTGTGACCTCCTCCTGGCTTGGTATGGAGACGAGTGAGGGGTATATGGCCCCCACTCATCTCCATAACGTTGGAGGGCGGAAGCGACATCAAAACGTCACTTCCACCCAATCCGCTGAGCTGGCGGAGGACAAGCTCCTCTCTGCTCAACGAGCGGGAAGGGGCTTGTGCAGCGCCGCTGATTCCTATGGAGCGATCTGATGAAAACGGACAGCATGTCCGTTTTCATCAGATCTCACCCGATCCGATCCGCCATGGATGGATATGGACAAATCGCCATAGAGTACGTCTGATTTTGTCGGATCAGGTCGGATGTCAGCGGACATGTCTCCGCTGACATCCGACGCTCCATATGACAACATGGAGCGGTCGTTCAGGTACGCCGTCAAAACTGACAGGCAGACCTGAACGGTCTGTCCATGTGAAAGGGGCCTAACAAGGGATGTTTTCATTCCTTGTAATAGGAATAATAGTGACACATTTTTTTTTTTTAAACAACTGTGTAAAAAACAAAAAAACAAATGCTGTGCACACACGGTCAGAATTTCCGAAGAAAAAGGTCAGACAGAATTTTTTCATCAGATATTCCGACCGTGTGTATGCCCCATCAGACTTTTTCCATCAGAAATTCCAACAGACTTAGAAAGAGAACATGTTCTCTTTTTTTCGAACGAAAATTCCGTTCGTCTGTATGGAATTCCGACAGAGAAAACATTCAGACGAAAAAAACATTCATGCTCGGAAACAATTTGACGCATGCTCGGAAGCATTGAACCGCATTTTTGACGGTCAGAATTTGGTGTGTCCGTGTGTATTGTGTTGCTGTGTCCGTTGGAAAAACATGTCGGGGTTTATTCCGATAGAAAAAACGATCATTTGTATGTGGCAAAAGAGTAAAAGAAATAAGAACAAAAAATATAAAAAAATTAAACGCGCCCCGTCCCACCGTGCTCATGCGCAGAAGCGAACGCATACCTGAGCAGTACCCACATATGGAAACGGTGTTCAAACCACACATGTGAGGCATTGTTAGGCTGCGTACACACAATGAAATCTGTCTGCTGGAAACGGTGGGCCCGACCGTCCAAGCAGACAGATTCGATCGTGTGTACGGGCGATCCGACGGATTTGGCCAGCCGACAGATTTGAAAGCATGCTTTCAAATCTGTCGGCTGGGAACCCGTCCGCCCGACATGTCTGCTGGTTAGTACGCTAACCAGCAGACATGTCTTCTCGCACACGCGTCGAATGGTTTCGACGCATGCGCGGAAGTGTTTTACTTCCTGGTGCGGTGACGTGGCGGGGTCAACGTCGCCGCCACGTCAGCGCGCCGTCTGCCGGCGGGGATTTTGGTTTGATCGTGTGTACACAATCAAACCAATATGTCCTCAGCAGACAGATTTGTTCAAATCGGTCGGACAGACCGATTTGAACAAATCTGTCTGCTCGTGTGTATGGGGCCTAAGAGTGAGAGCACTAATTCTAGCCTTAGACCTCCTCTGTAACTCAAAACTGGTAACCTGTAGAATTTTTTAAACATCGCCTATGGAGGTTTTTAAGGGTAAAAGTTAGTCGCCATTCCACAAGCGAGTGCAACGTTGAAGTGTGACATATTGGGTATCAATTTTCTCGGCGTAACATTATCTTTCACAATGTAAAATAAAATTGGGCTAACTTTACTGTTATTATTTTTAAATGAAAAAAAGTGTATTTTTTCTCAAAATAGTGTGATTGTAAGACCGCTGCGCAAATACAGTGTGGCAAAGATTATTGCAACGATCGCCATTTTATTCTCTAGGGTGTTAGAAAAAATATATAGATAATGTTTGGGGGTTCTAAGTCATTTTCTAGCAAAAAAAAAAATGCTTTTGCCTTGTAAACACTAAATCTCAGAAAGAGGCTTGGCCCTTAAGTGGTTAAAAAACATATTTTTCTGCATTTTTTTCCTTTTTGTATTTGCAACCATAATAATATGGCCACAAGAACAGATGACATATATATTTTATGTTGACACCTGCTAGGTTATGACTGAACCAGGTGCTCCTAACCCAGGATTTAAAGTGGTGGCTCTTATTTTTAGCATGGTATAATTTATTAGAGGAAGACATGTATGGAGAAGTATTTTTATCTCCCAGTTATAAAGAATTTGTGAAGGCGATACATGTACACCATGAAACTACATTCTCCAGAGACATTATAATATCCTTGATGGAGTGATAGCGAGTGGGTGCTGATAAAACAAAGAGGTGGCAGTTTTTTTTTTTAACGTATTCAGTGCCTTGCAACAAACAACCGCTTCAGCTCCGGAAGGTTTACCCCCCTTCGTGGCCAGGCCATTTTTTAACTGACAATTGCGCGGCCGTGCGAGGACATATCCAATTAAAATGCATGTTCTTTTTTTCCAACAAATAGAGATTTATTTTGGTGGTATTTGATTACCTCTGTGGTTTTAATTTTTTGCGTTATAGCATCTACAAACTGTGAGGTATTTTTATGGATGTTTTATTTATTTATTTTACTAGTAATGGCAGCAATTAGTGACTTACAGTGGGACTGCGACATTGCGGCGGACAAATCAGACACTAATGCCACGTACACACAATTGGACATTCCGGCAACAAAACTGTGGATTTTTTTCCGACAGATGTTGATTTAAACTTGTCTTGAATACAGAAAAAGGGGGTGGGGGGGCAAGAAGAATAGTGGCTGAAGCTAGACTTAGGGACATGCCCACCCAAAGGAATGTGGACTATCTCGGTACTGTTACAAAGAATTAAGAATTGTTGTCGGAAATTCCGTCAAGAACTCGGTCACGTACAACACGTACAACGGCACTATTAAAGGGAAGTTCAATACCAGTCATGTTAGTAGAAGTTTGTAGTGTTGATCAAGAATATTCGCATTGCGAATATTCGTTACGAATATTGCATATTCGAGTATTCGCGAATAACTCGAATATCGCGGTGAATATTCGCTATTGCGAATATTTGTATTTTTTCAAATGTATTTTTAAAACAGATCACATCCTAATGATCTCCATCGACGCAGCATTGCTGGTATGATTAGAGACCCTGGGCCGAGTAGCTGAGGCGATCCTTTTATGTTGCCGAATATTCGCAATGCGAATATTCGTATTACGAATATTCGCGAATACTTTCTCTGCCCTTCTTTTGCATCAGAGCCAATCAGAGTTCTCCTACCACAGTTGTCAGAGGTTAGCAACCTCCATAGCAACCAATAGGAACCTGCCTGCACGACCATGCGCATGCGTGGACGAGAATTTCGCAATCAATTTCGCATTCGCATTAGCGAAATTTCGCAAAAATTTTTTTTGCTGATAAAATATCACGAATATTCGATATTAACCAATATTTCACGAATATTCTTCTATATATTCGTGAAATATCGCGAAATCGAATATGGCGTATTCCGATCAACACTAGAAGTTTGGTGAAAGACGATTCACACTTTTCAGCCTTGTGCTTTTCAGTCCGTTACAGCGTGACAAATGTGCTATTTTCATTATGAATGCTAGTTTTACCAGACCGAGCGCTTCCGTCTCAAATTTGATTCGGAGCATGCGTGAAATTTTGTGCGTCGGAAATGTTTACATACGATCGGATTTTATGAGAATAGATTTTGTTGTCACATTTTTGTTGTCGGAAAGCCATCACACCCATGCCTACTAATGGCATGGCTGTGATTGGCCAGTGCAGCATGTGAGCCAGCCTCTATATAAGTTAGAGGCACACAGCACAGCTCGTCACTCTGCTTTAGTTAGGGTAGGGAAAGACTGCAGCTGCTGCTCTTCTAAAGGAGAGAATTGGATAGGAGTCAGACTGTCCTGCTTCAAAAATCACATTACTCAGCTATCTACATAGCATTAGATAGTTACTTTAGGGAAAGGTTCCTGCTTGTGCTTGTAGGGAGAGAAATATATAGGAGTCTGTCCTGCTTCAGAAATCTAACTACACCAGCACTGTATATGTTATAGTGAGATACTCTGCAAGATAGTTTAGGGAAAGGTTCCCGATTGTGCTTGTAGGGAGAGAAATATATAGGAGTCTGTCCTGCTTCAGAAATCATATACAGTGCTGTTGTAATTAGTTACTGTGAGATACTCTGCAAGATAGTTTAGGGGAAGGTTCCTGCTTGTGCTTGTAGGGAGAGAAATATATAGGAGTCTGTCCTGCTTCTAAAATCTAATTACACCAGCACTGCATATGTTACTGTGAGATACTCTGCAAGATACTTTTCTTCTACAGGGAGTGCAGAATTATTAGGCAAATTAGTATTTTGACCACATCATCCTCTTTATGCATGTTGTCTTACTCCAAGCTGTATAGGCTCGAAAGCCTACTACCAATTAAGCATATTAGGTGATGTGCATCTCTGTAATGAGAAGGGGTGTGGTCTAATGACATCAACACCCTATATCAGGTGTGCATAATTATTAGGCAACTTCATTTCCTTTGGCAAAATGGGTCAAAAGAAGGACTTGACAGGCTCAGAAAAGTCAAAAATAGTGAGATACCTTGCAGAGGGATGCAGCACTCTTAAAATTGCAAAGCTTCTGAAGCGTGATCATCGAACAATCAAGCGTTTCATTCAAAATAGTCAACAGGGTCGCAAGAAGCGTGTGGAAAAACCAAGGCGCAAAATAACTGCCCATGAACTGAGAAAAGTCAAGCGTGCAGCTGCCAAGATCCCACTTGCCACCAGTTTGGCCATATTTCAGAGCTGCAACATCACTGGAGTGCTCAAAAGCACAAGGTGTGCAATACTCAGAGACATGGCCAAGGTAAGAAAGGCTGAAAGACGACCACCACTGAACAAGACACACAAGCTGAAACGTCAAGACTGGGCCAAGAAATATCTCAAGACTGATTTTTCTAAGGTTTTATGGACTGATGAAATGAGAGTGAGTCTTGATGGGCCAGATGGATGGGCCGGTGGCTGGATTGGTAAAGGGCAGAGAGCTCCAGTCCGACTCAGATGCCAGCAAGGTGGAGGTGGAGTACTGGTTTGGGCTGGTATCATCAAAGATGAGCTTGTGGGGCCTTTTCGGGTTGAGGATGGAGTCAAGCTCAACTCCCAGTCCTACTGCCAGTTTCTGGAAGACACCTTCTTCAAGCAGTGGTACAGGAAGAAGTCTGCATCCTTCAAGAAAAACATGATTTTCATGCAGGACAATGCTCCATCACACGCGTCCAAGTACTCCACAGCGTGGCTGGCAAGAAAGGGTATAAAAGAAGAAAAACTAATGACATGGCCTCCTTGTTCACCTGATCTGAACCCCATTGAGAACCTGTGGTCCATCATCAAATGTGAGATTTACAAGGAGGGAAAACAGTACACCTCTCTGAACAGTGTCTGGGAGGCTGTGGTTGCTGCTGCACGCAATGTTGATGGTGAACAGATCAAAACACTGACAGAATCCATGGATGGCAGGCTGCATGAGTGTCCTTGCAAAGAAAAGTGGCTATATTGGTCACTGATTTGTTTTTGTTTTGTTTTTGAATGTCAGAAATGTATATTTGTGAATGTTGAGATGTTATATTGGTTTCACTGGTAAAAATAAATAATTGAAATGGGTATATATTTGTTTTTTGTTAAGTTGCCTAATAATTATGCACAGTAATAGTCACCTGCACACACAGATATCCCCCTAAAATAGCTAAAACTAAAAACAAACTAAAAACTACTTCCAAAAAATATTCAGCTTTGATATTAATGAGTTTTTTGGGTTCATTGAGAACATGGTTGTTGTTCAATAATAAAATTAATCCTCAAAAATACAACTTGCCTAATAATTCTGCACTCCCTGTATTGTGCTATTCCAAAAAACACCCATTTAGGGCAAAAAAAATATATTTAGCAGTTTTTCCTCCAGTGTTTGCAGTGTTTCAACCACCTACTCCATATGGACCTCGTCCTCCTAGGTGAAGATTTTTTATTTTTTATTTTTATGTATTTTAAGTTATTTCCCTATCCACATTTGTTTGCCATGCCATGCTCTTACCAACATTTTGCTGCCATTTTTAGCCCTCTAGCCCTTTCCATTACTATTTTAGAGACATTTTAGTAGTCAAAAGTCCGGGTCCCCATTGACTTCAATGGGGTTCGGGGTCAAGTTTAGGTCCCGAACCCCGACTTTTTTCCGAAGTTCGGCCGAACCCGTCGAACCCGAACATCCAGGTGTCCGCTCAACTCTATTCTAGAGCCATTGTTCACAGTTAACTCTAAGCTGGCATTTAACCACTTCAGCCTTGGAAGGATTTACCCCCTTAATGACCAGGTTATTTTTTGAATTACACCACTGCGTTGCTTTAACTGACAATTGCGCGGTCATGCGACAGTGTACCCAACCAAAAAATAAAATTGCAACTGCCACCATTTTATTCTACACAGCCTCTGCTTTTAGAAAAGATTGAGATTTTAACATGTGTGCGAAAAAAAAAAAAAAAAAGGCCTCGGAGACGATGGTTTAAGAGCAATGGCAACCCACCATGTTTCCTTCTCTTTCTGATCTGAGAGACTAGTTTATTTGTCGTCAACTCTGGAAACCGCAGAAACTTTTAATAAGTTCTTTTTTCCGGCTGTAGCGATTGAAGAGTTTTTGTTTAGCACCGGAGTTCTTCCATTGTACTGTTCCTACCTGAAGTGGCGGTTAATATATTTGCCTGATGCCTAGTCAAGCATAGAGTCTCAGAGCAAGTGTTAATCAGAACAAATTCAGCAGCTTCCCTTTCTTACAAAGGCTGGCTGATTGACAGCTTTAAGTTTTCTGAATAGGCTTCTGAATGATTTAATTACACTCGTCATTTCTCCATTGTTCCCCAATCTGTATGAAATAAATGGGAATAACTTTCTATAGCAGCTGAACCCAGTTGTTTACCGACACCTCTCCCCGCACATTGTACTTTGCCGATTCTCGGTATATTTCCTCCCTGTAATTTTACTGACCAATAGGGCTATTGATTTATATATAGGAAAACCATGAATTATGTATATTTTATTAGAGATAAAGTTACCCAAAAAGCAATATATACCCAAACATTCATTTTTGATCTAAGGATTATAAACTTCATGCTCTCCATCAGGAGAACTTGAGCTTTATTATATGTGTGAGAAATGTAGCGATAAAATATTATATAGGTATTTATATTCCATCAGGTTATCTGTTTATCCTGAATGGTGGAAGACTATTATGGATGTGGATAGATGTCACATCAGCAACTGCATCATATTTCTTCAGAATGAGGAAAATGCAAACAAAGAAAGGTCAATATTCCACTTGTTGATCAATATCTGGGTTAGTTTATCAACTCAATAGTGGTATAGCCACATAGGTAGAAGCCTGAAATAGTTTTCTTTTAAATTCTTATTAAGCTAAAGGGTCACTAAAGGAAAACGAATGTTTTGCTAAAATGACTGTTTACAGGGTATAGAGACATAAAAGTTAACTGATTCCTTTTCGAAATGATTAAAAATAGATAAAAATCAATCATATAATGTGCCTGCAGGTTAGTTTCACTTTTGAACTGGCTTCATGTTTCTGCAAAGTAGAAATAGACACACAGAACAAAAACAAACAAATCCAGGGCAGTGTTTTGTTTTTAAAATTAATCTGATTGGTTCTGGGATGTTTTAGACACACAGTAATGACAGCTTAGAACACCGTGAGAAAGCTCCCATAAGGAAACAGACAAGCAGGAAGTGTGGAGATCAGAGCAGGATTACAGCAACTTCAAAGCAAAAAATGAACAATAAGGACATGAAACCAGTACTGCAGTAAGGTAAAGGAAGCTATTTAGCTAAAAAAAAAATCCTTTAGTGATACTTTAAGCACTACAGTTTAATGTGAAACGCGTCAGTTTGTACCAAGTTTGCTGTGGCGTGTATCCTGTTTTTTTCATTATACAATAAAAGCAACACGTTTTGGAGTGTGGATGTCCAGAAATCCTTCCTTCATTTTGTAAAAGCCTGAAATAGTTTTCTTTTAAATTCTTTTTAATCATATTATTCGGTTCGCTTCTATGTCGGTTTTTTCCCGTCGCGGCAAGCCGGCTCGGCGCTGGCTCCCACGACGGGGCTCGTAGGTGATCAATCTCACCGAGAAAAGGAGCGAGATTGACACAATTTCACGGTCACCTACTGCATGGCTGTTATTAGACAGATTTCATAATCTACCTAGTTTCTAGTTGAAGGTGGTAGAACTTCCTGTCCTAAGACCCCATTGCCTCTTGGGAAATGATGACACTCATTTCCCAGGAGTCTCTGGGCATTACTGTGCTTAATAATCCCAGCATGCACCTCTCTCAGAAAATCCAGGAAGAAACATGAACTGGGCTTCATAATGCCCACAGCTATGATGGAAATGGCCACAAGATTATATCAGGTACGTTTTTTGCAACTGTTTATTGCTTTATTAATATGTTTAATGAATATTCATAATAATGTAATTGAGATTGCTAAAAAAATAATAAAATATGTATGCCCGGAACCGCGCTTTAAAGTGGATGTAAACCCACTCTTACCCTTTCTAAACTACCGCCTTAATGCTGATCTATAAGGATATAGATGCCTCCTGCATGTATCCTTACCTGTCAAATGTCTCCCCTTTGTCTGTTGTAAGAACTGAAAAACTGCAGATTCTGTGGGTGGATCTGTTGTCTGGAGTTCGGTGGGTGTAGTTGTGATGTCAGTAGACTCCCCGCCCTCCTCTACACTCCCCTTGTGCATTTTTTCATGTGTATTCCTTACACTAAATTACGCTATGATCATTAACATCCAGTCAAAATCTAGATAAGTAACCACATGACTTCAGAAAAGGAGTGGGGGTGGGAATTTAAAAATAGTGCCTGTCTCCAGGCTAGTGCATGAGATATGTAAATAACCTGCCACTCACAGCAAGGGGGCGGAACGGACTAAGGGTTTTCTCTGTAAGTCCGTTTTATTTCACTGAACAAAAAAAGAGGATTACTCAGAGCTGGATTAACTCTGTGTGGCAAGACTGGGCACAGATGATAGGAAATCTTATACTGTACATTGTGACTTAAAAAAAAAAAAATCGTGTTTACATCCACTTTAAGCACATTGATGGTTGAGTTAGGCCTTCTTCGGTTCAGGAAGATTACACTTGCACACCAAAATACTTCAAATAAGTGTCGTACAGAAAAAGGCAAAGCTGTAGAAAAACGGGAAACAATCTTTAGAGGAGGCTCATTTATCACCAACTCTCGGTTACCTTCTTTGGCATCTGTGATTATAATCTCAGTAACTAGACTGGTATTTTCATTATAATGGCCTGTGTCACCCCCTTCTTCCCGGAGTGCATAGCTTATAATAAAAAGTGACTTCCATCTCAGCCAGCTTCAATTTGTACCGGTTAAAGATGGCTGCCTGTGGTCGCAAATTGAAGATCGTACAGTAATTGAACAAACGTCAAGGGATTTAATACACAATATTTTGATAACATGCTTGGATGGAACACAAAAGAAGGTCAGACTATGCAGGAAGAAGCCCTGGATATTTTTCGGCATTCAGGAATCGAGTGAATGTCATTTTGATGGAAGCAAGGATTTTTTCTTCTTTTTTTTTTTGTCGCCTGGCGGTGTTTATTTTCGGCGTGTTTGTAACAATACATCAGTTTCCCTTTTACATGCATCACCTCAATAAGACAACACCAGCTGGTCTGGCTGAATGCAGACTTGTGTTATAACTGGATGAACAAGCATTGGCCAGATCCTGAAAAAAAAAGAAAAGAAAAATTGAGCAGCCACTGGTGTTTTTACACATGGCCCAGAGCCATCTGAATTCTGTGTGCTTAAAGGATAACTCCACCTGCACATAGTTTCCTGTCTACACTGGGATTCCAAAGCAGGACAAGAACATTGGTAAGTTTTGCCAAATCATGGGCTAATGTTCTACAATACATTGGGATTGTTTTATTTAACTACTTGCCGACCGCCCGCCGTCATATTACTGCGGAGCGGTGGCTCTGTCTCGCGGGAGCACGTAGCTCTACGTTCTCCCTTTAGAGACTTGTAGGGCGCGCTCGCGTGTGCCCCCGCGCGCCCCCCGAGTCCCGCGCGCCACCCGCGGGCACCCGCGATTGCTCGTTACAGAGCGGGGAACGGGAGCTGTGTGTGTAAACACACAGCTCTCGTTCCTGTCAGCGGGGGAAACGCTGATTTTCTGCTCATACAATGTATGAACAGAAGATCAGTGATTCCCCCTAGTGAGGCCACCCCCCCCCATACAGTTAGAACACACCCAGCAACACACTTAACCCCTTCCCTGCCCCCTAGTGTTAACCCCTTCACTGCCAATGGCATTTTTATAGTAATCCAATGCATTTTTATAGCATTGATCGCTATAAAAATGCCAATGGTCCCAAAAATGTGTCAAAAGTGTCCGATGCGTCCGCCATAATATCGCAGTACCGAAAAAAAACGCTGATCGCCGCCATTACTAGTAAAAAAAAAATAATAATAAAAATGCCATAAAACTGCCCCCTTTTTTGTAAACGCTATAAATTTTGCGCAAACCAATCAATAAACGCGAATTGCGATTTTTTTTAACGAAAAATATGTAGAAGAATACGTATCGGCCTAAACTGAGGAAAAAAAAATGTTTTTTTTATATATGTTTGGGGATATTTATTATAGCAAAATGTAAAAAATATTGCATTTTTTTCAAAATAGTCGCTCTATTTTTGTTTATAGCGCAAAAAATAAAAACCGCAGAGATGATCAAATACCACCAAAAGAAAGCTCTATTTGTGGGGGGGGGGGAAAAAGGACGCCAATTGTGTTTGGGAGCCACGTCGCACGACCGTGCAATTGTCAGTTAAAGCGACGCAGTGCCGAATCACAAAAAGTGCTCTGGTCTTTGGACAGCAATATGGTCCGGGGCTAAAGTGGTTAAAGCTTAAAGATGTTTTTCAAAATGATGTTACTAATATTAATGGTACCACAACACAACTATATTTAAACGGTTCCCGACTGGCTCACGCAGATATACTGCGTCTCCTTGAAGCACTTGAAGTTCTAGTTAACACTTTTCCAATTTTTAGCAAATTTGCGTGACAACTCTCTAGCAAGAGCAAAGTTGCATTGGTGAGTCTACAGCAAGAGCCCTGCAAGTCTACAGCATTAAAACACAGCCACAGTGCCCCCTGTGGTAGGAGGACTATTGCACAACATAACTGAACCAGAACTTGCAGCAGACTTGCAGAATGTTTACAAAGAAAATTGATCTGGAGTCATGCAATGCGGACTTGCTGCAATTGTGCAACAAATTTGTGAATCCTGGCAAGTCATTTTCAAACTTGCAGCTCAACTGCTTGCTATGTGGGATAATAAGTAATGTTAAAACACATGCACCTTGTTATGCTTTGTCTACTAAGAAATCTAAATCATATTATCTGTACCTCTCGGTTGTAATCTCTGCTGCCGCCACAGCCCTGTGAACTTCTCCGGTCTATGGGCGTGTCCAGGGACTGGAGCTATTGCATGATTGTCACACTAAAATCTTTTTTTATTTTATTGTACATCAATTTTTTCTAGCTTTTGTAAAAAAAATATTTTATACTATATCTCTGACTGATTATCATTTTTTTTCTACGATGCCATTAAAGTCCACCTAAGCCTCTTTATATTGACATATTGACATACAATATTAACATACAATTGACATACAATATTAACATACAATTGACATACAATATTAACATACAATTGACATACAATATTGACATACAATTGACATACAGTATTTTGATGGGACGAAGGCACCAATTTAAATCATTTTCTTATATTTATAGCACTTTTACACGTCCTCAAAAGGAGTGCACACCACCACAATACACTTATGCCTCGTACACATGATCGGAATTTCCCGATGAAAAAACTCAGATGGAATTTTTTCGGATATTCTGACCGTGTGTGGGTCCCATCTCACTTTTTTCCTGTCGGAGTTTAGAAATAGAACATGTTTTATTTTTTTCCGATGGAGAAAAATACTATCCAAATTTCCTAGTGTCTGTGTGGAACTCCGACGGAGAAAAAAACACGCATGCTCAGAATCAAGTCGACACATGCTCGGAAGCATTGAACTTAATTTTTCTCAGCTTGTCGTAGTGTTTTACGTCACACGCATTTTGGTCGGTCGGATTTTGGTCTGGCAGTGTGAATGCAAGACAGCTTGAATGGAATTCCGAAGGAAAATTCCATCGGATTTTATCCCATCGGAAATTCCGATCGTTTGTACAGGGCATTACAGAATAAAAACTTTAAAAACACATATAAAAGCTCCACAGTAGCTCCGCCGTGTACACACTCATGGCGCCTTGCTGGACATCACGTTTTCAGCAACTTCCCTCTAGACGCATTTCGGCCAATCACAGGCCTACCTCAGTAGATGCCTGGTTTGACCTCTTCTTTTGTCTTTGTTGTCATGTTGCTGCTCTAGCTCAGGGGTCTCCAAAATTTCTGAACAAAGGGCTAGTTTACTGTCCTTCAGACTGTAAGGGTGCCAGACTGTGGCCAATGGGAGTAGAAAATGCCTTGCTGTCAATGGAAGTAATGAATTCCCCATCATTGGTATTAGTTTGAGTAATATTGCCCTATTGTTGATATTAGGTGAAGGAATAGTGCCCCATCATTGGAAGAAAAAAAGCCCCATTGTTGGTGTCAGTGGGAAGAATAGTTCCCCGTCATTGACAATAAAAGGGAATGTCGCACTTACTACAATAAATCCTCCTAAATATATAAATAATTAATTTCCACCTAAATATAGACTTCATAATGTCTAAAGGTGCATAAATGTTCAAATAACACTAAATAAATCAATGCCCTAAAGAATCCAAGTGCCAATAATAATTAAATCCAAAAAACATGTGCAAATAATGACAAACTGTGCAAAATGGCAATCACATGTGCAAAAAGCAATCAAATAATGTTTCTTTTTTTAAAGGAAAATATGTGCAAAAAAATGTGCAAAGGGATATATTTATGGAATAGTCCCATAAATAGTGCAAAAGGTAGTCCAAGTATGGCAACAAATCCAAATTGTGTAGCAAAGTTCATCAAAGGTAAAGTGCAATTGCCACCAACCAGAACGTTTCCACCATCCAATGTGCGTAACACCGTTTGCCCCAGCCTCTCACCTCATATATCAAACCAAAAGGCCTCTCTGATATTTTCACACTGGCTGATCGATTCCCAGGGCGTTCACAGTGGAGTGACAATCACAGAATATTAAAGCTCATTCGCATGTAAAGGAAGAGGAGGGCTCCATAGTGGAATGTTTTCAAACAATAGTTTAAAAAAAACGTAGTAACTTACAGTTGAAGATAAAAGCAGACAGCGTAGTAAACATAGGAACATACGGTCTCGGCCACGACGTCACTCGGCTCTTACCCTGACGCGTTGCATCACTGCTCACGTGACTTTTACAAAGGGTATATTATAGGGGTGCAACGGATCAAAAAACTCACGGTTCGGATCGTTCCTCGGATCAGAGTCACAGATAGGATAATTTTTCGGATCACCACCATATATAGTCCCCACTGTAATATCCACATCTCCCCCACTGTAATATCTACATCTCCCCCACTGTAATATCCACATCTCCCCCACTGTAATGTCCACATCTCCCCCATTGTAATGTCCACATGTCCATCTCCCCCACTGTAATGTCCACATCTCCCTCATTGTAATGTCCACATCTCCCCCACTGTAATGTCCACATGTCCATCTCCCCCACTGTAATATCCAAATCTCCCCCCACTGTAATGTCCACATCTCCCCCACTGTAATATCCACATCTCCCCCACTGTAATGTCCACATGTCCATCTCGCCCACTGTAATATCCACATCTCCCCCACTGTAATGTCCACATGTCCATCTCGCCCACTGTAATATCCACATCTCCCCCACTGTAATGTCCACATGTCCATATCGCCCACTGTAATATCCACATCTCCCCCACTGTAATGTCCACATGTCCATCTCGCCCACTGTAATATCCACATCTCCCCCCACTGTAATATCCACATCTCCCCCATTGTAATGTCCACATCTCCCCCACTGTAATGTCCACATGTCCATCTCCCCCACTGTAATATCCACATCTCCCCCCACTGTAATGTCTACATCTCCCCCACTGTAATATCCACATCTCCCCCACTGTAATGTCCACATACCCCCCCCCCCACTGTAATGTCCACATGTCCATCTCCCCCACTGTAATGTCGCGTGGTGTGCCGATCCGTGGACGTTGACGCTTTCGTATCACGGATCAATGATGATCCGTTGCACCCCTAGTATATTAGTTCCCTGTCATCGGTGTCAGTGGGAAGAATAGTGCCCCACTGTTGGTATAAGTGACAGGCATTATGTCCCATGGTTGATGTAGAAGAAATAGTGCCTTGTATCAGTGGAAAAAATAGTGTCCCAAGGACCTTATAAAAGCATGCATTGGGCCACATCTGGCCCCGGGGCCGCAGTTTGGAGATCACCGCTCTAGCTCTAATGCCATCAGATATATTGACCCAAAACTGGTTTATCAATCATGTTCTGACCTTATTTTGACTTTGCTTACAACATGCTTATTCAAGGTCATTAACTTAGATGGTACTGAAGCATGGAAAGTGGCATCTTTCGGAAGAAGGTCACCAGAAGCAGTCACCCTATTTCTCTCACTTCATTGACATCACATTATTGATCTATAGTATATCATCCCCAGTATCAAGACCAAAGGCCAAATACAATGCTCTTGGTTTGTGTATTCCGTGTAACATGCTTTAAAAAAAAATTGTGGCGGCAGCCAAGTGGTAAATGTCTGACAGAAGCTGTAAAATGACAGAAAATTACAGCCCGCCGAGTGCATTATCCTCTTCACCACTCATGGTGTATCTGAACTCTGGTGCAAAAGAAATCTATGATGCATTTGGCTGTAACAATTTTTAGAATATGATAACAGTAATTTATCTTTCAAAAATTGACACGCCATGCACAGTCTTTACCTGCGATGATATTTAACGTGGGTGGCTCTTGCTGGGCATTAATAGCAGAGATGATTTCCCCCCCTTATTTATTTTTTAAAGTTTCACCGTGTTCCCGGCAGATGGTATCAGTTCTAAATGTTTCATCAATGATTCTGCAATTGTTGTAATGAGTACTTGTGTGGTCAGAGCCGCCATTAACTGTCATAATTTTAGCTTTTTTCCTCCATTCTATTTGGCCTTTTGTGGCTCTGACAATGGCAGAATAAAGTTCTTGATGACTTCTGTCATCTCTCTATCAGTTTTAATTTTGGCTTCCACAAAAAAAAAAAAAAGATTTAGGTTTTTACGGATATAAATACTTTGTCTTATTTTACAGCATTAATTTAAACTCTACTAATCCTTTAGCTGTATCTTAACCAGTTCCCGACTGGCTCACGCTGATATACTGCGGCAGAATGGTTCTCCTGTGTGAAAATCCCCTGTATATATATACGGCTTCGCCCAGGAGAGCCACTGGCGCTCGTGCACGCCCCCTGCCATGCCGGCCACGCATGATTATTACATGTGTAACACACAGTGTTTTTTTTTTTTTGTGCGTCCTTTACAAAAATAAATGCCCTTCTTATTTCACCCGGGGATGGCGGGAAGTTCAATTGTGTGGCAAATTGGCTAATGGTTTTCCTCTTCGGAAGGGGGGAAAGTTATTCTTTTGGTTCAATTGTCTTTTTCCAAACTATACTTTACACTAGCGGTCTCCAAACTGCGGCCCGAGGTCCAGATGTGGCCCTTTACTAGCCTTGATCTGGCCCTTGGGGCACAATTCCTCCCACTTATATGAGACACTATTCCTCCCACTGACAACAATGGGCACTATATCTTCCACTGATACTAATGATGGGATACTGATCCTCCTACTAGTAAGGGGAATACTTCTCCTATTGACCACCAACCCTGAGGCCATGTTTATTCTTACTGATGCTGGTCACCTGACATTTTCTGCCCCTGCTGGCCCCACAATCTGGCCCTCCTCAAATCTAAAGGACAATAAACTGGCCCTTTGTTTGAAAAGTTTGGAGACACTAAGGTGCCTCTGTTTTCTTCCTGGACTTTATTAGTACAATACTCCTTATTTACCTGTTTACTTTAAAATGTTATATAACCTAGGTCATATTGAAGGTTACTATGTATTTTATGCCCTAGGGCTACTTTACCAGTGTGATTCATTGTCATAGGTGTGCACAGCATATTGCATTAGAGTGTGCACCCCCAAAACGCAAACACACATGTTTGTATATATATATAGATATATATATATATATATATATATATATACAGTACAGACCAAACGTTTATCTATCGCTATCTATCTATCTATATATATATATATATATATATATATATATATATATATATATATATATATATATATATATATATATATATATATATATATATATATATATTTATATACATATATATATATACACAGTACAGACCAAAAGTTTGGACACACCTCATTCCAAGAGTTTTCTTTATTTTCATATTTTAATGAATATGAAAATTGTAGATTCACACTGAAGGCATCAAAACTATGAATTAACACTAATTATATACATAACAAAACAGTGTGAAACAACTGAAACAACTGAAAATATGTCATATTCTAGGTTCTTCAAAGTAGCCACCTTTTGCTTTGATTACTGCTTTGCACACTCTTGGCATTCTCTTGATGAGCTTCAAGAGGTCGTCACCTGAAATGGTCTTCCAACAGTCTTGAAGGAGTTCCCAGAGATGCTTAGCACTTGTTGGCCCTTTTGCCTTCACTCTGCGGTCCAGCTCACCCCAAACCATCTCGATTGGGTTTAAGTCTGGTGACTGTGGAGGCCAGGTCATCTGGCGCAGCACCCCATCACTCTCCTTCTTGGTCAAATAGCCCTTCCCCCGCCTGGAGGTGTGTATGGGGTCATTGTCCTGTTGAAAAATAAATGATGGTCCAACTAAACGCAAACCAGATGGAATAGAATGCCGCTGCAAGATGCTGTGGTAGCCGTGCTGGTTCAGTATGCCTTCTATTTTGAATAAATCACCAACAGTGTCACCAGCAAAGCACCCCCACACCATCAAACCTCCTCCTCCATGCTTCACGGTGGGAACCAGGCATGTAGAGTCCATCCGTTCACCTTTTCTGCGTCGCACAAAGACACAGTGGTTGGAACCAAAGATCTCAAATTTGGACTTATCAGACCAAAGCACAGATTTCCACTGGTCTAATGTCCATTCCTTGTGTTCTTTAGCCCAAACAAGTCTCTTCTGCTTGTTGCCTTTCTTTAGCAGTGGTTTCCTAGCAGATAGTCTACCATGAAGGCCTGATTCACACAGTCTCCTCTTAACAGTTGTTCTAGAGATGTGTCTGCTGCAAAAGGTGGCAACTTTGAAGAACCTAGAATATGACATATTTTCAGTTGTTTCACACTTTTTTGTTATGTATATAATTCCACATGTGTTAATTCATAGTTTTGATGCCTTCGATGTGACTCTACAATTTTCATAGTCATGAAAATAAAGAAAACTCTTGGAATGAGAAGGTGTGTCCAAACTTTTGGTCTGTACTGTGTATATATATATATATATATATATATATATATATATATACACTGTATCTCTCTCTCTCTCTCTCTCTCTCTCTATATATATATATATATATATATATATATATATATAGCGATATATATATATATATATATATATATATATATATAAGAGAGAGAGAGAGATAGATACACATGCGCTAATTAAATGTAATCATTTTAAAATGTAGTAGGGTAGTGGATGGGGTCAGTAGGGCAGACGTTGGTGTCAGTAGGGCAGTGGACAATGTCAGTAGTTTTTTAATGTTTATTTTTGTATTATTTTTTTAAATTGTATTTATATTTTGGTGAAATATCAGCAGGGGGAATCTGCGCTGCACAAGGGTCATTAGGGTGTGCCCAGGCACACCCGGTACAATGATAATTTCTTTGATCAAAAAGACAGTTCTTTAACACAAAAGTCTTAGGCCTCGTACACACGATGAGATTTATCCGATGAAAACGGTCCGCGGACCATTTCCATCGGATATGTCCGATCAGGAGTTTGATCCGATGGCGTGTACACACCATCGGATCAAATTCCCCGCCGCCGGACGGCGCGGTGACGTGGCGGTGACGCGGCGGTGACGTTGACGCCGCCACGTCACCGCTACGTCACCGCACCAGGAAGTAAAACACTTCCGCGCATGCGCCGAATCCATTCGGCGGCGGCGGCGCGGCGGCGGTGCGGGACGACATGTCTGCTGGTAAGTGTACTAACCAGCAGACATGTCGGGCGGACAGATTCCCACCGGATAGATTTCAAAGCATGCTTTGAAATCTGTCGGGTGGACAAATCTGTCCGCTAGCCCATACACACGATCGGAGATGTCTGCTGAAACGGTCCATCGGACCGTTTTCAGCGGACATCTCCCCTCGTGTGTACGAGGCCTTACTGTTCCATAACTCTAGTGACACTGACATTTCAAAGTCAATATTTTTCATGATCATTTTCATTTATGCCTGGAGTTTGCCTTTGAACAGCCTCATCTCAAAAGCAGTTTAGCAAACATCCCGGCACTGGCAATCTAACACTCCTTCGGTATATTTCCGTGACCCGTATTTCCACACGCCCTTCTAGTCTCAGGACTCAAGTCAATCTAGCTGAGACAAACAGCTTTATGTGTTTCTATTTTTCCAAAGCTGCTAAAATAGATAAATAATCCTCCACAGCCAATATCGCAGAAGCTCCAAAAAAAGTAATTGTCAGTTTTCAGACCCGGAGAGACCTTTACCTTAGACACCTTGCCACAATTCGGGAGTGGATTGTACTGACTTCTGTAGAGTTTAGAACTTATATTATTTCTAAGCAGAAGATTCTTTCTAGTCCTGAAGCAATAAAGAACTCAGATAATCACTACTGACAATGCGGTGCGTCCATAGATGGTGCAGGAGCGCCGCCCCCTAACTCCTGCATCCGGCAATCTCCAATAGATAGATTCATGCATTGCCCCCGAGAGGCATTGCCCCTGAGAGGCAATCGGATTTACCCCGGATCAACTTTACCTACACATCTTAGTACTCAGTTATATTACGTGCATTTAGGAAAGAATCCAGGCCCTTCTTAAAGCAATCTACTGAGCTGGCCAGAACCACCTCTGGAGGGAGTCTGTTCCACATTTTCACAGCTATTACTGTGAAGAAACCTTTCCGTATTTGGAGGTGAAATCTCTTTTCCTCCAGACGTAAAGAGTGCCCCCTTGTCCTCAGTGTTGACCTTAAAGTGAATAACTCAACACCAAGTTCACTATATGGACCTCTTATATATTTGTACATGTTGATCACATCCCCCCTTATTCACCTTCCATTAGGACAACGACCCTAAACATACAGCCAGAGCTACAATGGAATGGTTTAGATCGAAGCATAGTCATGTGTTAGAATGGCCCAGTCAAAGTCCAGACCTAAATTCAATTGAGAATCTGTGGCAAGACTTGGAAATTGCTGTTCACAGATGATGTCCATCTAATTTGACAAAGCTCTCTAGATGTGCAAAGCTGGTAGAGACATCCCCAAAAAGAGTACAGTGAAAGGTGGTTCTACAAAGTATTGTCTCAGGGGGGCTGAATACAAATGTACGCCACACTTTTTTTAAGGCTCTGTACATTAACTGCTTAAGGACCAGCCGCTGCAGTTATACTGTGGCAGGCTGGCTCTCCCGGGCGAATCGCTGTAGCTGTACGTTGGCCACTTTAAGACCATTAGGGGTCGCACACGTCCGCCGCACGACAACGGGCCCGATGCATGTGCCTGGCAGCTGCGATGTCCGCTGGGCACCCACGATCACTCCCGAGAGAGACAGAACTAGTAAAAAAAAAATTATAATAATAAAAATGCCATAAATCAATCCTCTATTTTGTAGATGCCATAACTTTTGTGCAAACCAATTAATAAACGCTTATTGCGATTTTTATTTTACCAAAAATATGTAGAAGAATACGTATTGGCCTAAACTAAGAAAAAAAACGTTTTTTTTTTTTAGTTTTTTTTTAATTGGGGATATTTATTATAGCAAAAAGTACAAAATATTGCTTTTTTCAAAATTGTGGCTCTATTTTTGTTTATAGCGCAAAAAATAAAACCGCAGGTGATCAAATACCACCAAAAGAAAGCTCTATTTGTGGGAAAATAAGGACGTCAATTTTGTTTGGGAGCCACGTCGCACGACTGCGCAATTGTCAGTTAAAGCGACGCAGTGCCGCATCGCAAAAAGTAACCTGGTCATCTGCCAGCCAAATCCTCCGGGTGAAGTGTTTAATAACTTTTCGATTCAATTACAATATGACTTGTGTCACAATTGTATACTCTATATTATTTTTTCTTTATTTGCTATTTTTTTCCCCATGAAAGAGAAGTTACCCTTTAAACCAATCCTAATACGCCATCAAAAAAAAACACTCTCTAAATGAAGGGACAGAAATTGATATTTTATTCCTAAAGCAACAGAAGCAACAAACCTTTTCTTATTGCTGAAAGCTAGGGCACTTACCTCCATTTGTTTGTGAGAAAATAATCATGCTGCATAATTGTCTTATAATTAAGGGAGAAGCACAAATAAATGGCTGCATGTTTACTCAATCTTTTCCTGCACAGTGTGATCGATTGTTTTTTTTTTTTTTTTAACTCACGTGTCCTTTCTACAAACATCTTCTTGTTTTGTCTTCAGGTGTGTTCTGCTGATATAAAGACAATGGGCCAGATTCATAGAGCAATTACGCCTGTCTAACTGGTGTTAGACAGGAGTAATTTCAAATTTCGCGCGCCGTATCACTAGTTTGAATCCTCAAACCATGATACGGCGGCTTCGGGCTTCGATCCGAGAGGCTTACGTCCTCGTAAGCCTTCGGATCTACGCTGCCATCTATTTGCGGCCGCTGGGAGGAGTTTGCGTCGTTTTGATGCGTCGGGATATGCAAATGTTTTTTTACGGCGATTCCCGAAGATACGAGTGGTCGTCGCAATCGCTTTCGTCTATTTTTTTGTACGTAATGTTAGAGCAGCTTTTTGCTGCTCTAACGTTACGTAGCCCATGTTAAGTATGGCCGTCGTTCCCGCTTTGAATTAAATTTTTTTTTATTTTTGTTTACGTAACTCGTTCGGGACTAGGATCGCCCGTAAACGACGCTACATAAACAACGAATGACGTCACGACGTGATTTCGCGCAATGCACGGCGGGAAATTTGGGAACGGAGCATGCGCAGTTCGATCGCCGCGGGAACGCGCCTATTTTAAATGATTCACGCCCCCTACTCGCGCAGATGGATTGCGACGGGAGAAATACACTACGCCGCCGTCGTTTACTGGACAAAATCTACCTGAATTCCACGTAGAGCCAGGTAAAAAACGGCGGCGTAGTGTATTTCTGATATGCTACGATAATCTATTTCTACGTAAATCTGCCCCAATTATTCTAAATTAGACATCACTTACTAAAAGTGACACAGTATGAATAATGAGGGGTGTTTCCTCTCTCTCTTAGCAAAAACTATAATTTCTGCTTATTCATTAATTCACAGCTGATAGCAGAGAATTCAAACTTAAAGCCTGGTACACACATTCGGATTTTCCGCGGACAAAGCGTAGGACTTTTCTCCGAAGGGCGTTGGCCGTGAACTTGCATAGCATACAAACAGCAAAGAATTGGCGGCCAACAAGCACAAAACTATGGGCCAGATTCAGGTAGAGTTATGCCGGCGTATCATTGATACGCTGGCATAACTCTGACTTTGCGCCGGCGTATCTGTTTTCTGTATTCAGAAAACAAAATACGGCGGTTTGCAGGAAAGATCCGACAGGCGTAATTGTATTACGCCATCAGATCTTAAATGCATTTTTAAAATGGCCGCCAGGGGCGTTCCCGCTGATTTACGCCAAGAATATGTAAATCAGCGAGATATGCCAATTCCCGAACGTACGCCCGCCCGACGCAGTGACTTTACGCCGTTTCCGTAAGGGGTTTCCCGGCGTAAAGATAAAGCACCAAAAAGATGGCGCATCCTATGTTAAGTATGGACGTCGTGACCGCGGGAAATGTGAAAAATTTGACGTCGTTTGCGTAACTCGTCCGTGAATGGGGATTTACGCCGATTACGTTCACGTCGAAAACACCGTCATAATTCGGAGCATGCGCACTGGGATTTTTCAATGGTCGACGCATGCGCAGTACGTTTGGCGCGGGGACGCGCCTAATTTAAATAGCATAGGCCCCCTACCCGCCCAATTTGAATTAGGCCGCCCAGGCCCGGATTTACTCCCTTTGCCGCCCCAAGGCCAGGTCCTTCAATGCTGCCCCCGCCTGCACAGTACAGGGGGGACATTATCTGCCGGGAGACTTTTTCGGCAGGACACTGAGAAGCTGGGGGGGGGTTGTTGCTGCCAAAAATTACAGTGAGCATTGGGGGGTGCTGCTGCCGAAAATGACAAAATGACATTGAGAAACGGGAGGGGGGTTGCTGCTGCCAAGAACTATCTCACCTCCTCTTCCCTCTGTTTTTTCTCCTCTCACCATCCGCATGAACGGGGGGAATTCCCGATATGAAAGGAAAAGTGTCCTCTCCTCTCAGCCGCAGTGCCGCCCCTGCACCCACTGCCACCCCGAGGCCTGGCCTTGTTGGCCTTGTCTGGAATCCGGCCCTGAGGCCGCCCAATTTACTCTACGCCGACGCAACTTTACACGCAAGTGCTTTGTAAATACAGCACTTGCGGGTAAAGTTGCGGCGGCATAACGTAAATAACAAAAGTTATGCCACCGCAAAGAACTGCTCGCCATCCTGAATCTGGCCCTATGTGGTTTTTCAGCTCTTTAGCACCACCCTTTGGGAAACTTATGCTAATGTGGTGTTATGGTGAGCATTGCTTCTGAGCATGCGTATTTATACTTTGGAGCTGTCCAAAGGACTTGTGTACACATGATCACATAATGTTGGCAGAACATTTTAAAGCATGCTATCCAACATTTGTTGTCAGAAAATTTTAAACCATGCTATCCAAAAACAAAATCCGACAACAATTGTCCAATGGAGCATACAAACGGTCAGATTTTCCGACAACAGCCTGTCATCACACAATTCCCGCCTGAAAATCTGATCATGTGTACAGGGCTTTAGTTTATCAGAAAGTCAGGCTTCTTCTACTCGCTGGCTTGTTGACAATCTTTGGGCAATATTTAAGCATTTTGCCTAAGCACCCTTGAAGAAGCCAGAAGGCACCCCACAGTGCCACGGCACCCTGGTTGAAAAAGGCTGTGATGATTTGATTCTGAAAAAAAAAAAAGAAAAAGGCTGTGCTAAGGTATGCAATGCTTACTGCAACACGCAGATGTTAATAGAGCCTAATGCCGCGTACACACGACCGTTTTACGGGTTCTAAAAAATTACGTTTTTTTTAATGTCATTAAAAACGATCGTCTGTGGGCTTCAGAGCATTTGTTGGTTTCTAACAAATGGCTAAATTTTTTTTCGAAACATGCTCTATTTTTTCACAACGTTTTTAACATTGTCGTTTTTAAGGTTGTAAAAAATGGTCGTGTGAGGGCTTTAATGACCTGAAAAACCTGCTCAAAAGCAAGTTATGAGACGGGAGCGCTCGTTCTGGTAAAACTTGCGTTCATAATGGAGTAAGCACATTCATCACGCTGTAACAGACAGAAAAGTGCAAATCGTCTTTTACTAACATAAAATCAGCAAAAGCAGCCCCAAGGGTGGCGTCATCCGCATGGAACTTCCACTTTATAGTGACGTTGTACGTGTTGTACGTCACCGCGCTTTGCTAGAGCATTTTTTTTTTACGATCATGTGTAGGCAAGGGCGTTTTAATGATGAAGGTGAAAAAAAACTTCGTTTTTTCTAGACCCTTAAAAACTTCATTTTTTAGAACCTGAAAAATGGTCGTGTGTACGCGGCATGAGAGTTCTACATTTCCGGGTGATAGACATGGGTAGTGAAGAAGGTCACTATTCAGTCATTTCATTTTAGAGCATATTTATGTTCCAGTGAGGCCCCAAACACAGGACAGTTATCTGAAGAAGACATAAAACGACTTTCCTCTGTAGATAAAATATATTCATATGCAGTAGTGTATTTAAGTTTTGTGCTGCTCTAGGCCTGACTAAACTCGTGCACCCCCTAATTTAAATATGACCCACCCCTTTCTGTCAAGGCCTCATGCCTTTCTGAAGACCCACCCTGATATGTTTAAGTGGGGACACTAGTTCTGAGAGCCTGGGAGGTGGGGCAACGAATTCCCTTAATTTGCATAGATTTCCTCTCACTTCCTGTTTGGCTGTGGGGCAGAAAGTGAGTGAAGGGAAATCTTTGTTATATTTCTGAACATTTTATGAAGAGGACTAAGAAGATATAACCATGCCAATGGTACAGCAGAAGACATATAGCACAGTGAGGAAAGTTTGCTGTCCAGGATGATAGGACAGTCAGAATTAGAAGCAGCACCCCCCCCCCCCCCCCCCACACACACACACACAGTTGCGGAATGCCGGCCGTCCGCATACCAGAAGCAGTGTGGCCGCTTTATGGGGACACAAGCCTAATTTGTCTCTCAGCCCAGTCTGCCCCACAAAACTGGCACTACACTAACGGTGTGGCGCAAGCTGGCAGGGACTCTTTCCGTGCCGCCCCCCTGCAAAGTGCTGCCTAAGGCCTAGACCTTGTTGGCCTAGGCCAGGATACAGCATTGTTCATATGGTCCCCTTTAGTCCACCAAAGCTTTTGGAAGTTTAAAACGTTTGTGTTTCTAGAGTGAGGATTGCGAATGAACATCCACTTCTAATTCAAGGTGGAAAAATCCTCTGAACCCATAGGAGGTTATTACTAGTGTTGTTCACGAATATTCGCATTGCGAATATTCGCTACGAATATTGCATATTCGAGTATTCGCGAATAACTCGAATATTGCGGCGAATATTCATATTTTTTCAAATTTATTGCGCGATATTCCTTTTGCCGAATATTCGAGTTATTCTGATTGGCTCTGATGCAAAAGAAGGGCGGAGAAGATAATCGCGCAATAGGAATATTGCACGATTATCTTCTCCGCCCTTCTTTTGCCCCCTTATTCTCCTTTCTTTTAAGTAGAGTAAAGCCCCATACACACTATCAGTTTTCCTGACGGTTTTCTCATCAGGTTTACCAAAACCATGTAGTGCAAGGGCCTGCCTGATTGCATACAAATTGAAACTCTTGAGGTTTGACCTCATATAAGATGGTTTTGGTAAACCTGAAGAGAAAACCGTCAGGAAAACTGATAGTGTGTATGGGGCTTTAGTGTAGAGTTAGGGCCAGATTCTCAGAGGCGTTACGACGGAGTATCTCAGATACCCCGTCGTATCGCCTTTTTTTTTGGCTCGTATCTATGCGTGTGATGCTGAGCATCACTTTTGCATAGATACGCTTCTACATCCGACAAGCGTAATACAATTACACTTTCGGATCGTAGATGTAATGACAACTCCGGCCACTAGGTGGCCTTTACGTTGTTTTTTCATTTGCATATGCAAATGAAGTAGTACGCCGATTCTCGATCGCTTTTACGCCGCCCCGTCGTCGCCTACGTCGTTTTCGTCCGCGTAAGGTTACCCCAGCTTCTATGTGGAGTAACCTTACGAGGTCCCGTCGGATGCCGTCGTGTCCCGTCGGATGCCATGTTAAGTATGGCCTCGGGACCGCGTCGTGTTGTGCGTCGTTTACGTCGTTTGCGTACGTCGATTCTCAATGGGGCTGGCGTACGCTGCGATTACGTCGTTTACATTGAGAAAATGTGACGTCCTTTGGAGCATGCGCACTGGGCTTTTCCCCCGGCCGGCGCATGCGCAGTTCGTTCGACGCGGGGGCGCGCTTAATTTAAATACAAGCCGCCCCATTTGAATTGCGCGGGTTTACGCTGCGCGATTTACGCGACGTAAGCGAAACCTCGGGAGCAAGTGCTTAGAGAATCAAGCACTTGCTCCAGCAAGCAGCGGCGGCGTAGTGTAACTGGCTTACGCTACGCCGCCGGAATTCTATGAGAATCTGGCCCTTAGTGTTTAGTGCATATTAGTTTAGTAATACAGGAAATGATCTCCGTTTATGAGAATTCTTGGCAAGAATCTCTTTCCGTCTGAGTGTACAGACTCTCGTTTCAAAAGAACCGCGGTTCTCTTGAAAGGCAAGAACGCTGTGACGTCATCGCATACGATGAGCATGCGCTCGTCACATTCGAAGCTGTCGCCGCCATCTTGCTGCACCCTACCTATGCCTAGGAAGCTATCACGCATGCATCAAAGACATTTCGAACATGCGCGGGTTTCCACAGCGACAGGTAAGTATACACACTCTCTGGTTTCTTGGCAGGAAAACTGCAGAGAATCTCACAACAAGAAAAATAGAGAACATGATCTCTATTTTTCTCGTCGAGTAAACACAGCGGCCCAGATGCACGTACCTGAGCGGATCTTTGTGCGGGCGTAGCGTATCTTCTTTACGCTATGCCACCGCAACTTAGTCAGGCTAAAGCTGTATTCACAAAGCACTTGCGTCCTAAGTTACGGCGGTGTAGCGTAAATGGGCCGGCGTAAGCCCAGGTAATTCAAAGTAGACTTGGAGTGGGCATGTTGTATGGTAATCAACCATGACCCCACGTAATGCGCCGTCCGTGAACGTATCCCAGTGTGCATGCTCAAAATTACGCCACAAATACTCATTGGTTTCGACGTGAATGTAACTTACGAAAAGCCCTATTCGCGAACGTTTTACGCAAACGACGTAAACAACGGAAAATTCGACGCTGTCCCGACGTCCATACTTAACATTGCGTATGCCTCATATAGCAGGGGTAACTTTATGCCAGAAAAAGCCTTACGCAAACGACGTAAAAAAATGCGCCGGACACACGTATGTTTGGGAATCGGCGTATCTACCTAATTTGCATATTTGACGCGTAAATCTACGGAAGCGCCACCTAGCGGCCAGTGTAAATATGCAACTAATATACGACGGCGTAAGAGACTTACGCCACTTGTATCTTAGCAAAATTCCAGCGTATCCTGCTTTCTGAATACAGAAAAAAGATACGCCGGCGCATCCTAGAACTTACGTGGCGTATCAACAAATACGCCGACGTAACTTCTTTCTGAATCCAGCTCAGCGTGTGAACGAGGCTTAAGTCTGTAGGTTTCAGTATTGAGTTGGCCCACCCTCTGCAGCTATAACAGCTTCAACTCTTCTGAGAAGGCTGTCCACAAGGTTTAGGAGTGTGTCTATGGGAATGTTTGACCATTCTTCCAGAAGCACAGAAGCCAGCTCAATATTGAACTCTACAGATTAAGCCTGGGATGCAATTAAAGTTCATGTGCGTGTAAAGGCAGGTGTCCCAATACTTTTGACAATGCAGTGTAAAAAGTGACAAAGGAGCAACTATAATTTATCTGTAGCCTTACTTATCCATTGTATTTACAATTTGTTCTTGGAACCTTGTACTGTGTTACATGTTACCCATACAGATACCTTAAAGGGTCACTAAAAGAAAAAATAAATTTTGCTGAAATGACTGTTTACAGGGTATAGCGACATAAAAGTTAACTGATTCCTTTTAAAAATGATTAAAAATAGATAAAAATCAATCATATAATGTGCCTCTAGTTTCACTTTCGTTTTTAAACTGGTTTCATGTTTCTGTGAAGTACAGAAGACACACAGAACAAAAACAAACAAATCCAGGGCAGTGTTTTGTTTTTAAAATGAATCTGATTGGTTCTGAGGAGTTTTATGCCGCGTACACACGGTCGTTTTTTGCGATGAAAAAAAAACGACGTTTTTTTAAAACGTCATTTAAATTGATCGTGTGTGGGCAAAACGTTGTTTTTTGTCTTCAAAAAAACGACCAAAAAAAAATTCCAACATGCTTGGATTTTTTGTGTCGTTTTTCAAAACGTTGTTTTTTGTTTCACAAAAAGTCACCGTGTGTAGCAAAAACGTTGTTTAAAACGACGTTTTTCAACCCGCGCATGCCCAGAAGCTAGTTATGAAGCGAGCTTCAATGGAAAAGAGTGGTGAACGTAACCTCGCTTTTTGTGAAAAAACGATGGTGTGTATGCAACATCGTCTTTGAAAGTGACGTTTCAAAAACTTCGTTTTTTACTTCACAGAAAAACGTTGTTTTTTTTCATCACAAAAAACGACCGTGTGTACGCGGCATTAGACCACAGTGAAAATCTGCCATTAGATTTTCCATAAGGAGCCAGACCAGCAGGAAGTGTGGAGATCAGAGAAGTATTACAGCTACTTCAAAGCAAAAACGAACAATGAGAACATGAAAACAGCACTGCATTAAGGTAAAGGAAGCTATTTAGCTAAATGTTCTTCCTTTAGTGACCCTTTAAGGCCTTCAAATCTAAGCAAGTTTAATACCCTTGCGGTTCTAAAGTGAAGAATCTGAACAAGCATGCATTTTTTAATCATCCCAAGGGAGGCTACTGCCATGCAACCAATTTGTGAAACCAAGAGGGGGCATACTGTACAAATTCCCTTTCCCTGTGTTTATTTTTGGTGCTTTTTAAAAAAAAAATACAAATTTTTACTTTTTATTTATTTTAAACTTTAGAATTATTACGGACACCAACAGACTGTTCTAGAATTCTCATTTCACCACCAATAAAATGACTTTTTTTCCCCCCCTTGATACAAAGCAACTGTTAGCATTTGACACGGTGGCCTGATCTTCTACAACAATGTTTGCTCAATATTTCTTTTGCAGGCCATGTGTATTTCTTTTATACAGACATAAACAGCGCTTGCGATTTATTTTGTGACACCCTGGCCTTTCTGTCTGTTTAATAATAATAAAAAAGACTTTCATTTTATTTGCTCTTGGAATCCAAGAACATCTTTTGGATAGGATTTATTTAATTATACACTGCCTTTGTTGTGTAAATGTTAGATTTAGCTGATAGCAAGCGTTTGGGGAATTTTAAGATGATAAAACTGTTAAATATCAGCTTGCTGATATAAATTTTAATGCAGGGTTTTGTTTACACTATATATGGATTAGGTCTACCAAGGCAATTATACATTTTATTAAATGGAATTGTGTACACAGGATATAAATACAATCTTACGTGGATAACTACTGCTTAAAGTGGAGGTTCACCTAAAAAAAATAATTTATCATTGCATTTAGGCTATTAAGTAGAATGAGAATCGGCTTTTGTTTTTTAAAAATGCTAGCGGGACATACCTTTTTCTATATAGATGATCACCGCGGCTTCCGGGTATGGTCGTCGGGGCTGGGCGTTCCTAATAGATTGACAGGCATCCCGACGGACGCATACAGCGCGTCACGAGTAGCCGAAAAAAGCCGAACGTCGGTGCGCAGGCGCCGTATAGACCTGCAGTCCTCACGACCATACCCTGAAGCCGCGTTGATCATCTATATAGAAAAAGGTATGTCCCGCTAGCATTTAAAAAAAACAAACGCCGATTCTCATTCTACTAAATAGCCTAAAGGCAATGATAACAATTTTTTTTTTAGGTGAACCTCCACTTTAATAAAATGTCACCAAAGTCGGCTTTTAATACGGTTCCCCATAGTTATCGGTGACTTAAAGGGGTGTTCCAGCCAAAAATGGTGTTTATTAAAAGTCAGCAGCTACAAAAAGTGTAGCTGCTGGCTTTTAATAAACACTCACTTACCTGCTCCTGCGTTCCAGCGACGCGCCGACCGGGGCTCCGCTCCTCTGCCCCCCTCCCCGGCCGGCGTCTCCATCCTGTCTGTGGGCACCCAGCCGTGACAGCCTTCGGCTTCACGGCCGGGCACCCACTGCGCATGCGCGAGCCGTACTGCGCATGCGTGCGCGGCGCGGCTCGCCGCTGATTGGAGAGGCGATCGCATGGGACCTGTCAGTGTCCCGTGTGATCGCCTACAGGGAGGGGGCTGGTGTAGGCGATTAAGCTTAATCGCCTAACCAGCCCCTCGGCGGAAGCAGGAAGTGGGACAGGAAGTCCCACTCCTACTGAAGCCCCCACTCCCCCCCCAAAAAAATTACATGCCAAATGTGGCATGTATGGGGGTGAGGAGTGGGTTAAGAAGGGGTCATATTTTTGGGTGGAACACCCCTTTAACTTGTGCATTTAGGAATGATATGTGCAGCGGTCCTCAGACTGTTGCCCAGGGGCCAGTACCAGCCCTCTGCATGCCATGGAAAGACCCCACATGCTGTACTTTCTCCCTGTATACCACAGCAGTTGAATGCAGAGTGGATGTTAATGCTGATTGCAGGAATTCTATTCAAAAGACCCGAGGTGGAGTGATACCTTAGGTGACCTTAGGTGGAGAAGTGACTACTGAGCTGGGGGTGTCCTAATACTAGCACCAACAATAGGGCGATATTCCTACCACTGGCACCAATCTGGGGCACTATTACTTCCACCAACACCAAACATGGGGCACTATTCCTCCCACCGACAGCAAGTGTAGTGGTACCCCCATGGGGGCTGCTGACTGACTCTATACCCCACTGGCTACCCTGACTCTGCAGATCCTCTCTTACCTCTAAGGCCGCATACACACGAGAAGACATGTTCCTTGAAAACGGTCCGTGGACTGTTTTCATCGGACATGTCTCCTGGAATATTTTGGTCTGATGTGTGTACACACCATCAGACCAAAATCCCCGCGGACAGACAACGCGGTGACGTGGCGGTGATGTTGACACCGCGACATGCGCAAACCAGGAAGTAAAATGCTTCCACGCATGCGTCGAATCAATTTGACGCATGCGGGGGATTTCGGTCCGCTGGTTAGGCGTACTAACCAGCGGACATGTCCGACGGACAGGTTTCCAGCGGACAAGTTTCTAAGCATGCTTAGAAACTTTTGTCCGCTGGAAACCTGTCCGCTAGGCCGTACACATGATCGGACATGTCCGTGGAAACTGGTCTGCGGACCATTTTACAGCAGACATGTCTCCTCATGTGTACGCGGCCTGACACCTTGGGTTCCATTCTGAAAGGTCACGTTAGTAATGAGAAACTCAAACAATGTTGCTGAACCACTCAGAAATTTTTACTGTGGCATAAAATAACACGTGGAAAAAGATTATGAATAACAAATGAACGAACACAAGTTATGATTTACAGAGGAACAATTCAGCACACATATAACATACACTTGTAACCTGATGGCAACCTGAAGGGGTATATGTGAATAGGTGCACAGGAAGATAGGTATTCAAAAGTTTCAACAAATGTATTGAATATCTTCCCACTGAGGACTCAGCACACAGACCAATACCAAAAATGCACAAACAGTGAATACAGTAACACAATACAAGTTCTGACTATTTCTCACTAAATGGCTCCCCCTAGTTCAGAGCATATCCAATGTAGAACAGTAAAGTTTGATCAAAAGAAGAAGAAACTGGAGAATGGTCCTCCGGATGTCTTCAGCTAGCCTGAGATTATACTGCAGTGATAATTTGTAATTTTGTAATCCAAAGGGACAAAAGCGATGGCTGCAGAACAATATGCTAATAATTGCTCAGCTGAAGAACTATTCCCACTTATAGATTCCTTCTTATATGTGTGAGTAATACAGTACTGACCTTCAGGGGCGGACTGACCATTGGGACTTTCAGGCACTGCCCGAAGGGCCCCATGCCACTAGGGGGCCCCATCAGGGTTGCCAGGCTCAATAAAACTAGGGACAGTAGGTAAAAAATTTGTGTTTTTTTTACATCTGTCCCTGCTATGTCTTAAACTGACATGCTTTTGATGTGAAAATCCTGAGATTTTACCTGCCCTGCCTCTGCACTGCCTCCTGGCGTGGTGGACATCTGTAAGCCTGGGTGCCCCATAATCTTCTATTGCCCGGGGGCCCCATGGGTTGTCAGGCCACCCCTGCTGACCTTACAACTCAGGGAAAGAAGACAGGGCCCCAAAGTCTAGCTGTATGATGCCTGGAAAGAAACAAATCCACAGCCGTGGAACTACAAGTCTCACCAGCAGTCTGTATGAAAGAAACTCACTCAGCAATACTGTAGTCACTACTTGGATGGGCAGTTGCTCTCTCACCACAACGGATCCCAGTGGATATTGCACTCCGTCTGGAATCTCCTCCTGGTGTCTCCGTTAGGGAAAATGCCATCGCCACACCGTGCTGCAACTCCGGTGGGCTGGAATGCAGGTGGCTTCAAATGCCCTGAAGCGCAGGCCGATCCACCTGCTCAGTTAGCAGGGCCGTCCCCAAAGATCTCTCTGGAGCGGGTGATCTGGCTCTCCGCTGTAGGCCACAGTCTCTCACACAGACCTCCTGCTGGCAGTTGAATGGTGTCCAGAGAGGCTGAAAGCAGGTTGCGCCTGTCCTTGTATCCCTCCTCCCAGCAGGCTGTTATGTGCGCTTGGCATTCTGTGTCCTGTAGTTCAAAACTGATTCAATAACATGAGTGACTTCCTCATCCAGACTATATATCCCACAATGCACAGCTGTATTCGCTTCTTAAAAGGAAGGAAAAATACTGACAGAGTCCAGCGGTCACTAGAAGGAGCAAAACCTTTATTTAATAAACACCAAAGCACTTAACCTAATAACTAGCAACCCCTGGGCTACACACGTATGGAGCTCTTTTTCTCCCAATAACACCAGTAATCAGAAACTGTTCCACCCACTCAGCCCAATGATGGGACACTATTCAGTTCACTAACTCCAATATTGCTTCTACTGATAACAATAATGGGACACTATTCCTCTTACTGATACAAACAATGGGAAGTATTCCTTCAATTGACACTAGTAATAAGGGCACTATTCTTCCGAGTGATTCCAAAGATTAAGGATTATTCCTCCCACTGACATCTATGATGGGGCACTAATCCTCCTTCTGACACTATTGGTGTACTATTCCTCCTTCTGTCACTATTGATGGTGTACTATTCCTCCTTCTGACACTATTGATGGTGTACTATTCCTTTTTCTGACACTATTGATGGTGTACTATTCCTCTTTCTGACACTATTGATGGTGTACTTTTCCTCCTTCTTATACTATTGATGGTGTACTTTTCCTCCTTCTGACACTATTGATGGTGTACTTTTCCTCCTTCTGACACTATTGATGGTGTACTATTCCTCCTTCTGACACTATTGATGGTGTACTATTCCTCACATTGACACTGACAATGGAGCACTATTCCTCCCACTGACAACAACTATAGCCCACTCTTCCTCTTAATAATAGGTCACTATTCATCTTACCGCAATTAACAATGGGGCACCATTCTCTCCCCCTGACACCAACAATAGGGCTCTATTCCTCCCCTGACACCAACAATGGGGCTCTGTTTCTCCCACGGACACAAACCAAGGGGTGCTATTACGTCCACTGACACCAACCATAGGTTACCTTTTCTCCCACCAACACCAACCATAGGGTGTTTTTTTTCTCACGCTGAGAGTCAGCGTTAGTACCCTAATTATATGATAGGAAGGAATGTTTATCAATTCAATTATCTGTTTCAGCCAAGGCACTGCTTTCACTATAAAATACTGCTCTGGTTAGTTCCTTGCATCACATTTTGCATTAGCTTGTGTGACAGATAGTTTGAAGGAGTCTATTAAGTAAAGAGTGCCAGCCCTATATAGGCTCTTTTAACAGGTAGCATAATTAGTATGACAATGACTGTAAGGGCGAGCAGAGTGTGGCCTTAGGTGAGTTGATGGGAGCTAAAAAAAAACTTCAGTTCACTTATACAGCCTATGTGTTGAAGCAGACATGTGCGAGTGGTACAATTAAGAATACAGCCTTTGTCGACCCCACCACTTGGCGATCTCTGGCACTGTCACAAATAGCTTGGTAGAGGCAGAGATTGTACATTTAATTATTAGCCCACTGAACCAGAATCGAATTCCATTACACACACTCAACTCGTCTCCTGATGTACAGTATGTTGGAGAAAAATTGCTACTAGTACTGCTGGTTGCTTAGAGATACCTTGATAATCACTGGCTATTAGGGGCGAATCTAATTATTTGAAGGTGCCTTGTTTGCCTATGCACTGTTCTGCTATAAAGTGATCTATTAGAAATCCTGAATTGTGATCAAATCCTGGTATGTTAATTTTCATTGTTGACATCCCATCTTAGTACATTGTGGTGCAAGACATTCAATGTCAAAACTGTGAGCACCCAGGGCCATGACCTTTACTGCTAACTTATCATGAACACCTAAAATAAACCTGTGCTTTGCTCATGCAGTGGAAAAAGAACCAGGGTCACTTAACTGCAAATACTAACCTTCTTATTGCTCCAACGCCTTTCCATGCAGCCACTTGAAGCAAAGGAAATCACCCAGTGGTCTGTATATGGGAAGCATGTGGCTCACTCCCTCTCCTCCCACATTACAGTGCTAGTGTAGTGCTACCCCTATAGGAGCTGCTAGATAGGACAGGTCCTCTGTTCTTTGCCTCAACCTTCTCAAGAACCTCAGCCCCTCTGACACACCAGGCTGAGTGTACAAACATACAATCAGGGCCATTTGAAGGAATTTGGGGGCCCCCAAGCAAAATGGGGGCCCCCAAGCACCACCCCCCCCGCACGCAAAACCTACATTAGCACTACATTAATTTTCTAAACCCATGTTCTTACTCCCCCCCCTCCCTTGTCCCTATGTTTTTCTAATCTTACCTCCACATCTTCCCTGTAGGCTGTAGCATGGCCGAGCTCCTCTTCCTCCTGTCAGTCCGGTGTTCTATCATTATGGGTCCCCAGCCCCCTATCAGATAGTGCCTGGGCTGGGCCGGGTACCACATGGTACAGGAGATTCAGTCTGGCCGGACTGAAAGGAAGTGAGCACTCAGTGTGCACTTCCTGCCGTACTGACAGGACTCCAGGAGGAAGGAAGAGGAGCTCAGCCACACTACAGCCTGGGAAGGGGAGGTTGGGGGCCCCAGGCTAGCTCGGGGTCCCAGGCCAGCTCGGGGCCCCAACCAGTTGTTTGTTTTGCCTGTCTTGTAGCGACGGGCCTGCATACAATATCACAGGAATTCACTGAAAGTAGTAATTGGCAACCAATAGTAGTGCTATATTAAAGACACCAAACCAGGTAGTAAAGGCAAACTTAAAGTTTTACTAAACTTAAAATGTTTTTTTACCTTAATGCATTGTTTCAAAAAGAAAAAGGAGGATTGTAGCGTAGGAGCGGGGGAAGAAAGGGGGCTTGCAGAATAATTATTATGGGAGGGGCAGTCCTCTAATATGTTCTTCAGCAAGCTATTGTTGGGGCTCTTTAAGAGTGTTGGGGCACTTAACGACAGTCTCAGACAACCTACATGCAGTATAGGTAAAGTATAGTCTCGGCTGTGCTGCCCCCTGGTGTCCTCACTCCCAGTCTCAGGCTCAGATCTTTGCTGGTATGGTGTTTTCGGGTAGCAGGTGAATTTTTCAGACACCCCCTTGGTGCCAAGTGGAAGAACTGTGTTTTTTTTTTGCCTTCCTCTGGATCAACTGTGGGTATGGAGTTGGGTATATGTGATGTACTGTGTTTTTTTTATTTTGTTTGTTTATTTTTTTTATGGCTGAACTGGATGGACTTGTGTCTTTTTTCAACCTGACTAACAATGTAACTTTCCTGGGCAGTTTAATAAAAATCATCTCTCCTACCCTTCTTCTACACAGTGTCTACTGGGATATGTCGTGTAGGGAGTCTCTTCAAACCACAATATGGCTACTGGCTCAAACTACAACTTCCAGGATTCTCAGCGCTCTACATAAGACTATGGGCTTTCTTGGCTATAGGTTTCCCCCTTCTGGCTAGAGGAGAAACGTGCAGCTTAAAATTGGTATCTCAGTAGAGGGAGAGAAGAATAAAAGGCACTTCTCTATACTGCTGTAGCCCAGCACCTGGCTACACCAGCATTTGATGGTTGGCTACTCAGGCACCCAGCACTGTCATATGGGGGGGGGGTCAGGGAACCCTGGGTAAAATTCTCAGGCCAAATCTTCTTATGGCCTTGCTGGAGCATGCCACGCCATCTGAAGGTTCCTGTGTTTGAAATAGGTTAAAGGGTCACTAAAGGAAAAACATTTTTGAGCTAAATAGCTTCCTTTACCGTAATGCAGTCCTGGTTTCATGTCCTCATTGTTCGTTTTTGCTGTAATCCTTCTCTGTTCTGCACACTTCCTGGCTGTCTGTTTCCTTATGAAAATAGTACTGGGAGCGTCTCTCTGTGGTCTTTAATCAAGAAGGTGTGATTACTGTGTGTCTAAAACCCCTCAGAACCAATCAGTTTCATTTTAAAAACAAACACTGCCCTGTATTGGCTCTGTGTCTCTGTACTTCACAGAAGCATGAAACTAGATGAAAAACAAAACTCAAACTGCAGGCACATTATATGATTGATTTTTATCTATTTTTAATCATTTTTAAAATGAATCAGTTAACTATTATGTCTCTATACCCTGTAAACAGTCATTTCAGCAAAAACATGTTTTTCCTTTACAACTCCTTTAATTTAATAGTTGTTTTATACTGTCTTCAATGTGTCAATGTTCAGGCTGCCAGTTCAAGTAACTGAAGGGTGGCTGCTGCCAACATGGGCAGCCACAATTTGCGCAGCACCCCGACATACTGTACCTTGTATTCACTTCTAACATTATACTGACTTCTGCTGTCAGATGAAATCACTAATTCAAGCTGTGCATCCAGCCTGACACGACCTCTTTAAGAACCCACCTCTATATTACAAGTCTCATCAAACCTATAAAAATGGAAGCTGAAGCTCAATTCTGTTACATATCTGAGGTTATTTTTTTCCTTTTATAAGATCTTCCTCATCCTTTGTGAATGTTCCTAGAAATTTCATACCTATCAGCTGGATGTGCAGAACACAGAAAAACATAACTTCCAATAGAGATCGGACAAGACAAAGAGGAGTAACAAGATAAATGCTTTTTCCATTTGCTGCTTCCTCTTTTGTCCATTTGCAGCCTCCGCATGCACAATTTATCCTTGTTTAGAGTCATTCACATAGCCCGGCATCATGTGACAGAGTATTAGAATGCCTGTGACATATTGAACTCCATGTAAGGTCATATTCCAGTAGTATCAATTCATCAGTTAATAAGAAGGCCTTTTACGCTACCTTAAATTTGAGCGTAGTTTCATTACCAATGCAGACAAATGTCACTATATAACATATTTCCTCACACTGTAGATACAACCAACAAGTAGAAAGGAATAGTGCACCAATATACATGAATCCTTCATAGGATAAAAGTGAACTCACTTACTGGATTGTTTAGGGGCAGTTGAGTGTTTTTTTTAACTTATCTTATCAGTCAGGGCTGTCTTTAAGGCAGGGCAAAAGGGGAAGCTGCGCTGGACCCATTCATTGTTGTGCGGTCTAAAGCAGCTACCTCATACTTGCCAACTATCCCAGTTTAAATTATCTTGTCTCTTGAAATTTTAGTCCCGTGCTATATCCCGATATCTCAGTGTGAAGTTCTGTTACTAATGCTGCCCAGCCCTGCCCTATTGTCATGTCATCTGCAGACCCTGTGTTTATATGTAAATAACCGGCATTAATATGTAAATAGCTGTGGCATTAATATGTAAATAGTTGCAGGGCGGCTCCATTGATATGTAAATGGATGCAACATTGATTTGTAAATAGAGGAGGCATTCATATGTATATCATGCCCCCCTGAGGTCGTATCCACCATCACTTCTGCTGAATGCTGCCCACTGGGGAGGTAAAGGGGCATGCTGTACAGTCCTTCTGGCAACTGTGGTCATTAAGCTTAACATCAGCCTGTTCTGCAAAGGTAACCTAATTGGAGGTTGAACCCTTTTTCAGAACAACTTGGGGCCACAGCACGCTGAATTTTGGTGCATGTGAATACGCACATCTCAGCAGATGCTAAAGGGCAGCATGTTTGTGTGGTGCCAGGAAAACAATTTTGAATGCATTTCTGACACACACAAATGTGAACGCAGGCTAAATTTCTAAATTACATTAGTGGTCAGTGTAAATCTTCCCATTACATTGGGGCTTGGCGTACAATCCTTTCATTCACACTAGTGGCCAGTGTGAATGCCCCCTTACATTGGTGGCACTCTTTCTCTGTGAGCTTTTGTAGAAAACCACACTAGTATACCCAAGGCACCTGGCAGTTGTTAGAAATGCATAAGAGGAGTGGTTATCCTAGGAATGAACCAAAGGCATTTATTAAATGAGATCTGGTGAGTGGCCATTTTTTACGGTGATGGGACTATCACAGAAGTGGTGAAATCACGTTGTGTTTTAACATCTCACAGGAGAAGCATTGATCGTTTTATGAGCACTTGGTCATCATATTGGGACTTTAAAGGGAAGAGGATCAGCTTACTGTAGAAATCCTCTACTTAATTGTCATTAATGTATACATATTTTTTCACATATATTTTTTTGTGGTTATTGTAAAAGTTGTTTGTTTTTGTAGTAAGGATTCCCTAAATCTGATATAGGGGAATGCGTGTTTTTTAAGAGCACTATTCAATACGTGTATGGGACAGATATGTATGTGTTTTCTGCATTTTTTCTGAGAAGAATGCTTGTATATGAGCACTTGGTACACATTTATATATACACATATACTCAGTGGATTGTCAATAGAGGTGATGTGTACTGGGGCTAACAATTGTAAATAGTGCCCAAAAGTAGGTGGATATAGATTAACCACCAGGGTAGCGCAATCCACATACTACACTCATTTATTTTTGGACGAGACAGCTTGCACCTTTTTTCTGATTGCAGTGCACTCACCATTACAGAATAATTTTGGTTTTCCTTTTGCGCCAGCAACACTTGTATCATATTTCTTAATTTAAAGATTAGAATGGTCTGCAAGCTGAGAGCAATGTGAAATGTGTAAATGTAAAATATAGGGCCAGATTCTCATAAGAGATACGACGGTGTATCTCCAGATACACCGTCGTATCTCTGTTTCTGTGCCCGGGTATCTATGCTACTGATTCTTACAATCAGTTACACATAGATACGGCGTAGATCCGACTGGCGTAAGTCACTTACACCGTCGGATCTTAAATGCAATACTACGCTGGCCGCTAGGTGGCGTTTATGCAAATGAGCATGATACGCCGATTCCCGAACGTATTTGCGCCGCGTCACCGTAGTTTACGTCGTTTCCGTAAGCGTAAGGTTACCCCTGCTATATGGTGGGTTAACTTTACACACGCCATGTTAAGTATGGACGTCGGGACAGCGTCGTGATTTTACGTCGTTTACGTAACTCGTCGCGAATAGGGCTTTGCGTAAATTACGTACGGGTCGAAACCAATGTATTTGCGGTGTACTTTGGAGCATGCGCACTGGGCTACTTTTACGGCCGACGCATGCGCAGTTCGTTCGTCACGGGGGCCGCTTAATTTAAATACAAGCCTCCCCCTTTGAATTACGCAGCCTTATGCCAGGCCATTTACACTACGCCACCGCAAGTGCTTTGAAGAATACGGCTTTTGCTCCTGTAAGTTGCGGCGGCGTAGTGTAAATAGCATACGCTACGCCAGCTGCAGTTCTACAAGAATCTGGCCCATAGTGTTCTGAAAATGTTATGAAGCTGTAGTCTTATTTTTTTTTTTAAACAGTTTCAAATATTCTTGGTATAGTTGTTCTGACCGTGGTGTTAAGAAGTTGGCGTTTCCCTCGTTGTTCTGGGTGAAGCAGATTATTCCAGGTGAATCTTTGATTGCTCTAACATTGTTCTCCCGTGAATGAACTTTTTTCCTCCCGTTATGAATCCTGTAGCGATCTGAAACACGCTCGGCGCTCATCTGCCTTTTTGCCTACTGCAACTTTAAACAAGCCGTTGACCCCGACACTATGCTGATTACATTTGATTATCGTCAGTGCATGTCAGACCCATTGTGATAAGACACAAACGGCAAAATGGAACAATTGAGTCTTTGCCGAAAGAAGATTCCCACCTCTGATTGTGTGAAATGAATTGTCAACAGACACCTGTTCTAGTCAATCTTAAAAGGGCCCAGTCTGTCCACCCACACGGGCAATATAACGCCTGTCAAAATGTAATGATTTCTCAGCCGCTATCGAACTCAGCCAGGTAAGAGCCAATATTGGAGTTCTTTGAACACTTGCCTTTGTTAAACCCGTCGAGCTTTCTGAAACCCAGATGCTCTGCTCTCTGTGATGATGAAATACTGAAATAGACCTTTACAAAACCGAATGAGCCAGAAGAAGAGGAAGGGGAAACAAGATTCCAATAAAGGAACACTCCGGGCAAAACACAAATACTACATCTGTTAATAATGACCTTTCCTTTAAAAAAAAAAAAAAAAAGTTCTCTGGCTGTCTTGCCTTGGTTTTGCTGTTATCCAAGTTTCTGACCTATAACAATTATAGAGATAAGGAATTCCAACTTGATTCATTCTTGACCATTATCTGTAATTTAAAAAGAGTGAAGACAGAGACTACCAGGCTACTAGATTTTTCATGACTTTGGTAAGACAGATGCAAACAGGGCTGGACTGGGACAAAAAGGTGGCCCTGGACCTTATACAGACCGGTCCAGGGCACAACACATCATGGTACAGTGCACATCAGGGCATGGTACAAAGCTCAGCACATCAGGGCATGGGGCATATCAGGGCACAACACATACAGGGCACATCACATCAGGGCCCATCACAGCACATCAGGGCACAACACGTACAGGGCACATCACATCAGGGCCCATTACAGCACATCAGGGCACATCACATCAGGGCCCATCACAGGACATCAGGGCACAACACGTACAGGGCACATCACATCAGGGCCCATCACAGCACATCAGGGCACAACACGTACAGGGCACATCACATCAGGGCCCATCACAGCACATCAGGACACAACACGTACATGGCACATCACATCAGGGCCCATCACAGCACATCAGGGCACAACACGTACAGGGCACATCACATCAGGGCCCATCACAGCACATCAGGGCACAACACGTACAGGGCACATCACATCAGGGCCCATCACAGCACATCAGGGCACAACACGTACAGGGCACATCACATCAGGGCCCATCACAGCACATCAGGACACAACACGTACATGGCACATCACATCAGGGCCCATCACAGCACATCAGGACACAACACGTACATGGCACATCACATCAGGGCCCATCACAGCACATCAGGGCACAACACGTACATGGCACATCACATCAGGGCCCATCACAGCACATCAGGGCACAACACGTACAGGGCACATCACATCAGGGCCCATCACAGCACATTAGGGCACAACACGTACATGGCTCATCACATCAGGGCCCATCACAGCACATCCGGGCACAACACGTACATGGCACATCACATCAGGGCCCATCACAGCACATCAGGACACAACACGTACATGGCACATCACATCAGGGCCCATCACAGCACATCAGGGCACAACACGTACAGGGCACATCACATCAGGGCCCATCACAGCACATCAGGGCACAACACGTACAGGGCACATCACATCAGGGCCCATCACAGCACATCAGGGCACACCACATTGAGTCACAGCACATTGGGGCACATCAGGGCACAGGTCACAGCAGGACACGAGTCACGAAGCACATCAGGGCACATAGCACATCAGGGCACAGGGCACATTATGGTGCACATCGTTTACCAGCCAGCATGCAGAGTAGCGCAGGAAGCGTGTGTAAGATGTTCTCTCTCTTGTCACGGCACTTAGTAGGCTCCCCGGCGGCCCCGCATCTCTTCTCGTCCATCCCAGATGATGTCACAAGCAAATGGGGATGGACGAGAAGAGAGGAGGGGCTTCCGGGGAGCTCGCTAAATATCGATTTACCCATCAGGCGCCAGCTGTCGGCGATTGACGGGTAGATTGCCGCGGACCTCCGACCAGCCCACTGAGCCAATCTCCCGGTAGTCCTGATGGCCAGTCCATCCCTGGATGCAAATTGCCATTTACCCCTATTACCAGGCGACACCATTTTGGAGTAAATTAGCTGCACCTGCCATTTTATTAAACATCTTAACCATAACATTTTAATCACAAACTATCCCCTCACAGATACATTGTAACAATGTTGAGGATAATTGGAGGCACTGACCAAATCTTCTTTGTATCAGCGTGTCCACACAAGGTCCCCAGTCGCAGCACTCCGTCTCAAGGACAATACCACTCTAAACCTTCCACGCTGATACCCATCTCCCAATGCCAGTTAAGCATCGGATAACTGGCATCAACCGAGGATCCCATACCATGATGGTTCCCCACTTATGCCATATTTGCCTAAATTTCTAATGCCTCCAAAGATCCCCAACCACTAACCACATACCGAATAACCCACATGTAGCACTACCCCCGAAGGAGCTGCTGTTTTTTTTGGTTGGCATGTTACCTTTATTTCTCCGCCGTCTAGGGTGTACAATGAGAGCTGAGGAGAACTGTAGATGTCTTTTTCTGTGCTTTATTACCCAACGGGGTAAAATGATAAAAGTACAGTAGTAGTAGTAGAAGAGGTAGGAAAAATAGTAAGTAGTAGGTTCAGGTGTATAACTTTGTTCAGAAACAATCCTGCTTCCAGCAATAAACTTTTGTTGCCACGCTAGCCAGAGTGGGTATTGTGCACCTGGATAGGCCTCTCTCACTAGCCTAGCAGCCAGAGTGTCACACGGAAATTTTAGCAAAGTTTTTGCCACAGACCTTCCCAAAGGTGGAGATATTGTCGGTCCAGAATCCTTTTCAACACAGGATTAAGCACCCGGATCTCTCTTGAATAAACTTTGGTCAATTCAGAACTGACCGGCGACCATCACTTAGCCTCTCAGTAATGGTGCGTCCCTCAATTAAGTCTAAGGCCTCTCCTGAGATACCAGCCTCGTGCTCGGTATTCCCCCAGACAGGTTCTTCATCGGGTGGCTTCCTCCCTCAGGACGGACAGCACAGGACCACTCTGCAACTTTTAAAGGGATGAGGTGGCAACCCTACCTCCGACAGCCGCAGAACCCAATTTGAGCAACTGGGCGGGAGGGGTGGGAAGTTTTTTCTTCATCCAATGAGTTCCAACTGCCTAGAATAAACCGAATCCCACCTATACCACCCAGAAGCCCCCCCCCCCAACCTTTCAAGCCCACTAATCCTGGTATGTAACTTACTGTAACTTGATACATTTTTAATCCCCCTTCTGCCTGTTTTTACTGTTTGCCTAGTCATGTCAGTTCTTCCCTAATTGTATTTGTTTGCTTCATGATTATCTAAAGGATGGGCAGCACAATAGCTTAAGCCGCGTACACACGGCAGAGAACCTCGACGGGCAGAACACATCGTTCCGCCCGTCGAGGTTCTCTGCCGGCCGTCGAAATCGGTGACCCGCCCGTCGGGAATGGCAACCAGCCATTCATCCAGGCGGGCCGTCGAGCAAAAAGAGAGTGTGCTCTCTTTTCGCTCGGCGGGATTCCCGACGGGCGGGGCGAGCGCTCTGTGTACACACGGCCGAGGTCCTCGCTGGAATGCAGCTTCCAGCGAGGTTCTCGCTGGTTTTCAGCGAGAACCTCGGTCGTGTGTACGCCGCCTTATTGGTTAATATTTTTGCCATGCCGCACATGGCTCTCTTGTTCAAATCTCGGCTGGAGCACTATCTGCATGGACGTTGCATGTTGTTCCTGTGCTAGGGGGGTACTAATGACACTGGCAGGGAAAGGGGTTAACATCTGAAGTGCTGAAAAGGTCAAAGTGGATGTAATCCCCAAATGGTCGCTATTGTGATGTCACAATGTAGAGTATAAGATTTCCTATCATCTGTGCCCAGTCTTGCCACACAGAGTTAATCCAGCTCTGAGCAATCCTGTTTTATTGTTCAGTGAAAATTAACAGACTTCCAGATAAAAACCTGTCTAAATAAAAAGTCCTTTCCTCCCTTCTTGCTTTCAGTGACAGGTTATTTACATATCTAGCTTGGACATGTTTATCATATGTTATGTTAAGTTTATCATAACATGAGGTGATCCAAAGTTCATTGTATATTACCAGGATGTGTTATGTGGGGGAGGGGTGGATTTCTCACTTTTTATACTTTTTATACTGTGGATCACCTCATTAGTGTTGCTCACGAATATTCGCATTGTGAATATTCGTTACGAATATTGCATATTCGAGTATTCGCGAATAAATCGAATATCGCGGTGAATATTCGCTATCGCGAATATTCGTACTTTTTCAAATTTATTTTTAAAACAGATCACATCCTAGTGATCTCCATCGACGTCTAAAAGCATTGCTGGTATGATTAGAGACCCTGGGCCGAGTAGCTGAGGCGATCCTTTTATGTTGCCAAATATTCGCAATGCGAATATTCGTATTACGAATATTCGCGAATGCGTTCTCTGCCCTTCTGTGTTTTGTGTATAAAAAAATAAAAATAAATTAGCTTTAGTTTAGTCATATAAGTTTGTGTAAGTAGAGTTAGTGTTTAGTGCATATTAGTTTAGTAATCCAGGAAATGATCTCCGTTTTCGCGCGTTGACGAGAATTTCGCAATCAATTTCGCATACGCACTAGCGAAATTTCGCATTTGCGAAATTTCGCAATTTTTATTTTTTTTGATAAAATATCACGAATATTCGATATTAACGAATATTCGCAAATATTCTTCTACATATTTGCGAAATATCGCGAAATCGAATATGGCGTATTCCGCTCATCACTACATCTCATATTATGATAAACATAACATATGATAAACATGTCCAAGCTAGATATGTAAATAACCTGTCACTCAAAGCAAGGAGGGAGGAAAATACTTTTTATTTAAACAGGTTTTTATCTGGAAGTCTGTTAATTTTCACTGAACAATAAAAGAGGATTGCTCAGAGCTGGATTAACTCTGTGTGGCAAGACTGGGCACAGATGATAGGAAATCTTATACTCTACATTGTGACATTGAAAAAAAAATTGGGGTTTACATCAGGCCGGATTCACAGCCGTCGGCGCGTCTTTATGCCGGTGTAGCGTATCTAATATACGCTACGCCGACGCAGCGCGGGGAGGCAAGCACAGTATTCACAAAGCACTTGCCTCCCAAACTGCGCTGGGTTTCCTCGGCGTAAGCCGGCGTATGTGGGAGTGGGCGTGAAACATGCAAATGATGGCCGAACTGCCAGCCAGATGTTTCTAACGAACGGCGCATGCGCTGTCCCATGGATGCATCCCAGTGCGCATGCTCAGACTCACGTCGGAACTACTCCCTAGGATACGTCGAATCACTGCCTACGACGTTAACGTAACCTACGCCCAGCCCTATTCCCGTACAACGTAAACGGCGTAAACAACGTACATTTCGACGGCGTTCGTTCCCTGGTCCATACCTTAGAATGAGTTTTGCCTCCTATATGAGGAATAACTTTACGCCGGACATAAGCCTTACGCATATGAAGCGGCTGGGCGCATATATGTCCGTGAATCGGCATATCTCCCTGATTTGCATATTTAACATGGTTACGCCGAATGCGTCCAGCTTAACTATGCGCCCACGATACGCTGGGGTAGGCAAGTTATGTCGGGCGGCTGAAGCCATGTTTTTCGACGTATATAGCTTTCTGAATCGGCGCAGAGATGCGACAGCGCACATTTGTACTTACGACGGCGTATCTTTAGATTTAGATTTCGGCGTAAGTCCGACGTGAATCCGGGCCATCCACTTTAAGTGTATTCCTAGGGAGTGCTTGCTAAATGTGTGTGTGGGGGGGGGGGGGTGCTTGTACTGTGGGAAGGCAGAAATCTGTGTACCTGCTTAGCAGAAAGACAGGGTGACAACCTTTACTTGTCACAGAATGGCAATCGGCCTTGTCTACATAGGCAGATCGCCGTTCTGCCTGTCTCCTGAACGATCCCGCCGGACCCGCTGATTGGCTCCCGCTGTGTCCAATCACAGCGAGAACAGGTTGCCGGCAGTGCGCGTGCACACCCTAGACCCGGAAGTGCAGGATCATGTATGGGTACGTGACTCTGCTCAGAGCGGCCGCCCTGCCACAATAAATGTATGTGGAAGGGATGAGAATCTGGTTAATGCACGTAATATATTACTGGTTATAAGTAATAAAACCAGGGATTGTTGACCAAGGGAATATCTGATTACCTAAGGGGATCAAGAAGGATTTCAAATGGGACCATGTTTATTAGGGGTTTCTTTGCCTTCCTCTGGACCTGCTGTGGGTATAAGGTTCTGCATACGGAGGTTTATTTGTTCATTTTTCTATTGGTTAAACTCAATAGACCTGTGTCATTTTTTTTTTCAACCTGACTAACTATGTAATAGCATGTAACCACTCTGGCACTGGCAGCGTTCTTATTGTATAAGATGCTAAACTGTGTTCAGTCAGCTGTGAATGTAAGCAGCCAAGCTGAAACAGAGAGTTTTCAGATTTCCTCTAATCCCACATAGTTGCAGAGAAATATTATTATGCATAATCAAGCTGGTCTCTGACAAAGCCTATTTGTAGCTTGGCTAGGGTTGCCACCTCATCCCTTATAAAAGGAACACATCTGAATTACACAGGTTCTGTGGCCAATTAAGGTGGTAATTAAACTCACTTGGTGCCTTATCTGTATTAAATTAGCCTCAGAATCTGTGTAATTCAGATGTGTTCCTTTTTAAAGGGATGAGGTGGCAACCCTAAGCTTGGCCTTGGTGGAAGGCAGTGTAGTTTGGAGCTTAATAAACCTTAGCCAGACCTTGGGTTATGTTCGGTATTAACCACTTCCTTACTGGGCATGTAAACCCCCTTCCTGACCAGGTGAAATTTCAGCTTGCGGCACTGCGTCGCTTTAACTGGCAATTGCGCGGTCGTGCGATATGGCTCCCAAACAAAATTTCCCCACAAGTAGAGCTTTCTTTTGGTGGTATTTGGTCACCTCTGCGTTTTTTATTTTTTGCGCTATAAACAAAAAAGGACGACAATTTTGAAAAAAAATACAATATTTTTTACTTGTTGCTATAAAAAAATAGCCCAATTTAAAAAAAAAATCAGTTTAGGCCGATACGTATTCTTCTACATATTTTTGGTAAAAAAAAAAAATCGCAATAAGCGACTGGTTTGCGCAAAAGTTATAGCGCCTACAAAATAAGGGACAGAATTATTATTTTTTATTATTTTTTTTTTTACTAGTAATGGCGGCGATCTGCGATTTTTATTGCGACTGCGACATCATGGCGGACACATCGGACACTTTTGACACATTTTTGGCACCATTCACATTTATACTGCAATCAGTGCTATAAATATGCACTAATTACTGTATAAATGTGACTGGCAGGGAAGGGGTTAACACTAGGGGGTGAGGAAGGGGTTAATGTGTATCCTGTATAGTGTTCTAACTGTGGGGGGAGGGGGGTGACTGGGGGGTGCCCAATCTGTGTCCCTATGTACTAGGAACACAGATCGGTCTGCTCTCTCTATGACAGGACGCTGTCATTGTGAGAGCCGGCAATGAGAGATGATCTCATATGTTTACATATGAGATCATCTCTCATTCGCTGCACAGATCGCATCGCAAACGGCCACTCTGATTGGCCGTTCGCGGCGATCTGTGATTGGCTGTGTCCAAAGGACACGGCCATTACACAAGTTCCCCGCTGCGCGCTCTGGGGCGCGCGCTGGGAACACAGAAAGAGGCTGCCGTGAAAACACGGCAGCCCAGAGATTTAGAACCACCCTGCGGCCGCATATAGTCGTACGGCCGTAGGGAAGTGATTAATAAGGCCCAGATGCAATCACCGGCTACTTTATTAGGTACTCCTTGCTAGTACCAGTTTGGACCTCCTTTTGCCTTCAGAATTGCCTTCATTCTTCATGGCAAAGATTCAGCAAGGTGTTGGAAACATTCCCCAGAGATTTTGGTCCATAGTGACATGATGGCATCACACAGTTGCTACAGTTTTGACGACTGCACATCCATGATGCAAATGTCCCGTTCCACCACAAGGTGCTCTATTGGCTTGAGATCTGGTGATTGTGAAGACCATTGGAGTACAGTGACCTTGTTGTCATGCTCAAAAAAACAGTTTAGGATGATTTGAGCTTTGTGACATGGTGCACTATCCAGCTGGAAGGAACCATCAGAAGATGGGGACACTGTAGTCAAAAAGTGGACATGGTTAGCAAAAATACTCAGGTAGGCCGTGGCATTTAAACTAGGGCTGTCCCGATACCAGTACCGGTATCGGGACCGATACCGAGTATTTGCGGGAGTACTTGTACTCCCGCAAATACCCCGATTCCAGAATAGAATACTTTTTCTGGTTGACACAAGCTGCTCTAGTCACTCTAGCATTCCACTCCTCCAATGAATACAATTTAAAATACTAACAACAACTAACAAAACCCTCTCCTCCAACCACATCACTAGCCTTGTCTCAAAATGCCAACCAAACCTTTCTTTTTGCTCTTACCAAGACCATGGGCGTCCGCTGAAAAATTTTCAGGGGGGGGGGGGGGGCACGTCGGCAGCAGCGATACAGTCACATTTAACCCTTTCTTCAAACATTAGCGGGGGTTAAAAGCGGCCCGCTAGCGGCCGCATAGCACAGCTAAAGCGATGGTAAAACGCCGCTTTTTAGCGGCGCTTTACCGATAACGCGGCCAGCTGGCAGTGTGAAATGGCTCCTGAGATACTTCAGCTACACTCCATGCCCATATAAATATAGCCTAGAGAATGTACAGACTCCCCTCCAGCACAGAACCACCCCCTCCATTCTGCACAGACCCCTCCATTCTGCACAGACCCCTCCATTCTGCACCCCCTCCCCCATCCCATTCAGTACCTCAGATCTGCCATCAGTGCGGCACAGGCAGCAGGTTCCCTCCCCCTGTGTACACATAAACACTGGAGGGGGAGACGGCTTCACTCTGCTCGCTGTGCCTGTGTGACATCCGGCCAAGGACTGCTCAGATCAGCCCACAGCCACGAGACTCTTCAACACCTTTTTGATTTTCCAGGGGGGGGTCAATTGCCCCCCCTTGCCCTATGGAGCGGACGCCCATGACTTGCCTCCAGGACTTCTCTGAAGCCTTTCTTATCCTCTGAAACTCCTTACCCTAACAACTATCTCTATTTTTACTATGTTTATCGTTTGTGACAAGCCTTTTATCACCATTTACGTCACCGTGCTTTGCTTGAGCATTTTTTTCACGAACGTGTCTATGCATGGCACGCTTGACAAGAATCACGTCGAGAAAAACGTTGTTTTTTTTTTCATGACATGAATAACGGTAGTGTGTACGCGGCGTAATGATAATCATAATAATTCCAATTTGGCCAATAGAAGAGGCTTTCACAGCTAGCCCCACCGCTGGGTTTACTTTGTGGAAGAAAGCAGAATTTGCGCCAAGTTTTGGTCTCCTGAGAACAGTTTTCCTCGGCTGCTATGGGCAGGTCCATGAACATCAGTCAATGCAGCTGAAGAGATAGATAGAAGAATATCTTGTGCTTTTTTACCATGGGCACTGCAGTAGTTTCCAATTGGAAAAATAAAGGCTAGGTGCACATTACTTGACATTATGCACTGTACATATTGTGATGATCTATATCTGACATTTCCTTTTAAATTGACAAAAAAAAACATGAACGAAGCATCTCTACAGTAACAGACAACAAGAAAGAAAAAAAAAACCTTGCACTGTCTGTAGCCTATTGTTATGCAGTTCTCATTCTAATGCAGTTTTTTTCCTGTTCAATACCAGTTTGTAAGAATGACGCTCCATGTTCACTGACCCTTGGAAACTAAATAAATCCCAGTTTGTGGCAGCACAAATAAGTCCCAGTACATATACATAGCACGAGGATGGATACAAGGAATTGAAAACAAATCAAGCATTAAATCCTGGGATCTTAGTAAAATAAGTAGGAAAGAACAATCCTATTTCTTGCTGAATGTATTATTCATGACCCTCACGGGATGAGCTGCAGTTTTATTCTCCGTCTCATTTTCTCTGTAGGGGAAGAAAAAGCTTCTCCGGGCTTCTTCTGTAGTTTTAAGTAAAAACTACCGAACGGCAAAGGACGAACTTCTCTGATAAGATTTGTTTCCTTCATTAAATTACTAGTGTTGCTCACGAATATTCGCATTGCGAATATTCGCTACGAATATTGCATATTCGAGTATTCGCGAATAACTCGAATATTGCGGCGAATATTCGCTATGGCGAATATTTGTATTTTTTCAAATTTATTTTTAAAACAGATCACATCCTAGTGATCTTCATCGACGTCTAAAAGCATTGCTGGTATGATTAGAGACCCTGGGCCGAGTAGCTGAGGCGATCCTTGAATCGCATCAGCTACTCGCCCCTTCTTTTGCATTCGAGTTATTCTGATTATTCTGATTGGCTCTGATGCAAAAGAAGGGCGCATCAGAGCCAATCAAAATAACTCGAATATTCGGCAAAAGGAATATTGCGCGATTATCTTCTCCGCCCTTCTTTTGCATCAGAGCCAATCAGAATAACTCGAATATTCGGCAAAAGGAATATCGCGCAATATTCCTTTTGCCGAATATTCGAGTTATTCTGATTGGCTCTGATGCAAAAGAAGGGCGGAGAAGATAATCGCGCAATAGGAATATTGCGCGATTATCTTCTCCGCCCTTCTTTTGCCCCCTTATTCTCCTTTCTTTTAAGTAGAGTTAGTGTAGAGTTAGTGTTTAGTACATATTAGTTTAGTAATACAGGAAATGATCTCCGTTTATGAGAATTTCGCAATCATTTTCACATTAGCGAAATTTCGCAAAAAAATTTTTGGATAAAATATCACGAATATTCGATATTAGCGAATATATTCGCAAATATTCTTCTATATATTCGCGCAATATCGCGAATATGGCGTATTCCGCTCAACACTATCAATTACTATATAAGGCTGATTCTAGATACAGGGGTGTAGAAAGAAGGTTAGGCAAGGTAGCAACTGCTATGGGGTCAGTGATCTCGTGGTAATAAAGCATGTTCTGAACCTAATGCCGCGTACACACAATCGGTCCATCCGATGAGAACAGTCTGAAGGACCGTTTTTATCGGTTAACCGATGAAGCTGACTGATGGTCAGTCGTGCCTACACACCATCGGTTAAAAAAAAACGATCGTGTCAGAACGCGGTGACGTAAAACACGACAACGTGCTGAAAAAAATGAAGTTCAATGCTTCCAAGCATGCGGCGACTTGATTTTGAGCATGCAAAACTGACGAGAAGAACTAGGACAGCCACAATTCAAAAAATTTTCCTTTTAATAAAAATGGTCACAAAACTGTTGCGTTTCACACTATAGTACAGTGCTTAATCCGCTACGATTAAGCACTGTACTATAGTGTGAAACACGTCAGCTTTTTTATCTGATTTTCTGCTGTGACATGTTACTTTTGTTAAAATTTTCTCCTCACCATACATTGATTCTGAGCATGCGTGGATTTTTAACCGATGGTCATGCCTACTAACGATCAGTTTTGTGCTATCAGTTAGGAATCCATCGGTTAGATTCAAAACGAGTTGGCTTTTTTTTAACCGATGATTAAATAACTGATGGCGCCCACACATGATCGGTTTTGACCGATGAAAACGGTCCATCAGACCATTTCCATCGGTTTGACAGGCAGCATGAGACTAATGAGGTTGAGCAATGGACATAGTTAGCATACCGTATTTCCCCAAAAATAAGCCCTGGTCTTATATTCATTTTGGCAACAAAAGACACAGTAGGGCTTATTTTCGGGGTAGGTCTTACCATGTAATGTGCTGTCTTCTCTCCTCCTCTCTTCCTGTCTGACTAGAATGACCAGTGTAAACTGAGTTAAAATGCTTGTAAAATCCTATAATCCACTCTATAACAGTAGTATATAATGTACAATGTGTGTGTTTCTGTAATATAATTGTGCCAAATACCTTCATTATAATGCAGCTCTGCGCTTCTTTGACCCACTGGAGCTCTCTTCCCTGCATTAATATTATAAAAACACACACATTGTACATTATATACTACTGTAATAGAGTGGACTATAGGATTTTACAAGCATTTTAAACTAGGGCTTATTTTCGGGGTAGGACTTATATTGCAGCCCTCCTGGAAAATAACACAAGGTCTTATTTTCGGGGTAGGTTAGATTTTCGGTTAACGCGGTAGAAGTAAAGGCTTGTGTATATAGGCATAGATACTCAAAATGGACATAAAAAGTTATTGCTTCTTAGCACATGAGTACCACTCAAGGGTCACCTGTTAAAGTGCATTTATTTTTCATTTTAGATATAACAGGGAAGGATTAGAACCCTTGTCGACTCTTGAGTCATAAAATTTCAGTGTTTTTTGGGTGTTCAAAGGGTCCTTCTTCATCAAGGAGATACAGAAATGAGTGAACCAATTTTGATATAGTTAAAAACAATTCTTCAAGTGACTTTATACATTTCTGTATCTCCCTGATGATGGGGGACCCTTTTAACTCCCAAAGCCCACAGATAACCAGACTACACTTGTATAGAATTCAATGGTCATACTGTAGGTTAAGGTGGGCATACCGACCACCAGCCGCAAGTCATTTATGTGAATGGTCTGCTTGGAAATTCCATGAAATTGTATGTATTGTACAAGGTTGCGGCACGCTACCGAGTTAAACACTTCTGAAAAGTGATCCACGCTGATGTTGCACCCTCCCAGATAGTCTGCTAGGTTTTGTCAGGAATTTTTAGTTCTGTGGCTCTCCTGTTATCAGCAGAGCAGCATTTGATTGCTTTAGGCTGTTCTGGGCTGTGCAGGCTGTGCGTTTGATTGCTTCCCCCTGTCTTCTGGACATGTCCAGAATGTAGTGGGTGGGAGAGTCAAATAATCAGCCTGAATGTTTATTCAGCTCCAGCCAATCCCTGGGGAAGTGTGTTCAGATGGTGGCTGGGGAGTGCATAAATAGTGTGGTGCCTCAGAGTGCAGGGTTCTTTCCAGGGAGGAAAGGTTCCCAATCAGAAGAGCTGCCAGCCCTTCCTGGCAGTACAGCTGAAGATCATACCTGTCTCATCAAGGTCCCAGCTGTGCATACCTCAGGGTTCTATTCTGCTTCAAGTTCCTAGAGAGCTAAAAGAGCGGTTTCACTGAGGATTCAGTCTAGAGGCTCATCTGAGTCTGGAGGCTCGCTCCTCTCCCCCACCTCTCCTCGGGCGCTGTCATCCTAACTGTGGGCACCCACAGTTGCGCTCTCCTATTGGCCAGCCGATCTTCTGGGACCTGAGTTGTGTCCCAGAAGATCGCTGGCAGGGAGCGGCCACCTAGGGTGAGAGAAGGAGTCGCCAAAGTGGCCGAAGATAGGAAGGAGGAAGTGGGAAATAGGAACAAAAGATGATCAGGACAGCCACACCCGTAACTTTAATGTAAAAAACTGGAAACAGGCACTACAAGTCACAGCAACGGAACCTTTGATAACTGACGCGTTTCACACTAACTTCAGTGTTTACTCATAGCTTAGTGGGACAGGAAGTCCCACTAAAAAGATGTTACCAACCCCCCCCCAAAAAAAATGACATGCCTCCTGCACATATACGTCGGCAGAATGGCACGGCTCTGCACATCCACGTATATTTACGGCGGTTCCAGTACCCAGCCGTGGGTCACGGGCCCGCGCCCGCGGCGTGCGCCCGTGACCCGGTCTGAAGCTCCGGGACCGCGGGACTCGCGGACCCGATCGCCGCTGGAGTGCGGTGATCGGTCCCCAGAGCTGAAGAACGAGGAGAGCCGTGTGTAAACACGGCTTCCCCATGCTTCACTGTGGCCGCAGCATCGATCGCGTCGTCCCTGTTATAGGGAGACGTGATCGATGACGTCACACCTACAGCCACACCCCCCTACAGTTGTAAACACACACAGGGAACACATAACCCCTACAGTGATCCCCAATTTAAATGCATTTTTTGCTGTGAAAATGACAATTGTCCCAAAAATGTGTCAAAATTGTCCGAAGTGTCCGCCATAATGTCGCAGTCACGAAAAAATGATCGCTGCCATTAGTAGTAAAAAAAAAAATAATAAAAATGCAATAAAACTATCCCTTATTTTGTAAACACTATAAATTTTGCGAAAACCAACCGATAAACGCTTATTGCGATTTTTGTTTTACCAAAAATAGGTAGAAGAATACGTATCGGCCTAAACTGAGGGAAAAAAAAATTATATATATTTTGGGGGGATATTTATTATAGCAAAAAGTTAAAAATATTGATTTTTTTTCAAAATTGTCGCTCTACTTTTGTTTATAGCGCAAAAAATAAAAGCCGCAGAGGTGATCAAATACCACCAAAAGAAAGCTCTATTTGTGGGGAAAAAAGGACGCCAATTTGTTTGGGAGCCACGTCGCACGACCGTGCAATTGTCAGTTAAAACGACGCAGTGCCGAATCGCAAAAAGGGGCAAGGTCCTTTACCTGCATTTTGGTCCGGGTCTTAAGTGGTTAAAGCGGAAGTTCTACTTTTGGGTGGAACTCCGCTTTAAGGGATAGTTCTGAGAAGAATCTGCAAAGGAAAAATGACCTCACGCTCCTGTCAGGCCGCGTACACGCGATCGGAACAAATTGATCGTGTGTACGGCCTATCGGACCGTTGTCCATCGGACCAAAGTTTTAAAACTTGCTTTAAAATCTGTCCGATGGATACCTGTCCGTTGGACCAAAACGATGGTTAGTACAGAAAAGCATCGGACCAAAAACCCGCGCATGCTCAGAATCAAGTCGACGCATGCTTGGAAGCATTGAACTTCGTTTTTTCAGCACGTCGTTGTGTTCTACGTCACCGCGCTCTGACCCGATGGGATTTTGGACTGATGGTGTGTATGCGGCCTTAGTGTTCTGGAGTATTCCACAGCTTCCCTATGCCCATCCGAAATACTCTACAATAAACTTGAAAAAAGGCAACTCCTAGACTGTTTATTGATCCAAGGGAATGAATGCTGCTGTTTGCCTGGCTGCCTCTGCACAGAGGGGATAAAAGTGAAGGACACAAAATCAGCGGCTCCTGCAGGGGGAGCTCTACACTCAGATGTCCCTGCCGCACATGTTAACAAGCCCTAAGAGGAAATTTAAGACTCTTGTGAGTTTATAAAGATCATAGCTTTGCTATATAACAAACTTTTGACGCTTACCGGTGTTGATTCTTCTAACTGTTTATTATGCAAACTGTACTCTCTGGGAAAAAAAATTGTAAAACAGCTAGAAAATGAAAATATTGATTTTGGGAAACAATATCCTCTCCGGCTTTCTGAATATGTCTTTAATATGCCGAGAACAAACCGTTTCTACATTTTATAGAAAGTGGAAAGAAATCATCTGGACTTGTTTGGGTGATTGGGTTATACAGTTATGTCATGGAGTTGTGTGCAAATAAAACGTGTTACTTATTTTAAAGCATCTTTATAGAGCAGAAAAATCATTATGTTCTGAAACTTTCATCTTGTAAGATGCATTAGAAAAATGATAGTTGGATCCTGCTGAGGCCAACATGAATAGCATTTGTATTACAATCATAAATTATAGTGTTACTAAACCCACAACAGTAAAATCAGTCTGTATATGCAGTAAAGCATGCCTGTTATGCTCACTGTGGAACCTAAGGGGTTAATCCTGCGCATTGTGTAAAAAGGCTGTTTGATCCTGTTTTCTTTGATCCTCTCCTACTTCCACTGTCCCCAATCTATCTCCTGATAGAACAGAGCCTTTGGAGGCACTCTGCACATGCTCAGTTTGGTGTGTATTGCTAGAGAGTTTTTTGTTTCTCTTGCGAGGGTGCATGTGATCAGCGCATGGCCAATCAGCACTGTCCACACAGAGGGTCAAGAAAAAAACTGCACTAGGGCTGTCACATGAAATATCAAATAGCAGCTAGCACAATACCCCAATACTAGGTATATACAGATTAGAAATAACACAGTGCAGCGCATGAATATCAAACACCCATTTGGTATGCAATAAAAGCCATGACTAAGCACTGATCGAGTGCGAAACGCGTCGGCTGTCCTGTTTTCTGTGATTGCTGTGACTGTACATGTTTTTGGATTTACAATAAAGACAACTTTTTTCGTTTGAAAATCCTTGGAGTGCGGCCGTCCTTCCCTCTTTTTCTTCATCATCATTGCTATTTGCATCGCCAGCACCTTGGTAATCTGATTATCCTTGATCGTCTACAGGTCTCACCTGGAGCGGTGATTTCTTTTCTTTGGTATGCAATAACATGTGATTATGATCAACAAAATCACTCCAAGCTAAATAATATTGGCCAGGTTCAGAAAGAGTTACGGCGGCGTATCAGTAGATACGCCATTGTAACTCAGAATCTGCGCCGTCGTATCTTTAAGCGTATTCTCAAAGTGAGATACGCCTAAATGTTGCTAAGATACGACCAGCGTAAGTCTCCTACGTCGTCTTATCTTAGCTGCCTATTTACGCTGGCCGCTAGGGGCGTGTACGCTGATTTACGCCTAGAATATGTAAATCAGCGAGATACGCTTATTCACGAACGTACGCCCGGCCGTCGCAGTAAAGATACGCCTTTTACGTAAGGCGTTTTCAGGCGTAAAGATAAACCACCAAAAAGATGGCGCAGCCAATGTTAAGTATGGACGTCAGGACCACGTCAAATTTGACGTCGTTTGCATAACTCGTGCGTGAATGGGGCTGAACGTAAATTACATTCACGTCGAAACCAATGAGTCTTATCGGCGTAATTTGGAGCATGCGCACTGGGATATGTCCACGGACGCGCATGCACCGCTAGTAAAAAATGTAACACTTAATTTAAATAAAACACGCCCACATCAAACACATTTGAATTCGGCGGGCTTACGCCAGCCCATTTACGCTACGCCGCCGTAACTTAGCTTGGTGAATACCGCACTTGCCTCTCTAATTTACAGTGGTGTAGCGTATCTGAGATACGCTACGCCCGCACAAAATTACGCCGCTCTACGTGAATCTAGCCAAAGATGTGTAGTGGCTTGCTCCTTTTGAGCCGGCGCTGCTGATTTAGAGGGAAGTCTGAAAGTTAGTTTACTCAGACATGTGTGATTTTGAGCAAATGTGGCTTTGGTTCCAGCCATGGCTGTGCTGTGAGTGACCACTATTGTTCGTCTGGGGTGTAGTTGTTACTTCAGGCCAAGGGTGGCAGCAGCTAGGTCAAGGTGATTTGAGTATTTCCTGCAGCCAATCAGTGGGGTTGATCGTCATGCTGTGCATGCTGGGGTGGGGTACTTAAGGGACAGACGTCACTGGAATGGGGTCTTCAATCCTGAGTCTGTCATCCCACCACCCCCGTGTGTTGCCCTCCTGGCCGGGGGTTCGTGTTCCTGTAATCCTGGCTCCGGGACCACGGGGTTGTGATCTTCTGAGTAAACCCAGTAGGCAGATTGGGTCTACACATTGGAAGGTAATCCTGTGCTGTCCGTCCTGAGGCAGGAAGCTGCTTGATGAAGGACCTATCTTGGAGAGGACTGAGCTCGAGGCTGGTGTATCAAGAGAGGCCTTGAACTTCATCTAAGGATGCACCGCTTTCTGAAAGGCTTGATGGTGATCGCCTGTCAGTTTCAAGTTCTACAAGAAGTTACTCTGGAGAGATCCGGGTGCTGAATCCTGTACTGTGAGGACTGAAAAGTTTCTCCATCTGTGGGAAGGTCTGTGGCAGAGACTGTACCATTTTCCGTATGTCATTCCGGCTGCTAGGCTAGTGAGAGAAACCTATCCGGGTGCGCAAAACCCACTCTGGCTGGAGTGGAGACGAAAGCTGTGTGACTGGAAGCAGAAGTGTTTCTGGATTGAAATTATGCACCTAAACATATCTACCTGTTACCCTTCCACCTCTTCATTCACTTCTTTTATTCATTCACCAAGTTCAGCAAATAAATCTTAGAAAAAGAAGTGCAAAGTGTGGACATTGAACTTTTTGAGCTCTCATCTAGTACCCTGGATGGCGAATAAATAGAGGAAACATGCCCAGAAAATACACAGCAGCTCATTTGGGGGTAGTGCTTCATATGTAAATAACATGAACACATTATGGCATATAATTAAAAAAAAATAGGGAAAAAGTACACTTTTGTCCATTACAGGCATACCCCACTTTTAAGTACACAATGGAGTTTATTTACTAAAGCTGGAAAGTTTAAAATCAGGCTCAATTCTGCACAGAAACCAATGAGCTTCTAACCCCAGTTCAATTAAGCTTTGGTAATAAAACCTGAAAGCTCATTGGTTTCTATGCAAAAGTGAGCCTGATTTTGCACTTTCCAGCTTTAGTAAATAAACCCCATTGTGTACTTAAAAGTGGGGTATGGCTAGGTTGGGAGTGTGAGTCCTAGTAAAAAAAGACCACGTGTAGTTGACCCTCCCAAAGAAAGGTCTCAAAACTCAGGTAATGATCCACATATAACTGCACAGTTGTTCAGGGGTCGTTTCATCATAGGTGACGTCATCAGGGGACGAAACACATAGGGCGAACCAGAATACACGCCACTGCGCATGTGCAATTGAGCCACGGCCATCTTAGTTTTGGGAAAGACAGAATACATATGGATTTTAATTTAAAGAAAACAAGCTGCGCAAATTAAAGTAATAATTCAAACAAAAAAACAACTAGCATAAATAATTGATATTGTTGTGCTATTGATGTGTTGAGATCACTGTAACAAATAAGTTGCCCTATTTGTATCACATTCTAATAAGTCACAGTGAAAAGGGGTAAGCAAATCACAGTCCTTCTTTCCTTCCTCACTTGGCTGTAATCACATCTGACCATCTGTGAGCAGTGGGAGATTCATTGAATACCAGTGAGACGATATCCTGTGACATAGACCCCTAGGCTGGGTTAGCCACACGCCAACAGAAGATCTCTGGTTGGGATCTTTACTTTCGGTAAGAGGCAGTTTGTTTGGAAGGTGGAGGATTTCCTTTCTATCTCATCACTGTTCTGTGGTTCCTTGTGGTTTGATGTCACCATTTCACCTGTAGGAGAGCAGTCCATTTCCAGCTATTAAATCACCAACTGATGCGTTTTTACTTTTGAAAATAGGACTGTGATTTGCTTACCCCTTTTCACTGGGACTTATTAGAATGTGATACAAATAGGGCAACTTATTTGTTACAGTGATCTCAACACATCAATAGCACAATATGCTAGTTGTTTTTTTGTTTGAATTATTACTTTATTTTGCGCAGCTTGTTTTCTCTACATAGGCTTATTTTGTGTGTGTCTCACATTTAAAGTTGCAGCATTTATTATTTGTCATTTTTTTGACAGCACAGTATCACCACAATTTTTACATATGGATTTTAATGGCTTGCATTTCGCTGTAATCTTGTAACTGCAATCTTCTTTATTAAACTTCACCATATCCAGAGTTTTACACTATGGGAGTTGTCTTTAAAGTGTAGCTGCTGACTTTTAATAAACAGACACTAACCTGCTTCATGGTTCAGCGAAGCGGCCGTACAGAGTGTCGCTCCTTTCCCCCCCTCTCCGCCGGCACCTCCATTCACATTGTGGGCACCCGGCCGTGACAGCTTTGGGCTTCACGGGCCGGGCATGCACTGCGAGTGGACAGGCGAACTCCTGAGACCTGTCACGTGTCTCTAGAGCAGTGGTTCTCAACCTTCTAATGCCGTGACCCCTTGATAACATTTTCCAAGTTGTGGGGACCCCTAACAGTAAAATTATTTTCGTAGCGTGGGTTGTTAGCACCCAAGGCAAGACAAGTAATTTGCGCCCCCACACCCACGGACATTTTGCACTCCCTGAATCCCTTAGGCCCCTTTCAGACGTCCGCCTCCGTTCTTCAGTTTTTACAAGTCCATTTACGGACTTGTAATGGTTCCCTATGGGATCGTGTCAGTTAGCGGATGATGCATCCGCAATGATCCGCGTCCGTAAAGCTCCGGTTTTTCGGACAGAAGAAAACCCTATTTTTCTTCCGTCCAGCGGATCGAATCGGATGAATACGGACACACGGTCCATATTCATCCGATTCCCCATAAGGGAGAGCGGAGGAGAGACAGGGCGGTCCCTGCACAGTGTGCGGGGACCGCCCTGTCCGCCGATAGCTCAGCGGGAATCCCCGCTGAGCCGACGGACACACACGGAGCAGATCGAAAAATGGTCCGCTTCGTGTGAAAGGACCCTTACACTCATATAGTATTAAAACCCCTATGGTACATTTTAGGATGTACAACTCTTTCTCTTTGTTCTCCTTTCTTTCCCTTTTATCTCTCTTTATTCTAATTTCTTGTTTTTTTTCCCCATCTCTCTCCAGCCGTCTTTCTTGTTCTTATTCTCCCTTTTTCTTTCTTTCATCCCCCTCTTTTCCTCTATCTTCCATGTATTCAGGGCCGATCTGCCCTATAAGGCTCACTATGCAAGCCGCTTAGGGCCCCACAAAGCTGCGGAGGGCCCCCCAAATGACTCCGTCATTTTCAGGCCCCTCACCCCGCTTCTCAACTCGCTGGCTGCATGGGAGAAGAGCTCTCACTTTAATGTAACATGCCATTTCCAGCAGAACACCCCCTCCCTCCGCTTCTCAACTTTAATCTTTAATGTCGGCAGCGCCCCCCACCCCCGCTTCTCAACTTTAATGTGACATGTCATTTTGCTTAGGGCCCCGGGGAGGTCAGGATCGGCACTGCATGTATTCTCTATTTGTATTCCTTCTCTTGCTCCTTGGTGGGGGGGGGGGGGTGCGCGATGAATGGCAGTGCTGGTGGTGAATTGGGATGAGTGGCAATGCTGGGGGGAGTTCTGATCAGTCAAAAAGGCTGGGAGAGTGGTGTGGGCTTCAGAAACAGCCCAGGATTCGGTGACCATTGGCAAATCATCATTCGACCCCCGAGGGTGTCCCGAACCCCAGGTTGAGAACCACTGGCCTAGAGGGAGGGGCTGCCTAAGGCGAGAGGAGGAGTTGCCGAGGCGGTCCCTGTGCGGAAGAAGGAAGTGAGACAGGAGGTCCCACTCCTACCGAAGCCCCCCCCCATTTTGGGTGAAACTCCGCTTTAATTTCCCCATATAACATACCTGGATTGTTTGTGTGGAATCCTGGGAGTTGCAAGATGATTTCATCCTACATTTGGGACCCTTGGAACAATTGTGGATGTCTGGATCATTACATGTGTTTGGAGACCCTTTGGGAGGGTCAACTACACCTGGTAAGCCTCCACTCTTCAAGCATGGTGGTGGTCTTTTGGGGTGATTCCTTGCCGAACAGTCGAAGTATTTTTTACTAGGACTAGGACACTTCCAACCTTTAATGGACACAAATTTACTTTTTTCTTTTCTTTATTTTTAAATCTACGCCATCATGTTTTCATTTCATTTACATATATCATATTGCTTAGAGTGATTTTGTTGATCATAATTACATGTTATTACATTGCATATAGGTGTTTGAGCTTTGCCCGGGTGCACTATCCCCCTGGTTTACTGTAAGAGAATAATGGCTGTGCAGCTGCCCCCCTTGGACACATGCCGGGCCACAAGCTCTGGCCTAGGTTACCTTGTAAAGGACCTGGCTTTGCCTGTTTAAGACAATTAGTCACCTTATTATAGCAACCAGACTCCAGCTGTCATTTTTCTAGTGTATTTTAGATTATGCAGAGAAATATCTATTTGGATTTTGCGGGCAGCACAAAGTTACCTCCGCTGTTATAAAAAGAGCTCCAGCCTGCAGAGACAAACCATCAGAGTAATGATTTAAATTGGTTTCTGGGGCCTAAGCAGTGTTTTGGCAAAAGAGCCAAGTAGCTAAATGGGCCCCAGAGTCTATTTTAGTCGTCTGATTGATTGGAGTCACTTTAGATGAGCCAAATACATTATAAAGGCGGTGTAGGGGGAATGATATTTTTCATCATATCCCTTGTCTAGAAATCCCATAGAGAAATATTACAAACTCACTCCATTGTGTTCCGATGTGTTGCATTTCTGATGTTCTCCATTTAATTCCCTTTAACGGGAAGCCCCAGGTCAGCGCTACCAAAATCCAGTTTGCATTAAAGTGTAGAACATTCATGACTGAAGACAGTATACTTATTCATGGTGCGTGGCCTACATTTAGAAACAAAAAAAACATGGGCCTGGATTCACAGAGAGTGGGCGCACATTTACGCCGGCGTAGCGCACACACATACGCTATGCCGGCGCAGTGAGGAGAGGCATGCGCTGTATTCAGCAAGCTATTGCTCACCAAGATATGCCAGCATAGCATATTTTCGAAGGCGAAGGCCAGTGGAAGTGGGAGTGACCCCATGCAAATGATGGTCTGAGCATAGTGCAGTGTTTTACGTCCGGCGTATCACGAATGCGTATGTGCCGTGACGTAGTCGTGACGTGGACACATGAAACTGCACCCTTATGCGCATGCTCACAACTACGTCGGCACAACTGCCTAAGCTACGCCGGATCACTACGTACACCGTGAACGTAACGTACGCCCAATACGCCGGCCTGTGTTCTCTGGTGCAGACCTTTGCATGTCTATTGCTGGGTTGCGCCTCATCTATGGGGAATAACTTTACGTCGGACTAACAACTTACGCAAACATCACATAGATGCGTTGGGCGCACGTACGTTTGTGAATCGCCGTACTTCCCTCATTTGCATATTTGAATGCCTAATCAATGGGAGAAGCAACATGCGTCCAAACCATATTTGCGCCCACGATACGCCGGCATAAGCAAGATACGTCAGGGTAGGATGGCCTGTTTTTGGACGTATGTTAGTTTGTGACTCTGGCGCACACATACGCCGGGCGCACATTTGCACTACGTCGGCGTAAAGTGGTTTACGTCAGCGTAAGTGCTTTGTGAATCCGGGCCATTGAGTTTCATAGTTACATAGTCAGGTTCAAAAAAGACCATTTAAAGTCCATTAAATAAATAAAAAATAATATCATACAATTCTATACCCACAGTTGATCCAGAGGAAGGCGAAAAACCAAAGCAAAGCATGATCCAATTTGCTACAGCTGGGGAAAAAAAATCCTTTAATAGGAATAAAAGTGATCAAATTTTTTATTTCTTTTTTGTGTCAAACTCACAAAAAGAAAGTAAAATTAACAATAAAATTATTTTTATTTTTTTTTAAAGCGCCCCTGTCCCCGTGTGCTCGCACACAGAAGCGTACGCAAACGTAAGTCTCGCCCACATATGAAAACGGTGTTCAAACCATACTTGTGAGGTATCGCTGCGAACTTTAGAGCGAGAGCAATCATTTTGGCCCTAGACCTCCTCTGTAACTCAAAAAGGTTGGCGCCATTCCAATTTTGAAGCGTGACATGAGTTATCTATTTACTCAGCGTAACTTTATTTTTCACAATATGCAAAAACATTGGGCCAACTTAACTTTTTTTTTTAAGCGCAAAACATTTTTTTCCCCACATTCGAAAAAATTGCTGCGCAAATACTGTGCGAGATAAAAAGTTGCAATAAACGCCATTGTATTCTCTAGGGTCTTTGCTAAAAAAAAACATATTTAGTGTTTGGGGGTTCTATGTAATTTTTTAGCAAAAAAAAATATGGGCCAGATTCAGAGAGCGATTACGCCTGTCTAACCTTCGTCTTACGGGCGTTTTTTAGCTAGTCGAAAAACCTCAAACCATGAATAGACGGCTGCGGGCTCCAATTCGACTGGATTATGTGTTCGTACGCCTTCAGATCTAAGCTGCAATAAAATTGCGGCCACTGGGTGGACTTCCTGTTGTTTTTCGCAGTCGGGGTATGCTAATGAGCTTTTGCCTGCAATCCACGAAATTACGATCTTCAATCGCAATCTCTTACGGCATCTTTAGTCATCTTTTTTTTACGTATCACTATACCAGCTTTTTGCTGCTACAATATTAGACAGCCCATGTTAAGTATGGCCGTCGTTCCTGCGTCGAATTTCTACGTTTTTCGACGTCTTTTATTATTTTTTACGTAAGTCGTCCGGGAATAGGAATGTTCGTAAACGATGCTACTCAAACAACGAATGACGTAACGACGTGATTTCGTGCAATGCACGGCGGGAAATTTCTGAACAGAGCATGCGCAGTTCAATCACCGCGGGGACGCGCTTAATTTAAATGCTTCACGCCCCCTAATCGCGTATTTCGATTACGCGGCGAAAAATAGACTACGCCGCCGTAGCATACGGGCAAAAATCTACCTGAATTCGGTGTAGAGCCTGGTAAAATACGGCAGCGTAGAGTATTTCGATTACGCAATTAAAATTCTTAACAAGTGTATAAATGGGGTTTCTGCACATGTAAGTATTCTGGATTGACGAAGGTGACATGGATAGTACTTTACACCATAGAGATTCATGGAAACGTGGGCTAGTTTTTAATGGGTTTTGTGAACCAGCTGTGTGCCCAGTACAAGGAGCGAGTACATCTAAAATGTAATTGGAGAAGTAGCACCTTAAATTTTATTTTGGATTTGTCAAAAAAAGATATACCATATATACTCGAGTATAAGCTGACAAAAATATAAGCCGAGGCACCTAACTTTACCACAAAAAAATGGGAAAACGTATTGACTCGAGTACAAGCCTAGGGCATCCATCTGCATGCCTCACTGTGCCTCATTGTGTCCATGTGCATGCCTTACTGTGCCCATGCCTCACTGTGCCCATGACTAGACTGACGTTTAATATGGGAGTCTATGGAAGGGGTGCCTGGATTTGAAAAATCGGTGCCTCCCAGCTGTAGGTCCCCCAGACAACTAACTTTGCACACTTGTAGAGGAGAAATGGAGCTACATGTATGCCAAGTTCCGTGTCCAGGGAACCTACGACCAGCCGGTACAGGGTCCCCAAACTCACCATGTAAATGTCCATTTAACATGGGAGTCTATGGAAGGGGTGCCCAGCTTTGAAAAATCGGTGCTCCCAGGCCGTAGGTCCCCCGGACAAAAAACCTGCGGCCGGCTGGTACCGGGTCCCCAACGTCAGGGAGATCAGGTGCAAAAAGGTGACTCGAGTATAAACCGAGGGGGGCATTTTCAGCACAAAAAATTGTGCTGTAAAACTCGGCTTATACGGTACTCCAAATTAATAGACTAACCTGCTTCTTTTGAGACTTGTTCATAGAATACAAGGCAATTGTTACCGTTCCTCAAAACAGTATTTTCAGAACTCAGTGTTTTGTAACAGCTGAATACCTCGAAAAGGCATAATTTGTCCATGACTTACAAAACTGAGCCATCATCTGATAATAGTGAAAACAAAAGCTGTATCAAAAGATAAGTTGTTAAACGGTAAAAACATCAAGGAGAAATAAGTAAATGAAGTCAACTAAGTTCTACATTTCCGGCGAATATCATTGCATGGAAACAATGGGGCAGGTTCACAGACATTTTGCTTAGCGTAGCGTATCAGAAATACACTACGCCGCCGTTTTTTACCTTGCTCTACGTGGAATTCAGGTAGATTTTCTACGGTAAACGACGGCGGCGTAGTGTATTTCTCCCGTCGCAATCCATCTGCGCGAGTAGGGGGCGTAAACCATTTAAATTAGGCGCGTTCCCGCGGCGATCGATCTGCGCATGCTCCGTTCGCAAATTTCCCGCCGTGCATTGCGCGAAATCACGTTGTGACGTCATTCGTTGTTTATGTAGCGTAGTTTACGGGCGATCCACGTCCCGACGAGTTACGTAAACAAAAAAAAAAATTAAATAAATTCGAAGCGGGAACGACGGCCATACTTAACATGGGCTACGTAACATTAGAGCAGCAAAAAGCTGCTCTAACATTACGTACAAAAAAATAGACGAAAACGATTGCGACGACCGCTCGTATGTTCGTGGATCGCCGTAAAAAAACATTTGCATATCCCGACGCATCAAAACGACGCGAACTCCTCCCAGCGGCCGCAAATAGATGGCAGCGTAGATCCGAAGGGTTACGAAGACGTAAGCCTCTCGGATCGAAGCCCGAAGCCGCCGTATCATGGTTTGAGGATTCAAACTAGTGATACGGCGCGCGAAATTTGAAATTACTCCTGTCTAACACCAGTTAGACAGGCGTAATTGTTTTGTGAATCTGCCCCAATGTTTATCATGTCTTCTGTTCTCTAACAAAATTGTAAGTATGGAAGTATGTATAGAGGTATGTACACACATGGTATGATATATATATATATATATATATGTTGAGGTATGTACACACATAGTATAGAGGTATGTACACACATGGTATGATATATATATATATATATATGTTGAGGTATGTACACACATGGTAGGTATGTACACACATGGTATGATATATATATATATATGTTGAGGTATGTACACACATGGTATAGAGGTATGTACTCACATGGTATGATATATATATGTTGAGGTATGTACACACATGGTATGATATATATATATATATATATATATATATATATATATAGGTATGTACACACATAGTATAGAGGTATATACACACATGGTATGATATATATATATATATATATATATAGAGAGAGAGGTATGTACACACATGGTATATACGTTGCCTGTAGGGGAGAAGGAGGACAATGAATGACACTCACCCTCTGCATGGCCTTGATGATCAGAGCCATCTCATATGTGGGCATGGTGGGGGGAGGACGGCCGGACTCTGCAATCTCCGCTCAGCCCAGACACGAGTGACAGCGATCCGGTGTGAGAGCGGAGAGGAAGGACACAGAGATGACACCAGGACCCACCCCTCTACTACTGGGGACACGCCCCTTCCTCCGTATCCCGGGAGACGAGCTGTACACACCCCTGTGTGATGTCATAGATCTGTACCGCCCCCTTCTCTCAGTACACACCCCCTGGATGTCATCTCTGACCCTCCTCCTCCTCCCTGTGCACACCCCATGCAATATCACAGAATCTATATACTGTACTGTCCTCTCCTGTGTATAATATACTGTCCTCTCCCCACTGTGGGGGGGGGGTGTGGCAAATAGCACTGGGGGGAGGAGTCTGTGGGGGGAGGAGACTGTCTTAACCAATCCTGTTGCTTGTTTTTTGTAAATTTGCATATTTCAAGAAATCACTTCCATTCCTTAATTTTTTATATTTTCTAAGTAATAAATAATAAAAATAAGATGATGATGGGATGGGGGAAAGTATCAGTATAGTAGATATCGCCTGCAATGACAGAAAAAAAAAAAGTGCAAAAATGTTCTCTCCATAAGTTGCACCGAACACATTTTTTCAGCCTATATATACAACGTGCAGCCCCTCAGCATTACTGGGGATGACTTGGGAGAGCTGGTGTATCTGTAGTGCCATATAACCCTGGTGTCTCTGCACGTCTCGTACTTCTGGCTTGGCTGCATCAACCGTATCATAAGCCCTTACACTCAAGTGTTATCAGAATATAGCCGGCGCTCTGAGAATCACCAGGACGGTCCTAGTGTTGGCATCCGTGCCACACATGTTGAGGGTCTAGGTGTTGGATCTACAGCTCGGTTCTGAGATGAGCCCTTACACTCAAGTGTTATCAGAATATAGCCGGCGCTCTGAGAATCACCAGGACGGTCCTAGTGTTGGCATCCGTGCCACACATGTTGAGGGTCTAGGTGTTGGAATCTACAGCTCGGTTCTGAGAATCACCACCCGAGGGGCGGGCTTATGAGAATCAGATCCTCCAAGCTAGTTGAATGAGTCTGCGATTCACCTGAGGAACCCAGAAAGGAGATCACCTAAGGACTCCCTCCCATCCCATTTTTTTTTCTGACCACAGGGCTATTCACTTTCGGGGTGAACTTGGCGAGGGCTTTGCCCACGGACCAGGTTCCTGGAAGCTGCTGGAAAATGAGGAATTGATGGGGGAACTCCGGGAGGCCAATGCCTCCTGGGCGGAGAAAAAGTGAAAAGTGATCGCTGTATTAGTGTCGCTGTTCCCGCTAGGTAGCTATTTTTTTTTTATTGCGATTTTTTTTTACTAAAGACATGTGGCTAAATACATTTTGGCCTAAATGTTTGACTAAAATTTAGTTTATTTGATTTTTCTTATAACAAAAAGTAAAAAATATTGATTTTTTTTTCAAAATTGTCGCTCTATTTTTGTTTATAGCGCAAAAAAAAAAAATCGCAGAGGTGATCAAATACCACCAAAAGAAAGCTCTATTTGTGGGAAGAAAAGGACGCAAATTTAGTTTGGGAGCCAGGTCGCACGACCGCGCAATTGTCAGTTAAAGCGACGCTGTGCCGAATTGCAAAAAGGGGCCTGGTCTTTTACCTGCATTTTAGTCTGGGTCTTAAGTGGTTAAAGAAACATTTTTTATTTTTTTAAATGACAAAATGTCCTTTTGTTTAATCTATTTTTTTGCAATTAAGTAGACATGTGCACTGCCAAAAAAATCGTTTTTTTCGTTCATGTTATATTTATTTTTTGTATATTTTCGTAAATTCGGGAAATTCAAAAAGTTTTTTTTGTTTCATTCGTTTTTTTATTTTTTCGTAAATTCGGGAAAATCGGAAAAAAATGTTTTTCCGTTTTATTCGTTTTTTTTATTTTTTCGTAAATTTGTAAATTTGCTAAATTCGAAAAATTCGGAATAATGATTTTTCGGATTTCCGAAAAAGGAAAAAACAAATAAAATGGAAAAAACAAAATTTCCGGAAAAAAAACGAATGAAACTAATTTTTTTTTTCGGAAATTCTAAAAATTCGGAAATTTTAAAATTGGAAATTTCGAAAATTAGAAATTTCAAAAATTAGTAATTTCGAAAATTGAAAAATTCTAAATAGGAAAAAATTGAAATGTGAAAAATTTGAAATGTGAAAAATTTGAAATTTGAAAAATTTGAAATGTGAAAAATTTGAAATTTGAAAAATTCATAAATTGAAAATTCGAAATTTGAAAATTCGAAAAATCCTAAATTCGAAAATTCGAAAATTTAAAAATTCGACATTTCGAAAATTCTAAATGTCGACATTTCGAAAATTCAAAAATTCGAAAATTCAAATATTTGAAATTTCGAAAATTCAAAATTTCGAAAATTTTAAAATTTGAAATTTCGAAAATTCAAAAATTCAAAAATTCGAAAATTCAAATATTTGAAATTTCGAAAATTCAAAATTTCGAAAATTCAAAAATTCAAAATTTCGAAAATTCAAATATTTGAAATTTCGAAAATTCAAAATTTCGAAAATTTGAAAATTCAAAATTTCGAAAATTTGAAAATTCAAAATTTCGAAAATTTGAAAATTCGAAATTTCAATAATTCAAAAATTTGAAAAATAAGAAAAAAAGAAAATTCGAAATTTCGAAAATTCAAAAATGCGAAAATTCGAAAAATAAGAAAAAAGAAAATTCGAAATTTCGAAAATTGAAAATTCGAAAATTAATAAAATTAAAAATTCGCAATTCGAAAATTAAAAAATGTTTCATTCGGAATTTCGAGAATACAAAAATGTGTAAATTTAAAAACTAAAAAAATCAATAACTAAAAAATTAAAAAAAAAAAAAATCGTATTTCCGAAAATACGAAAATTCGGAAATTAAAAATTCATAAATTCGGTAATTAAAGCGGTTGTAAACCCGCATTGACTTTTTTTCACTCCTGCAAAGGAAAAGGCATAATGAGCTAATATGCACCGCATATTAGCTCATTATGAAATACTTACCTCGGAACGAGGTGAGAGAAACTTACCTGGTCCACGCAGAGCGAGATGTCATCTTGACTCGGCGTGTCTTCCAGGTTTCGCTGCGATTGGCTGGAGTGGCGATGACGTCACTCCCACGCACGCGTGTGGGAGATTTAAAATCGGCAAGGTCCGGCGGCTGCCGGTCCTTAGCCGAGAATCCCTCCCTGCGCATGCGCCGCTGCAATGAGTGGCGCATTGCGAGGGGAATATCTCCTAAACTGTACAGGTTTAGGAGATATTCTTTATCCCCACAGGTAAGCCTTATTATAGGCCTTATCAGGGGAGGGCTGGGCCGGGGGGCAGGGTGGCAATTGCCTCCCAGGCCACCCTAACTTATGTTCAAAATGCCACTACCATTTTATTTTTCATTCTGGTCTTGGAAGTCGGGCCGACCACTAGCTGTTGTATTCCAGGAGTTGTAGTGAGAGACCCTGACACCCCCTGACCCCCCGCATACACCCCATGTAACCTGCCCCAGTGATCAGGCTGCACTGATGGGCATTGGTGAGGCTGCATTTAAAAACCAGATGGGCCATGGATGGTGAGCTGATTCAGCGGTTCAATGGGCCACTTGACTGGACTTGCCCTCAGGCTTAAGGCTGCCAGCCCTCCCCTGGGCCTTATTATAGGCTTACCTGTAGGTAAAAGTCAAACAGTGGGTTTACAACCACTTTAACCACTTAAGCCCCGGACCAATATGCTGCTAAATGCCCAGAGGCGTTTTTACAATTTGACACTGTGTCGCTTTAACAGACAATTGCACGTTCATGCGACGTGGCTCCCAAACAAAATTTGCGTCCTTTTTTTCCCACAAATAGAGCTTTATTTTGGTGGTATTTGATCACCTCTGGGGTTTTTATTTTTTGCGCTATAAACAAATAAAAAGAGCGACATTTTTGAAAAAAAAAACAATATTTTTTACTTTTTGTTATAAGAATAATCGAATAAACTAAATTTTAGTCAAACATTTAGGCCAAAATGTATTCAGCCACATGTCTTTAGTAGTGTTGAGCAGAATATGCCATATTCGTATTCGCGATATATCTCGAATATATAGTCGAATATTCGACAGATATTCGCTAAATACGAATATTCGTGATATATTTTCGAAATGAAATTATTGCGAATTTTCGCTATCGCGAATGCGAATTGCGATTGCGAATTGCGCATGCGAATTGCGAATATTCGAGAAATGCGGAATGGAGCACTCTGATTGGCACAGAATATTCGTGATATATATATAAAATACAATATTAAAATGCGGAAGGAGCAATTGCGAATATTCGAATAGAAATGCGGAAGGAGCACTCTGATTGGCTCAGAATATTCGTGATATATTACAATACACAATAATTGCGAATATTCGGCAAATGCGGAAGGAGCACTCTGATTGGCTCAGAATATTCGTGATATATTACAATACACAATAATTGCGAATATTCGGCAAATGCGGAAGGAGCACTCTGATTGGCTCAGAATATTCGTGATATATTACAATACACAATAATTGCGAATATTCGAGAAATGCGGAATGGAGCACTCTGATTGGCTCAGAATATTCGTGATATATTACAATACAAAATAATTTCGAAATTTCGAGAAATGCGGAATGGAGCACTCTGATTGGCTCAGAATATTTGTGATATATTACAATACAAAATAATTTCGAAATTTCGAGAAATGCGGAATGGAGTACTCTGATTGGCTCAGAATATTCGTGATATATTACAATATAAAATAATCGCGCGATATCGCTATTTGCCGAATAATCGCATTGCGATTTTTCGGCAATATAAAATGAGCGCTGCAGCTACTCGGCCCAAGGTCTCTAATCATACCAGCAATGCTTTTAGACGTCGATGGGGATCTCTAGGATGTGATCTGTTCCAAAAAATGTTTTAAAACATTCGAATATTCGAAATAGCGAATATTCGCCGCGATATTCGCGATATTCGCGAATACTCGAATATGCAATATTCGTAGCGAATATTCGCAATTCGAATATTCGTGAGCAACACTAGTCTTTAGTAGACGGATTGTCCAAATTTAAACCTGCTTTTATAAGGACTAACTTTAGACTGGACATGCAGCTGATGCGCACAGCGCGTAGCCTGCGCCGCACAAACTTACTTTTGTGGATCGCCCTATCTCCCTCATTTGCATAGCAAATCAATGGTGTGTCTAGCGCATTTTTGCACGCACAATGCGCCGGTCTATCCAAATTACGTCGGTCGAAAAATTCTGGATTTCAGGCGTATGTCAATTTGGGGATACGGCGCATAGATACGCAGGCGCATATTTAGACTTACGCCGCGCATCTCCTGATACTCCAGCGTAAGTGCTTTGTGAATCTAACCCATTGTTTTTAGGTACCTTGTTACTTCTGTCCTCCTCCAATGACCTATTACTCTCATTCTTATATCCTTTGCCTATATCTTAACTACTTGAGATCCGTGCTACAGCCAAATGACGGCTCTAGCGCAGATCTAAATTGTCAACAAGCCATCAATTGACGGCTTGTCACTAGCTGCTTCTCGGCGCGCGCTCCAGAGCGCGCTGCGGGGAAACACTGTGTTGCCCGTGTCCCTTGGACACAGCCAATCACAGATCGCCGCGAACGGCCAATCAGAGTGGCCGTTTGAGATGCGATCTGTGCGGCGAATGAGAGATGATCTTATAGATCATCTATCATTGCCGTTTTACATAGAGACAGTGTTCTGTCTCTGGAGAGCAGGAGACGGATCTGTGTCTCTTGTACATAGAGACACAGATCGGTCACCTCCCCAGTCACCCCCCCTCCCCCCACAGTTAGAACACTATGCAGGGAATACATTTAACCCCTTACTCACCCCCTAGTGTTAACCCCTTCAATGCCAGTCACATTTATACAGTAATTAGTGCATTTTTATAGCACCGATCGCAGTATAAATGTGAATGACGCCAAAAATGTGTCAAAAGTGTCCGATGTGTCCGCCATAACGTCGCAGTCCCAATAAAAATCGCAGATCGCCGCCATTTCTAGTAAAAAAAAATAATAAAAAATAATAATTATGTCCCCTATTTTGTAGGCACTATAAATTTTGCGCAAACCAGACGCTTATTGCGATTTTTTTTTTACCAAAAATATGTAGAAGAATACGTATTACCCTATACTGAGAAAAAATTTTTTTTTTTTTTTAATTGGGCTATTTATTATAGCAACAAGTAAAAAATATTGGCCCAGATTCATAAAGCAATTACGCCTGTCTAACTGGTGTTAGACAGGAGTAATTTCAAATTTTGCGCGCCGTATCACTAGTTTGAATCCTCAAACCATGATACGGCGGCTTCGGGCTTCGATCCGAGAGGCTTACGTCTTTGTAAGCCTTCGGATCTACGCTGCGATATTTTTGCGGCCGCTGGGAGGAGTTCGCGTCGTTTTGATGCGTCGGGATATGCAAATGTGTTTTTACGGCGATCCACGAAGATACGAGCGGTCTTCGCAATCGCTTACGTCTATTTTTTTTTACGTACTGTTAGACCAGCTTTTTGCTTAGCCCATGTTAAGTATGGCCGTCGTTCCCGCGTCAAATTTAATTTTTTTTTTATTTTTTTTACGTAACTCATTCGGGAATAGAAATGTCCGTAAACGACGCTACTCAAACAACGAATGACGTAACGACGTGATTTCGCGCAATGCACGGCGGGAAATTTGCGAACGGAGCATGCGCAGTTCGATCGCCGCGGGAACGCGCCTATTTTAAATCCTTCACGCCCCCTACTCGCGTAGATGGATTGCGACGGGAGAAATACACTACGCCGCCGTCGTTTACTGGACAAAATCTACCTGGATTCCACGTAGAGCCAGGTAAAAAACGACGGTGTAGTGTATTTCTGATACGCTACGAGAATCTAATTCTCTCTGAATCTGGGCCATTGTATTTTTTTCAAAATTGTCGCTCTTTTTTGTTTATAGCGCAAAAAATAAAAACCGCAGAGGCGATCAAATACCACCAAAAGAAAGCTCTACTTGTGGGGAAAAAAGGACGTCAATTTTGTTTGGGAGCCACAACGCACGACCGCGCAATTGTCAGTTAAAGCGACGCAGTGCCGGAAGCTGAAATATCACCTGGGCAGGAGGGGGGTATAAGTGCCCAGTAAGCAAGTGGTTAATGTTTCCTTATAATGCCCTTTTTCCACCAACCTATTGATAATTACAGTACATCCCTTTGGGTTATATACTGTATAGTCATTGTACTTTAAACAGTTTCTCTTAATCCTAGTTATCTGTTCCTTAGCGATGTTAGGGATTATATGTATTTATCTGCAGTGGTGGCAACTGTTAGTGGGAATGTATGTACCCATTTCTATCTGTTGGTTTAAAGGGGTTGTAAAGGTAAATGTATTTTTCCCTAAATATCTTCCTTTACCTTAGTGCAGTCCTCCTTCACTTACCTCATCCTTCCATTTTGCTTTTAACCACTTCCATACCTTACGCACCTTCCTGCCCAAGCCAATTTTCAGCTTTCAGCATTGTCGCACTTTGACTGACAATTGCGGGGTCATGCTACACTGTACCCAAACAAAATAGGCGTCCTTTTTTCCCCACAAATACAGCTTTCTTTTGGTGGTATTTGATCACCTCTGCGGTTTTTAATTTTTGCGCAACAACTAATAAAAGACTGAAAATGTAGAAAAAAAAATACATTTTTATTTTTTTCTGTTAACTTTTTTGTAAATAAGTATGTTTTCTCTTTCAATTATGGGCACTTATATGGCGGCACTGATGAGGTGGCACTGATGGGCACTGATAGGCGGCGCTGGTATGCGGCACTGATGGGCACTCATAGGCGGCACTAATGGGCACTCATAGGCGGCACAGAATGGCACTCATGGGTTGCACTTATGGGTGGCACTGATGGGTACTTATGGGTGGCACAGATGGGCACTGATAGATGGGCACTGGGCATGGATTGGCACTGAGGGGTGGCACTGAAGGACACTGTGGGGTGGCACTGATGGACTTTGAGGGGTGGCACTGATGTATCTGTTGCCAGTCATGTGTGGGCACTGACTGGCATCTTTCTTTTTTTTTTAGTTGTATGTTTTGTTTTTTTTAATCCTGATTTTTTTATTTTTTTTGTTTTTTTTTGTCCTGCCAGTGTGGGCATTACCTGGTGGTCTAGTGTGGGCATCCGAGGGGGGGCTGCTCTGATAAACAATCAGCGCGAACCCCCCGTGTCAGGAGAGCCGCCGATCGGCTCTCCTGTACTCGCGTCTGTCAGACTCGAGTGAGGAAGAGCCATCTACGGCTCTTCCTGTTTACATCGTGATCAGCTGTGATTGGACACGGCTGATCACGTGGTAGGGAGCCGGAGACTCATTACCGAGATCAAAGATGCAGGGTGTCAGACTGACACCCCGCATCAGCGATCGTTGCGCTGCTCGCTCCCCACGGGCGAGCGCGGCATGAAAATCCTGTAGGACGTTGGTGAACGTCCAGTCACGATTTCACAACCACTTCCCGGACGTCAATCTCCTATTGACTGGGCGGGAAGTGCTTAAAGAAAGTGTTGCATTATTGTGTGTATATACAGGCAGAAGAACAGGAAGTGAGGATTTCTCAGAAGAATAAGGACATTTCAAAGCAAAATGGAAGGATGAGATAAGTGAAGGAGGACTGCACTAAGGTAAAGGAAGCTATTTAGGGAAAAATAAATGTACCTTTACAACCCCTTTAAAGTAGGTTTTTGTTTTAATTATGCCTTTTTAAGTCATATCTAAGACATTTATAATTTTTGGGGAAGAATACAATACCTGTTATTATCAATGTGTTCAAAAAATTATTTCAGGGAGTCCTTATCCCTCCTTTAACCGGTTAAGACCCGGACCAAAATGCAGGTAAAAGACCTTGCCCCTTTTTGCGATTCGGCACTGCGTCGTTTTAACTGACAATTGCGCAGTCGTGCGACGTGGCTCCCAAACAAAATTGGCGTCCTTTTTTCCCCACAAATAGAGCTTTCTTTTGGTGGTATTTGATCACCTCTGCGATTTTTATTTTTTGCGCTATAAACAAAAATAGAGCGACAATTTAAAAAAAAATGCAATATTTTTTACTTTTTGCTATAATAAATATCTCCAAAAAATATATAAAAAAACTTTTTTTTCCTCAGTTTAGGCCGATACGTATTCTTCTACATATTTTTGGTAAAAAAAATCGCAATAAGCGTTTATCGGTTGGTTTTCGCAAAATTTATAGCGTTAAATATAGCAAAATAAGGGATAGTTTTATTGCATTTTTATTATTTTTTTTTTTTACTACTGATGGTGGCGATCAGCGATTTTTTTCGTGACTGCGACATTATGGCGGACACTTCGGACAATTTTGACACATTTTTGGGACAATTGTCATTTTCACAGAAAAAAATGCATTTAAATTGCACTGTTTACTGTGGAAATGACAGTTGCAGTTTGGGAGTTAACCACAGGGGGCGCTGTGACATTTAGTGTTCACTGTGTGTGTGTTTACAACTGTAGGGGGGTGTGGCTGTAGGTGTGACATCATCGATTGCGTCCCCCTATAACAGGGATGACGCGATGGATGCTGCGGCCACAGAGAAGCACGGGGAAGCCGTGTTTACACACGGCTCTCCCCGTTCTTCAGCTCCAGGGACGGATCGCCGCACTGCAGCGGCGATCGGGTCTGCGAGTCCCGCGGTCCCGGTCCGGAGCTACGGACCGGGTCACGGGAGCGCGCCGCGGGCGTGCGCCCGTGACCCACGGCTGGGTACTAAAATCAACGTATATATACTTTTTTGTGCCCAGCCATGCCATTCTGCCGACGTAAATGTGCAGGAGGCGGTCCTTAAGTGGTTAACTTATCAAAACATCATCGATAAACCTTCTCCATAGAAACTGTTCCCATCCTTTTCCAAAAATCTCTTCGCATTTCCACTTGACCATGAATATTTTAGCAAGGCAAGATGCAAATTGCCTTCCTCGTTGAAAGGCCTGTAGATTTGAAATATAATTGGTTCCTAAACCCGAAAAAACTCTTGGACAATGCAAATTTAAAGGCATCAATGGTAAACTCCATATATATATATAGACCTATACGCCTGCCTTCACATGCACATGAACTTGGCATCCCAGTGTAAGTCTATAGCAGGGGTCCTCAAACTTTTTAAACAGGGGGCCAGTTCACGGTCCCTCAGACTGTTGGAGGGCCAGACTATAGTTTAAAAAAAATATGAACCTATGCACACATCTTATTTGAAGTACAAAAAAACAGGAAAAAAAAAACAATACAATATTTAAAATAAAGAACAATTTTATTCAACAAACTTATTAGTATTTCACAGACCCCCCTCATCATGGAACCCCCCCCCCCCCCATCACCATTACTTTCCATTACAGATTCTCCCATATTAGGTCCCCCATCACAAAGCCCCCCAACACAAACTTCTCTCCATTACAAAGCCCCCCATTAACAGACCCCCCCATCATACAGACCCCCAACACAAAGGGGAGAGGATAGGACAGAGAAGGAGCAGTCTGGTGGAGTGGAGGACAGGGTGGGAACAGCCAGGTGGAGGGGAGGACAGAGTTGGAGCAGCCAGGTGGAGGGGAGGACAGGGTGGATGCAGTCAGGTGGAGGGGAGGACAGGGTGGATGCAGCCAGGTGGAGGGGAGGACAGAGTTGGAGCAGCCAGGTGGAGGGGAGGACAGGGTGGATGCAGTCAGGTGGAGGGAGGACAGAGTTGGAGCAGCTAGGTGGAGTGGAGAACAGGGTGGATGCAGCCAGGTGGAGAGGAGGACAGGGTGGATGCAGCCAGGTGGAGAGGAGGACAGGGTGGATGCAGCCAGGTGGAGAGGAGGACAGGGTGAGAACAGCCAGGTGGAGTGGAGAACAGGGTGGATGCAGCCAGGTGGAGAGGAGGACAGGGTGGATGCAGCCAGGTGGAGAGGAGGACAGGGTGGATGCAGCCAGGTGGAGAGGAGGACAGGGTGGGAACAGCCAGGTGGAGAGGAGGACAGGGTGGGAACAGCCAGGTGGAGAGGAGGACAGGGTGGGAACAGCCAGGTGGAGAGGAGGACAGGGTGGGAACAGCCAGGTGGAGAGGAGGACAGGGTGGGAACAGCCAGGTGGAGAGGAGGACAGGGTGGGAACAGCCAGGTGGAGAGGAGGACATGGTGGGAACAGCCAGGTGGAGAGGAGGACAGGGTGGGAACAGCCAGGTGGAGAGGAGGACAGGGTGGGAACAGCCAGGTGGAGAGGAGGACAGGGTGGGAACAGCCAGGTGGAGAGGAGGACAGAGTGGGAACAGCCAGGTGGAGGGTAGAATAGCAGCCAGGTGGATGGTGGAACTGTGTGGGAGCAGCCAGCTAGATGGGAGGTAAGTTCTTACCTTGGAGGACAATACAAGAATAACTGGCTCCCTCCACTCAACAGCCTCCTGACATTTCTTCTCCTCTCTTCCCCCTCAGGCTCGGCATGTTGGGGCTGAACTTCTCTCAGGAAATCATCATGCGGCCTGCTGGTATCCAGGACTGCAATTCCCATAATGCTCTAGTTTCCCAGCTATTGGCTCTGAATGTAGCCAATAGGAGCAGGCATTGCCAGGAGAATGCTCTGCTCAAGGAGAGGGAGGGGTGGAATTCCCCCGCAGCTGCGGCTCTGCCTGTGTCCCTTCTCAGAGCCTGTCAGTTTCGTCGCCACTGCCCTGTCACTAGTTTCAGTCCACGGGACGGGTAAATCACACTGGCGGTCCGGTTATGGCCCGCGGGCCATAGTTTGAGGACCCCTGATGTAGACAATAGCACAGATAGTTCAACTTGAAGGCTGTGCAGATGCTTTTAGCTAATGTGCTTCTATAAAATGATTATCATGAGGTGCGGAGGGGAAAATAAGGAGATATGTTGTACGTAGATGAGAGACGGAAAGACTGTGTCAATGGGCTTTTATTTAAAATGGAGTTCCACACAGGAAAAAAAATTTAGCCAAAAAATTCTAAAAAAAATTGAAAAACAAAATTAAAAACGTTATAATTTATACTTATCCAAAATACCTGTTGCTTTGCGGAAGTCCGTAATCTGCCTCTTCTGTAGCCACGGTCTATTTTCTTCTTCATCTTCTTCTAGTAAATGGGGCGCGCTGCTTTCTGGGAACTGTGAGGCCGCGTACACATGGCCAGTTTTCTCGGCAGAATCCATCAAGAAACTTAATGGGAGACGTATTCTGCCGAGAAAACCGGTTGTGTGTACACTTTTCGCCGAGAAAACTGTCGAGGAACTCGTCTAGCCAAAAAGAGATCATGTCTTCTTTTTCCTCGACGGGAATGGGAAAAATTTGGCTCGACGAGTTCCTCGACAGCCGAACAAGGAACTCGACAGGGAAAATGATGTGTTTTGCCCGTCGAGTTCCTCGGTCGTGTGTACGCGGCCTGTGTGTTCCCTGAAAGGAGCCGCCCATTCACAAGTCAGCACGAGACTGTTAGTAGCTCCTTTACCTTAGTGCAGTCCTCCTTCACTTACCTCATCATTGCTTTTAAATGTCGTTCTTCTGAGAAATCCTCACTTCCTGTTCTTCTGTCTGTAACTACACACAGTAATGCAAGGCTTTCTCCCTGGTGTGGAGAAAGCCTATTGAGGGGGGAGGGGGCGAGCAGGCAAGTCAAGACACTCTCTACTTTGCAGATAGAGAAAGGAGCTGTGTCTTAGTGGGTGTCCCGACCCTCCTGCTCGCCCCCTCCCCCCTCAAGAGGCTGTCTTCACACCAGGGAGAAAGCCTCGCATTACGGTGGTGAGTTACAGACAGAAGAACAGGAAGTGAGGATTTCTCAGAAGAAATAAGGACATTTGAAAGCAAAATGGAAGGATGAGGTAAGTGAAGGAGGACTGCACTAAGGTAAAGGAAGCTATTTAGGGGGGGGGAAATCCTTTACAACCCCTTTAAAGCGGAGTTCCAACCACAATTAGCATTTTTTAAATGTATGTGCTTTCATCCTGCGTTTTTATAATATAAATCCGGTCACTTACTATTTTACAGTCCGCCGCCGCTCCGCCTATTTATTCAACAAAAAAAGTTTATAAAACTAGGTCCACACGGTTGTCATTTTGCTTGTGGGCATTGTGAAGCCTACAAGCACTTACTTCCTGGAAGTCTTGGATGGGGAGTGATAATTGGGTAGCGCACTGCATCCTGGGAAATGATGACACACATTTCCCAGGAGCATTAGAGGGAGATGATGTCAGAATCCCAGGTGATTTCAAGGGCAGATTTTGTGGGACCGCATAGCAACAGGCATTTCCAGATGAGTAAAACATATTTTTTTTCTTTTTTAGGTCTAATGAGCACAATAATGAAAAAAAAAATTGGGATGGAAACTCCACTTTAAGTTGGATTAACCATCATGCCTGAAAATTGGAAGAAGTCAATACACGTTGATACTTCAATTATACTGTATATTGCAGAAATGCAATGTTCACACAAATAAAGAGGTTTACCTAAACAACATTGTATACTTAGTGAGTATCTCTTTTTTTAGGCAGAAAGGTAATATCTGTGTAGCGCTGATTTGGGCCTACTGATTTGGTCCCAAGGTTCTTTCCAAAGTTAGTGTACTAGCAGCCAAAAACACTGTCGCAGTCACTCTTCTCGCTCACTAGACAGTCTAGGGCACATGTGTGGCCACGGCCAAATATGGCCCTCCAGGCTATTTTATGTGGTCCCTGAACTTCTCCTATAGCTCCGCCTCCAGCTACTTCCTGGCAGCAGCAGAAGGTAAGGGGGTGCTCTGTAATGTAAGGGAGGGTTGGGGGCTCTTGACTTCTGATGGTGGGGAGGCTCTTGACATCTGATGTAAGGGGGTATGGGGAGCTCCAGGCACCTATTATTCTATGCCAGTTCAAAAGAAGGATCGCACACCACTGGTATCATACCCAAGAAACCTATTGGAGACTGCTCAGATGGAATTTCATGGTCAGAACCAGATAATGAAATTTTAGTCTCATCTGACCATGACACCTTTTTGGTCCCAGACTCTTCGAGGTAAGTCTAAAGATGGTCAAATGAGACTGAAATTGATTTATTTGGCCTCAACGCCAAATGATATGTCTGGCTTAGTTAGAGCCCAGACTTAAACCCTATTGAAACTCTGTGGACTTGAAGACTGCAGTCCACAAATGGTCACCATCAAATTTAAATGAACTTGAGTAGTTCTGCAGAGAAGAGTGGGCATATATTGCAAAGCCTAGATGTCCAAAGTTAGTGGAGACAAATCTCAAAAAGAGAGAACCTGCTCGGTAAGTTTCTCAGTGTACACATAGCCGGGAAAACTGCGGGGAGAGCTTTGGCCAGGACTCCCCCGCTGTGTGTATGCTCCGCCTCAGTTTTTCCCCATAGGAAAACTGCCGGCTTTAAAACCGCCGGGAACCCCGTCCGGAAAATAGAGAGCGTGTTCTCTATTTTCCTACCGGGATTCCCAGCAGTTTTCCTGTCGGGAAATCTGCAAGGAAGCATACACACGGCCGGTTTTCCCGGCCAAAAGCTCTCCTGGCAGGAAAACCGGTCGTGTGTACGAGGCTTTAGATTAAGGTGACCAGATTTTTTAAATGAAATCTGGGGAAATTTTTTATTTTTTTACTAGTATTGGCGGCAATCAGCGGAGTGGAGGAAGAGAAAGGAGATAGGCAGGCGTCTGCCCGGGACTTGAAGCAAGGCAGAAGAAAATGCGCGTGGAGCTGAATGGGCATGCCCCCGAAACTGAAAAAATATTCCCTTCGCTCTGACCAAACCAAAACATTTTTTTTTTTAAATTTGTACTGACTGTCTTTGAAATTGCCCCAGCCCTTGTTCAAATCCAATCCGGGGACAAGACCAGGGACAGATTTAGTTTGGGGACAGTGTCCTCAATCTGGGGACTAGGGATGAGCTTTGCGTTCGAAACGAACGTATGTTTTACTTGAACATCGGCCGTTCGATCGTTCGACGAATTTCGACCAAAAATGATCGTTCGCGACAAATTCGAGTGAAACAAAACGGCCCATAATTCACTGCGGCATTGCATGCTGATGATTGGCCAAACATGCACTATGACCCTGCATGCTTGGCCAATCACAGCACGCAAAAAGAGGAGAGCCATAATTGGCCAAAGCCTGGGTGCTTTGGTCAATTATGGCTCAAGGCTTTAGCACACGTCCCACACTATATAAGGCCGCCTGCTGGGCGGCCTCATGTAGTGTGTTCCGGCTTGTTAATGAGAGCAGTCAGAGAGACAGAGAGATTGTCTTTTTATATAGCTAGATAGAGCAGGCAGGCAGGCTAGTCAGTTTAGCTTTATTACAGTGTGTAGAGAATATATATACATCCCTAGGAGTTGTACATATATTTATACACTGTATAGCTTAGATAGATCGCTATTCCTAATTTACTGGCAGGCAGGTGATTGTGCTATTTAAAGACGTTATCACAGGTATAGACACCCAGCAGGTACAATAGCAGTGATTTTAAAGATGCTTAAATAATAAAAAAAAAAGTTTTATTTTTTTTAAATATTGTACCTGCTGGGTGTCTATAGTTTGCCTGTGAAAACGTCTTTGAGAACCCGGGTCTTGCCCCAGGGAACATGTATCAATGGAAAAAAGTTTTTAAAACTGTCGTTTTTTCAGGAGCAGGACTTCTGTAAAAACAACCGTTTTTAAAACTTTTTTCCATTGATACATGTTCCCTGGGGCAAGACCCGGGTTCTCAAAGACGTTTTCCAACAATAACTTGAATATTGGTCTTTAAAATGATCGTTTTTGAATTCGAACGTTTGAGTCCCATAGACTTCAATGGGGTTCTAAATGTTCGTGCGAGCGATCGGACTGGTGCAAACCGAACGCGGGGGTCTTCGCCTCATCCCTAGTGGGGACTGTCCCCAGAAACCGGGAATGTTTGGTCACGCTAATTTAGACTGATTATTCAAGCTCTTTTGTAAGCCGTTATGACTGGTCCTCTTTATTAACAATCTCCCCATTTCTAACATGCGTGGGCTGTCACACATACCCAATAGAAAAAATCTGTAGAATTCTTAATATATTGTAACATATTTTTGTAGGCTAGAGAAAAAAGTATTACACATGGAAGACCACCCCCAGAAATCACAGAGGTCTGTGGGACTCTGTGTTTATTGCTGCAGAGTTTGTTAATGGAGGTAAGCCTGGCACATGTCAGCAGCGATGTCACACTGAGCTATTCCCATCATGCCAGACTGCTATAAATTGCTGTAACACACAGCGCTCTGCCCCTGACACACAGACGTATTATCCTTTATTACTTCCAATGAAGAAAAGAAGCCTTGCTCCTCCTCTGCTAACGTGGAGCCTTCATGCTGATGCTGTGCCGACTGTAATCTTTACCTCCTGTCTGTATTCTCTTTATTAGTTTTCTGTGCTGTATCAGGGCTCCAGGAACAAACTCATCACATTGTCCTTTATTAGCTACATCCAGGTCAGGGCAAGTGCTATTTGCTGCAAAGGCTGCACTGCTTCAACGTCAGTGGCGGCTGGTGCTCCAACTTTTGTGTGTGTGGGGGGGGGGGGGGGCACAAACATACTGGAAAAAAAAAACATCAATTGCAGCCACTGTACCAAACGCAGCCACTGTGCCATTAAACGCAGCCACTGTGCCCATCAAGTGTAGCCACTGTGCCATCAAATGCAGCCACTTTGCCCATCAAATGCAGCCACTGTGCCCATCAAACACAGCCACTGTGCCATCAAATGCAGCCACTTTGCCCATCAAACACAGCCACTGTGCCATCAAATGCAGCCACTTTGTCCATCAAATGCAGCCATTGTACCCATCAAACGCAGCCATGTGCTCATCAAGTGCAGCCACTGTGCCATCAAATGCAGCCACTTTGCCCATCAAACACAGCCACTGTGCCATCAAATGCAGCCACTTTGCCCATCAAATGCACCCACTGTGCCCATCAAGTGCAGCCACTGTGCCATCAAACACAGCCACCGTGCCATCAAATGCACCCACTGTGCCCATCAAGTGCAGCCACTGTGCCATCAAATGCAGCCACTGTGCCATCAAACGCAGCCACTTTGCCCATCAAACACAGACACTGTGCCCATCAAATGCAGCCACTGTGCCCATCAAGTGCAGACACTGTGCCATCAAATGCAGCCACTGTGCCATCAAATGCAGCCACTGTGCCATCAAATGCAGCCACTTTGCCCATCAAACGCATCCACTGTGCCCATCAAACACAGCCATGTGCCCATCAAACACAGCCATGTGCCCATCAAGCGCAGCCACTGTGCCATCAAACGCAGCCACTGTGCCATCAAACGCAGCCACTTTGCCCATCAAACTCAGACACTGTGCCCATCAAACGCAGCCACTGTGCCCATCAAACGCAGCCACTGTGCCATCAAATTCAGCCACTGTGCCCATTAAACACTCCCACTGTTCTCCAAGTGCTGCCACTGTGCCCCAAGTGCTGCCACTGTGCCTCAAGTTTTGCCACTGTGCCCCAAATGTTGTCACTGTGCCCCAAGTGCTGGCACTGTTTATCTCCGCCCGCCTGTTGTCTGCCCGGCACTTACCCTGTCTCGGGTGGGCAGCAGGTGATGGTGGAGAGCGGTTTCTGGTGTCCTCCATCTTCCCCGACCCCGATGTCTTCTCCCGCCCGCTCTTCCTCCTCTCATCCTCTGCTGTGATTGGACGCCTGCCGTTTCAGCCAATCAGGTGACAGGTAACACAGACCCGGTGCACCTGATCGGCTGAGAGGTGGTTTAATGTTAGGAAAGCAAATTCTGTCACTTTCCTAACATACACACAGTGTTGTGCCCGCTTCTCACATATTTGGGCGCCTATTAGAGCCTATGGCTCTATTCAGGTGCTTCCAAAAAACACCCCCACCGCTGTAATTCAGGTGCCCGGTGCCCGAAAAGGGTCCGGACACCTGAATAGGGGGTGTCAGCAGCGACCATAGATATATTCATGCAATGTGTGACAGCAGAGGGGGGGCGGCCCTGCTGCGCCCTTTATGGACGCACCACCGCTGTTCAACATACAGCTCTCCAGTTTCTGTAGACATCTGATATTGGCTTCTGCTATGCTTGATCTCACAGATGGAGTATAAGAAATCCCAAACCTAATCCTGAACACCACTGAAGTATTTGGGTGGGTTGTACACGTCACACTCCTGCTTTCAAATGATAGATTATTGGCTGTAGTAATATCACTAAGAATCCTGGGTGCTGTCATTGACCATTTTTGGCTAAATTTTATTGACCAAATTTGGTCAATGATGTCCCTTGGTATTCCCGCTGGTAAAATTGAATTACTGGAGGTTGGAGTTTGTTTTTTTATCGGTGCGAACACAGGATGATGGTCACTATGATCGATGCTGTATTCTAAAAGACAGTAATGCCGCGTACACACGACCATTTTTAATGTCATGGAAATAAAATTTTTCTCAAAAGCCTGCCTTAAAATACACATGATCATTAAAAAAAATGCTCTAGCAAAGCGCGTTGACGTACAACATGTATGACGGCACTATAAAAGGGAAGTTCCATTCGGATGGCACCACCCTTTGGGCTGCTTTTGCTGATTTTGTGTTAGTAAAAGTTTGGTGAGAGACGATTCGCGCTTTTCAATCTTCGTGCTTTTCAGTCTAATGCCGCGTACACACGATCATTTTTAAGCGTGAAAAAAAAAACATTGTTTTTCAGCATGTAGAAAAAACGACGTTTTTCCAACTTCATCATTAAAAACGATGTTGCCCACACACCATCGTTTTAAAAAAATGCTCTAGCAAAGCGCGGTGATGTACGAGACATACGACGTCATTATAAGGGGAAGTTCTATTCGCCTTTGGGCTGCTTTAGTTGATTCCGTGTTAGTAAAAGACGATTCGTGCTTTTCTGTCTGTTACAGCGTGATGAATGTGCTTACTCCATTATGAACGGTAGTTTTACCAGAACGCTCCCGTCTCATAACTTGCTTCTGAGCATGCGCAGGTTTTTAACCACTTAAGGACCCCCACACGCACATATATGGCCACAGAATGGCTCGTACAGGCACAAGGGCGTAAATTTACGTCCCCGCCTTCGCACGGCATGCGGGGGTCCCCCTGGCTCCGGGAGCGATCCGGGACGAGCGGGCGGATGTCGGTGTTTACCCGCCCCCCCCCCGCGATCGCTCCCAGCCAATGCGCGCGCTCCCCCTTCTGTCACTTCCTCCTCCTGTGTAAACACAGGAAGGGGGAAGTGATGTAATCTCCCATCGCAGCGGTATTTCCAACCGCTGCGATGGGAGAAACACCTCACAGTAAGTCCTGCACCAACACTACACTGACATACACACACATAGGCATACTTAACCCCTTGCAATCTGCCCCCCCCCACCCCCCTGTCACAGTGTCACTGAATGCAGTGATCTAATCACTGCATTTAGTGTCAGTGTGACAGGCAGTGTAAAATCAGTTAGTGTTAGGTTCAGGATAGCCCCCCCCACCCCCCCTAATAAAGTTTTAACCCCCTGATCACGCCCTAGTTAACCCTTTCACTCCCTATTGCCAGCGTCACTAAGCATTCATTTTTCTGATCGCTGTATTAGTGTCGCTGTTCCCGCTAGGTAGCTATTTTTTTTTATTGCGATCTTTTTTTTTTTTACTAAAGACATGTGGCTAAATAAATTTTGGCCTAAATGTTTGACTAAAATTTAGTTTATTTGATTTTTTTTTAACAAAAAGTAAAAAATAGTGTTTTTTTTTCAAAAATTTCGCTCTATTTTTGTATATAGCGCAAAAAATAAAAATCGTAGAGGTGATCAAATACCACCAAAAGAAAGCTCTATTTGTGGGAAGAAAAGGACGCAAATTTTGTTTGGGAGCCACGTCGCACGTCCGCGCAATTGTCTGTTAAAGCGACGCAGTGCCGAATCGCAAAAACACCTTGGGTCATTTACCAGCGTATTGGTCTGGGTCTTAAGTGGTTAACGTAGTTTTATGCCGTGTACCCACGGTCATTTTTTGTGATGAAATAAAACAACATTTTAAAAAACGTCATTTAAAATGATCGTGTGTGGGCAAAACCTTGTTTTATGTCTTCTGAAAAACGACAAAAAAAAATTCGAACCTGCTTCAATTTTTTATGTCGTTTTTCAGAATGTAGTTTTTTGTGTCATAAAAAATGATCGTGTGTACGCTAAAACGACGTTTAAAACAATGTTTTTAAACCCGCGCATGCTCAGAAGCAAGTTATGACGCGAGCTTGAATGGAACAGAGTGCCGTCGTACGTGTTGTACGTAACCACGCTTTGCAAGAGCATTTTCAGAAAACGATGGTGTGTAGGCATCGTAGTTTTTTAAAATGAAGTTTTAAAAACAAAGTTTTTTTACAAGACCAAAAAGACCGTGTGTACGTGGCATTAGCACACACACGATCTTTTTTTACAACCCAAAAAACGACATTGTTTATAACGACGTTAAAAAATGCAGCATGTTCGAATTTAATTTTTTTTGTCGTTTTTCAGAACACGAAAAATGATGTGAAGCCCACACACGATCATTTTAAATGACATTTTTTTAAAACAACGTTTTTTTCATGCCGAAAAATGATCGTGTGTACGCGGCATAATAGGTAAGTAATGGAGTTGGAAAGACTTTTGCTGGAAAATTTGAGATCTGCATATCATTTGAGTTGCTTATACCTCTGGATCTACTAACCATTTTGCCATGTCGTTTTCACTATAGGTCACATCTGCCTGTGCATTTTTTGTCTCATAATATCTTTTGTTTGAATTGCCAAAGTGTGTGACTGGTCAACTGTAAAGTCAAGTACTTTTTTATTATTATTCTATATTGTATTTTTTAAGGCAGCAACAAGATTTTCCCATGGAGAAAGTATCAATTTCGTGCTTGTCTCTCTGGCTTTTTCGGCATCCGAAGCAGCATGAAAGTGTGCACACGGACATCCTGAGGATTTAACTTTTGCTTAAAGGGATTACTGGGTGTATTAAGAAGTTTCTACTGCTGAGCCAAGGTTAAGCGGATACACTGGCAGGAATCCCTTTAGTGACAGTTTAGTATTTTCTGGTGGCTTGGTTCCTCAGCCCCGACTTGTTAAACATTAGATGGTTATAATAAAAGTACCTGAGTATTTTTCATGCCCTCTTCTTTTAATGAAGTTCATTTTTCAGCATTGTTGTTTTCATCTGTAATAGACATACCTGTATAGGATCACTTCACAAAATCTGAATACTGCAGCCGCTGGAAATACATTTGCCTTGGGTGGAAGCCTCTGACCTGAGACAAGGTTCCCCTCTCAATTATAGTGAAACATATTCATAAAAGCTTTTAACTACTTGCCGACCGCGTGCCGTTGTTTTACGGCGGCAGGTTGGCTCTCCTGCGCGAGAGCCCGTAGCTCTACGTCGGCTCTTTAAGCGGCCACTAGGGGGGCGCGTGCCCGAGTCCCGTGCGCGTGCCGGGCACTCGCGATTGTTCGGTACAGAGCGAGGACCGGGAGCTGTGTGTGTCAGGGGAGAAATGCTGATCTTCTGATCATACAATGTATGAACAGAAGATCAGTGATTTCCCCTAGTGAGTCCACCCCCCATACAGTTAGAACACACCCAGGAACACACTTAACCCCTTCCCTGACCCCTAGTGTAACCCTTTTACTGCCAATGGCATTTTTATAGTAATCCAATGCATTTTTATAGCACTGATCGCTATAAAAATGCCAATGGTCCCAAAAATGTGTCAAAAGTGTCCGAAGTGTCCGCCATAATGTCGCAGTACTGAAAAAAAACGCTGATCGCCGCCATTACTAGTAAAAAAAAAATTTATAAAAAAGGGCATAAAACTATCCCCTATTTTGTAAACGCTATAACTTTTGCACAAACACTTATTGCGATTTTTTTTGCAAATGTTTTTTACGAAAAATATGTAGAAGAATGTATCGGCCTAAACTGAGGCAAAAAAATGTTTTTTTATACATTTTTGGGGATATTTATTACAGCAAAAAGTAAAAATAGTCGCTCTATTTTTGTTTATAGCGCAAACAAAAAAAAACGCAGAGAGGTAATCAAATAGCACCAAAAGAAAGCTATTTGTGGGGAAAAAAGGACGCCAATTTTGTTTGGGAGCCACGTCGCACGACCGCACAATTGACAGTTAAAGCGACGCAGTGCCGAATCACAAAAAGTGCTCTGGTTATTGGGCAGCAATATGGTCTGGGGGTTAAGTGGTTAATCAGAGCCTACAGGCCCTTGATGTGCCTAATTATTTCATTATTTAGTCGCCCTTTCGCTGAGCTCACTGCAGTCCCGTCTACACCTACTGAAGGTTGATGCAATGGGACAGAAGGCTGCCATTATCCAGAAGCAGATGTGAGTCTACTAAATCTAGTTAGAGTCTAGTACCCCAACCCTCAGAGCCCATTCACACATGGGCAACACGACTTCTAGCACGACTTTGGGAGGCAACTTGGACACGACTTATGTATGAATCATCAGGCAACTTACAAGGCAACTTCATGTCGCCTCCAGGACAGGAGGCTTTCCAGTGGCCAATCAAACCACAATCAGCTCTGTGGGAGGGAGGGGGGAAGGGAGGGATTTGCCTGAGAAATGTACGTTATCTTCCTGTATTGTTGCTTCAGTTAAGACAGTGATCAGACTTCTGAGGCGACTTCCATTGAAATCAATGGGTACAAATTGCCTACAAGTTGCCTAGAAGTCGGATTGAAGTAGTACAGGAACCTTTTCTGAAGTCAGAGCGGCTTCAGTAGTGTGTATTAAGACGGCTCCCATTCACTTCTATTAATTTTCTCGACTGCGCAACTTGAGGCGACTTGAAGTCGGATCCCAGTTCACCCCAGTGTGAACCAACTGTTAGGTTTGTGTTAAACTGAGTAGATTTGTTGACTTAAAGGAGTTGTAAATATTTTTTTTTTTTTTTTACTGAAATGACTGTTTACAGGGTATAGAGACATGGGGGCAGATTCACAAAAACAATTACGCCTGTCTAACTGGGGTTAGACAGGAGTAATTTCAAATTTCCCGCGGCGTATCACTAGTTTGAATTCTCAAACCATGATACGGCGGCTTCGGGCTTCGATCCGAGAGGCTTACGTCTTCGTAAGCCTTCGGATCTACGCTGCCATCTATTTGCGGCCGCTGGGAGGAGTTCGCGTCGTTTTAATGCGTCGGGATATGCAAATGTGTTTTTACGGGGATTCACGAACAAACGTTGTTGTTTTCATCTGTAATAGACATACCTGTATAGGATCACTTCACAAAATCTGAATACTGCAGCCGCTGGAAATACATTTGCCTTGGGTGGAAGCCTCTGACCTGAGACAAGGTTCCCCTCTCAATTATAGTGAAACATATTCATAAAAGCTTTTAACTACTTGCCGACCGCGTGCCGTTGTTTTACGGCGGCAGGTTGGCTCTCCTGCGCGAGAGCCCGTAGCTCTACGTCGGCTCTTTAAGCGGCCACTAGGGGGGCGCGTGCCCGAGTCCCGTGCGCGTGCCGGGCACTCGCGATTGTTCGGTACAGAGCGAGGACCGGGAGCTGTGTGTGTCAGGGGAGAAATGCTGATCTTCTGATCATACAATGTATGAACAGAAGATCAGTGATTTCCCCTAGTGAGTCCACCCCCCCATACAGTTAGAACACACCCAGGAACACACTTAACCCCTTCCCTGACCCCTAGTGTAACCCCTTTACTGCCAATGGCATTTTTATAGTAATCCAATGCATTTTTATAGCACTGATCGCTATAAAAATGCCAATGGTCCCAAAAATGTGTCAAAAGTGTCCGAAGTGTCCGCCATAATGTCGCAGTACTGAAAAAAAACGCTGATCGCCGCCATTACTAGTAAAAAAAAAATTTATAAAAAGGGCATAAAACTATCCCCTATTTTGTAAACGCTATAACTTTTGCACAAACACTTATTGCGATTTTTTTTGCAAATGTTTTTTACGAAAAATATGTAGAAGAATGTATCGGCCTAAACTGAGGCAAAAAATGTTTTTTTATACATTTTTGGGGATATTTATTACAGCAAAAAGTAAAAATAGTCGCTCTATTTTTGTTTATAGCGCAAACAAAAAAAAACGCAGAGGTAATCAAATAGCACCAAAAGAAAGCTATTTGTGGGGAAAAAAGGACGCCAATTTTGTTTGGGAGCCACGTCGCACGACCGCACAATTGACAGTTAAAGCGACGCAGTGCCGAATCACAAAAAGTGCTCTGGTTATTGGGCAGCAATATGGTCTGGGGGTTAAGTGGTTAATCAGAGCCTACAGGCCCTTGATGTGCCTAATTATTTCATTATTTAGTCGCCCTTTCGCTGAGCTCACTGCAGTCCCGTCTACACCTACTGAAGGTTGATGCAATGGGACAGAAGGCTGCCATTATCCAGAAGCAGATGTGAGTCTACTAAATCTAGTTAGAGTCTAGTACCCCAACCCTCAGAGCCCATTCACACATGGGCAACACGACTTCTAGCACGACTTTGGGAGGCAACTTGGACACGACTTATGTATGAATCATCAGGCAACTTACAAGGCAACTTCATGTCGCCTCCAGGACAGGAGGCTTTCCAGTGGCCAATCAAACCACAATCAGCTCTGTGGGAGGGAGGGGGAAGGGAGGGATTTGCCTGAGAAATGTACGTTATCTTCCTGTATTGTTGCTTCAGTTAAGACAGTGATCAGACTTCTGAGGCGACTTCCATTGAAATCAATGGGTACAAATTGCCTACAAGTTGCCTAGAAGTCGGATTGAAGTAGTACAGGAACCTTTTCTGAAGTCAGAGCGGCTTCAGTAGTGTGTATTAAGACGGCTCCCATTCACTTCTATTAATTTTCTCGACTGCGCAACTTGAGGCGACTTGAAGTCGGATCCCAGTTCACCCCAGTGTGAACCAACTGTTAGGTTTGTGTTAAACTGAGTAGATTTGTTGACTTAAAGGAGTTGTAAATATTTTTTTTTTTTTTTTTACTGAAATGACTGTTTACAGGGTATAGAGACATGGGGGCAGATTCACAAAACAATTACGCCTGTCTAACTGGGGTTAGACAGGAGTAATTTCAAATTTCCCGCGGCGTATCACTAGTTTGAATTCTCAAACCATGATACGGCGGCTTCGGGCTTCGATCCGAGAGGCTTACGTCTTCGTAAGCCTTCGGATCTACGCTGCCATCTATTTGCGGCCGCTGGGAGGAGTTCGCGTCGTTTTAATGCGTCGGGATATGCAAATGTGTTTTTACGGGGATTCACGAACAAACGTTGTTGTTTTCATCTGTAATAGACATACCTGTATAGGATCACTTCACAAAATCTGAATACTGCAGCCGCTGGAAATACATTTGCCTTGGGTGGAAGCCTCTGACCTGAGACAAGGTTCCCCTCTCAATTATAGTGAAACATATTCATAAAAGCTTTTAACTACTTGCCGACCGCGTGCCGTTGTTTTACGGCGGCAGGTTGGCTCTCCTGCGCGAGAGCCCGTAGCTCTACGTCGGCTCTTTAAGCGGCCACTAGGGGGGCGCGTGCCCGAGTCCCGTGCGCGTGCCGGGCACTCGCGATTGTTCGGTACAGAGCGAGGACCGGGAGCTGTGTGTGTCAGGGGAGAAATGCTGATCTTCTGATCATACAATGTATGAACAGAAGATCAGTGATTTCCCCTAGTGAGTCCACCCCCCCATACAGTTAGAACACACCCAGGAACACACTTAACCCCTTCCCTGACCCCTAGTGTAACCCCTTTACTGCCAATGGCATTTTTATAGTAATCCAATGCATTTTTATAGCACTGATCGCTATAAAAATGCCAATGGTCCCAAAAATGTGTCAAAAGTGTCCGAAGTGTCCGCCATAATGTCGCAGTACTGAAAAAAAACGCTGATCGCCGCCATTACTAGTAAAAAAAAAATTTATAAAAAGGGCATAAAACTATCCCCTATTTTGTAAACGCTATAACTTTTGCACAAACACTTATTGCGATTTTTTTTGCAAATGTTTTTTACGAAAAATATGTAGAAGAATGTATCGGCCTAAACTGAGGCAAAAAATGTTTTTTTATACATTTTTGGGGATATTTATTACAGCAAAAAGTAAAAAATAGTCGCTCTATTTTTGTTTATAGCGCAAACAAAAAAAAACGCAGAGGTAATCAAATAGCACCAAAAGAAAGCTATTTGTGGGGAAAAAAGGACGCCAATTTTGTTTGGGAGCCACGTCGCACGACCGCACAATTGACAGTTAAAGCGACGCAGTGCCGAATCACAAAAAGTGCTCTGGTTATTGGGCAGCAATATGGTCTGGGGGTTAAGTGGTTAATCAGAGCCTACAGGCCCTTGATGTGCCTAATTATTTCATTATTTAGTCGCCCTTTCGCTGAGCTCACTGCAGTCCCGTCTACACCTACTGAAGGTTGATGCAATGGGACAGAAGGCTGCCATTATCCAGAAGCAGATGTGAGTCTACTAAATCTAGTTAGAGTCTAGTACCCCAACCCTCAGAGCCCATTCACACATGGGCAACACGACTTCTAGCACGACTTTGGGAGGCAACTTGGACACGACTTATGTATGAATCATCAGGCAACTTACAAGGCAACTTCATGTCGCCTCCAGGACAGGAGGCTTTCCAGTGGCCAATCAAACCACAATCAGCTCTGTGGGAGGGAGGGGGAAGGGAGGGATTTGCCTGAGAAATGTACGTTATCTTCCTGTATTGTTGCTTCAGTTAAGACAGTGATCAGACTTCTGAGGCGACTTCCATTGAAATCAATGGGTACAAATTGCCTACAAGTTGCCTAGAAGTCGGATTGAAGTAGTACAGGAACCTTTTCTGAAGTCAGAGCGGCTTCAGTAGTGTGTATTAAGACGGCTCCCATTCACTTCTATTAATTTTCTCGACTGCGCAACTTGAGGCGACTTGAAGTCGGATCCCAGTTCACCCCAGTGTGAACCAACTGTTAGGTTTGTGTTAAACTGAGTAGATTTGTTGACTTAAAGGAGTTGTAAATATTTTTTTTTTTTTTTTACTGAAATGACTGTTTACAGGGTATAGAGACATGGGGGCAGATTCACAAAACAATTACGCCTGTCTAACTGGTGTTAGACAGGAGTAATTTCAAATTTCCCGCGGCGTATCACTAGTTTGAATTCTCAAACCATGATACGGCGGCTTCGGGCTTCGATCCGAGAGGCTTACGTCTTCGTAAGCCTTCGGATCTACGCTGCCATCTATTTGCGGCCGCTGGGAGGAGTTCGCGTCGTTTTAATGCGTCGGGATATGCAAATGTGTTTTTACGGGGATTCACGAACAAACGACGAGCGAGCGTCGCAATCGTTTTCGTCTATTTTTTTTATACGTAATGTTAGAGCAGCTTTTTGCTGCTCTAACTTTACGTAGCCCATGTTAAGTATGGCCGTCGTTCCCCGCTTCGAATTTATTTAATTTTTTTTTTGTTTACGTAACTCGTCGGGACGTGGATCGCCCGTAAAGTACGCTACATAAACAACGAATGACGTCACGACGTGATTTCGCGCAATGCACGGCGGGAAATTTGCGAACGGAGCATGCGCAGATCGATCGCCGCGGGAACGCGCCTAATTTAAATGTTTCACGCCCCCTACTCGCGCAGATGGATTGCGACGGGAGAAATACACTACGCCGCCGTCGTTTACCGTAGAAAATCTACCTGAATTCCACGTAGAGCAAGGTAAAAAACGGCGGCGTAGTGAATTTCTGATACGCTACGATAATCCATTTCTCTGTGAATCTGCCCCATAATAGTTAACTGATTTATTTTAAAAAATGATTAAAAATAGAACAAACATAGATAAAAATCAATCATATAATGTACCTGCAGTTTCTAGTTTCGTTTTTGCATGTTGTTTCCTGCCTCTCTGCTGTACAGAGCCAATACAGGGCAGTGATGGTTTGGAAAACGAAAGTGATTGGTGCTGAGGGGTTTTAGACACACAGTAATCACACCTCCTTGATTAGTGACCACAGAGAGAAAGCTCCCAGGACTGTGGTCATCAGGAAACAGACAACCAGCAAGTGTGGAGATCAGAGAAGAATTACAGCAACTTGAGAGCAAAAACGAACAATGAGGACATGAAAACAGCACTGCATTAAAGTAAAGGAAGCTATTAAGATTAAAAAAAAATCCTTTACAAACCCTTTAACCACTTCAGGCCCGCGCTACCGTCGGATGACGGCAACAGCGCAGGCCTGAATATCCAACATGCCGTCATTTGACGGCATGTCATTATGGCGTTCCCAGCGCGCGCTGTAGTGCACGCTGCAGGGAAGCCCTGTGTTGTCCGTGTCCCTTGGACAGGCCAATCACAGATCGCGGCAAACGGCCAATCAGAGTGGCCGTTTGCGATGCGATCTGTGGGCGAATGAGAGATGATCTCTCATAGATCATCTCTCATTGCCGTTTTACACAGAGACAGCGTCCTGTCTCTGGAGGGGAGGAGCCCGATCTGTGTTCCTTCCTACATAGGGACACAGATCGGTCACCCCCCCAGTCACCCCCCCCCCTCCCCCCACAGTTAGAACACACCTAGCATACACATTTAACCCCTTCCTCACCCCTTCAATGCCAGTCACATTTATACTGTAATTAGTGCATATTTATAGCACTGATCGCAGTATAAATGTGAATGGCGCCAAAAATGTGTCAAAAGTGTCCGATGTGTCCGCCATAACGTCACAGTACCAATAAAAATCGCAGATCGCCGCCATTTCTAGTAAAAAAAAAATAATAAAAAATAATAATTATCTCCCCTATTTTGTAAGCGCTATAACTTTTGCGCAAACCAGTCGCTTATTGCGATTTTTTTAAATTTTTTTTACCAAAAATATGTAGAAGAATACGTATCGCCCTAAGCTGAGAAAAAAAAATGTGTTTTTTTTTTTAATTGGGATATTTATTATAGCAACAAGTAAAAAATATTGTATTTTTCTTCAAAATTGTCGCTCTTTTTTGTTTATATCGCAAAAAATAAAAATCGCACAGGTGATCAATTACCACCAAAAGAAAGCTCTACTTGTGGGGAAAAAAGGACGTAAATTTTGTTTGGGAGCCACGTCGCACGACCGCGCAATTGTGAGTTAAAGCGACGCAGTGCCGAGCTGAAATTTTACCTGGGCAGGAGGGGGGTGTAAGTGCCCAGTATGCAAGTGGTTAACCACTTCAGCCCCAAGCCACTTTTTGCAATTTGGCACTGTGCGGATTTAACGGACATTGCCAATTGCGCAGTTGTGCGACGTGGCAACCAAACAAAATTGACGTCCTTTTTTCCCCACAAAAATAGTTTTCTTTTGGTGGTGTTTGTTCATCTCTGCGGATTAAATTTTTTGCGCTATAAACAAAAAAAGCAACAATTTTGAAAAAAAACTCTATTTTTTACTTTTTGCTATAATAAATATCACCCAAAAATATATAAAAATCTGGCCCTGGAAGGCATGGATACTGTGCTCCTGTAAAGCAGGAACACAGAGCCATGCCTTCCACTAGTAAAAGCACCTTCCCCACTACACTAAATCACCAGCTAGGCACACATTTAACACTTTGATTGCCCATGATGTTAACACCTTCCCAGCCATCGTCATTAGTACAGTGACAGTGCATATTTTTAGCACAGATCACTGTAATAATGTCACTGGTCCCCAAAAAAGTGTCGGCTAGGTGTCTGATTTGTCTGCCGCAATAAACCAGTCTCGATATAAGTAGCTGATCATCATTACTAGTAAATAAAAAAAAATATTAATACAAATTTCTTAACTAATATTAAAGACGGTCCTGCTTGTATCTATAGCATCGCCTCTGGTTCCAGGGCTGGTGTTAAGAAAACAGATGAAGCCCTGGGATTAAATCCTCTTATGCCACTTTATAGTTTTCTTTAATTAAAACATATATTTCAATATTGATGTTTTCTACTTACTGTTAATTATGTGGAAACAGCACGGCTCCTAAATTCCCATATATTAATAAAAGGCATCAATGGTTTCTTTAACAATTTGAGTACTAGCCTACAAATATCTCTTCATTACCAGGCCATTTTTTAGTTTTCAGTGCAGCGATACTTTGACAATTACTTTGTCATGCAACACTGTACCCAAATTAATTGTATATCATTTTTTTCTGAGGCAGACAAAGCTTTCTTTTGGTGGTATTTAATAACCACTGGGATTTTATTTGGTATTACATTAAGTGCATTTTGAAGAAAAGCCTATTTCCCTTACTCTCTGTTATAAAACATGACAAATATACATGCCATATAAAGAAGAGGATTACAGATCCACAAAAATATCTTATATGCGAACGCTACCGGTATTATAGAAAAATGCACAGCATTATTAAACAATCAATGGTCAAATCTAAATAACACTACCACCACTACAGTTAGATTAAAAACATAACAACGTTGTCATCGCTCTGAAGAAGCTTGTTTCCATTGGCGGGCGAAACGCGTCAATGTGATGTTATCACCCTGGCCAGCCAGCTGTGAGCAGACACACCCCCCACCATGGGGTAACCAGACTATGGGATCAACGTGGTCGGCTGTTCATACAGGGGATCTGTACATGGGACATTCTTAACCTGTGCCTAATTACTAGACATGTGCAGACTGGAATATTTTGTTTCGTTTTTTCGTTTTCGTTTGGAAAATAAATTTATTTAGTTACTCCCGAAAATCGTTTTGATTTATTTCGTTTTTCGTTGGGAAATAGCTTTCGTCCGAAAATCCAATAATACTTGGTTTCTGTCGAATGGTCAAAAGAATATTTGACGGAACGTCGAATCTTTACGTCGAATTGTACATTTCCGTTCGAATATTCCGCCTACAAGAATTATAATGTTGTATGACTAGTAATAATGTTGAATCGATTTTCTCATAAATCAAAATCTATTCTCTGTAATGTCGAATCTATTATTTCTATAGTGACAAATCTTTTTCCCTATAATGTCGAATCTTTTCCCTATAATGTCGAATCTCTCTATATCGAATTTTTTACCGCAACGAAAATGAAAATAAAGCATTCTTTCGGTTTTCGTTTCTTGCGCTTTCGTTATCGTTTGTTAAAACGATAACAAAAAAAACAGATTTTCGGACGAAGATGCATTCTAACGAAAACGAATGCACATGTCTACTAATTACATGACGGGCCGTTGCAGCACTGCGGGAGGACGGTGAGAAGTATCTATCCCCTGCATTGGTATGGTCTATTTACTTTCTGCTTACCCACAAGCAGCACGCCTCCTGGTATCTTGACTCAAACACCTGACCTGCCCGCACGCACTCATATGCGGTGATCGGTACAGTGTATCTTGATCCCATAGAAATTGGTATACAGCAGTGTTTCTCAACTCCAGTTCTCAAGGCGCCCCAACAGGTCATGTTTTCATGATTTCCCTCAGAGGAAACAGTTGTGGTAATTACTAAGGCAGTGAACGTGATCAAATCACCTGTGCAAAATAATGGAAAGCCTGAAAACAAGACCTATTTTCAATATTAAACTCACCCATACTTACATACAACTGAACTGATCCATCCGGGAGTTTGATTTCCAAACACACAGTCTGACCATAGAGGGTTGGTTCTGGACTATATGTCACACATGATCGGATAACCTTATCTAAGTTACGTCCTATCTTCTGTTAGGGATTTAGTTGGCTCTATTGGCAAGTAATGCATTTATCAATGTAATATCCTGTGTAGATTGGACTTCCATATCTCTCTCTGGTCCTCTCAGTATGTGTGTGCAAGCAGCTGCTAGGCCAGCCATGACAACGTTGTCATGTTTTCAATCTAATTGTAGTGGTGGTTGTGTGATTTTCATTTATATTTGACGTTTAATAAAGTGGTGGATTGTTTCTATAATACCGCTACTGTCCTCGTATAAAATATTCTTGTGGATCTGTAATCCTCTTCTTTATATGCTGCCTCTGTCTTTGGGGACCACACCTCAAGTAACTTGATTGGTGTGACAGTACACACAGCTACGGGGTACATTTCATTTGTATAACTACCCCTAATTTATTCAGATCAAGGTAACGCATTAGTGACTTTTTTTTATCTTTTTGATTAAATAAATATACGTGCCAGGCCATTATAAAAAAAAAACTCAACGTGGCACTGTCTTCTGGAAAGTACACACCCCAAGGTGATCATATTTTGGGAAATGAAAAAACATGCTAGAAGTCAGGTGGTTAAAGTATGAATTTTGTTAATGGTCCACTAGTACAGCAGCATCATTTATGTACAGGTTATACACAGAGAGAGGAGGGGTGGCGAAGGGGTTAATGCACAGGTCACATATGAATGAATGAATGAATGAATGAATGAAAACTTGTATAGCGCGGCACATGCAAACTTAATCGCCTCTGGGCGCTTGTTGTTCCTGTCTCCTTTGATATCAAAAGAGATGAGTCTTGATCTTTCTCCTGAACGCTAAGTGGTTCTCCTCCAACCGAATGCTGGTTGGTAAAGCGTTCCATAGTCTGGGACCTTGGACCGCGAATCTTCTATATCCTTTGGACTTGTAGTTTGGACATATAAGGTGGGAGCAGGGAGATGATGGGCTTAATGTCCAGAATAAGGGAGGTGAGGGTGTTAAAGCGTTTGTTAACCCCAAAAGACAAACAGATCATGTTCCCTTAAAGCATGTTATATAGCACAGTGCTTGTGCTGCGTCATGGCCCCCTGTATACCCTAAAAACCTGGCTGATCCTGCCTGGCTATACCCTCCCCTCTGCAAACTGACCACGATAATCATGGCTGGTAAACCCTGACACTGTGGTCAGTTTGCACAGGCTGCTCTCTGCAACTCTCCCGTGTCTGTGTCTCCGCTGTCCTCCTCCTCCCCCTCCCCTCCCTGCTCGTACCAGTGCTCTGCCCCCCACTCGCTCCTGCTGCTCTCATATCTTCTAATAAATTGTCTATTCCCCTCTGTACCATTATAACATGTGTCCCTGTGCAATGTAAAAAATCTGCCGATATTTTCCTGTATAAACACAGCTCCTGGTGCTTACAGTAGCTGATTGTCAGTGCTATCTCTCCTCTCTCCCCCTCCAACCCGGCTAATGTCAGCAGGAGGGCTTGGCCCCACCCACTGAAGCTGTGAGCCAGAGAGAGAAGAGAGGAATCAGCTGAGAGCCTGAAAGCAGGGTTTATATCGGTACAGATAGGTGGATTTTTTACATTACAAAGGGACACGTGTTATAATGGCACAGAGGGGATAAGACAGTTTATTAGAAGTGGATTAACAATATGCAGGTCACAGACTAAAGGAGGGGGGGGGGGTTAAAAAGAAGAAAAAAAACACACTTACTGTACTTTAAAGTAATTAAAGCCCCTCATCTTGGATCTGCTGCTTCTTATGATCTCTTGATTTAATAATTCATTATTTATAACCAACCACAGCAATCACAAATGTAAACAATACTACTGTTTACATTTGAGAGACCTCCCCTTCCTCTCACAACGGAGCAAGGGAAGAGCTCTCAAATGTAAACAGTAATAGTGTTTACATTTGTTATTGTTATGGTTGGTTATCACAGTAATAACAAGGCATAGCCACTATGAATGGCTGTGTGTAATTTACCTGTGATGTGCACAATCTAATGAGTGATCATAGGTGTAATGCATGCATCTGGCATAAGCATGACATGTAAACAGAGCACTGTTTTAAAACAGCACTCCAAAATGCTGTGTCAAACAACCTGTCATTTAAAAACATACAGCACTAGTAGTCAGAAACAAAGATGGGGACGGCGGGGGGGGGGGGGTGGTTAAAAGGGTTCAAATCCCCCCAGAGTGCCAATGTGTAGAAGTAGTTGTGTTTCGCGTAGTAATCAAGTGAGACCTCGAGTGCAGCCATTAAAGAGCTCAAATATTAAAACGGCTCAGATATTGTTTTATTGCATTTGTACAGCTAATTTACACAGGACTATGACTGAAATGCCAATTTATAACTAATACATGCACGCCCTTTAAACCAAAATTGGAATTCTGAATAATTCCAACGACGCAAACATAAAATGTGAACATTTACTTATAAACAAAGTGCTAGCTGAAAACTAGAAGAAACAATACATCCTTTGTCCATGTTGTCAGTAAACTGTCTGAGTACTTTCTGGCGCTTTGTAACTCAGCGGAATTGTATGACCTGTTTGATCTTTACCCGGTGTTGCTTTTGTTAATGTCTTCAAGCTAAAGAATTTTCACATTACGATTGGTATTCATTGTGTTACAAGGTAATAAAAGGTAATGAAAAGTATTTAGCTATTTGCTATCAAAGTATAAAAATGTGCATGACAAAAAAAGTTCATTAATCTAGTTATTTAATTTCGTTAAATTTGGTTGATTCGTTGAACTTGAATTTGGGATTTGTATTTGGGTTTCAAATTTGGAATTCTTATTCTTAATTTTTCAACTTTTCTTTGAATCTATAGTTTTCTCTCAATTCAAAACATTCAAATAGATAAACTTTGAATCAGACAAATCAATCATTATTTATTTTTTTCCGATTAAAATGTGGCAAAAGGAACAAACAAAAGAAAAATCTTTATCAAATGATTACAATGACTATTTAAATCACCTTTGGCTTTACCAAAACAGCATTATTGTGAAATGGTACTCTAATAACACACACAGTCTTTGATTTTCAACAATATGTGTACAGTTAGAATTCAACTGAAGTTCAAAGTAAAATTTTGGTTTGAATTTCGGTCCGAATTTCTGAAATTTGGATGAATTTCATTTCATAATTCGGTGCATTCGGTAAAATTAGTTTAAATTGTAATTCGGTAATTTGGATATATCCGAAAAATGAACCGCCCATGTCTAATAAAAATCGACTCAACTTTTATCTGTGACACCCTTAACCACTTCATTACCGAGCCTGTTTTTCAGATTCGGTGCTTACGAGACTAAAACAGTTTTTTTTGCTAGAAAATTATTTAAAACCCCCAAACATTATATATATATTTTTTTTCTAACACCCTAGAGAATAAAATGGCGGTCATTGCAATACTTTTTCTCACACCGTATTTGCGCAGCGGTCTTACAAGCGCACTTTTTTTGGAAAAAATTCACTTTCTTGAATTAAAAAATAAGACAACAATAAATTTGGCCCAATTTTTTTATATATTGTGAAAGATGATGTTACGCCGAGTAAAATGATACCCAACATGTCACGCATAAAAATTGCGCCCGCTCGTGGCATGGCGTCAAACTTTTACCCTTAAAAATCTCGATAGGCGACGTTTAAAAAATTCTACAGGTTGCATTTTTTGAGATGACGAGGAGGTCTAGGGCTAGAATTATTGCTCTCGCTCTAACGATCGCGGCGATACCTCACTTGTGTGGTTTGAACACCGTTTTCATATGCGGGCGCTACTCGCGTATGCGTTTGCTTCTGCGCGCGAGCTCGTTGGGACGGGGCACTTTAAAAAATTTTTTTTTGGGTTTTGGTTTTTATTTTTATTTATTTTATAATTTTTAACACTGAAAAAAAAATTATCACTTGTATTCCTATTACAAGGAATGTAAACATCCCTTGTAATAGAAAAAAGCATGACAGGTCCTCTTATATATGAGATCTGGGGTCAAAAAGACCTCAGATCTCATATTCAGGCTTAAATGCAAAAAAAAAATGCAAAAAAAAAAAAAAAAAATAAAAAAAAAAAAAAGTCAAAATGTAAACATATTAAATGTCTCTTTAAGACGCTGGGCGGAAATGACGTTTGGACGTCACTTCCGCCCAGCAGAGAGAGGGGGACGGCTGAGGGACATTTTTTCCCTCAGTCACATCCCCGGACAGACAACGAGCGGACCCGATCGCCTCCGCCGCTACCGACGGCTACGGTAAGCGGCGGAGGGCGCGGGAGAGCGGCGGGAGGGGGGGGCACCCTCTCCCGCCGCCGGTAACGGCGATCTCGCGGCGAATCCGCCGCGATGACCGCCGTTATCGTTAACAGGACCGCCCCACGAAGAGATGGATATCTCGGTTGTGGCAGCAGCTGCTGCCGTTACCGAGATATCCATCTTCAAAAACGTGACGTCTTTGGACGTGGGGCCGGTCACAAGTGGTTAAAAACCATACAACATCCTGTCTAAAATTAACAAAAACGAAATGTCACTTATCAATGGAAGATCTGGACCTAAGGCAATGCACACAACTATCTTGATAAAACTAAATTGATTCTAAAGGCTTGGTTTTTATTTATTTTTATTTAACCACTTGCCGACCAGAAATCAGAATGGCACGGCTGATCGAAACAATGTTACCTTACGTTGCTTCGCATTTTGACCACTAGGGATACTGAGTATGCACACCGATCTCTCACCAATCTCTCTCTCCTCCTCATAAGTCCCACCCCCCCCACAGTTAGAACACACATTAGGGAACACAGTTAACCCCTTTATTGCCCATAGTGTTAACCCCTTCCCTACCAGTGACATTTATACAGTCATTTGTGCATTTTTATAGCACTGATCGCTGTACAATGCCGCCAGTACTAGTAAAAAATAAAAAAATTACATAAATCTAGCCCCTATTTTGTAGACGCTATAACTTTTGTGCAAACCAATTAATATACGCTTATTTTTATTTTTTTACTAAAAATATGTAGAAGAGTACATATCGGCCTAAGCTGAGAATTTTTTTTTTTTTTTAAATGTGGGATATTTATTATAGCAAAAAGTTAAAGATATTGGCCCAGATTCACAGAGCAATTACGCCTGTCTAACTGGTGTTAGACAGGAGTAATTTCAAATTTCGCGCGCCGTATCACTAGTTTGAATCCTCAAACCATGATACGGCGGCTTCGAGCTTCGATCCGAGAGGCTTACGTCCTCGTAAGCCTTCGGATCTACGCTGCAATTTTTTGCGGCCGCTGGGAGGAGTTTGCGTCGTTTTCATGCGTCGGGATATGCAAATGACTTTTTACGGCGATCCACGAAGGTACGAGTGTCCCTCGCAATCGCCTACGTCATTTTTTGGCTACGTAATGTTAGAGGAGCTTTTGCTGGTCTAACAGTGCGTAACCCATGTAAAGTATGGCCGTCGTTCCCGCGTCGATTTTACATTTTTTATTTTTTTTTAACGTAACTCGTTCGGGAATAGGAATGTACGTAAACGACGCTACTACGACGTGACGACGTGTTTTCGCGCAATGCACGGTGGGAAATTTGCGAACGGAGCATGCGCAGTTCGATCGCCGGGGGAACGCGCCTATTTTAAATGCTTCACGCCCCCTACTCGCGCGGATGGATTGCGATGGGAGAAATACACTACGCCGCCGTCGTTTACTGGACAAAATCTACCTGGATTCCACGTAGAGCCAGGTAAAAAACGGCAGCGTAGTGTATTTCTGATACTCTACGAGAATCTAATTCTCTGTGAATCTGCCCCATTGTATTTTTTGTGGTTAAAGAAGAGGAATGGCTGAAGCTGCTGGAACATGTTACATGGTAAGGTAAGGTGTTTCAAAAGGTTAACCATTCCTTTAATGCAGAGAATGCATTAAGGAAAAAAACCTTCTGCCTTCACAACCACTTTAACTTCATATCTGAAGACCTTGTTCACATCAGAGGTTCTCCTTCACATCAGAGCCCCCATTTTTCTCATCAGAGGCTCCCCCATACATAAAAGGATCACCATCATATCAGAGGTTCCCCATCATGTCAGAGGCCCTCAGCACATCAGAGTCACCACTTCACGTTAGAGGCCTTCCTCACTTTAAATTCCCTTAATATATCACAGACGGACCCTATACATTTGAGCCCCCCCCGATCCCAGGCAAGCTTTGTCCTGTGCTCCCTAATTATGAAACACTGGTGTTATAACACAAAAAGTTACGTCCTTCCCTTGTATCCCAATGTTGAAAAAACTTTCAGGTCTTAGGAACTCCTGCTAATAATTATTATAGCTACCTTTAATGGCACATTAACGTGAACAGTAAAGCCGTGTACACACGGTGGGCTTTTTTCACTGGACAAATCGATCATGTGTGGGCCCAATTGGTCTTTTTTCCATTGGTGTAAAAAAATAGAACATGTTTTAAATTTTTCCTATGGATAAAAAAACAATAAGAAAATTCCGATCGTCTGTGTGGAACTCCATCTCAGAATCAAGTTGACGCATGCTCGGAAGCATTGAATTTAATTTTTCTCGGCTCATAGTAGTGTTTTACGTCACCCGTTTTGACACGGTCGGAATTTAGTCAGATAGTGTGTATGCAAGACTGATGAAAGTCAGCTTCATCGGATTTCCTACGAAAAAAATCCATGAGTAAAAGGATGGGGGATGTGGTGCACTTAATAACCAGGGCTGCTCTTTTTAGTAATAACATGACAAAAATTATGGTCAGAAAAGAAGTGCAGACTGTGAAAACTGTAATGTTCCCTCACATTGGTGATCAGTGGAACACTACCTTCTTACATTGGTGGTCAGTAAAGTGCCCAGTTACACTGGGGGTCCATGCAGTGCCCCTTATATTGGTGTTATTGAAGTTCCCATTTACATTGGTGGTCCATGTAATGCCGCTTACGTTGGTGTTCAGTGAAGTGCTTCATTACATTGTGGGTCAGCAGATAAGGGTCCTCTTAGATTGGTTGTCTATGGACAGAGACCTATTTACATTAGTGGTCGGTGGGAAATATACTTCTTACACTGATGGTCAGTGGAAAGTATTCTCCTTACATTATTGGCCTGTGGCCACTTACAGAAAGAACATTGGAGTCAGTGATAACTTACCCAAGAGGCAGAATTTTTTCATTGTTCAAAGAACCCCTTCACAACCTCTGGAGGAACCCTAGCTTTCCAAGGAATTCTGGTTTGAAAAAAAAACTGCTCTTTAGAGACTTTGTGACTTTTTTTTTCCTTTCACTACCAGCAGATTCTACCAACAGGAATTATTGTAGCAAGAAAATGCATCTCAGGCCGCGTACACACGACCGAGGAACTCGACGGGCGAAACACATCATTTTCCTCGTCAAATTCCTTTTTCGGCTGTCGAGGAACTCGACAAGCCAATTTTCTCCATTGCCGTCGAGGAAATAGAGAACATGCTCTCTTTTTGGCTCGTCGACTTTCTCAACAGTTTCCTCGTCGAAAAATGTACACACGACTGGTTTCCTCAGCAGAATATGTCTCCCATCAAGTTTCTTGATGGATTCTGCCGAGGAAACCGGTCGTGTGTACGCGGCCTCAGGCTAGTTTATAGCTTATTTAATATTCATTTATAAATGCCCACACTCTGGTGGAGATATTCGTGTATCATCCCCTACTGCACATTGTTCCTTGTGCACTCCATGCATTTCAGTCCTTTCCTCTGTGTCTGTAATAGCTTATGTCCCAGTTCTCCCTGCACTATCTGCAGTAGCTTCTCTACCAGCTATTCCCCACTGCTATGTTCTCTGGCAGTTAACTTCCGACCACGTCAGTCCACGCTGGGCCCAATAAACTCTAAACTGGCAGTTGTGGACATATGGGAGTTTTTGCACCTTACATCTGATTTTGGCACATTATATTTCAAATAAACCATTACATTGCAGGGTACATTGATTATTAACTGCATATTAGAATTCTTAGAAATAGTGCAGTGTTTGAAATAATAATAATTTGAAATCTATTATTACTTGATATATTATTAAGTTGCATACAATGTAGAATTCCAACAATGAATCTTTCTTGATGGGCGGGTGCCCCCTTTAACTGTCATTCTACAACGTGCTTTTACAGGTATTTTTGAGAACAGAGAAAATATGTTTTCTTTCTCTTAAGCTTCCATTAAATGCAAGCTATTTTTGACGAGTGCCCCATTTCTTTATGAAAATAAAATAGTATTTCATCTATCGTGCTATCGTTCTCACTGTTCTGCTGATTTGTAACTTTTTTTTTTCCCCGTTGGAAAGCGACCATAAAGTCTTATGGAGGGTTCCATTTTCTTTTTACGATCTTGAGTGCATAATAAATCTGTTAGTATCTTTCTTCGTAAAAATTGCATAGTGAGTTTAGCATATAAAGTGTTACGTGGCAGACACTTCATATAGGCTGAAGTTTGCCAAATGATGACTGCATAATCTGCAAGTAGAATATTATAACCAAGTTCAAATGCAACTCTTTGATTTTATTTCCTCCTCTTACATTTTTGTTATAACTATCAGAGCACAGTAACGTATGTAAATGTACCATGAGAGGCTATATATGTACTGAGTTAATGCATTGTTTGGCAACGAAGGTTCTTTTCCCATTTCAGTGTATGGCCTGCAGAAGAATTGCTGAAGAATTATAGACCTGGAGGTTTCCTTTAGTTTTCCTTAATACATTCAGTACTTTACAGATCAACCAAATGATACATGAATTTGTTGTAACTCAATATTGGAAACCCATGGCCAAATCTATACATGTAGCATTATTTCAGACAAATCATTTCCAATAGTACAGTCACTAGTGACTAGTCACGATTTATATAGGCCTCTTATGACGTCACAGTCCCATCATGCTTCGGGTGGTGACGACATAAGGGGCGGCGTCACTGAGTGACATCACCCTGTGACCAAGCCCCATGCCTTGTCATGGACTTACCTCCTTCCTAGCTTCTCATCACTGACATGTGCTGGTGGCCATCTTGCTTCTGAGGTTCTTGTAACTTCCCATTCCCTGCAGCTCCTCCTTCCCACTGGGAGGAGCTGGATGCTCAGCATATATATACCACGCTTGCTGCAGTACTCCCTTGCTTGGGCCTTCTGTGTTAAGACCTGTCTCTCACCCTACCTTCATCGTGCTGCTGTTCTGGTTACCGACCCGGCTTCTACGGACGTTCCTTCTGGCTCCTGATCCCTGGTTTCGTTTCACCACCTTCCTGGTTACAGACTCCGGCTGGACTGACTCCCATCTCTGGCTATCGATCCTGGCTCCGTTGGAAGACTCTCCTGCCTGTTTACATCTGTCTGGACTTTAACCTTGTTGTTTGGTTTTTAATAAAGAACCTTTTCTTTCATTCATCCGTTTGTGTACGTCTGATTCATGACATGCCTATATAAATCGTTGCACAACCGTGCACACAGGATTACAACGGGAGGGAGCGTCGCGTTAACATCGGAAGAAAAGACGACGAAGAAGACCAGGCCACCCCTAGTAAAAGAGCTGGAAGAAGATAGCGTAGGAGCCCGGCAGAAGAAAGAAGGCACCGGAGAGCGGAAGAAGAACCAGAGAGAGCGGAGACGACACTGGAGAGCAGAAGAAGAGAGTGGAGAAGTCGAAAGAAGACCCTCAAAGTGGAAGAAGATCCCCAAAGTAGGAAAAAGACCTCCGAAGTTGAAAGAAAACCCCCAAAGTCGGAAGAAGGCCCCCGGAGCTGCTTAATAAATGACTTTAAAAACCTGTGTAGTGTGTTTTTTTTTTCTTAAGACTTTTTTCCTCCAGGTGAATGGGTAGGGGTAGGATGAACCCCATACTTATTCACCTAGGGTGGGGAGCCGGGATCTGGGGCCCCCTTATTAAAGGGGGCTTACGGATTCCAATAAGCTTCCTGTCCGCAGACCCCGACAACCAATGGCCAGGGTTGTCGGGAGGAGGCCCTTGTCCTCATCAACATGGGGACAAGGTACTCCGGTGGGCCACAAGGTGCCCCCCTGCCCCAAAGCACCCACCCCCCATGTTGAGGGCATGCGGCCTGGTATGGCTCAGGGGGGGCGCTCTCTTGTCCCCATCCCCTTTCCTGACCGACTGGGCTGCATGCTCGGATAAGGGTCTGGTATGGATTTTGGGGGGACCCCCACGCCGTTTTTTCAAAGTAGGGGGGTTCCCCGTAAAATCCATACCAGACCTAAGGGTCTGGTATTATCCTGGAGGGGAACCCATGCCTTTTTTTATTAAAAATTTGCTGTGGAGTTCCCCCTCATGATTCATACCAAACATTGTGCCTGGTATTGGCAGGAGTCGCATCCCCATTCATTGAAAGTTGGACGTATGTCGGCTTCAACACATTTTTCCCTTCCCGGTGAGCCAGACTCAGCGCTGGCTCCCGCAACGGGGCTCGTAGGTGGTCAGTTTTGCCGATAAAATCAGCGAGATTGACACAATATCGCAGTCATCTACCATAAGTCAGTCAACATTAAGAGAATTTAAACATTCTTTGGCCAAACATACAGTAGATCTATATTCAGACAAAAGGATTAAAAGAGTAAAAAATTTATAAATCAAAGGGCAGACTTGATGGACCACTTTCTGCTTTTAATCTTCTATGTTGCTATGTATTGTGTACGCTAAGGCACTGGCTTGTTAAATTTTCCATGACTGGGTTTACTTTCTAATCAAGATGAAGGCTTCGCTTCATGTCACAAATGATATTTCTCATTTTCTTAACTGGGACATGTGTACTTTCATGGGAAATGGGAATGTTTCCATTAAGAGTTTCACAACACATACAAGTGATGTGTAACACTTTTAGCATTTACCATTTTAATGGAACAAATGATATTTCTTATTTTCTTATCTGGGACACGTGTACTTTCATGGGAATGTTTCCATTAAGAGTTTTATAACATACACAAGTGGCGTGTAATACTTGTAGCATTTACCATTTTTAATGAGTCTTTCGTGAATGTAGTAGAGCAGTATCAAGGGGCTGTGCGGCATGAAGCTTTGTAATAGTTTTAATGAAGAGGCATTCTAGGTGGTCAACTTGCAAGTCAAAGGGGGCCTCAAAGCAGTATTAAAGCCTTGTCATTTTAACCCAAAACAAGCAATTTAATCCTAAAAAGTTCAGAAACCTCAATCGGCTCGTCTAAAAGCAAAATCTCCTGGATCAAGTCGCAAGAAAAACTTGTTAGTATCCTACAAGATAGGATTAAGAAATTTGAACTAACTTGGGAGCCATGGGCAGCTTATGTGAACATCTCCATATGATTTTTTGTTGTCGTTGGGGATCTATTCTTCTCCGTTCTGCCCTCTCCTTTTCTTTCTTTTACTAATTAAGGTTGTCTTTAACCTCCAGCAGTACTGCCCCCCCCCCTCCTCTCACCTGATGTTTTCTGGTGTCCGGAGGAGGAGAGAGGCTCAGGTCTCTATCTTGGCTCCCCTTAGTTTACAGGGGCATTAAGAGGCAGGGATGTCTTATGACGATACATCTTTTTGTTATTACTAAACTTAATCAACTGGTTGCCCCTGATGACCATGGTGATCTCCACCTCCTATGCTAGTCTGATTCCTGGTTGGTTAGGATCCAGAGGACTGTGTGTGGCACAACCATTTTTATGGTGCACATGGTCTCCCCTACCTGGGACGTGGCGGTCTGGATGTTTGTCAGTACTGCGAACTGGGACCAGACCAGACTTAGTATATTGTCTATCTTCTCTTCTGTATGGAAATACAGGATATTGAATTTATAGGTACCGTTTTTTGCTTGTAACAATTTATAAATTTTCTTGCTTTTTTGAAATACTGTTTATTTGCTCATTTTGATTTTCTTTGTTTGCTGAATAATTTTTCAATAAAAAGATTCAACGTAAAAAAAGTGACGAAAAACTTGCATTTGTGTCTGTTTACAGCAGCATCCTCCCTCCTCCTTGCCACTTAGTTTATATCCTTTACCTCAGGAATCTCCAAACTTTGTAACTTAAGGGAGCCAATAGGAGTAGAAAACAGTGCCCCATATTTCGTGTCAGTGAGAATAATTGTGCCCCTTTATTTGTGACATTGGGAGGTATTGTGCACCATCATTGGTGTCATTGGACCCCATTGTTGGAGTCATTGGGAGGACCTGTGCCCCATTGTTGATGTCATTGGTAGGAATTGTGTCTTATCGCTTGTGTCATTGAGAGGAATTGTTCCCTATCATTGGTGTCACTGTGATGAATTTTGCCCCATCATCAACGATGTCATTGGGAGGAATTGTGCTGCACCATTGGTGTCATTGGAAGGAATTGCTGGTGTCATTAGGAGGAACTGTGACCTATCGCTAATGTCATTGGTAGGAATTGTGTCCCTTTGTTGGTGGCAGTGAATGAAATAGTGCCTCAAGGGTCAGATAAAAACAAGCAAAGGGCCGCATCCAGCCACATTTTGAAGACCACTGATTACAGTACTTGGGACTACATGTCCCACTATTCACTGCACCAACATGTTTTTGTGCCCCTTTATTGATGATATTTATCCAACGTTAAAAATTATGATACTGAGGAGCACAGTTGGCAGATAGGTTTAGAGTGTTGTTACCCCAAAACAGGAAGTACATAAACAAGGAACTTCAAGGCACGATAAACAGGTATTATTTATTGGAACCTGCAGAATTAAAAGAAAAGTCAATGACCTTTCAAATTATCATGTTAAAGCTTATACAGGGCTGGGACAAGAGATGGGACTGGAGGGGCTGCTAACCTGGGCCTAATATCCTCATGTGAGGGGAGGAGGGGGAATGTGCACAATCCTCTCTAGCAGCTTACACCCAACACAACAAATACACTGTGAATGCACAGACACCTTACATTTGTAAGAAATCATGCAATTGGCCATGCATGTGCAGTGTGTACTCCATGCCAACCATAAACTGGCAGAGAATAGATAATGAAGTATGGGTGCAGGGTACTATTTCATGAAATTGCAATGGAGGAGGAAATGCCATTGATACTGTACAAATTCAACTTAGTACAGAGCTTATCTTTGTGATTAGCTCCTCCTGCTGGTGATCCCTCTAGTGATAACTAAGATCTATATATAAGAATCAGGAGCTCTTTCCCCCTGCTGATGATGCCTCTAGTGATAAATAAGATCTATATAGAGGAGTCAGGACCTCCTTCTTCCTGCTGGTGATCCCTCTAGTGCAGGGATCTCTAAACTATGGACCCTTCAGCTGTTGCAGAACTGAACGTCTCATGAGGCATTGTAAAACTCTCAAGCCATGTACACACGATCGGTTCGTCTGATGAAAACGGATCGGTTATTTATCCATTGGTGAAAAAAAATAGAACCTGTTTTAAATTTTTCTTATGGTGAAAAAAAACGATCGTCTGTGGGGAAATCCATCCGTCAAAAATCCATGCATGTTCAGAATCAAGTCGACGCATGCTCGGAAGCATTAAACTTCATTTTTCTCAGCACGTTGTAGTGTTTTACGTCACTGCGTTGGACACGGTCGGATTATTAACCGATGGTGTGTAGGCAAGACTGATGAAAGTCAGCTTCATAGGATATCCGATGAAAAAATCGATCGGATTAGATTCCATCAGATATACGATCGTGTGTACAGGGCTTTACATTCACAGATATGACTGGGCATGATGGGAGTTGTAGTTCCTGAACAACTGGAGGTCCATAGTTTGGAGACCCCTGCTCTAGTGATAACTAAGATCTATGAAGAGGAATCAGGACCTCCTTCCTCCTGCTAGTAATCTCTCTGATTATAACTAAATAACTAGATAGAGGAATCAGGACCACCTTTATCCTGCTGGTGATTCCTCTAGCGATAGCTAAAGATCTAGAAAGAGGAATCGGGATCTCCTTCCTCCTGCTAGTAATCTCTCTGATTATAACTAAATAACTAGATAGAGGAATCAGGACCACCTTTATCCTGCTGGTGATTCCTCTAGCGATAGCTAAAGATCTAGAAAGAGGAATCGGGATCTCCTTCCTCCTGCTGGTGATCCCTCTATTGATATCTAAAGATCTAGATAGAGGATTTAATACCTCCTTCCTCCTACTAATGATACCGCTAGTGATAACTAAGATCTATATAAAGGAATCGGGATCGCCTTCCTTATACTGGTGATCCCTCTAATGATATTTAAAGATCTAGATAGAGGACTCAGGACCTCCTTCCTCCTGCTGGTGATCCCTCTAGTGATAACTAAGATCTATATAGAGGAATCGGGACCACCTTCCTCCTGTTGGTGACACCTCTAGTGATAACTAAGATCTATATAGAGGAATCAGGACCACCTTTCTCCTGCTGCTGATACCTCTAGTGATATCTAGGATCTATATAGAGGAATCAGGACCCCCTTCCTCCTGCTGGTGATCCCTCTACCTCTAGTGATATTTAAAGATCTAAATAGAAGAATCAGAACTTCCTCCCTTCTGCTGGTGATGCCTCTAGTGAAAAACTAAGATCTATATAGAGGAATCGGGACCTCCATCCTCCTGCTGGTGATCCCTCTAGTGATAACTAAGATCTATATAGAGGAATCATGACCTCCTTCTTCCTGCTGGTGACCCCTCTAGTGATAACTAAGATCTATATAGAGGAATCATGACCTCCTTCTTCCTGCTGGTGACCCCTCTAGTGATAACTAAGATCTATATAGAGGAATCATGACCTCCTTCTTCCTGCTGGTGATCCCTCTAGTGATAACTAAGATCTATATAGAGGAATCGGGACCACCTTCTTCCTGCTGGTGACCCCTCTAGTGATAACTAAGATCTATATAGAGGAATCATGACCTCCTTCTTCCTGCTGGTGACCCCTCTAGTGATAACTAAGATCTATATAGAGGAATCGGGACCACCTTCCTCCTGCTGGTGACACCTCTAGTGATATCTAAGATCTATATAGAGCAGTGGGTCTCGACCTGGGGGTCGGGACCCCCTCGGGGGGTCAAATGACGATTTGCCAGGGGTCACCGAATCCTGGACTGTTCCTGAAGCCTACACCGCTCTCCTAACCTTTTTGCAGCCACCCTGCAGGGCTGTCCCAGGAGCCCACTTGGTCTCTTCACAGCCACCCACTCAGTTCACAGCATGGCTGGGGGGCAGAGACTAGAGGTCAGCTGACTGATAAATAATGAAGTGGGAGGAGCTAGAGGAGACCCTGTCTCCTGATTTCGGCATAGGTGTCACTAATGCGAGACACCACAAAGTTGCCTTGGGTGTCGACAACCCATGCTATAAAAATAATTTTACTGTTAGGGGTCCCACAACTTGGGAAATTTTATCAAGGGGTCATGGCACTAGAAGGTTGAGAACCACTGATATAAAGGAATCGGGACCTCCTTCCTCCTGTTGGTGATCCCTCTCATGATGCATCCTAGAATTATATTTTCTTTTCCCACTGTATGGCTGTTTCATAGGCCATTAGGCTCCATTCACATGATGCCTCTCTGAAAATCGATCTGCAGTAGCAATATGCTATTCTCTATTCTAAACCTGTTGCGGGGCGGCCCCATTTATTTGAACACAATAGGTGGTACAATTTTTGCTGCAAAGCATCACAACCGCGGCATGTGTACAACCCCATTTGCCTGCCTTTGCAGCCTAAGGGGGGGGGGGGCAGTTGGGGAGTGGTAAAACTACTATTTTTTACTATTTCTTGGCCAACCGTCCTAAAGCACATAATTTATAAAAGTGAACTATCCTTCCAGTTTCTTATTTGATATAAAACTTTGCTGAGTCTCAGGAGTAAACATGATTTATGCTCTGTGTTTGACCTTAGATTTATAAGTCGAGAGAACAAATACCTTTTTTTTTTATTTTTAAGAACACACTGTATCCCTTCAGCATCGGAGTAACACAGCAACAAAAAAAACCTAGCACTGATGGTGAACTCCCTGACACAGACAGCGTTTAAATGTGCGGTACTAGAGGAGAGAAAAAAAATCAATGGTAGTTTTCACTTCCATCGAAACAACAGCGCTGAGTCTCAGATCCATCTGTGCAGGAAAATGTAAATTATCATTTGACCTTTCTTCTTTGCCTTGAGGGGACCGTGACACTTTCCAATCTTACAGTAACACAATGTTTTATTTTCAGTTCAAGGTGTGTTTAATTGAACTGCTTTACATTTGCCAAATGCTTTCCTTGAGGTTGAGTGAAGCTCTAAAAGCTTCGGTTTGAATTAAGCATTTTTATGTTACATTGAAGTTTAAGTTTAACCGCATCCCGACCGCCAAACGCCAATATACATCGGCAGAATGGCATGGGCAGGCAGATGGGCGTACCTCTACGTCCCATTAAATTTGTCGCCTAGCGGGCGCGTGCCTCGGGAGTGTGCTCGCAGGTCCCGCAAACTCATTGTTAGCCGACGACCCACGATTGAGGTGAGGAGAGGCAGAACAGGAGGGATGCCTATGTAAACAAGGCATTTCCCTGTTCTGCCTAGTGACATGACTTGGATCTACTGCTCCCTGTGATCAGGAGCAGTGATCACTGTCATGTCAGTCGTAGCCCATCCCCCACAGTTAGAATCACTCCCTAGGACACGCTTAACCCCTTGAACGCCCCTAGTGTTTAACCCCTCTCCCTGCCAGTGTAATTTATACTGTAACAGTGGCTATTTATAACACTGATCGCTGTATAAATGAAAATGGTCCCAAAATAGTGTCAAAAGTGTCTGATTTGTCCGCCATAATGTCACATTCCCGATAAAAATCGCAGATCGCCGCCATTACTATTAAAAAAAAAATATTAATAAAATGCCATAAATCTATCCCCTATTTTGTAGACGCTATAACTCAACTCAATAAACTCTTATTGCAATTTTTTCTACCAAAAATATGTATAAGAATACGTATCGGCCTAAACTGAGGAAAACATGTTTTTATATACTGTATTTATTGGCGTATAACACTCACTTTTTTACCCTGAAAAGAGAGGGTAAGCTGTGCCTGCGTGTTATACGCAGAGGGCTGTGGAAAGTTTTTTTCCTGAAACTTCTCTCTTAAAGTTAAGGTGCGTTTTATACGCCTGTGCGTTTTATACGCCTGTGCGTGTTATACGCCGATAAATACGGTATATTGTTTGAGGGTTGTTTATTATAGCAAAAATTTTAAAATATTGCTTTTTTTTTTTTTTTTTAAATTGTCGCTCCTTTTTTGTTTATAGCCCCCCAAAAAAAACGCAGAGGTGATCAAATACCACCAAAGAAAGCTCTATTTGTGGGAAAAAAAGGACATACATTTTGTTTGGGTACAGCGTCGCACGACCATGCAATTGTCAGTTAAAGTGACGCAGGTCAGGAAGGGGGTAAATTCTTTTGGGGCTGAAAAGGTTAATTTGCTTATATTTTGCTTTCCCTGGTTTCTTTCTTCCCCTTTGCTAACATGCTAAAGTTTTTTTTAAATATTTATATAAAACCTTTCTGTTTTCATTATATGCTTTATTTTAGACGCCAGGGTTTCCATGAAACTCTAGGATTCCTCCAGAGGTTGTTAGGGGTTTCTTTGAGCAATGAGTTTTTTTCTGCCCCTCAGATAAGTTCTCACTGACACCATTGATCTTTTTATCTTGCTGTAAGGGGGTAATTCTTCCCAATGTCCACAAGTCTAAGGAGCATTCTTCCCACTGACCATCACATTAATGTATCATGAGTTGTAGATATACCGGTAGTTCTTTTTAGTGGGGTTCCCTGAGACCAGAAAGTTATAACAAGGGTTCCTCTGTGTTAAAAAGTTTGACAACATCTGCTCTATGCAATGTAATCTGATCATGGATGGTCAGAGGGGTTAATAAAGTGCTGTACACACTTGCCCCATGGAAGATTTGCCCCCGCCCCCCCCCGCCCCCCCATCACGATCAGGCCATTTTTTGCGATTGCGTTACTTTAACTGACAATTCCACGGTTGTGTAACTCTGTACACAAATAAAATGTACTGTATGTCCCTTTTCCCCGCAAATAGAGCTTTCTTTTGGTGGTATTAGGTCACCTCTGCGGTTTTATTTTTTCACTAAAAAAACATAATTTAAAAAAAAATATATATATTATTTTACTTACTGCTCTAAAACTCTAAAAAAAAAATCTAATTTATTTATCAATTAAGGCCAATATGTATTCTGCTACAAAATCCCAATAGGCATATATTGATTGGTTTGCGCAAAAGTTGTAGCGTCTAAAAACTTTGGCATAGTTTTTTTTTACTAGTAAAGGCAACGATCGGCAACTTATAGTGGGATTGCAATATCGCGGCGGCCAAATCAGACACTAACTGACACATTTGATACTTTTTGGGGATCAGTGACACTAATACAGTGATCAGTGCTAAAAATATGCACTGTCACTGTACTAATGACACTGGCTGGGTAGGGATTAACATTATGGGGTAATCAAAGGGTTAAATATGTGCCTAGGGAGTGCTTACTAACTGCTGGGGGGTGTTTTTACTACTGGAAGACATGGATTGGTGTTTCTGCTTCACAGAAACGCAGGATCCATGTCTTCTGTACTCACAGAATGACAGTCTTCCTTGTTTACATAGACAGAGACTGGATTCTGTCAGATTCCTGAACGATCGGCGGGTGTAAAATCACAGCGAGAGCGAGCCACCGGTGGCACGCACTCGCGCTCAAAACTTATCTGCTTAACCCCCTTGGCGGTATTCCTGAGTCGGCTCGGGGTGGAATTTCAGAACCAAAAGCGAATCGAGTGGTGTCCTCGCTTGATTTACACAGTGCCTGTGTGCCGCCGAGCTCCGTTCCCTGCGATGTTACGACGCACAGGGGCGGAGATCGGCACCTAATTCAAAAAAGTTAATAAACACAGTACATACAGTATACTGTAATCTTATAGATTACAGTACTGTATGTAAAAAATACACACCCCCTTGTCCCTAGTGGTCTGCCCAGTGTCCTGCATGTACTTTTATAAAATAAAAACTGTTCTTTCTGCCTGGAAACTGTAGATTGTCCATAGCAACCAAAAGTGTCCCTTTATGTCAAGAGTGGTTTTAGAGCAGCTAGAAAACAGTGATAATAAATTATAATCACTTGCAGAATTGAGCGATAGCGATTTGTGGGGAAATTCGTCATCAAAAAATAAAAGTAATGACACCGACAATTCTGCAACTGAACAAATTTCAGTGTTTTTGATTTGATTACATTATTGAATAATTTTTATTATTATTATATTATTATTTGTTATAATTATTTATAGTTATTTATTATATTATAATTTATGATTTTGTTTTTCAAACTTTATCATACGCGGGATGTCTACTAGACTCTTGTTTGGGTGAGTGTGTTATTCCTAAGAATTACAGGCCTACAATACAAAACGCCAAATTTCCATCCAAAATAATGTACCGCTATCAGCACCTAAAATCTGACATAATCATACCGCCAGGGAGGTTAAGGGTGGACACATGGCCTAACATTATATCCACATAGGTATCCTTTCCCACCTCTGGGAGTCCAGGCCGCGGCCTGTGATATCAGTGCGGGGGTTCCCTCCTCCTCCTCCCCCGGCCGCCTGCCCAGTAGAGAGAGGAGTGGGGCCTCACACATGTGCATTAGGGTTCCTAAAGTGAAGTCGAAAGGCTACACTGTCAGGTACCTTTACCCGCAATGGCGGCGGCAGCACCCGACAGCTTAAGGAAACATCAGTTGCAGGTGCTGACATCGCTGGACTCCAGGACAGGTAAGTGTCCATTTATTAAAAACCAGCAGCTGCAGTATGTGTAGCTGCTGGTTTTTATTATTTAATTTTTTTGGGCCGGAACACCACTTAAGGTATTAATTATTATTTCAGCCTTTTTTTTCTGCCAAGAGTTCAGCTACACAGAGTGGTTAGGACATGCTTTAGCCAGGGATAGACTGGCCATTGGGACTACAGGGAGTTTCCCGGTGGGCCGATGGCTCAGTGGGTCGGCTTTGGTGACAGCGAACCACCGCCCCCCTCTGCTCCTCTGTCTCTCCCTTCCCACAGCGCTCACCTCCTCTCCCTCCCCGCAGACTCAAAAGCTATGGAGTTTCTCACTTCTGCCTAATCTTGTCCCATAAGGGGGGGCACCAAACTGATTATTTGCCCCAGGTGAAATAATGTCTAGCTTCCCCACTGCTACTGCCTATAAGAGTACCAGTACCAGCCATTCTACTATAATAAAGTAGAATGGCTAGTGGCTAGTGAAGGGGGAGAGGCGACTTGGGTGGCCGGTGGGGGGGGTGCGGGAGTTGTCCAGCCACCATGGGAGAGACCTGTCAAAGTGGGCCAGTCTGGATGAAGTCCAGGGCCAAATTTTTGTCCCAGTCTAGCCCTGGCTTTAGCTATACATATGGTGCAGTGGTTTGCCAAAATGACCAGCTCTTTGAATGTGTCATCGGCAATGTACATAATTTTGTTTATCGGGGTTACATGGGGAAAACATAATTTTGATGTTCGTTAAAACTCATTTACCATGGTAACGGGGCTCTCCAGAGTATAAAGCTAGAGATCTCACCTTGTATCTTCCTGCTATTTCATATACCGTTTTGTTAATTCACCCCCAGAAATAACACGGAATTTGGGATACTTTTCTCTACTATTTATCCCTTGTCGAACTTACCCCGAGCTGACCATTGCACCGGATACATAATTATTTTGTACCGACTTTGCAATATGGTCGTGTTTTACCGTAATTGTAACTTATAGCTGGAAGGAACATTTTAAACAAGTTTCACTGGACACCGAACAGCACTTTGATTTTATTTAATATTTTCCTGGAATCTGTGCACAGAAGGCATAAAAAATGTGTTTAGTTCAGAATCCAAGCACATCGTGTCTGGAAGATGAAAGTGCCGGCATGTTATCTAAGTTCTAGAGATGATTATATAATGATTCAGAAACAATGGTAAATTGTATTCCGAGTATATTTCACCATAAAGTGTCTGCCGGAATAGCTTAGCAAACTAGCATTAGATAGGGCAATCAATGAACTTCAGTTTCTGAACAGGAAAAAAAAAGGAATCTGTAGGAAGGAGGAGATGTTATCTGGGGATGAGAAATTTCTCGGTTTAAAGTTGTTGTTTTTTAACACAGAGATGCCGGATGGCACACCTATAATTAGGGCCAGTGCTTTATGTTGTAAAGACAACTTGATGGTTGCTTTCATTTTAAAGAAAATCTGTCCTTTGTCAATGCAGGAAAAGGCAACAGGTTTGCTTAAAGGTGTTGTAGAGGTAAGAAAAAATCCCTAAATAGCTTCCTTTACCTTAGTGCAGTCCTCCTTCACTTACCTCATCCTTCCATTTTGCTTTTAAATGTCCTTATTTCTTCTGAGAAATCCTCACTTCCTGTTCTTTTGTCTGTAACTACATGCAGTAATGCAAGGCTTTCTCCCTGGTGTGAAGAAAGCCTCTTGAGGGGGGAGGGGGCGAGCAGGAGTGTCAGGACACTGTCTACTTTGCAGATAGAGAAAGGAGCTGTGTGTTAGTGGGCGTCCTGACACTTCTGCTCACCCCCCCCCCCTCCCCCTCAAGAGGCTTTCTCCACACCATATTATTATACAGGTATTTGCACCCACTTCCTGGCATAGACCCCCTCGGGTTACGCCACTCCCCCTGTGGTCTTCTGGGAAACACACAGTTCCCAGAAGACAGTGGGGACCAGTGAGGATGCGCAGCGCGACTCTCGCATGCACAGTAGGGAACCGGGAAGTGAAGCCGCAATTGCTGATTCCCTCACGAGGATGGTGGCAGGGGAAGCCGAGAGCCAAACGATTGATCAGCTTCGGCTGCCGACAACGCGGGCACCCGGGATAGGGAAGTGTCCATTTATTATAAGTCAGCAGCTGCAGTATTTGTAGCTGCTGGCTTTTAATATATATATTTTTTTTAGACGGACCTCCGCTTTAACACTAAAGTGGCACTAAAGTATCTGTCTGAAGAGAGAATTGAAGGCTGAGCGTGAGCTCTCTCAACCGGCAGGCCGATCCACCTGGTCACCTCCCGGAAGGCACGTTGAAAAGTCACCGCTCCGCAGCACAAGATCCCGGACGAGGGTGCTCTACGATAGAGTTGTCAGCTAGGCTTCCTCTCCGACCTCTGGATGTACAGGCTGGGTGTCGGAGTCTCGCTTCCTTCTCTATGGCCGACCTCTAAAGGTTAATTTAGGCCCAGGGTTCTGGGCCTAACAGCACGGCTGTCTCGGTCAGCAGCTCCGCAGAGGAGAAGGGCTGGTCCCGAGAGACCGAAAAACTCTACTCCCTCTTCTTAAATAACCTCCCCCACAAGTCTGTGAGGAGGTGTCATATGCTCCAACAGGGCAGGGTGTTGTGGGAAATGTAGTCTGCTTCTCATAAGAGTCAATAGAGTCCATATCTCCGGCTACTTTCTATCCCACAATGCATAGCTCCTTAAAGGGTTATGTACATATTTACAGGTGTGAATATAGTCTCTGCGGGGATGGCTTGTCATTAGACTTCTGACAAGGGGACCCCGCTACAATTGGAAGAATAAATCACCTCTAATGTTGGGTGTCCTACTTGTGTGGATGTTGTTGCATTATGTTTTTACATTTTAGAATGGGGTGCCTCGGGATTAGCCATCATTTTTAAAAGGTGCCTTTACAAAAAAAAATGAATGAGAAACATTGCTTTAGGTATTCTAAAACACCTCAATGAACATTTTGTAAATACCTGTCGATCCTGCTAGTAGAAACAATTGATAGGCACTTTCTCTGATAAAATTATACTACTCTTCCCTTTACAGTGAAAGCATGGTCAATCTAGCTGTCGCTGTACCTGCTTTGATGTTTGATTTGTTTTTTAGATTGACAGTATGTTGCTCTATCTTTAGGAACTTGCATTCTAGGCAAATGATATGCAAGCCATGATCAGCCCCTTCAGCTCTGTCTAACAACATCAATAGTCCACAGCCTTATAGATTATCTGTATGTTTCTGTATCTGTAGGAACTTGCATGTTCTAGGCAAATCTCATGCAAGCCATGCTAAGTCCCTCCCGAAAAGTCATCCATGGTCGAACTATAGTTTATAATGTATATGTGATGTAGGCTGCCCATCCCAGGAAGACTGGATTTACTGTTATTCTATGTAAAAAAAAATACATTTTGATCCTGCCATTAGAACAAAAAAAAAAAATACCTTCTGATCCTGCCATTAGAACCATAATATAGACCAGGGGTCTCAAACTGGCAGCCCTCCACCTGTTGCGGAAGTCCCACCATGCCTCTGCCTATGGGAGTCGTGTTTGTAACTGTCAGCAATGCCTCATGCGAATTGGAGTTCTGCAACAGCTGGAGGACCTCCAGTTTGAGACCCCTGATATAGACACATCCTTTGATAGAATTGCACTGATCTTTCTTTTGCAGTGAAACTATCCTAGCATTGACACTGTAGCTGCCGCTGTAGCTGCTTAGATATTACCACCACCTCTGATGGCCCTATAAGCAAAAAGCCAGGTCTAGTTTGTGCCACAGTCTTTTAGATTGACTAACTCTAGTGTTGTCACCCTAGCTGCTGCTGTAGCTGCTTTGATGTTAACAACTCTGATGGCCATGTCTAGCTCCTGACAGTATGTTGCTGTATCTGCAGCAACTTGCTGTATTTATAGGAACTTGCATGTGCTAGGCAAATTACATGCAAGCCATGCTCAGTCCCTCCAGCAATGTCTAACAACATCCATGGTCACACTACAGTATATAATCATATATGTGATGTCGGTTGTCCATCCCAGGATGACTGGATTTACTGTTATAAGTACCCTTTTGAACATTTTTTAAACATCTGCTGCTCCTGCCAGTAGAACCATTGTATAGGCACTCCCCATGATAAGATGGCACTGTTCTTCCTTTTGCAACAAATTCACTCTAGCATTTTAACCATAACTGCCACTGTAGCTGCTTAGCTGTTGGCACCTCTGATGAAACAATCAGTAAAAAGCCATGTCTAGCTTGGTTCACAGCCTTATAGATTTAAAGTTGATTGCTGTATATGTAGGAACTTTTATGTCCTAGGCAAATTACATGCAAGCCATGCTCAGTCCCTCCAGCCCTGTCTAACAACATTCATGGTCAAACTATATAACCACTTTTTTTTCCCTCTCTAGGATAGCGATTGGTTAGTGTGGGCCCCGTTCTCAAGCCATTATCACTACTCTACTCTACTTCCTAGCCTTACTTTGAGTTGAAACCTCCATCCGGCAATGTGACCTGTATGCATAATTATTTTTTCATTTTTAGTCATCTGATGTACCCCCTTGGGCACTAGCTCCTCCAATTGGGTACATAGTTAGCTAGGTTGAAAAAAGACACAAGTCCATCCAGTCCATCCATAAACAAAAAACAAATAAAACATGGGTACGGCCGCTCACAATACAGGAACGTAACACCTAGAAGGGTCATCTAGCCTCACCCATGTGAGTGCAGGTATACTGCGGTCAATGTCCCGGGAGGCGTAGGGCAATCACAGTCTGCATTTTTCAAATTACACCATTCTTTGGTGAGTCTATAATCATGTTATCCAACGCTCTGCTAAAACTGTAGTTTTGGAAATATGTTGCAATATATATTATGTGTTATTTATGTTTTGTTTATTGTCGCTTACATACTGTAGTTCTCAATGCTCCTGAAGAAGTGGCTCTGATCCACGAAACATGTAGAGCAACCTTTGAGGAACGCTAACAAGTGTCAAGACCTCTACGGTGTCAATCCAGTCAAGACCAACCCTAAAACTGTTACGCTTTGGTTTGAGAAAGTCTATAGCGTCATAAGTTTACACCTGAGATTTATGTCACCTAGTTGTATATCTTGACAGCTTTGGTTGCTTTTTATTAAGTGTTTTATACGTTTCACCAGAAATCTTCGATACTGATGAATTGTATTTTTTTGTAAAATATTAAAAACTTTTTTCGAATTTTCTAACAAGTGCCTGCAAATTCCATCTTTTCTACTCCAATTTTCTACATAACCACTTATGTTATGTAGACTACCCATCCCAGGACATCTTGAGTCTCTGTTACATAGGCACTTCCCATGATAATATGGCACTACTCTTACTTTTGCAGTAAAATTGCTCTAGCATTATCCCCATAGCTGCCGCTGTAGCTGCTTGGATATTGGCACCTCTGATGAACCTATCAGTAAAAAGCCATGTCTAGCTTGATTCACAGCCTTTTAGATTGGCAGTTCATTGATGTATCTGTAGGAACTTGTATGCCCCAGGCAAATTACATGCAGGCCATGCTTCAGCGCTGTCTAACAACATCCATGGTCAAACTGTTTAGCCACTTTTGTGATGTAGACTACCCATCCAAGGAAGTCTGGAGTCTCTGTTACATAGGCACTTCCTATGATAAGATAGCACTGCTCTTGCTTTTGCAGTGAAATCACTCTAGCATTGTCACCATAGCTGCCGATGTAGCTGCGTAGATGTTGGCAGCTCTAATGGCCCTAACAGTAACTAGCCATGAATAGCTTTACCCACAGAGCTATTTACACTTGTATTACTTACCAAGGAACGGCCCACGTTGGATCGATCTTCAGAGGGCATTTTCCAGGTGGTGAAGAGGTGTTACATCAACTTTTCACTGCCTAATTTAACCCCGTACACCCTGCACTAATGTGCCATAACCATACTGTATATATTGCATGCAGTTGCGAGGTGACCTCATTCAGCGAGTTGTGTTAGGTGGGGCTGGTACTGCTAACCAAATGAGACAGCTAGTCATATTTTTCAGTGGAGGGGAGTAGTTGGAAGGTGGTAGAAGAGCTTGGCTCATCTGTACGTTTTTACCATCCCACCAAACACAAGTGTAAATGAGGACTTAAGAAATGTAATCGACTTGCATTGAAAACACTTGTTTATCACTCTGAGAAAAAACAAAACTAGAGACTTCAGATAGATATTTTTGTTGTATTTCCCCCTGAGAAGCACATTCTCACTGTAGCTCCATATTTCTCTTCCTTGTAACCATGTCAACAATACTTAAATAGAAAAAGGAGACAGACATTTCCAGAAGTGTATGATCTCACACTCAGACCTAGTGAATCTCCATAATGTTACAGCAAGTATATACAATATATATTATATATAGTGGAAAATGTTTGGATGCATAGGCATAACTGTAATTAAAAGCTTTAAGTACAGTGAATGCTCTTATTCACAACCTTGGCCTTTGCAACACTGGTGTATATGATGAATACAAGAACATTAAACACTTCTTAAAGGAGTTGTAAAGGATTTTTTTTTAATCTTAATCGCTTCCTTTACCTTAATGCAGTGCTGTTTTCATGTCCTCATTATTAGTTTTTGCTCTCAAGTTGCTGTAATCCTTCTCTGATCTCCACACTTCCTGGTTGTCTGTTTCCTGATAACCACAGTACTGGGACCTTTCTTTCTGTGGTCACTAATCAAGGAGGTGTGATTACTGTGTGTCTAAAACCCCTCAGCACCAATCAGTTTCGTTTTCCAAACCATCACTGCCCTGTATTGGCTCTGTGGCTCTGTACATCACAAAAGCAGGAAACAGTTATTTCAGCAAAAAAATATGTTTTCCTTCACAACTCCTTTAAAGTGTTAATCCATCTCATGATAGTATAGAACCTTGGGGGAACTCTGCACATGCTCAGTTTAGTGTGTCCCAGTTTAGTGTATTTTCCTATGAGGCTGCATGACCCCTGACCCTCTGTATGGACAGTGCTGATTGGCCCTGTGCTGATCACATGCACCCTCCCAAGAAGGAAACAAATTATCTAGCAATACACACTAAAATAAGGACATTTAAAAGCAAAATCAAAGGATGAGGTGAGTGAATGACTCAGGAGGACTGCACGAAGGTAAAGGAAGCTATTTAGGAAAAAAATGTTTTACCTTTACAACCCCTTTAAACCTATCTATGGAGAAATGTATTCCTGCAGATTACTTTTCAAGGAAACAAAAGGTATTTTAGACTGAAGATATCCTGTAGCACTAGTGGTCAGTACTTTTCTTAGGGGATAAAAGGAGAAAGCGGAACAAATTGAAAGATCATATTTGCCTACCGTATTTATCGGCGTATACCGAGCACTTTTTCCCCCTTAAAATAAGGGGAAAATCGTGGGTGCGCGATATACACCGATACCCGCTTTCCGCCTTCAGTTTGAACTGAGCCGCCGACATATACCGAGTGCAGTACACTCAGGTACATTCGGCCAGGCTCAGCTTCGCTCATAGTCACGCTCTGTGACGTTTATGCGCGAGAAGCCGAGCATGGCCGAGTGTACTGCGCTTGGTATATGTCGGCGGAGGCTTCAAACTGAGCGCGGGAAGCGGGGATTTGACTCGGACACAGCTGGAGAAGCCAGGAAGGACACCACGAGGCCGCAGACGGACGCCGGACCGGACGATGGACGCCGGGCAAGACACCAAAACTGCAAGTAGTAAAATGTTATAACATTTTTTTTACAGGAATTTCAGGGCTACTTTAGGGGTGCGCGCTATACGCGGGAGAGCGCAATACCCCGATAAATATGGTACTTGCTTTATTTGTCTAGATAGAGTGGGTTCCTTACGAAAGGCAAATCAACTTTGCACTACAAGTGCAAACTACAAGTGCATTTGAAATTGCACTGAAAGTGCACTTGGAAGTGCAGTCGCTGTAAATCAGAGGAGTAGAACTGAAATGAGGGGAAGCATTTGTAGTTTGCACTTGTAGTGCAAAGTGGATTTGCCTTTAGTAAATAACCCCCATAGTTAATGAAAAAAGTACATATTTTTGACAGAATTTTGGTATTATATAAAAAAAAAGCTATTTAACATCTTACTGAATTTGCATTATGCCTATATATCATATTCATATTCCTTCTACGGATTAACAGGACGACGCTGGTGACTCATGATCATTGGAGCTATATGGAATATGTTGGATCCAGGGAAGAAGTTTTATTTTTAGCATTTTGCAATTTTAACAGACACTGAGATGTAAATGTGTTTCAGAAAACCAATCCACTCGCCATCTATAGAATGAAACAATTCTATGTCATCTTCTTTCAATTGAATTGGCATATTACTCATCAAGCCAGGACGTGGCTAACATGGCTGTTCCGACAGAGCTTGGCATCTATATAGGTCTTGCCTTGCTTTTCAAAGTTGACCTATCAATTAAATTAAATTCTCTTTTTCCCCCTAACCATTGCAGCCTTTCCTGCACTCCTCCACTATTCCATACAGCTCCAGGAAATCCCTAGTATTCCTTGCCTGGTATGTGGGGTATCCAACTCATGTGACAGCTGGGTGCTGTCCAAGGGGAGTCCATACCCTTATGTAAGCTCTGACTTCCAAAACTAACATAGGACTTTAAGTAAAAACCAGTACAAGGTCACCTAGAGCCCAGGGTGAACATGCCAAACTGTGCCCCCCCCCCTCAATATGTATGAGCATTATGTGTCAGCAAAACCCCCCCAAAACATTGGGCATTAATCTGTGTGATTACCCCATAAGCATAAATCCCCCCTCCTGCCAGTGCAAAACACCCCCCTGCTGAAATCCCCCCTCCCAGTACAAATCTTTGCCTCCTCCATCCCCTATATCCCGCCCCCCAAAAAATCACCCCTCCTAGCACAAATCCTTAATGGCCCAAATGTCCCCTCCGGGTACATATTCTCTCCTTCCCCACTCCAAATCCTTCTCCTAGTACAAATATCTCCCTCATCCTAGAACAAACACCCCCCAATCACCCCTACTAGCAAAAAACCCCCTCCTCCCAGACCAATTTCCCCTCCCTCCTCTACCATATCACCTCTTTTAGCACAAGCCCCCCAAATCCCCCCTTCTAGCACAACTCCTCTTCTCCCACCACCCTCACAACACAAATCACCACTCCTTGAACCCTACCCCCTCAAATTTCCTCTCATAGAAAAAATATTTTACCCAGATCCCCCCAAACTCCTCCTCCTAACACAAATCCTCTCCCCCATCAATCTCTCCCCCACGTGGGTAGGTACCGGGGCATGATGGGATTGTGACGTCGTAGGTGGCCTATATAAATCGGTGTGAGCCGCGCACGCGGCATTGCAGCAAAAGGAAGCGACGTGCCAACATCTAAAGGAAAGAATAAGAAGCAAAGACAGCAGAAGAAGAAGAAGAAGAAGAAGGAAAAGGCAGAAGGTGACAGAAGAAGACGGAAGAAGAAGACAGAAGCCTGGGCACACCACTCCCCGCTAAAGACGTCGGAGGAAGCCCGCAGGGGGGTCTCCTTACAACCCATACCAGACCTAAGGGCCTCGTATGCTCCTGGGGGGGAACCCATGCCGGATTTTTTTTTTTAAATCCGGTGGGAATTTCACCCTCAGGATTCATACCAAACGCCGCATGTAGAGATGGCGGGAATCCAAGTCGGATCCCCGTCGCTTCTATGACGGTATTGTCCCCATCGCGGCAAGCAGGCTCGGCACTGGCTCCCGCGATGGGGCTCGTAGGGTGGTCAATTTTGCTGAGAAAGGGAGCGAGATTGACACAATATCGCGGTGACCTACTGTATAGACTTGGCTTGTTATTACCTGTTTTTGACCACTGGATGAACATTTTGAACATTAATTTTACATATATTTAATTACTTTAGTTTTATCCAATGTATATGAACTATATTTTTTGGTATATGTGTGATATACTTTTCACAGGGTGTTTCATTTATACACTAATTTAGATTTGTTCATTCATTGAACATAGCGCTACTACAGTATTTTGTTCACTCAGAATCATTACACATCACTATTTATTTAAAGTAGTTGCTTTAGGTATTTTTTTCAGTTTGTTTTTAGGCCCAGTGGGGTGTGAGAAGGTGGAAGGGCGCGTATATTTTCCCTTTTCACCATTTAATAATCCAAGGGATCAGCAGCTTTCAGAGCGGTATTATTTCTCAACAATTGTCCAATGGAGCATACAAACAGTCGGATTTTCGGCCAACAGTCTGTCAACGCACAATACCCCTTCAGTAAATCTGATCGTGTGTACAAGACTTTAGAAAGTCCTACCAAAAGAAAAAAATTGCATCCAATCAGAATCATTGGTTCATTTTCAGATGTGGACTATTGGAAGTTGATTGGTGGCTAAGTGTAAAAAAGAAAACATTTTGCTTGCATCCATCCCACAGAGTCATGGAACTGTGGTTAATTGTAGTCTTAATGGTATATAAATGACTGTGATTTGCTTTCCATTGTCATCGGTAACGTAACATAATTGCATGTTTGTTGTGTCTGCATCAACAAATTAAAAATAAAAAAGTAAACGGATGAGTAATTGGATTTTTAAAAACTTCATTACTGAACACATTAACACGCTGTTCCACCTCACATAAGGCTCTCTGTGCATTAAAAAAAAAAAACATATGTTCAATTCTGTAATGAGCTATGCCTGCTAATCACTTTAAGCAATCCTACATGAAATTCTTTGATCAAACTTGTACAACTTGAAATTCCTTAAATTTAACTGGAGTAGGAAAATGTCAAATGTAATTGCCTTAAATGGCTCTACTGGACCCAATAAAGTTCTCAGTTTAGGCCCATACGTGTTCTTCTACATATTTTTGGTAAGAAAAATTGCAATAAGTGTATATTGATTGGTTTGTGCAAAAGTTATACAAGTTATAGTCTACAAAATAGGGGATAGTTTTATGGCATTTTAATTCTTTTTTTTTTACTAGTAATGGCGGCGATCAGCTATTTTTATCATTACTGCGACATTATGGCGGACACATCGGACACTTTTGGCGCTTTTTTGGGACCATTCACATTTACACAGTGATCAGTGCTATAAAATTGCATTGATTACTGTGTAAATATGACTGGCAGTGAAGGGGTTAACCAGGAGGGAGAGCTGAAGGGATTAAGTGTGTCCTGGGGCTGTGTTCTAACTGTAGGGGGATGGGCTAACTGTGTCACAACACTGATAACCGCTCCCGGTGTCACTAGGCAGTGACAGGTTGTTCACATCATAACTTCCGGTTCTTTCTCTCCGTGAGATGATCGCGGGACTCGCGGCGGACAGCGCCCACACCCCCGGGCCTTTTTAGGGGACATAAATATACATCGATCTGTCCAGCCGTGCCATTCTGCCGACGTATATAGTCATGCAGCAGTCGGCAAGGGGTTAAATTGACATGGTTTCATTCTATTTACTAAGCTCCACAAACATTCCCTTTGCTCTAGTCTCTATGCCTAATGCTGCATACACACACGATCGGTTTGTCTGATGAAAACGGTCTGATGGACTGTTTTCATCAGACGAACCGATCGTGTGTGGCCCCATCAGTTTTTTTCCCCATCGGTGAAAAAACTTAGAGGAAATCCATCGGTTAAAAATCAACGCATGCTCAGAATCAAGTCGACACATGCTCGGAAGCATTGAACTTGATTTTTCGCAGTACGTCGTTGTTTTATACGTCACCGCGTTCTGACACAATCGTTTTTTTAACTGATGGTGTGTAGGCAAGACTGATGAAGGTCAGCTTCATCGGATATCTGATGAAAAAATCCATCATACCGTTTTCATCGGATGAACCGATCGTGTGAACAGTGCATTAGTCAACCCGAATTGGTCAGTACTGACATATATGTCTCTATGAATGTAATTGCTTTTTCAGTAGTCTATTTAACCACTTGCCGACCAGCCGCCGCAGTTATACGGCGGCAGGTCGGCACGGGTGCGCGAGAGCCCGTAGCTCTACGTCGCGCCTTTCTCGGCCACTAGGGGGCGCGTGTGCGCGCCGCCGGCGGCCCGCGCGCGCGCCCCCCGCTCGCCCCCGAGTCCCGTGCGTGTGCCCGGCGGGCGCGATCGCCGCCGGGCACACGCGATCGCTCGTTACAGAGCGGGGAACGGGAGCTGTGTGTGAAAACACACAGCGCTCGTTCCTGTCAGCGGGGGAAACGCTGATTTTCTGTTCATACAATGTATGAACAGAAGATCAGTGATTCCCCCTAGTGAGGCCACCCCCCCCATACAGTTAGAACACAAATAGGAACACACTTAACCCCTTCCCCGCCCCCTAGTGTTAACCCCTTCACTGCCAATGGCATTTTTATAGTAATCCAATGCATTTTTATAGCATTGATCGCTAAAAAAATGCCAATTGTCCCAAAAATGTGTCAAAAGTGTCCGAAGTGTCCGCCATAATATCGCAGTACCGAAAAAAAACGCTGATCGCCGCCATTACTAGTAAAAAAAAAATAATAATAAAAATGCCATAAAACTACCCCCTATTTTGTAAACGCTATAACTTTTGCGCAAACCAATCAATAAACGCTAATTGCGATTTTTTTTACGAAAAATATGTAGAAGAATACGTATCGGTCTAAACTGAGGAAAAAATATTTTTTTTTTATATATTTTTGGGGATATTTATTATAGAAAAAAGTAAAAAAATATTGCATTTTTTTCAAAATAGTCGCTCTGTTTTTGTTTATAGCGCAAAAAATAAAAACCGCAGAGATGATCAAATACCACCAAAAGAAAGCTCTATTTGTGGGAAAAAAAGGACGCCAATTTTGTTTGGGAGCCACGTCGCACGACCGCGCAATTGTCAGTTAAAGCGACGCAGTGCCGAATCTCAAAAAGTGCTCTGGTCTTTGGACAGCAATATGGTCCGGGGCTGAAGTGGTTAAAGGGGTTGTAAAGATAAAAAAAAATTCCCTAAATAGCTTCCTTTACCTTAGTGCAGTCCTCCTTCATTTACCTCATCCTTCAATTTTGCTTTTAAATGTCCTTATTTCTTCTGAGAAATCCTCACTTCCTGTTCTTCTGTCTGTAACTCCACACAGTAATGCAAGGCTTTCTTCCTGGTGTGGAAAAAGCCTCTTGAGGGGGAAGGGGGCGAGCAGGAGGGTCAGGACGCTCTCTACTTTGAATTTAAAAGCAAAATATAAAGATGAGGTAAGTGAAGGAGGACTGCACTAAGCAGTGGCGTAACCAGAGTTATGGGCGCCCGGGGCAGAATTTTTTTTTCGCCCCCCCCCCCCTTGTATAATCATCCACTCTGGTTATAAGGATCTGTAATGTATCCCTCTCAGGGCTTTCAGCATGTAAGGGGTAAATTATTGCAGGATTAATCATTTAACCCCTTACTGTAAGGGATTAACAGACTGACCCCCCCCCCCCCCACAACCACAGATCCCCCATCATAGACTGAACCCCCCCCCACAATCACAGATCCCCCATCACAGACTGACCCCCCCCACAATCACAGATCCCCCATCACAGACTGACCCCCTAAATAACAGACCTCTCATCACAGATGGATCCCCCCCAATCACAGATAGACCCCCCACAATCACAGACCCCCTATTTAACAGACCTCAGACAGTTACCCCCACCATAGTGCAGACCTCAGACAGTAACCCCCATAATAGTGCAGACCTCAGACAGTAACCCCCATAATAGTGCAGACCTCAGACAGTAACCCCCATAATAGTGCAGACCTCAGACAGTAACCCCCATAATAGTGCAGACCTCAGACAGTAACCCCCATAATAGTGCAGACCTCAGACAGTAACCCCCATAATAGTGCAGACCTCAGACAGTAACCCCCATAATAGTGCAGACCTCAGACAGTAACCCCCAGTAGTGCAGACCTCAGACAGTAACCCCCAATAGTGCAGACCTCAGACAGTAACCCCCAGTAGTGCAGACCTCAGACAGTAACCCCCAATAGTGCAGACCTCAGACATTAACCCCCAATAGTGCAGACCTCAGACATTAACCCCCAGTAGTGCAGACCTCAGACAATAACCCCCAGTAGTGCAGACCTCAGACAATAACCCCCAGTAGTGCAGACCTCAGACATTAACCCCCAATAGTGCAGACCTCAGACATTAACCCCCAATAGTGCAGACCTCAGACATTAACCCCCAATAGTGCAGACCTCAGACAGTAACCCCCAGTAGTGCAGACCTCAGACAGTAACCCCCAATAGTGCAGACCTCAGACAGTAACCCCCAGTAGTGCAGACCTCAGACAATAACCCCCAGTAGTGCAGACCTCAGACATTAACCCCCAATAGTGCAGACCTCAGACATTAACCCCCAATAGTGCAGACCTCAGACATTAACCCCCAATAGTGCAGACCTCAGACATTAACCCCCAATAGTGCAGACCTCAGACAGTAACCCCCAATAGTGCAGACCTCAGACATTAACCCCCAATAGTGCAGACCTCAGACAGTAACCCCCAATAGTGCAGACCTCAGACATTAACCCCCAATAGTGCAGATCTCAGACATTAACCCCCAGTAGTGCAGACCTCAGACAATAACCCCCAGTAGTGCAGACCTCAGACAGTAACCCCCAGTAGTGCAGACCTCAGACATTAACCCCCAATAGTGCAGACCTCAGACAGTAACCCCCAATAGTGCAGACCTCAGACATTAACCCCCAATAGTGCAGACCTCAGACATTAACCCCCAGTAGTGCAGACCTCAGACAATAACCCCCAGTAGTGCAGACCTCAGACAGTAACCCCCAGTAGTGCAGACCTCAGACCTCAGACAGCGGCGTGTGTGGTTTCCCTCAAGCGCGGGCTCCTCCTCCTCTGTGGGTGTGAACAGAGAGGAGGGCCGCCGCCGGGTGTACCAAGATGGCCGCCGCTCCGGAGCTAGGCCGAAGCCGGGGACTTTCCTAGGCCGAGGCTCCGGAGCGCTCCGCGGAGCCGGTGGATGGATTCGCCCCCCCCCCATTTTTTCGCCCGGTGCGACAGCCCCCCCTGCCCCCCCCCCCCCCGCTACGCCAGTGGCACTAAGGTAAAGGAAGGTATTTAGGGAAAACATTTTTTACAATTACAACCCATTTAACTGGTTAGGTAAATTGAAAACATTAAAAAAAGCAACTTCATGTAAACCATAAGCACTGCAAGGATTTTAACCCATTTTTTTTTCTTTCCCTGCTCTGAGAAAATTAATATATATATATATATATATATATATATATATATATATATATATTTGTAAATATATATTAATTTAGCACAACGCAGATCAGCACAGCATTGTAGTGTAATCAGGACACATAAAAAAACATTATTTTAAGTGTCTGGGCATTGACCTGCATTTTACTAGTGCAGATCAACGCAAGTCATTGTGCGTTAAACACATTTTAAGCCAAGTGAGTGTGAATTCAAGACGATAAAACTTCTTCATTGTCCAATACTCAGCCAATAGTGGCGTCAGTTGTCTGCTGTCTGGCATCATAGAACGTCGAAACAAATAATGAGACAACCAAAATAAATATTACCGTATTTATTTGCCTATCGCGCGCACCGGCTTATAGCGCGCACCCATAATCTAGAAGAGAAATTCCTGGGAAAAGAAATGAATTACTTACAGTTTTGGTGTCTTTCCAGGCGTCCATCGGTGGCCTTGTTCGGTCCGGTGTCCGTTTGCGGCCATGCGCGTGGTCCGTCCAGCCTTCCTCGCGGCGTCCGTCTAGGTGTTCGTCTGCGGCTTCCTCGCGGGGTCCGTCCAGTCCATCTGCACGTTTCCCGGGATTGCGGCGGTGTTCGTTTTTGAATTAGGCGCCGAGCCGAGAGGAGACGGATTTCCTGTTTGTTCGGTACCTCTCGGCTTTTCTCGGCTCCTCTCGCGTGGCTGCTGGCGTAGCCGAGCCTAGCCGAGTGCGCAGTACACTTGGCTCGGCTCAGGTCTAGGCTGCGGCGCTCGGCGTCTAATTAGAAAAACGAACACCGCCGCAACTCCGGGCAGCGTGCGGATGGACTGGACCACCAGTATCGGTGTATATCGCGCACCCATGATTTTTCCCTGATTTTAAGGGGAAAAAAGTGCGTGGTATACGCCGATAAATACGGTACCTATTATACATTTTTAGTTACTTTTTAGTTCTTATTTTAGTCAACTTAACTAATTATGTAATTAAGTCCTCATAGGTTAACCAGAGGACAACTGTCTGATGGACCGTTTTCATCGGTCCAAACCGATCGTGTGTGGGCCCCATAGGTTAGTTATCCATCCGCTAAAAAAAAGCCAACTTGCTTTAAATTAGGGTTGTCCAGATACCGATACTAGTATCGGTATCGGGACCGATACCAAGTATTTGCGGGAGTACTTGTACTCGCGCAAATGCTCCCGATACCTAAATAGAATACTTTTTTTGTATTTATCAACATGTTCTGTGAAAATTCTTTGAGTTTTTTACTACTGCGTGACAAGAAAATACATTTTTTTTATTAATTTTTACTCATTTTTATTCTTTTATAATGTCTTGAGTTAGAGTTCTTCATAATTCTAAAGAAAATATCCTTAGTCTGTATTGTGGTTTGAAAACTGTCACATGACATTTAAAAAAAGTATCGGTATTCGGTATCGGTGAGTACATGAAAAAAAGTATCGGTACTTGTACTCGGTCCTAAAAAAGTGGTATCGGGACAACCCTACTTTAAATTTAACTGATGGATTCCTAACCGATAGGTCAAAACCGATCGTTAGTAGGCATGACCATCGGGTAAAAATCCATGCATGCTCAGAATCAAGTTGACGCATGCTCGGAAGCATTGAACTTCATTTTTTTCAGCATGTCGTTTTGTTTTACGTCACCACGTTCTGACACGATCGGTTATTTAACCGATGGTGTGTGTGGGCGCGCCGGACCATTAGTCTTTTTTATATATTTTTTATGAGTTTTAAATCTTAAAAATGGTTTTTAATTTATCTCGAAAATCCTAATTGTGTTGTGTTTTATTTTGTTTTGTTAGGACGAGAGAAGTGCTTAGATATTTTTTTCATGTGATACAGCCTGTTTTGCCATTAGTTTTATTTTGCTGACTTTCTTTTTTCTCTGTATCACATTTATGTATTCAGGTTTGTGTCTACAATCATAACACTCCATAGAGCTGTAGTGTTCTGTGTGTTACATGACCCGATTATCTCGATCAGGGTAAAGAATGATCATATTGCTAGCATAAACTCCAGTGTCACAACCCATTACTTTGGAGAATATAATCTGGAGGAAGTTTTGTGTCAGGGGTTTCGGTTGAGTTTTATGAAATCACCATCATCTCAAATTTTTTTTAATTTTTTTTTATTGTGTATTTTATTTAGTAATGAAGTTAGTGAACTGTTATTTTCTTCTTTAACAGTTCCAAGTCTTCAATGTTTTTGGCCATTGCTCATGAAGTATAACACTTGGATGAACCATCACTTCTTATTAGATTTTCAAATTGTATTTTTCACGCTATAAAGAGTTTTACTTTCCCCATTCTTTGTAGTTTACATTCCCTCATTTTAACTTTGTTTATTTCAGATAAATAATTTCTCTAATTTGTTTATTTTTTTTATTTCTGTCTCTTTCTTTGAAATTAGGTAAGACCTATGTATGTCTTTCTTTTTTTTTTTTTTTCTACTATTCGAAAAATTGGAAGATTATGAGGCACTTATAATAACAATAAACACATTTGATAAGAAAGACATAGACAGACATGAAAGAAAGAAAAAGAAATAAAATGCATATGCTAAACTGTAAGGCTACGTACACACGATCGGTTCAAACCGATGAAAACAAACTGAAGTTTGTTTTAATTGTTCCAAACCGATCGTGTGTAGGCCCTATCGGTCCGTTATCCTTCAGTCAAAAAACAGAGGGCTTGCTTTAAAATTGAACCGATGGATTCCTAACCGATAGGTCAAAACCGATCGTTAGTAGGCACGCCCATCGGTTTGAAACCTGTGCATGCTCAGAATCAAGTCGACGCATGCTTGGAAGCACTGAACTTCATTTTTCTCAGCACGTCGTTGTGTTTTACGTCACCGCGTTCTAACACAATCGTTTTTTGATGGTGTGTACGCACATCAGTCCATCAGTCAGCTTCATCGGTGTACCGATGAAACCGGTCCGTCAGACCGCTCTCATCGGATGGACCGATCGGCTTTAGATTAATTTTAATAGCCATACCTGTATCCTATGGATAAAATATTCGAACATTGGAAGATTATGAGGCACTCAGGACATTCATGGTACCACTCACTCACGCTAAATTCTTACTACTGTAAGTTCATATTTATTGCAATATTCTTTTAAAAACTTTTTCTTATGTGTTTTGTATCAAAACAATGGAAACGCAAGCAAGCATTTAAAACACCACCGACTAAATGTATCTTTTAGGACTGGATGTGCTAACAAATGTTTACCAGTCAAGTGATCGGTCTGCACAATATAGGGAATGGAACAGTTTATTAAGTTGCTTTAGGTTTTGTTGTTTATTGCTTTACCAGTTTTTTTTATTTTTATTTTCTATGGGCATATGGGTTGTAGCTTATTTCTCTGCACACACTATCACATATACAATATATGGTCAAAAGTATTGGGACACCTGTGCACATGAACTTTAATTGCATCCCAGTCTTAGTCCGTAGGGTTTAACATTGAGTTGGCCCACTGTTTCCTATAACAGCTTTAACTATTCTGGAAAGGCTGTCCACAAAGTTTAGGAGTGTCTATGGGAATGTTTGACCATTCTTCCAGAAGCGCATTTGTGAGGTCAGGCACTGATGTTGGACGTGAAGGCCTGGATCACAATCTCTGCTCTAATTCATCCCAAAGGTGTTCTATTGGTTTGAGGTTAGGACTCTGTCTAAGCCAGTCAAGTTCCTTCACCCCAAACTTGCTCATCCATGTCTTTATGGACCTTGCTTTGTGCACTGGTCCAAATAATTTAATGGAGGAGGGATAATGGTGTGCGGTTGCTTTTTAGGTGTTTGGCTTGACCCCTTAGTTCCAGTAAATCGAACTCTGAAGGCGACAGCATAACAAGACAATTTCATGCTCCTAACTTGTGGGAACAGTTTGGGGATGGCCCCTTCCTGTTCCAACATGACTACGCACCAGTGCACAAAGCAAGGTCCATAAAAACATAGATGAGCAAGTTTTGGGTGGAGGAACTTGACTGGCCTGCACAGAGTTAGCTTGTAAAACATGATTGGAGGAGCTGATTTGTCTCTTCAAGAGCAGCTTAGCAAGACTCACGTTCTAAGGAGACTCAAGCCCCATACACACTATCAGTTTTCCTGCAAGTTTTTCTCTTCAGGTTTACCAAAACCATGTCGTGCAAGGTCCTGCCTGATTGCATACAAATTGAAACTCAAAAGTGTTGACCTCATATTAGATGGTTTTGGTAAACCTGAAGAGAAAAACCTGCAGGAAAACTGATAGTGTGTATGGGGCTTAAGAACACTAATGCCCCGTACACACGATCACTTTTTGTGATGAAAAAAAATGTAATTTTTCTTCATGAAAAAAAACGACATTTTTCAAACTTCATTTTTAAAAATGACGTTGCGTACACACCATCATTTTTGGAAAATGATGAACAAAGTGATGGCACTCTAAAGGGGAAGTTCTATTTGCCTTGAGGCTGCTTTTAGCTGGTTACTTGTTAGTAAAAGACGATTCCTGCTTTTTTGTCTGTTACAGCGTGATGAATGTGCTTACTCCATTATGAATGGTAGTTTTACCTCCCGTCTCCTAACTTGCTTCTGGGCATGTGCGGGTTTAAAACGTCATTTTTTACGTAGTTTTGCCCACACACGATCATTTTTTATGACACAAAAAATGACATTTTGAAAAATGACATAAAAAATTCGAGCATGTTCGAATTTTTTTTTGGTCATTTTTTAGAAGACATAAAATGACATTTTGGCCACACACCATCATTTTAAATGACATTTTAAAAAATGACATTTTTTTTCATCACAAAAAGTGATCGTGTGTATGGGGCATTAGAACACAGGCATCACAGATGCAGTTACAAGACATTTTCAAGCCCAAGGCAAGCCTTAACAGCCCAGAGTTTGGCCTTTCCCAGCACCCCCAAGTTTCCAGACATAGGGGCTCTGAGTCCCAGATCTCCCAGGTTGGGACCAGTGGATCTGCAACTCATCACTTATAACGTCACTCCATTGATACTAGTCAGGCCAGCTGAATCCACACACAGGGGTTGATTTACTAAAGACAAGTAGACTGTGAAGTTTGCAAATACACTTGCTTTCTGTAAAGGAATTTGCTCCAGAGCTTAAAGTGGATGTCCGTTCAAAAAAAAATATTAAAAGCCAACAGCTACAAATACTGCAGCTGCTGACTTTTAATATTAGGACACTTACCTGTCCTGGATTCCAGTGCCATCCGTAGCAGAGGACGAGCGATCGCTCGTCACTCTGCTGCTCCCCCCCCCCCATCCACGGTGAGGGAACCAGGAAATGAAGCGCACCGGCTTCACTGCCCGGTTCCCTATGGTGCATGTGCGAGTCGCGCTGCGCCCGCCGATTGGCTCCCGCTATGTGCTGGGAGCCGAGTGTTCCCAGCACGCGATGGGAGGTGACGAAATGCCCGCATTCTGCCCAAGAATGCTGGGCCGGAAGTGGGTGCAAATACCTGTCTTTAGACAGGTATCTGCACCCCCCTCCCCCCTGACAGGTGTCAAATGTGACACCGGAGGGGGGAGGGTTCCGATCAGCGTGAGTTCCACTTTAGGGTGGAGCTCCGCTTTAAAGTAAAGGAGGTTCAATTTGCAAAGACTTCCTAATCCTATGCAAGGGAAGGAAACTGCATTTTTTTTTAAAAACATGATTTGGAAGTTAGCAGAGCTTTCCCTTATTTAGGTGCCTTTCACACTTGTACGACTTCTAAGTCGCACGATTTTATCGCGATTTTTCCGCGATTCGCGGCCACGGTTTCAATGAATGCTTGTGTAAGTGGCATCAAAATCGGACCAAAGTAGTGCAGGGACTACTTTGAAGTCGGCACTACTTAAAGTCGTGCCAGTATGAATGGTGTTAATTGAAAATCATGGAGAATGACTTGCCATACAGTCGTATAAATGTGAAAGGGGCCTAACTAAGCTCTGGGGCAGATTTCTTTGTGGAGTGCAACTGCACCTGCAAAGTGTACAGTCTATTTTCCTTTAACAAATCAACCCCACAGGGTCTTGTTAATAACTTGCCCCAATACACAGAGTAGTAAACTGTAGCCAGACCAATAACTAAATGTCATATTGGGAATACATTTATAGTGAAAATAAACCCTTTACTTTGAAGTAATAGATTTAAATACAAAGTTCCAAAAATAGAACTTTTCAGGCACATTGATTCAACTCTTCATCAAAGTGATACCAAGTCTCCAACCGTGAATTTTCAATACCCACAGAGATTTATGTAGCATAATCTTCCTTTGAAATTTGAAACATTTTCACATGTCTCCACGGAGTAGACCCACGCCCCCCAGAGGAGAACACTGACCAGGGCTACTGCCATAGTCCAGTTCTCTGCAATATCTCCTTCATAACTTATGTTACTCTTATGAAGTAACCTACTTGACAATCAACTGGCAACAAACAAGATGAGGTTCTAAAATGGCCTACAATAAAGGCAAAAATCACACTTTGGCAGGACCAACAGAAGACTGCTGGTTGGCTTTAAAGGATTTAGACACACTAGTGCCGAGTTGAGAGATAATATAGAAGATGAGGCTGATTTAGTAAAGGATTTGAGAATGTTCACACAACAAGATGCATGAATATTCATGTGCAGGTAAAATGAGTAAACAAAAGCATTACTTAAGGGTCAAATGTCACCAGGATTTTCCGAGACAGAGGGAACAGGAGTGTGACAATGGCTTACTTTAATGCCGCGTACACACGATTGGATTTTCCGTCGGAAAAACCTTGGATGGTTTTTTCCGATGGAACTCTGCTCAAGCTTGGCTTGCATACACACGGTCACACAAAAGTTCTCTGAACTTTCGTCCGTCAAGAATGCGGTGACGTACAACACTATGACGACCCGAGAAAATTAAATTCAATGCTTTCCGAGGATGCGTTGAATTGTTTCCTAGCATGCGTCGGAATTTTGCGCGGCGGAATTGCTACAGACGATCGGATTTTTTCATTGGAATTTTTTCCGTCTGAACATTTGAGAACCAGCTTTCAATCTTTTGTTGGCGAAAATTCCGACAGCAAAATTCTGATGGAGCCTACACACGGTCGGAATTTCCGTTCAAAAGCTCATATCAGACTTTTGCTGAATTTCCGATCATGTTTACGGGGCATAAGGAGGCCAGAGAATGCCTGATCTTCACCAGAACTCATGTTAGAAATGAAGCTATGCGGTTAAAACTCCAAGGCTATGGCCCTCCCTGGTGACAGAGCCACACCAATGGGCTAACCAATAAAAGCAGGCTCAAGCTAAACAATTAAACAATGAAAAAGTTGCCAGGGGCAAGCACATAAACATAACAGCAACTTGGAAGCTAATGCTGGAATGGAAGGTTGCCACTTGCCAGAAAAGTTACTGAAACTCAAGAAAAGAGGCCGACAGGCAAGAGGAACATCAGAAGGATCTTTGAACCAACCACACAGACAGAAGCAATCCAACATCAATTACTGATAAAGCAGATTGCCAGGAAAGCCCACACAAACAGTAACAACTCAACAGCTATTGGTGGGAGAGCAGGTTGCCAAGAAAGGGCTAACAAACAGAAGTAACCGCACAGCTACTGCTGGAATAGAAGATTGCCAGGAGAGATGACATAGACATAACCAATCCAACAGCTAATGCTAAGGCAGATGGATGTAATTAGAAAAAAAAAATCTAAATATTTAGGGCATAGTAACCAATGGAAGAGCTGAATGCCAGATGCTGGTGCAAGGATTTTTGACACTCTAGGCGAAACCTCATTTTTTTACCTCCTATATTTGGCTCCACCCACTTTTCTCTGCCCGTGTAGCTCATGTGACCTACCTGCCCCCTACACTAATCTACCTGACCCCTACACTAACCTACCTGACCATTACGCTAACCAACCTGAACCCTACACTAACCTACCTGACCATTACACTGACCCCTACACTGACCATTGCACTAACCATTACACTAACCATTACACTGACCTATCTGACCCCTACATTGACTTACCTGACCATTACACTGACCTATCTGTACCCTACATTGACTTACTTGACCATTACACTGACCTATCTGACCCCTACATTGACTTACCTGACCATTACACTGACCTATCTGACCTTTTACCTCCTATATTTGGCTCCACCCACTTTTCTCTGCCCATGTAGCTCATGTGACCTATCTGCCCCCTACACTAATCTACCTGACCCCTACACTAACCTACCTGACCATTACGCTAACCAACCTGAACCATACACTAACCTACCTGACCATTACACTGACCCCTACACTGACCATTGCACTAACCATTACACTAACCATTACACTGACCTATCTGACCCCTACATTGACTTACCTGACCATTACACTGACCTATCTGTACCTACATTGACTTACTTGACCATTACACTGACCTATCTGACCCCTACATTGACTTACCTGACCATTACACTGACCTATCTGACCCCTACATTGACTTGCCTGACCATTACACTGACCTATCTGAACCCTACATTGACTTACCTTACCATCACACTGACCTACCTGACCCCTACACTGACCTACCTTATCCCTACACTGACCTACCAGACCCTTTCACTGACCTACCTGGCACCTACACTGACCTACCTGACCACTACACTGACCTAGCTGACCATTAAACTGACCGACCTGATTCTTAATGCAATGTTAGTGTTCTGAAGCCCCATACACACTATCAGTTTTCCTGACGGTTTTCTCTTCAGGTTTACCAAAACCATGTAGTACAAGGGCCTGCCTGATTGCATACAAATTGAAACTCTTGAGGTTTGACCTCATATTAGATGGTTTTGGTAAACCTGAAGAGAAAACCGTCAGGAAAACTGATAGTGTGTATGGGGCTTGAGACAAGCTGGAGACATGAATAAGGAAACCAGTGGCTGAGCACCCTAGGAGACAGTGCACCCTAGGCAGCTGCCTAGTTTTCCTAGTGGTAGCGCCGGCCCTGATCAAACAAGTATGCTCCAACCAGCATGTACTCCCTATTATAAAGCTGTTTGAGAGGTGGAAATACTACATAGGTGGGAATGCGATGGGGTAGGGAGGAAACACTGGGTGATTAGCAGGAGACATGCAGCAGATTTAACGGAAAGCAAAGCAAGGAGTGCAGGAAGGACGCTGCAGAGGTGGATGCAACCAAACTATACACAAATCTGGCCTGCAGCAGGATCTCTGCTTTAGATTTCCCCTCATTTTTAGTGTTGAGCAGAATATGCCATATTCGATTTCGCGATATATCACGAATATATAGTCGAATATTCGAGATATTTTCGCTAATACGAATATCGTGATATATTTGAAATGAAATCATTGCGAATTTTCGCTATCGCGAATGCGAATGCGAATTGCGAATTGCGAAATGCGAATGCGAATTTCGAGAAATGCGGAATGGAGCACTCTGGCTCAGAATATTCGTGATATATTACAATATAAAATATTGCGAATAATTCGAGAATGCGGAATGGAGCACTCTGATTGGCTCAGAATATTCGTGATATATTACAATACACAATAATTGCGAATATTCGAGAAATGCGGAAGGAGCACTCTGATTGGCTCAGAATATTCGTGATATATTACAATACACAATATTTGCCTATATCGAGAAATGCGGAAGGAGCACTCTATTGGCTCAGAATATTCGTGATATATTACAATATAAAATAATTGCGAAATTTCGAGAAATGCGGAATGGAGCACTCTGATTGCTCAGAATATTCGTGATATATTACAATATAAAATAATTGCGAAATTTCGAGAATGCGGAATGGAGCACTTCTGATTGGCTCAGAATATTCGTGATATATTACAATACAAAATAATCGCGCGATATCGCTATTGCCGAATAATCGCATTGCGATTTTTCGGCAATATAAAATGAGCGCTGCAGCTACTCGGCCCAAGGTCTCTAATCATACCAGCAATGCTTTTAGACGTTGATGGGGATCTCTAGGATGTGATCTGTTCTAAAAAAAATTGAAAAATACGAATATTCGAAATAGCGAATATTCGCCGCGATATTCGCGTTATTCGCGAATACTCGAATATGCAATATTCGTAGCGAATATTCGCAATGCGAATATTCGTGAGCAACACTACTCATTTTACATTCCAGTGATCATACTTAAATCTGACCTGCAGCCAACCTTACACCTCTCCACACTCAATCCTAAAAAAAAAATAAAAAAATATGAATTTGTTCTACAGGCACATAGACAAGAATGATTTTACAATGCACATTTAAATTTTCGTAGATAAAAGACAAAAAGACAGACTTCATATGTTCTTACAAGGACATAACTCTTAAAAGATAAAGCATTTCCACCATGACGTCATACTCCAGCCAGAAATGAGAATCAACCCCTGACTAAATCTGCCTTCTCCGTAGTTCAGTATATTATTTAGACAATTGCTGTTGTGTACCAGTCCACTCCGCTAACTTCTTTTGTAGTCTAGTGATCTGAGAACTCCTGCTGATAAACCAAGAGGATAGTTCCCAAACACACCCACAGCTAATATTTAGTAGGGCGGGGTTTCTGACCAATCCACCAATCTCTTCCATGGGGGTCAGAGACCGAAATAAATACCTGTCAAAATGTAAATTCTTCTTTACAAAAAAAAAGAAAAAACTGCGTGGACACAGAAAACACCACTAGTTGTTAGAAAACTTCTAGTATGAATTAGTAACCATTTAAGGACCTCCCGTCTGCAATGTACCTGTACATCACTGGCCTCTTACGGGTAGAGGGCAGGGATGAGCGTCCCCTCCCACTGGCTCCTGCTGTGATTTTGTCAACAGATCTTCTGTGTGTCTCCCAGAAGACAACGGAGGAAATGGAGAAGGCGCCGGACGTGGCGTAGATACCCGCAGGTGGCTCGGGTATCCATGTCCGGAAGTGGGAGCCTGGATTTTTAGTAAAAAGCAGCACAAAATAATGCTTGTTAGGCACACACTTTACCCCACGAGTACCTGAGATTATAAAGCAAAAATGGAACTTCCGCTTTTCAGATTCCCCCCCCCCCCTCTGGTGTCCCATTTGGCACCTTTTTGTAGGGAGGAGGAAGCAGATACCTGTCTAATACAGGTATTTCACTTCCAATCCCAGGCATAGATACCCGAGCCACCCGCGGGTATCTACGCCACGTGCGGCGCCTTCTCCGTTCCCTCAGCTGTCTTCTGGGAGACACACAGGTCCCTGAAGACAACAGGGACCAGTGGGATCGTGCAGCGCGAGTCGCGCAGTATGGGAACCAGAAAGGGAAGCCTTAAGTCAAAAGATGGTGGAGGCAGCACCCGAGAGCCGAGGGATAGATCGGCTTCGGTGCCGACATTGTGGGTGCCCTGGACAGGTAAGTCCTTATTTTAAAAGTCAGCAGTTGCAGCATTTGTAGCTGCTGACTTAAAAAAAAAATTGGCAGAAGTCCGCTTTAACTCCTTCCCACCCAGTGTCATTAGTACAGTGACAAGTTATAGTATTATCCCTGTATTAGGCCCTGTACACACGATCAGACATGTCTGATGAAACATGTCCGACAGACCGTTTTCATCGGACCAGGCTGAAGTGGTCTGTTGGTCTGATGTGCATACACACCATCGGACCAAAATCCCCTCTAACCAGAACGCGGTGACGTAGAACACAACGATGTGATGAAAAAATGAAGTTCAATGCTTCCAAGCATGCGTCGACTTGATTCTGCGAATGCGCGGAATTTTGGTCCGATGGTTTGTGTACTAACCATCTAACCCATGGGTCCTCAAACTACGGCCCTCCAGCTGTTCAGGAACTACAATTCCCATCATGCCCTAGTCATGTCTGTGAATGTCAGAGTTTTACAATGCCTCATGGGACTTGTAGTTCCGACACAGCTGGAGGGCCGTAGTTTGAGGATCCCTCATCTAACCTGTCTGACAGATTTCAAAGCAAGCTTGAAAACTTTTATCCGCTGGAAAACGGTCTGATAGGCCGTACACACGATCGACCAGTGGACCAGTGGACCAGTTTCAGCGGACATGTTCGATCGTGTGTACGCGGCCTTAGTGTCACGGGAGCTGTCAGTGTCTGTTAGTCAGTTCCCACCCAATGTCAGTTAGTGTCAGATTGTGTTCTGCACTATCATAGTCCCACAATAAGTCGCTGATCACCACCATTTGTAGTATATTAAAAAAAAAAGTTCCAGTATATATACCATAGTTTGTAGACGCTATAACTTTCATACAATTTAATCAATATACACTTACTGGACATGTAGCAGAATACATTTTGGCCTAAATTCATGAAGACATTTTTATTTTATTTTTTATTATTGGATATGTTTTATAGCAGAAAGTATGTTTTTTATTATTATAATTTTTTTTCATTAACATAATACTAATAAAAAAAGTTGATGAAATACTACCAAAAGAAACTCAACTTGTCTCACAAAAAAAACTATATAATTTTTGTTCAGCGTTGCATGACCGCGCAATTATCAGTTAAAATAGCGCTGTGCTAAATTGCAAAAAATAGCCTTGTCATGAAGAGGGTAAAACCTTCCAGAGCTGAAGTGGGTAAACAGGTATATCTCCTTTCATAATGCCCTGCTTCTAAGCGTACAGTAGTCTGCTTAATCTTTTCCCGGGGTATTGTAGAGAATGATTGGACTTGTAGTTCACCAGCAGCCTTAGATTGAAACATAAAATGCCTAATGTATTTTAAATGTAACACTTACTTTCTTGATCCCCAGAAGTCGTCATTTGTGACCTGCTATGGACCCCGCTAATTCTTCTTGACATTAATATCCAATATTTTTTTTCTGTGCCATTCCAAAAAAAACAAAAAGGCAACCCCACAGAAATGGCCTTTATCATGACCTCGCATGTGGCTCAGTAATTTCTCTTTTATTGGAAACGGCTGTTTATCTGTCATAAGTGACAATATAAAATTAACGGACCATAGGATGAGTCAGTGGACCTTGAACATACGTCTAAACCTCTCTGCTTTTATGTATTGGTGCCATTGTCATTTGCTTGCCTCCTATTCTGATGGGTAGAAAGTGGTTTTGAAAAGGGGGCTATTCAGATACGCCGAGGCCTAATCACAGATAATGAAATATGCTAATTCTTCTGGCGCTGGGGAACGCAGAGCTGGAAAGTTTTTAATGGCCAAAATGTTAAGTGTTAGCTGTCCCAATAATCTCTTTGAGTCATTGTTATTCTGATTTTGTTATCAGTTGCTTTTGAGCTCCGCAACAGTGCATACAAAATGATTCATTTAAACTCAGACTGACAAAATGAGAAACTTCTGTGGAAAAAATAGATTCACACCCTACCCAGTGTTTTAAAGAAGCACCTGCTTGCTGAGGGTAAATTAAGGACATCCTGATAGCCCACTCTCCCTATGTATTTGTAGATTCACTAAGAGAGGAAAGTCCTGCAGGAAGCGTGGAACGCGTTCCTGCAGTTTTTCAGATTTAGAGGGTTCAGTTCCCGAAGGATGAGGGGGGAGTATGCATCCTTACATAAGCGGCGATGCCCGTAGGTGGACTGAAGTGAATAAAGTCATTGAAAATATTAGGAATGGAATAGAGTGATAGAAAATGGATTTAAGGAAAAAAGGTTTTGTTTGAAAAATGGGAGGGTTTTAAATTGCAAAATATAGAAATACGTTTTATTGGTGTAATTATTGTTGTTGGTGGATTATGTTGATTTTGTGTTTTTGTGAATGTAAATGTCTTCTGGGAGGTTATTGTTTTTATGGGAAGTGGTTTTGGTATTCATGACTGATGGAGTTAAGTTCATAATTTCTTCTGGAGATGTGGGGTAGGGGGGAAGAGGTTCCCGACTATGGGAATGTTGGAAATAGGGGGTATGTGGGAGAGAGGAGTTAATTGAAGATGTTAGGTTAAAAAAAACCAGGCATTTATGATGAAGAGGTTATGGGAAGGTTCCAAAAGGAGAGTAGGGCTCTTGGTTGGTGGTGGAGGGGGTTGTCCCCAGCCTGCGAATTTCCCAGGTGTGGGTTCTCAGTCACTGCCGCATTAGAGAGGGCGGGGGGGTGGTATGGTGGGAAATGAGACTGAGAAATGGGGGGAAGGTGGTATAAAAGATGGAAGATAAAATGAGGGGGGAGGGGTGGGTTAGTTTGAAATGGATAAAGGTATGGTAATATAATTTTTGGTTTGGGTGATTGAGGGGGGAAGTTTGGGGTGTATTGGTTGGTAGGTATGTTAGTTGTTGTTTGTAAAAACAGTTATGGGAGCCCGGAGGAGAAATATGGTGAGGAAAAGGGTGTGGTGATGAACCCCAAGGGTGTGAAAAAAGTAGTGTGGAAAACGGGTATGGGAGGAAAAAGGGGGGGGGGGAATGAAAAATGGGAAAGGAAAATGTAATTTGGGGTGGGGTGGAAAGGGGAAAGGAGGGTTGAGGGGTGAGGGGGTTTTGGAGGGGGTTGGGTGGGGGTTTTTTGGGTGTGGGAGGTAAGGAGGGGATTGAAGGGTAGTGAATTGTGTGTGGGGTGGTGTAAAGGAAAAAGTAAGTGGGATAGATGAGAAAGTGTGGGTGGAAAGTGGGGTATGTGTATTGGTGGGAGTGTGAAAGGGAAGAAAAAAGGAAAAGGAAAGAAAGGGGTGGATAGGGATTTGTAGGACTGGATTGGAATGTGGGACAGTGAATTGGAGTGATTAAGGGCGCTGATACAATAAAAGATTAACCAGTGAATGTGAGTGAAGTGGGTTTGAAGGGAAGAAAAGGTGTGAATGTTGGGGGGGAATGAGAGGGGGGGTGATAGAACAGAGGGGTGAGATGAAGCATGGGGGTAATTTTACCTTGGTTACTTTGGTGGGTAAGGTTTGAAAATTTAGAGTTTGACTGACAGATCGACTCCAATTGTGTCAATGTCGAGCTAGTGTGGCCATCTAAGACTAAAAAGAACAGATGACCCCCTTAGGCAACAAACTGCCTAAGTTCCCCTGGAGGGATAAATAAAGAAGGATAAATGGTATATAGAAGAGCACTTACCAATCTTAGATGCTGTAACTCGTGGAGATCGCTGACCGGCTCCATGGGTACTCTCGCATCAGGAAGCGGAAATATATTCGCTTAATGACCTCGATAGGTCAGGGGTAACCATGACCCCGCCTCGAGTAGGAGGAGGAGGGATAAGTGGCCCTCCAGTCCGAAGGTAGTGTGGACCCAATAACCCTGCATTTCCCGGCGTGCGGAGTCCAATAGGAGCGGACACTTCCGCCACTTCCGCATCACGCACGTGACGTTGGCGCCATGGCCCCTCAAATGAATGACGCGCACGTCGAGGCGTCATGTGATGGCGAAAGTGGCCGTGTATGCCGCCAGCAGGGGAAGACTGGCAATCGCAGGGCACGACACACCGCCCCCGCGATGCCAAAATACAGCGTAATGACGCTAGTATTGTACTCACCCTGCTGGGCGGTGACAAGCTCAGCTTACCAGGAATGACAGACGGCTGTATGCTAAGGTGCAAGCAGGAAGGGGACACGGGGGAGACGAAGGCAATAGGAGGCATTCCCCAGGGTCACACAGCGAGAGTCTGTAAGGAGGAAAAACAATACTGTATAAATAAAGGGCATCATGTTTCTGGGATATACCCAGACCGAACGTTATTAAGTTTGACAGCAACTAATGTTGACTTATATGGGTAATAATAAGACATATTTTGGAGAAACATTAAGCCAGGTATTATGTCATAAACAGTGCATTCCATATAAATGATGAAGTATTTATCTAAAAAGACATGTGGATATCACTTGGACATATTACAAAACAGTGTGCTATGGAAATGACAATGGATCAATTAAAAAGGATGCAAACTCATAAAGGAGGAGGGAAGAGGAATCCAACGGCAAAATGACAGCAATGCTGAAGATAGTGAATATAAGGAATGGATTTATGTTAAAGAAAATAGTAGTAGTATTGGACAGTATTAATAATAAACACTAGTGTTGAGCAGAATATGCCATATTCGATTTCGCGATATATCTTGAATATATAGTCGAATATTCGAGATATATTTGCTAAATACGAATATTCGTGATATTTTTTGGAAATGAAATGATTGCGAAATTTCGCTATTGCGAATGCGAATGCGAAATTTCGAGAAATGCGGAATGGAGCACTCTGATTGGCTCAGAATATTCGTGATATTTTATAATACCAAATAATTGCGAAATTTCGAGAAATGCAGAATGGAGCACTCTGATTGGCTCAGAATATTCGTGATATATTACAATACAAAATAATTGCGAATATTCGGCAAATGCGGAAGGAGCACTCTGATTGGCTCAGAATATTCGTGATATTTTATAATACAAAATAATTGCGAAATTTCGAGAAATGCGGAATGGAGCACTCTGATTGGCTCAGAATATTCTTGATATTTTATCGTAATTTCGCAAAAATGCAAATGATAAATTGATTGCGGAATTTCGACAGTAACACTCTGAAATCGAATATATGTGTTATTTTAGCTAAAAACAATATTGCGAATTTCTCGAAAATAATCGCGCGATATCGCTATTGCCGAATAATCGCATTGCGATTTTTCGGCAATATAAAATGATCGCTGCAGCTACTCGGCCCAAGGTCTCTAATCATACCAGCAATGCTTTTAGACGTCGATGGGGATCTCTAGGATGTGATCTGTTCTAAAAAAAAATTGAAAAAATACGAATATTCAAAATAGCGAATATTCACCGCGAAATTCGGAATATATCGCGAATACTCGAATATGCCATATTCGAGCCGAATATTCGCAATACGAATATTCGTGAGCAACACTAATAAACACTTGATGAATAAAGAGTAACATACATGGACAGGCATACAGGACCGAATACAGTGGGCAAGAGGGGTTATTGTGTCTTTCCAGAGGTAAAACCTTTAAGAAAAGGAGCAAATGAACAGGATTCATTCAGACCCGGTATGTGGTGGCCCGTAGTCTAAAGATCCAGCGTTGTTCATGCTGTAACAATATTTTGTTCCAATCCCCGCCTCTATTTGGGATATGAATCCGATATAGGGCGGCGAAGGAAACTTTGGGTACCACATATTCGTGCTTTAATGCTACATGTCTCCCAATAGGGAGGTACAGGTTTCCGATTTCCATGCTGTACCTATGTTTGGAAATTCTCTGCCAGAATTCTTGCTTGGTTTTTCCTATATAATAGGCACCGCAACTGCATTCCATGATATATACCACACCCCTAGTTTGACAGTTGGTGAAGTGTACAGGTTTAAATGTGTTGCCATTTGGTAAAAGAAAGGTCTTCTCCTTCTTCATGAGTGGGCAGTATGAACAGTGTCCACAGGGGAAGGTACCAAAAATCGTACAGTGTGCCTCTCTTGTAGAGGCGTTGGTGTATTCACTTCGGACTAATCGATCATTGATCGACGTGGCCCTTTTGTAGGTGATTGATGGATAATCTGATAAAAAGTTGTTGAGTCGTGGATCGTCGGTCAAGATTGACCAATTTTTTTGGAAAATATGTTGGATTTCCTTATGTTGACGTGAAAAACCTAGAATTATTCTAGTAGTCTGAAAGTTAGAGCTCGAAAGAGATTTTTTGGAATATAGAAGTGTTTGTCGAGAGTTGAGATTCGCTTTATTAAAGGCCTTACGTAGGCACGATTGACTATAACCCCTACTGGACAGTCTATTTCGAAACCTTTCAGCTTCCTCAAGATAGAGGACATCATTTGAGCAATTGCGACGTAGGCGCAGGTACTGGCCATAGGGAATAGAGTTTTTAAGTGTAGTGGGATGAAAGCTGTTAGCATGTAGCACCGTGTTTCCCGCAGTGTCCTTGCGGAAAAGGGTGCTACATAGTTGGCCATTAGGTCCCACAAACAGCCTTACATCCAAGAAGGTGATGGTTCGTTTGTCATAGGTCATAGTAAATTTGAGATTGTAGTCATTGGAGTTCAAACAGTCAAAGAACTCCAAGAGGGCACCCTCGGGGCCCTCCCAGATGATGAGGATGTCGTCGATATACCTGCGCCACATTTTGATGTGGCTCAGGTAGCCGACAAGGCCCCCATCACCTGGAAGGGATAGCTCCCACTCCCCCAGGTACAGATTGGCGTAGGATGGGGCACAGCATGTCCCCATCGCTACGCCTTGCACCTGGAGGAAGTGGGAGCCATCGAAAGAGAAGTAGTTGTGAAACAGTATGTATTGTAGGGAATTTACCAGAAAGATATCTAGAGTGTGATCATGTAGGTGACCCTCCGTAAGACAGCGTCGTATGGCATCAAGTCCCTTGTTATGGGGTATGCTGCTATATAATGCTTCGACGTCAATAGCAACAAGGAAGGAGTCCTCCGAGATTGTTGTATGATCAATAATCTATAAAAGATGGATAGTATCCTTCACAAAGGAAGGAAGAGCAATAACATAGGGTTGTAGATAAATATCTACTAGACGACTTAGATTCTCAGAAATTGATCCATTTCCGGAAACTATGGGGCGTCCGGGTGGAGGATTTTTTTTGTTTATGTATTTTCGGGAGACTATAGAATGTCACCGTTCTCGGATATTTGGTTCGAATAAACTCGTAGGTGCTCTGAGAGATAATTGAGCTGGTATATGCTTGGTCTACCATCGTATAAAATTCTATATGATATTGTTGGATAAGGTTGACCGAGATGGATTTATACCACTCAGGATTAGTAAGAATAGTCATACACATATTGACATAGTCGGCGTTGTCCATAAGGACAACGTTGCCCCCTTTATCTGAGGGTTTGACCGTCAATGTCGTGTTGGCAGATAGGGTAGTCAATGCTTTGTTCTCACTAGGTGCTAAATTGAGAGGAGTGTATTTTTTACAGGAGAGTTGACAAAGGTCCCTGATGGTCTGTTTCACGAAGATGGATACATTAGGATTGATATTGAGTGGAGGAAAAGTTTGGGAGTTTTTTTTTAACATGTTCACTGGTTTATCGGAATAGTTATCAACATCGTTGAGTAGGGTTTCTAGATCGATTGAATCAATCAGATCGATGTGATGACTTTCTTGGTATAGAAGAGTCAAATCACGAAGGGCTTTGAATTCCCGCATGCTATAGCTTGACCAATCAGTAGTGTCAACTTCTAGCTTGGTTTTAGAGTATAGGAACTTTAGAAGTAGATTCCGAGCAAAAAGATGTAAATCTGTAATGACTTCGAATAAATCGAAGTTCTCCTCTGGACAGAAAGTTAGTCCACGAGATAATATTTGGGTTTCAGCAACGGTGAGTGAGTGAGAAGAGAGATTGACCACACTTAACTGTTTTGAGGGATTCGAACTACAAATGGATCCAGGCCTCTCCCGCTCCTGGCCGGTAGGGGGGAGCCAGGACCCCGAGGGGGGTTTAAAGGTTTTTGTACATTGGGTTTTTGAGTAGTTTTTGAAAGTGAAGTATTACTAGGAAAATCAGATGGAGTCTCTGATCTATCATCGCCAGTCTGAGATAAATGTTCTCCTAATACTGGGGTGGCGGTAGTCGTTGTACTTCCTCTCGTGTCTGGGTCATCAGTGGATCGTTTTTTACTTTCATGTTCACTTGAACCTCGACTGGTGCGGGTTCTCTTGGTTCTACCTCTACTGCTCTGTGAGGGGTGCCTGTTGGGACCCTGTGATGGAAAGACTGGGTCTCTTTGTCTGTAAGAGCTTGACTGGCCAAAATGGTCTCTCTTGGGAGGTCTCTTATTTGTTTGTGTATTCCATTTATATGCCTTCTCCTCGGCGAAGGCCATTTTATCACGCCAGTACTTGACCTCTTTTTCTTGGAGGATGCTTCGATTGTGAATGAGCAGGCTGTTCTTCAGATCAGCCTGTAATTCTACAAATAGGGCATGTTCATGGTGTGGTAGTAATGCAGTTTCTATGTTGTTAATTTCTATGTCTAGAATGGCAATTTGCCTAATGTACTCTCTTGATAGGATTGCCATCATCTCATTGGAGCAGTTGTTAAGATTGTCTTCCCACTCGGACCTACAGGTGGAACCTATCTGGTCCACCTGAGTTCCTGCACTTTTTTTTTTACAGCAGGAACTCAGTTCCCTTTGCAGGACTAGAGCAGCCGAGCCACCCGAGCCAATCCTTCACTAAGCGGCGATGCCCAGCTCGAGTCACTGTCAGGGGCAGGCAAACCTAAGTGATCCTTTATGTTACTGGCCGTTTCCTGTATATGTGTGCGGGTATTCCGTCACTTCCTCGATGCCGCAATGTCTCCTTGTACAAAAAAACAAGATTGGTTAAACTCACAAGTGCTTTTTTTTACCACTACTATTCCTTTATATTGGCTTTTGGAATTTACAAATGCAGCAATTTAGAAATCGGATGAAAGGTGAAGGGCTGCAAAACACTTTTTGATAGGTAAAAAGTGAATTTTATATACAACTGTATAGATCAGACCAAAAGGAGGGACAAATGAGGAGGAATGGGGGACAGAAGGACATTCCTCCAAGTCAGGGACAGTTGGGAGCACCATAAAGCCAGCTGCTGACGCTCTAAAAGCTGATAAAGTCATAGGTTGATAAAGAGGACATTGGGCCCGTGAGGATGTCCTTGTATGCCCCTCCCCATCAGCACTGGGGTTACATTAGCTGTAAGAGAAAGAGAAACTGAGGGAGACAAGAGACATTGGAATACTAGTCAGTACCTGTGTGCAAAGGTATATTTGCTTTGTAAAAATAAATCACATCTAATGTTAGGAGTCCTATGTGTGTCAATGCTGCTTTTTTATGGGTGAAACATGTTGAGTTTTGGGGTTGGGGTGCTCACTTTTTGATGTGCTTTATATCATCATGGGATGCAGAGTAAAATAAAAAATGGTCTGGTATAGGAGCTGCTCATTAGTATGACCAGTTTTTGGACATAAGTAAGGAAATGTTTCTCTTCATGGAAAACTACATTTGAATATCCCTAACAGATTTTTTACCCCCTGCACCCACCTGCAGGTTCATGATTTTTACATTTTTGCCAACATACATTATTTTGGGGCTTAATGCAGAGGCTAGAAAAATGGACAGCCGCACTTCCAAAAAAAACCTTGGGTTGTTTTTATTGTAAAATAGGTGGAAAATGCACTACAAAAAAAACAGAAAAAGTAGAGATAGCAGCCTACGCGTTTCACACTACAATCAGTGCTTAGTCATGACTAAGCACTGATTGTAGTGTGAAACGCGAAGGATGCTACCTCTACTTTTGCTGTTTTTTGTAGTGAATCTTCCACCTATTTTACAATAAAGACAGCCCAAGGGTTTTTTGGAAGTGCGGCTGTCCATTTTTCTAGCCTCTACATTTTGCCTTGTGCATTGCCGGAACTCCTGATCTCCTGAGAAGCTATTGACTGTCCAGCACACCCACCTGGAGTGGTAACTCCCTTTCCCTGTTTCCATATTTTGGGGCTTAATGGGTTCTTGGTGGTGCACAACAACCGTGTTAACCAGTAGGTTCACTTTAAGCATTTTAAGAAGCAACAAAGAGATAGATTAGGGAAAATCCATCCCAGTTCAAGAATCACAGCAGCTGTAAAATGTTACAAATGTAATCCTCTTGTTGCTATGCCTCATATGTGATGGAATTGTTTTAAAATGACCCCTTTGACCCATTTGTACATCAGACTTCTGAGCTCCAGTTTACACATATTACTCTAATCCACAGTTTCCCATCCTTTGTTCAATTGTGGCATCCTTTAATTTACTAAATCTCAAGGTACTGTACTCCATTCTTGTTTTGCTTTGGTGTCTAGTAAGGTCACTTTGCGTTATAAGCAAGGAAGCTTAGAGCTCTGCAATGTATTAATATGCTTTTACTATGCAAAAAAATGCTGTACATACAAAACTTTTAACATTTTTAGGAATACAAGACATATATACATACAACAAACACAATTTCACTTACTTCCCAGCAAATAAGCATAAACTATGGTCTGCAAAGAGTAAAAATAAGTTGAAAAGTTACTTAAAGCGGCGCTCCACCCTAAACGCACACTTTGCTTCAATATGTTAGTTTTAATCAGTATAAAATATAATTTTATGTGTGAAAAAATAATTTTACTTGCCTGAAATAGCCTGTTGCTAGGCAGAATTTACAATATGCCTTCTTCCTGGACCGCAGTCCTTCTCCTTTCCTAACTAAGCCGCACAGACTCCTGTGAAATGAGTGTCATCATTTCCCAGGAGACTGCTCTCTTCTGTGCCGAGAAATCGCGTTGTCATAACAACGGGGCGGGACGTTCCTCCGCCCGTTGTCATAACAACGGCACAAACAACCTGTGCTACGAGCGCCGCTGTAATGCGCAGGCGCGAGATCGCGACGAAAACAGGAAAAAAAATTACTGGGCTTCAAATGCCCACACATAGAATGGCAACAACCACAGAATCTGCTACAGCAAGATAAGGCAAGTGTTAGATTGCTTTAGTAATCGTTTGGGTTTCTTTTACTATATTTAATTTCATGTGTAGTGTAATTCAATTGAACTGGCCAAAAAATATATATATATATTTATGACTGGAACCCTGCTTTAACTCAGTTTAGAGTGGGTTCACAATCTCTGTAGGCAACGAGGACTCCAGGCTTATTCTATAAGCCGTTGCTGGAGATCAGGCAAAATCGTCTTCAGGTATAGCTTCTTCTGGCTGGCACAGACCTTCCATGTTGTTAAGTCATTGTGTAGTCACCTTGTCAGCTTATGTCGCTGCCCTTTTATTTGGAAAGTTTACCATTCCCACATGGGTGTGGCCCCTTTTGCAATACTGGGTCTCAATGGGAGAAACATTCTGCAATTCAACCTCTAGATTAAAGTTGTGTATCATACATGCCATAGGTTATATATGTGAGAAGGTCAAGCTATTGTTTGACCATGGTTACAGAACAATAGACTGATTCAGCCCATTGATAACGTCCATTGATGACGGAACACGCCTGGGGGGACACGCAGTGACGTCACCACGCAAGGAGGGAGGGCTCCTACCGTTTGCCGACCGGAATTTTGTTCTTATGCAGATTTTAATGTTGTGTATGTAAGTACAACTTATTTTATTAAAAAACGCTTCTCATAACGGAGTTACGCTAGGGTACATCCTCTTTTTTGTTTACCTCCCTGGATGACTACGAGCTCTGCCCGTTAGTGTTCAGTTGGAATTTCCTCCACACACAATCCCCAGGCTTTAAAGGCCGTGGCTGGCCTATAGCCGATCGCTTATTTGGTTTGCCTTCTGGTAAGCGGCCATTTGATTACTTGTGAAGGGATCACTTAACTGTTTTCATCTGTCACAGTGGTGGTGTTCTGTTCCTATACATGATGTACTTTGGGAGTGATTGATGCTGAACTTTTCTGTCAAGGACTTTTGGTCACATCTGCTCAACCCCAAGGGAGAGTGGGGATCAGCACCCCTTTGTTCAATATTGATTTAATTAATGTACTGTCATTTATTTGTGGCACGGCTTTGCTTTTGTTCTATAAATAGACTGATCCAACTGTCAACTGAAATACAACAACTGGTATCTACAGTATGTTACCACTGTATCCTCAGCATTTGTTTAAGAAGTATCTGCTGAAACACTTCGAGAAAACATGATGTTTGTCTCCCAGACAATCAACCAAACATATTCTTCTCCTGCATGTCTGAGAAAAAAAAAAACACACACACACATATATATATATATATATATATTTGTATCAAATGCAACGTGTCTTGAAAATGTAAGACCTGAACTTGGAGCCATTCACACAACTGAATGGTAAAATTTACTTCACCCCAATAATCCCGCCATCACATCAGTGTCCACCCTTCACATAAGAGGCTCCCTTCCATCATGGCAGAGGACCTCCCATCACATCAAAGGCCCTCCTATAATTTACAGCCCCCCCCCCCATCTCATAAGAAGTCCCCCTTCACATGAGAGTCCTGCCATTACATCAGAGCCCGCTATATACACGAGAGCACCAATCTGATCAGAGTACCCCTAAGATAGTGTACCCCAATCACATCAGAGTCTTTCCATGGCCATGGAATCCTCTAAAAGCACAGAGTCTTATGATCCCATTAAAGTCCCCCATAGAGTCTCCTGTTCTCAGAGCCAACCCATTACACAATTCCCCCATCACAGAGCCCCTAATTTGCACAGCCCCCCATCACAGACCAACCAATCATAGTCCCCCCATCACAGAGCTCCCAATCACACATCCTTCCCATAACAGACCCCCAATCACAAAGTCCCCCATCACAGAGCCTCCCAAACACATAGTCCCCCAACACACAGCCCTCCATCACAGAGCCTCCAATCACACATCCTTCCCATCAGAGAGCCCCCCTAATGACACAGTCCCCCTATCACAGATCCCCACAATCACAGAGCCCCCCATTATAGAGTCCCTTAACCACACAGTCCCCCATTATCATATCCTGAATGCTGCATGTGGCCCTGCATTCCCTGGATCATCATCATGTGTTGCCATGGTTAGCCGTTTGTTAACACCATACCAACGAATGACGCTGTGCATCCTGCCCTGACACATCATTGGTTGTAATGATGCTGGCAGGGGAGCCCATTGGCACCATGGCGACTTATGCTCATGGCACCCCAGGGGAACCTTAACAACACCCCAGGTTACCGTGGCACCCAAGTTGAAAAACTGTACTCTAAACTAGGGAAGTTCAGAAATAAGAACTTATATGGGCAATTGCAGCTTTCTTTGGATTTCAAATTACATTATTTAAAACAAATAAACTGTTCATAAAGCCCTTGTGTCCTCCGATATAAATGTGTAATAAAAATGCGTGTTTCATTCTGAAGCTCACACCTCACACTTTGTAGCAAAGCAAAATGATACAATTAATCTATATTTCAGTGATTAATAGCAATATTTTATCGTAAATAAAGGCATATAATTATCTGGGTTCAACCTGGGAGAAAAAAAAACCTCAACAGACAGAAATGTCTTAATTAGAAGAGTACAATCAAAGTGATTATATCACACACAGCAGATTTACTATTTTTCATTTGTATATAATTCCTTCTAAATTACCTTATTAAAAGCTGCTATAAATTACATTGCCTAATACAATGTTCCTCTGGATGACTTGTGAAAGTTGAAATGATTTCTTCAAAGAGTATTGAGAGGAGCTGGCGCGCCAACAGCCATTCAGGTAAATAGATTGCCGCTAGCTGTAGATTTACGTGGCTTAATAAAGGCTTTTTTTTCACATTCTACAAATTCTCTCCGTTCGTCTTTTTAAACACAGGAAAAAAAAAAAAAAAATTAAAGCAACAGGCATGTGAAGGGAGGGTGTTCATGGTGTGCCTGGGCACACCCTTATCACTCTAAGCGGTGCTGACTCCTTCTATTGCCTTGGCTTCACCCACATGTTGCCCCCCCCCCCCCCCCCCCATGAATGCTGCTGGCTTACCTCCTCTTCTCTCCTCTCCCCTCGGCTGCTACAGGGGATGATTCAGGATGGCGAGGAGAAGAAAGGGCTAGTCAATATGTCATTTGCAGGACCCTTCCTTTTCTAAATGAACACAGTGAATGCACTTACTCACTGTGTTCATTCATAACTGAAGCATAGTAAACTGTGTTTGGCATGACATGTGTGTTTGAGCTTTGGGGTGCACACCTAGGATTAAAGCAGACTTAACATTTTTGGATGCTTACAAATTTAGGGAGAAATATCAGAAGCAATATACATTTCACTTTTAGCCGAAACAAAAAGATCCAATCACATTTTGAGGTTGATTTACTAAAGGCAAAAAGACTGTGCACATTGCAAAGTGCATTTGCTCCACAGCTTAGTAAATGAGAGGAAGCTCTGCTGACTTCCATCATCCGATCATGTGCAAGAAAAAATGTATTTATTTTGAGGGTGAATTACAGCGGAGACTTCAAGCTGGGCCTTTTCATCCAACATCAGTGCCTGACCTTTACAAATGCGCTTCTGGAAGAATGGTCAAACATTCCCATAGACACACTCCTAAACCTTGTGGACAGCCCAGCAACGTGCCCCATCAGTAATGCCTGTCAGTACCTCATCATCAGTGCTGCCTATCAGTGCCATCTATCAGTGCCCATCAATGCCACCTATTGGTGCCCATGAGTGCCACCTATTAGTGCCCATCAGTGTCACCTATCAGTGCCCATCAGTGCTGCCTATCAGTGTCCATCAGTGCCTGTATATCAGTGCCCATCAATTCTACATATTAGTGCCTCCTCATCAGTGCCCATTAGTGCCACCTTATCAGTTCCGCCTCATCAGTGCCCGTCAGTGAAGAAGAAAACAAAATTGTATAACAGAAATTAATAACTACCTTTTTTTCACAAATTTGGGTATTTTTTAGTTTGTTTAGCAAAAAATTAAAAACTCCATGGTGATCAAATACCACCAAAATAAATAAATATTTTTGGGGAAAAAATTATAAAAAATATAGTTTGGGTACAGTGTAGCATGACCACCCAATTGTCATTCAAAGTGTGAGAGCGCTGAAGGCTGAAAATTGGCTTGGGCAGGAAGGGAGGGAAGTGCCCGTTAGTGAAGTTGTTAACCGGTTAAGACCCAGACGATTATGCAGGTTAAGGACCTTGCCCCTTTTTGTGCTTTGGCACTGCGTCGCTCTAACTGACAATTGCACGGTCATGCGACGTGGCTTCCAAACGAAATTGGCGCCCTTTTTTCCCCACAAATAGAGATTTCTTTTGGTGATATGTGATCACCTCTGCGGTTTTAATTGTTTGCGCTATAAACAAAAATAGAGCGTCACCTTTGAAAAAAATTCAATATTTTTTACTTTTTGCTATAATAAATATCCCCAAAAAATATATAAAAAAACATAGTTTTCCTCAGTTTAGGCCGATACTTATTCTTCTACATATTTTTGGTAAAAAAAATTGCAATAAGCGTTTATCGATTGGTTTACGCAAAATTATTTTTATTAATATATAATTTTTTTACTACTAATGGCCGCAATCAGCGATTTTTTTTTTGTGACTGCGACATTATGGCGGACACATCGGACACTTTTGACACATTTTTGGGACCATTGTCATTTTTACAGCGAAAAGTGCTATAAAAATGCACTGCTTACTGTGAAAATAACACTGGCATTGAAGGGGTTAACCACTAGGGGGCACTGTAGGGGTTACGTGTGACCTAATGTGTGTTTCTTACTGTAGGGGGGCGGGGCTGAATGTGTGACGTCAGTGATCGTCGTTCCCTATAACAAGGAACAGACGATCACTGACATTGCCACAGAGAAGAACGGGGAATGTTTGTTTACACTCACCTCTTCAGCTCCTGTGACCCATTTCGCAGGACACCTGCGGCGATTGGGTCCTCGGGTTTCGCAGCCGCGGTCACGAAGCTTCAGCTCGCGAACCAACGGATGGGCTTTTAAAGAGGACGTATATATACGTCCATGTGCCCAGCCGTGACATTCTGTCAACGTATATAGTCGTGCAGCAGTCCTTAACCACTTGCTTACTGGGCACGTATAGCCCTTCCTGACCAGGTGAAATTTCAGCTTCTGGCACTGCGTCGCTTTAACTGACAATTGCGCGGTCCTGCAACGTGGCTCCCAAACAAAATTGGCGTCCTTTTTTCCCCACAAATAGAGCTTTCTTTTGGTGGTATTTGATCATCCCTGCGGTTTTAATTTTTTGCGCTATAAACAAAAAAAGAGCGACAATTTTGAAAAAAAAAAATATTTTTTACTTGTTACAATAATAAATAGCCCATTTAAAAAAAAAAAACATTTTTTTTTCTCAGTTTAGGCCGATACGTATTATTCTACATATTTTTGGTAAAAAAAAAAAAATCGCAATAAGCGACTGGTTTGCGCAAAAGTATAGCGCTTACAAAATAGGGGACAGAATTATTATTAATTTTTATTATTAATTTTTTTACTAGTAATGGCGACGATCTGCGATTTTTATTGGGACTGCGACGTTATGGCGGACACATCGGACACTTTTGACACATTTTTGGGACCATTCACATTAATACAGCAATCAGTGCTATAAAAATGTGCTATAAAAATGCACCGATTACTGTATAAATGTGACTGGCAGTGAAGGGGTTAACACTAGGGGGGCATGGAAGTGGTTAAATGTGTGACCTGGGTGTGTTCTAACTGTGTGGGGGGAGGGGGGTGACTGGGGGAGGTGACCAATGCTGTGACCCTATGTACAAGGGACACAGATCGGTCTCCTCTCTCCCCTGACAAGACATGGATCTCTGTGTTTACACACAGAGATCCATGCCTTCTCCCTGTAACCGCCGATTGCGAGTGCCTGGCGGACATCGTGGCCGCCAGGCACGCGCATCGGTACCTCAGGAATGCAGCGGGCACGCTCCCTCTAGTGGCCAGGAAGAGCGCTGGACACATATATGCGTCCAGTCAGAGATTCAGCAGCACCCGGCGGCCGCATATATTTGTACGGCCGTCGGGAAGTGGTTAAGTGATTAAAGAACACAAGACCAACAGCCTAGCCTTTTCTTTTGTCCTGCTGAGAATCCTTTAACATATGCCAACATTTTCTTTGTTATTCCCTGTATCAGGTGGATCTCTAGAGAAGGTAGGGCTGAAACCAAAAAATGTATGTTTATTATATTTGTAATTTAGAACAAAAAATACAAAAACCTAGTGCCAGCTTCTGGCCTCTGTCAATAAACTGTCCGATGCTAACCTGTGATCTCTGTAAATATATACTGCCAACCTTTGGATTGTGCAAATTAATGATGCCAACCTCTGCTGCCTGGAAAAGTATCATACCAGCTGCCAGGACTAGTACAGGTATATGATAAAGGATAAATTACTTGTTAGTTCTGTTATAGTCAAAACTGCCTTCATGAATCCATAAACCAGTGGCTCTTAACCTTGTTGGAGGTAATGAACCCCACCAGTTTCATATGCGCATTCACCGAACTCTTTTTAATTGGAAAAATAAAATATGATTTTTTTAAATTCAAAACATAGGTATATATTTAGGTATATATTTATACATAGGTGCACAAAATGAACAAAACCATTAAAAAACACAACCATTAACCTCCCTAGCGGTATGATTCTTTCACATTTTAGGTGCTGAAAGCGGTACCATTATTTGCATGGAAATTTGGCGTTTTATACTGTAGGCTTGTAATTCTTAGGAATAACTCAATTAAATCTGTCCGAACACGAGTCTAATAGGCATCCCGGGTATGACATTTAAAAAAAATATATATATAATTTATAATATAATAAATAATTATAAATAATTATAACAAATAATAATATAATTATAGTAAAAATTATTCAATAATGTAATCAAATCAAAATCACTGAAATTTCCTCAGTTGCAGAATTGTCGCTGTCATTATTATTTTTTTTTATGACGAATTTCCCCACAAATCGCTATCGCTAAATTCTGCAAGTGATTATAATTTATTATCGCTGTTTTTTAGCTGCTCTAAAAACATTTTTGACATAAAGGGACACTTTTGGTTGCTATGACAATCTACAGTTTGCAGGCAGAAAGAACAGTTTTTATTATGTAAAAGAACATGTAGGACACAGGGCAGACCACTAGGGACAAGGGGGGGGGGGGGTATTTTTTACATACAGTACTGTAATCTATAAGATTGCAGTATACTGTATGTATAGTGTTTGTTTACTTTTTTGAATATGGCGCCGTTCTCCGCCCCCGTGCGTCGTAACATCGCAGGGAATTGGAGATCGGCGGCACACGGAGGCACTGTGTGAATCGAGCGAGGACGCCGCTCGCTCACACAGCGTGGATGCATCGCTGGATCCAGGAACAAGGTAAGTAAACCAAGCCTGTGGATTCAGCGAGACGAGCCAGAGTCTGACTCGGGGTTACCGATCGCAGCACAGAAATCTAACCCTGAGTCAGACTCGGGAATACCGCCAGGGGGGGTTAAGAACAAAGAACAAAACCATTATTAAAACATGATTTTCACACAAAAACATAATAATGAATATTTACTGCAAATCAGTGTGACTTCTGCTGTTGTCTTTCAGAGACCAGTTCAGAAATGCGCGGCTTTAACTTTAAAATCCTTTCTAGATTTCTAGATTTGGTCTATAAGTTATATATCATATATATCAAGTTATATATCATTTACTTACTTAATAAGCCACTACCGTTCAGAATCAGCCAGAATGTTTATCCGTCTCCAGTCCACATGCCCTACTAGTCGTCCTGGACTTCCGCTGCTCAGGCCGCTCTCCCCCAGTCCCAGACACACTGCCAGTGGCCGGGCAAGCAACATGACTCGATCGAGTCTCTCAGTCTCACCTGCTCTTCCGAATCCTGTCTGTCCACGATATGCGCCGCGGGGCCGCCACAGCCTGCAGTGCCACTGCCACGGTCGGTGAAGTGATCCGGACCGCGGAGGAGATGACGGCGGCATTGGAGTGACAGCGAGGCAGAGGCGGGAGACTCCAAGTGCATGCGCCACCCGCCGGGATCTCCTGCATTAGTATTAACAACGGTATAAGCAGACTTCAGTCCTCTGTCCAGCAATATCTATTATTGAGTGAAACCAATCAGTAACCTACTAATGCAGTCCAGCAAACCCTGTAACCACTTCAACCCCGGAGGATTTGGCTGCCCAATGACCAGGCCATTTTTTGCAATTCATCACTGTGTCGCTTTAAATCTAGATTTTCCTAGCTTGTGACGGAAAATATAAGTTATATGAGGACAGGAGGCGAGGATCTTATGCATTAATCTTTCTTTATTAATGCCCATAGCAGAATATTTTACAACCTTTCTTAATCACTTTCAATGTAAAATTCTTTCTCAGTAAACTACAACTCCCAGCAGTCCTTGTAACCTCTAGCCACGCCCAGGTCAGTGGCCTCTATATAACGGACTGCCTGCCAATGATCCTCCTCTTTCTTGATGCGATACTTGAAACTGAAGCACCCCAACGTGGAGGAACGTAGCGCTTTATGGACTTCAGGCGGCCGGCCGACATCCGACGATTTCAGGTCTGGAACTTGACCGCCAACTGTGCCCCAACGGGGGTTCTTAGGAAAACTGCATCCTAACGAGGACTCTCCAGAGACTGTATCCCAACAGGGGACGGACCCAACGGATCTTCAAACTGGCTCCACCAGGATCAGGATCCCATAACGACATTCAGTAACCTGCGAAAGATCAGAGATATACGTAATAGGGTGGGTAGGGAGGGAAGATACTCGCCTCCTGTCCTCATATAACTTATATTTTCCGTCACAAGCTAGGAAAATCTAGATTTATATATCAGACAGGAGGCTCATATCTTATGCAAGTTCAAAGCTGGCATTTAATTATGCAGTCATAAGAATAAAATATAAATAACATAGTATAATACAGCCATAGCGGTTACGATAGGACCGACATGGATACATGATCTTGAGGTCTGAAATAGAATTGACGGAAGGTGGTTTCAGAAGACCAGTCTGCCGCCACTAGAAGATCGGAGAGAGAGCCTCCTGACGTGACTACCTTAGTAGCCATGGCTCCCCTGGCGGAGTGGGCTCCGAAGAGGGAAACATCGATCCCTGCCAGTTCCATGGCGACTCTCACCCAGCGCGCTAGGGTGGCAGACGAGACGGGATGATGTGGTTTGACGTATGACACCAGGAGTTGAGAAGAGTCTGGGGGACGCAAGTCAGCGGTCTGTGATTCATATGCCTGGAGGCAACGGACAACGCAGAGGAGTGGGTGTGTGGGGAAAAAACGGGTAAAAGACCGATTGAATACCAGTCTTAGTCCTGCGTACCACCGAAAATCTGACACCCTGCGGCGAAAATTGACGCCTAGAGATGTCCAGGGCCTTGACGTCTGATACTCTCTTGACAGAGACCAGACAGAGAAGGACTGTCATTTTTATGGAGAGAAGTCTCAAAGGAAGATTTGAGTTGTCCTCCCATCTGGCGAACATATCGAGCACCCTGGAAACATCCCAGGTTGCCTGGTATCTAGGCCGTGGGGGACGTTGAAACCTCACACCTCTCAAGAGTCGGCAAACCAGAGGATGCTTGCCAACTGGCAAGGAGTCTACAGGGTCATGATATGCTGAGATAGCTGACCGATACACGTTGATGGAACTGAACGATTTGCCGGACTCGAATGAGTCCGCCAAGAAGTTCACCACTAGGGAGACAGGGGCCTGAACGGGATCAGCCTGTCGTTGATCACACCAACGCACCCAGAGTCCCCAGGCCGATCGATATGCCGATCTAGTCCCGGGGGCCCAGGCCAGGGCGAGGAGATCCCTAGCTGGCTTTGAAAGGACGCTATCTACGTCCGGGATCCCGAAACCAACCATGCCAGGAGTGACAGGTTGTTCTCCAGAACCAGGGGGTGAAGACCCCCGCTCGGGTTGGTGAGAAGGTGAGGAAAATGGGGAATCAGCCTGGGCAGATCCACGGTCATCCCCAGCAGAAGGGGAAACCACGGCTGGGACGGCCACCATGGTGTGATCAGTACCACGGTCGCCTCCAGTTTGGTTATCCGAAGGAGGAGTCTGGGGATAAGCTGGAAAGGAGGGAACGCGTAATGCGTGCCCTCCGGCCAGGGTTGGCGGAGAGCGTCCACCGCATATGCCTCCGGATCCGGTCTCCAACTGAAGAAGTGCGGTAGTTGGTGGTTGAGCCGGGAGGCGAAGAGATCTACGGATAATGGACCCCAGAGCCGTTGCAACTGAAGAAACACTGAACGGTTCAGCCTCCAGTCGCTGGAGTCGCGAAGATAGCGAGAGTTCCAGTCGGCTACCGAGTTGGAGATTCCTGGAATGTATTCCGCAATAGGGGTTATATTGCGGGAGGCAGGCAGAAGTGCCAAAATTCCTTCGCGATATCCGCTAGAATTTTGGATTTGGTACCTCCCAGGCGGTTGACGTATTGTACCGCCGCCACATTGTCCATGCGGAAAAGAATACAGCATGTGGACGTGTGCGACATGAAGCTCCTGACAGCGAATAAGGCTGCCAGGAGTTCCAGCGCGTTGATATGGAGCGTGGCTTCCTCTGCTGACCACGTCCCTCCGGTGGAGGACGTGCCGCATCGGGCACCCCAGCCCCGGCGACTGGCGTCTGACTCTATGACCACGTCCGGGCTGGGGTTGAAGATGGCCTTGCCGTTCCATTCGACGGCGTGACGGAGCCACCACCTCAGCTCCTCGGTAGTCTCCTGACAGAGGGGAATCTCGTCTGCATACCTGAGTCCTTGCCTCAGGTGCATAATCTTGAGCCTCTGGAGGGCTCTGTAATGCAGCGGGGCCGGAAAGATGGCTTGAATAGAAGCTGCTAGGAGGCCCACCAGGCGTGCTAGTGTGCGGAGGGATAGATGACCTTTCCTTAGAGCTGCCCTGATCTCTTTGCGGATCAAGGCGAGTTTGGGTTTGGGAAGGCTGAGGGTGGACTGAGCGGTGTTCACCGTAAAGCCCAAGAACTCCATCTGTTGGGAAGGGATCAAGATAGATTTCTCCGGTTGATGATGAAGCCTAACCCTTGTAAAAGAGATATTGTCCACAGCATGTGGAGGTGGGCTTGACTTTCTGAGTAGGCCATGACGAGGATGTCGTCTAGGTAAATGACCAGGCGCACCCCCCTGCTTCTCAGTGCTGCCACCACTGGTTTCATGAGTTTGGTGAAACACCATGGGGCGGATGATAGGCCGAATGGGAGGCAGGTAAATTGCCACGTCCTGCCCTTCCAGAGGAATCGGAGGAGGTGTTGGGATTCCGGATGTATGGGGACCGTGAGATAGGCGTCTTTTAGGTCTACTTTCACTAGCCAGTCCCCTGGGTGGAGAAGGTCTCGGAGGAAGTGAATTCCCTCCATTTTGAAGTGTCGGTATTCGACGTGTTGGTTCAGGTCTCTGAGGTTTATCACTGGGCGATAACCTCCGTCTTTCTTGCGGACCAGGAACAAGTTGCTTATGAAGCCTGGGGAAGAGAGGTCCACCTCTATGACTGCCTGTTTGGTCAGTAAATCCCGTAGTTCGTTGTCTATGAGGACAACGTTTTGGTTTGCGAACCGAATGGGAGGGGGAACTACGTTGAGTGTAGGTAGAGATTGAATTTGTATAGCAAACCCTGCAACCGTGTGTAGGATCCACGCGTCTGCCGTAATCGCAGACCAGGCGTGGGTAAAATACTTGAGTCGACCCCCCACAGGAATGTGTGTGAGTGGAGTGTAAGGCATACTCACCAGTAGGTCGGGATCGTGGGTAGCCGCGTCCGCCGCGGGCTCGCCATGGTCTGCCTCGGGGGGAAAGAAGGGTGCAGGTTGTGCCACTGGGGCGGTATAGGCTGGAGCCTGAGGGTACTGGTACTGGGCAGGGGTTCTGCCTTGTGGCCTGTAAAAGGGAGTACGGCCGGCAGAACGGCCCTTATTTCTGCCGGCCCTGTTGAAAACCTTAGGGGCACCGGTTCTTCTCAAGGAGCTCTGCGCCTTGTCAAGGTTGGTGAAAAGGCCCACAAACTTGTTGATGTCTTTTATCACCATGTCGCCAAACAACAGGCCGTCAGCGGACGGTCCGGGCTCAGACTCCGCTAGGTGCGATAATTGAGGGTCTAGGCGCATAAGTATTGAACGGTGCCTCTCTACCGAGCATGCCGTGTTGGCGGTGCCTGCAAGGCATATAGCCCTCTGTGCCCAACCTCTTAGTTGTTGGAGGTCCACTGGTTGCTCGGTTGCCGCGGCTTGTTCCGAGAGGTTCAGTATTTTCGTCAGGGGACCCATTAGGTCCAGGACTCGGTCTTGGATGGACCGGAATGAGCGCTCTATGCCCTTCTTTTGGAATTTTCCAGATTTCAATAAATATTTGGTCAAAAGAGGATCTACCTCTGGGGTAGCTACGACCTTATTGGGGATGAAGGGTCTGGGGCATTCCGCCCTGAGCTTATTGCGGCTAGTCCTGTCTAAGGATTTTCTAGCCCATAGTTCCACATATTGGGATACATGCGGTAGAGGGGTCCATTCTCCGGAACGCGGGTGGCTGATCGCGTCGGGGTGGAAGAAGGGTTCCCCTAGGGTGTCAAGGAGAATCTCGCCCTGCGTGGCAGGGGTGGCGGCTGTAGTAAGCGCCGTATCCCCAGCATCATCGACACAGGAATCAGACTCTGAAGCCTCCGACTCATCCGAGGGATCGGCAGAGTCCTCCTCTGAGGAGTCTACATAAGAGTCCGGCTTGGCCCTTCTATTGGCCCTATACCCTTTTAGTTGTGTCTCCCTGGGGTTCAGGGGTCGAGAGGTGTCTGCCAGATGCTGGGGTTGGTAGCCAGTGGTAGGGGCTACCTGCAGCACATTGTTTCCTTCCCCTGCCGGGGAGTCATATATCGCCAGGGTATGCTTCCTCTTTTGTGAGGATTTTCCCTTCTTTAAAGGCGGTTCGCTGCATTGAAGCGGCGGTATTGGTGGGGCCATGGGTTGTTGGGCCCTGGAAGAGGAGGCTGCAGAGGTTAGGGCAGCTTGGATGGACAGGTGAATTATCTCCTGAATTTGGGAGGCACTCAGGGTATGAGGTGCGTCCATAGGGGAGCTCTCTTCCCTAGGGGGCACTGGAGTGGATTGCCCAGACATTGCAGCCAACAGTGTAAAATTATGTCACTGATAGCAGGGAAAACGGAGTCTATGGGTGACCTAAACCGTGTCTGAGTAGTTTTGGGGAAGGAAAAACTGAATAAATTCCGTCTCCTAGATCACCTCAGTACAGTACAGGCTCTCTCCTCACCGCCGTCAGCGCTGGAACTGGCGCTGCGGAGGGAGGGGAGAAAACACACAATCCTCAGCACAGAGGGGACCAGTCACATGGGACTGTAAGCTGCGCTCCGATAGGATGTCCCTCCAGCGCCCAGCGCTGACGTGGAGAGGACACTCCCTTGGAGTCAGTGAGGATACGAGGGAGACAGATGTGAGGGAGAAGCCCCGCCCCCCCCGCGGGGAGACGGGGGGGGGGGAAGAAGGGGGGTAAGATGGCGCCTCGATGAGGAAAAACGAATGAGGAGAGGGAGAGGGGGAGAGGGGGGGCGGAATCCACCGTCAGGACAGCGTCTGCCCGGAGTCAGGGCGAAAAGACAGTGAGGGAAGTTCTGTGGGGATAGACACAGAGCCGATAGTGGGGGGTAAAAACACCTCCTTCAGAGAATTATGGATGAAACAAAGAAAGAAAGACTAAAGGCTGCTCTGGGAGGTCCAGACCAGCCAGAGGTGAATAAAAAACAGACAGAGTGATACAATTCAGCAGTCACATAAAACTATCACTTATCTTGTAGCCATGAGCAGAAAGAAAGAGGAGGATCATTGGCAGGCAGTCCGTTATATAGAGGCCACTGACCTGGGCGTGGCTAGAGGTTACAAGGACTGCTGGGAGTTGTAGTTTACTGAGAAAGAATTTTACATTGAAAGTGATTAAGAAAGGTTGTAAAATATTCTGCTATGGGCATTAATAAAGAAAGATTAATGCATAAGATATGAGCCTCCTGTCTGATATATAACTGACAATTGTGTGGTCGTGCGACATTGCGCCCAAACAAAATTGACATTCTTTTTTTCCCACAAATAGAGATTTCTTTTGGTGGTATTTGATCACCTCTGCGTTTTTTATTTTTTGCGCTATAAACAAAAATAGAGAGACAATTTTGAAAAAAAAAAAGAATATTCTTTACTTTTTGCTATAATAAATGAATGAATGAATGAATGAATGAAAACTTATATAGCGCGGCACATGCGAACTGAATCGCCTCTGGGCGCTTGTTGTTCCTGTCTCCTTTGCTATCAAAAGAGAAAAGTCTTGACCTTTTTCCTAAATGCTAGGTGGTTCTCCTCCAACCGAATGCTGGTTGGTAAAGCGTTCCATAGTCTGGGACCCTGGATCGCAAATCTTCTTTCTCCTTTGGACTTGAAGTTGGCTTTCGGAACCTGGAGCAGGTTCTGATTCGTGGATCGCAAAACGCGATTTGGATTATGTGCTTTTATTAATTCGCATAAGTAAAGGGGGGCATTCTCATGGACACATCTATGCGTAAGACAGAGGGCTTTAAAAGCAATTCTGTCTTTAACTGGCAGCCAATGAAGGGCTCTCAGTGAAGGTGAAATGGATTCCCAGGGTTTTTTCCCAGTCACAAGTCTGGCGGCCGTATTCTGAACGACTTGCAGACGAGCGATTTGGTACTTGGGGGAGGCCGAGGTAAAGGGCATTTGCATAATCCAGCCTGGAGTTTACAACTGCTCCACCACGACCGCTAGATCTTCTTTAGGGATGAACGGAGTGAGTCTGCGTAGTAGGCGCAGTAGATGGTGAGATCCGCTGACCACTGACCCTATTTGTGCGTCCATTGTCATAAAGGAGTCAAAAATGACCCCTAGGCTTTTGACTTTGGCGCTAGGGGTGATGAGCTTGCCCAAAATAGGCGGGGGAGACCACGCTGTTGAAAGTTGATTCCTACGCTTGGCGTGAAACAGAAGAAGTTCTGTTTTCGCTCCATTGAGTTTAAGATAACTCTTTGTCATCCAGTCCTCTATCAAAGAGAGACATGTCTCTAGATTGAGGTGGTGATCCTGTCTATTGCAGATGCGGAAATACAGTTGCGTGTCATCTGCATAAGAGTGATAAAGCAGTTTTTGGCTGCTAATAATCTCAAAAAGAGGACGAAGGTAGATGTTAAATAGCACTGGTGACAGAGGCGATCCTTGAGGGACTCCGCATGTTACTGTGCGTTTTTCAGACGTAAAAGGTCCTAGCTTCACTGTTTGCGATCGGTTTTCCAAAAAAGAGGAGAACCAAGATAAATCGCCTTCTGCGACCCTGGCTACTTCAGTAAGCCGAGTCAGTAACAGATTGTGGTCTACAGTGTCAAAAGCTGCACTTAGGTCCAACAGAACCAGGAGACAAGATTCTCCTTCGTCTGCGGCCTTGAGAACATCGTCCCATACTTTCAGCAATGCTGTTTCCGTCCCATGTCCGGGACGGAAGCCTGATTGCAATGGGTCAAGTAGCTTGTAGGTATCTAGATGCAGTTGCAGCTGTTTGTACCACTACTTTTTCCATTATCTTAGAGAATACGTTGAGGCTTGTTATGGGACGGCGGTGGAGTGGGTCCTTGGGGTCCAGGGAGGGTTTCTTCAGGATGGGTTGGATTATACCCTCTTTCAACTGTGAGGGCACTATGCCCTCCAAGAAAGACTGGTTGATAAGCTGCGTGATGGGAGGAGCCAGGATGTCGCCGCATTCCTTCAGCAGTTTTGTGGGGATAATGTCATTTGGCGCTGTGCCATTGCGCAGAGTACAAATGACATTCTTAGTGGACTCGATGGAGATGGGTTCTAGGGTGAACTTACCTGATATCGGAGAATTACTATGGGTGCTGTGTGAGAGGCTACAGGGGGGGCTGAGGGGAGAATAGTTTTGCTGAATGCTTTCACGGATTGTCTCGATTTTATTAACAAAATAATCCGATAGCTCATTGCAAAATTCTTGTGTGTCCGAACTGGGGGCTTCAATGCATCCTGGTTTCATGGTCTGGGTGACCATCTTGAAGAGTTCGCGGGGGCGGTTTAGGGCACCGTTGATAGCCTCCGAAAAATAATTCTTCTTGGCTTGGAAAATTCCTTTGTGGTATTTTCTTGTGGTCGCCTTGTAGATGGATAGGTTTAGCTCTGAAGAACATCTTTTCCAGGCAGATTCTGCCCTTCTGCGTTCTTGCTTCAGTAACGACAGCTGGTTGTTAAACCAGCTGCGGTTGTTTTTCCGAATGCGGGTTATTCGTTTCGGCGCTACCAAGTCGGCTGACTGTAGCATGGCCGAGTTTATGGCTTTCAATGTTTCAACGGCCGTTTGCTGCGGCTGAGTTGTTTCTATTTTTTTCCTTAAAGTCGTTTTGAAGAGTTCCGAGTGGAGCTTCTTCTGACATCTAGTCCAGTGTGTTGCCACTGGATTTGATGTTTTTGTTGCGGGGGGGATGGTGGAAATACTGAATATAATTGCCTGGTGGTCTGTCCATGGCAATTTTTCATTTTCCCCAATTTTTATTTCCAGAGCTTGTCTGAAAATAAGATCAAGTGTGTGACCTGAAGCATGTGTGGGCCCACATACTAGTTGCTGCAATCCTAATCCTTCCAGGTGGTCAATACAGGCGTCGGCAATGGGGTCTTGTGAGGAGTTGGCCCAGAGATTGAAATCCCCTAGCAGCAAAAGTTGTTTACTGTTGAGGGTATAAGTGGAGAAGAAATCCGTCCATGATGAGAGCAGCTGCGATTTTTGGGCCGGGCGGCCTATAGCAGAGCAGAATGTGGACGGTCTCCTTTGAACTTGCTTGCAGTTGCAGAGTAAGGGTTTCCATGAATGGCAGAGGGTTTTGGCGGACTGGTTTGGTGATCGTAAGATGCGTCTTGTGGATCACCGCCAGGCCGCCTCCTCTTTGCCCTATTCTGTTTTCCGTTATGATACGGTAATTTTCTGGCACCAATTCTCCTAGAATGGTGTTACAGTCGGCTGTGAGCCAGCTCTCTGTAATAAAAAGACAGTCTAGATCCTTTTGTTGAATGAAGTCGCGGATTTCTAGTCGGTGTTTTACTGCCGATCTAGTATTGATCAGAGCACATGATATGTGCTTGAGCTGGGGTAAATGACTGAAATGTCTAACCGTCGATCTATGATTGATTCTCCATAGTCGCTCAGTTCTTAGGGCCTTTTTGGTGATGGCTGGCAGTATTGCGGCGCATTGCCTCAAACTCCAAATGGTTTCGGCAGAATATTGCCTACATGCCATGTTCGCCAATACACCAGGGGGGGGGGGGGTGGATTTTAGGGCAGTGGGGAGAGGAATTGGCTAAACTCCTCTCTCCTGGCTTGGTCCAGAGGAAGGCCAGCGGTGAGATGAGGACTGACAGGGTGCTTCTGTAGATACACTAGGGGCTGAGAGGGTGTACAATAGGGCCAGGTAACAGTCCTTCTGGGGTAAGGGGGGGTTTCTTGGAGGCTGGGTGAGGACCACAGAGGCAAGGGGAGCGGCGCACCGTTAGGCCGCAAGTGAAGCCGTGGTCTTTCCTAGACCGCGGCCCCGCGATTCAAGGCGGCCTGGCGCGGTGCACTCAAAAAGAGCCCCGAATCTGCGCAAATTTCCGTGAGGATGATGGAGGTGTGGGAGAGCAGGGGGACACCGAGATGGGTAAGTGGAGGTCCGTATTGCTGCTGCGGCTTTATCCTGAAAAGGACGGCCGTCAGCAGCTTAGGTGAAAGGCTCTTACCTGTAGAGAGCCAGGGAGCGGTGCTGGAGGAGAGGCGAGATCCGGGACACAGGGTTTCCAGGGCTGGAAACTGGAGAAGAGGACTGAGCTAGCAGGGCAGGGAGCAGAGCTGGGAGCAGAGCTGGGAGGGACGTTGACCTGTCTGCCTCCTAAGCCTGCCTGGAGCTATAGCACACACGCTCCTACTCTAGGAGACGTGCGCCGTGTGGAGCTCCTGTGGCTAATCCTCTGCCTTACTGACTGACTGGCTGCAGGAATATATGCGGACACTTAGGAGACTTTTGACGCTATTTTGGGACCATTTTCATTTATACAGCGATCAGTGCTATAAAAATGCACTGGAAGGGAAAGGGTTAACCACTAGGGGGCGAGGAAGGGGTTAAATGTGTCCTAGGGTGTGTGGTGGGGCTGATCTACAAGTGACATGACAGCGATCACTGCTTCAGATGACAGGGAGCAGTAGATCACTGTCCTGTCACTGGGCAGAACAGGGAAATGCGTGAGACGATTGCGGTCACCTGGTGGACATCGAGTCACCCGCAGGAACCTTAGGCATGCTCACTGACCATGCGGCAGGGGCGCGCACGTGCCGTACGCGCATGCCAGCAAATTCAAAGGGGCGTATGAGTACATCCCTTTGCACAGCCGTGCTATTCTGCGATGTATATATACATGCAGCGGTTGGGAAGTGGTTAACTGAGCCAAAATCATAAACATTACTCAGTCTGACTTAATGTAGAACATTACAGCTAGGAATTTGTGTGAACCCAGTGTAAAATCCACAAACCAATAGGACATAAGACCAGACTCTACTGAAGTTTTTATCTGGCTTTTTTTACGGTTAATTTGCACGTTTTTGTTAAAAATGTGCATACTTAGCTAGGCACTGCCATTGGGAACATATGCCAATGTGAAAAAAAAAACAATTCTTTCAGTGGGGATAATGTATTTTAATATGGCTTCATGGCAACATGAAAAATACACAAATCCTTTAACCTCCCTGGCGGTATGATTCTTTCAGATTTTAGGTGCTGAAAGCGGTACCATTATTTGCAAGGGAATTTGGCGTTTTATACTGTAGGCTTGTAATTCTTAGGAATAACTCACTGAAATCTATCCAAACAAGAGTCTAATAGGCATCCCGGGTATGATTTTTTTTTTTTTTTATTAAAAATTATAATATAATAAATAATTATAAAAAATTATAACAAATAATAATATAATTATAGTAAAAAATATTCAATAATGTAATCAAATCAAAATCACTGAAATTTGCTCAGTTGCAGAATTTTTGCTGTCATTATTTTTTTTTTTTTTATGACGAATTTCCCCATAAATCGCTATCGCTAAATTCTGCAAGTGATTCTGATTTATTATCGCTGTTTTTTAGCTGCTCTAAAACAATTTTTGCCATAAAGGGACACTTTTGGTTGCTATGGGCAATCTACAGTTTGCAGGGAGAAAGAACAGTTTTTATTATATAAAAGGACATGTAGTTTACAGGGCAGACCACTAGGGACATGGGGTGTGTGTATTTTTTGCATACAGTACTGTAATCTATAAGATTACAGTGTACTGTATGTATAGTGTTTGTTTACTTTTTTGAATTTGGCGCCGTTCCCCCCCCCCTACGTCGCGACGCTCGCAGGGAAGGGAATCGGCGGTACACACAGTATCAGGCGGACATCCGGCCGCCGTGTACTGCGGGGATTCATCGCTGGATCGCGGAGAAAGGGTAAGTAAACTCTTTTCTGCATCCAGCGAGGCAAGTCCGTGTGTGGCATGGGGTTACCGATCGTAGCTTAAAAATCTCACCCCGTGCCACACACGGGAAGACCGCCAGGGAGGTTAAACACATCAATACTGGGCACTTTCGCCCTCTTCCTTCCCAGACCAATGTAGCGCCTCCTTGCTATTTGTGGGGGCATTATGCTAAAGTTAGTGGGGAATGGGAGAGTTACATGGCTCCCATTCGCAATTTGTAAAATTGGGCTGCTGCCAATTCCAGAACTATCCTGTGGGCCGGTCTGCGCTCCAGGGGTGTGTGTTCACCCCTGGGCGGCAGTTGTCGCTAGAGGGGTTCTGGCGGACTCGTTTTCCTCAGCAGCCAATCAGAGGGGTTGGTTCCCTCGTCGGGGGCATGCTGAGGGAGGCTATATCTGAGGCAGCCGCCTAGGCCTAGGGGCCTTTCTTGTTTCCTGCGGGGTCAGAGTTCCAGGTGCGGCATCCACCTTCAGGGTGCGCGCATCCATGGACCGCGCAGCCATGGCCTACCTGGCCGAAGTTGCGCACCATGTGGAGCTTCACTCTAACACAGAGAGGGATCCCAGAAGCTGCTGGGTCCCAAACCTTTCCTAAAAGGATCCCAAGCTGGAAGCTGTACGGTGGGGGATCGGCTTGAGGAGAACCCGGAGGCAGGTGATCTAATAGGGCTTGAACGAACCATTGGGGATCCAGTGACTCTAAATTTATTGGGAGGACTCGCTCACTTCAATTTCATGCTCATTCAACTACTAGGCCTGTGGCAGAGGTCCGAGCCAGGCCTGTGGCAGAGGCCTGGTCCTCCCAGCACTTGCGAGTGGCGTTCAGGCTGCCGGGCCTGTGGCGGAGACCTGTCCGGGGGCACTTTGCCCACTCCGGCTGGAGTGGCGACAAACTGAGTTCATTACCACTGAGAGTAAGATTTCTCTCTAATTTTTCAATATCCAAGGCCTGATACTCAAGCTCTCGCTCTCTCCTCATCAACCGTTCCTATCCTATACTAATTTGATGGAGGCCATGTTGGGCCTTGGAATAAAGCACTGAAGAAAATCCAGTTAAAGACTGGACATTCGCTCTCTTCTCCTAAACTCACAAGTATCACCCATAGACACCTGCCAGGTAACACAACATGCCGATCCCACTTATATTCAGCGGCTCCTAAATAGGGTAGCACTACACCAATTTGAAACACATTTTTAAACAAATTTAGAACTTAGTAAATGAGCAGAAGCTCTGGTGACTTCCATCATCCAATCACGTGAAAGCAAAAATGCTGTTTTTTTTACATTTTCCTTGCATGTGATTGGGTATGATTTGCAAAGTGAAGCTTTATCTCATTTACTAAGTTCTGGAGCAACTGCACTTTGCAAAGTGCACATTCTAGTTGGCTGTAGTAAATCAACCCCATAGGCTTTCATTGAGTTAAGTTTAGGAGCTACGGCAAAAAAAATCCCAAAAATCCTAAACTCAAGATTAAGAGCTGTAATTATAGGCTAGTGTACATTTAGCCTTACTCAGTCCCTAAAAAAAATGTGAAATTGGAATAAACAAACTCACACTGTGACAAAGTCATTACAGGAATACCCCATTTTAAGTACACAATGGGGTTTATTTACTAAAGTCGGAAAGTGCACAATCAGGCTCACTCCTGCATAGAAACCAATGAGCTTCCAGGTTTTATTACCAAAGCCTAATTGAACAAGCTGGGGTTAGAAGCTCATTAGTTTCTATGCAGAAGTGAGCCTGATTTTGCACTTTCCGGCTTTAGTAAATAAACCCCAAAGTGTACATAAAAGTGGGGTATGCCTGGTATTGCAAAAAAAAGGTAAACAGTGACCCACAATGTAAATATAGAATAATTTGCATTGTCCAGCGACATTGATTGATCTTCAATCACAACGACCCATCACTCATGAGAATTCCCCACTGCTGAATGACAGATCCTTGGCTTCTGTTAGCAAACAACCAAACAGGGATGCTGAGTGATATCATTCACCATTTTTGACAGAGAAGGTGGCTGTAATGTACATCACTATAGCGGCTGGCCTTAAGGCCCCATTCACACTCGCAAATGGGGCTGTATCTGATTCAGTACGGGAACCCCAATGGGAATCGCTGCTTTCTTGATCGTACATCACGGGACACAGAGCGCATAGCCATTACATATGGGTTATATGGAGTACCTTCAGGTGTGGACACTGGTGTAATCAACTTCACAGGAAGTTCCTCCCTATATAACCCCCTCCCACTGAGAGTGCTTTAGTTTTTCCGCCAGTGTCTTAGGTGTTGGTCACGTCTAGCTGTCCCTCGGAGGTCTCGGGACCCAGGATAGCTAGCCGGATCCGTCCGAAGTGCTTCAGAGCCAAGATGTACGGTACCCGGGCCCTGCTGGAGTGGGGTTTTGCCTATAATGCCTCTCCTTGGAGGGCTGGATTCTGGGCTCCAGTGCTTTAGTCTCTTCCAAGAACTAAAAGTTACTGATGCCAGGATGCTATATAGGTCCAGGGGTGTGGGTTCCTTAACACAGGACCCCGGTCCCTGAAGGTCCAAGACAATACCCACGGAGATGGGGGAAGGCTGGGCCTCTTGCATTTTGCAATACCCTGCGGCGTGGAGCAGGTAAGAGGGAACCTGCGGGACTTGGTTCGACAGTAGGTATCCCCCTGGGGGTTCTGGGTTGGCTAATGGTATGCTTGTGCATCAGCCACTATCTCCACTATGTCTGTTGAGGCAGGATGGGATTCTAATGTTTACCCAGATAACATGTAGATATATGTATACTTGTGTAAGTTATATATTTGCTACTCACCCCAGGTCTGCCTGTTAACACTGATACTGCAACCCCACATGTTTTAAAGAGGAAATTGCTGGTTAAAACTCCTGTTTCTTAGGAAGCCCATGGGGACAGCTTCCTCGCTGTGTGTGCACTACAATAAGATTAGTGCTTACCTGGTGTCTGTTGGTGCTGCATAACGCTGGTCCATGTTGTTCCTCTGCTCTGCTTCCTCCATGTGGGTTCGGCGTGGTGCGCGCGATCGTGCGCGCGATCGTGTGCGCGCGATCATGGCGCGCGTGTGTGCGCGCGCATACGCCGCGCGCGCGTGCACGCCGCCTTTTATAGCGTCGGCGTGCGTCGGGGGGGCGGGCCAGCAGCGTCAGGGTCTGTATAAAGGAAAAACTTTTCTCTGGCTGGTCTTTCCCTCCTGGAGGCAGAGGAAGAAAGGATACAGAGCGTGCAGCTGGGTCTTTTGGCCACACAGGGACACCTAGTGGCGGTTTAGTGGATCTTCAGGTCTAGGACTTAGGTCCACTATAGACCAGAAAAAAAAAAAAAAAAAAAAAAAAAAAAAGGGTTTTTTTGCTTAAAGGGACTCAGCCTTAGATCCAGCAGTATCTGAGTCTACCTTGGACTCCGGCTAACGGGCATTGGTGTGTCAATACTCACAGGCTTCCTCGGTATTGCCACCTCCCAGGCGGGTAAAAAAGATTTTTTTGAAAAAAAAAAAAAAAAAAAAAAAAAGAGAAATATAAAAGAAAAAGAGAGAAATTAGTTCTTTTTCATTTTCTCTCATACCTGCCCTCATATTGGTTATTCCTAGCTACAACAGTCAGGTGTTGGCTATAGGGGTGACCCAAGGTTGTACAATGGCTCCAAAGGGATCTGGACCAGCCAAGGCTGCTAAAGGTACCAAAAAGCAAAAGGGGTCTCCATCGGGGTCAGAGGATTTGGGCCAGGCTTCTACGGCCCCACCCTCGCCAGTCAGGACACCGAGTGGCATAGTACAAGAGCCATTGGGGGTGCTGGGGGCAGAGGCGGCCCCCGATCCACCCATTCCCGTTTACGTGACGGAAGAAATGCTAGCAGCCACCATGTGTGGGCTAGAGAAAAGGTTAACTGCGTTGTTTTCCCGTCCTTGCCCAAGTAGCAAGCGGGCTAGATCCCCTTCACCCAGTGTGGGGTTTTCAGATGCGGAGGTCTCCTCTTCAGAGGAACGGGACCCACAAGGGGATCAGGCAGACCCAAGTCCCGACGGTTCAGACAGGGAAAATTCCACTATAGATGAATATTTTTCGGCCTCTCAAGCGGAGGGCCTGTGGATCCAGTCTTTGACAGATATGGTTCGCACTGCCTTTAAACTTCCAGTGCCAGAACTAGTAGCCCCGGAGGTATCCTCATTGGGTTCTTTAAAGGCCCCATTAACTGGTGCATCCTTTCCAATGCACCCCCTTCTGCGGAACGTGATTTACCAAGATTGGGCTCGACCTGATAGAATCTTTGTCCCTCCTAAAAGATTCTCTATTCTCTACCCTATGGAAGAGGAATATGTAAAGAAATGGGCTCTCCCTACAGTGGACGCAGCCATTTCCTGCGTGAATAAATCCCTGACTTGTCCGGTTGAAAATGTCCATATGTTCAAGGATCCGGTCGACAAGAAATTCGAGACCCTACTGAAAGCAGCTTTTACCTCAGTAGGTGCCATGGTTCAGCCAGCAGTAGCAGCCATTGGTGTTTGTCAGGCCTTGAAGGATCAGGCAAAGCATATATTGAAGGACATGCCGGCTCAGCATACTCATGAATTAGCAGAATTCCCTAGGGCTCTCTGCTTTGCAGTAGATGCTATTAAGGACTCCATCCAACAGGCATCCCGTTTATCTCTACTGATGGTTCACATGCGTCGTCTTTTGTGGCTAAAGAACTGGTCAGCAGAGGCACCCTGCAAAAAGCTTCTAGCAGGGTTTCCCTTTCATGGGGGAAGACTATTCGGGGAAGACCTAGATAAATATATCCACACCATATCAAGTGGAAAAAGTACTTCCTTACCGGTCAAGAAAAGACCGCGTGGGCCCACGTTTAAACGACAGGCCATTGCAGGCTCGGCCCCTTCGACTTCCCGTCAGTATCGACGGCCTCCCGGGCGTTCAACAGTTAATAGCCGCCCACAGGGACAAGCCGCGGCAAACAAGAGGCCCTGGTCTCGCAAGCCGGCTAAACCAGTCATCAAATCAGATTCATGAAGGGGGCCCCCACTCTCTTGGGTGGGGGGAAGACTTCAGTTTTTCTCCGAAGTCTGGAAGGCCAGAATTCCCGACTCTTGGGTTCGGTCCGTAGTAGCCTCAGGCTACAAACTAGAGTTTCGAGAAATCCCCCCTCCTCATTTTCAGGGGTCAAGTCTTCCAAGCGACCCGTTAAAGAGGGCCTCTCTCGTAAAGGCGTTGGATCGCCTCTTGCTCCAAGGAGTAATTGTAGAAGTACCAACCAAGAAAGGGGTCTGGGATTCTACTCCAACCTTTTTTGTTATACCAAAACCCAATGGCGACGTCAGGCCTATATTAGACCTCAAACGCCTAAATCGCTTTCTAAGGATTCAGACCTTCCGTATGGACTCCATACGTTCAGTGACAACCAGCCTGCATCAGGGCGACTTCCTAGCATCTATAGACATAAAGGATGCATATCTGCATGTGCCAATTTACCCAGCACATCACAAGTTTCTTCGTTTTACGATAAACCAAAGTCATTATCAGTTCGTAGCCCTCCCTTTCGGGTTGGCAACAGCTCCACGGGTATTCACAAAGGTGTTAGCCCCGGTACTAGCCGTCCTAAGGACAGAAGGCATCTTGGTCCTAGCATACCTGGACGATCTCCTGGTTATCGACAGTTCAGCTTCCAACCTCAATCATGCAGTAGTCCGCACAGTGCGGCATCTAGAAGAGTTCGGGTGGATTGTGAACCAAGAAAAATCAAGGTTACATCCCACAAGACAGTTGGAATATCTAGGCTTTCGGTTAGATACAGAATGCCAGAAGGTATTTTTACCTCAAGAGAAGATCAGGTCGTTGATTCAAACGATTCAAATAGTCTTAGGCAAAAAGAAGCCGACTATTCGCCTATGCATGCGACTGCTGGGGAAGATGGTGGCCGCCTTCGAAGCAGCGCCCTACGCCCAGATCCATACCAGAATTCTGCAAGCAGCTATTCTCTCTGCTTGGAACAAGTCCATACAGGCATTAGACCGTCCATTAGTTCTTTCTCCAGAAGTCAGGCACAGCCTGTACTGGTGGCTGATCCCTCAAAAATTATCAAAAGGGAAAACCTTTTGCCCCATCTCGTGGAAAATAGTAACCACAGATGCCAGCCTAACAGGTTGGGGGGCAATCTTAGGAAAACGGACCCAGCAGGGACAGTGGTCAGAGGCAGAAAGTCTGCTTCCCATCAATGTCCTAGAGATCAGAGCTGTTCGGTTGGCCCTGGTCGCCTGGACTCTCCCCTGCAGGGTCTGCAGTAAGGATACAGTCCGACAATGCCACGGCGGTGGCATACATAAACCACCAGGGGGGCACAAAGAGCCTGGCGGCTCAAAGGGAAGTAAACCTAATTTTTGCATGGGCCGAAGCCCATGTACCCTGCATCTCAGCAGTGTTCATCCCAGGGATAGACAATTCTCAAGCAGATTTTTTGAGTCGTCAACAGTTGCTCCCGGGAGAGTGGTCTCTTCACCCCCAGGTATTCCAAGAGATTTGCCAAAGATTCGGAGTTCCCGATGTGGACATCATGGCAACAAGATTCAACAAGAAATTGGACAAATTTGTATCCCGAGCCAGGGACCCCTCGGCCTACGGGACCGATGCGTTGGTTTGCCCCTGGCACCAGTTTTCTCTCCTGTATGCGTTCCCTCCACTACAGATGATTCCCCGCCTTCTACGAAGGATCAGGGTGGAGCGCAGGCCGGTGATCCTGGTGGCCCCAGCCTGGCCCAGAAGGGCTTGGTACGCACTCATCGTGAGGATGTCAGTAAGGGCACCGTGGCCACTCCCCCTGCGCCCAGATCTGCTGTCTCAGGGCCCGATCTACCACCCTGCTTCACAGCAGCTAAATTTGATGGCTTGGCGCGCTGAATCTCTAATTCTTAAGGGCAGAGGCCTCTCGGCCCAAGTCATATCTACGTTAATTCAAGCTAGAAAGCCAGTCTCTAGAAATATCTATTACAGAGTCTGGAGAACCTATGTGGAGTGGTGCGAGTCTCAAGGAGGGCATCCTCGCAAGTTTTTTATTGACAGGATCTTGCGATTCCTCCAGGTTGGCGTTGACAAGGGGTTGGCTCTTAGTACTCTAAAGGGGCAGGTGTCTGCCTTATCGATATGGTTTCAAAGGCCTTTGGCCACACATTCGCTTGTAAAAACCTTTTTGCAGGGGGTCTTGCATGTAAATCCCCCTATTAGAGCTCCCCTCTGCCCCTGGAATTTAAATCTGGTCTTGTCAGCTTTACAAAAGCAGCCGTTTGAACCTCTGACAGAAATCCCTCTTGTGCTGCTAACCCGAAAGTTGGTTTTCTTGGTGGCTATGGCTTCGGCCAGAAGGGTCTCCGAGCTGGCAGCCTTGTCTTGCAGGGAACCGTACCTTATTCTGCATAAGGACAGAGTGGTTCTGCGGCCTCAGCCTTCTTTCCTTCCTAAGGTCATATCCAGTTTTCACTTGAATCAGGACCTAGTCCTACCATCCTTCTTTCCTACTCCCCAGTCCAGAGAGGAAAGATTGCTTCATACTTTGGATGTGGTCCGAGCCATGAGGGTTTATCTCAAGGCTACAGAAAAGATTAGGAAAACAGATGTGCTTTTCATTCTTCCGGATGGCCCCAAGAAGGGTCAGCCGGCTGCCAAGTCTTCCTTGGCTAGGTGGATTAAGCAGCTGATTTTTCAGGCCTATGGTCTGAAGCGCGTTCCACCTCCCTTATCAGTTAAAGCCCATTCTACGAGGGCCATGAGTGCCTCTTGGGCGGCACACCATCAGATCTCTATGGCACAGGTTTGCAAAGCGGCAACCTGGTCTTCCGTACATACGTTTACTAAATTTTATAAGTTGGACGTCACAAAGGCTGCGGACGCAGCATTTGGGCAGGCGGTCCTACGGGCAGCAGTATAGAATCCTCTGGCCGGTTCACGCCCCCTTTTTCTGTTGGTGGAGCTATTTTACCTCCTGATATAGTTTCTGTTTGGCTATTTTTTGCCTTACGGTCTCCCTCCCTTCATGGAGCATTGCTTTGGGACATCCCATATGTAATGGCTATGCGCTCTGTGTCCCGTGATGTACGATCAAGAAAAAGGGATTTTTAATAACAGCTTACTGTAAAATCCTTTTCTTGGAGTACATCACGGGACACAGAGCTCCCACCCCTCTTTGTGGGAACATTGTGTAACCTCAGAGAAATTGCTTGCTACAAAACTAAAGCACTCTCAGTGGGAGGGGGTTATATAGGGAGGAACTTCCTGTGAAGTTGATTACACCAGTGTCCACACCTGAAGGTACTCCATATAACCCATATGTAATGGCTATGCGCTCTGTGTCCCGTGATGTACTCCAAGAAAAGGATTTTACAGGTAAGCTGTTATTAAAAATCCCTTTTTTTAGCTGCGTAAGGGAGCCCCATTAACCACTTTCCCACCGCGCCATAAGCATTTTACTGCTACGGCGCGGTGGAGTTATCTTGACACGACGTCCCTGGGACGTCGTCCTTCACTTCCGCGATTGCGCGTCCCCTGGGACGCGCTCGCGAAAGTGTCCGTGCTCGCCGGGTCTAGAAGACCCGGCGCATCACGGATCACGGTAAATTGCCGCTGATAGCGGCCCTTTACCACGTGATCGCGCCGTCGAATGACGGCGCGATCACTTGTTAACGAACCGGCGTCATTTGATGACGCCGGTTCCTCCCTCTCCTCCCTCTCCTCTCTGTACCGTTCGGTACAGTGTGCAAGGAAAGGGTGGGGGGAGCGGGGTGTCAGCAGTTGAGCTGTGGCTGGATCTGTGACAAATGCAGTCACAGATCCAGCCATCCCTCAATCCATCCCAGCTCTGCAATCCCCCAGTACCCAGCAATCCCCCAGTACCCAGCAATCCCCCAGTACCCAACAATCCCCCAGTACCCAACAATACCCAACAATCCCCCAGTACTCAACAATACCCAACAATACCCCAGTACCCAACAATAACCGAATACTCGGCAATACCCCAATACTCGGTAATACCCCAATACTCAGCAATACTCCAGTACTCAACAATACCCCAGTACTCAACAATACCCCAGTACTCAACAATACCCCAGTACTCAGCAATACCCCAGTACTCAGCAATACCCCAGTACTCAGCAATACTCCAGCACTCAACAATACCCCAGTACTCAACAATACCCCAGTACTCAACAATACCCCAATACTTGGCAATACCCCAATACTCGGCAATACCCCAGTACTCGGCAATACCCCAGTACTCGGCAATACCCCAGTACTCGGCAATACCCCAATACTCGGCAATACCCCAGTACTCGGCAATACCCCAGTACTCGGCAATACCCCAATACTCGGCAATACCCCAATACTCGACAATACCCCAGTACTCGGCAATACCCCAATACTCGGCAATACCCCAATACTCGACAATACCCCAATACCCTGCATGATACTTTGCAATACCCCAATACTCTGCAATACCGCCTATGGGGATTTTTAAGTAGCGAAGTTTGACGCCATTCCACGATTGTGCGCAATTTTGAAGTGTGACATGTTGGGTATATATTTACTCGGCGTAACTTCATCTTTCACATTATGAAAAAAAATTGGGCTAACTTTACTGTTTTGTTTTGTTTTAAGCACAAAGCAGTTTTTTTTTTTAAAAACACGCGTTCAATAAATTTCTGCGAAAATACCGTGCGAGATAAAAAGTTGTAACGGCCGCCATTGTATTCTCTAGGGTCTTTGCTAAAAAAGCATATATAATGTTTTGGGGTTCTATGTAATTTTCTAGCAAATAAATGATGATTTTTCCATGTAGGAGAGAAATGTCAGAATTGGTCTGGGTGTTTCAGAACGCCTGATGGCGTTCCCTGCATGTTGGGCCTCTGTATGTGGCCACGCTGTGTAAAAGTCTCACACATGGGGTATCGTCATACTCGGGAGGAATAGCAGAATGTGTTTTGGGGTGTAATTTGTGGTATGCATATGCTGTGTGTGAGAAATAACCTGCTAATATGACAGAAACAAGTATTTTTTTTTTTTTTTTTACAGAATTTTCAGTCGTTTTTCTTTTATAGCGCAAAAAATAAAAAACCCAGAGGTGATCAAATACCACCAAAAGAAAGCTCTATTTGTGTGAAAAAAAGGACATAAATTTCAAATGGGTACAATGTTGTATGACTGAGTAATTGTCATTCAAATTGTGAGAGCACCGAAAGCTGAAAATTGGTCTGGTTAGGAAGGGGGTTTAAGTGCCCAGTGGTCAAGTGGTTAAGCAATGGGTGGCTGACAGCTCCCGGAGCTAATCAAGGCCATTCACATTTAAGCCCTCAAGCAGTGATTACCTGTGAGTGATCGGCCCTGGACACAGGTTGCTGATTATTTGCAGGTAATCCCTCCATGAGTGATTTTATGTAAGTAGCTGTGCTTAGCTGTGGGAGCTGTCAGCCTCCCATTGCTTCAGTGGGGCTCACAGCGAATTCCCATTGGGGTTCCTGTATGTAGGCCAGGTTCACACCAAAAATTGTATTTGTGCAATCAGCCTCAAATAAATTGAATTTTTACCAGCGGCTAAACCATCTCACATGACCCTATTCACAAGTTTGATTGAGGTCTTATACTGCAGCCTCTGTGACAATTTGCAAGCCTTTAGTTATTGATCAACGATCAAAAAAATATATTTATTTGGTCCTTGCAAATTTTGGACCTAGACTATAAGACTGAAAATCCAGTTTGAAGAAATTATACGTGGCCGCACAAGGACATTACTTTTAAAATCTAAAAATAATTGGTCTTCATGTCATGCAGTCACCGTACTTGTAAGTCTGCAGTTTACTTTGCATTATTTATCGTCTTGTGCCAAAGAAGTTGCAGCAATTACAGCATGAAATTAGCATAGAAATTACCACAGCAAGCTCCCTTTTTTGAAAGAAAAGAGGTGAATTGGATTACAAACAATTTTTTTTTTTATACTTTCGAGTCGATAATGGCTCTTTGAAGCGGTAATGAGGCCAAAAACATTGAGCACCACTGAATTTAACAATAGAAGCTGCATGTAACCAGTAATCACAAGACATTCTTCACCACTAACCCGTACCTTAATCAGGTATTACAGACGTATCATCAGGAAACAAATGCTGTTACAGACGGGTGTTGTGAGCCAGGGGATTAGACAATGACAAAAATTAGGAGTCCTAATTTAGAACTGCAATAATTTACACACAAGAATTCAGACTGATTTAAATAATAAAATCTACTGTAGAATCTAAGCCAATTATATGTTTTCTTGTCTTGTCACAATGGCTCGTTTCTTCATCTATATAAACTCATTTTCTCTTGAGTGAGACTATTTTCCTTATTGAAATTGGGAACTGCTGGCTCTTAATTGCTTTTAACTGCATGCGGAAATGTGAACATTGCAGGACACCTTTGCACCCCTAGTGAAAATAAGGACATGCTGTACTGTACAATATTAACACATAAGAAAATTAAAGGACGATTTTGGCAAGGTATATATTCAGGGGTAACATACCTAGAGAAACCATAAAAAGTATAATAACGAAAATAAAAATACATATCCTCTTGTGAAACCCTCACACTCTTTGGGATGAATGTTTATGTAACTTTAAAGGGGAGTTCCACCCACAATTTCACTTTTTAAATATAATTACCCCTGTAAAACACAAGCTTAATGTATTCTAGTAAAGTTAGTCTGTAAACTAAGGTCTGTTTTGTTAGGTTGTTACAGCATATAGTTTATAATCTAGAAATAGACCGTGGCCATCTTAAGTGTGGGCATCATGAAGCCAGACTGTATGACTTCCTGGATTTCAGCTTTGCATATCTCGCACATGCTCAGTGCTGCACAAGCAATGTAATAGGTTTCAGTCAGGTTTGCAAGGACTACTGGGAAGCATGATGCCTATCCCAGAAACCCTTGCAAATAGCCTTGTGACTTAATAGCCGAGGCTAATAAGGAGGAGGAAGTAATTAAGGACTACAAAATAAAGGTATTTACAAGCAACAAAAAAAAAAAAATTGTCCATTGTGAACACTATGAGATTAGGGCATGCGGCACAGAGACACATAAAAAAATGGGTGGAACTCCACTTTAAGTCTTGAGGGTTCAGAGGGTGGCTACTCCACAAGAGAGGAGGGAACTTACTTAGGCAAAAGCAAATTCTCTGTCTGTCCACCAGATATTCTTACTAGCACCACTACAGCACAATCAGAGGGGTATCACACATTCTAGGGTCATACCCAAGTGTGACAGGAGTCACTTTGGGTGGGGGGTTTGTGCCACTCAGCTTACCTTGGAGAGCTCTGGAAACTTTGGCCCGGATTCAGATACATTGGTGTATCTTTATGCGGGCGTAGCGTATCTTCTTTACGCTACGCCGCCGCAACTTAAAGAGGCAAGTGCAGTATTCACAAAGCACTTGCTCCGTAAGTTGCGGCGGCATAGCGTAAATTGGCCGGCGTAAGCCCGCCTAATATCAAAGTAGGAAGGAGGTGGGCGTCATCTATTTAAATTAAGCGTGACCCCCCTCTCCTCCACCCTGACCTGTCTCCCTTTCTCTCCCTTCCATCCTTTCCCTCCTCTACCTCCCCTTCTTTTCCCCCGCATCTTCCTGTTTTCGCCCCCCTGTCCCCTCGTCTTCTCGATGTCTTTCTTTCTAATTTTACTTTGTCTCCAGCTCTGTCTGTCCTTACCTTTCCTTTTCTTCTGGTTTTTCTTTTATTGTGTTATTATTTCTATACTATAGGTTACTGTTACAGTTCTACCAAGAGGAAGAGCCCCTAATGTTTGCACATGCTTTTTGTTTGCAGTCCCAGTTGTGGGGGCTCATTTTTATATGTGTTGTAGGGGAGAGTTCTGCTGTGGGCGATAGCCATCAGGCTGACTCCCCCCCACCCCCCCCCCCCCCCCGATTATACTTCTAAATGTGTGTAGACTGTACCGCCTCTTGTTAATCGTCTTTTTTTTATGTTTTGTATTATCTAAATAACAATAAATATATTTTCAACTCTAAATTAAGCTTGACCCCATTCAAATGAATGGCCAGTCGAACTGGGCATGTACACACATGCTCAGAATCACGTCGCATATACTCCCTAAGATATGAACGTAACCTACGCACTGCCCTATTCACCTAGTACTACGTAAATGGCGTACGCAACGTAAAATTTGACGGCGTCATTCCCTTGCCCATACCTTTGCATTAGCTGTGCCTGCTATATGAGGGGTAACTTTACGCCGGACGTAAGCCTTACGCAAATCGCGTATATGACTCATTTTACTCATCTTACTCATTTGCATATTTATAATGGGAATGCCGAATGCGTCCAGCGTAGCTATGCGCCCACGATACGCCGGCGTAGGCAAGTTACGTCGGGCGGAGGAAGCCTATTTTTTCGGTGTATCTCGCTATGTGAATCAGCGTAAATATACATTTGGACTTACGTCGGCGTATCTGGAGATACGCCAACGTAAAACGTTTGTGAATGCGGGCCTTTGTGTCCAGCTTTCACGGACCTCCTTATGTGTAAATCACCCTGTGTTTCTAAAAGGGGCACAGGGTGATGAGAAAAATAATGGACAGCTGTTTAATGGACAATGAGAAGGTGGTTAGTTAAATATAGACATGTGCAGACTGGAATATTTCGTTTAGTTTTTTCGTTTTCGTCTGGAAAATAAATTTATTTAGTTACTCCCGAAAATCGTTTTGATTTTTTTAGTGTTTCGTTGGGGAATAGCTTTCGTCCGAAAATTCAATAATACTTGGTTTCTGTCGAATGGTCAAAGAATATTCAACGGAACTTCGAAACTTTACGCCAAATCGTACATTTCCGGTCGAATATTCCGACTACAAGAAATCTAATGTTGTATGACTAGTAATAATAATAATAAATAATTATATTATTATTACTAGTCATAGTCAACCAACATTAGAATGTTTCTATAGCCTATGGGCGGAGCATTAAAATCTATCATTTTGAATCTATAATCTCTCTATAATGTGGATGTCGAATCTTTTCTCTATAATGTTGAATCTTTTCTCTATAATGTCGAATCTTTTCCCTATAATGTCGAATCTTTTCTCTATAATGTCGACCGCAACGAAAACTAAAATAAAGCATTTTTTATGTTGGATCTTTCGGTTTTTGTTGCTTTCGCTTTTGTTATCGTTTGTTAAAACGATAACGAAAAAAACATATTTTCGGACGAAAATGCATTCTAACAAGTCTGTCCTAAAGGTCATGCTTCTGAGTCATCTAGGCTGTCTAAAGGATTGGTAATTAGCTCATGTTAATTAGGTTTCTGGTTACAGTTTGTATTGTCACCCTTGTGTATATGTTTGTGTGAGATCTCAAATAAAAGGCTATTCCTAATGTACTCCAAGACTGGTGTTGTCTGGTGACTAGGTGGGTTAAAGAGTCTTGGATAGTGCTGGTTTTGGACAAAGAAAGCACTGCAGCGGACATCGTCATGGGTTTGTCACACCAAGACACTGTGTTCTCTTATTATTGCCAAGAATAAGGTATCAGATCCATTCCACAAGTGCCTTTCTAGTTATGGAACACCAACACTCTCCCATCCCTCTCCAGTCATAGGGAAGAAACCAATATTACTTATCAAAGAAAGTCACCATAACTCGTTCATTTCTCCCCCGAGTTCTCTTCACCTTACTGTTTGTTTCCAAATATTGACCAGCCCTGCATCTTTGGTCTTTCATTAGCCATTGTTCACCTCTTCCCCTTGCAATAGCCCACTTGATCTAGGACAGGTCATCTATTTAATGTAAGAGTAATAGAATGCACATAACTTTTGGAAGGTTTGTAGAGTCTGGACTTGCCTAGATTATGTGCCCATGCTTCACCTCTTATCTTCTATATGGTAAACAAAAATATCAACAACATTGGTGTCACCACCCTTACCATCTACAATGACAGAAATGCCCAGACATTACTTGTGATGGAAAGCAAAAATCTGCAGTCTCTCCAGTTCTGGAAATATAATCCAGTGGGTTAAATAAAACCAAAACTCCCTCCACTAGACCAGTGTGATGTACAGTAGAGCCTTCTTGAAAAAAGAGGGGTTTCATTTCCATCACGAATACCAAAAATAATGAATTTATCCCTTGTTTTAGGATAGTGGCAAAGCCATTTAAATCACTTATGTATGCCTTTGGATAAAATTGCACTTTTCCTACCACATAAAGGCAATTGTTTCAACGCAGTGCACTCTAGACGGCCAACAAGTGCCACAGAGTTTGAAATAATGGTCTCTACAGTAACAAGCTAAATCTCTGCTGCAACCGGTCTGGATGTACAAGTGGCCCAGAGGCATTAAGAAGTTATTTGAGGGTTCCGGCGCCGCATGGAGTAGCTGTGTGTCCCCTCAGCTCCCGCACACAGGCTCCTAAAATCAGCATATAAACACCTGCAGACCCGCCACCGACCCCTGGGAGACCCATCCGCCATCTCCCCAGAGAGGATGGACAGATTTTTGGAGAAAAACGGCGCGCGATTGTACGCCGCCGCCGCGGCGCGAACGGGGCAGCCGCAAATCGAGGCCCCGACTTCGGCCTACACGGACCCGGTCGCGGATCCGATCGCAGAAACGGCGCCTGCTATGGAGGTGAGCACAACACCAGCCCCTCCAGCCACCCCTCAGACTGTCCACATCTCCTCACCTCCCCCACAAATAGGGGATATGCATAACATTGAACTGATGGCCCAGGCCGTGGCAGCTCTATTATCCCCCATGATAGCAACTTCAGTTGAAAAGGCCATCAATGCAGGGATTCAGAAAATCCAGGCTCAACTAGGGGAGCATGCATCCTGGCTGAACGAAGCTGAACACCGTATCGGTCACATGGAAGAGGAACTTTACCAGGCCCAATCCTTTGAACATGCGCAAGACAAGACGAACAAATATATTCTCGACAAACTGGATGACCTTGAGAATAGATCCAGGAGGAGCAATCTGCGCTTTATTGGCGTCCCCGAATCGTTGCAACCCCAGGCACTTTCGGATCTCTGCTCACGACGCATCCCCGAGGCCTTGGGCCTGCCCGGCCCCTGCACGGTTGAGCGAGCCCACCGCATGGGCCTCTTCAACTCTGAACGCAAATCACCACGTCCAGTGATCGCCAAGTATCTCAACTACTCGGATAAGTCAGAATTTCAGGCAGTCCAGGACCCTCCAGATAGACGGCATGAACATCTTGGTCTTTGCGGACTACTCAGTGGACGTTTCCAAGAGAAGGAAGGCTTTCCAGCAGGTCTGCTCGGAGCTCCACCGAATGCAAATCAAGTTTACTCTGGCCTTCCCGGCCGTGCTTCGGCTCAGGGCACCTAACGGGGATCAGCTCTCCTTCCATGACCCATCCGAAGCTGAGGCCTTCCTGAGGACCCACCGCCCAGGCCCCCACCACAACCTGTCTCCCAGAGCTGCACCCTCCAACCGGGCCCTGGAACACGGGAGCCCGCGCAAGGACTCTCCTAAAAGATTCAAGGCTTCTGGATCCGACCGACAACAACAAACCTCCTCCTCTTGAACCCCCTTTTTCTTTCTCTTATTTTTTTCCCTTTTTGGATGGCCGCACCATCTTGGTGTAACTTTGCTGCGCCTTGATCGTCTTAGACCCCCTTCTCCTCCCTCGTGCCCCCCCTCACCCGAGGGGGCCACGGTAGGCCCAATGCTACTATGTCATTATGTTGTTTTATTTTGCTCTATAATGCTTTATATTTCACATTGTTTTATGTTCTTCTTGCACTTTTGGTAATAGTTGTTCTAGCATTTTACTTGTGTTTTACATTGGGTTTTTGCATACATTTATATGATGCGTGTGGGCCCTTCCATTCTTCCGCAGGGATACCTGTTTAGCTCTTGCCCCCCCACGCATTGCTCCTGCTGCCTACACCCCCCCCCCCCCCTTCGGTCGCTGTGGGTGAAGTGCTGCATAGTGAGCCCTGGGTTGGGAGTTGGCCTATTCAGTGGCTCCATGCAGAAAAAAGTGAAGTTCCCGAATGTTGTTGTTCACCTTGTTTGTCCCCATCATCCCTCCCCCATCTCCCCTTCCCTATTTCTCTGCCCTCTCCCCATTTTTAGGGATACGTTAGCACCTCCGTTCTCTCTCCCAGCCAACCATCACTCCATCTGCTGTCCTTGTATCCCACTTCTGCTATGTTCCATGCTCCCATTCACTTCGCCTCCACATCCTGCCCACACCCCTTTGATAGTTTTCCCAACATGAGAATAGCCTCCTGGAATGTTAAAGGGCTCCGCTCCCCCAATAAAAGAATGAAAGTTCTGCGCCACCTTAAAAGGCTCAAGACCGACATCGCCCTCCTTCAGGAAACCCATCTATCTACTCCCGACTTCCCGCGGCTGCGGAAACTCTGGGTAGGCACGGTCCTCGGCTCTGACTCATGTGGTCGGAAAGCCGGGGTAATAATCCTAGTCAACAAAAGCCTTCCCTGCAAGATACTGTCCTCAGATTCAGACTCTGAGGGGCGATTCGCCTCTGCCCGTATCCAAATGGGATCCAGGGTTGTAAACATCACCAATGTATATGCTCCCAACAGCGCCACAAGTGTTTTTTTTAGCGACCTCACCTCTTGGGCGCTTCGAGACCCAGCTTGCCCACACCTGATAGGCGGGGATTTCAACTCCATTATGCACCCGACAGATGACAGGTCTTCTATCAGACAATCCCGTCCTTCACTGACTCCTCTCACCCAGACCTTGTTGGCGTCGACTATTGATTCACTGCACCTTCACGATTTATGGCGACTAAGACACCCAGCCGACAGGGAATTCTCGTTTTACTCCCACCCTCACAATGTCTTCACGAGACTGGACTATCTTTTCTGCTCTGACTCTCTCCTCCCACTGATCTCGGAAGCTGACATACACGACATTGCAATCTCGGACCATGCCCCGGTCTCGACCACCCTTGAAGACCCTGACTTAGCCTCCAACCCCAGAATCTGGCGGTTTCCCTCCTATCTTCACAACAACTCAGATTTCCACCTACATCTGGAAAAAGCCTGGTCGGGATACGCGTCGGATAATGCGCTACACGCTGACAACCCTAACCTTTTCTGGGAAGCGGGCAAGGCGTTCCTCAGGGGCTGCATAATAGCCTATGCCGCCACGTTCAAAAAACACACACTTAGACGCTACAAACAGGCCAGCGCAACACTGCATCAGGCCCAGCGGGTCCTCTATACTGATGACTCCCCCAGCAACCGTAGCGCCTGGTTTGCTGCTAAGCAGGCCTTTGATAACTGGGCGGCCACCCTCGAACGTACCCAAAAGGCACATCTAGACGCCTCCCTCCACAAGTTTGGCAACAAAGCAGGTAGACTCCTTTCTAGATTAAGTAAAGGACCCAACCGCCTGACGCATATCATGTCTCTTAGAGATCCGTCGGGCTCCGTACACTGCACCCCGAAAGATATCAATAATACTATGCGCCAATTCTACTCCTCCCTATATGCCTCAGACCCTATTGATAAGCCAACGGCCCTCAACTTCCTACGACGTATTTCCCTGGATCAGGTAGCCCCCACCCAGCTCAAAGCCCTCAATGCCCCTATCTCCATCCTGGAGGTCCAATCCGTAATCAAACAGCTTGCCCCCTCCAAAGCTCCAGGCCCAGATGGCTTCACTGGAGAATTTTACAAGTCCTTTAGCTCGACTGTGTCCCCCCCTCTCCACGACGTCTACCAACATATATGGTCGGGTGGGTCCTACCTACCAACGGGCAATCAGGCCATCGTAAAACTCTTGGAGAAGAAGGGCAAAGACCCCCTAGAACCTGGCTCTTATAGGCCCATTTCACTTTTAAACCTTGACGTTAAGATCCTCTCCAAGATTGGCGTCCATTATACCCTCCCTGATCCACCCCGCACAATCGGGCTTTGTAAAGGGTAGGACGGCCACCATGAATATCAGGAAGGTAATGCTAGCTCTCGAACACGCAAAAAATGACCCGGCAGGAGACCATGCCATCATCACTTTGGACACGGAGAAGGCTTTCGATAACGTTAGTTTTGAATGGCTCTCCATGGTCATGTCCAAAATGGGCTTCTCGGGCCCCTTCACGCACCTCATAGAGTCAATGTACACTGCCCCTGCCACGAGATTGGTCGCTTCGGGCCTCCTCTCTGAGGAATTCAGGCTGCACAAAGGCACGAGGCAAGGCTGCCCGCTCTCCCCGCTCCTTTTCAACATAGCGCTTGAACCCCTGTCCCGCCACCTAACCCAGATCGCCCCCCTTCATGGCATTCATGTCGGAGATCACGACCTTTGCACGTCACTATTTGCCGACGACGTCCTTATTTTTACATCCAGCCCTTCACTTGACATGTCCACGATCAAGACCACTTTTGACGAATTCAGGCAATGCTCTGGGCTTCGTATTAACTATAATAAGAGCGAAATACTCCCCATAGGTTCCCTATCTGTCCCCTCTTGGTCCCAGAGCTCCCTATTCACTGTTGCGAAGTCTCATATCACTTACCTGGGAATAAAAATAGGTAAACTGCCCTCCTCCCTATACCATCTCAACTATCCCCCCCTGTTCACCAAAATATCCCAAGAACTAGCGAACTGGATGGACCTGCCTCTCTCACTGCTGGGAAGATGCCACCTGGTCAAGATGGTCAGTTTTGCACGCCTATTGTACCCACTACAAACCATCCCACTACTTCTGCGCCATAAAGACATTAAATCCACGAACTCTGCCATTTCCAAGTTCCTCTGGCGTGGCAGGAGGTCGCGCATAGCATTTGCCAAACTGCATCTTCCCAGGCGAGAGGGGGCATTGCCCTTCCCAACATCAGGCTATATAACCTGGCATGTCTATTGAGAACAGGCCTGGATTGGATCTCCCAGTCCTCCAGATGCTCGAACTACCCCCTTGAATCGGCGATGGTCCGCCCCTTCTCCCTTACGGCCCTTCTCCATTGTCACTGGAAATCTGCCCCCCCTCCCCTCCAACACAATCTCCTTCTCCGGGACATGGTCATTGCCTGGAGAGAGGTCAGGAAAGCCCTCAATATCCCATCCTCTATCTCACGATACCTCCCAATCCTGGGTAACCCGAGCTTCCAACCAGGCCTAGATAACCGGCCTTACTTATCTCCCGGGCCTCATACAAAATTTCAGACATTTATCGTCCCCTCCTCCTGCACAATACCCCCCCCCTGGCATCAACGTCAGCGGCCAACTGGTCGAAGGACTTCCCTGACCCTGAGCTGGTGGGGAAGCTCCTTCATGGCCTCACCACCATCCATAAACTTATCCCTAACGAGATATGGAGAGAGACCCAGATCAAAATTGTTCACCGAGCCCACATCCCCTTCAGCCGAGCCCATGCCACCCCAGAATGCCCCCTCTGTAAACAACCCAAACCTAACTTGGCTCACAGGTTCTGGTCTTGCTCCCTCATAGCCAGATTCTGGGACCAAGTCATCCAATACATTTTCGATGTCACCCTGTTACGCATACCCAAGGACCCGCTACTACTTATCTTTGGCTATTGGGACCCCCTACTGCTCCCCTGGTCTTCCCCTACCACTCCCCTGAGCAGGGACTGGACCCTGATATGTCTCTTGCTCGCCCGGAGAGCCATCCTCCAGAAGTGGATATCTGCTGACTGCCCAACCACTGCTCAAGTTAAAAAGGAACTGTTGCAGCTCTTATACAAGGACAGGCTCAACACGGACCTGACCCACGAACGGAGTAAGAACCGCTTCTATCACCTATGGAATCCCTTTCTGTTGCACACTTTCACTCCCACGGAGAGATTGAACTTTGAGAAAATGTCCTTTCTTTACCAGGATCCCTCGCGGGATTGACGATCTCTAACCATCCCTCCCTTCTCCCCTACCCCCCCCCTCTTGTTTTTTTTGGAAGGACTATTCCACCTACCCCATGTACCACTAAACCTATACCCTCCCCCTTAATTATTTCTTTGAGATTCTCTCCATATACTATTCTTCTACTATGAATGTCCTCAAAAATGTCTATATGTCCTGTTTTGTAATTACTCTGTTGTGTAACTTCCTTAATAAAAAACATATTTAAAAAAAAAAAAAAGAAGTTATTTGCATGGCCCTACTTACTAGCTGAAAACAAGAATTATGTCCCTATGTTTTGGGATTTGTGATGAAATAAGAAATGTGGATATCAGGGCTTTTTTTCAGCTGGAACTCAGTTCCACCACCTCTAGCTCAGGTCCCCTGCTTCCTGTTTACCTCTATCGCTTGAAAACATAGAAGTCCAGCTTCTGTGTTTACAAGTGACAGTTTGTCTCCCAATGGCTCCCACTGAGTGCAAGATAGGGGCAAGGCAGATGCAGGTGCCCAGAGTACAGTGCAGATGCCGACACCTCCACTGGATGATTGCCTCGCATACTGGCTATTTAAGACCCTCCCACTATTAGAGAAATTTGACCACACCCACAATTTGATGCAGTTTGGAGGGTGCATGTGTGTGGGGGGTGAAAAGGGGTTTTGGGGGGTTGTGGTTGTGTACCTATTGAGTACCTATTTTTTGTGAAAAAAAAGCCCTGCTGGATACTATCTGGAAATACTAGTCCATTGACTATCATGCTGGTCCAGTGGCTTTAGTCCTTCTTAGTAACTAAACCGGATCAAGTATGAAGATTAGGAGGCTTGCTACATGCTCATTTTGAGTCAATATCTAAGTCTAGATTGGATTTTGAGACTGCCAAGCAGCTAGTATTTTCAGAATTGGGTCAGGAATAGCATTATGGTCTGTGGTATTGGTTTCTCTCAGTCACGTACCTGATCGGAGACTGAAATTACAAGGTTGGGGTCTCTTGTATCTCCAGCCCAGGTGCTGCTGAAGATGGATTAAAGGGTACTGAGAGACAGAAGGAACACAAGTGTCAGAAAATGTTTGTAGGAGTGCTTGCAGCAGGAGATGCAGACTGGCAGAACATCAGGCCAGGAACAGTAGAGTCGAAGTTAAGGGGCACTCTATACAAGTTGAGGGTTCCAGATGCAAGGTTTATCAGGGCTCCCAGCAGGCTTGAGACAGGAACTCGCTTTGATGAGCAGAGCTCATACAGATAACAGCCAGATAGGCACTTAAACCAGATGTGAGAGCAGAGCCGGAAACAGCAGGGTGGTCATGGGGATAGCCAAGGTCAACAGCAGGCGGGCAGTGAGGTACTGAGACATAAGACAGATACGTGGTCAAGAATAGAGTCCGGGTCAGGAACTGGCAACAGAGCAGAGGCAGGATCCAAGTTCAGCTCAAAAGCAAGCCGAATCAGCAACAAGGGAAAAAGCAGAGTAATTGCAGGATACTGGGAACAACTGAAAGACCAGTCAGCACTGGAGAATGAGCAGGAGCCCCTTTAAATAGTCCGCCTGGTGCCAACCTCCATTGAGCGCATGCCTGTGTGGATTCCTGTGCTAATGCTTATACATAGACCATCTAGGCTTTGAAGAAGGGGGTACGCCCCAGAAACGCGTCAGCCACATTGGTGTTTAGGGTCTGACTGGCAGGTGCCGTGAGGTCCAGGTTCAGCTGTTTTAAATGCGCTTACTACTAAATGTTTGTAAGTAGGACCATTGCTTTTTATTTTGTGTATATTAAAATGTATAAGTGGTAATGCACAAGGTCGGTGCGCCCTCCTTTCTTTTCTTTTTCATTTTAGCCATATGAACACCCTTTTGTTCTGTGGAGGGCTGCAAGACTTAAGACTTTGCCTTTATACCATACTGATACACCCAGTTTGGCGATACACCAGAGCGCAGGAGGATTTTTGTGGTATATTGTGTAGCTAATGCTTATACATAGTCACCATTCTGCCGAGAATTCTGTGCCCATGCACATTAGCCATTCTTCGTGCATGCACATTTATATTAGCCATTCTTTGTGCATGCACATTTCTATTGGCCAAACACCTGGTAGTCATTTTTTGACATTATTATATACATAGCAAAACTTGGTGCGAGTTATTTAGCATAATTTGCATGATTGTGATGTCAAAATGATATCTCAATAGGATTGTGCACTTAGTTGCTTTGGACTACCATAGAGTATTCATGTATGTTACATATCACTCTTATGCCTCATACACACAGTTTGACTTTCCGAGAAAAAAAAGTCCGGCCGTGTGTAGCCTCCACCTGACTTTTTTGGTCGGAAGTCCGACGGACCTTAGATAAAGGACCTGTTCTCTATCTTTCAGTCGGACTTCCGACGGACTTACGGCGGACTTTTGCATGGTCAAAAGTCCGACCGTGTGTACAAGGCATTAGTCATCACTATATTGCCTTGAGGATGGGACTATGTGAAGCCCCCGAAATCTTGGTGGAATATTAATGTGATGATTTCTTTCACAATTAAGTGCTGGTGACTTTTTTAATTTTTTATCGTATAAACAAAACATTTTTTTCTGAACTCGCCCATCTGTTCTTGCTGTAAAAGAGGAAGAAAATAATAACAAAAAAGTTACACTGAAGTTACTTAGTTAGAAACTGTACATGAATGGGCCCCAAGGGAATTTAAAGTGCCAATCAATTCACTATAGAGCAATAAAACTTGGCATAATCTTTTTTTTCCCCCAGAATCCTTTTCTTCTATTGGTAACAATGGCTGTGCTTTTGCTTGGAACAATGACTTTGCATCTTTCCCTACTTCCCAGGTGTCCTTAGGATCCTTTTTTTAAATATGTTGTGACAGGTAAAGCAAAAAAATTCAATAGTGCCTTGGAAAACTTCAGGAAAAAATAGATACTGCAAGGTTGGGTAAAAGTAGATGGATGTACACATTTGTCCCTGACCTTCAGAGATAGCAGTCTGCTAGTTAGGTACTATAAATTTACTTTCTGCACAGGGAACAGCATAAATGTGCACTTTCTGGATGTAAAAGGCATTTATGCCCCTACCACTGTACAGAGAGAAATAAATCGATCAAATTAATTTCTGGCTGTCACCTCTGAGATTTATTTCCCATACGCCACATCAGACAGTACAACTGCTTCTAACGCAGGAAGCCTAGACGTGTGCTTGTTGCGGATTACCTACTTTAAAAGGAAACTCCATATATAAAGGTAGATTCTGGGATGTGCCAAGTTGTTTCCAAACATTACAAAAACTTAAACTTGCATGCTTCCTCTCCTTTGTCTACCCTTCAACCCATTAGTATTTAAAATAAAATGCTTTTAACGCCTGTTTTACTTACCTGAATCTGGAACCGCATATCTCTAGATGCCACCTCTTGTGTTAGTGGGACCCAGCACTGCAGTCTGTTCCCATCCCCACTGGCCCCTTCATTGTGATGTCATTGTGCCATGCAGTCTATTGCCATGCCACCTCAGTGAACTGTTGGAAAGCCAATAGAAGCGTTCACGTCACCAAGGCCACAACATGGGCACTTGAAGAAAGACTCTACCACTGTGTAGTAAAACAGAAAACCCTTGGCATAATTTGTTCCAAAAACGTGCTTGTAATCCAAAGCACTTGTATATCAAAGCAAATTTCACCATAAGAAACAATGGAAACTCAAATGATTAATTTCCACAACCATTTATTCATAAGTCCTTCAGTTTATAGTCCATATAAAACGATTACAGGCATTCCCCACTTTATTTACTAACGCTGGAAAGTCGCAAAATCAGGCTCACTTTTGCATAAAAACCAATGAGCTTCCAGGTTTTATTACCAGGCTTAATTGAACAAGCTGGGGTTAGAAGCTCATTGGTTTATATGCAGAAGTGAGCCTGATTTTGCGCTTTACAGCTTTAGTAAATAAACACCCTTGTGTACTTAAAGCGGGGGTTCACCCAAAAATTTTTTTAACATTATATTCAGCCGAGTTGTGAGATAGAGATTATGGCAATGAAATAAAAAAAACAGCGTACGTACCGTATTTTCACCGCGGCTTCCGGGTATGTAATCAGCGGCACTGGGCGTTCCTAATTGATTGACCTCCTTCCGACCGGCGCATACAGCGCGTCACGAGTTGCCGAAAGAAGCCGAACGTCGGTCCGGCTCTATACAGCGCCTGCGCACCGACGTTCGGCTTCTTTCGGCAACTCGTGACGCGCTGTATGCGCCAGTCGGAAGAATGTCAATCAATTAGGAACCCCCAGTAGTGCCGCAGATTACATAACCCGGAAGCCGCGGTGAAAATACGGTATGTACGCTGTTTTTTTTTTATTTCATTGCCGTAATCTCTATCTCACAACTCGGCTGAATATAATGTTAAAAAAATTTTTTTTGGGTGAACCCCCGCTTTAAAAGTGGGGTATGCCTGTATAGCAATGTTATAGGTTGTGTAACCATAAAATTTCCATCCACAAATAGAAGCCTCCACAGGGGGATTCAAAGCAAAATCCAGCAGGAGCTTCAGATTATAAAAGAGTAGCGTCATGTCACAAATGAGTATGAGGCCTCGTACACACGATCAAATCTGTCTGCTGGAAACGGTCTGCTAGACCGTTTCAGCAGACAGATTCGATCGTGTGTACGGGCAAACAGACGGATTTGGCCACCCGACAGATTTCAAAGCATGCTTTGAAATCTGTCGGCTGGGAACCCGTCCGCCCGACATGTCTGCTGGTTAGTATGCTAACCAGCAGACATGTCTTCTCGCACACGTGCCGAATGATTTCGACGCATGCGCGGAAGTGTTTTACTTCCTGGTGCGGTGACGTGGCAGCGTCAACGTCACCGCCACGTCACCGACACGTCAGCGCGCTGTCTGCTGGCGGGGATTTTTGAGTTTTGAACAAATCGATTGACTCGTGTGTACGAGGCCTCAAAGAGAAGAGAGGCACCGCTAAGTTTAGCAAAGTGTTTACATTTAATGAAGGTTCAACATTTAGCAACTCGCATAGTAGATGATTAATGAGGCACATCTAATTATTCAGGCATCTGGGGTAAAGCTGTCCATATAGCCCATCCTCCTTATGGCCATCAACACTGTCCCTTCCACACTGCGCTCCACGGGTGCTTCAATCGCTCTACTGCAGTGTAAAGCTGTTTACATAGACCGTCCTCCACACCGACGGCTCTCAGCCCTGTCAGTCTGCAATCGTGACCAGGAAGACTACCCTTCAGTAGAGCGATTGAAGTGCTCGTGAACCACAGTATGGAAGGGATGACGTTGATGGCCATGAAGAGGATGGGCTATGTGGACAGCTTTACCCCGGATGCCTGCATACTTAGATGTGCCTGTTTTAATCATAATCCATGGGAGTTGACAAATGTTGTACCTTCATTAAATGTAACCATATTGCTACACTTAGAGGCGCCTCTCTTCTCTTTTATACTCAGTTGTGACATGACGCTACTTGTATATCAAGACATCGCTTGTATATTAAGTTAAAATGTATTTAAAAATGTTGCTTGTCTTGCAAACACGCTCTCAAACCAATCTAGGAAAACACGATTGGTTGTGTGAAATATAAAATATGAAATATGACAAGATTAGTGAAAATTTATAAATAATATAACAAGTGTATAGTACAATACTGTTAAATAGTATACCATGAAGTGGTTAAATTGATATAAAAAGGGTATATGATACCTGAAATTATAACACAACCAAGAAATAATTACATTGACATCAAGATAAATAAATATATGAAAAAAATGAAGAGTCCATAAAATATTCCCAGATGCATGAAAAAAGGTATCCGTGTAAAAGTGAGCTATGAGAAGTCTTCCAAAAAGATGTTCAAAGCTTGGCACCACCTTCCACCAAGGATAAACCCAAGTGTCAGAAATATATTCTCCTTACCAGACGTCCTGACCACACCAGCGGTCAGACTGCACACAGGTTAATTTAGAGTCACCCAAACGACTATATGCTGGAGCTACTTCAGAACGAAATCAGCCAGAGCAGGTGAATGTCGTAAAATCCTTTTCTCTTCCTTAAGCTTCCTTAAATCTTGACTTGTGGGTTATGTTCCTGTTCTATAAGAGGGGACAGAGCCTATGATCCCAACAAGAGATCAGATAATGCAGGGAACAAATCGAAATCGATCCACCTAAAACGCGGGTATCCTCGATGGCGTGGAGAGTCCTCAGCACTTACCAATAAATTTCTTCTCCTGTGTCATGGTGCTGTATGATGATGTACCCCATTTATTGTTTGAAAATTCTCGGTTTTCCATTTTTTTTCTTTTGGTCCAAAACGTGAAGTATTATACCGATATAATCAATACACATGAAAGCTGGAAAAATTTAACTCCTCCTCACCTCTCTTCCTGTACAGTTCGCCCTCTCACTAGTTTGGCGTTCGGCGGCTAGTTACTTTGCCAATAAAGTAACTGAGTCACTAACTCACTTACTTTTTCGGACAAGTAACTTGTAATTGTAACTAATTACTTTTTTAAAGGAAGATGAACAACACTGCATATAATGTGACCCTGGATTTAGGTAAGTAAAAAGGGCCTTTAAGTTTAGTTTATTAATTTATTTTTGTAATTCAATCATTAGTTAACATGGGGTGGGTGGTAAAGGGTAGTAGGTGGATGTTGAGTTCCCAGAAGTCAGCTTAAAAAAAATTTTTGTTCTAATCTTTTTGATTCCAAAGTGGACCCATCCTTGTTCAAATATTCTGTTTGCATAAGAATAAATATAAAAAAAAATATAAAATATATATATATATATATATATATATATATATATATATATACCATATTCGTCATCCATCCTATTAAATGTCTTAAAACACCTTTTTTCTTGCTCTCCCACTCAAGTGTTTTGTAGTAGCAGAGCTAAGTAACAGCCACGCCCCTCCTTCCTAACACAGTATTGTCTTACATTGGAAGGGAGAGTGTGTCAGGCCAGCTCTGTTAGGAATTGTTCTCATGCGTGTGCCACCCCCTTCATGCCAAAACCGTGTGCATTGGCAGAGCGGGTGTAACTTGTCACTATTAGCTTTTATTGAGTCACGTTTGGCGGCGGTATAGAGTAAAGAGGCTTAACTCAGGTGCCTATTGAATTGCACAGTCATATTTAGACTAAAGTAGAAAGGACCAGAACTTTGAACATGAGATTTGCAAAGGTTTATTATCACATAGATCATGTAGCCAATGTTTTGGGTTATGGGGCCTTGCAGGGCGGCTTAGTGACCCAATCAGTGGCCATTAAGTTGCCTTAAGGAAGTGAACCTTGCAAGGCCCCAAAGCATTGGGTACCTGACCTATGTGACTATAAACCTTGGAGTTCTGGTGGTCTTCTTGAGTACTGTGTACACCTTACAAATTAAGTTATATGCAGAGGAATTTAAAAAAAAGAACTCCTTCACATGATGGTAGGTTTGTAGGGAAAATCAGCCTTGCACTATAGCAGGGGTCACCAAACGTTTCAAACAAAGGGCCACTTTATTGTCCTTCAGACTTTAGGAGGGCCAGATTGTGGCCAACAGTGGCAGGGAATGTCACGGGCCCAGCATTAGTGAGAATAAATATGGCCTTGGGTTTGGTGGTCAATAGGAGGAGAAGTATTCCCCCTATTATTAAGAGGAATAGTATCCCATCATTGGTATCAGTGGAATATATAGTGCCCCATTGTTGGTGTCAGTGGGAGGAATAGTGCCTCATATCAGTGGGAGGAATTGTGCCCCAAGGGCCAGATAAAGGCTAGCACGGGGTCACATCTGGCCCTCAGGTTGCAGTTTGGAGACCCTTGCACTATAGTAAACCAAACTAAGGATAAAACGGCACCTGTTTGATTGCTTTTTAGCACCACTCATAGTAAAGGTGAATGCATATTCCTATGTCCCAGAATTCGATGTGCAGGCTTGTCCTAATACCAATCCAAGGGGGTTATTAAATATAAAGAGGAAAGGCTACTCCTGACCTACTTACATAGGGCTTTGACAAGGACTAGCCCTATGACTAAGCCCCAGAGGGTGGGGTGAAATACATTAGGATGTGTAGTTTGTTGGAGACATGTAGACTGAGGCTGCTCTTTATCATTTATCATTTATTCACCTGAGCTGGTCGGGAGTAGTAGTGATTATTTCCTCTTTAACCGCCTGCCAACCAGCGCATGAAGATATACGTCGGCACAACGGCATGACTGCGCAAATGGGCATACAGGTACATTCCCTTTAAATCACGACATAGTGGGCGCGCGCTCTGCCGCGTGCTCCGTACCCGCGGACTTGATGTCCGCCGGTGTCCTGCGATTGTGTCACAGAGCTGCAGAACAGGGAGATGCCTGTGTAAAGAAGGCATTTACCAGTTCTGCCTAGCAACATGACAGAGATCTACTGCTCCCTGTCATCTGGAGCAGAGATCGTTGTCATGTCATTGGTAGCCCACCCCCCCACTGTTAGAATCACTCCCTAGGAAACACTTAAAGGAGTTGTAAATAAATAAATAAATTATGCTGAAATGACTGTTTACAGGGTATAGAGACATAATAGTTAACTGATTCCTTTTAAAAACGATTAAAAATAGATAATAATCAATCATATAGTGTACCTGTAGTTTCTAGTTTTGTTTTTTGCATGTTGTTTCCTGCTTCTGTGATGTATAGAGCCACAGAGCCAATACAGGGCAGTGATGGTTTGGAAAACAAAAGTGATTGGTGCTGAGGGGTTTTAGACACACAGTAATCACACCTCCTTGATTAGTGACCACAGAGAGAAAGCTCCTAGGACTGTGGTGATCAGGAAACAGACAACCAGGAAGTGTGGAGATCAGAGAAGGATTACAGCAACTTGAGAGCAAAAACGAACAATGAGGATATGAAAACAGCACTGCATTAAGGTAAAGGAAGCTATTAGGAATCCTTTACAAACCCTTTAACCCCTTGATTGCCCCCTAGTGTTTAACCCCCTTCTCTGCCGGTGTTTGTACACAGTAATCACTGTATAAATGACAATGGTCCCAAAATAGTGTCATAAGTGTCTGATGTATCCACCATAATGTCGCAGTCACGATAAAAATCGCAGATCGCCGATATTACTAATAATTGTTTTTTTAAATGATTTAAATCTATCCCCTATTTTGTAAACGCTATAACTTGTGTGCAAACCAATCAATATGCGCTAATTGTAATTTTTTTGTTTAACAAAAATATGTATAATACATATCGGCTTTAACTGAGGATTTTTTTTTATATACAGTATATATTTTTGGGGGATATATAACAAAAAGTAGAATTATTCTTTTTTTTTTCAAAATTGACGCTCAAAAAATAAAAACCTGCAGAGGTGATCAAATATCACCAAAAGAAAGCTCTATTTGAGGGAAAAAAATATGTAAATTTTGTTTGGGTACAACGACCGTCAGTTAAAACGGCACAGTGCCGAATCGCAAAAAGTGCTCTGGTCAGGAAGGGGGTAAATTCTTCTGGGGCTGAAGTAGTTAAAAGGATGAAATTGGATTTTTAGGGGTTGTCATGAAAATCCAAATGCAAAAGCAACATTCAGCTTTATTTTTTAAATCTCAAGTGGTTTAAAGGGGTTTTACACAAATCTATACCAAATCTATACCAGTTCCTTATGAATAGGAGAACCCCTTTAATGCCCTTTTTTTAATTCTTATGTTATGCATTCCATTTATTCTATTACTTTGCTCATATAAGTAGATTGTCTTACCGTTTATCCCATGCTAGCACTTCTGTTTTAGAACCTGTCAGGTTGGTGAGATGCTCTATATTATGTCCCATGATACATTACAGTTCTGTAACTGCTCAGTCCCGGTTAGAGGCAGGCGACATGATATCATATAGGCTTTTCAACATCCATACGCTGAATTTCTGTTCCAGCCTATACTGTAGTCATTTTGTAAATAGCACACTTGTGCTCATTATAAATAAATATAGCATTCTGGATGCATTGAGGAACATTTCTTAGCTTTTTTTTTCTAGCTGGCTCTCTCCAGTGGTGAGCTTTATGGAACAGTAAAATGAAAAGTATAGAATACAGAGTTGATTTGCAAAGTGCAGTGTAAGTCTTAATAGGGATTACCTAATAAATGGTATACTATGTGTGCAAATGTTCAATTTCTAAATTGCAGAAAAGTTAAATGTCCCAGTGCTTGCTATTTCTGTCTGTTCTTGTATATGGTCACGATGGATTAGAAGCTTTAAAGCTGAAAAAAAAAAAAAAAAAAAGTGCAATAAAAAAATGCTAGGAGGTTGGATTATTTTGCAGAAGAGACACGCAACGTCTCTTTTGTTAAAAAAAAAAAAAATCCCATTGCACCTATGCAGTAGACAGCCCTGCAAAAGATGATGTCAGCAAACCAGTTTACAAAAAGGATATCTAGGGAACTGGAGAAAGTGCAGAGAAGGGCAACCAAACTGATAAGAGGCACGGAGGAGCTCAGCTATGAGGAAAGATTGGAGGAACTGAATTTATTTTCTCTCCTTTTTTAGGGGGATTTGATCAACATGTATAAATACATAAGTGGGCAATATAGTGAACTTGTTGTTGTGTTATTCACTTTAACCACTTGCTTACTGGGCACTTAAACCCCCATCTGCCCAGACCAATTTTCAGCTTCCAGTGCTGTCATACTTTGAATGACAAATGCGCAATCATGCTACACTGTACCCATATGACATTTTTGTTGATAATAAATGGCTTCAGCCAAACACTAACCATGAGAAAAGTTTTTGTGTTATCATTCATATTCTCAGAAAAATGGCCAAGAAATCATAAATTCTGCCAGGGTATGTAAACTTATGAGCACAACGGTACATAATATTACTGGATATTAACATTAATACAGTTGTTGAGTAACAGTTTTAGCCAAATGACCAGACCAGTGGTGATATGCAATTTCTACTTTACTTAACAATGAAATTCAACACAAATTGTGCAGGAGATCATGTGAACACGGGTATACAGTGCAAAACACTAATATGAATCGTACGGAAAAGATATAACAACTATACTGCAGTTCTACTAATGTCCACCAGGTGGCAGCAGCGTGTTCTGAGTTCAATCTACAGATAGAATAGAGGGCTCCAGAAGTTCCATTCGAATGGCGCCACCCTTTGGGCTGATTATGCTAATTTCCCATCTCATAACTTGTTTCTGAGCATGCACGTTTTTTCCTCAACGTTAAATCGCACACACAATCGTTTCTCACAACCAAAAAAACGACAACGTGAAAAATGACGAGAAAAAGTAGAGCATGTTCTAAATTTTTAATGCCCATTTTAGTCGACGAGAAAAATGCTCTGAAGCCTACACACGACTGTTTATAACTACCAATTTAAAAAATTGCATTTTTTCTCGTCATGAAAAATGGTCGTGTGTACGTGGCTTTACATGTAGACTGGAGCAATCTATCCTTAAGCACAGCCTGTCAAGGCAGCCATCCAGTTTCCCTACATCCTCCACAGCCTCCAGACAAACAGAGAATGAATGGCAATGTACAAAGAAAATAGTATAAGCAAATATTGTCAATTCCAAAAAAGTATAATGAAAATTAACCAGAAAGGACATTTTATAGGCAAGTGGCAATGGGGCCTCATTGAAAGAACACCTACCCAGTCTCAGACTGAACACCACCAACAGCGGTGCCTACACCACCAACAGTAAGGCCTCGTACACACGAGGGGATATGTCCGCTGAAAACGGTCCGATGGACCGTTTCAGCAGACATCTCCGATCGTGTGTATGGGCTAGCGGACAGATTTCTCCACCCGACAGATTTCAAAGCATGCTTTGAAATCCATCCGGTGGAATCTGTCCGCCCGACATGTCTGCTGGTTAGTACACTTACCAGCAGACATGTCGTCCCCCACCGCCGCCGCGCCGCCGCCGAATGGATTCGGCGCATGCGCGGAAGTGTTTAACTTCCTGGTGCGGTGACGTGGCGGCGTCAACGTCACCGCCGCGTCACCGCGCCGTCCGGTGGCGGGGAATTTGATCCGATGGTGTGTACACGCCATCGGATCAAACTCCCGATCGGACATATCCGATGGAAATGGTCCGCGGACCGTTTTCATCGGATATGTCCGATCGTGTGTATGGGGCCTAAGTGGTGTCTACTATAGTTATTTCCAGTTTCTAGAAGGATCCCACACATATGGTATATACTGTATGCATACATTCCAAACTGAACCAATGTAATTATAAAATATGTATCTGTGCCTGAATTATTCTTTAAGGATAGTTACACATTTAAAAATATTCAAAATTATTTAGCTCTCTCCTGAACCGTTCCTCTGTTATCAGCCTGATAACTCTTGACAAATTCTCGGACACACCAGATAAAAGCAGCCTGAAATTTCTGTCAGGGAAAATTGCTAAAATAGATTAGCAGGGAGCTGGCCCTGTTACACAACACATCTGAGAGTCTCTGCCTATGATGAGAGGAGGTGGGTGCCTTTCCTCCAGTCAGCAATTTTAGCTATCTTGGCTGTATACCCAGACATCACCAGTGTTGCTCATCTTACTTTAAAAAAGTAATTAGTTACAGTTACAAATTACTTCTCCGAAAAAGTAATTGCGTTAGTGACTCAGTTACTACATTGAAAAAGTAATTAGTTACTCAGCAAAGTAACTGAATTTTTTTTAATATTCTACAATGCTTTGTTGAGAAGAAGGTGACGGGCGCTTGCCAGGGAGCAGTGAGTTAATACTCCAAGACAAAAGAATGCCAGATCCTTGAGAGAAGAAAACCGGAAACAAATGGTGATCTTGTGTATATCCCAGCCTAGGTGCATCCATCCCACCATGTATGTGCAGCTAATATCTTTGTTGTCTGATGAAGAGATGAAATCACTGACCAAAAATAACCTGCTGATCATTGGTCTGTATAGGTGTCCTGCACTTACCATGTTGACCACTAGATGTCGCTGTGTACACTGTGTTGTATATGGAACGTTTGTTCTGTGGAACATTTTGTTTCGGCCATGTGTTCCCCGGATCATTGATTAGGTTGCGCACACAGTGTGTGTGATCGATGTGAGTTGTTCCCCGGTGATAGGTCAGTGTGAGGTGGATGGGGCTCATTGTATCCAGGGCTCCTTGCGATTGGGAGTTTTCAGACCGCTGTGACAGGACATCACAGCGGTCACATGATTCTAAAGCGGAGTTCCACCCATATTTATGTTCACAGCGCCGGGAGAAGCAATTACTCTGCTGTCATCTAGTGGCGGTAGATGTAATTGCAGTAATGCCGCCCAAGTAATGGGAACTGCGTTACTGTGAGGGGAAGAGTAATCAGGTAGATTACTCGTTACCCTCAAAAGGGGCTGCATTAGGTAACTGCGTTTATTGTAACTCCGTTACTTACAACACTGGACATCACACTTTGTGTTAAACAGGAAGAGAAAATTCCCTAACACGATCTGAACTTTCTAAACAGTATATAAATGGGAAGACAGCAGATATACATGTAAAACTTATGTAGGGAGATTTGGTTCATCTCTGTGCATCATCTGAGGCTGTTCACTTCCCTGGGTGTATGGAGGGTTTACATCCACTTTAAGAGTAACTGCTGTCTGCTCACATAATTTGTAATAAAAACATCTTTGCTATTTTAATGCTGCGTGAGTGAGTGAGTGAGAAACTTATATAGCGCAACACATGCAAACTGAATCGCCTCTGGACGCTTGGTATCCATTCCTTAGGTAATCCTCAGAAGAGATGGGTTTTGATTTTTCTTCTGAAGGCCAGGTGGTTCACCTCCAACCGGATGCTGGTTGGAAGAGCGTTCCACAATCTGGGTCCTTGGACTGCAAATCTACGTTCTCCTTTGGACTTGTACACACAATCATGCTTTTGCACGGTCCAAAAGCACATCAGAATTCCGACAGAATTCCATTGGAGTAAAACAGAACATGTTCTATATTTTAACTCCGATGAAATTCATCGGAATTTCCGATGGAATTTCTCCGATGGGGCATACACACGGTCGGAATTTCCTATGGTAAAAGTCCATCTGACTTTTTCCATCAGAAATTCTGATCGTGTGTACGGGGCTTAAAGCTTCCCTCCAACCACTTTGCATATTATTTTATATATACTGTACTTGCCAAATATTGTGTAGAAATCTTTGAAGGGGAGCCACCTCTCCTTAAAGGTGCAGGAGCACACCAAACACCCAGCATGTAGCACAGTGGCTGCAAAGGTGTTGGTGCGCAGAAGATTTAATAGATGGAAAGTTGAAAAAATTACTGAAGTTTCGTTTAAAGGTAATTTTGTAGATATTCCATGGTCACCTCTCTGCGAGGAACTGTACCTATGTTAATGATACATTCTCGGTAGCTTTGGCTCAGATGATAAAATAGCAGTTGCTAGTGAACTGGAGACAGGCGCTCTGTAATGTAGAACATTAGGTAATGGAGCTTAAGTGTGGCCTTTTTTCAGACACTGGATAGAGTAATGTCCTCATTCTATCTACTCAATCATTATTTCTAGGTAACAAGATTTTATATATTTTTACACCTTCCACCAGGAAACCGGCTAATATACTCAATAAATCAGAAGGCCTCAATGTCAAGATGTAGCAACTTCAGCCGTTTATTTTACATTGCCAATGGAGGAATCGTATGTAAATGCCAAAGCAAAAAAAGTGTAATTACTCTCTGTAAGAAGAGGTGGAAGCATAAATCAAATCAACAAAAAAAACAAGGCTTGATAACATTTTACAACCTTATAGCACATTACATGGCCCCAGTGTGGTGGATTATACATATATATGATAACCCCGGAGATGTAAGCTTGCTTTGCATTGTTGAAGAGATGAGATTAACGCTATGCTTAGAGAGGAAAATGTCATTTATTGTTTGTGAAATGGAAGCATTATTAAAAATGAAAAATGGTTTCCCATTTCCCAGAAAAATATTCCAATATTGTTGTGCCCTGTTTACATAGATCCTAACTTTAGGCCTGAACTTCTATGATTTTAAAGGCCAACTCCAACACTGTACTAGATAGGTACCTGTAGCTTCTCTTATACCCCTGCCTCCCTTCCTAACAATTTTTAATTTCCCTTTACTTACTTGTCAGGTTGTTCTAAAATGTTGGTCACGTGACTACTAAGGATAAACTGAACACCCACTGGTTCGGTTCGAACCATAAAGTTTTTTTGGGAGCAGTGATTTTAATAATGCTTAAAGTGAAACAATAAACATGAAATATTCCCTTAAATTCTGTGCCTGGGGGGTGTCTATAGTATGCCTGTAAAGTGGCACATTTTCCCCCCGCAGCAAAATTACATTTCTAAAGGAAAAAAAGTCATTTAAAACTGCTTGCGGCTGTAATGAATTGTCAGGTCTTGGCAATACAGATAAAACTCATTGAAAAAAATGGCATGGGTTCTCTCCCAGTCCATTGCCAGACCCTTTGGGTCTGGTATGAATATTAAGGGGGACCCCGAACCAAAATAAAAATAAAAATGCGTGGGGGTTCCCCCAAAATCCATTCAGGTCTGGTATGAATATTAAGGTGAACCCTGCGCCAATTTTTTTTTAAAATGGCGTAGGGGTCCCCCCAAAATCCATACCAGACCCTTCAGGTCTGGTATGGATTTTAAGGGGAACCCTGCACCAAAATAAAATAAAAAAAACGCTCACCCACATGATGCCATACATGCTATACGCCATCGAATGTGAGCATTTGCCCACTCAAGTCGGTTAGGACAACAAGCTTTAGTCAGGTAGAGACCCCAATGAGGGCGACAAGCATGCAGATGAGCCTTCCTGAGACAGTTTCTGACAGTTTGTGCAGATATTCTTTTTGCTATGCAAACCGATTGTTGCAGCAGCTGTCCGGGTGGCTGGTCTCAGACAATCTTGGAGGTGAAGATGCTGGATGTGGAGGACCTGGGCTGATGTGGTTACACGTGGTCTGCGGATGTGAGGCCGGTTGGATGTACTGCCAAATTCTCTGAAACACCTTTGGAGAATAGAGAAATTAACATTCAATACAAGGGCAACAGCTCTGGTGGACATTCCTGCAGTCAGCATGCCAATTGCACGTTCCCTCAAAACTTGTGACATCTGTGGCATTGTGCTGTGTGATAAAATTGCACATTTTAAAGTGGCGTTTTATTGTGGCCAGCCTAAGGTACACCTGTGCAATAACCATTCTGTCTAATCAGCATCTTTATATGGCACACCTGTAAAGGTGGATGGATTATCTTGGCAAAGGAGAAGTGCTCACTAACACAAATGTATACAGATTTGTGAACAACATTTGAGAGAAATAGGCCTGTTATATACATAGAAAAAGTCATAGATCTTTGCTCATGATAAATAGGGCCAAATAAAAAAAAGGTGTTGCGTTTATAATTTTGCTCAATATATATAAAGTTTTAGAAGTACTTTCAGATCTTCCAGAGACTGTCAGAGCAGAACACAAGATTTGCCCATCTCTATTAATATTAATAACATGGTAACTAATGAAAACACAGAGGAATTTGGGTGATGATTTCATGTTTTCATTGTATGCAAATCTTAATATTTTACCACAGGACTTTGTTCCGAGAGCCGTTCAATGCTTTTCTATTCGACAGCTTTCCCCCCACAGTCTGAATATTGAGCTTCACTTATAATTACTTGTGATTTTAATTACTTCTGATGTATCATTTCATCACTTCCCTTATTATTATCACCAGCCCTGTAGCAAAAGACCCAATACAGTAAAAGCTTGACCTGCTATAAATAGTCTCCATTTAATTGTTTCCTAGGAAAATTATTAAATGCAATGCAGTCCTGAGTATTATGGTAATTAAATGAGTCTTGCACGGTACAAGCTTGAAAATCGCACTGGCCTAAAAAACAGAAAAGTTCAGAAGCTAATTTCATGAAAGCACCCAAAAGATGGAAAGAATATAACAAGGGAAGGCAATGCAGAGGTGGAGCAGAGAAAAAGATCTGCTCTGAAATTGTAGTCTGATCTTCAAAGTACCTGAGAACCATAACTGGATGACCTTTGGTTTTCATAAACAGTTTTTGCTGATTGTGTTGCAACGGAAGATTGTCATGTGAAATTAGCCCATTTTTACAGCCATTATATATCCATGCTGTAGCAGCACCTGAGCAACAGAAATACTTGAGCCTACAGTAAGTGGGAGTGTTAATATCTAGAGTTCTGTAGTCCTTAAAGTGGTTGCAAAGGGTGAAAGTGTTTTTAACCTTTATGCTTCCTATACCTAAAGGTAAAAAACCTTCAGTGTGCATCTCCCTCCGCAGCCCACCCCTCCCCCCAATACTTACCCAAGCCTCATCTCGATCCAGCGAAGTGCACAAAATCAGTGGCTCTCCCGGGTAGGGATAAGCTGAACAACCCTCGGTTCGCACCAGAACCTGCAAACGGACCGAAAGTTTGCGCAAACTTTAGAACCCCGTTAAAGTCTATGGGACTCAAAAGTTCGAAATCAAATATGCTCATTTTAAAGGTTAACCTGCAAATTATTGTCCTAAAAAGGGTCTGGGGACCCAGGGCCTGCCGCAGGGGACATTTATCATTGAAAAAAAAAGTTTTAAAAACTGTATTTTTTTTTTGGGGAGCAGTGATTTTAACGGTGCTTAAAGTAAACAAAAAAAAGTGAAATATTCCTTTAAATATCATACCTGCTGGGTTTCTATAGTATGCCTGTGAAGTGGCACGTGTTTCCCGTGTTTAGAACTTAAATTTCTATAGGAAAAAAGTAATTTAAAACTGCTTGCGGCTTCAATGTAATGTCTGGTCCCTGCAATATGGATGTAAATCATTGAGAAAAATGGCATGGTCCCCCCCCCCCAGGCCATTACCAGCCCCTTTGGGTCTTGTATGGATATTAAGGGGAACCCCGCACCCAAATTAAAAAAAAGGAAAGGCGTGGGGGCCCCCACTCCCTATATACTCTGAACAGCAGTATACAAGTGGTGCAAACAAGACAGGGACTGTAAATCAAAATACTGCAGGTCCCTGTATTTGTATGAGAACACCAGCAATTGTATTCAGGTAAGATTTAGCTGCACACTGTGCAAAGGATACAGTACACTAAGTGAAAATACTGCAGCTGACACAATCACCTGCCTGCCTGTCAGTATATTATGAAGAGAATAACAGGAACGGATCGAGCTAAACTGAATACAGTGTATAAATATATATACAACACCTGGGATGCATATATATCCTCTACACACTGTTCACGAGTCAACTGGTGTTAGACAGGAGTAATTTCAAATTTCGCGCGCCGTATCACTAGTTTGAATCCTCAAACCATGATACGGCGGCGTTGGGCTTCGATCTGACAGGCTTACGTCTTCGTACGCCTTCGGATCTACGCTGCGATCTTTTTGCGGCCGCTGGGTGGAGTTTGCGTTGTTTTCAGCGTCGGGGTATGCAAATGAGCTTTTTACGGAGATCCACGAAATTACGAGCGTCGTTCGCAATCGCGAACGTCATTTTTTCACTACGTAAAGTTAAACCAGCTTTTAGCTGGTCTAACGTTACGCGGCCCATGTTAAGTATGGCCGTCGTTCCCGCGTCGACTTTCAATTTTTTTTTAAATTTTTGCGTAAGTCGTCCGGTAATAGGAATGTCCGTAAACGACGCTACTCAAAAAAAAATGACGTAACAGCGTGATTTCGCGCAATGCTCGGCGGGAAATTTCTGAACGGAGCATGCTCAGTTCGATCGCGGCGGGGACGCGCTTAATTTAAATGCCTCACGCCCCCTATTCCCGTATTTTGATTCCGCCGGGAGAAATACACTACGCCGCCGTACCTTACGGGACAAAATCTCTCTGAATTCCTCCTAGAGCCAGGTAAAGTACGGCGGCGTAGAGTATCTCTGATACTCTGCGGGAATCTAATTCTTTCTGAATCTGGCCCACTGTCTCTCTCTCTGTCTGTCTTTAACCACTGCTGCAACACACTACACAAGGCCGCCATGCAGGCGGCCTTATATAGTGAGGGGCGTGTACTAAACCCCCTGAGACATAATTGGCCAAAGCCACCCTGGCTGTGATTGGCCAAAGCATGGGGGTCATAGTGCATTCTTGGCCAATCATCAGCCAGCAATGCACTGCAATTCCGCAGTGAATTATAGATCGTGAAGCGCCACTCGAATTTGGATGCGAACGGCCCATAATGTTCGAAATTCGGCGAACGGTCCCAGATTCCAATAAGCCCCTTTGCCCACATACCCCGACAACCAACGATCAGGGTTGTCAGGAAGAGACCCTTGTCCTCATCAACATGCCCCAAAGCACCCACCCCATATGTTGAGGGCATGCAGCCTGTTACGGTTCAGGAGGGGATGCGCTCGCTCGCTCGCTCGTACCCACCCCCTGGTCTGGAAAGGGAATGGTATGGATTTTGGGGGGGACCCCGCTACGTTTTTTTCAGTGTAGGGGCTTCCCCTTAAAATCCATACCAGACCGAAGGGCCTGGTATGCTCCTAGAGGGGGAACCCATGAAGTTTTTTTAATTTGGCATGGAGTTCCCCTTCAAGATTCATACCAGTGCCTGGTATCAAAGTAGGATCCCTGTTAATTGAACTAGGAAGCATGTCACACTTCAAGTTGCAGGGCAAAGTCGGATCCAAAGTAGTACGGCTGTCGTGCCGTAACAGTGTGAACCCGGCCTAACTTCAGCTTTTTCAATTAAGTTTTGACAAAAAAATCGGGAAGCTGATTGATTTCTACACAGAGCTTCACCAGATTTTGCACTCCAGCTTTGGTAAATCTCCCCCATTGTGACTGTGTGACAGTATGGAACAGGTAATCATTTTCTGTTCTTAACATTGCAGAAAGGAACAAATATATACAACAAATTGTAGTTGCTCAATTGAAAACACAAGGATAAAAAACAATACTACTCATATTATGACTGATTTGGAGCATTGTGCTACTGTCCAGGATTTCACGCTTCACTGTACAGCTAAAACATGTCCCTGAACTTTACCAAATACAAAGTAATGGCTCGAACGTGCTATTATTCATGTGAACTTGTGATCAGAATTGACCTGTGTAGCTCTAGACTCAAACTGCCTCTTTGAGGGAGAACGAATCCAGCCCATACCCAAAAATAATTTTTACCTTTTGATGGACTGACCTTTAAAATCAATAACAGGGAAAGCTTAAATTGCCAGTACACAAGATTTTCTTCAGATAAGTGATTCATTTCTGTACATTCATAGAAGCTTTTAAGTGATACATTACTTTTATTTCCTTTGGCAAATTGTAGGTCATGTCCCAGTAAGAAAAATTATTTATGGCCAAAGATGTTCGGTACGTTTTTGTAAAAAGAGATCGTCAACTGACCTGCTGGAGGGACAGTTCTTGAGAACCAGAAGACCTTTCAGAGGAATGATGTAGCAGTGTTTTTTTGCCTCTGTGTTCATTACTGAAATAACAGAGCAGGAGTTGATACTGATATGGCAACAACCTGAGGAGGATTTTAAAAGAAAACAGTTGTGAGAGAAACATGGATGCTTCCATTGATGACCTTTAGGCCTCATTCACACTACACATAGTGGGAACTTGTGTTTCTGTCCGCAACTTTGTTTGCATGATTCTCATGTGGAAATGCATGTCACACGTGGGGCAGCCCTTTCACTTAAATGGGCTTCTGTATGTCTGATTGTTGCTCCAAGGAAGTTCAGAGACCAAACTTTAGCCCTGAGCTAGCAGCCATTTTGCCCTTGTGTTTTGCCTTTCAATGGTTTTTGATGCTCAACAATTACAACAAAATCGCTCTGCTTTTTGGAGAGTCATTCAAGATTAATGGCACCCACATGCGCATCGCCCATTTTGGCATTGTTTGGAGTTGCCCATATGTGATTGGTCCTGAGGGTCCCTTAAAGTGACCGTAAAAGTTTCTGTAGCTAATATTTTTGTTTTTGTTTTGGATAGAGTAGGACCTTTTTTTTTTTACTCTGGTGGGTAACTTTACTCTCTCTATTTTATCCTGGTGATCATTGTCACTGAAAAAAAAAAAAATCCACAATTTTTTACGATTTCATTTTTTCCAAAATTAAAAGGTGAGTGGGATTTTTTTTTGTGGCGATACCTGTTTCTGTGATGATTGCCTAAGAGGGTATTTTTTTTAAATTTGGAGAGAGTTACTCTTATTTCCTGTTACATAGTTGCATAGTTACTTATCTTGGTTGAAAAAAGATATTGAGGTTGATGGATGTTGATGGACACAAGTCCATCTAGTTCAGGCAATAGAAAAAAATAGATAAATAGGAAAACCTCTATATACAGAATCCTATACCCACAGATGAACCAGAGAAAAAAAAAACAATGTTTAAAGTGATGAGGTGATGATATGTAATATAACAACCCAGGTGTATTCTTAGGTAATAAAAAATAACACTTCAGTGATGCGTCAGATCTGAGAGAGAACCCAATGATACACATGAACTGTTGCGGAGTGTTATCAAAAGGTCTCTAGTTTATTGAACACGTATTCACAGTATTTATGCAGTTTGTAAAGACGATAAAGTGGGGGATTAGGAGGGACTTCCTTTATCAGGATAAGACATATGTCATCTCTTTAACAAACATCTGCTTCTATCCCGACAATGCAAGTTCCTGTTTTCCTCTCAATGATGTATGTTACAGTTAGAACAGGAAATGTATTCTGGCCTTTGTCTTAAACCACAAACCACAAAATAAAGTCTATATAGGTGAGAAACAAATGTTGCCTACAGATAGACATATTGAAGTTTTACTTCTTAACAGAAATGGGAAGTTGTTTCCTGGACATGGCTTAACCACAAAACTGTCAAACTCTTTTATTTTATGTAAACCTGATTTAGCAAAACATAGGAAAATCTAGAATATAGAAACAATTGTTTTATACATTCTCTTACATAAAGCATGGTCCAATTTGCTCCAGCAAGGAAAAAATAAATTCCTTCCTGATTCCCTAGTAGGCAATAGGAAATTCCCTTAATCAACAATCTCTGGTGTTATTACCTATACATATCTATATCCATTTAATTAATTTCTGATGCATTTCCAGGACAGGAAGTGAAGGTAAATGTCCCCAATAAGGAACAGGTGGCAGATTTTTTTTTTTTTACAATTTTTTTTTATTAGAGGGGGGTAGTGGATTGTCAGTGTGTACCATTTGATTGGGTGCGTAAATTTTTTCAAAACGTAGTTATTGCGTGTTCCACTGCATTTTTTGAAGCATGAATGGACTGCAAAATCACACTGCAGGGGAATGCGCAGGAATTGCATAGGAAAGTGGAATGTGTTCCTAAGCCATTTTGGTGTGAGCTGGCCCTAAATACAAAAAAGTACATTTTTTTAAAAGTATATTTCATACAAGCAGCTCAGTTAGCAAAATCACAGATTTCCAGTTCGACAAAAATTTGCCATGTTTGAAAACAGTAATTTTGTGGCTAAATCAACATATAATCACCCTGCTCACCCTAGTTTTAAGGAAAATAAATATATATTTTGGGGATTTTTAAAAAGTAATAGGTTACAGAATAAAATGGAAAAGGAGGCAGCATAGGTGATTGAAACACAAAAATACAGAAGAAATACAAAATTGATAGAATTGTAATATCAATAAATTATGGTTCAGTTTGCATATACTCTATCAAATTTTAATGAAACAAACAAGTAAAAAAAGATCAAAAATAACTCTTACAAAAAAAAATTCTGCCTTTAGAAACACACACGTAATTCAGTGTCTATACCACCCACGGGCAACTCGTCATACCTGATCTCTTTACCATATTCCATACACAAAGACATCAACTCTTGCCTCAGGGAAACCTTTTTGTTTCCTGCCAAAAAATCTATCTTCCTTTATCCTCTAGAACACAACAATTTTTTATTCCAATTTCATGTAAATCCAACACAAATTTCTAAGTAGCAAACTCTGGGGAAGGAGCCGGAAAAGCAGTAATTAGATTTGGCTTTTGTAGCAGATGGAAGGGGTTGTTTTATTTTAGGGACCCAAAGCATTTCCATACCACTCTTAAATATGGAAAAGATAATGAAGTAAACAGATGCTTGGTCTGAAAGAGAAGGTAGGATTTTAGAGCCATAGCAATGGATGTCAGTCAACTGTCAGTAAGTCTTAAAATTTAAGATAAAAAAATGTTAAGATGTAGTTTAAAGAGTAAGTTTACATTTTCACTTACAATTAAAAGGTAAACTATCTCCATATGTCCCAGCCACCCCTCTGGACCCTGCTGCACATGGTGGCCGCGATGCACTGTGCTGCCGGTGTAGCTTTCCATGGGCCACCATGGACCATACACAACAATACACATCCCCAGAGTGAGTATTCATCATAAGGTTCAAAATGACAAGAGCTCATTGGTAGGCACAGCCATGTGACCATGCAGACCAATGAAAAGTGCATTTGGAGATTCTTCTACCAGTAAGTTGTCCCAGAAGGAAGAAGCACTTTGGTCAGCACAGTCGTCTGTGTGCTTGCCACACCGCTCCTTAACCGATCCAAAGATGCGGCTAGCAGGAATTTTGGAGCGGTCCTGCTAACGCAGCGCCTCAGTGTGAAAGCACTCGGGCTTTTACACTGAGACTGCAGTACAGGAGTTTCAGGTGGTATTTAGGTGCTATTTTTAGCGCTAAACCGCCTGAAAAACTCAGTGTTAAAGGGTCCTTACCCTTTATGATTAGTAGATACTGAGACTATTACATGAAAACAATGGCAAGCTGAATGAGGTCTTCAAGGATTTATGTGTATGTATTAGTGTTGTCCCGATACCACTTTTTTAAGACTGAGTACAAGGACCGATACTTTTTCCAAGTACTCGCCGATACTGAATACCGATACTTTTTTTAATGTCATGTGACAGTGGCGTTTTTTTTTTTTTTTTTTACAATTTTTTTTTATTAGAGGGGGGTAGTGGATTGTCAGTGTGTTTTTTTTTATTACTATTTACATTTTATTTTTTTAATTATTTATTGCATTTTTTTTTTAATCAGCCCTGTTGGGGGGGCTTTGGTGAGATATCAGGGGTCTTAACAGACCTCTGACACAAATTCCCCTGTCCCTTTCTCAGCAGCCTCAGCTGCGCTGAAAATGAACGGAGAGAAGACAGCGTCTTCTTTTCATTCATAAACTAAAACATTGTAATCACAGTTTACGATGTTTCAGTTCTGTGAATGGACAGAGTCCTACCGCCCCTCTCCATCCTGACAGTTCCAGGGGGACACGGAGGAGAAGGAAAACACCGGCGGGGGACACAGAGGAGAGAAGGAAACAGAGGGGGGACACGGAGGAGAGAAGGAAATAGCGGGGGGACACGGAGGAGAGAAGGAAACAGCGGGGGGACAGGGAGGAGAGAAGGAAACAGCGGGGGACAGGGAGGAGAGAAGGAAACAGCGGGGGACAGGGAAAAGAGAAGGAAACAGTGGGGGACACTGATGAGAGACGGAAACAGCGGGGGAACATGGATGAGAGAAGGAAACAGCGGGGGGACACAGAGGAGAAGGAAAACACCGGAGGGGGACACGGAAGAGAAGGAAAACACCGGCGGGGGACATGGAGGAGAGAAGGAAACAGCGGGGGGACACGGAGGAGAGAAGGAAACAGCGGGGGGACATGGAGGAGAGAAGGAAACAGCGGGGGACACGGAGGAGAAAGGGAAACAGCGGGGGGACACGGAGGAGAAGGAAAACACCAGCGGGGGACATGGAGGGAGAAGGAAACAGCGGGGGACACGGAGGAGAAGGAAAACACGGCGGGTGGGCACAGAGGGAGAGAGACTGCAGCAAAACAGAGGGGGGCTGAAGGAGGACACGGGACAAGTATCGGGTGAAGCATCGGGAGCATTTGCCCGAGTACAAGTACTCGGGCAAATGCTTGGTATCGGTACCGATACTAGTATCGGTGTCGGAACAACCCTAGTATGTATAGTGAGATGTTTTTTCCTCCTGTATACTTTACAATACCTTATAAACATTATGTGATATTTCTGTGCAAATATGTAAAATCGGCAGGTTTATTTGATGTGACGGAGTATTTTACAGTCACATATGGCATTAACCTTTAATAACGCTAAGCAAATATTTACAGATGTCTTCACACCTTCTGAAGCGTGTTGGCTTGCCTCTGAAAAATAGCTTGGCATGAATGTGACATATTGTGTTGACATATTTAAAGAAGGTGAAGAATACTCTATGGAGTTCAGCCTTTTATGTACTGAGTCTGATCTTCTGAAATTTCTTTAGAAGCTATGAACCATGGCCTCTTGGTGAACAGTTGGCCACAGAAGGATTAAAGAGTGATTTCCATTGCTTTGCCCTCTGGATTTAATGCCTAAAGCCAGACATACTGTACATGGATCATAATTTCTATCCATGTATGGGCAGAGTGGTTGTACAGAAGTCAATCTACTAATTGGCTTATGTACAACCGCCCTGTTGGGCTTTCCTCTGCTCGATCAGCACTGCAGGATATAGCCAGCAGGTCTGAGCAGTTTATTCTGGTGGCGGGGAAGCTACCCCCTGTCAGAATTCGATAGCTTAGCGGAGAGGATTCCCACATCCGCCTTGATGTGTGGATGGGGGAATCGAGTCTTTTATTTTTTTACATTGAACCCGATGATTGAACGAAAAAACTGACTCATTTATGGGCTGCCTAACTTTGAGTTTTGGCGGCAGTGAGGAAGGATAAGAATCCTTGTTACCTTTTTTTTTCTGTGTCCCTACTTGTGGGGTATTTTCCTCACTTCCTGTATAAGGTAACAGAGAGAACAATGGAAGATGGAAACTTACCCACTTCCTGTTTATGTTATGGGTGTTGTGTAGAACAAGAAGTGAGGGAAATCTCTCTGTTTTTTTGTCTCGTTGTGAGACACAACAGTGGGGGGGTCTTCTATATGATAGGTACGAGACACAACAGGAAGTGAGTAAAATATTCCCACCTATTCCCTTGCCTTTTAGATGAGCGTCAGATAAAACAAAAAGTGAGGTAAAATCTCCTCGTTATTGTTCTTCCTGTGTATATGAAGACCATTGGACAGAATAGGAAGTGAGGTAAATTCTCTCAAATTCCTGTCTGTCTATGTAATGAGCATCAGACAGAAAAGGAAAAATCTTCCTACTACCCGACATCCACACGTGTCAGACAGAACAGTAAGGGAGGGAAAATCTCCCAAATTCCTGTCTGTATGATGTGCATTAGACAGAATTGGAAGTGTGAAAAAATATCCCCACTTTCTGCCTATTTAATAAACATAATTCAAAATAAAACAGGAAAAGAAAGAAAGCCTCAACTTCCTGTCTATTGGATGAGCTTCAGACATAACGAGCTTCAGACATAACAGGAAGTGGAGTAAAATCTTTTAGAAAAAAGAGAAGAGAAACTCCCAAGGGCTTTTACGCAGCTTCAAAAATGGTGTACTCTTAAATAAAGTTTTAAATTCATTTTATTATACAAGTATCAACATTTTGCATAAAAAAAGGGGGGCAAGGTTGAAAGGATAAATCCAATTACATATAGGGGCAACATTAAGAGCTCTGGTATACAAAATGTTATATGGTATTCACATATATACATCTCACAATGACCATATATAGTTTATAACATTTTTGGCTGCCACATACGGATCTCCAACGCGTTTCGATCTTTATAACTGTAACGATCTTCTTCAGGGGGTTGACATGTATGGTGTATTTAAGACTTTTATTAACATTTTATATTGTTTCATTGAATTTGCATTTTATAAAAATCTGTCTATGTAAATTCTTCCCACTTACTGCCTATATGATGAGCATCAGACAGAAAATTAAATATTTATGTCAATATGATAAGCATCGGAAAGAACAGGAAGTAAGGGAAAATCTCATCCCATCCTGTTTATATTATGAGCATCAGAATCTTCTCACTACTTGCCCAAATCAGGTGTCAGATTGAACAGTAAGTAGTTGCAAATCTTTCCACTACCTGTTTGCATGATAAGCATTAGTGAGAACAGAAAGTGCAGACTAATATCCACACTTCCTGCCTATTTGGTAAGCATCAGGCAGAACAAAACAGGAAGTGAGGGGAAATCTCCTCACTTCCTGTCTATTTGATGGGCTTCTGACATTACAGCAAGTGAGGGAAAATCTTCACAATTCCTGGCTATATGATAGGCATTGGACACAGGAAATATAGAAAAATCTCCTTACTTCTTGTCTAACTGATGAGCATCAGGCAGAAAGGGAAGTGAAGAAACATGTCTATGTTTATTGTCCTACAGAGCAGTATGTAATGAAAAATCTCCCCACTTCCTGTCTGTTTGATAAGCATCAAACATTAAAGGAAGTGAGGGAGAATCTGCCCTCTTCTCGTCTAAGATGAGGTGTCAGACAGAACAGAGAGTAAGATACAATCCCCCTTTTTTATGTCTATAATGGGCATCAGATAGAACCAAAATGAACAGAAAACATATTATGCATCTGATGAGTGTCACACAGAACAGAAAGTGAGAGGAAATCTCCCCACTGCCGGTTTATATGATAAGCAACAGAGAGATTAGGAAGTGAGGGGTAATCTCCCCTTTTCCTTCGAACATGGGCATCGGACAGAACGGTGAGTGAGCTAAAATTTCCTGACTTCCTGTCTAACATGAGCTTTTGTACATAACAGGAATTAAGAGAAAATGTACTGTGTTTACTGTATTTGATGGGGGTCAGACAGAACAGGAGTGGAGAGGGATTAGAACGCCTGTCAATTTTGATTGCTGTCTGTGCCCCCATTATGGAAAATCACCTCTCTCTACGTGTCCTGTTTATCATTATCAAAAAAAAAGAACATAAAAGAAAATCCTAAATTTTGGGTTGTCCTAATAAAAGTAATAGAGGGGAAATCTATCTATCCATCTATCTATCTATCTATCTATCTATCTATCTATCTATCTATCTATCTATCTATCTATCTATCTATCTATCTATCTATCTTTTTTTAGCAGCAAAGTTAGTAATTACCAAAAATAAGTTGATTAAAAATAGATTCTTTATTGAAAGTAATGTACACATGACAGTTAAAATATGAGCTCTGGTAGGGAAAAATAATAATATTCCAAGTACAAAAAATGCAAGCACAAAATTATACACAGCGCTACATATCCAAATGTCTGTTTGTACGGGTCGAAACGTGGCAGTTATATACAGACATTTTGATATGTAATGCTGTGTATAATTTTGTGCTTGCATTTTTTGTACTTGGAATATTATTATTTTTTCCTACCGGAGCTCATATTTTAACTGTCATGAGTACATTACATGTCTACTTTCAATACGAATCAACTTATTTTTGGTAATTACTAACTTTGCTGCTAAAAACCCCACTGGGGGAACCCTCCCGTATTGTACTTGTAACGGAAGGGCCTGTGGAACCCAGGAGCTCTTAGAAAGTATGAGATACTCCTGTTTCAGCTTCCCCGATACCTCTTATGTGTAGATCACCCTGTGTCTCTAATAGGGACACAGGGTGAATGAGAACCCCACTATGGTCTGTGCTAGTCATATTTAATACGGTATATATTGTATATATTGTATATATTGTATATATATTGTGTGTTGGCTGTAGTGTACTATAAAGCTTGCTGTGATGAGGTGGGGTGCGATTGCATTCTATTGTCTATTGTGGTAATTAAGTCTGCTACTGTGATAAATGTGTATTGTAAGTTAACAGACAGCCTAGGTCAGGCGGCAGAGTCATCAGCTGTAGTTAATTAGCTCATGTAAATTAGGTCAGGACCCGGTGCTAAAAGATGTATTAATGATGATGTGTATGGAGGGAGAGCACCTTAAGAACCATTGTGCGATGTTGTGGGTGGAGTTGGGTCATTGTTCATTTGGTTACTGCAGTATCCTAAACTGTATATAAGAGCCTGTATTTTCTCAATAAAGGGTCGTTCCTGTTGAACCTCAAACAGAGCTGTGTCTCGTTAATAGGGGAATTCTTTTGGGTCTTGTTTGCTGGATTGTGGAGTGTTGGTAGCTGCCTTGTGTTCGGGAATGGAATATCCTAAACGGCGTTAACCCCTGTCCCATTTGGGGTTTCTTTACAGTTCTACTACAGATAGATATATAGATAGATAGATAGATAGATAGATAGATAGATAGATAGATAGATAGATAGATAGATAGATAGATAGATAGATAGATAGAGGGAATCTGAAATGCTAAATATAATTTTTCTACAGCAAACCAATCCTCTGAAAAAGACCTTGATTGTATATAAACTGACACGTTTCGACCCGTCTTTTTCAGAGGATTGGTTTGCTGTAGAAAAATGATATTTAGCATTTCAGATTCCCACTATCTACAAAAGTAATAGAGGGGAAATCTATCTATCTATCTATCTATCTATCTATCTATCTATCTATCTATCTATCTATCTATCTATCTATCTATCTATCTATCTATCTATCTATCTATCTATTTATTTATCTATCTATCTGTCTATCTATCTATCTATCTATCTATTGTTGTAATTTGGCTTTACATGGAATAAACCCGTTTCCATATTTTTGGTTCTAAAATAGGGAATGCCCCAGTTTTGAGCTCTGTACCTATCTATCTATCTATCTATCTATCTATCTATCTATCTATCTATTGTTGTAATTTGGCTTTACATGGAATAAACCCGTTTCCATATTTTTGGTTCTAAAATAGGGAATGCCCCAGTTTTGAGCTCTGTACCTAACAGACATGTACGCTTTGAAGGATTTTGTAGTTGGTTGGTGCTGGACCGGCCATTCTTCCAGCCACAATGGATGACCCTTATCACCTGCTAAGTTTATGGCTGCATGCAACTCCTCGATTCACTTTATAAAGTAAGAGCAGCAGGAGTTTTGAAAGAAATTTCTGCGGATAAATGTGCCATTTACCTCGACAGACAAAGACGCCAGGACACACAGGAGCCTTTAGAAAAAGGAGAGAGATAGATAGATCAGATAATTGTTATTTAACCTACCCTAGCTGGCAAATCAATCGAAGGACAGACGTGGTGGGCTAAGTGGTCTGGATCTACTTTCAATGAGTAAATCTAATAGTGGAGAGCAAATATAATTCTCTGCAACGTCGGAGAGTTTAGTCACTTTATCACTCTCAACACTTTGCCGCGATATACTGTACTGGGTCTGCGGGGTGATATTTGTTGTCTGCGTTAATCCAAACAGAATCTTCAATCTGAAGAGCAGCCAAGGATAAAGTACTGAGCTCTGGATGAGCTTTTGCTGGACTGCTAGACAGTGACGTCTTAGAAGAATTCGGTGTTTACTGTTCTTACTCATTGAAACGTATTCAGTGTTGGTTGAATGCCCGCCATCAACGAGTTAAAATGAAACTCCTATTCCGTGAAATCAGCAATCCACTGAAGGCCTTTATTGCATTACCTAAGCATATTTCACTGCAGGTTTTTACTGAGCAGTGTGTGCCTTTTGTTCTATTTTAAACTTAAAGTGGAGGTTCACCTAAAAAAAATGTTTTAACATTGCATTCAGGCTAGTTATTACAATGAGAATCGGCAGTTTTAAAAAAAAAAACTTGCGGTACAGACCGTTTTCTATATGTATGTTCACCGCAGCTTCCGGGTATGATGTTCGGGGCTGGGCGTTCCTAATTGATTGACAGGAATGTTGACCGACGCATACAGAGCGCCACGAGTAGCCGAAAGAAGTCGAACGCCGGTGCGGCTCTATACGGCGCCTGCGCACCGACGTTCGGCTTCTTTCGGCTACTCGTGACGCGCTGTATGCGTCGGTCAACATGCCTGTCAATCAATTAGGAGCGCCCAGCCCCGAACATCATACCGGAAGCCGCGGTGAACATACATATAGAAAACGGTATGTACCGCAAGTATTTTTTTTTAAAAACTGCCGATTCTCATTGTAATAACTAGCCTAAATCCAATGTTAAAACATTTTTTTTTAGGTGAACCTCCACTTTAAATTAGAACTAAAGGCAAAACTTTTTCTCATTTGGATAGAATAACGGAAGGTTTTACCTGATGTCATCTGTGTCCCATTGGGGAGATTTCCCTTCACTTCATAACCAAACTGGAAAATGAGAGGAAGTACCTGGTTGGTGTTCTAATACCTTTCCAATCTATATTAACTAAAAAAGAAATAAAAAATAGTGTGAAATCTGACAAGCTGACCATTGGCTGTCAGATGGAAGCGATACAATCCATGCACTGGTATGTCCACACCGCCGCGTGTAAAGGTCCCTCTCATTGGTTGCCTATTTGCATCATTCTGACCCTGAAACCCACCCTGCTTCTTCTCAAATGGGACAGGCACCTATATCCCACTTCCTCAGGTTCTAAAACATCATGGGCCAGATTCTCAAAGACTTACACCGGCGTATCTCTGCGTACGCCGTCGTAAGTCCAAATCTGCGCCGTCGTAAATGCGCGCCTGATTCTCAGAATCAGTTACGCATAAATTCGGCCAAGATACGAGCGGCGTAAGTCTCCTACGCCGTCGTATCTTGGGTGCATATTTACGCTGGCCGCTTGGTGGCGTTTCCGTTGATTTCTGCGTCAAATATGCAAATGAGCTAGATACGCCGATTCTCGAACGTACGTGCGCCCGTCGCAATTAGTTATGCGGTTTACGTAAGACATACGCCGGCTTAAAGATAAAGCTGCTCTCTAGGTGGCGCAGCACATGAAAAGTATGGACGTCTTTTTTGCGTAAGTCGTACGCGAATAGGGCTGTGCATAAGTTACGTTCACAAAGTAGGCAGTGTGCGACGTATCTTAGGCATTCTATCCGACACATGCGCACTGGGATACGTCCACGGACGGTGCATGCGCCGTTCGTTAAAAGCGTCAATTACGTGGGGTCACGATTATTTCTCAAAAACACGCCCACCTCTTCCCCATTTGAATTAGGCGCGCTTACGCCGGCACATTAACACTACGCCACCGTAACTTAGGACGCAAGTGCTTTGAGAATACTACACTTGCGTCCTAAGTTGCGGCGGCGTAGCGTAAATATGATACGCTACGCCCGCTCATAGTTACGCCGCCCTACGTGAATCTAGGCCACAAGTCTCTATGCAATCAAATAAATACACATGCAAACATATACAGTTTATCATGTATGTACAATGTAAAAAATACATCTGTTTTTACAAACACTGGATGGGGGGGGAGGTAGGACTTTAAAAGGGAACTTGTTATATATTATTTTGTATACATATGACTTGGAAAAAAAAAACTGTATCACATCTTAAAATAAAATGTTGCCACTCTGTTTGCCCTCCCTTGTTGCTCCTAATAGGTATGCTTAAAGTGGATTTCCATGCTATTTTTCATTTATTAGGTCGCGAAACCCGCGCATGCTCAGAATAAAGTATGAGACGGAAGCGCACCTTTGGTAAAAGTAGCGTTTGTAATGGAGATAGCACATTTGTCACGCTGTAACAGACTGAAAAGTGCAAATGTCTCTTACCAAACTTTTACCTAACACGCTGTAACATGAGATTAGCAAAAGCAGCCCCAAGGGTTGTGCCAGTGGAATTGAACTTCCCCTGATGGATGGTGAGCTCACTTACCCCTTTGGCAGTAAGCACCTCTCATCCAGATGTAACTGAGGCTGCTGGACTTCAAATCTCCCATCTCAGTTTTCCTTTTCTTAGGCACAGTACCAGGGATTGGAGTGTGAGCAGACACAGAGGGGTAGGAGTGTAGGGAAGATCGAGACCTATCTCCTCTCCCATCTGTGTGTGTGTGTTTGGGGGGGATTGTTAGTGATGGCTTTGGGCAGTGTGAAAGCGAGTGTAACAGCCACTCTCAGCTTAGACTACTGCAGCCAGCAACCCTGCTGGAAAGCCATAGTCCAGTGTAAATAATGTGTCTGTGTTAAAGGCAGTCTGAAACCCAGACGCATGATTCCAAACCCTAACTGTCTCGGTGAATCCTTGACAGGTGGCAACGCTAGCCTCCCCTCCTGTCCCCTTATCCCGACGGTGGGTACCATATTGATTTCACAAGCATGCATAAGTTTAACCCCTTCCCCCGAGCATATGCATATATGCGTCCTCGGCTTTCAGGGGTTATACCGGGATGATGCCCGCAGCTGCAGGCATTATTCCGGTACAGTTTTTTAGAGCCATGGTTGGATTTCCAGGGATAACAACCAATGCGGCTGCCAATGGCGCCGGATTTAAAAAAATATATATATACATTATTCAGAATTGCCGTGTTTTTTTTAAAACAGAATTTAAAAATATAAAAATAAATAAGAAAAACTATTTTTTTCAATGAGCCCCCGTCCCCGCGAGCTTGTGCAGAAAAGAAACGCATACCGAAGTCGCGTCCGCATATGTAAACAGTGTTCAAATCACACATAGGAGATATTGCCGCGATTGTCAGAGTGAGAGAAATAATATTAGCACTAGACCTCCAATGTAACTCTAACCTGGTAAACGCAAAAAAAAAAATTAAAAGTTGCCTATCGAGATTTTTAGGTACCGTAGTTTGTCGCCATTCCATGAGTGTGCGCAATTTTAAAGCGTGACATGTTTGGTATCCATTTACTCGGCATAACATCATCTTTCACATTATACAAAAAAATGGGGCTAATGCCTCATACACACGATCTGAATTTCCGATGGAAAAAGTCAGACGGAGTAATTTCATGGGAAATTCCGATGAATTCCATCAGAGATTACATAGAGAACATGTTCTCTTTTCCTCCGATGGAATTCCGTCAGAATTCCGATGTGAATTTGGTTGGACAAAGGTTTTGTTTTTTTATAATTCATGAAAGTGTCTTTTCCCCCAAAAATTTGCATTTAAAACACGGTTGCGCAAATACCATGTGACATAAAATATCGCATTTTATTCTCTAGATCATGGGTCTTCAAACTATGGCCCTCCGGGTGTTCAGGAACTACAATTCACATCATGCCTGTCTGTGAATGTCTGTCTGTGAATGTCAGAGTTTTACAGAGTTTTACATTATATATAATGTTTGGGGGTTCTAAGTTATCTTCTAGAAAAAAATACAGATTTTTACTTGTAAACACCAAATAAACGTAGGCATGAAAGGGTTGGCATGGTATCTGTAACGGAACGTCCCACACTTCGATTGAGTGCGTCCGTCATATACCGCTTCCTATCAGTCTGGATATAGATATCAGATATTCCAGCTCCCCTCAACACACAACGAGACAAAACTTGTTTGTGTGCTAAACATAAAGTGTAATAGAACCAAGAATGCAACCTTATATACAGTTTTAAGAGGAGGTAACCAGAACATAAATTAACATGAGCTAATTAACTAATCATTTACCCAGATGAGGTGACTTTGAGATAAGACCTTTCAAGGTAGACGTCCTGTCTCCTCTCACATGCTATACAATACACATTATCATAAGTGTAAACACAGGACATCTTCACACAATAGCAGGGTCAATTAGCACAGAGAACAGACAGATGGCTGGAGCCGAGGACATTAGCATCTAACAGTATGAAGGAGTCACTCTTACAATTAACCCGTTGAGTTCAGAATCAACAACCAGTAAATAGTTCTTTACAGATATCCTGAAATCTATTGTGGATAATAAGTACATAATAATCTAATCTCAGGTAGTCCAAGATATCATTTCTCAGTCATCTTATGCCCCTAGTGGACATAGGATGATTTTAGACATAAGAGGGTCTGTCACAGTATCCATTTACTCAACACAGCCTCATCTTTTATATTTTACCAAAACCCAGGTATAATATTGTGTTTGCTTGCCCTAAGATTAGTTTTAGTGTATTTTTCCTGATGTTATGCATGATAACTAGCTGTGCAAATATTGTGCAACATAAAAATTTGCAACTACCACCATTTAATTTTTTATGGTCTCTGTTTTCAGAAAATATATTTTGTGCTAAAGTGCAAAATATATTTTTAGATTGCTCCAGTAGACAAGCGGTCATATGAAAAGGAATCTTACATGTGCCTGTACTACATTGTTTTTATGTTTTCTGCTAAAAATAGGTCACAATTGTCATCAGATGTCACTCATGAAAAGATGAGATGACTGTATGATGATGTTAGCCCCTGGGGCCAGAGAGGAAGAAATCTGCTTTAGTTAGGAACGGTATTGAGAAATATCCTCTGAACAGCATAGTCAGCATACTCTGTTTTATCTGCAAGACTAAATAATGGTTTGTCTTGTAAATCTCGACTTGTGATAAGTAGTAGGCAGAATTCTTGAGGCTAGTGGTAATGCTAATGCAAGCAGTTGTAATAATAGTAAACTTGTGAACGATGGGATATATAAACCGAGTTTACAATCTAGTTTCCATGTTACCGTTTGCTGTAAAGTGTTCCAGCTTACTGCATCTGTTTACAGAATAAATGTAATCATTTGGAAGTCTTATGCCGCGTACAGGGGTGGACTGACCATTGAGGAACTTGGGCACTGCCCGAGGGCCCCATGCCACTAGGGGGCCCCATCAGGGTTGCCAGGCTCATTAAAACCAGGGAGAGTATGCAAAAATCTGTGTTTTTTTTACATCTGTCCCTGATATGTCCAAAACCTACATGCTTTTGATGTGAAAATCCCGAGATTTTAGCTGTCCCGCCTCTGTACAGCCACCTGGCTTGGTGGCCATCTGTAAGCCTGGGGGCCCCATAATCTTCTATTGCCCGGGGGGCCCGAGGAGTTGTCAGTCTGCCCCTGGCCGCATACACACGATCTGAATTTTCGATGAAAAAAGTTAGTCGGTGTTTAGAAATAGTTACATAGTTAGTCAGGTTGAAAAAAGACACAAGTCCATCCAGTTCAACCATAAAAATAAATAAATAAAATAAAAAATATTGTACAATCCCATATACCCAACTCCATAGTTGTTCCAGAGGAAGGCAAAAAAAAACAGCAGAGCATGATCCAATTTGCTACAGCAGGGGAAAAAAATTCCTTCCTGATCCCCCAAGAGGCATTTGGATTTTCCCCAAATCAATGTTACCTATAAATGTTAGTACTCAGTTATATTATGTACATTTAGGAAAGTATCCAGACCTTTTTAAAGCAATCTACTGAGTTGGCCAGAACCACCTCCAGAGGGAGTCTGTTCCACATTTTACAGCTCTTACTTAACCTTTTCGTATTTGGAGATGAAATCTCTTTTCCTCTAGACATAAAGAGTGCCCCCTTGTCTTTTGTGTTGACCGTAAAGTGAAAAACTCAACACCAAGTTGACTATATGGACCCCTTATATATTTGTACATGTGGATCATATCCCCACTTATTCTCCTCTTCTCAAGAGTGAATCAATTCAGCTCCTCTAATCTTTCCTCATAGCTGAGCTCCTCCATGCCTCTTATCAGTTTGGTTGCCCTTCTCTGCACTTTCTCCAGTTCCCCGATATCCTTTTTGAGAACTGGTGCCCAAAACTGGACTGCATATTGCAGATGAGGTCTTACTAATGATTTGTACAGGGGGGCAAAATTATATCTTTATCTCTCTGGAGTCCATACCTCTTTTAATAAAAGAAAGGACTTTGCTCGCTTTGGAAACCGCAGCTTGGCATTGCATGTCATTATTGAGCTTATGATCAACTAAAACCCCCAGATCCTTCTCCACTACAGATCCCCCCAGTTGTACTCCCCCTAGTATGTATGATGCATGCATATTCTTAGCCCCCTTTACATTTATCAACATTAAACCTCATCTGCCACTTAGTCGCCCAATTAGACAGAGCATTGAGGTCGGCTTGTAAATTGGTGACATCCTGAAAGGACGTTATTCCACTGCATAGTTTAGTCAATAGAACATGGTTTATTTTTTTCCGATGGAAAAAAAAACGATAGGAAATTCCTATCGACTGTGTGCAACTCAGACGGAGAAAAAACCCACGCATGCTCAAGAATCAATTCGACGCTCGGAAGCATTGAACTTATTTTTCTCGGCTCATCGTAGTGTTTTACATCACAGCGTTTTGAACGGTCAGAATTTGGTGTGAGTGTGTATGCAAGACAGCTTGAACGGAATTCCAACGAAAAATTCCATTGGATTTTAGGCCATCGGAAATTCTGATCGTGTGTACAGGGCATTACTTTCTTAGAGCTCGTTCACACATGAGGCTACACTGCCATGTCGATGGATTGCTTTATAGAGGATGATATGTTGGCTCCTCATCGCCTGTTGTAACCTTGAACGTGCTGACCCATCGTGCTACAAAAGCATACATTGCAGATGGTTATTTTATTCCACAATATTTATTGGCTGGTTCATCCACCCTGCCAGGCCTCCTGACTGGGGATTGGCCAGGTTTCCATAAATATTCAGATCACTGCATCTTTACCCCCCGCCCACAAGCTTCTAGAAGTTTACATGAGACCCTCCAGAACCAGAGGAAGCAATAGAGGCCTGGCCTGCAGAGCCTTTGAGCCTGACCTGAATCTGAACCCAGACCCAATTAATAGACTTACAGTATGCAACTACTATGAGTCAGGTAAACATTTTCCTACACCTATTCTAGCACTAGAGGGTTATATAACAGGTGAAACAGTAAACATATATGCATTTCAACCACATATTTAGCTGCCACCTTCCCCCTTCTGCTTGTAACAAAGTGTTAGTCTCCCATTGTTATTCCTTTAGAGAGATTTATGTGTAGTTCTCACTCCTGCCAATAGATGTCTCGACGTGATCTTATTACATTTTTGTGAAAGTGGAAGCTCCACCCGTTAGTTCTAATATTAGGGCAGAACCCAACATAATACTTTGTTCTTTGCTGAGGGCTCTGGACGCCATCTTGCGGAGGTATGTGTTACAGTTGAACACTGAACCCCTGGGAGATTTAGGTGGCAATTTTGTGATACAGAAGTTATAAATACACAATGTTATCAAAAGTATTGGGACACCTGCCTTTACACGCACATGAACTTTGATGGCATCCCAATAGGCATGCCATATGCATACTTACATGGGCCAAGCGGGGCTGTAGTTATGCTACAGAATTTATACCTGAAATTCAGCTTTATCACTTTTTGTTATAGCAATATTAAAGTTTGATTAGGATTCACTATATTATCAAAAGTATTGGGACACCTGTCTTTACACGCACATTAAATTTAATGGCATCCCAGTTTTATTCCGTAGGGTTTAATATTGAGTTGGCAATTTTTTTTTTTTTTTGAGAATCTTGCAAACAAGAAACACATTCCAACTTTTTTTATACAAAAATACAAAAAATAAATATTATAGATATTTTTTCCCTTTTTTTTTTAATGCATAACATATTATATACATAATAAAGGCTTACTTCAACCAATAATACACGAACACATCACTAAATAAAGCAAACATCTTCAAAAATTCTACACATCTCTACACTCAACTTGAATAACATTCAGACCAAGAAACAGATTATCATGTGTATGTAGCCTTTCTTCAAAAATGGTATCCTTGAAAATCTAAGGGAGTGTCCAGAGAGAAACCAGGGAAAGAACCCAACACCCAGAAATCAACAAACAGCAGCTACAGGCCTGATATTCCTCCACGCCTTTATCCAGACCCTTTGCTGCCACCTGTCTTTCTGGAGACCCTGAATTTTCCCTACCTCACCAAGAATCTCACACACCACCACCGGAACAGGAAGGACTTTCTGCCGAAGGGATACCTGACACCGTGCATTCCAGGTGTAATATCAGACTACTAAGCTGACTAGAAAAAGAGTGTGCAAATCAAATCCCTTGCGATTCTGCAATGCTCCATACACCCACTCAGCATAAGACATGCTAGACAAGAAAGGAATATTCAGAGCCCTCCCCACCTTTTTATAGACCTCTATATTGAAAGGGCACTGAAGCAAAAAGTGGTCCATGGTTTCCACTTCACCCTGACACTCCGCTCTTGGACAACCACGATTGTCCAAAGAGCGGCACTTCACGTTCCCCCTCACATAGAGCCTACTGTGGAAAGCGAGCCAGGCCTGGTCCCCAAATTTCAAGGGAATCCGCTCAGAATTTATTAAACGTAAACCCTCACTCATAATATGACCTGGGCAATCTCTTAAGGCCAGTGGCGCATGAAAGACAGTACCCACGATTTTCAGGCACGGGGCAACATAAGCCGGGAGCTTACCATGCTTGATCCTTAGGCTTTTCACTGGCCCGCCACTCTCCCAACAGCCCAGAAAAGGTCTAAACCAGATCTGGAAAATACCCACCCATCCAGGCGGTCTCTCTGCCAGCATGTTACCAAAATTGTGTTTTAAAAACATCAGAGAGAAAATACAACCGGGTTGACCATCCCTAAGCCACCCTTCTGTCTAGATAGGTAAGTTACATTCCGCTTCACAAGATTCAGCCTGTTCCCCCATAGTAATTGGAAGAAACAACTATAAATCCCGGTATAGAAGGATTTCGGCAAGATGCAAACAAAGCTGACATACAGAAAGGTAGGAATCAGGTAGGTCTTGATCAAGTCCACCCTTTCCCTCAAGGAGAGCCGCCACCCTTTCCAGCTTTTCACCTTGACATCAGCATCATTTAGCCTGGCTTCCCAATTTAACTTACTGTAATCATCAGGGCCAAACTCGATGCCTAATACTTTGACTTTCTGCTGAGGCCTCGGGAAGATATCCGGAAGTGCAAAGCTCTCATCTCCCTCACTCATCCAAAAAACGTCACTTTTATCACGGTTGACCTTGGAGTCCGATGCCTCGGAATACTGCTCTATAACTGAGACCACCTCTTGCGCCTCCTCTGTCCCAGAGATAAAAACAGAAACATCATCAGCATAGGCTACAACCCTCAAGGGCGGCTCACCAGCAGTGCCCACCGGCACTCCACACAACGGTCCGCTCTCTAGCCTTCTGATGAAGGGGTCGATTGCGAAAACGTATAGCAAAGGGCTCAGCGGACACCCCTGGCGCACCCCTGATCCAACCCTGAAGGGCCGTCCAACCCAACCGTTAACAAGCATGAAGCTTTCTGCCTCTCTGTATAAAGTCTTAAGCCATCCAATAAACCCACCCTCCAGGCCATACTTGTCAAGGAGAAGCCAGAGGTACTCATGATTGACACGATCAAAAGCCTTCGCCTGATCCAATGCCAGCAAGTACTTTTCCCAGCCCTCAGCCCTGCAACGCTCCAGAGCCTCCCGGACAGCTAACACCGCTGAAAAAGTGCTCCTGCCCTGGATCGAACAGTGCTGCTGACGAGAAAGCAATCTGTCCGCTACTGACGACAAGCGGCAGAAAATTATCTTTGCCAGAATCTTTCTATCGACATTGAGAAGGCTAATGGGGCGCCAATTCTCAATCATCGAGGGATCCTTACCTTTTGACAACAGAATAACAGCAGATTGTCTCATGGAGGGAGGGAGTGAACCCTCTTGCAGACTGTCATTAAATACCTCCACAAGATAAGATACCAAGCTGGATTTGAAAGTCTTATAAAATTCAGCCGTCAATCCGTCTGGCCCAGGTGTTTTCTTAATGGCCAGACCGTCTATAGCTTTGACTACCTCTTCTGCTGTGATTACCCCCGTCAAACTTGCCAGCGGAATGTTATTTCCCAGATCTGGTGTAGAATGCAGAAAACTTGACATCTTTGCCCGATCAAGGTACTTCTCCCCCAGAAGTTCCACATAAAAAGACCTCCAGGATCCCTGACCTGGATTTTGTCAAAGAGCCCGTGCTATCCCTTAGCCCAACAACCGTCTTAACTGCTGCGCTTTGTTTGCAGTTCTGATAAGGGTCGGGCGAGTGATATTTCCCGTAGTCCCTTTCCAGAACCAAAGAAGCGTGCCGGTCATACTGATACTTCCTAAGGAGAAGTTTCACCTCAGAGATTGCCCCTGAAACTCCACCATTCGAGACAAGGCGATCAAGTTTTCTCCGCAGCTGCTGGTAGGCAATGTACTTACCAAGCTGTTTCCTTTTTCCTATGGCCTTGAAAAACCCACTAATCCGGCTTTTGACAAGCTCCCACCACTCCGACTTACTGCTGCAGAAATCCAGGATGGTTACCTGAGCCTGGAAAAATCCTCAAAAGATTGTCTTACCTCCTCGTCATCCAGCAGAGCCGAATTCATCCTCCAAATACCCTTTCCTTTAGGTGGCATATCTGAAGCATTAAGAATAACAGACAGCATAAGGTGATCAGATAACTCCACCATACGACACTCAGGAGCCGAAAAGGCAGAGTCCCCCTTAAAAAAAAACCTGTCTATCCTGCTCTCACAACTGCCTTTCCTAAATGTGTACCCCGTGCTGTCTGGGCAACACTTAATATGCACATCTTCCAGACCTGCTTCCCTGGCTATCATATTAAAAAAGACGCTATCATATCTCAGGCTGTCAGTGGAGCCTTTCCTGTCTTTGGGCCTAGTGACGGTGTTAAAATCACCTCCAAAGACAACTTGCCGAGATGTAAAAAGGAAAGGCTTAATCTTTGTAAACAGGCATTTCCTCTCCCATCTAGTTTGTGATCCATAAATATTTACCAGACGTAGATCATGCCCCTTCACAGAGACGTCCAGGACCATACACCTTCCAATCTCTACCTCGATAACCCGCCGACACGTTACCATGCCAGTAAAAAGTACTGCAACTCCGCTGTAAGGCTCGGCCGCAAGAGACCAGAAGGAGGGCCCACATCCATTTAGCCGGGTCTCTTGCAAAAATAAAACATCAGCATCCATCTCGCTGAGCAAAAATAAGGCCATATTGCGAGCCCCTACAGATTTTATGCTGGCAACATTAATCATTGCCACCTTTATCGGAGTGGCGTTTCTTAGCCTGAGCACCCTCCTCCTTTACTGGAGACCCTGGCCTCTTTAGGGAACCTTCTCCCTCATCCTCCTCCATCTGAGACACGGAATTAGAAGACTCCTCTTCCCCGTCAGATAAGGACCCAAACTTGTTTCCCAGAGGTAGATATTCTACCTCTAAAGATGAAGCCGAGGAGGCAGAGGTCAGGTCTACTTTATTCTTCCTTCTGCTCACCTTGGTCCACTCTCCCTCCTCCCCTAAAACATTACCCTTAAAAGCCTCATCTATATCATTAGCAGTGGCAACTTCCCCCTTCTTCCCCTTAGAACCTCCACTAGAGGTCTTACGTTTCCCCAGGGAAGGTCCCGACGAAGCTGTCACCTCAGATCGGCATGAATCCGCCCCTTTTGGCAGCCTCAGCCAATCTGGATGACTTGGATACATTAGGAACACTGGGTATCTGAAACACTGGGGAAGAACACACAACAGAAGTAGACACTGACACAGTAGGAAGCACAGACTGGGAAGCAGACACAGGAGGGGTCACACCTTCAGATTGGGAAACTGACACCTGGGGGGACCCCTCAGGACTAGCTGAAACAGCTCCACCAACCCCTTGCTGCCCCCCACGTTCCTCCTCCTCCATTCTCAGCAGTTCTTCCACCAACCCTGGCTGATTATGGAGGGCTTCAGGGCAAAGGCTATAGGGGTGACCTAACTTGTTACAAAGATTACAACGAATATTATTGCAGTCCTTTGCAACATGGTCTAAGCCCTGACAGAGGGAACATTTCTGCATAGTACATGAGCTTGAAAAATGGCCTTTGTCACCACAGCGGTGACATAACTTTGGTTGTCCTGCATAAAAGGTAATGATCCTGTCACGACCTATAAAGGCAGAGGAAGGGATGTGCTTAACAACATTACCGGTGACATGCAGTTTTACTAATACTGTCCATCCTCCTGTCCATATCCCCCTGTCATCTACAACCTTCCTCAAGGGGGCTTGGACATCCGCATATCTCCCCAACCACACCCCCAGATCCGAAGCAGGAATGGACTCATTACGCACTAGAATGGTGACGTTTTTATATAATGGCTGGCGGGAGACTACTTTAGGTGACAAACCTGCCCATCTTGGGGACTTCTTGCACTTCTGCTCATACCTCTCCCAAAAGACATCTAATCCTTCTGCCTTGACAAAGGAGAGGTCATACTCATATGACCCAACTGGGCTGATAAGGGCAAAAATCTCCTCCGCTTTAAAACCCATCCCCAGAATGCGGTGCACCACATCGCTCCTATTTGGGGGGGGGGCTTCTCCAATCCACCTCAATTGGACCACATTGCGGTGTTTAAAGGAGCTACCAGATGGTGTCATATTGGCCCGACCTTTAGTCACATCACTCCTAGCAACCGCAGAATAATTGGCCCTACTCACCCCTGGGACAGTTGCAGCCACTGCTGCAGCATAGGAAATAACCACATTCCTTGCAACATCACTCTTAGTTACAGACCCCTCTTTAGATAAAGCAGCAACAACATTATTGTCAGGAGCAGAGACTTCTGACACAGAAATGTCATTTACATTGCCCTTGGTAATTCTACCTTCATTACCAGTAACTGAAGGGTTACCAACAGTGATGTCTTTATCATTACTCTTCACAGCAGAGTCCACACACCCTTCACTGGCTGGCTGTACACAGGTGGAAGTCTCAGCAAGTAGATATGTTTGCTCTGCGCTGCCCTCTACTGCACAATCCATAGGAACTACACCTCCATTGTGTTGTATAGGCAAGTTCTGAACAAAACCTGCTTTTACTTTCACCTGCTGTTTCAAAGGTTTTGGGGGGACATCATTATCCTCCTCTTCATCCTCAGATGATCCAGACACTGCAAACTTGCGACAATGCAAAGGTGATTCCATTTCTGCAATAAAGTTCATCATACCTGCTCCCTTCACAGGCTCAGATGGATCATCTTGCTCCATAGCCTCCTGCTGCGGTGGTAAGGGCACGGAACTTTTTTGGCCCGATGACATACTACCAGACAAAACACCTGACTGCTGATCACCTGCAGCCTGTGTGCCAGAGCTTTCACCACTGTCTTCAGGCATACTGGTACTTGGCTTGGAATGCAAAGATTTTCCAGCGTGCTGGCCAGAAACACAATCCGAGCCCACAGAAACTTTTTTGCTTTGCACTGACCTTAGCTTCTCGCACTCTGGTGATGCCTGTCCTCCACTGGCCCCTATAGCCCCTCTGCGCATTGCACGGAAGCGATCATCGTTGCCATATTTCTCCTTGAAAGCACCGCTGGTTTCTTTCAATGTAGCCACTAGCAGACTCTGCTTTTCCACGTTGGCCTCCAAAGCCATTAACTCCGGCCGCATCTGTCTCCTCTTGGAACTATGCAGCCGATCACTTGCGATTTTTTTTTGCTTGAAGTCAAACTTCAACTTTGCCAGTACTTCTTCCTCCTTGACGATTCTCGCAATCCTGGCACAAACCTTCTTTCTGTAGGTTGCCAGGCTTTCCCCTTTAGCTGGGCCATTTCCCAGGTCCTCAAACACTGGCATTCTGTAGGTTGCCAGGCTTTCCCCTTTAGCTGGGCCATTTCCCAGGTCCTCAAACACTGGCATGGGAGCACCAGTACTCTGGCCATCTTCCCCTGGGTCCACCCCAGGTTCCTGCATCCACTCTGGGTATAGGGAGTAATCAAGCTCCCTGGATCAGTAGGCCTCACTGGAGCTCAGGAGAACAGCAGAAATGCAGCCACACCCTTTGCAGCTATAACAGCTTCAAATCTTCTGGGAAGGCTGTCTATAAGGTTTAGGAGTGTGTCTATGGGAATGTTTGACCATTCTTCCAAAAACGCATTTGTGAGGTCAGGCACTGATGTTGGATGAGAAGCCCTGGCTTACAGTCTCCACTCTAATTCATCCCAAAGGTGTTCTATTGGGTTGAGGTCAGGACTCTGTCCAGGCCAGTCAAGTGCCTTCAGCACAAACTCGCTCATCCATGTCCATTTATGGACCTTGCTTTGTGCACAGGTCCAAATCATTTGGCGGAGGGGGGATTATGGTGTGGAGTAGCTTTTTAGGGTTTGGGATTGGCCCCTTAGTTCCAGTGAACTCCTGAGCATTCTTTTTCCCTGGTGGTTATGACAGAGCCACCTGTGTAGGGAGGTCAACCTACACTTGCTTACATGTACTTATGGGCTCATGAACATCTGATGTTTGTGTGCTGAGACTGCCCTCACTGTGCACTCCCAGCAAAGTGGCCAAGTTATCAAATACAGCTCCCATTCTCTAGCAATGATCAGGAGCCATTGGGGACGGTTCCCAATCATGTGACCACTGTGACAGCCAACCATAGTGGTCACATGATAGGGCATTTTTTCCAACCTTCCTCCCCAGTGTAAAGTTCCAGTTAAAGGGAATGCCAGAGCTGGGCAGTATGGGGGTTAACAACCCAAGACAATGCAACTCAAGAGAGATGTAAATACAAGTCCAGTATTTAACCACTTCAGCCCCGGAAGATTTGGCTGCCCAATGACCAAGCTTTTTTTTTGTGATTCGGCACTGTGTCGCTTTAACAATTGCATGGTCGTGCGACGCTGTACACCAAACAAAATGAATGTCTGTTTTTTTCCTTTCTTTTGGTGGTATTTGATCATCTCTGCGGTTTTTATTTTTTGCGCTATAAACAAAAATAGTGTACATTTTGGAAAAAAAACACAATATTTTGTACTTTTTGCTATAATAAATATAGATATAGAATTTTTTCTCAGTTTATGCCAATATGTTTTTCTCTACATATTTTTGGTAATAAAAATTGCAATAAGCGTATATTGATTGGTTTGCACACAAGTGCGTCTACAAAAACGGGGATAGATTTGTAGCATTTTATTATTATATATTTTTTTTTACTAGTAATGGCGGCGATCTGAGATTTTTATTGGGACTGCGACACTGTGGCGGACAGATCGGACACTTTTGACACATTTTTGGGACCATTGGCATTTATACAGTGATCAGTGCTATAACAATGCACTGTTACTGTAAAAATTTAATTGGCAGAGAAGGGCTTAATTGTGTTAATTGTCCTCCCTGATTTGTGTTCTAACTGAAGTGGGGATGGGACTGACTAGAGGAAATTACACGTTGTGGTTCCTAGCTATTAGGAACTCACAATTTACATTTCCTCAGCTTATAGAACAGGGATGTGTCACGTCACTGTTCTGCCTCTTGTGCCCGGAGATCGCGACCGCCGGTCACGAGCATCGGCACTTCCGCGATGCAGTGGGCGTGTGCGCCTGCTAGTGCTGCTTAAAGCGACCTACATACAGCTACAACGGTTCGCCCAGCGGAGCCAACCTGCCGCAGTTTAACCGTGGCAGCTGTTCCGCAAGCGGTTAATGTCTCGGTTTTGAGGGGCATTGACAGCACTACAGACTAACAGCTCAGAAAAGGAAAAAAAAAACATATTTTCAGGTAGGTAGTGCCTGTTTTAGTTTTCTACAAACAAGCTGCCTCATGTTTTTTTTTTTTTTTAAATGAGGTTATGGTTCAGCATCCCTCTCTGTAGAATTGCTGCGTGTTGCCATGTTCCATCCAGTCTTGTCACAGCAGTATATTTCATCCCAAGCAAGGTCAAACCTCTGACAACAATGACTCATGCGGCTAAACAGCATAAGGAAAGAACAAAATAATAAATCTGATTTAAATTCTGTAGTATGTTAAGTTCAAACAACATTCAGTTAGAGGTCTGTGCAATGCCAGTGTTTTTTGATTACCTCAAATAGCCTACTTCATGACCTCCTCTGTATGGTTACATGACCGATCAAGGCACTTATTACTATGATACAGTTGTGTTCAGGGCCGGATTCCAGACAAGGCCAACAAGGCCAGGCCTCGGGGCGGCAGTGGGTGCAGGGACGGCACTGCGGCTGAGAGGAGAGGACACTTTTACTTTCATATTGGGAGTTCCCCCCTGTAATGCGGATGGTGAGAGGAGAAAAAACAGAGGGAAGAGGAGGTAAGATAGTCCTTGGCAGCAGCAACCCCCCTCCCGGTTCCCGGCTGTCATTTTGTAATTTTCGGCAGCAGCACTCCCCAATGCTCAATGTCATTTTTGGCAGCAACAACCATCCCCCCCACCCCCCCCACCCCCCCCGCTTCTCAGTGTTCTGCCGAAAAAGTCCCCCGGCGGATAATGTCCCCCCTGTACTGTGCAGGCGGGGGCAGCATTGAAGGACCTGGCCTTGGGGCGGCAAAGGGAGTAAATCCGGGCCTGGTTGTGTTGTATGAACTCTGTGGGCTTATGTAAGTAATTCCTGAGTAGATATAAAATGCTTTAGCAAGTAATAGTAAACAACAATAATACTATAAAAATAAAATTAGGAAGACAAAGAAAAAATATGGAAAACAGAGAGCTCTGATGGACACCCATAGTCAACAGCTATGATTAAGCACCAGATGATAGTGTGAAACGCGTCAGCTTTTTTCCTGATTTTCTGCTGTGACATGTTACTTTTGTGACCAGTTTTATTAAAAGGAACATTTTTTGGAGTGTGGCGGTCCTAGTTTCTCTCTTCAGTTTTGCATACCATTGCAGTGCCGACACCCAAGTGTTTGGATCCAGCCATCCAGTTCTTTGGGATCTCTGAGCGGTTAGACTTTTCTTCTCAGCAGCTAGTGAAGAGCACAATATGAACCATGTTAGAACTCTTTAATAGAGGATGTAAAAAGCAGAATTTGATCCCCAAACTCAGCTAAAACATTTTATTTGTCTTGGATAGAACAGGGAAGGCTTTGTCAAGTTTGTATTGTTGTCTATACAAATTTTTAGTTGAGCAAGGGAGGGTTCTTTATTGTTTCTGTTCCGTTGACGACCTTGCCCTCCATTGCTTGGTGTCACAAAGATAGAATCGTGAGAAAATCTCCATAGATGGGGGGTGGGGGGGTGGGGTGACCACGTGACCCGGATTGACCGGGACAGTCCCGCATTTTGTGGGTCTGTCCCGGGTACCTTTATTCCAGGACAATACAGTGTCCCGGAATTAAACTGACACAGCCACCCCCCGGGCCGATCTAATGCCCCCAAAAAAGGTCACCACATCACCGCTTTACTCTCTGACAGTACTTCTCCTGGCTTGAAATGTCTGGAGGAGCACAATCCCGCCTCCTGCTTGTGATTGGAGAAATCATAAATCCCACCTCTTGTGTCCAATCACTGTGCTGTGATTCGTTGGAGCACAAGTTGATTTTTGGGAAGCAGGGTATCCCTGAATAGTAGTTTGGAAATGTGGTTGCCCTGGGGGGGGGGGTCATGAAATGAAATGAAAAGCTATAGTAAGTAGAAATCCATTCCACAACTGTACCCTTAAAAGAGAATGTCTGCTTTTTTTCCCCCTAAAAATCATACTTACCTAGGTTGATACAGCATCAGTCCGCTGCCAGCTCTAAGACTTAGAAACAAGCAATCGAAGACCGTTGATGGCTCAGTTCTCAGAGCTCCGTGAGCAGAGAGCTGGTGGCTGTCACCACTGTCTGCTCTGGTCCCCCCTTGCTCACTGGAGTGCTGGGCTTTCCAGGGGTTGGGAGAGGCTGGCTCAGCCTCTCAGCGGCTGGCTGAGAGGCTGAGCCAGGTGCCACTCCAGGGTTGTGGGCGAATCCAGACTTTATTGTCATGATATTGCCCCAGCCTGGACAGGCTCTGTGATGTCAGCTAACAGCGGGCTTCAGAAAACGGGACACAGAACAAATTTAATTCCTGTAATCCACAGGAGAAACACAGTCAAACAAGCTTTGGCCATACTTCTCCTTTCAGAAAGTGTGTGTGTATAAATGTTGCGCAGACCCTATAAAGAAAATCAGGCAGCCAACACAACAAAGAAAGTTATAAAAAATGTGTAAAGGATATACAGTAAGTGTAGCGCCAAAAGTAAAGTGTTTCCACTTATGAGGTGGATATTATAAGACAAGGGGTATGTGACCCACTTCCCACTATTAATAGGAGTGTCCCATGTACAAGTGATCTTATTCAAAAAACACACAAATAATAGAAGTATATACCTCTATAAATGAAGCATATATCTCTGTAAATGAATGGTGATTACCCAAACGAAAAAGTGAACATATATGTATATATATTCAATGTGATTCAGGGTCGCAAGCTTAATGGAACTTGGACCAAATATATAAATAATGAATCTGTATTCACAGTGTTAACATTTAAATAATATATAATATAAACCACAGTGTATACGGTAGCGAGTGTTAATTAGTCCTTTGAATAGACAGCGCCTGAGATAGTCCAAAAAACACAGAGGTTGAATTGGAGTCAGCTGATGACAATTACAGGGCGGTCGCAGGGAAAGAGTGTGAGTCCTCCTAGCATGTAGATCACAATAATACCAGTCCCTTTTCTCAGTGGGCACAATTGGAATTAAGTATCTCAGAGATTACAATCCAACATCCCGATAGTATGAAAGTGGTGAAATACTCTTACCGGTATCTGTGGACCCGTAACTCACCATACGGTGGAGGGTCTCCAAGGCGTGGACAGATTGGGCTGTCTTCCCTTTATCCTCTGTGTGGTGTCATCAAAGAAATACTTCAGGGGTCAGCAGGGCTCTTCAAAGGTTTCAACTGTTTAGAATGATCACTCCCCCCTCTGAGAGGCGGCAGCTTGCGTTCCAATTCATACTTCTCCTTTAATGAGCAAAAGTAAAGGCTGGAGCCAGTGAAAACCGGTGACAAGCAGCTATAAAAAGCCATGACTAAGGCCTGAGGGCTGAAACACATTGGATTTGTATGGCTGTTTGTGACCGCAATTTATAAGGAACTTTAGGTTTTAGCCAATATTCTCTGGATCCAGCTTTTACTTTTGTTTATATTGAAGATTGGAGGTTTACAGAGACCTTTTGGGGCTGGAGCATGACTCACAGGAAGTGGTAGCTCTATAAACCTGTTCTAATTTGTACCCTTAATGCCTGGGGGGCACGGGAAAGGATTATACCCAGTGGCGTCTGGTGCTAAACTTTTTTTCGGGGGGCAGCAAACAAACCCCCCTATGTCCGCACTTTCGCTCCATGGTCCTGGCGCTGCAAGTTCCTCGGCTTCTCCTCCTAGCCAACCTGATTTTACTCAGTGGTGTCTGGTGCTAAACTTTTGGGGGGGGGGGGGGCGGCAACCAAACCCCCCCATGTCCGTACTTACCCCTCCATGGTCTCAGCACCACAAGTTCCCCGGATTCTCCTCCCGGCCAACCCGATCCACCTCCTGCCCTGTTGGATGGGAGGAGAAGCCAGAAGACAATAGTGAATATTGATTCGCTAGTGTCACAAGTGGTTGGGTTTGGGGCGCAGTGCTTTGCCCCCCGAGCCCAACCTTTTTTAAGCCAATTAGAGCCTCAGGCTCTAATCCTGTGGCTTGAAAAAACTCATAGAAACATATGAGTCGCGCATTTCTAAGCATACACACAAACGTGTTTCTCGACGTAAACCAGCCCGACGAGAAACACGACGAGGAAATTGAGACTCCTGACGAGAAAAAAGAGAGCTTGTTCTCTTTTTTTCTCATTGAGATGCACAACCGTTTTCCTCGGCAAAAAAGCTCTGCCACCAATTTTTGATGGGTTTTGTCGAGGAACGGTCGTGTGTACAAAGCCTGAGAGGCAGAAATGTTCTCATTGATCGAGCCCCTGGGGGAACCCTAGAGTTCCACAGAACCCTGGTTGAGAGGGGCTTATCTATCGTCTCTGACAGCTTTTTCGGTAGCATTACATTCCCTCAATATTTAGTGCAGCCCTCTATATCAAGAAAGTTCACCACCACCGATCGGAATTCTTTGGATCAAAGTCGCACTAATCAGAAAAGCCCAAAATATAAGTCAATTAAGGATATACAATAAATATTAGAAGACAAAATATAACACAATCATGCACCAAAATACAGAATGAGATGATTTAGGACACCCTAGATATCCTCGGGTTGTATCATGTAATGGCAACACCATTCTGTTCATTAGATAATTAGAAATATATTTGCTAAATCTATTTATTATGAGTGTTTTCTCAGGCCTTGCAGAAGAAACGTAATTATTTCTTAGCGTCTGGCTCTGCTCTTGTGTGTTCTGCTATAGTCACTGTAGTAGAAGTGATATATCAGACCTCCTTTATCTAGACAATTCCACTGCCCCTCTCAATTAATCTTATCAAGACAATTCTGTGCTGGTGCCTGGCGCTATGGATTACACTTGCCAACAATCTTTCCTATCTTTTTTTTTTACACACACAAGAAGAAGATCTTAATTTATGTTTATGTGAGCAATTAATTTCCGCTGGTCATCTTCCTCCCATTAATGTAGACACAATGCTACAGTGATCCTCTAAACCATTAATGTTTTGTTGCCAGCATAATCATTGCTGTTGAGTTCTCTTTATTGTACATTGTTAGTTACTTGTCATGTCTATGGCCAGGTAAACACATCCCAAAACTTAGGTTAAGGTGACCAGATTTTTAACCACTTAAAGAGGAGTTCCACCCAAATTTGTTCCACTCCTCACCCCCTTACATGCCACATTTGGCATGTAATTTTTTTGGGGGCGGGAGTGGGGGCTTCAGGAGGAGTGGGACTTCCTGTCCCACTTCCTGCTTCCGCCGAGGGGCTGGTTAGGCGATTAAGCCTTAATCGCCTACACCAGCCCCTCCCTGTAGGCGATCACATGGGACACTGACAGGTCTCATGCGGTCGCCTCTCCAATCAGCGGCGAGCCGCATGCGCAGTGGGTGCCCGGCCATGAAGCCGAAGGCTGTCACGGCTGGGTGCCCACAGTCAGGATAGAGACGCCGGCTGGGGAGGGGGGGAGAGGAGCGGAGCCCTGGTCGGCGCGTCGCTGGAACGCAGGAGCAGGTAAGTGAGTGTTTATTAAAAGCCAGCAGCTACACTTTTTGTAGCTGCTGACTTTTAATAAACACATTTTTTGGCTGGAACACCCCTTTAAGACCCGGACCATTATGCAGGTTAAAGTGGAGGTTACCCTAAAAAGAAACTTTTAACATTGCATTCCCGAGGTTAATGACAAGTAGAATCGGCAGGTTTTTAAAAGAAAATATGTCCGTACATACCGTTTCTCATATCCCTTCTCACCGCCGCTTCCGGGTCTGATGGGTGTGCCTAACTGATTGACGGGCATATGACGACGCATACAGTGCGTCACGAGATGCCGAAAGAAGCCGAACGTTGGTGCGGCTCTATGCGGCTCTATACGGCGCCTGCGCACCGACGTTCGGCTTCTTTCGGAATCTCGTGATGCGCTGTATGGCTCAGTCGGATGCCTGTCAATCAGTTAGGCACGCCCATCCCCGACCATCAGACCCGGAAGCGGCGTTGAGAAGGGATATGAGAAACGGTATGTACGGACATATTTTTTTTTTAAAAACCCGCCGATTCTACTTGTCATTAACCTCAGGAATGCAATGTTAAAAGTTTCTTTTTAGGGGAACCTCCACTTTAAGGACCTTGCCCCTTTTTGCGATTTGGCACTGCGTCGATTTAACTGACAATTGCGCGGTCGTGCGACGTGGCTCCCAAAAGAAATTGGCGTCCTTTTTTTCCCACAAATAGAGCTTTCTTTAGCCTCTGCATTTTTAATTTTTTGCGCTATAAACAAAAATAGAGCGACAATTTTGAAAAAAATTCAATATTTTTTACTTTTTGCTATAATAAATATCCCCAAAAAAGATATAAAAAAAATGTTTTTTCCTCAGTTTAGGCCGACACATATTCTTCTATCTATTTTTGGTAAAAAAAAAAGCGCAATAAGTGTTTATCGATTGGTTTGCGCAAAATTTGTATCGTTTACAAAATAGGGGATAGTTTTATGGCATTTTTATTAATAATGATTTTTTTACTTCTACTGGCGGCGATCGGCGATTTTTTTCATGACTGTGACATTATGGTGGACACATCGGACACTTTTGACACATTTTTGGGACCATTGTCATTTTCACAGCGAAAAGTGCTATAAAAATGCACTGTTTCCTGTGAAAATGACAATGGCAGTGAAGGGATTAACCACTAGGGGGTGCTCAGGGGTTATGTGTGCCCTGAGGGAGTGATTCTTACTGTAGGGGGGTGTGGCTGTAGGTGTGACGTCACTGATCATCATTCCCTATATCAGGAAACAGACGATCAGTGTCACTGCCACAGTGAAGAACGGGTTAGGTGTGTTTACACACTAACCTCTCCCCGTTCTTCAGCTCCAGTGACCGATCGCAGGACACCGGTGGCGATTGGGTCCGCGGGCGCGGTCACGGAGCTTCGGACCAGGTCGCGCGTGCGACCCACGGCTAAGCTCTTAAAGGCAACGTACAGGTACGTGCCTGTGCCCAGCCGTGCCATTCTGCCGACGTAAATGTGCAGGAGGCGGTCCTTAAGTGGTTAAAATGAAATCCGGGGACATATTTTTTTTTTTTAATCCACACATGGTAAACTATTTTTAATGCACATTTTATATTTTATTCTTACCAAAGAAATTTGTTTTTTCACACAAATAGAGCTTTATATTGATATTTAATTGCCACTGATTCAAATACCCCGAAATTTGAAAGAAAAAAGTTTCTTAATTTCTGTTATAAAATGTTGTAAAAAATAAATTCTTCTCCTTCACTGATGTGCACTTATGATGCTGCAATGATGGGAACTGATAGCCTGCACTGTACTTCAGCAATGATAGGCACTAATAGGTGGCAATGATGGGCGGCAATGATGGGCACTGATTGGCGGCAATGATGGGCACTGATAGGCAGCACTGATTGGCGGCAATGATAAGCACTGATTGGCGGCAATGATGGGCACTGATTGGCGGCAGTGATGGGCACTGATAGGCAGCAATGGTGGGCACTGATGGGAAGCACTGTGATGTAGAAAACAACGACGTGCTGAAAAAACGAAGTTCAATGCTTCCAAGCATGCGTCGACTTGATTCTGAGCATGCGCAGGTTTTTGGTCCAATGCTTTTGTGTACTAACCATCGTTTTGGTCGTACACACGATCAATTTGGTCCGATGAAACTGGTCTTCAGGCCAGTTTCATTGGACTGGTCTGATCGTGTGTACGCGGCCTAAGAGGTTAATCCTCTGCATTGTATAAAAAAGCTCTTTGATCCTATATGGACAGATCCTCCCCCTTCCTGCAGGGTCTCTTTTGGCAAGGACAGATAAGACACAGTGAGGGTAGTAAAGCTGCACATGCTCAGTTTGGTCTCTTTTACTGGAGAGAACATTTCTTGGTTGAGCTGAGCTTTTCAGGTCACATGATATTGACATCACACATGTGGGCGTGTATACAAATCCTAAATAACAGCCCAGTCCCTCCCTCCCTCCTCCATGCCCAGTAACTAAAAAATAACACAGTGTAGATGGGATGTAACATCTTGATTGATGGGTGATCCGCCTCCCATAACAGCATGAGCACACAGACTGTAGTAAAAAATCTCCTCCTACCTAAACACTCAGCACTCAGGCAGTTTATCATTTGACCGTGGTATACAGATCAGCCAAAAAGGTATATAGTGGCAGTATTTTAATGTAAATAGAAGATTTATAATCTGTGGCCACTGAGGAGGATGGGGGGCACATAAACTATTTTCATATTACTGTGTTTAGTAACACTGCTATAAAATATTACATTTTTGTTTTTGGGTACAATACCACTTTAAAAAGCCCTAAAGTGCAGTAAAAAATAGACAAAGGGCTCCAACTCTCCATCCAAACTATTCAAACTCTGAAAAAAGATTTTGCTCATGTATAGAGGCATGCTGTTGCCAACATCCCAAAGTTAGACAGAAAACATGAATACCTCTAAAAAGGTGGGATTTTTCGGGCAACCATAGAAAGTAATGACAACTAGGTCATTAAAAAATATAATTTATTACAAATATCATTGAGCTATAGAAAATACATTTACAGACACAAATTAATGTACAAATCAAAATAATGACAAAATAAAAACAATAATACTGCCAAGGATCATCGGGAACCCCAGGACATAGCTGGAGGTATAGATGGTCGTTTCCGACGCGTTTCGAATAATACTTTTAAATTCTTCTTCAGGGAAAGTAGGCAGTATAATTTGTTTCCTAGAAAATGAAAAATATATATACATAATACATACAACTTTCAACAGTCAGGCACAGCATTGCAAAGTATGGACAAAGAGGGAATTAATGGAAAACTCATAGACCAAAAAGAGAAAGAGGGAGAACTAACCTCTTTTCCGATCGGGGGGTACCAAGGTAGTCCCTGAGGGTGTGGGTGCACCAAGACCAAAGGGGGGCAAAAGAACCCCAAAGGCAGATAGCAGCACCAGTGGGACTTCTCCAAAACACAGCGGGGGAGGCTCCAAAACCATGGAGGGTGGTAAGATGATAAACAGGTCACCATTTGAGTCAGCAGCCAAAAGAGGGTTCAAAGTAGAAGACCCAACTAAGGAGAATTGTATAGATAGGTATTAATTACTACAAGGTCATTTGTCAAGCCAAAATAGGGCAGGGCAAACAATATATATAAGACCTTATATTAACTCACCACTCCTAAGGACCCAATTCAAATAGGGGCCAAACCGATACTTGGGTGGGAATTCCAAATGTCAGGATACCAGGATAACCTCCCACTCCAACAGGAGATGGGAGAAAATGGATGCTGAGACGCCCCCCTGACTTCCTTATTATACTCACCTGGAGAATGCCAATTAGCCCCAGATTTGACTGCACTTCCCCTTTTCCGTGGATCGAACCAGGTGTATGGAATATATTTCAGATTGGAATTAGGCTTAGCTAGGCGCCGGACTATGGCGTCAGGATGCGGCGCCCCGCGTGACTGAAGCGCGGCAAATCAAAAGATACCGCGCGTCACTTCCGGCGCGCCGCATCGAATCGACGCCAGCGTCTCCGCGCGTCACATGACTATAGCGTGACCAATCAGAACGCCATTAGTCATGTGACCTAGGTGATAACCAATCAGCATCAAATATCATCCCTATGGTGCATCCGTGACAGCGCAGCCAGAGCGCCAAACAGTCACACAGCATCTCAAAGAGGACGCCGGTGTCTGCACAAAAGGGGAATCTGTAAAACAAGATCTCCGCCATCTAAGTGCACATTCCCATAGGGGAAATCTATGGGACAAAGTTTCCGCCATCCAAGTGCACATCCACAGGATGGCAGAGGACGCATTCAAAGGGACACCAAAAGCAAACTCACTCACTGTCATAAGACATATTTTGAAAAAAGAAGAGTTAGGTTGAATTAGACACACAGAGCATATGCAACCTATCAACATAGTTGATATAGCTCTGATGTTTAAATGTTTTTATGGAGGGTGATGAAGTGAGGGGCTTCCCCAGGGGTATCTCAAAAACCTCTTCCACCCATTGGAGGGAAGAGGGTGAGTAAGGAATAAAATCACCGCTGCCGGGGGATAGAGAAAAATACCCATGGTGCGTTAACCGCACCAGGGCAGAGCACCTCAGTGCTTCTCTTCCCCGGCAGCGGATGGTGGAGCCATCCCGTGAGAGAGGAAAAGGACCCACGTATGCTGCCAAATGTCCTGGGGGAAGATATTAAAAGGCCCATTACCCCGGGCTGGTACTAACCCCAACTCCCTGATGGAGGTCCACAAGGAGATATATTAAAGAAGCAATGCTGAGTCTGGCTGCGAATAGGTCAAAAAAAACAAAATTAATTGTGAATAATTAGCAGAATATCCACTTAGTCATATACAATAATACAATATTGAACTACAATAATACAATGATTTATACAAAAAATCCTATTCAAACTCTATCTATCCAGAGCTATAAACACAACGTTTGGGCTGGTTATTAGGGATGAGCCGAACACCCCCCCCCCCCCGTTCAGAAGCTGCGAACAGACCAAAAGTTTGTGTGAACTTTAGAACCCCATTAAAGTCTATGGGACTCGAACATTTGAAATTTTAAGTGCTAATTGTAAAGGCTAATATGCAAGTTATTGTCCTAAAAAGTGTTTGGGGACCCGGGTCCTGCCCCAGGGGACATGTATCAAAGCAAAAAAAAAGTTTTAACCAGATGCCAAAAGCCCACCGTCGTTATACGAAATTCAAGCCTGGATGGGGGCCAATTATCTTATGCTTAATGGCTCCAAAACTGAGTGCATGGTCTTATGCAATCAGTCATGGGCGGGCGGTTTCCCTACTTTCCCTACTTGGCCAGACTCGTTTTCATCGGTCCCAGTACCAGTCACCCAGTTCAGGGATTTGGGTATCATCTTGGATGATAGACTAACGCTGCGACCACAGGTAAACCAGGTGGTGAGTTCTTGTCATTTCCACCTGAAACTCCTGAGGTCGACTTTTCGCTTCATTGAAGAATCGCACAAGATCTCTATGGTTAATGCCATTATTGGAAGTCGATTAGATTATTGTAACGCTTTGTACCTGGGTCTACCTAATAACATCATGCACAAATTGCAGCTTATCCAGAACGCCGCTGCAAGGCTACTCACGGGTGTTGGTCGTCGTGACCACATCACGCCATCACTGAGAGCCCTGCATTGGCTACCCGTGAAGGAACGGGTTCTGTTTAAGACTGGTTGCATGGTGCACAGGGCTACCCATGGCAAGGGGCCAGTGTACCTGCAGGATAAATTCACCAAATATGTGCCTAACCGTACCTTAAGGTCAGCTAAATCAGAAACTTTGATAATCCCTAAATTTCGAAAGAAAAAATGCGGAGGGAGGACGAGTGCGGTTCAGGGAGCACTGTTTTGGAACTCCCTGCCTCTAAAATTAAGGCTTGAGAATGATCTTTTTAAGTTCAGGAAGCTTCTAAAAACTGAGCTTTTTAGTCGAGCCTATGGAATCACATAGGTTTATAGTTTTTTTCTTTTGAACTACTAACCATTTTAAAAATTGATTTGTTCCGCCGCCTGTGTGTCTTTTTGGTTGTTGCTGTATTGTTGTTCTTGGCGCATCGAGGCCTACGGGTAACTGACTGCGTTTGTACTATTTTGTACTTTTAATAATTTTAATAAATAAATTTTTAATAAATACGGTGGGACGGTGGCATTGCTGGGCGAGAGCACGTAGCTCTACGTCTTCCCTTTAGCGGCCGCGATCGCCGCCGGGCAAGCGCGCTCGTTCGTTACAGAGCGGGGAACGGGAGGTATGTGTGTAAACACAAAGCTCTCGGTTCTGTCAGCGGGGGAAACGCTGATCTCCTGTTCATACAATGTATGAACAGAAGATCAGTGATTTCCCCTAGTGAGGCCACCCCCCCATACAGTTAGAACACACCCAGGAACATACTTAACCCCTTTCCCGCCCCTAGTGTTAACCCCTTCACTGCCAATGGCATTTTTATAGTAATACAATGCATTTTTATAGCATTGATCGCTATAAAAATGCCAATGGTCCCAAAAATTTGTCAAAATTGTCCGATGTGTCCGCCATAATGTCTCGGTACTGAAAAAAAAATGCTGATCGCCGCCATTACTAGTAAAAAAAATATATTAATAAAAATGCCATAAAACTACCCCCTTTTTTGAAAACGCTATAAATTTTGCGCAAACCAAACAATAAACGCTAATTGCGATTTATTTTTTACGAAAAATATGTAGAAGAATACGTATCGGCCTAAACTGAGGAAAAAAATGTTTTTTTATATATTTTTTAGGGATATTTATTATAGCAAAATGTAAAAAATATTGCATTTTTTTCAAAATAGTCGCTCTATTTTTGTTTATAGCACAACAATTAAAAACCGCAGAGATGATCAAATACCACCAAAAAGAAAGCTCTATTTGTGGGAAAAAAAGGACGCCAATTTTGTTTGGGAGCCACGTCGCACGACCGCGCAATTGTCAGTTAAAGCGATGCAGTGCCGAATCACAAAAAGTGCTCTGGTCTTTGACCAGCAATATGGTCCGGGGGGTTAAGTGGTTAAAAACGGCCGTTTTTTTCGGGAGCAGTGATTTTAAATTGCCTTTTATCCTTCAGAAATGACACTTTGTGCAGGGACAGTTCTAAGCACGGGAAACAAGCGCTGCTTTACAGGTATACTTTACACACCCCCCAGGTACGAAATTTAAAGGAATATTTCACTTTTATGTTTCACTTTAAGCATTATTAAAACCACTGCTCCCGAAAAAATGGCAGTTTTTTAAAAACTTTTTTTTGCATTGATACATGTCCCCTGGGGCAAGATCCAGGTCCTCAAACACTTTTTATGATAATAACTTGCATATAAGCCTTTAAAATTAGCACTTTAGATTTCTCCCATAGACTTTTCCAGGGTGGTCTGCGGCTTTTCGAATTTTCCGAGAACACCCCAAATCGTTGGCTGTACGGCGAACAGGCAATGTTCGAGTTGAACATGAGTTTGACTCGAACTCGAAGCTCATCCCTACTGGTTATCAGTAAACTTCATAGAATGTCTGACCTGCATGCTATGTCTCCTGCATACATCATCGATGTGACCTGTTATTCGGGAATCTCTCTTTACATTCACATAAAACAATGCCGAAAACTGACGTTTCCCAAATAACATTGTGCACGGCCTGTGCGTCACCTCACTACGAGACGGATTATTAATAATCAGCCTGATACCCAGATCCTATTATAGCATGCTTTATTGCACCGGTTTAGGCTCCTATACGAGAAGCCCGGGATTTATGCTGAGTGGCTGAGCAAAGGACCATAAGCCATAATTTGTTCATGAATATGAACCAGTGCCTGCCTATTATTAAAATCATTGGGGCAGACTAATCACTTTAATTCAAGGGTAGTGGCAAACAAGCGCGATTTGCTGATTTCACGACTGCCCGCCAGCGGGAACATTTGCCTTTGCTGCACATCTTTAATATGATCGATGAGCTCAGATAAATGCCTGTGCATGTGTTTGTGTCGAGGACGGGATATATACCTTACAGGCAGCGCAATAAATACAGCCCCCGTGTCTTCTCGACTCCCACTTTAAACATAAAGGGAACCCCCTACGAGACAAATTATGTTGATTTAGGAAGGAGAATGTTCGTCCCACATGGAATGATGCCCTCATAACTCTAAAAGATAAGCCGTGCGATATACGTGGGTCTTTGTTTTACATTCTGCATACCAAATGATGCTGTTTTGTTAGGAGATGATATAGTGCTGTTTGATATTCATTGCGCCCTTTCACTGCCGTCAGCCGCTTTAGATTTGGAACCTCAAATGTCCAAACTGGCTTTTTTAATTCTTCAGGTACAAATGCAAGTTATAGACTAGAGCACAGGTCTCCAAACTGCTACACGAGGGCTGGACGACCAATTTCTAGCTTTTTTCTGCCTCTTGGGGCACTATTTCTCCCACTGACACCAACAATGGGGCACTATTTATCCCACTGACAGAAAACAATGTCTCACTATTTCTCCCACTGACACCAACAATAGGGCACTATTTATCCCACTGACACCAACAATGGGGCACTATTTCTCCCACTGGAACCAACAATAGGGCACTCTTTCTTCCACTGGCACCAACAATGGGGCACTATTTCTCCCACTGACAGAAAACAATGGCGCCCTATCTCTCCCACTGACACTAAGGCCGCGTACACACGGCAGAGAACCTCGACGGGCAGAACACATTGTTCCGCCCGTCGAGGTTCTCTGCCGGCCGTCAGAATCTGCGACCCGCCCGTCGGGAATGGCAACCAGCCATTCATCCCGACAGGCCGTCGAGCAAATAGAGAACCTGTTCTCTATTTGCTTGACTGGTTTCCCGACGGGCGGGGCTCGCAGAGAGCGTACACACGGCCGAGGTTCTCGCTGGTTTCTGGCGAGAACCTCGGCCGTGTGTACGGGGCTTAACAATAGGGCACTATTTCTTCCACTAATACCAATGATTAGATCACTACTCCTCCCAGTGATACCAACGATGGGGCACTACTCCCTCCCCCTCCTACTGACCACCAACAATGAGGCCTGTTTATTCCTGGTAATGCTGGGCCCAGGCTTTTTCTACCCCTACTGGCCACAATCTGCCCCCGTAAGGTCTGAGGGGCAGTAAACTGGCCCTTTGTTTGAAAAGTTTGGAAACCACTGGATTAGGGATACACTATATTACCAAAAGTATTGGGACACCTGCCTTTACACGAACATGAATTTTAATGGCACCCCAGTCTTAGTCTGTAGGGCACAATATTGAGTTGGCCCACCCTTTTGCAGCTATAACAACTTCAACCTTATCTGGTAAGGCTGTCCACAATGTTTAGGAGTGTGTCTATGGGAATGTTTGACCATTCTTCCAGAAGCGCATTTGTGAGGTCAGGCACTGATGTTGGATGAGAAGGCTTGGTTCACAGTCTCTGCTCTAATTCATCTCAAAGGTGATAATAGTTTTATCAGGTTGAAGTCAGCACTTTATGCAGGTCAGTCAAGTTCCTCCACCTCAAACTCGCTCATCCATGTCTTTATGGAACTTGCTTTGTACACTGGTGCAGTCATGTTGGAACAGATAAGGGCCATCACCAAACTGTTCCCACAAAGTTGGGAGTATGAAAGTTGGGAGTATGAAACCCTACGGACTAAGACTGGGATGCCATTAAAGTTCATGTGCATGTAAAGGTAGGTATCCCAATACTGTAGGCAATACAATGTATCTCCCGACCCCTAACACCATCTTTTGTTCCTTTGGTCCATTTGGATGGGGATTTTCTAAGAAGTCTGTATGAATGATAAGTGCTTCCATGCTATTGATGGTCATGTAGGGTAGCATGTAAGACCTAGCCTTTATTTGAGGGAGAGCTGCATTGTGTCTTGGTGACCATGTTTTGGCCATCTTAGGAAGATGATCACAACCAATATATTAAATTCTGTAATAGACATAGAATAAACTTAGTGGTAAAGTTGATAAGCTGCTATTAGAATGAACAAGGAAGCAACTACAGGTGCTGCCATGCGCTATTGCCAATTGGACCCAGGGTGGTAAGTTTGGAAAGGAGAAAAGTAGATCTTTCTTTGCTAATAATTTACATCAGGGGAACATCAGGGAGTCCTTTACTGTGCCTTGATGACCATGCAATTTATTTTTAAATTGGGGGCCCTATGAGGACCTTTGGCTTTAATATTCCCCTCTGGGGCTTTCCTTTACGGAAATTCCATTCCATCAGTAAATGTACTCCATTTTTCAGGCTGAATAATACACAGTGTCATGCAAACTAAAGTCTAAATAAATCTTGTGAGTGTAGGACCTCATGTACCCACCCTATAGGGGATGGGGGGGGGGGGGCTCACCACAGCACTCTGTACTAATATAGACAGATGCAGAGAATTGAGGTCTTTACATCTACGACACTGTCATTGAGAACCACTCATCTCGTGGTCAAAATCTAAAAAGGATCCTACCCATCATCTGGCCTGTAGACATGCGAACATCTGAAAAAGGTAACACTATAAAAAAAAAATGTTGTTAGTCCTCCTATAATACATGTAAGAGCCCATTCACACAGGGGCAACATGACTTCTAGCACGACTTTGGGAGGCAACTTGGACACGACTTGAGTATGAATCATCAGGCAACTTACAAGGCAACTTCAAGTCGCCTCCAGGACAGGAGGCTTCCCAGTGGCCAATCAAACAACAATCAGCTCTGTGGGAGGGAGGGGGAAGGGAGGGATTTGCCTGAGAAATGTATGTTCTCTTCCTGTATTGTTGCTTCAGTTAAGACAGTGATCAGACTTCTGAGGCGACTTCCATTGAAATCAATGGGTACAAATTGCCTACAAGTTGCCTAGAAGTCGGATTGAAGTAGTACAGGAACCTTTACTGAAGTCGGAGCAACTTCAGTAGTGTACATTAAGACAGCTCCATTCATTTGTTTTTACTCTTATTTATTTTAGTGATTATTTTATTTTTACCTTCTTTTGATAATATTATCCTACTGATAGATGGTTAAGGCTGCTTCATTGTTTATCGTGATACCTTACCAGACCTACAGTTTGAACCCATTTGGGGTAGGTTGGTCTCGGTCATCAAGGCCCGAACTAAATGTATACACTAGGCCTTAACAGTTTTCTATATTACAATGTTATGTTGTATGAGAGGCAACTATGTCCTTTGTACTTTGCGCTTACTTTTGTTTGTATATCTCTGTTTCATAAAATAAATTCAATTGTGAAAAAAGACAGCTCCATTCACTTCCATTCATTTTCTCGACCGTGCGACTTGGGGCAACTTGGGGCGACTTGAAGTCGGATCCCAGGTCGCCCCAGTGTGGATCGGCTCTAAGGTTGCCAGCTGCCTATAAATTTACAGACAGTTTGCAAACGTCGTACATTTCTGTTATGAACAGCGGCTGCCCATAAAATGATGGCAGTAGGCCGTTTTGAAAATCCACATGCTCGAGGGGGTTTAGATGGGGGCGGGCACTTGGTGACATCATGGCAGCACTTGGCACAATTTATGAATTACAGGACTGGAGGTGGAGCTGGGACGTTAGAGCACCATTGGCTGCTGTCACTGGAGGACTTGTGGTTTGGAGGAGAATTGGTGGTCATGTAAGGGTGTACAACACAACAACTGATATGTAAATCTTTTTGCCATTTAAAAAGGTATTTAGAATCTGAGTTTATAGTCACCGTTTGGCTTGTTGTCCTTTAACAAGAAACGTGTTTTAGAGGCGAGTGTTCCTTTAAATTGCTGAGGAAACCCAAATCTTAATACATTTGTATTATATTACGCTTTAAGTCTGCAATGCACCAAGGAGCTACACGCCAAAATCTTGCTTTGCTGGTCCTAAAAGACATCTCCATCTGTACATTACCGCAGGACTAAAAATGTGTGATTTAATGGCCTTTGTCTGTTCTGTGCCGGTGTTACGGCACTTTACAAAATAAATTATTAACATTGCACCATCTCATTGGGAAAAACACCTCACTAACTCATAATAACAATGATAATCTTCCACCGGGTTTGAGGAAAGTGCTCCACGCAGAGCTGCATTTTACCGTGAAGCCGTACCATTTCTATCGGTGCTTTAGTGAAATATACGCTCTTTACAAGTGAAAATAATTCCCTTTCTAGTTTACAACAAATGGATAGAAAAATATATGTGTGTGTACAACCTAGTCAAGGATCACATCCTTCTCTATAAACCCGTCTTTATATACTGGTGCTTACCTCATCTCAGGTCGTATTGCTTGTCTATTGTGTTATTATTTTCTTACTTATTTAGTTGGTTATATGTTTGTTTTTCAAACAAAAAATTGAATACCTAATAATATATGAAAAGTACACACTGATCAATATTGAGAATTCAAAACTCAAGATGGGGGTCATGGAGTACAACCTAACTTAAAGAGGAGTTTCACCCTAAATATACGCTTTTCCATGTGATCCAGCATACTGGCGTCAGCGCCAGTATGCTGTTTTTTTTTTTAATGCCCCACTTACTGTCCAATCTTCAATTTTGATTTATCTCCCCAGCGGGGGATGGCGCCTGTATAGCCCGTCACTGGTTCCGAAAATACTCGATTTAGGACTCGGGTATTTCCAGGCGCAATACGGCGCCTGCGCACAGACCTAGGAGCTGACTGCGCAGGCGCCGTATTTCTCCGAGTCCTACGGCTATGGCGCGTCACTCCCTCCGAAAAAAGCCGAAATACGGCGCCTGCGCAGTCAGCTCCTAGGTCTGTGCGCAGTGAGCTTCTAGGTCTGTGCGCAGGCGCCGTATTGCGCCGGAAACACCCGAGTCCTAAATCGGATATTTTCGGAACCAGTGACAGGCTATACAGGCGCCATCCACCGCGGGGGAGCTAAATCAAAATTGAAGATTAGACAGTAAGTGGGGCATAAAAAAAAAAAAAACAGCATACTGGCGCTGACGCCAGTATGCTGGATCACATGGAAAAAAACTATATTTAGGGTGAACCTCCTCTTTAACCAATTTTTTAATTTAGAGAGTTGAAAGAGAGAGAGAAAGAAAGAAAGACAGAAAGAAAGAAAGAAAGAAAGAAAGAAAGAAAGAAAGAAAGAAAGAAAGAAAGAAAGAAAGAAAGAAAGAAAGAAAGAAAGACATGGTCTTGGAATGGATTTGTTGGTACAAGGAGAGGAGACAAACGGGGGGGGGGGGAGTGGAGGAGAGAGATTAATTGAGAGAGAAATGGAGAACGGGATTGGGGGGAAAGAGAGAGAGAAAGGAAAAGATGGAAAGAGAGTGGAGGGGGGAGAGTGGACGAGAGAGGTAGAGAGACAAATGGAGAGAGAGGGAGTGGAAGAGAATGAGACTGGAAGAGAGAGGGAGTGGAAGAAAGGGAGAGAGGAAGGGAGAGAGTGAGTGGAAGAGAGAGAAATAGAGAGAGAGGAAGGGAGAAAGTGGAAAAGGGAGATAGTGTTTAATGGGGAGAGAGAGATAGAGAGAGGGGGAAAGGAAGGAAGAGAGATAAAGAGAGTGAAAGGGAATGAGAGAGAGGGTGGAAGAGAGAGAGTCAGTGTGTGTGTGCGTGTGTGTGTGTGTGTGTGTTTGAGAGAGAGAGAGATGGGAGAGAGGAATTGAGAGAGGGTTTGGGGAGAAGAGAGAGAGGGGAAGAGGGAGAGTGGAGGAGAGAGAAATTGAGAGAGGGATTAGGGAGAAGAGAGAGAGAGGAAGTGAGTGAGAGAGAGTGAAAGGGAGAGAGAGGGAGGGAGAGAGAGTGAAAGAGAGTGAGCAAGTGGAAGAGAAAGACTGGAAGAGAGAGAGAGAGTGTGAAAGGGAGAGAGTGAAAAAGTGGGTAAATAGAGAGAAAAAAGAGAGAGAGAGAGAGAGATAAAGAGAGTGGAAGAGGGAGAGTGAATGAGAAAAAGAGAAATTGAGAGAGGGATTGGGGAGAAGAGGGAGGGAGAGAGAGGGAGAATGCGAGGGAGAGAGTAAAAGGGAGAGGGATTGGGAAAGAGAGAGAGGGGGAGGGGAGGGAGAGAGGAGTGGAAGAGAAAGAGACTGGAAGAGAGAGAGTGAAAGGGAGAGAGTGGAAAAGAGAGAGAGAGAGAGTGAAAGGGAAGGAAGAATGATTGGAAGAGAGTTAAAGAGAGTGGAATGGAGAAAGATTGAGAGAGAGAGAAAGAAAGAAGGAGAAAGAGAGACCGAGTGGAAGAGAAATAGACTGAAAGAGACTGAAAGAGAGAGAGTGGAAGAGAGAGAGAGAGGGTGAAGGAAGAAGGATTGAAAGAGAAAATAAAGAGAGTGGAAGGGAGAAAGATTGAGAGAGAGAGAGAGAGGGAAAGAAAGAGAGAGAGATAAAGTGAAAGAGATTGGAATACTTCGTACACATAATCACTTTTCCAGAAGGGAAAACTGTGAGGAGAGCTTTTGGCCAGGAATCCCGACCATGTGTATGCTCCTCGCAGTTTTTCTGACGGGAAAACTATCCGGTTTTGGCAGTTTTCCTATGGGAAAAACTGCGATGGAGCATACACACGGCCAGGATTTCCGGCCAAAGGTCCACCACAGTTTTCCTGTCGGGAAAACCAGCCGTGTGTAGAGGAAAGACTGAAACAAGCAGGTTCTCGATTTCCCCTCGGGATTTCCGACTGGAACTTTTCCAGTCAGAAATCCTGTACGTGTGTACGCGGCAGAAGAGAGAGAGTGAGTGAATCGCGACAGGGAAGAGAGAGAGAGGAGGGGGAAGGAAGAGAGGTAAAGAGAGTGAAAGGGAAATTGATTGGAAGAGAGGGAAAGAGAGTGAGATTGGAAGAGAGAGTGTGCGTGTGAGAGAGAGAGAAAGAGAGAGAGAGAGAGAGAAAGAGGGAGAGAGAGGGAGTGAGAGGGAGAAAGCCGAAGAGAGAGAGAGAGAGAGAAAGAGAGAGAGATAGGGATAGATATTGGAAGAGAGAGGGGGATTTTGGAAAAGAGAGAAAAAGAGAGAAAGGGAGAGAGTAGCGGAGAGAGAGTGGCAGAGAGAGAGAGAGAGAGAGAGGAAGGGGGATAGACTGCAAGAGAGGGAAAGAGAGTGGAAGGGAGAAAGTTTGAGAGAGAGAGGAAGGGGGAGAGAGAGTGTGTGTAGGGGGGGGGGGAGTGAGAGAAATAATTTATCTTGGAATGGATTTGTTGGAGAGAGGAGAGGAGAAGGTCTATAACCCGAAATGAAAGAAAAGTTTAGGCTTTAGTTCTACTTTAAATATAGAATACTGTATAAGATCCACTAGATGGGGAGGGCTAACCTTCATTTTGTAATGACTCTATTTCCATTCTTCTCAACTGTTGAGATATTTCCCACACAGGGGGTGAATTTCCTTCAATGGGATAACCAACTCATGGGGACAGATTTACTAAGGAAATAGATAATTAGTTTACTTTGTAAAAATTGTGTTCACCTGTATTTAGCCCAATCATCAAACCGCTTTCAAGCCTTGCTGTTTTTATTTTGTATTTTACTTAGGTATTTAAAGTGAACATAGCTTACATTTTTTGCTAAGCTTAGTGAATATTCACTTTACTAAGCAAAACAGACTCTTCTCTGTTCTTCTCGTAAATCATCATCAGATCTTTTGCTTATAAGAAAGATCAGTAAACAGCAACCATTGTGTAGCTCTGCAAATCCGGATCCAGTTAACCTACCAGCATGTCTTTGGAGTGTGGGAGGAAACGGAGTACCTGGAGGAACCCCATGCGTTTCCTCCCACACTCCACGGGCATGCTGGCAGGTTAACTGTAAACTGGCCCTAGTATTTGTATGTATAATTGTGAGTTAGGGACCTTAGATTGTAAGCTCCTCGAGGGCAGGGCCTTATGTGAATGTACAATATTTATGTCAAATGCTGTGTAAATAAACGCAAAGTACCTGAACTAAATAAAATAAATAAAAAATATATATTTTTTTCTATATATGTGTAGGGGCCTGCTACTTTCATAGCTAGCACTGCCTTAAATTTAGAGGGTAGTAAGAGACTATTTAACTTAACCCCCCCGGCGATATTGCCGAGTCTGGCTCGGGGTGGAATTTCAGAACCAAAAGCGGTAATCCCTTTGTCCCTAGAGGTCTGCCCAGTGTCCTGCATGCACTTTTATATAATAAAAACTGTTCTTTCTGCCTGGAAACTGGAGACTGTCCATAGCAACCAAAAAGTGTCCCTTTATGTCAAAAGTGGTTTTAGACCAGCTAAAAAACAGCGATAATAAATTAGAATCACTTGCAGAATTGAGCGATAGTGATTTCTGGGGAAATTCGTCATCAAACACTGAAAGTAATAACTTTTATTATTATTTCATTATTTGTTATAATTATTTATATCCATTTATTATATTCTAATTTATGAGTTTCAAATTTTATTATACCTGGGATGTTTAGTAGACTCTTGTTTGGACAAATTTGAGTGAGTTATTCCTAAGAATTGCAGGCCTACAATATAAAATGCCAAATTTCCATGCAAAATCATGGTACCACTTTCAGCACCTAAAATCTGAAAGAATCATACCGCCAGGGAGGTTAATTACCTCTGACTGTATTTTTTTACCAAGTTTGGGCCTCTGTTCCAGCCATGGCTGTGCTGTGAGTGACCACTATTGTTGTCTGGGGTGTTGGTACCGTCCCAGGCCAAGGGTGGCAGCAGTCAAGTTAGTTTAGTAATACCGGAAATGATCTCCGTTTATGAGAATTTCGCAATCATTTTCGCATTAGCGAAATTTTGCAACATTTTTTTTGGATAAAATATCACGAATATTCGATATTAGCGAATATTCGCGAATATTCTTCTATATATTCGCGCAATATCGCGAAATCGAATATGGCGTATTCCGCTCAACACTATTGTTTACTAATCTTTCTTATAGTTCAACTATCTGATTGGTGACATTATTTATATCTAATATAGCAGCTTTACACGTATATCTAACAAATTATTGGAAAGATCTTTATCCCTTTAAAATAACCACTTTCAGAACATCCACTTTATTTATTTTTTTAAATGTAGATAGTGTTGTCTTTCAGTCGTGGTCATTTTCAGGATGACACTTTCTTTTCATCTGGCGCTGAAAATGCATTAAACTGTAATTAAGCCGCGGCAATCACAGAAATGTTTGGTGGCAGGAGACAGTGACAGATTGTCGTACCTTGGGGGTGAAGGGATACTGTTCGAGAAATGACAGTCCTGTGGATCCGCGGTCTGTATTCGCCTCAGGAGCTGCGAAGAAGCGTCTGGAGAAACCTTGGAGCTTTTTACAGCCTGATCTCCCAGATACCCAAAGTAATTGTGTGTTTTGTAAACATGGGAAGAATTCTGTCATGCTCCTTGGATTCAAGTGACAGTCAGCCAGGGATGGAAAATCTCATCCTGAGTATATCATTTTTTGGTGGGTACTTTTAGAATTGTACAGCTAAAAATCTTGCTTTTTTTATTATTTTTTTCTTTGTAAAATGTATTTTTTTTTTAAAAAAAGATGTGAACTGTACACTATGGGCCAGATTCAGGTAGAGTTATGCCGGCGTATCAGTGATACGCCGGCATAACTCTGACTTTGCGCCGGCGTATCTGTTTTCTGTATTCAGAAAACAAGATACGCCGGTTTGCAGAAAAGATCCGACAGGCGTAATTGTATTACGCCGTCAGATCTTAAATCCATTTTTAAAAGGGCCGCCAGGGGCGTTCCCGCTGATTTATGCCGAGAATATGTAAATCAGCGAGCTACGCCAATTCCCAAACGTACGCCCGCCCGATGCAGTGACTTTACGCCATTTCCGTAAGGGGTTTCCCGGCGTAAAGATAAAGCACCAAAAAGATGGCGTATCCTATGTTAAGTATGGACGTCGTGACCGCGGGAAATTTGAACATTTGTACGTCGTTTGCGTAACTCGTCCGTGAATGGGGATTTACGTTGATTACGTTCATGTGGAAAACACCGTCATAATTAGGAGCATGCGCACTGGGATTTTTCAATGGTCGACGCATGCGTAGTACGTTCGGCGCGGGGACGCGCTAATTTAAATAGCATACGCCCCCTACCTGCCCAATTTGAATTAGGCCGCCCAATTTACTCTACGCCGCCGCAACTTTACACGCAAGTGCTTTGTGAATACAGCAGTTGCGCGTAAAGTTGCGGCAGCGTAAAGTAAATAGGAAAAGTTACGCCACCGCAAAGAACTGCTCGCCATCCTGAATCCTACATCTAAATTAATGGCCAAAAGTATGTGGTCGCCCCTCAAATTATTGAATTGTTGTGTGTTCCAGTGAAGGACACTGTTAATGTTACGGCATACATTGACATTTTTGCCAATTTTTTTTTTAAGTGTATTTTTTGTGCGTGAACTCGAGAGAGAGGAGCCAGACTGCAGGAGTTGGGAGTAGGCAGACTCTCCCCCCCAGAGGCAATCTGCCATCCTTCTCCATGCCCCCGGGTGGCAATGGTGGGTGTGAGGGGGGGCCTCCCACTCACCCCGCCCTACCTGCTCCACTTGGGAGCCCAACGGGACCCCAACAGGGCAGAGGGACTCCCCCTATGAGGGAGTGAGGAGGTCTAGCCAGCCCCGTAGGTCCTTCGCCTCTCTTTTTTTAGGAGACCGCATGGCCAAAGTGCGTGCGTGTTAAACCAATTTTGTGTGCGTGCAAGTGTGGTGGTTTTTGTGGGGGGGGGGGTAGGCGTACTAAGCACAGGCGTACCTTGCATAGCACACCCACCGGGAGCCGGGCTGAGACCACCAAACTCAATTCACATGTAGCCGAGGCCGGGATCCGAACCCTTGGCTGCAGAGGTGAATGGCTTGTCAGCGCAGTGCCAATCGCGTTGAGCCACCACAGCTCCTATTTTTGACAATTTCAACCTTGTTGAAATAGCTTTGAGAAGACCTCTCTTTTTTGACTGTGTCCCTGTGCACAAAGCCAGCTCCATAAAGACATGCCTTGATGAGTTTGGTGTTGAAGAACTGCACCAAGTCTCGGAACACCCAATAAAAGGATCGTATGCAACCGGTCTAAACTACGTCGCATGTTCACCAATGCCAGGAGCCTGGCGGACAAGATGGGTGAACTAGAGATCCTGTTGTTCGAGGAGGATTTGGATTTTGTGGGAATTTCAGAGACCTGGTTCAATAGCTCTCATGATTGGCTGGCAACCATTTACGGGTATACCCTTTATCGCAAGGAAAGAGAGGGTAAAAAAGGGGGAAGGGTATGCCTATATATCAAGAATAATGTACAAGTGAATGTGAGAGATGACATCACCAAGGGAGCTATGGAGCAGGTGGAATCCTTATGGGTAGAGCTCCAAAAGCGATGAAGCTAAGGGGAAAATAATACTGGGAGTATGCTATAGGCCCCCTAACCTAGGGGGGAGGGGGGACAGATCCTAGGATTTTTCCCATGATTGCTAGGGGTTCCTGTGGTTGATTGAACTCTCACCTGATGTTTCTGCATAGTGGCATTACACCATTCATATATCTTTAGCTGTCTGCAAAGGTGAGAGTCTGACCGCGATTGTAGGGGGGGGGGAATCTTCCACCTGGCAACAAGTGTAAGGGTCATTCTCCCCAATGCATTGTTTTTATCAGGGGTTCCAAAACACCTGAAAATTATTTCAAGGGGTAATAGTTCAAGAAAGGCTGGTGTAGGGTTTGCAGAACTCTGTGAGATTTCGGTACACAGAGTTAGTGCTATGTGACTCTACACAATTTATAATTATTCCTGGTCTCTATATCAGCCTGAGAGCCCCAACAATTTAAAACAGAGACCTGAATAAGGGAGATTTTGTGTAACCCTCAAAACACGTTGGCAGTTATGTTCCTGGTGTGAACCAGTACTATTATTAAAACATTTTGGACCCTTGGATATAAGTTTTGTTCTCTTTTTAGACCGTGTACATGTGTATTCTCAATTCTTGGTGAAACCCAACCCCAAGGGGTGACACTGTGTTGTGTAAGTTTGAGAGTTACCAAACTGGAGCAGCTGGGCCCAGTGATAATTTATCTTTTCAAAAGCGTTTATCCAGTGCCTTGTTTTTACCTTTCTTTTAACTCTCACATGGAGGTAAGATACCCTACCCAACAGGTGACTACCCTGTATCTCTATTTTATATGACAAGGGGGGTATTTGTTTACACCTTGAGCAATAGAGGTTCAGCATGCTCATACAGTGGAACCTTGGATTACGAGCATAATCCAGGAAAATGCTCGTAATCCAAAATACTTGCATATCAAAGCAAGTTTCCCCATTGAAGTCAGTGAAAACGAAAATAATTTGTTCCGCATCAACTTCCATGGTATGTACCGCATGTGGCCAGAGGTGGGAGGCGCCAGAGAGCCTCGTAAACACCCGGAAAGGGCCGAGGACACCTCGGCTGAACTCGGAAAACTGTGGAAAGGCTCAGGAACTGAGTTTTTCTTAGATTGTCAGTTCGGCTCTGCTCTGCTCGGCTCCAGCGCCCCTGACCTCAGGCCAAATGCGGTATTGCACACCGATTTAGCTTGAATCCTGCTCGTTTCGCAAGACAATACTCGCAAACCAAATCATTTTTTTAAAAATACAGTGCTTGTATTGCAAAACGCTCGTTAACTGCGTTACTCGCAAGTCTAGGTTCCACTGTATGTTGTTCTGCCTCTGTTAATAGAGGAATCCATGTTTCTTAAATGTTTATTTGTAAAACTAAGAAAAAACAACCAAAAATATAATCAAAAATATAATATAAATTGACCCAAAACACCCTATACTTTCTATTTAGCACATAAAAGTTGTACATCCTGCAGGACTCAGCTTTCATTGCCATCACTTTATCTGGAGTTTCCCTCCAGTGTTCAGTGAGTAGGATCTCAAGCAGAGTATGATAGCTTCAGCTTTTATTCCCAAGAGTTTAGTAGCAGAAATGCCTCACTGATCTTGATGCTATCTCTCACGTGTGAGCAATATACCAGCATCACTGGTTTGTAAATTAATTTTATAGCTTTAGGAAAGCTAATACTAAAAGATGGATAGCTTTAAAAAAGCAGATAGCTATAACAAATAGATCCCATGTGTAAACTTCATCTTATATCTTCTATGAGCATCGTCTGCTTATTAACATATACATTAAAATGTATAGCTTTGGTGCTTTTGTGTTTGGGAACAGTGTGGTATATTCTGGAACTCTTTAAAGGAAGGGTATTCTAAGCCAGACTTCCCAAAGTGACAAAGCAGTCTGCTTTCCCCACTGCAGGTGGCTCCCAAAACCACAGCAGCACTGCAGAGGGAAAGGAAGTCAAGAGGAACATGGTTTCTCTATGGTTTCCTGTGTCACTAGGGCAGCTAATGGATTGGATACTGGCACCCCATGTGATTCTGGCGGTCATCTTAGGTCAGAGAAAGTCTGTTAAAGAACCTGGCTCCTGGGCTGGATGTCCATGTCACCACTGTGTCAGGGACAGTACCTAGCAGCAGGGAGAGGTTCCAGACAAGTAGGGAAATAGCAGGGAAACACCATACTTCCTGGAAGCTTCAACAATTGGGTATTGACCGCCCAGGCCGCATTCTGCCCCTCGAAACAGATGCTGTTGGTGCACCCGAGACCTTTTGTTCTACTCTTTACTGCAGCATTCTGAGAGTCCATTAGCTGCCCTAGTGACCCAGGAAACCATAGAGAAACCATGTTTGCTTTGACTTCCACTCCCTCTGCAGTGCTGCTGTGGTTTTCGGAGCCACCTGCAGTGGGGAAACAGACTGCACCTGTCTACAGGCATCTATTGCAAAGTGAAGACAGGAGCTCTATAATGTCTGCTGTACATGTGCTTTGTCAATTTGGGAAGTCTGGCTAAGAATATTCTTCCTTGAAAGAATTTCAGATTATGCCACACTCTTCCCAAACCCAGTCTTCCAGCCAGGTAGTTGTGTTTTATGAAACTTTGACTGTTCTGTTACCAGAACTGGACTCTGATTCCCCGTACACATAACTGGGTTTTCCAACGGGAAAACTGCAAGGGGAGCTTTTGGCCGGGAATCCCAGCAATGTGTATTATCCCTTGCAGTTTTTCCAACGGGAAAACTGCCAAACCTGCCGGGCAAAAAAAAAGAGAACCAGCTCTCTTTTTTCCTGCCGGGATTTCCGACTGACTTTTTCAGTAGCAGAAACCAGACATTTTTGGCAGTTTTCCTGTGGGGAAAAACTCTGATGGAGCATAAACATGGTCGGGATTCCCGAGGAAAAACCCTCATCAGAGTTTTCCTGACGGGAAAACCGATCGTCTGTACGGGGGAAAAGTAGAGAGCATGTTCTTGGTTTTCGCCTCTGGATTTCCGAAGGACCTTGTTCCGTTGGGAATCCCAGTCGCGTGAACTAGGCATGAGTGTTTAGTACTACTGCGCTGATCCTGTAGGTTTGTGTAAAAAAAAAAATATATAAATATATATACACCAGCAGTTTGCATAAATAAATACAAAAAGATACAAAAAATAGCCCTTATACATATATCCCTTATGCATATAAAACGTGCAAATCAAGTTAAATCGCCATATAATATAGTGCAAATACAGGATCAGCGTAGTAGTAATATATATGTACTTACATATACATATATATTTTTTCTTTCACAATTTTCATATACTTTTGAGGTGTTCACTAAAACTGCAGCAGATCGTTTGACAGACACTAATATATTTATAAAATATATATATAACATTGATGAGCGCCGGTGACATAACACACACATGAGTGTTTACTGCTGACACACCACAATGCACCTCCCCACATGCCTATTGTACTGCTTATAGTTAGAGGTACATACAGTGCATACCCACCCACCTACAATGGGACTTGAGACTCCAGTATACATTCAGGCCCGGATCCACAAAGGCTTTACGCCGGCGTATCTCCAGATACGCCGCCGTAATTTCAAATGTGCGCCGTCGCATCTTTACGCCGATCCACAAAGCAAGATACGCCGAAGAACATGGTTTCAGCCGTCCTTGCCTACGCCGGCGTATTGTGGGTGCATAGTTACGCTGGACGCATTCGGCGTTTCCATTAAAAATATGCAAATGAGCAAGATACGCTGATTCACGAACGTAGATGCGCCCGTCGCTGTAAGCTATGCCGTTTACGTAAACCATACGTCCGGCGTAAAGTTACCCCTGCTATATGAGGCGCAGACCATGTTAAGGTATGGACGGCGGAACAGCTGTCAAATTTTACGTTGTTTACAAAAGGCGTACGTGAATGTGCCTGGGCGTAAGTTACGCTCACGTCGTATGCAGTGTTCGACGTATCTTACGAATTCTAGCCAGCATAATTCTGAGCATGCGCACAGGGATACGTTCACGGACGGCGCATGCGCCGTTCGTTGGGCCATGCATCTACATGGGGTCACGCTTCATTAGCATACAACTCGCCCCCTATCTGCCTACTTTGAATTATGCAGGCTTACGCCGGCCCATTTACGCTACGCCGCCGTAACTTAGGACGCAAGTGCTTTGTGAATACTGCACTTGCCTCTCTAAGTTGCGGCGGGGTAGCGTAAATAAGATACGCTACGCCCGCACAAAGATACGCCCGGGTACGTGAATCTGGGCCCTGGTCTTTTTCTGGGTATTTGTTATGTATATTTGGTATTTATATGGTTAATTAATTTGCCATTTATTTTTATAATTTTGGTAAATAAAATGGCTGCTTAAATCCCAGTTGGTGTCAGTGTGTCTTATTTTGTTGGTGGAGTGGGTAATGGAGTGGCCAGGCAGCTTGGAGGAAGGTCTGAACCTTATCTTTTATACCTTAGTCATGGTTGCACCGCTGTCTGTTGCTGACAGGTCCTCAGCAGCACATCCTTAGAGCTCAGCGTGCCAGCATACGGCGTGATGAATGCACACAGGGAATGGAGAGAAATCCTATAGTCATATTGTTAGGAAATAAAACACTTTTTTTCAGGGGAATTGCACATTTCACATCAGTGTGATAGGTATCTTAAAAGGGCAATAAAACTATTACAGAACTATTACGCTATTTCCTATTCTACGGCCGACCTCTCACAGAAAACAAGATGAATGGTTCATTTTAAGGCCTAAGAAGCATCTCCTTCACTCAGGTCACAATCTTAGAGAGAATAAAAACCAAAAGTACGTATCACATTCATGCATTGCATGGGCCATAATACCGCATTGACTTTTACGCTTCAGCTTTATATTTATCCTGTATATCTTTTTATTTCTTGGCACTTGATATTTTTCATTGCCAGTCCAAGCCTTTGTTTTCTTCTGAAATTTACAAAGAACTATATTATTCCAAACTTTTCCTTAGGAGTCCCTATTGTCCAGGTCACCGTGGCCACCGTGTTTACTGAGTCATTTGAGCAATTATTGTAACATACCAAAAAAAAAAATGTACCTGACTTTTGCATTTTAATGTGCCCACTGTTCTAAACTTTGAATTGTTGTATTCCATAGGACAGAATCATAAATATTCCCTGTAGTGATCTGGTCATCTGTATACCAAGCAATAGTGTAGCGCTCAAATATATAGTGAAAAGTAGAAAAAAATTCCCTGCTGTAGCAAATTGGATCATGCTCTGCTGGGGTTTTTCGCCTTCCTCTGGATCAACTGTGGGTATAGAATTGGGTATATGGTATTGTATGATATTCATTTTCTTTAATTGTATTTTTTTGTGGTTGAACTGGATGTCTTTTTTCAACCTGACTAACTATGTAACTATGACAATGAGTATATAAAATGAAAGCATAACATATTAGTCCATCTTGATTGGATGAACCATAATGGTGTGGTTAAAAGTCAACAGCAGTAAATAAATGCAATAATTCTTGAATAAATGCAATAATAAATCTTGAAAGGTGCTTGATCATAAAGTGCAGTCAGAAGAAGTAAGGTTGGCACGCTTATCAGATAAGGTGGACACATGTACCACATAGCACATGGGTCAAACAGGCATACTGAGGAATTTGCCTCAATGGAGCATTCTGTAAATAGAGAAATAAGTGGAAGGTAGACACCAAGGACCTGATGAACACACTTCAAGAAAACAAACTCCAAAGTAGGGATGAGCCGAACACCCCCGCGTTTGGTTCGCACCAGAGCGTTCGAACAGACCGCCCGTTCGCGCGAACATTTAGAACCCCATTAAAGTCTATGGGACTCGAACGTTCGAATTCAAAAGTGCTCCTTTTAAAGCGCAATATTCAAGTTATTGTTGGAAAACGTCTTTGAGAACCCGGGTCTTGCCCCAGGGAACAATGGAAAAAAGTTTTTTAAAAACGGTCGTTCTTTGAGGAGCAGGACTCCTGAAAAAATTACAGTTTTTAAAACTTTTTTCCATTGATACATGTTCCCTCGGACAAGACCCGGGTTCTCAAAGACGTTTTCACAGGCAAACTATAGACACCCAGCAGGTACAATATTTAAAGGAATTTTTAATTTTTTTTTTAATTTAAGCATCATTAACATCACTGCTCCAGGAGCAGTTATTTTAATGATGCTTAAATAAAAAAAATATGAAAAAGTCCTTTAAATATTGTACCTGCTGGGTGTCTATAAGTGTGATAATGTCTTTAAATAGCACAATCACCTGCCTGCCAGTAAATTAGAAAGAACTGATCTAGCTAAGCTATACAGTGTATAAATATATGTACAACTCCTAGGGATGTATATATATTCTCTACACACTGTAAATTAAGCTAAACTGACTAGCCTGCCTGCTCTATCTAGCTATTTAAAAAGACTATCTCTCTGTCTCTCTGACTGATCTCTGTTCAGAGCTGGAACACACTACACGAGGCCGCCCAGCAGGCGGCCTTATATAGTGTGGGGCGTGTGCTAAAGCCCTGAGCCACAATTGGCCAAAGCCACCCTGGCTTTGGCCAATTATGGCTCTCCGTTTTTTGCGCGCTGTGATTGGCCAAGCATGCAGGGTCATAGTGCATGTTTGGCCGATCATCAGCGCGCAATGCCGCAGTGAATTATGGACCGTTGTGCGTCACTCGAATTTGGTGAGAACGACCCATTTTGTTCGAATTCCGTGGAACCTACGAACAGACAATGTTCGAGTCGAACATACGTTCGACTCGAACGCAGAGCCAATCCCTACTCCAAAGTATGCAGCACATGTTAGATCATCCCATTAGACATGGAAGACAAAATAAATGCACTTGGGAAACTCTGTCCTTAGTCCCTTTCTCAGTCTCAAAAGGGGAGATATCATGGGTCTGTTTAGACCCTGATATCTCACCAAGTGCCCCCCCCCAACAGGGCTGAAAAAATATATATACATTTTTAATAAATATTTCAATGTTAACCACTTAAGAGGTTGTAAAGGTAAAACATTTTTTCCCTAAATAGCTTCCTTTACCTTAGTGCAGTCCTCCTTCACTTACCTCATCCTTCGATTTTGCTTTTAAATGTCCTTATTTCTTCTGAGAAATCCTCACTTCCTGTTCTTCTGTCTGTAACTCCACACAGTAATGCAAGGCTTTCTCCCAGGTGTGGAGAAAGCCTCTTGAGGGGGCGATCAGGAGAGTCAGGACACTCTCTACTTTGCAGATAGTGAAAGGAGCGTGTGTGTTAGTGGGCATCCTGACCCTCCTGCCCGTCCCCTCCCCCCTCAAGAGGCTTTCTCCACACCAGGGAGAAATCCCTGCATTACTGTGTGGAGTTACAGACAGAAGAACAGGAAGATCGGATTTCTCAGAAGAAATAAGGATATTTAAAAGTAAAGTTTTTTTCCTAACGCCCTGGAGAATAAAATGGCAATACTTTGTTACACCGTATTTGGGCACTGTCAAAAACAAACTTTTTTTTAAATAAAAAATAAGACAACAGTAAAGTTATCCCAATTATTATTTTTTTTTATTGTGAAAGATAATGTTACGCCGAGTAAATTGATACTCAACATGTTACGCTTCAAAGTTGCGCCTGCTCAAGGAATGGAGACCAATTTTTACCCTTAAAAATCTAAATAGGCGATGTTTAAAAAATTTAACAGGTTGCATGTTTTGAGTTACAGAGGGCTAGGGCTACAATTACAGTATTGCTCTCGCTCTAACGATTGGGGCGTAACCTCACATGTGTGGTTTGAACACCGTTTTCATATGCGGGCGCGAGCTCGTCGGGACAGGGCACTTTAAAAAAAAAATCGTATTTATTTAATTTTTCCTTTTTTTCTTTTTGGGTCAGCTTTATCAATGTAAACATTACTTATAATAGAAAAAAAAGCATGACAGGACCTCTCAAATATGAGACCTGGAGTCAAAAAGACCTCAGATCTCATATTTACATTAAAATGCGATAAAAAAAAAAAATCAAATAAAATTGTATGTCATTTAAAAAAAAAAATCCCTTTTAAGAGCATTGAGCGGAAGTGATGTTTTGACGTTGCTTCCACCCTGCAATGATATGGAGATATGATCACTCGTCTCCATGCCAAGCCAGGAAGAGGTCGCGATCGCCTCCGTCTCTTCCGATGGCTCCGCTAAATTGCGGAGGGCACCAGAGAGCGACGGGAGGGTGGGGCCTTCTTCCGCCACAGATAAAAGTGATCTCACAGCGAATCCACCACAGAGACCACTTTTATCTGAAAGCGGACCGCTCACTGAAGAAGAGGATACTGGGGTTATGGTAGCTAGCTGGTAATAAAAACAACTGTATTACTCTTTAAAGTAGCAATGTATGAGGACAGGTTTACATATTCTTTAACTATTAATGAATTATAATTTTTTTAATAGAGTTTTGCTTTAACCTGAGCGCACAGCTGACATATATTGTGCTGCAACAGCTACGTTTGCCCTCCAGTGTCCAGGAGCTGTGTCCCCTGTATTTAGTATTTACATGCTATGTCGAGAATGCAAAGAATAAAAGAGCAAAGAATAATTTAATGGAAAAAAAATGACATCCAGCTCCAAAGGCTGTTAATAAACAGAGTAAAAGTCATTTACTTCCCCCTGAACTGAAAATAATTACATTAAGAGTGAATCTTGACTTGGAGTATGCCCCAAAGATTCTCCGAAGCCCAGGATGGCTTTTGCTCTGGTAAAGTTTGACATAGTGATGCATGCAAGCCACGTCCTAAATTGCCGTGAAGTGGAATGGACCCTGAGAAGAGCAGATGGATTGGGGCTTATCCAGTGATGTACACAAGACAAGGGAACAGATTAATACCGCGAGGGGAGACCAGGAGAAAATTGCAAAGGCGAGGGCATTTCAACTCATTCATGAATCATCTCCAACTGGTATCTCAGCTGCGGGGCATCATGAATACTCAAACATGCTATTTAAAAATGGATCACTCGTTTTCCTATGCAGATGTGAATGGCAAAGCGTCTTCCTGATGCCATTTCAACCTACGTTTGCCAGGGAGGTTTCAGTAACTAGTAGGTTGACTTTCTTTTTATAGAGGGGATATCCTTGTACTTGAGGGAGAGTTGACATCTTTGCACGAGGTATAAATCATGTGCTGCTTTTTTTTTCGAGATGAGAAATGAAAGCGTGCCAATTGAACATCTATTTTAAAACAGCTCCTGGCAGATGAAAAGAATAGTAATAATTTATGTTGTAATTAATTCACTAAAATAAATAAATACATAATAAATATATATAATAATATATATATATATATATATATATATATATATATATATATATATATATACTATGGGCCAGATTCAGGTACATCTGCGCATTATTGGACCGGCGTAGCGCACCGCCTTTACGTTAGACTTGCGCAATGTAGCCGCGCAATCACCCTATTCTCGCCGCTTTTACGCATAAAATTGCGCATGCGTAACGTTATTTCAGAGGCGTAAGGCGGAGTTATACAAATTGGGAAGGACGTGGGTGTGTTACATTGAAATGAGCCGTGACCCCATGCAAATGAAGGGCCGGCCGGCTCGCGCATGCGCGCTTGAAGGAAACCATGATCAGCACCTCTGTGCGCATGCTCACAACTCGGGAACAGCGCAATCAGTGAAATTGGAAGTAGACCCGGGCAACTTTGCTGAACTACGCAGACAGCATAAATAGCCAGACACAAACGCACTTCCATTGCAAAAGTACATCCCTTTGTATACCTCCCTATACAGCAAGGTGCTATTGTTCTGTTGTTTGTTAGCGTTTATTTGTTTGTTTGTGACGTGTCGTTGAGATATTTGGGGACTGTTTTGTAGAGTGATTTTTGTCTTTTATGTGTTTTCTTTGTTGTTGTTTTTTTTTATTATATTTTTGCTGGGCTTTTTTTTTTTTTCGCTTCTGTTTGTGTATGATTTGGGAATGTGGGGGTGACATTCCTACCGGAAAAGGGGTGTCACCCTCAATTTTGGTGGAGAAGGGTTCCCCAGGACCAGGGAGAAGTGATCCCTAGGTCGGTGTGAATGGTGTAGGAATGTACAGTAACATAATTGGAGCCTTGGCGTGGCGTTGCTGCTCACAAGTCCTGCATGGTGGACTGGTGCCAATCCAATGTGATGAGGATGTGGGGTGTGTGTGCTAGGGACCACAAAGGTGTGCATGCATGCATTCTCATTGTGCCATGATTAATGCGTGTGTTTAACGTGCAAAGATGCATATGTGAGCTGGCATGAGATGGGGTCATGAGATGGGGTCCCAGTGCATATGAAGGGAAAAGACAGGAGGATGTTAGTAGTGCATGTGCCCCTTGTGATGTGTGCATCATGGGGGGGGACAGTCATGCCTGCCACCCATGTCACTCACCAACCAGCCAGCTGTCCCTATACATGTTCTGTTCGAAATCTGTGGGGATGGGGCTATGATTGTATATGTAGCTGTCATGGGTGTCATGGGTAGTGCCATGTGTTGGGCTGGTGATGTCCTCCTGCAGGGTTGTGGTTAATTCCATGATGGCATGAGGGGTGAATCTGAAGATGCGAGACACCTCAGAATCACTCATGCCATAGATGTCTATGCGTGTGTGATATATCCTCTCCCGTGAAGAGTGAAGAGTGAGGGGCTTGTATCAGATAAGAATATTGTATTAGATTAGATTAAATTGTAAAGTTTATATAAGCAAATAAAAAGTTAAAAAACAAACAAAAAAAAACATCTCCCGTGCCCTCCTTAGTGCCCTCCTCAGTGCCCTCCTCCTTTTTTGCTCATCTAAAGTCAGTAGTATAGCTATGAGCATGGATGCCACTGGCATGTTGGCATACAGATTGTTGTGCAACACGTGTGACTGCTGAGCTCCTCACTAACAGTGTTGCTTTATCTAACATGTAGACTTTTTTTCTCTTTTTAGACCAGCTTTTATACGGTCTAATTTTAGACAGGACATTTTGCTGTTGCGCACACTGCGTAGCCTGCGCTGCCCCAACGTTCTTTTGTGGATCCCCGTAAGTCCCTCATTAGCATATTTGACTAGCAAATCAATGGTCTGTCTAGCGCAGTTTTGTGCGGACGGATGCGCCTGTCTAACGAAATTACGCTGGACAAAAAAAAGTAGATTTCTTGCGTATCTCGTTTTGGGGATGGCGTGCATCGAAACGCACGCGCACATTTAGACTTACGCACGCGCATCTCCTGTTGCGCAGGCGTAATCGCTCTGTGAATCTGGCCCTATATTACCAAAAGTATTGGGACACCTGCCTTTACACGCACATGAACTTCAATGGCATCCCAGTCTTAATCCGTAGGGTTCAATATTGGGTTGGTCCATCCTTTGCAGCTATAACAGCTTCAACTCTTCTAAGAAGGCTGTCCACAAGGTTTAGGAGTGTGTCTATGGGAATGTTTTCAATTTCTCTTTATTGATCTTTTTCTTTGTACAACATTTTACATTTATACAAGATTCATTACAATATACATTTGTTCCCTTGTTATCTAAAATATAGAACCTTATTCTCCACACTCCACCTTGCATTCTCCACACTACAGTAATTCATCCCAAAGGTGTTCTATCAGGTTGAGGTGAGACCAGTCAAGTTTCTCCACCCCAAACTCGCTCATCCATGTCTTTATGGACCTTGCTTTGTACACTGGTCCAAATAATTTGGTGGAAGGGGGATTATAATGTGGGATTATTTTTCAGGGGTTGGGTTTGGCCCCTTAGTTCCAGTCAAGGCGTCAGCATACCAAGACATTTTGAACAATTTCATGCTCCCAACTTTGTGGGAAAAGTTTGGCGATGGTCCCTTCCTGTTCTAACATGATGTGCACCAGTGCACAAAGCAAGGTCCATAAAGACATGGATGAGCATGTTTGGGGTGGAGGAACTTGACTAGCCTAAACAGAGTCCTGACCTCAACCCTATAGAGACTGCGAGCCTGGACTTATCTTCCACACCAGTGCCTGACTTCACAAATGTGCTTCTGGAAGAACGGTCAAACATTCCCATAGACATACTCCTAAACCTTGTGGACAGCCTTCCTATGGACTAACACTGTTGTCTGCCATCTTGATTAACAATCCTGGGCTGGTTCACGACATATGCTCCTCCTATCAGTAATATGACATACTTGCTTTTTACAACTGTTGGTAGTCTCACTTCTTATACCTGTAAAGTTAAAAGTCCTGGTTTGTGGTGAACTCTCCTCATAAATAAACCTGAATCAAGTGCATTTGATTTGGTAACACCTTATTGTACTATAATCCTCTATTCCTATGTACAGGTGTTCTGCAAGAAACATGATGTGGTTAGAGTAGTGACTTACCTGTAGGGATGAAGGAAATTAAGAGTTTTCCTTTCCTGAAAATTAATTGTAAGTTAAAGTAAAGTGCCACCAAATATATATATATATATATATATATATATATATATATATATATATATATATATATATTAAAAGCCAGCAGCTACAAATACAGCAGCTGCTGACTTTTATTATATGGACACTTACCTGACCAGGATGCCCGTGATGTCGTCAGTCGAAGCCGATCTGTCCCTCGGCTCTCGGCTGCTGCTGCCACCATCCTCGATAAGGGAATTAGGAAGTGAAGCCAAGGCAGTGAAGAAAGCACACATTTCTGATAATTTTATGGAGGACTAAGAAGATATAACCATGCCGATGGTGCAGCAGAAAACATATAGGACAGCGAGGAAGGTTTGTGGTCCAGGATGATAGGACAGTCAAAATTAGAAGCAAATTATGTCCGTCCACACACCAGAAGCAGTGTGGCCACTTTATGGGGGCGCGAGACTAATTTTCCTCTAAGCCCAGTCCGTCCCATAAGACTGGCGCTACACTAATATTGTAGAGCAAGCTGGCGGGGGCTCTTTCCGTGCTGCCCCCCTGCAAAGTGCTGCCCTTGGCCTGGACCTTGTTGGTCTAGGCCAGGATACAGCGTTGCTTGTGACATCATTGTCCTCATATGGCCATGTCAATGATATCACAAGAATCCCTGTCTCTTTGAGTATGTGCAACTGAGTGGCGGGGATTGCCCTGTCTGCAGTTGGCTGAGCAGCACTAGGCAGTAGTGATAGCTTCCATCTGAAGCCAAGTTTGGACCAAACCAGTGCTCATCCCTAGTCAACTTCTACTGGTTTCAGAAGTTTTTGGGATGACAAAAGCAGCTTGAAGCAAGTTAAGCGCGGGTCGAATACATCTGTCAATTCTAAGTGATTCCAGACTTAATCTCAAACTGATGTCAAAAGCTTGCTGGATTTGCAGTCCAAAACCCACCCACACTGGCCTAAATCTTAGGTCTGAATGTACAAGATAAACTATTTTAACAGGTAAAACAGCACTCATATATCTATTCTATTTATGTATTGAGTTATTTACCTAAAGTTCAGCTGTAAAATGTCAATTTCCTCTTCAAAGTAATTTCTTGTAATCATTTTTGTGCAGCGCCTGAGATGACACCTACATCATTATAAAATGTATAACTTGACATACAAAAGGATCAGGTTTAATAAACTTTCCCGCATGCTCTAGAGACGAGGTATTGGAGTCTTAGGGTTTGTTTTGCATTTGTGTTGGGAACATTTTAATCATATGAATGAATACATGTTACATTACAACTAATAAGACTTTTGTTGCAGAAGTGGCAGCCAAGGACATGCCGTGCTTTCCCCATTTACAGTGTTCTCTAATTGTGCTGCTTTTTGACATAAAATTTGATTAGATCTTTTTCCTGGCAGTTTTTCCATTCCAAAAGTATTTGATAGAAGACCTAAATTGCCAATCCTTGGACAAAACTGGGGACAGACTTGGTCCGGGGACAGTGTCCTCAATCCGGGGACTGTCACCGGTAACCGGGGATGTCTGGTCACCCTACTGTCCACCTTCAGGGCAGCCACGGGTACACTGGGAAAAGGTCCTGTGTGTTTTTAACTCTGTTTCAGGTCCGAATTCAGGCAAAAATTCTGACCTGATTCACACCTGAAACAATGAACATGGGAGGGAAGCACCAGACCCCCTTCTGGGACACACGGCTGCAGCTAGTGTGAACCCGGTCTTATTCTAAACAGACATGTGCAGACTGGAATATTTTGTTTTGTTTTTTCGTTTTCGTTTGGAAAATAAATTTATTTAGTTACTCCCGAAAATCGTTTAAATTTATTTGTTTTTTTGTTGGGGAATAGCCAATAATACTTGTTTTCTGTCGAATGGTCAAAAGAATATTCGACGGAACGTCGAATCTTTACGTCGAATCGTACATTTCCGCTCGAATATTCCGCCTACAAAAATTTTAATGTTGTATGACTAGTAAGAATGTCGAATCTATTTTCTCATAAATCAAAATCTATTCTCTGTAATGTCGAATCTATTATTTCTATAATGTCGAATCTTTTCCCTATAATGTTGAATCTCTCTATATCGAATTTTGATCGCATCGAAAACGAAAATAAAGCATTTTTTATGTCGGATCTTTCGGTTTTCGTTTCTTGCGCTTTCGTTATCGTTTGTTAAAACAATACCGAAAAAACCCGGTTTTCTGACGAAAATGCATTCTAACGAAAACAAATGCACATGTCTAATTCTAAAGAAGACTTGTATACTTACTCCCTTGTCATTGGGTATATTTACAGTTTAAGTGTACTATGGTCTGTTTTCTTTTTCTTTGCTACCTACAGTATATTGTATTCAATAAAAAATTATTAAAAGTAAAAATAATAATTATAATAATACTTCCCTATTTTGCAAGAAGCCCAGAGTAATAGCAAGACAATCCACTCATTCACTGAATAGACCTGGGAAAGTCTTGCTGGACATTCAACTCTGTAGAAATGTTGTGTATCCTTTGTAGTCAGCAAGGCCTTGTTTCTAGGAGCTAACAGGCTATACCTTATTATTTTTCTCTTGGGGCTCCATTTTTGTCCCCACTATTGAATGTATTGAATGAGGACTAAAGTGAGAGTAACTTGTAGTACCTTGACTATTGTGGTTTTTTTTTATTGCTTATCACAGAGATCCAGGTACTCTCCCTGACAATGCTTTTATCAGTCTTTCTTTTCAGAAAGATATAGGCAGCCAGTATCCAGGGTCACCATCTACCTAAACTGAGATGTTCGCTTAGTGATGATACAATCATGAAAATCCTGGTGGCTTTGCAATTCTTGGGACTCGGTGACCTCCCTCCGGCTCTCACGAAATCCATCAGCCAAAGATAACAATTCCCATAGGATCTTAAGAATGCTGGGTGTAAACCGTATGGCTTATGGCTTTATGTATAACGTAATTCATGAACTATCCACGTTACCTTGTATATCTATGTGGATAATTTTATTTTTATATATGTCAGCTCTAAATATTTCATCAACACTTGGTCTACTTGGATAGCATTCAAGTATTCTTCAAAAGCCCATTTCCTATTTTTCTGCCTTATAGGGCTCTCTACTGTATATATACAGTATTATGATGCAAATGAATAAGAACTCATTAAAGACAAACTTGATACTTAACCTTTTTATCCATTCATAATTTTAACGCCAATCCCTGGGGTCTTCAGATTCATTCAACCAGTCCTTCTTATTTCTAGCTTTCGTCCGAAAATCCAATAATACTTGGTTTCTGTCGAATGGTCAAAGAATATTCGACGAAACTTCGAAACTTTATGTCGAATCATACATTTCCGGTCGAATATTCCGCCTACAAGAATTCTAATGTTGTATGACTGGTAATAATAATAATAAATAATTGTATTATTATTACTAGTCATAGTCAACCAACATTAGAATGTTTCTATAGCCTATGGGCGGAGCATTAAAATGTACGAGTGCAGTATATCTTCTCCATCGAATGTCGAATCTATTATTTCTATAGTGTCGAATCTTTTCTCTATGATGTCAAATCTTTTCTCTATAATGTCGAAAAGTACCGTATGTGTGTGTATATCAGTTTCGATAGACAGATTGCTATTCTGTATTCAGTCAGCGTCATGTCGAATCTCTCTATATCAAATTTTTACCGCAACAAAAACGAAAATAAAGCATTTTTTATGTTGGATCTTTCAGTTTTCGTTTCTTGCGTTTTAACAAACGATAACGAAAAAAAATGATTTTCGGACGAAAATGCATTGTAACGAAAACGAATGCACATGTCTTCTTATTTCTTCTTTTTCTTGTCTGTAATCTCTCCCCCTTTTTACCTCTACTTTAGTAGACCTCTCCTGTCTAGGAAAATTGGCTAAATGGATGTTAGACAATTTTAAAAGCAAAATAATGGGGTAGATTCACATACACTTAATATTGCGCTGCGTAATCGAAATACTCTACGCTGCCATATTTTACCAGGCTCTACACCGAATCCTGGTAGATTTTTGCCCGTACGCTACGGCGGCGTAGTCTATTTCTCGCCGCGTAATCGAAATACGCGATTGGGGGGCGTGAAGCATTTAAATTAAGCGCGTCCCCGCGGCGATCGAACTGCGCATGCTCCGTTCAGAAATTTCCCACCGTGCATTGCTTAAAATCACGTCGTTACGTCATTCGTTGTTTGAGTAGCGGCGTTTACGAACATTCCTATTCCCGGACGACTTACGTAAAAAATAATAAAAGACGTCGGAAAACGTAGAAATTCGACGCGGGAACGACGGCCATACTTAACATGGGCTGTCTAATATTAGAGCAGCAAAAAGCTGGTATAGTGTTACGCAAATAAAAGATGACTAAAGATGCCGTAAGAGATTGCGATTGAAGATCGTAATTTCGGGGATCGCCGGCAAAAGCTCATTTGCATACCCTGACGCGGAAAACGACGGGAAGTCTACCCAGTGGCCGCAATTTTATTGCAGCGTAGATCTGAAGGCGTACAAACACGTAATCCAGTCGAATTGAAGCCCGCAGCCGTCTATTCATGGTTTGAGGTTTTCGACTAGCTAGAAAACGCGCGTAATTTGAAATTACTCCAGTCTAACATCAGTAAGACAGGCGTAATGGCTCTCTGAATCTGGCCCAATGTATTTAACGAGCAAATGGATCATTTTTTTACTCTGGCTCCCTGATCAATGAAACACTTAAGCCTTGTACACGCGATTGGTTCGTCTGATGAAAACGGACCAATGGACCGTTTTCATCGGACGAACCGATCGTGTGTGGGCCCCATCGTTTTTTTATCCATCGCTGAAAAAAAATAGAACCTGTTTTAAAATGTTCTTATGGTTAAAAAAACGATAGAAAAAAACGATCGTCTGTGGGGAAATCCATCGGTCAAAAATCCACGCATGCTCAGAATCACATCGACACATGCTCGGACACATTGAACTTCATTTTTCTCAGCACATCATTGTGTTTTACATCACTGTGTTGGACACAATCGGATTTTTAAACAATGGTGTGTAGGCAAGACTGATGAAAGTCAGCTTCTTCAGATATCCGACGAAAAAATCCATCGGATTAGATTCCATCAGATATCCGATCGCGTGTACAGGGAATTATTTTCAGTAATAATCATGAAATGAAACCAACAATATTAAAGTGTAGAGTGCAGAGAAATACCTGTTGATACCATCAGAAATTTAATGATCACCTAAATTATTTTTTGAATTAACATCACACCTCTTACTGTACTAAAATCTCAAACAATGTTGCCAGCCCTGTCTAGTTCTTCTTTACCCTTTCCTTGTCTCTATTGCCTTAGGGGGTGTTTCTGTAGTCCCCAAGTAGAACACTGGACAGGGATGGTTGGGATTTCAATTTAACAAAGGCAGCATTGTCAGTTCAAAAAGTGAGCTCACTAGATTTCTGGCAGATCAACAGGTATTTGTATGTACTTACCTTCTTATTAAAGCAACAAAACATGATGGATTTTGCATTGATTGCAGAGGTGTGCTGGGTATTTTTTTTATTTGCTCATGCTTTCACTTTAATGGTCAGAAAAGAAATGCAGAGGGTAAAATTTACATTGGTCGCCATAGAAAAGTGTCCCTCCTACAGTGGTAGCCAAGGGAACAGTGGCTTCTGAAACCCCATACACACTATCAGTTTTCCTGACGGTTTTCTCTTCAGGTTTACCAAAACCATCTAATATGAGGTCAAACCTCAAGAGTTTCAATTTGCATGCAATCAGGCCGTCCCTTGTACTACATGGTTTTGGTAAACCTGAAGAGAAAACCGTCAAGAAAACTGATAGTGTGTATGGGGCTTCACATTGGTGGTCTATGGAGAAGTGGTCCCTTAGATTGGTGATCAGTGGATAAATGGCTTCTTTAAAGCGGAGTTCCATCCAAAAGTGGAACTTCTGCTTTAAGTACTCCTTGCCCCCTTACTTGTCACATTTGACATGTTTATTTTTTTTTGGGGGGGGGGAGTGGGTACTTACTTTAGAGAGGGACTTCCTGTCCCACTTCCTCGTTCAGTCTTCAGGCCGCCTAGGCGACTCCTCCTCTACCCCTAGGTGGCCCCTTCCTCTAGGCGATCTTCTGGGACACGTAACAGGTCCCAGGAGATCGCCTGTCCACTCCGAGAGCGCAGCGCGACTCACGCATGCGCAGTGCACGCCTGGCCGTGAAGCCACAAGCTGTCACAGCCGGGTGCCCACAGTTCCAATGACAGCACCGCGGAGAGGAAGGGGAGAGGAGAGGGGCTTTGTCACTGGACCATGGAACAGGTTAGTGGCTGTTTATTAAAAGTCAGCAGCTACACTTTTTGTAGCTGCTGACTTTTAATAAACTAAAAATAGCCTCGAACTCCGCTTTAAATTGTTGGTCAGTGGAGAAATGGCACCTTACATTGGTGGCCAGTGGTAAAGTATCCCCTTTCATTTGAGATCAGTGAAGAAATGCCTCCTTACATTGGTAGTCATTAAAGTATTGACCCCTTACATTGGTGGTTAGTGAAATAATGCCCCCTTAAACTGGGTGTGGCGTAACGTGTGTGGCGGAAGTAACTTACACAGACAAGTGCAATGGAAAGCTTGTATTGAAGTAAAGAAGCGACAGTTCACAGCAACCCAGAGGGATGCCTGCCCAGCCGGCTACACTCACAAATTCCAACAAGTTGAAGATGATAGATATCAGCCAGGTTGACAGCGTCTGTTAAGTGGTTGGAATTTGGCCTGGCCATCCAGTGCCCAAGTGGGAAGATGTCCATATGAGTTGCGACCCTATGATTTCCCTCATCATCAGGAACCTTTCCCTACATCTGGTACTGTCCCTAACAGGTGGGGTACCTATGCCTACCGTATGCCCACCCTACCAACTCACACAAAGCAACAAGTCTGAGAGGCAGGGCCTTAAAGTGTTACTAAACCCACAACAGTAAAATTACTCTGTATATGCAATAAAGCATGCTTGTTCTACTCACTGTGGAACCTTAGGGGGTTAATCCTTCACATTGTATAAAAAAGGCTGTTTGATCCTGTCTCCTCTGATCCTCCTCTTCTTTCAGTGTCCCCGGTCCATCTCTGGATAGTACAGAGACTAGGGGGCAAGCTCCACATGCTCAGTTTGGTGTGTATTGCTATAGATATTTTTTCTGTTTCCTGGGAGGGTGCATGTGATCAGCACAGGGCCAATCAGCATTGTCCAGATAGAAGGTCAGGGGTCCGGCATCATCATAGGACAGGCAGAGAAGAATGAAAACTCCCCCTACAAGCTTTAATCAGACACTGATAGAAGTCACAAGACTGCTGTATACTGCTGATGAGATAATATATTTAGAAGTTTATTATTACTAAAACTATTGTATTTCTATGTTCTGTGTACTGTGGGAGACCAGATATAGTGAATTCAGGGTCCTGGGTTTAGCTCTATCTTACCCAAGATGGCTGCAGGGGTTACATGGGGTATCAGCATCCAACCAGGTGCTTCCCAGTGATCCATGAAACAATAGAGGAACTCTGTTCCCCTTAACTTCATCTCCAACTGCAGTGATGCTGCGGAAGAGCACCACCTGCAGTGGAGAAAATAGACTGCACCTGCCTACATGGTGTTCAGAACAGAATTTCCTCCTTATGTTGGTGGTAATTGGGAAAGTGCCTGCCTTACATTGCTGTTGGAATTAAGCAAGCATCGTGATGTAGATGAGCCACTGTAAGAGACCACTGTTTAACCACTTAAGGACCGCCTACTGCACATTTATGTCGGCAGAATGGCACAGCTGTGCACATCAACGTATATATACGTTCATTTTAGTACCCAGCCGTGGGTCGCAAAGCTCCAGGACCGGGACCGCGGGATTCGCGGACCCGATCGCCGCTGCAGTGCGGCGATCCGTCCCTGGAGCGGAAGAACGGGGAGAGCCGTGTGTACACACGGCTTCCCCGTGCTTCTCTGTGGCCGTAGCATCGATCGCGTCATCCCTGTAATAGGGGGACGCGATCGATGACGTCACACCTACAGCCACACCCCCCTACAGTTGTAAACATAACACATAGGCACACATCCCCTACAGCGCCACCTGTGGTTAACTCCCAAACTGCAACTGTCATTTCCACAGTAAACAATGCAAATTTAAATGCATTTTTTGCTGTGAAAATGACAATTGTCCCAAAAATGTGTCAAAATTGTCCGAAGTGCCCGCCATAATGTCGCAGTCACGAAAAAAAACGCTGATCGCCGCTATTAGTAGTAAAAAAAAAATAATTTATAAAAATGCAATAAAACTATCCCTTATTTTGAAAACCAACCGATAAACGCTTATTGCGATTTTTTTACCAAAAATAGGTAGAAGAATACGTATCGGCCTAAACTGAGGAAAAAAAATGTTTTTTTTTATATATTTTTGGGGGATATTTATTATAGCAAAAAGTAAAAAATATTGCATTTTTTTTAAAAATTGTCGCTCTATTTTTGTTTATAGCGCAAAAAATAAAAACCGCAGAGGTGATCAAATACCACCAAAAGAAAGCTCTATTTGTGGGGAAAAAAGGACGCCAATTTTGTTTGGGAGCCACGTCACACGACCGCGCAATTTTCAGTTAAAGCGACGCAGTGCAGAATCGCAAAAAGGGGCAAGGTCCTTTACCTGCATTTTGGTCCGGGTCTTAAGTGGTTAAAGAACGCGCATTCCGTAAAGCAACATTAGGGTTCCACCTATCTCTGGTTGCCTATCTCTGGTTGGGAAAGGCTGTTCTGGGCCATTGTAAGATAATTGTTAACATATAGATTAAAAATTTCTTTGTATGGCAATATTTCGAAGCTTGATCAATATTCTTTATTTTTTTGTGTTGTAATTCTGTCGAACATTGGTTTCACCTAAAATATACAATGATCAGAAAATTGCTGCATCATGTTAACATGTATAAAGGTTTTCATAAAACAAAAAACTGACTTATTATCTGTTACATTGCCTTTGCTATTCCCTTTTCTGTGCTCATGGGGACTGTAAATGTCACCTTGTTCTTACATAATAATAATAATAATAATAATGACAACTTTAAATGACAAAAATCAAACATTTTATTAATTCCTCTGCCCTGTTCTGTTTCTTCAGGTCGCCAACCTGGCTTGCTCAATTTCCAATAACGAAGACGGTGTGAAATTGGTCCGAATGGCAGCCACTCAGATTGACAGTTTGTGTCCACAGGTATGTGTCATTCATTTTTTCAATCTAGACTGACCCGTATCGTGATGTTCTGGGGGTTCTTGAATATCTTTGTTTAAAACCATCCATCCGCATTGTTTTTTTTTTAAATCCTGATTCGGTTTGCGACTGTTGTCTCACAAAATTAGCAGGATTGAAGCGTGTGCAGTACCGCGTTTGGCCTGAGCCGTTCGGAAATGCTTTCCAAGGTTTTCTGAGTTCAGCTGACTGTTTCAATGGCTCTCTGGTGCCCCCGCCCCCCCTCTGGACACATGCGGTATTGCATGCCATTGAAGTCAATGCGGAAACAAATATTTTTGTTTCCATTGACTTCTATGGGGAAAGTTGCTTTGATATGCGAGTGCTTTGGATTACGAGAATTCTCCTGGAACGGATTATGCCAGTAATCCAAGGTTCCACTGTATTTGATATTTGAATCAGCTCTCATAGGATTTGTTGGCTATTTCCCCCGTTGGGCAGTTTTGGTAACATATCTAAACAGACCCTTGATGTCCCAGTCCATTTCTCTGCAGCCTCAGCTGCACTGCACAGTGAATGAATAGGTAGAGCTCTGTGCTGAGCGGCTTCCTGTTCATTCACAAACTGAAAGATATCCTTTGTTTAACTACGTGCCGACCAGCCGCCGTCATTGTACTACTGCATGTCGGCTTGTTCCCGTGAATGACCGTCATTGTATGTCGGCTCAGAAACTGTCATTTGTGGGGTGGACTTGATGTTGTTCCCCACAGTGCCAGAACAGGGATCTGCCTGTGTAAACAAGGCAAATATCCGTTCTGACGGGGGATCACACAGTTCCTGTCTTCCTGCTATGCAGGTAGACGGATCTGTGTATTTCCCCAGGCAGCCTATCCCCCATACAGTTAGAACACACCTGCAGGGAACACATTTAACCCCTTGATCGCCCCTAATGTTAACCCCTTCCCTGCCAGTGTAGTCATTAGTACAATAACAGTGCTGATTACTCTAAGGCCTTTTTCACACAGGCGGAACCGTTTAGGTCCGCCTACCAGTTTTTTGGATGGACGTGAATGGGCGCTCCGTGCACCTCTATGGAGCCATGGATGTCAGCAGTGACATGCCCACTGACATCCGACCCGCTCCGATCTGCCAAAGTGTGACGGAGGAAAACCCTACTTTTCCATCCGTCTGGCGGATCGGGTGACAACGGACTCTACGGTCTGTCGTCATCCGATCCCCCATAGAGGAGAGCGGCACTCTGACAGGTCGGTCCCTGCACAGTGTGCAGAGACAGACCTGTCATCTGCCTGCTTAGCGAAGGATCGACGGAGCGATCCCCACTGAGCAAAGTGGAGCCCGTACACGGACAGCCCCCCATGTGAAAGGGCCCTAATAATGTCACTGGTTCCCCAAAAAGTTTTAAAAATGTCCGTTGGGTGTCCAATTTGTCTGCCGCAATGTCGCAGTCCCACTAAAAACCGCTGCTGCCAATACAAGTAAAAAAAATAATAATAATAATAAAAATTATATAAATCTATCCCATATTTTGTAGACGCTATAACTTTTGCGCAAACCCATCAATATACGCTTATTGCGGGATATAGCTTTTTTTTTCAAAATTGCCCCTCTTTTTTTGTTTATAGCGCAAAAAAAAAAAAAAAAACCACAGAGATCAAATACTACCAAAAGAAAGCTCTAATTAGAACCACATAGGGTAATTAGTGTGTGCCCAGGCACACCCTGTGCACACGCCTATCCCCTAGATACATATTGGCTCTGGGTCATGTAGGCTAGAGGATATGTGACATCTAGGGAACTAGAATTTTGACAAGCTTTAGAGAATGGCATTACAGGCATGTCATGGAAGTTGTGTTTTTGGAGATCACTACCATGTTTCCCTGAAAATAAGCCTGGGTCTTATATTAATTTTGTCAGCCAAAAACACACTAGGCCTGGGCACATCTGTAACCCACCGGAGCTCTCTTCCCCTCTTTGAGGGCTGCAGAGGGAGGGAGGCCTGACATCCCCCGCTGACAGCTTGCAGAAGAGCAGAGTGACATCAGCTGAGTGCCGCTCGGCTCTTCCATGGCTAGCCGAAGCCCTCATCCCAGCACTGCAGAGGGAGGGGGGCCCAACATCCCCCGCTGACAGCTTGCAGAAGAGCAGAGTGACACCAGCTTAGCGCCGCTCGGCGCTTCACTGCCCCATCGGAAGCCTCTTTCCAGCTCCGAGAACTGCAGAGGGAGGGGGGCTTGAGATCCCCCACTGACAGCTGAGAGGAGAAGAGGAGAGCAGCGTGAGGTCAGCGCTATGCCAAAGGTATTTGGCACAACTAGATCACATAAACACACACGCACACACGCACACACACACACACACACAGTCTACACTTAATAACACTGTAATGGAGTGGATTCTAGTATTTCAATAGCACTTTAAAACTAGGGCTTATTTTCGGGGCTTATATTGCAGCCCTTCCCAAAAATCACACTAGGTCTTATTTTTGGGGTAGGTCTTATTTTCAGGGAAACATGGTAACTGCGAAAAAACAGCATGGAGATAAGTGTAATATAAACTTCATGCTTTCCTCCCACCATCCTTTCCCCAGCGCTTTTAGTGATTGTGACTTTCATCATTCAATCATGTGCAAGCAAAATTTTTATTTTTTTTCCTTGCTTGTGATTGGGAATTCTTTGGAAAGTCACATTTAGCCACCTTCACTAAGCTTTGGGGACAATTCTCTTGCAAAGTGAAAAAGGGAACAACCCCAGAAAGGCAACCAATTGACTTGAGCCATAAAACAAAACCATTGTATAGCATGGCAGAGCAGAAGTCAATACCTGCATACGTACGTAAGTACCCAACATTACATAGAAACTTTTAATTACAATATTTCTTTCAAGCTAATCTCTGTTAATATTTGACTACATGTTCCCTATAAAGCAACTTTGCTCCATTCTAGCTTGGCCTGCTAATTGTGCTTCATTTCAAAATCCTTGCCTTTATCAGATTCTCCAGGAGTTGATATTTCTGGGTGTGATAAGCCTGGTACACACGAACGGATTTTCCATGGACAAAGCGTAGGACTTTTGTCTGAAGGGCTTTGGCCGTGAACTTGTATTGCATACAAACGGTAAAGGATTGTCAGCCAACAAACACAAAACAACATGTTTTTTCAGCTCTTTAGCGCCACCCTTTGGGCAACTTCTGCTAATGTTGTGTTATGGTTAGCATTGCTTCGGAGCATGCATGTTTTTACTTTGGAGTTTTGTCCGAAGGACTTCTGTACACACAATTGGATAATCCTACAACACAAATTTGTTCTCAGAAAATGTTAAAGCATGCTAGCCAACATTTGTTGGCGGAAAATCCGACAACAACTGTCCAATGGAGCATACAAACGGTCATCAAACTTTTCCCTTTGGAAAATTCGACCATGTGTACAGGCCTCAAGATACCTACTGTATGTGCAACACCACGTTCTGTGGTTTCTTTCTTCAACCCCTACATCACAGCTGTGTCCTATAGTGACTAAAGGCCTGCAGACATGATCGGATATTCCGACAACAATTGTCCGACGGACGTGTTTTTTTCGGACAATCCAACCACCTGTATGCTCCATCGGACAATTGCCGTAATTTTCGACAACAAATGTTGGCTGTGCATGCTCTCAAATTGTCCGACAACAAATTTTGGCCGTGCATGCTCTCAAATTGTCCGACAACAAATGTTGCCTGTGCATGCTCTCAAATTATCCGACAGCAAATGTTGGCTGTGCATGCTCTCAAATTATCCGGCAACAAATGTTGGCTGTGCATGCTCTCAAATTATCCGACAGCAAATGTTGGCTGTGCATGCTCTCAAATTATCCGACAACAAATGTTGGCTGTGCATGCTCTCAAATTATCCGACAGCAAATGTTGGCTGTGCATGCTCTCAAATTATCCGACAGCAAATGTTGGCTGTGCATGCTCTCAAATTATCCGACAGCAAATGTTGGCTGTGCATGCTCTCAAATTATCCGACAACAAATGTTGGCTGTGCATGCTCTCAAATTATCTGACAACAAATGTTGGCTGTGCATGCTCACAAATTATCCGACAACAAATGTTGGCTGTGCATGCTCTCAAATTGTCTGACAACAAATGTGTTATGTTGGATTATCCGATTGTGTGTACACAAATCAATTGGACTAAAATCCAAAGTACAAACATGCATGCTCGGAAGCAATGCTAACCACAAGACAACATTAGCAGAAGTTGACCAAAGGGTGGCACTAAAGAACTGAAAAAACACGTAGTATGTCTATTATGTCACTACGTTCATGTTTGTTGGCTGAAAATGTTCTGCTGTGTGTATGCATACCAAGTTCACAGACCACGCCCTTTGGACAAAAATCCACGATTTGTCCGAAGGAAGTCCGATCGTGTGTACGAGGCTTTAGAGGTTGGATAAAGGAAACATTGCTCATGTTGGGAGCACTCCTAGAAGTGTCAGATGCTGAAGAGCCTGGTGGAGACCGCAGTGCTGGAACCAAAAGAAGGTCTAAGATGTAGGCCACAGGAGAGATCAATAAAATGCCTTTTCTATGGCAGGGAGAAGATTGAATTGATCTCTTTATAAGGATCAATGACTCGCCTAATAACTAACTACACTGTCAGCTAGTATGTAATGTCGGTTTATACTTGATATTTTTCTTGTGTTATAATGAAAACAATTAATCAGCAAGCCATGACTAAATACCAGTGTTGTATTTTGGAATTGAGAAGTGCTGTTGACTCCAGGGGCACATCTCTTGTTCCTGAGCACAGGCATGACTCTCAAATAACTCTCAGCTGCTTCTGTTTTAGTGAAGGGAGTTGTAGTTTCTTGCGGCTAAATAAGGGTTGATCTTAGCAACATGGAATGCTTTTTTTCCCCGAATATAGGCAGGTTTTCGAGTAAGTGAAAAAAAAGTCCTGATGTTGTCAAATTAGCATGGTAATAAGCGAAAAAATATGTAGCGCAAATGGTGAAAAAACTTTTGAAGGTCACCTAAAGTGACTAAACAGCAGGTGAAAATTAAACACATAAATGTGAAAAAAAGGAAAAAACAACAGTAAATAGAAAATGAATGTCCATCAGTGAATATATGAAAGGATGAGAAACATATGGCCACATCAATCGTCATTGACAGGACATTCCTCCCGGCTATATAAGATAGGTAAAATACTCTTACCGGATCCAGAGGATCTGCCTGTCAGCGACCGCAGATCGTGAAAGCATGGATTATCCCCGAACGGGATCCACTCGACTTGTCCAATGACTGGATGGTAAACCACACATAAACCTGGATAAAGCATGATAATCCTTAACCGGAAACTCTTGATGGAAGTAAATCGATCTCAGTAAAACCTTGGGGGTCCTTCAGGGGCATGCCCTATTTGATGGGGGAAGCCTGGACCCGCAACCGTTGGACCCAAATGTTGTACGACAGTGGATCATTCGAGCTTGGAATGTCCCACAGAGAAGTCACCGGAAGTCCAGAAGGAAATGGAGTCTACCTCTTAGGCAGTCAGATGTCGTCAACCCAGGAACGGGCAGGAAGACCAGATGTTCATCGGCCACCGACTATCCCAATACTGAAGATCCTAGTAAACCGTGGGTATGGCAATCATAAAAGATCCTCCAAGCATCCAAACACGATCTGGTTCAGGTAAGTGAGAACGTTGGCATGGGTACTGGAAACCAACTGGACAGGGCTCAAAAAAAACTTATCTTCCACAAATTTATGTAAAGAGAAGAAAAAAAATGGGGGCTCCAATGGTGTAGGTCATAAAGAGGTTTTAATGAAAAAAAAACAATATACATAAGAAAATATAAAAAAGGTGATCACAATTAATAAGTATTAAAAGCAATATGGGGCGCAAAATGCATGGCCCGATGCGTTTTGATCCAATAAGACGTCTACAGGGGCATTTGTATTTTTAGAAGGAGAGGTCAGCTATGGCAGACTCCATACATTGATGATCTTCACACCTCTGCTTGAAGTCCCACAAGGCTTGACATCTTGAAAGAGCACAAACTAAATTATTTTCTTCTCCTGGCATACACTGGGGTTTAATTACCAAGGCTGGGTTCACACTGGTACAACAAACGCTCCGACATTGGGAGCTCATGCGGCTGGGTTCACACTGATACGACAGTCATCCGACTTCCATCCTACTTTGCTCTGCGACATCAGTGCTACATTGGTACTACATCCATCAAACTTTCATGAACAGGATATTACTTTGATCCGACTTTGTGATAGTCTGACTTGTTCTTTGACCAATCAAAACAATTCCAGTGCAAGATAAATTCTTTTTACTGCTGCTGTAATCACAATGTCGGATGTTTAGGACAAGGATCCTACTTTGACCTGACTTCAATGATATATGAAGAAGGATCAAAGTCGGACCAAAGTAATACAGGGAGCATTTTCAAAGACTTGTGTCGGACCAGTTAAGACAGCTCTCATAGGGAAACATTAATTTTCACACATCATGCGACATGAGCTCCCAGTGTCAGAGCGTTTGTTGGACAAGTGTGAACCCAGGCTGTTGCATGACGTGTGAATGTTTCCCTATGAGAGCCGTCTTTACTGGTCTGACACAGGTTGGTCCAACTTTGAAAATGCTCCCTGTACTACTTTGGTCCGACTTTGGTCCTACTTCAGCATATTAAATATCACTGAAGTCGGATGAAAGTAGGATCCTTGTCCTTTTCATCCAACTTTTGACATCTGACATGGTGATTGCAGCAGGAATAAGGTCGGGTTCACACTGGTCCGACAAACGCTCCGACATTGGGAGCTCATGTCGCATGATGTGTGAAAATCAATGTTTCCCTATGGGAGCTGTCTTAACTGGTCCGACACATGTTGGATCGACTTTGAAAATGCTGCTTGTACTACTTTGGTCCGACTTTGATCCTACTTCACTTCATTGAATATCATTGAAGTCAGATCAAAGTCGGAACGCTATCTTGCATGATCCGACTTTGGCGTGCTTTGCTGATCTTGAGGGGGAACTCCACGCCAAAATTTTAAATAAAAAAAACGCACGGGTTCCCCCTTCCAAGAGCATACTAGGCCCTTGGGTCTGGTACGGATTTAAAGGGGAAACCCCTACGCCGAAAAAACGGCGTGTGGTCCCCCCAAAATCCACTCCAGACCCTTATCCGAGCAGGCAGCCCGGCCGGTCAGGAAAAGGGGTGGGGACGAGCAAGCGCCCCCGCCTCTTGAGCCGTACCAGGCCGCATGCCCTCAACATGGGGGGGTGAGTGCTTCAGGACAGGGGGGCACCCTACGGCCCCCCCACCTGATGACATAAATTCCCCGCCCCCTTATCTCGTCACCACCTGGAGCATGCTGGGACAGTGACATCATAAGAGGCCAATATAAATCGGTGCACACCACACACCCAGCATTATAGCGGGAGGGAGCGTCGAGTCAACATCGAAGAAGAGAAGAGGGAAGAAGGCGACGCAGAAGACCGGGCCCCCACTGGTAAAAAAGCTGGAAGAAGACAGTGGTGGTGCCCGGCAGAAGGGGGAAAGAACCGGAGAGCAGGAGAAGAGAGTGGAGAAGTCGGAAGACCCCCAAAGTCAGAAAAATACCCCCCCGAAGAAGGGAGAAGACCGGGCCCCCGCTGGTAAACGAGCTGGAAGAAGACAGCGGTGGTGCCTGGCAGAAGGGAGAAGTCTGAAGACCCCCGAAGTCGGAAGAAGACCTCTGGAGCTGTCTAATAAATTACTTTAAAAAACCTGTGTAGTGTTTTTTTTTTCTTGACACGTTTCCCCCAGGTGAATGGGTAGGGGTACGATGTACCCCATACTCATTCACATAGGGCGGGGGGCTGGTATTGTTATATTGTTAAAGGGGGCTCCCAGATTCCGATAAGCCCCCCGCCCACAGACCCTGACAACTAACGGCCAGGGTTGTCGGGAAGAGGCCCTGTCCTTATCAACATGGGGACATGTTTTAACAGGAAGGCAAAATTAAATGGCACAAGCAGCATACATCTATTGTGACTGATAAAGTGTTAATAAACCCCCAACAGTGAAATCAGTCAGTCTGTATAGGCAGTAAAGCATGCTTGTTATACTCATTGTGGAACCTGGTCAATCATTTGTTATGCACATGCTTGCTGCATGCATAGTTTGTACTGTACAGACGCAGTGATGGTTGTTTGACAGGTAATGGATAATGTGTTGTGGGATCTCAATGTCTTTTCTTCTTGCAGGTGATCAATGCTGCACTGACATTGGCTGCCAGGCCCATGAGTAAAGTGGCTCAGGATAATATGGATGTATTTAAAGACCAATGGGAGAAGCAGGTCCGAGTTCTTACAGAGGCTGTAGATGACATCACATCTGTAGATGACTTTCTTTCTGTTTCTGGTAAGTCCCCATCTGATACCTCCTCTATGTGACATCGGAATTGCTGTATAGGTGTGAAAAAGTTTTGCATGCACATTTTTGTCCAATATACAGAAGTCAGGGAGTGTTACAGATACATTGAGCTCTCTACAGAGTCAGGTGAGCAAAGGTATTCAATTCATTTAAACTTTGGTAGAATGGGTGTTGAAGTTTGAATAAGTGTCCACCAAGGCCACTTCTATTCTACATTTCCTTGACCACAAATGTTTGTTGCTGCACAATTCCTTGGTCTCTGTAGATAATAAATATGGTTATAGTATCTATAGCTGAAAAACAAACATTGTATTATTTCACATTAAGTACATACATACCATCGTTGTAAGATAGTGTCTGCCCCTCCTGACAACTTTGATTGTGTAGGTAAAGCCCACGTGGTCACGATTCTAAGCCCAGTTGGAAATATGATGGGAATGCTAAACTAATCTTACACTTTGTGGGTTAGTGTCAGGCCCCGTACACACGGCCGAGGTTCTCGCTGAAAATCAGCGAGAACCTCGCTGGAAATGCACATTCCAGCGAGGACCTCGGATGTGTGTACGGTCTCGGCGAGCTTCCCGTCGGGAAGCCCGTCGAGCCGAAATAGAGAGCACGCTCTCTATTTCCTCGACGGCCCGCCTGGAAGAATGGCTGGTTGCCATTCCCGACGGGCGGGTCGCCGAATTCACAACCGGTTTTCACGACGAGAAAACTGCCATTTTTTATATTGGTCCTGAAAATCGGTTGTGTGTATTCTCCCTAGCAGTTTTCTTGACGAAAGAACTGCCCACAAAAAAATTGAAACCAGCTCTTTTATTTCTAGTTGTGTTTCCCGTCAGTTTTTTTCTCGACGTGAAAAACGGTCATGTGTACGCTTTTCCAAAGGGGAAAAAAATGCACAAGCTTAGAATCAAGTATGAGACGGGAGCGCTCGTTCTGGTAAAACTAGCGTTCAGAATGGACATTTGCCGTGCTGTAACAGACTGAAAAGCACGAAGACTGAAAAGCGCGAATCGTCTCTCACCAAACTTTTACTAACACGAGGATCAGCAAAAGCAGCCCAAAGGGTGGCACCATTTGAAAGGAACTTCCCCTTTATAGTTCCATCGTACGCGTTGTAGGTCACCCAGCTTTGGTCAGACTTTTTTTGCATGCAAGTCAGGCTGGAGAGGAATCACGTCGGGAAAAACATTGTTTTTGTTTCCTGCAGAGAAAAATGGTTGCGTGTACAAGGCTTAAGAGAAATTCCCAAAACATGACCCGTTGGGGGCACTTGAGGACAGGGTTGAGAACCACTGTCTTAGACCGTGCACTAAGAAGATCCAAAGAACTGTTTATTTACTCTGTAACTGGGAGAACTTTGTAATGATGCCGTCTCTCTGTCCTTTATTGCTGCAAACCATCAGCAATGTAACTTGGAGTGGACTCAAATGGACTTCGCTGCTGAGTTATGATACTCAGTGATGTCTGAGTGGGAGATATTGAACCATAATTAACCAAGCCTCCAAACATTTATTAAGATCTATAACTCAATCTCTTCTGCATTTTCTTTAGATTGCAAATTACGCTGGGTATTCGCTGGAATTATTTGAGTTGTCATTCGTTATGTTGCAATGAATCAGAAGCATGCTGACTTCTGGGCTCCAATTACTTTATCCCACGACCTTTATCAAAAGCGCTGAAAAGCAATTGGCTGAATGGCTGATAGACACTGGTCGTCTGCCACCTTGTTACTCTCATTTAGCACAGAGCTCACTTCATGTCCAATTTTACAGCAACCTCAGGAAAGGGAGTCTGGCCATTTTATTAGCTGTGCCCTCTAAGCAAGGATCAATACGTTTTCCAGCCAGAATTTATCATATCAGATGCTTGCCGTTTTTAACAAATTTGGATAACGCTGTTTAAAATGATATCAACCATGGACAGCCAAGGCATTTTTCGTTAGAGAAGCTTTAGGGACAAATACTCTGGGCAAAACAAGCTCCCTAATTAATTGGACACCACTGGTTGGTAACATCTTGAACAGCATGACAGATTTTTGTTTTAATATTGAAGAATAACTCCAAGCTATAAAACTGTTAAGCCGTGTACACATGACCATTTTTAACCACTTGCTTACTGGACACATATACCCCCTTCCTGCCCAGGCGAAATTTCAGCTTTCAGCACTGCGTCGCTTTAAATTAAAATTGCGCGGTCGTGCGACGTGCCTTACAAACAAAATTGACGTCCTTTTTTTCCCCACAAATAGAGCTTTCTTTTGGTGGTATTTGATCGCCTCTGCGGTTTTTTTTTTTTTGCGCCATAAACAAAAAAGTGCGACAATTTTGAAAAAAAACACAGAATATTTTTTACTTTTTGCTATAATAAAAATCCAATTTTTAAAAAAAAATATATTTTTATTTCACAGTTTAGGCTGATATGTATTCTACATATTTTTGGTAAAAAAAACAATCGCAATAAGCGTATAGTAATTGGTTTGCGCAAAGGGCTAGGAAATAAGGGATAGAATTCTGACAATTTTTTTTTTTTTACTAGTAATACGGCGATCTGCGAATTTTGTCAGGACTGCGATATTGCGACGGACACATCGGACACTTTTGACACATTTTTGGGACCATTCACATTTATACAGCGATCGGTGCTATAAAAACTCACTAATTACTGTATAAATGTGACTGGCAGTGAAGGGGTTAACACTAGGGGGTGAGGAAGGGGTTAAATGTGAGTCCTGGGTGCGTTCTAACTGTGTGGGGGGAGGGGGGGGTGACTGGGGGAGGTGACCGTCTCCCTATGTACAAGAGAAACAGCATCTGTCTCCTCTCACTGACAGGACGTGGAGCTCTGTGTTTACACACAGAGCTCCACATCCCTGCTCTAAAACTGCCGATCAGCGGGTACCTGGCGGACATCGCAACCGGCAGGCACGCGCATCGGCATCTCGGGGACGCGCCGGGTGTGCGCGTGCGCCGCCCCCCAGTGGCCGTAGAAAATGATGCCGTCAATTGACGGCAGCTTGGATATTCAGATCCCTTAAGCTGCCGTCAATTGACGATGAGTGAAGTGGTTAATGTCCTAGAAAAAACAATGTTTTTTTCGACGTGATTCTTGTCTAGCCTGCTTGCATACACACGATTCTTGAAAAAAAAATGCTCGAGCAAAGCGCGGTGACATACAACACTTACGACGGCACTATAAAGGGGAAGTTCTATTCAGATGGCGCCACCCTTTGGGTTGCTTTTGCTGATTTTGTGTTAGTAAAGGTTTGGTGAGAGACGATTCATGCTTTTCAGTCTCCATGCTTTCAGTCTGTTACAGCGTGATGAATGTGCTATTTCCATTACAAATGCTAGTTTTACCAGAATGAGTGCTCCCGTCTCACCATTTGTTTCTGAGCATGAGCGTTTTTTTCACGTCGTTAAAGCCTACACACGACCATTTTTCCCAACGTGAAAAACAACGTCGAGAAAAATGCCCTGGAGCCTACACATGATCGTTTTTAATGACCATTTTAAAAAATTGCATTTTTCACGTCATGAAAAACGGTTGTGTGTACGCGGCATTATGTTGGTGTTTTCGGGGGACTATGCTCAGCCACTTTTTGTCCTAAAATCTTTTTGTAGTTCAGGGTGTCCTCAGATACAGCAATGTATGATAGATGTGTAGTTAAAAGAGATTTTTTTTATTATTATTTAAGATATCCATGAACAAGAGGCCTCTATGATGTACAGTACATTATGCTATCAATGTGTGTTAAAAACAATATATAAAAAGAAATATACATTTTGTCTAAAAGCCGCATCCGAACAAGAGAATGCATAAAATATTCGGGATCAGCTAACTGGAACCATACTTTAGAGGCTCAGCATGGGAGTCAAAGCAAGGTTTATAAAAATAATATATTTATTTATGAAAGTTAAAAATAGGTATATATTTTTTAGGCATATCCGCCTACAAACAATCCACAGAATAATGTTGGAAAGAAACTCTACTTGGGTACTGGAAGGCTATTAATGTGTAGATAGGTTTAAAGCGTAGCAGCAATGCATGAACTGTATGCTTTCGGTAACCAGATCTGCCAGGTCAACATTTTGCCAATTACACGGCTTCCTCAGGACCCAATATGGAAAAGTAGAGCTCTGCTTTGCCATATTAGGTCCTGAGGAAGCCGCACAATTTTGACCTGGCAGATCTGGTCTGCCTTTGTTTTTATAAACATATTTTTAACTTGTATACCTAAAGATATTATTTGTATAAACCTTGTTTTGTCTCCCATGCTGAGCCTCTAAAGTCCAGTTATTTAGGCAGGTTCTGGTTAGCTGGTGCTGCATCTTTTTGCATCAATGTGTCTTAGTTTTTGCAAATAGTCTGTGGTTATATACAGTATGTACAGGGCCGCTGTTAGGAATCATGGCACCTCGTAAGGCCTACCTGACTGGGCCTCCCCTCCCCACACACCTGACGGTATTCTATACAATATAGTTTCACAAAAAAATACTTGAAAATAATTTCAAATTATTAATGGACACAAATGCCACCCGATTCCCCCTCCTAGTAAAAATTTCCCCTGCCTGCACAATTCCCCCAATCCCTCCTATTAGCCCCAAATTCCCTCATCGGCTCCTGATACACAATCAGCCGCATCTCCCGTCCCAGCACAAATCTTCTTTCTTCAATCCCTCTCCTAGCACAACCCCCTCTCGGGGCAGGGGAAGGAGCTCAGCGGCAGCTTGCCAGGTTCATTATCCCTCCATGTCTCTCACCCAGCAGCTAAAAGCTGCCGGGAGGTAGAGGGGGAGAAACCTGGGTGAGAGACATGGAGGGCATTGTTCTCCACCAACTCTCCAGCTGTCTGGGCCCCTCTGAGTGCCAGGGCCCCCTACAGGAGGGCTGGTGGTCCCCCCCCCCTATCAGCAGCCCTGAGTATGTATATGGGGCCGCCTTATTGTGCTCAATACAATCTCAGGGTTTGCTTTCTGTATTCGAGTGCTAGAGAATGGTTGTGGGTTCCAGCTCATTGCCTCAATGCAATACCATGAGTTGGATGATCAATTAAAAACATTACTCACTCTATGTTGCTGATATCTTATCTTGGGCAGTTCTTAAAGCCCAATTCAGGGTTCAAATGCCTATGTCCACCAACCCCCTCAAGACCCCCACAGTGTATGTTTTTGTTTTTACATACCTTTTTAAATGTCTCCAGGGTAGTAAAGTGCCATGTTGGTCTTCTTCCACTTCTTCTCTTCTCCAGTCCTCTGGGGGATCAGATGTATGAGTAGGTCCTGCCCTTTTAATAAGGGAGGTAGAGTGATTGTTCTTTAAACTTTAAAAGTCTATAAAGCATTTGAACAATTTGAACAATTTCTCTTATGCAACATATTTTTTTAGACAATCAAAGTTCAGAGCTAGGTCATAATGACCCACACCAACTGCCTGTTCTGTTCATAATGGATCAGAGCTTTTGGATTCCCACATCACATACAATTGTCTTCCAAAAGAGACCAAATTATAACACAGCTTTCTATGAAATGACCAACAAAACTCTTCAAACTGTCAAACTGATGCCACTGACATAAGCTCATCGACACATGCCCTGACCCTGACCTTGAGCTTTTGAGTGCTGTAAAAAACATGCTATGCTGGGAACATGATGGGAAAATGTGTAAAAAAAATAAGAATGCATAATATTAATATACAGTAGTTCAACAGTCACCTGAATAGTTTTCAAATTAAAATCTTGTGTATGGGGCTACTTTACGGTAGGGGTGGGTGGTTTAGCCTCAATGCATTAAGGGCCCTTTCACATGTGCTGACCGTATGTCCGTATTTCATCCATCCGTTTTCGGATGAAATACGGACATACATGTATCCCTATGGGATAGCGGGTGTCAGCGGATGAACATCCGCTGACACCCGCAATTGTCCGCCTCCGCAAAGATCCGCTTTTGCAGATGGAAGAAAACCCTATTTTTTCTTCCGTCTGCAGAGTACAAACACACGGTCCGTGTTCATCCGTTCCCATATAGGGGAGAGCGGAGAAAAAACAGGGCGGTCCCTGCACAGTGTGCGGGGACCGCCCTGTCAGCCGACAGCTCAGCAGGGATTTACGGAGGAATCCCTGCTGAGCAAACGGACACACAGAGGCGGAGCAATACTGATCCGCCACGTGTGAAAGGGCCCTTAGGCTCTCTCTCTATATATTTACAGTACAGACCAAAAGTTTGGACACACCTTCTCATTCCAAGAATTTTGAAAATTGTAGAGTCACACTGAAGGCATCAAAACTATAAATGAACACATGTGGAATTATATACATAACAAAAAAGTGTGAAACAACTGAAAATAGATGTCATATTCTAGGTTCTTCAAAGTAGCCACCTTTTGCAGACACATCTTTAGAACAACTGTTAATAGGAGACTGTGTGAATCAGGCCTTCATGGTAGAATATCTGCTAGGAAACCACTGCTAAAGAAAGGCAACAAGCATAATAGACTTGTTTGGGCTAAAAAACACAAGGAATGGACATTGGACCAGTGGAAATCTGTGCTTTGGTCTGATGAGTCCAAATTTGAGATCCTTGGTTCCAACCACCGTGTTTTTGTGCGACGCAGAAAAGGTGAACGGATGGACTCTACATGCCTGGTTCCCACCGTGTAGCATGGAGGAGGAGGTGTGATGATGTGGGGGTGCTTTGCTGGTGACACTGTTGGGGATTTATTTAAAATTGAACCAGCATGGCTACCACAGCATCTTGCAGCGGTATGCTATTCCATCCGGTTTGCGTTTAGTTGGACCATCATTTATTTTTCAACAGGACAATGACCCCAAACACACCTCCAGGCTGTGTAAGGGCTATTTGACCAAGAAGGAGTGTGATGGGGTGCTGCGCCAGATGGCCTCCACTAGGGTTGTCCAGATACCGATACTAGTATCGGTATCGGGACCGATACCGAGTATTTGCGGGAGTACTTGTACTCGCGCAAATGCTCCCGATGCCTAAATAGAATACTTTTTTTGTATTTATCAACATGTTCTGTGAAAATTCTTTGAGTTTTTTACAACTGCGTGACAAGCAAATAAAACATTTTTATTCATTTTTACTAATTTTTATTATTTTATAATGTCTTGAGTTAGAGTTCTTCATAATTCCAAAGAAAATATCCTTAGTCTCTATTGTGGTTTGAAAACTGTCACATGACATTTAAAAAAAGTATCGGTATTCGGTATCGGCGAGTACATGAAAAAAAAGTATCGGTACTTGTACTCGGTCCTAAAAAAGTGGTATCGGGACAACCCTAGCCTCCACAGTCACCGAACCTGAACCCAATCGAGATGGTTTGGGGTGAGCTGGACCGCAGAGTGAAGGCAAAAGCGCCAACAAGTGCTAAGCATCTCTGTGAACTCCTTCAAGACTGTTGGAAGACCATTTCAGGTGACTACCTCTTGAAGCTCATCAAGAGAATGCCAAGAGTGTGCAAAGCAGTAATCAAAGCAAAAGGTGGCTACTTTGAAGAACCTAGAATATGACATATATTTTCAGTTGTTTCACACTTTTTTGTTATGTATATAATTCCACATGTGTTAATTCATAGTTTTGATGCCTTCAGTGTGAATCTACAATTTTCATAGTCATGGAAGTAAAGAAAACTCTTGGAATGAGAAGGTGTGTCCAAACTTTTGGTCTGTACTGTATATAAAAACTAGTCTACAGATCATCAAAATTTATGTCAGAATGGATTCGTTGTTATTGTGATTCGTCTGAATTTTGATTAGTAACAAAACAAATTACACATCTAGCAGGAAAATCTCCCCCACAAAATCTCTACTACTGCAAACACAGCCTAATTATCTGACCCTTAACCTGACTATCATCAGCTGTTGACGGGGCACAAAAATACAGTACAGCGGGGGCAGACATGGCAGCCAGGGCACATGGTAGTGAGAGTAGAGAGTTCTGAGGCCTTGGGAGGTGCAAAGCTACTCACAGCGGTGGTACTGTACATGGACATCATACGACTCAGAGAACAAAGGAGACAGCAGGGACCCAGCTTGTTACCATGGGAAAAAGAAAAAACTGACAGGCTTCTTCACCCAGGCGACAGACAGGCTCAGCCAAGATAGCGCAGATGCCGTGAGCCCTGCATGGTCTTCAGCGGCAGCCATGTCCAACCACCACAGCAACACAGCCTCTGATGAGACACTGGGTAGAGGTAACTACACTACTTCTTCAGCAAGCAACAGCCCACTAGAACAAAAGAGAAGGCTTGCAGCAAAGGTAGAACAGGCACCTGATATGAGGCAGACAGGATATGAAAGATGCACAGGGTGAGGAGCAATTGGATGCCTTTCCAACACCAGGACAGCCTGTTCTCAATACAACGCTAAAAAATATGCTGTTATCTCTCAGGGGAGCGCTTCAACATGATATGGCCAATGTTATGCTTTCTACCCTTGAAGCTCTGGGAGACAGGGTAGACTATGTGGAAACTAAAATGGGAGATTTCACCCAAGCCCATAATGAGCTAGTTGATCCCCATTTTGAAGTTGAGGAGGAGCTTATTGCCCTCAAACTAAAAGTGGCTGACTTAGAGGATAGATCCAAGAGAAACAATATCAAGTTTCAGGGGATGCCAGAATCTATTAAGGCAGCAGACCTCTCACAGGCTACTATGATGGTGAGAAACAACCTAGTTTCTATTACTAAAATCGTGTGTAACCATAGGATAGTTTATAAGTGGGGGTTTCCGGTCAAACTATAATCATAATATAATCATAGACAGAAAACAAATCCTTCTCTTTTCAATTCTTTTTTTATTGGTTCAAAAAAGGAAATAACAGTACAATATTGCATAGATCAGTTCAAGTGCTTACAGATTATAGCATTAATCCATGCGGAACCAATGAGTTTCAGCAATTACAAGTAGCAGGCATATTAAAACATTTAAGGTATTAATCATAGGGTCACAGAGACCCCCACCATAGGTTATCAGGTAGTAGGGAAGCACGTCCTACCTCTAAATGTGGACGTCACCCCCCCACCCCGAACCCCCGGGCAGGGATCCACACGCGCCCCAAAACAAAAGAAACTTAAGTGGCATGTCACTACCACACAAATCAACAGATTCAGATACATAGTCAATTAAGTCGTGAAACAAAATGTTATCCTCCCTGTATTCCGGTTTTAAAGATATTAAGCACCGGAGAAATGAACCAGGGTTATATTAGCAAATAATAAGACTATAGAGACAAATTATAAGAACAACAAAACGAAAAGGTAAATGAGTAAAGAAAGGAGGGAAAACAAATCAGAGAGAAAAAAAAAAAAAAGGGTAGAGGGGGAGGAGGAGGGGTAGGAGGGGGACACCTGAGGGTAGACAAGTATTTGGAAGGCTATTTATCGTTGTAATGTGAGATAGGTTTACTATTATGTTATATTTTACTTTTTATTTTCCATTCATTTTTATTGTTTTCCAGCCTAGCTGTCAGTATAAACAATTCAGTAAATAGATTACTGGATTATAGGACAATACCAGGATCAAAGAATAAGATTTAGTCTTGGAATCTTGACGTCCAAGGATCCCATTGGTCGCAAAATTTAGCGATCGAGTGAGATTGGCGAGCAAAGTGTTTTTCAAATGAATGCTGTTCCTTTACCCGCTGTATGACCTCGCTGACATTGGGGACTAAATTGGATTTCCACTTAGATGTGATCGTGAGCCTAGCAGCTATAAGAATATGACTCGTAATACTCCTGAGTTGTACTGGGATATTCTGAATGTTGAGAAAGAGGAGAGCTAAGTGGGGGGACGGTTTAGTAAAAAAACCTGTCACTGATGAGATCAATTTAAACACTTCATGCCAGAAGCTACGTATACATTTGCAGTCCCATAAGATATGAAATATGTTCCCTCTCGATCCGCACAGTCTCCAACATGCGCTGGACTCCGAGGGGAAGATCATAGACAACCTCACAGGGGTCAGGTAAGATCTGTGGAGCGTCTTTAACATCATATCCCAGTGGTTGGAGCAATGAGAAAATCTATAGCAATTTGTTATTGCTAGTTTCCATTCCTCTGGCGTATGCACCGACCCCAAATCTCTTTCCCAGTTAAGCATGCTGGAAGTCTTTTTAAAGTTAATATTGTTTTGCAATGTATTGTAGAACCATGCTATGCCTTTTGGCTTATTATAGTTGGATTGAAAGTATGTCCATACTTCATTACGTAACGAGTAAGTTATCTTCGGGTATTTAGTGTGAAAATAGTGAAGTTGTGTTTTAGAGAACTGATGGGAAACCGTTTTTTTTTCAAGCAGATCATTGTACGTAAGAATGTTATCTTCCAGCCATCTATCAATGCACATGTTGGGAATCAAGAATTCAAACACCTGTAGGTTGGATAGGGTGAATTTTGTCAGCAAATCCGGGGGCACTAGGAGATGAGTTTTTTTCCACGCAGCGAGCGTTGCTGCTATAGAGGGGAACGTTGGACATACTAATGGTGCCTCTACCAGGTGGGCTAGGAGAAGGGACGGTAGATCTCTGTTGGACACCACCGACCTCTCTATATGAACCCAAAGTTTAGGAGAGTGGGGATCAAACCAGGCTTTCGTCTGGTCTAGAATCGCCGCCCAGTAATAGTTTCTTATATTCGGGAATCCCGCCCCTCCATTTTTCCTATGTTTCTGGATAATAATATACGGGAGTTTAGACATTTTTTGATTCCATACAAATTGCCTAAAGAGTTTATCTACAAGGGTAAAGAAGGATTCGGGTAAGCAGATAGGAATAGTTCTGAAAAAGTAGAGCAGTTTAGGGAGTATTACCATTTTCAACGCTGCAATCTTTCCAAGCCATGAAAGCTCATAGGAGGCTATATGTTGAAGATCAGTTTTGATCGTATGGATCAGGGTAGGGAAGTTGGCTTCATATGTTAACGAGGAGGGATAGGACAACCGGATACCGAGATAAGATATTGCTTTTGACATCCACTGGAATTTGTATTTACCCCTCAAAATGTCCATTTGTCTTTGGGACACGTTGATAGGCAACAAGCATGACTTTACTACATTTAATTTATAATATGAAACATTGCTATATTTCTCTAATACTCTAAACACACCCTCCAGGGAAGAAGCCGGTTTGGTAAGTGTCAGTACTACGTCATCGGCAAAGAGGCCGATTTTATGTACCATTCTCCCCACCTTTATACCCGATATATTGACATCAGTCCTGATGGCCTCCGCCAAGGGTTCCATCATTAGCGTGAAAATGATAGGAGAAAGTGGACACCCCTGACGGGTACCATTTGTGATGCTGAATTTGTCAGAGAGAGCATTCGATGTAAAGACCCTCGCTGAAGGTGTAGAATATAAGGCTAGGATTGCCGACAAGATTCGGTCCTGGAGGCCAAATTTCTGCAATGTGGCCCGTAAATAGCCCCAGTGGACCCTATCGAAGGCCTTTTCAGCATCGAGTGCCAAAATGACCGCGGGGATTTTTTTGGTCTCAGCTATATGAAGTAGGTCAAACAGCCTCCTAGTGCCGTCAGGAGCCTGCCGTCCTTTAACAAATCCCACTTGGTCCGCTTTGACCAAGGAGGGGGTTATATTTGCCAGTCTATTAGCCAGTATTTTTGCATAGACCTTGAGGTCCGTGTTAAGAAGAGAGATTGGTCTAAAGTTTTGAGGTGAGTCCGGCTTCTTCCCTGGTTTGGGCAACGTTACAATTATGGCTTGAAGCATCTCTTCTGGGAAGAAGGCTGAGGATGAGGCACTATCGAACAATCTTTCCATGTAAGGGACCAATGTTTGGGAGAACATTCTAAAGTACTCTGCTGTAAAGCCATCAGCTCCAGGGGATTTATTTTTGGGTAGAGATTTGATGGTATCCAATATCTCCTTATTGGAGATCTGAGAGTTCAAAGCACTCAGCTCCTCATCTTTTAACGATGGGAGTGATACTGATTCTAGAAACGAGTCGATAGAGTGAGCGGTGGGTTGAGGGGTGTCACTGTCTAATCGAAGGTTATATAAGTCTCGATAATATTTCATAAAAGCATTAGCTATTTTATTGGGGTGGTGTTCTAACACATTAGTATGGGGGTCTCTAATGGACGTCAAGTTCATTTTTCGTTGCTTCTTAGATATGTAGTTAGCTAAAAGTTTGCCTGCTTTGTTCCCATGTACATAGAACTGGGCCTTGAGCCTCCTTAAACTATTTTGGTGAATGGATAGAAGTGCCAAACGAACTTCTTGCCTGCACTCAAATAGGTCAGATTCTATTTTAGGAGATGTAGCCTTCTTGTGAAGGTTTTCTAGGGATTTGAGCTTGTTGAGAAGATTGTTCAATAGTGCTCCCCTCCTTTTTTTCTCCCGGGCTGCAGCTTGGATAAGCAGACCTCTGCTAAAAGCCTTATGAGAACACCACAATGTAGATATATTAACATCAGGAGTATCATTAATCACAAAAAATTCAGTCAGTTGTTTAGTAATCTGTGAAACAACAGTAGGATTCGCCAGTAGATCAATATTATTCCTCCAAAGGTATGTAGGGGGGACATCGGGGGTACTTTTTAATACTAAAGATATCGGGGCGTGGTCTGACCACGTGATAGTGTGAATCTTAGCCGATTCAGTTCTATGTAACAGTATACGATCCGTGAGAAAATAGTCAATCCTGGAGTATAGGCGATGGGGGGCAGAGTAGTAGGTATAGTCCCTTTCAGTGGAGTTGAGGCACCGCCAGGGATCATAAAGGTCATGTTCCATCAGCAGGGGTTGCAGTTCTTTCCTGGAGGACGGGGAACTGTTAGAGCTGTCTAAGTGTTTGTCCATGATACAATTAAAGTCTCCGCATATTAGTAAAGATCCCTTTTTCATTTTGTTAACCTTTTTCATGAGGGACTTAATGTAGGAAATCGGTCTTTGGTTAGGTGCATACAGGTTTACTAAAGTGTAAGTGGAATTGTTCAATTCGCATACCAGAATAATAAACCTGCCGTTCGGGTCACTAAACTCTTCATGCAATTGGAAGGTAACAGAGTGTTTAATTGCGATCAGTACACCTCGCTTTTTAACCGGGGCCGTTGCTTGAAAGATATGGGGAAAGGCTTTGTGGGTGCATTTTGGTTGTTTTGCAGTCATAAAGTGAGTTTCCTGTGCACACAGGATATCCCCCTTAAGTTTGATAGTATCCCTCCACATAGAGCTCCTCTTGAATGGGCTATTAAGCCCATGTACATTCATGGATATGACCGATAAAGACATATTGTGTTGGGGAGACGTGATGCAGTATGTGTAGTGGCTGCCAGAATTACCAGTTGCAGTACCAAAAAGTTACCTGTAGGTGGTGCTGACGGAGTGAAGACGAATGCCCAGATGTCATCAGCAGAGGGGAATGCTGCATAAACATGATGTAGAGGCAATGCAATGCAGGTAGGCATAGGATTGAGATCGTCAGGTGTCGTGACAGGAAGGAAAAAAAAAACTGGGGAAAAAAGGGAAAATACACAAAAGAAAAAAGAGGTCAAAGGTACCAAGAAACATATAAAAATGTGACAACTGTCACGCAGTGCGAGCATTCCTCGCTGGTCTTTATGGGGGGGTATGAACTCCGAAAGAACCAGAAAAAAAAAAAAAAAAATGAACTGTAAATGCAAACCAGCCTCATGATGAGGATTAAACTTAAGTGGCCCTGACAGAATAATCATGAGATGGGTCAAGCCTTGCTCCACTCAGGAGACAACCTAGCAGCTGAGGCTTTGGGCATAGCAGCTTGAGCTTCTTCTGGAAGAAGGTTCCATTTTTTAGCCAGCTCCATTCCTTCCTCAATGTTCCTGATGGCGTATGTGCGGTTATCTCTAGTTATCAACAGCTTAGTGGGGAAACCCCACGAGTATGTGATCTTGTTGTTCTGGAGTAATTTAGTAATCGATGTCAGATTTTTGCGCGCCATCATGGTGTGCTGAGACAAGTCAGAGTAAATTGAAATGTCTGAGTACGGAGCAGGCAAAGGGTGGTTTTTCCTCGAGAAGCGCATTAAGTCGTCTTTAATATGAAAAAAGTGGATACGCGCTATGACGTCCCTGGGGACTTTTTCAGGGAGAAATTTAGGCTTAGGAAGGCGATGCGCCCTGTCTACAATGATCTCAATGCCCGGGGCATCAGGCAAGATGGCCGCTATAAAGTCCTGTACATAATGTCTCAGGTCCGATGGCGGGATTGATTCCTCCACCCCACGCAGTTTAATATTGTTCCTTCTGGACCTGTCCTCGAGGTCCGTTAACTTTTCTCGCATTGCCTGAATGTCCCCTTCAGCTTCACCATGTGCATCCACTAAATCATTATGTGCTTCAATAACATCACCCATTTTGTCCTCCACGTGGCTGATCCTGTCCCCAATGACTGATACCTCGCGTTGTAATTGCGATACGCATTGTATCATGTCCTTGTGTAAGGACCCCCTGAGGGTCACCAGCATATCCCTCATGACTGTATCACTAAGTGGGGCCCCTGAAGTCGGGAACTCGTGGATCTGTTCCACAAAGTCTCTAGTGCTGTTTTGGGAGTTACAGGGTTCTTCCTGCTCACCTGCATATCTGTGTCCTTCTGATCTCCGCTGCGCTGATTTCTGTGGGCTGCATGTAGGAGACGAGGTTGGCGTGGATCTCCCGCTTCCCTCTTCATTCCGTTGTGATGCTTTGCCTCCCAGTAATTGGATCGGGCTATGCTGGAGCCCTCCTCCGGACGAGCCGCGCCGCAAGTCCGAGGTCCCGGCGCCATCTTGTGGCCCTGGCGTGCTCGCCGCAGGATAGAAGTCGGTCAGTTTTTTGGGTCTTTTGTCCGTTTTTCGTTTCCCCATCTTATCCTCTTGTCGCCCGGGATTGCTTCCCAGGGAGTAGGAGTACAATAGGGCTGGTTAGGTAGCTAGGAGTCGCTAGATGCCGGTTCTTTCGTCGGAGCTCCTGTCTCACACAGCCATCCGCTCCGGCTGCTGGCCACGCCCCCCAAACAAATCCTTCTCAAGGACGTCTCTGGAGAAGGGACTGGAGCTTCTGCGCAATTGGGGCCTTTTACTGAGCAATGTGGATGGCAATCCTAATGCACCTCCACAAGCTAGGAACCCCATGCATTGGCACAACACCCATGGATGATGTCCTTGTCATCTCCGGAGTGGCTTGCATTTCTTTTTATTATACGGTACTTTACAAGTTACACTTCCCGTTGTTTGGCTGACCATTATAATTTTTTCCCCTATGTTTATTTACAGGGCACTCCTGTATTCAAATCTCTCAAGGCAGCTCACAAGAACCCATTGCAATTTTGTATATTGCTGTTTTCTGTGTTCTATGACTAATATGAAAGTATATCTAGTTCTGCACTTAAGCTTCAGGTTTCCATCTTCCTCCAATCCACCAGTTCCAGACTTTTATGACTCTACTACCAGATGGCAAAGTGACAATTTGTATGTTCCCAATGTCACTTAAACTGATGTCTTTTAATGTGTGAGGACTGAATAGTCCTTTTAAATGAAGAGCATTATCGAAGGAAGCCATTTCTCAGCAATGCAACATCCTTTGCATCCAGGAGATACACTTTTCTCATGTCAAAGCACCTAAATGCTTCCATATGAAGTTTCCCTACTTGTTCATAGCTAATGCTCCTACCAAGCGAAATGGAGTTTTAGTAGCCATAAAATACTCTGTTGCTTTTATCTTAATGCACAAATGTATTGATGATCAAGGTATACATATCATATTAGTAGCTGAGTTCAACAATACTAAATCTGTATGCTCTTAAGAAATGCCCTATGAAGTTTTTCCATAACGTGTTAAAACTAGCTAAGCAAATGCAGAAGGGCAATATAATCATATGTGGTGATTAAAATATGGCGTTGAATGCTCCTTTTCTAGTGCTATGAGGAGGCTGCAGGACTTGATTCAAGGAGGACATTTATGATCCCTTGCGCTGTCTTCATACCACAGAGAAGGATTTTACCTACTATTCTGCTGTGCATAATAACTATTCTAGGGTTGATTTCCTTCTCATAGATAAACATTTATTACAGCGTGTGTCCAAAGTGTGCATCCACAATATCACATGGTCTGACCATGCTCCAATAGCATTAGATATCGTGGACTCACACAAAGGTTCCAATATTGCATTGTGGTGTAATAACTAATTTCTTCTGTCTCATCCTCAACATAGACCAGAGCTGGAGGGTAAAAAACTGGAATATTTCATTCTTAACACAGATGGAAATAGTTCCTCCCCTATGGTATGGTGTGCCAATAGGGCATTTATGAGGGGTATATTAATACAATTGGCCTCTTGAAAAAGGAAACAAAGGCTGCATAGCATATCGCAATTACACAAAGAGATAGCTGAATTGGAGGCCCAACATGTGAAATCCCACTCTGCCTCAGCCCGTCTTTCACCACACCGTGCTGCCTGTAGAGAGGAACTTTGGCAGGCTTTAAGGGGGTTGTAAACCCTCACAGTTTTCACCTCAATGTATTCTATGCATTGAGGTGAAAAAACTCTGGGGAGCCCCCCTTTTACTTACCTGAACCCGGTGTTTCCAGCACAGGAGATGAGCACATCCGCTCCAGCCAGTGTCTTGGGTCCTGATTTGATAGATGTAGAGCAGCGCAGCCATTGGCTCCCAGTTATGTGACAATAGCAAATTAATATTCACTATTGTCTTCCTGATTCTCCTCCCAGTCAATCAGGAAATGGGTCCTGAGACCTGTAACCCGATTGGCCGAAAGAAGAAGCTATCCTATTGGCTATTGGCTGCCGAGGAGGGAGGAGATGCAAGGGAAGCTGCCATGAAGCACCAGCAGGAGGAGACGCCACCCGTGACCTAGATGTAGTAACTGATCAGATTTGCTCAAAACCTCACTTATTTTTAGCCCTAGATGTCAAAAAGGCTTTTGACAGGGTGCATTGGGGTTACCTTTCCCAGACCCTGTCGACATTTGATCTAACAGGATTTATCCACTGAGCAATTATGTTCCTATACACTCAGGGCCGTTTGAAGAAATGTGGGGGCCCCAAGCAAAATGGGGAACCCAAAGCACCCCCCAGACACACACACAAAGCCTACGTTAGCGCTACACTCATTTTTTACACCCATGTTCTTACTCCTCCCCCTCCCTAGTCCCTATGTTTTTCTATTCTCACCTCCCCTTCTTCCCTGTAGGCTGCCACTGTAGCGTGGCCAGGTTCCTCTTCCTCCTGTCAGTCCGGTGTTCTATCATTATGTGTCCCCTATCAGGTATTTCCTGGGCTGGGCCGGGCCGGGTACTGCGCGGTACAGGAGATTCAGTTTCCTGTTCCCGGCTGGACTGACAGGAAGTGAGCACTCAGTGTGCACTTCCTGTCAGTCCGGCCGGGAACAGGAAACTGAATCTCCTGTCCCACGCACGCTACCCTGCCAGACTGACAGGACTTCAAGAGGAAGGAAGAGGAGCTTGGCCATGCTACAGCCTGGGAAGGGGAAGTTGGGGGCCCCAGGCCAGCTCGGGGGCCCCAAGCAATTGTTTGTTTTGCCTGTCCTGTAGCGACAGGCCTGTATACACTTACCCTACAGCCCAAGTATTTACCTCAGGAATGATGTCCACCAAAGTTTAACTGACAAACATGACACGGCAGGGATGCCGTCTTTCTCCTAGAATTTTTTCCCTGACCATTGAACCCTTGGCAGAGATTATTAGATCCCACATCTCCATACCGGGAATTTGAATTGGTGGAAGAGAACACAAACTGGTTTTGTTCGCGGATGACATTATACATTATACTGACACTATCCGAGCCCGACACTTCTGTCATAACAGTTCAAGAAATGTTGTCATGGTTCGGCAAAATCTCATACTACAAGGTAAACACATCTAAGGCCCCGTACACACGAGCAAATAGTCTGTCTTTTGTCCGACCGATTTGAACAAATCTGTCTGCTGGGATGTATTGGTTTGATCGTGTACACACGATCAGACCAAAATCCCCACCGGCAGACAGCGCGCTGACGTGTCGGTGACGTGGCGGTGACGTTGACGCCACCATGTCACCGCACCAGGAAGTAAAACACTTCCGCGCATGCGTCAAAGCCATTCGACGCGTGTGCGAGCAGATATGTCTGCTGGTTAGCATACTAACCAGTAGACATGTCGGGCAGACGGGTTCCCAGCCGACAGATTTGAAAGCAAGCATGCTTTCAAATGTGTGGGCTGGCCAAATCCGTCTGTTTGCCCGTACACACGATCGAATCTATCTGCTGAAACGGTCTGGCAGACTGTTTCCAGCAGATAGATTTGATTGTGTGTACGCGGCCTAAGTGTTATGCTCTCTACCCCCTCTCAATGTAGCCTTCTAAAATTGACATTTCTATGCAACTGGGATTCTCCTTATATCACATATCTGGGCATACAGTTAACCTCCTGGATATCTAATTTGTGCTCAGTAAACTTCCCTAAGCTTCTTGACCAAAGTTCACTTGAAATGAATCAAACAGGTAAAAATCGAATTTCTTGGATAAGGAAAATTGCAGCCTATAATTTATAGTTTACTACCGTTATTTTATATCACTTCCTTTTGCTATCTCCTCAAAATATTTCTCTTGGCTATCTGCCATACTGCGGAAATTTATTTGTGCGGGAAAAAAAAAACCTGGGTTGCTATGCCAATCTTATACACAAACAAATAACGCACAGGCCTACTACCAGGCAGCACTGGTCCAACTCCGTCACTGGCTTTCCTGTCAAGAAGATAATTTTTGGGTGGATATGGAAAGGGAGGTTACCCCTGGGGATGAAGTAGTACAAAAATTATATCTAGATTAAATAATGAGGTTTATTTTTTGTTTGCCTTTTTTTTTCTTTTGTTTGAATATTTTATTGTGTTTTCATAAGGCATAACAAAAGTCATAATAATAGCATTGTTCATATTCGTACAATACAATGAAAAGAATAAATTACAATACATAAAAACAAGCAATTATATCTCCTCTCGTTAAATATATAGAACCGAATGTAAGGAGTATTTTTTTTTTTTTTAGCTTTTTTACATTTTTTTTTGTATGCATATTCAAGCTTCAGACAATTTTGTTCAGCCAATGGAAAGAACTAGGGAAAGAAGATGAATTCCTACATGCTAAAAATTCTTGGGAAAAAAAAGCCTAAAAAGAAGGTGCAGAAGTGCACATTAAAGTCTAATGGAGAACCTGCTCTCAATCTTTTGCTGGTGGAAATTCCGACAGCAAAAGTCTGATGGAGCCTACACACGATCGGAAATTCCGACAAGAAAAGTCCGATGTGAGCTTTTGGTCGGAAATTCTGACCGTATGTAGGCTCCATCAGACTTTTGCTTTCGGAATTTCCACCAACAAAAGATTGAGAGCTGGTTCTCCATTTTTCCGAGAGAGAAAGTTCTATTGGAAAATCCAATTGTCTGTATGCAATTCCATGCAAAAAAAACATCACTGCTTTCTTGACGGTCAGAATGTCCGACAAGATTTGTGTGACCGTTGGTATGCAACACAAGTTTGAGCCAAAAAAATCCACGGTTTTCTTGTCGGAATTTCCAATCGCGTGTACGTGGGATACGTCTGCCTCTAAAATAGCCCATGTAGCTTTTGGAGCATCAGGCATACAGTTATGCCCTGTACACACGATCAGTTTGTCTGATGACAACGGACCATTTTCATCGGACGAACCGATCGTGTGTGGACCCCATCGATTTTTTTCCCATAGGTGAAAAAAAATAGAACCAGTTTCAAAATGTTCTTATGGTTAAAAAACCATTAGAAAAAAAACGATCGTCTGTGGGGAAATCCATCGGTCAAAAATCCACGCATGCTCAGAATCAAGTCGACGCATGCTCGGAAGCATCGAACTTCATTTTTCTAAGCACGTCGTTGTGTTTTACGTCACAGCGTTGGACACGATCGGATTTTTAACCGATGGTGTGTAGGCAAGACTGATGAAGAAGCAAGGGGGGTGTGGCCACGCATGGCCGTGTGAGGGAGTGTGCTGGTGAGCTCCCGTCTCACCTCCATATGCGGGACTGATTGCGCTTGCCGTCCGCTCTGAGAACTGTACCTGCAGCGAGGATCCGGTGGTTTATGGCGGGGGGAGCGCGATAGGCAGAGCAGTGGAGTGGCGGAGCGGTGAGGTGTCCGGGGGGGCTCTTGGACTTGCTTCTCACTACAGCGGGACCAGGGGACCGGGTACGAGCCTGAGCCTGAAACCTAAAACCTGAGCCTGAGTTGAACTCACGTGGTGACTGCCTCCACCTATCGGCGCATAGCTGTGTTGGAGCTGTGTTGGAGACGGGCACTGAAACGCCGACAACGCGGACACACACAGCAGACAGAGAGATCCTCTACGCACCGCCTATTGATAGAAGGAAGCCCTGAGAGATCCCGGGTGGACCACGTAAGAACTGTCCTGCCATCGCTCAAAGCTGCAAGTACCTTGCCTTTTCTTTCCACTGCCTAATGCTGCTTAATAAGAACTGTTTTACTATTATTTAAAGCAGTAAGCACTCTCTCCCATCATACTGCTTTATATGGCTCTATATTGTTTAATATGAGAGGTCAGTGAAAAGACCAGTAAATGCAGCAAATACAACAAGTACATAGTATCGGTAATTTAATAGAGACTGAAGTGTGCTGAGTTATCTTAGAAGATAAGCGCGAGAGAGTCTATGAACTTTTCAATTTTAGGGGACTGAAACTGACTGATAATCTGAAGTAAGCCCTAGTAACCCAGACTTTCTCGGTTAAATAGGTACAGGTTCCATGAGGGATGTGAGGTATGCAACCTATGAGATTAAGAGAGAGTCGCACCTCACGTAAAGCAGCCGCAACTGCCGCAGCGGCGCAGATATCTCAGATACCTGTAACCAGACCCACCGAACAAACAGGAATAACGAGATACTTTCCAGCTTTGCAGGTAGTGGGTCGGCTCCCGGAAGGTAAAGGGGGGTTGCTGGGACCGGACCCGGAGACAGAATATAATCTGGGTAAATTATCACAACCCTGTATGGCAGTCCGAGCAGACGTGGAGGTTCTACAAACCACCCCGCAGAGCCCGCGTATGTCTAACATCCTGGCGGGATCTACTGCCCCCCCACCCCTACGGGAAGATTTTAAAAGCGAGATGGAGACCCTGAAAGTTCTAATTCAAGCGCTCCCCACAAGGTCGGATATAGCCGACTTAATTTCTAAAGTAGAAGAAGCGCACTCCAGGGATCTAGAGATGGTGAGATCCGAAATTCAGGGCCTGGAAGTCCGAATGGGAGAGGGGGAAACCGGGTTAAAGACACTGGAGCAACGGGTGGAGAGGATTGAGAAAGCCCACCATAACCAGCTAGATATTGCGATATCTCTGCAACTACAGGTTGAAGACCTCCAAGACCGGGGACGCCGCAACAATATACGCATACGCGGCCTTCCAGAACCGGAGGGGCAAGAAGACCTACAAGTTACAATTAAAAATATCCTCCAAAATGTTATGATGGACACTAGTATGCTAAATTATGAAATGGATAGAATACACAGGGCTCTGGGCCCCAAACCAAGAGACGGTGGCCGTCCCCGGGACGTGATCTGTCGGCTACATTACTATTCACACAGGGAGGCAATCTTACGGAAAGCGTGGCAAGTGGGTGTGATAGAGTTTGAAGGGACACAGCTCAAGATACTGCCAGATTTGTCAGGGGCTACCCTGCATCGCAGAGCACTGCTCCGTCCTATACTGGAACGTGTGAGGGCCTGGGGTGGGACTTATAGTTGGAGGTTCCCCATATCTGTTCTTATAAAGAAAGGCCCACTCTCGTTCTGGCTACGCTCTAAAATGGATCTCCCTGACCTTTTTTTATTTTTGGAAACAGAACCTTTCCCAGTCCAGGACTGGCTCCAGTTAAACCCCAGACTTTTGGAATTTAAGAAAATGTGACTCTTTTTTTTTTTTTTTTCTGGAAAATTATTATTATTTTTTTCTCTTCCCTCAAGGGTCATTGAATGGTTATTGAATGATTATTATCAATGGGTAGTTTTGAGGATATTGAGAGGGATCAATTTTCAATTCTTAATTTTCTTTTGTCCTTTTCCTTTTTTTTTTTTTTTTTTCTTTTCCTCTTCGCTCACCCTACATTACAAGATTAGATAGGAGGTTCTGTTTGGCCTGGTCTGGCTATTCGTACAGTTTCCTCCACAGGGGGTAAGGGTACGGATGGGCAAAGTGTATCTAGGAGGGTAATATTAGACATTGAGATATTACCCGGAGCAGTGCTGATTGGAAGGGGAGATTGAGAGGGGAAGATAGAGGGGGGTTAGGGAGGGGGGCTAGCTAAGGGAGCGTGAGGGGTTCACAGAAGGGCACTAGTTTGTATATACACAGTAGTTAGGGTTTTGAGGGTAGGGATGGGGGGGGGGGGACACGGACGGGTTGATGGTTTGATTGGCTGTGGGTGGGGGGGCTCGGCCCATTATCTTAACCCACAGGCTCTTACGGACACACAGAGGAGGGAGGGGTTAGTCAAAAAGGGGCACAGTATTCAATGCATTCCATGGATACATAAAAGGGGGATGCTCATTGGAGGGCACATATTTTTTTTTCTACAATAACCCAGCGCTGGGTTTCTTTCCACAATATTCACAATTTTTTTTTTTTTTTTCAAGGGGTTTAGGGTATGTACATAAGGGTTAGTAGGGGGGAAGCCCGAGACAGACTTGAGTGAAGGGAACCAATTCCCTATGGGCTGGGATGGGAGGGGGGGGAAGAGAGAGGGATTTGGTGGGTTTGCTGTTTTTTTCTGAGTTTTTTGCTGGGGGGGATGGGGGGGGATGGGGGTCGGTGCGAGCACTGTGTCCGGGTATTATAATATGTGGGTACCATAATATGATTAAATGTATGGAACAAATGATATGGAATATGATAACCATAATTATATCATAATATGTCTAAATGGATGGAATAAATGATATGGAGAGGTTCTATAATTTGGTAGGGGAAGGGGGATGTATAAGTATGTATATATGTATATCCAAACCCAAGGTTTCCCCTTTTTTTTTTTTTTTTGCCATACCATATTAAGCCGACAAAGAGACGCCATGGAAAGGCCTGTATGAAAGGTGGACTGTGGGGTATCCGATTTCTAATTTACCTCAGAGCGGACTCATGGCATATATATGGAGAGAAAAGATGCATGTGGAGGGGACGGGGGACCCCTCACCGGGAGATGCGTGTGTTCCCAACCCCCATTAGGCTATCACTCAGAGGGGTGGGTTTGTGAGTGAATAAAGCTTGTGCTTTGCGACACCCTAGGAAGGGAGGAGGACAACAATCTCCTTCCCTCTCTCCCTTAGGGTGTCGGTTTAGATTAGGGGTCAGTGGGTGGGAGGGTTTAAGCCAGGGTTTTTTTTTTTTTTTCTCTTTGTCTTTTCTGTTTGTTTCTTTGTTCCTGTTTGCTCTGTTTTTTACCTCCTCTCTCCTCTACCTCCCCTCCCTTGCCTCTTGCCCCCCCCTCTCCGGAGACTCGAGGGGCAACTGGAAATGGAGAGTCTATCAGTGATCTCAATTAATGTTAAGGGATTAAACATCCCGGAAAAGAGACGTATCTTACTGGAGGACCTGAAAAAAAGAGGAAGAAATGTAGCTCTGATACAGGAAACACATTTTAGAAAGGGGGGGCTCCCTTTTCTCCAAAGCAAGTACTTCCCGATTGTATACCATGCGACAAACCCGGTAGTGAAAAAGGGGGGAGTTTCAATAATGATATCAGCTAGTATACCGTGGTCTCTAAAAGAGTCCCTGGTAGACACAGAGGGGCAGTATTTAGCGGTAAAGGGGACGATAGGGGGAGTGACATTCACATTTGTTACTTTTTATGCCCCTAATGTACACCAAGACCGGTTCCTGAGAGAACTTTTGGACAGATTGACAGGCTTCCAGGAAGGCCAGCTGATAATGGGAGGTGACTTAAATGTTCCCCTGGACCCTACGATGGACACCTCATCCGGTACCTCATCAGTTACGGGGGGTGTCCGGAGGCGGATCCGGCAGATGTTACAACAAGGGACCCTAATAGATACATGGAGATTGATGCATCCAGGAGAGCGAGACTACTCCTTCTACTCAGTACCGCATAAGATATACTCACGTATCGATTATTACTTTATACCCCACAACCAGCTTCACGCAGTTATAGAAGTTGGAATTGGGGAAATAACTTGGACCGACCACGCCCCAATCCTTTTAGAATATAAAATAGGGGATCCTAGATCCTCTGGACCAAGTACCTGGAGACTGAACGAGAGTCTGTTACAGGATGAGGACGTTCTGGAAGAAATCCGGAAGGAGTTAACATGGTATTTTCAGATAAATGATACCCCAGAATGTAACCTGGGGGTGATATGGGAGGCCCATAAAGTGGTGATTAGGGGTGTCTTGATGAAACATGGGGCAAGAATCAAAAGGAATAGGGAACAGAGAATAACAACTCTCATGTCGGAAATTAGAAATTTAGAAAGCCGGCATAAACAGAACCCTAACCCCAAGGTAGAGAGAGAACTCATGACGCTACGTAGACAAATTAATGAACTACTCTTTCATAGAGCCAAAAGAGCGATACAGAATGGCAGAAGGCAGAATTACGAATTCGGAAATAAATGTGGAAAACACCTGGCAAATTCACTGAGAGAGCAACAAGCAAAAACCTATATCCCAATGATTAAGGGGTCGAGAGGTGAGGAACATGTATTACCTAAAGAGATTGCACGGACATTTAGCGATTATTATAGTACCCTGTACAATATACAAACAAGCCAACAACAGCATGAGACACTGGGAAAGTACATAGAAACCTCAGGTATTTCAACATTAACATCAGAGATGAGCCAAGATATGGAAAGACCCATTACCTTAGAAGAATTACAGGAGGCAGTGAAAAAGGGGAAAAGAGGGAAAGCACCAGGAGTAGACGGGTTTACCATACTTTATTATAGACTCTTTCTCCCAGAATTAGGCCCTTCATGATTAGAATGTTTAATGAATTAGGTGACTCATGCTCTTTTCATTCTGAAACCCTAAAAGCAGTAATAGCGGTAATACCTAAGGAAGGCAAAGACCCCTCTCAATGTGGAAGCTACAGACCTATATCATTACTGAATGAGGATCTGAAGCTCTTTGCCAAAATCCTGGCAATACGCATACAGCAACACATACCTGGACTTATCCACAGAGACCAGGTAGGATTTGTGCAAATGCGTGAAGCCAGGGACAATACGATCAAGATTCTGAACCTGGTCCATTGTGCCGGCTCTGGCGGAACCCCATGTGTTTTCCTCAGTACAGACGCCGAGAAAGCTTTTGATCGGATAAATTGGCAATTTATGTTCAAGGTCCTGGAACACATGGGGTTCGGCAATAAGATGGTACAATGGATCAGAAGTAACTATACTTACCCAACAGCACAAGTTAGAGTGAACGGAATGTTGTCACCCTCCTTTAAACTTTCAAATGGGACAAGGCAGGGATGTCCCCTATCCCCTCTCTTGTTTGCTCTCTCAGTGGAACCGTTACTAAGCAGGATTCGATTGAATCCAGATATTAAAGGATTGTCGGTTGGAGGTTCCGAATATAAGATCTCAGCCTACGCGGATGATATGATGTATTCTTTAGTGAACCCGATAGAATCCCTCCCCAATTTGGTACAAGAACTGAAGGTATATGGAGACTTATCAAATTTTAAAATAAATTACGATAAGTCTGAAGCAATGAAGAGGGGGGGTGGGGATCTCGAGGGGAGAGATGTGCTTCTTGAAAGCAAAGCATAGATTCAAATGGTCTGATAAATCTCTCTCTTATCTGGGTACCTTCATCCCGGCGGACCTGACACAGGTTTTTAGACTTAATTTTATGCCAATGTTGACGAAAACGCGGGTCCTCCTGGATGGTTGGAGGAAGGGGTTCCATTCGTGGTTTGGACGAATTAACATTATTAAAATGAATATATTACCAAAATTTCTGTACCTCTTCCAAACGCTCCCAATCGCTATACCAAAATCTTTTTTTAGACAGACGCAAACTCTCTTTAATAATTTTATTTGGGGCAACAAAAGTCCAAGAATTAAGAACTATACATTATGTTTATCGAAACGAGAGGGCGGCGTATCGGCACCAGATATCCTCAGATACTACCAGGCGGCTATGTTAATCCGACTGGTAGACTGGGGAAGGCATGGCGGGGAGAAAATTTGGCCGGACTTGGAGCAGGCCCAATGTAGTAGCATACTCTATCTGGCTGCGTGGTGCTATAGAGACCTGCCGATACTCACTAAGAAACATCCATTGATAGGCCCAACATTGAAAGTGGCCTATGGGCTATTTAGGAAAGGGGTATTATCCACTTTGGACTCACCACTCTATCCAATTTTGGGGAACCCACAATTTACACCAGGTCTGAAGAAGGGGTCCTTTGATAGACTAATAGACCAGGGTTTAATACAAGCATCTCATTTTTTGAGGGAGGGTCTATGGCATAGTATGCGGGAAATGGTGGAGGGTGGGCTCCCTTATAGATTGGATACCTGGAGAGCATTACAACTGCGGCATTTCTTGGACAATCTAAAACCCCCCAGAAGTTACGAACGTAAACTTACAAGATTTGAGGGGTACTGTAGTGGTAAGGGAGTGCTTCGGCACACCCTTTCAAGAATCAGCGAACTACTGAACACACCGACGGAGGACTCTCAGCTTCCTTTTTTTAACAGGTGGGAGATGGAACTGGGAAGACCCTTTACAGAAGAACAAAAGAGTAAAATACTCCGGAACATATTCGAATCGTCAATCAGTGCGAAAACACAAGAGATGAATTACAAGATTCTATCTCAATGGTATCGTACCCCGGTAGTATTAAAAAGGTGCTACCCAGACACTTCGGATAGATGCTGGAGGTGTGGCAAGGAAGAAGGAACCTTGCTACATATATTTTGGCTATGCCCAGGAATTCTGAACTTTTGGACGGAGGTTCAGGGTATAGTGCAGAAATTTAGTAAAGACAAACTACCAGACAAATGGCCCTTTTTCCTATTACAGGACTCGGAGTTAACGGTAAAGAGATACAGGAGTTCTTTGGTTAATCACCTTTTAAACGCTGCTCGTGCCTGCATCCCAGGGATGTGGAAACATAAACAACCACCAATGGTAAAGATGTGGCTCAATAGAGTCGAAGATTTGAACAGAATGGAGGACCTTGTATGGACCTCCAGACAGAAACGTAAAGTATATACTGAAACGTGGGCTGAGTGGAACGAGTTTAGATACTCAGAACAAGGGAGGGCTCTGCTGGATGCACAATAAGGAGGGACCGGATTCAGGGATGGGACGGGGAGGGGGGGATGAGTGAGAGAGACGGGTCAGTGTGGGGGGGTTTTTTTTTTTTTTGCCTTCTTTCTCTTTTTGTCAATCTGGCGGGGGGGTGGGGGGGAAGGGAGGGAGTTGGCGTAGCAAGTTAGGGCATTGAGGACATTTGAGGGGCCAGTTTCCCCCCCCCTCCCTATGAGGGGCATAGTGACCCCCCGGGGGGAGGAGGGGACTTGCCGGCGTGAGGGGGTGAAGGGCAATGTACCCACGGAGTCGTGATCCACTAGAGGTCCAGATGGGGACCAGCGTGAGGGGAGGGAGGGGAGGGGCAGGGATGTGCCTCCTGTCCTCTATTTCCGTTTTTCTTTTATTGCTGTTTAAGATATGATCAGGACTCGTGTGGGTGCTCCTTATTATATATTTTTTTTATTATCGGGTTTTTCCTTCACTTCATTGTTAAAATATATATATGTGTATATAATGTTCCTCCAATGCTCCTCGGTTAGAGGAATGGGTTTCCATCTGTATGTCACTTGGTACGATCAAAATAATAAAGAAAAATTTAAAGAAAGACTGATGAAGGTCAGCTTCATCGGATATCTGATGAAAAAATCCATCGGTCCGTTTTCATCAGATGAACCGATCGCGTGTACAGGGCATCACAGATTCCTGAGCATTCCAATATGAACAGCCACCACTATAAAAAACAATCGGATTTTGTATGTTTAGCGTTTTGGTGCTTCAATTTATAAACCCCTTAGTTATGAATGTGACCTTACAGCCATTGCAGAATCACAATATGTGTAAATTGCAGGCTTAGATTCGCAAACCATTATTGATTTTCTACGTTGGTATTGATAAAAACACAACATTCTGACATAGAATGTCATCCTTGTAGTTCAATAGTGCTACATGGAACTTTATTTATTTTGTTATTTTTTTTTTCTACAGAGAACCATATACTGGAGGACGTCAACAAGTGTGTCATCGCCCTACAAGAAGGAGATGTCGACACCCTGGACAGAACGGCGGGAGCAATCCGTGGTCGTGCCGCCAGGGTAATCCATATTATAAATGCAGAGATGGAGAACTATGAGGCAGGCGTTTACACTGAGAAAGTTTTGGAAACCACCAAGCTGCTGTCTGACACTGGTAAGAAGAAAGAAATGCCTATTCCATGTACACACGTACGGCCTTCTGAACACTATGGGGTTCATTTACTAAAGGTTGCCCAGAGCTTAGTAAATAATGTAAAGCTTCACTTTGCAGAGAATACCCAATCACATTTAACCACTTAAGACCCGGACCAATACGCTGGCAAATGACCCAAGGGGTTTTTGCGATTCGGCACTGCGTCGCTTTAACAGACAATTGCGCGGTCGTGCGACGTGGCTCCCAAACAAAATTCGCGTCCTTTTTTTCCCACAAATAGAGCTTTCTTTTGATGATATTTGATCGCCTCTGCGATTTTTATTTTTTGCGCTATATACAAAAATAGAGCGACATTTTTGAAAAAAAATCAATATTTTTTACTTTTTGTTATAATAAAAAACCAATAAACTAAATTTTAGTCAAACATTTAGGCCAAAATTTATTTAGCCACATGTCTTTAGTAAAAAAAAAATGCATTAAAAAAAAATTGTCTAGCGGGAACAGCGACACTGATCGTAGTGAGAAGAAAGGGAAATGATCCTATTGGGGGGGTGGGGGGGGCTTCCACTGACTACACACTGTCGTCACACTGGCCTTACTGAACACTGTATCGCGGGGGGGGTGTCTGTGTGTAATTGGTACTTACTTGGTGTGTTGTGAAGGTTGCCCGAGGGAGAGATCAGCTTAGTAAATGAAAAGGATAAAGCTTCACTTTGCAGAGAATACCGACGTAAATGTCATGCGGCGGTCATTTAAGGAAAATTCAAACAACAGCATTTTTGCTTGCCCCTTTAGGAAGCAGCGTTATGGACGCACGAGGGTCCCGCGCACTCGATGTCTGTGGGGATACTGGCGATTGTGTCACGTTGAGGAAGAATGGGGGAAATGCTAATGTAAACAAGCAATTCCCCAGTCTTCCTGGTAACAGGACAGTGATCACAGCTCCCTGTAATCGGAAGCTGTGATCACTGTCGTGTCACACTCATCCCATCCTACAGTTAGAAGCACTCCCTAGGGCACACTTAACCCCTACAGCGCCACCTAGTGGTTAACCCCTTCACTGCCAGTCACATTTACACAGTAATCAGTGCATTTTTATAGCACTGATCGCTGTAAAAATGACAATGGTCCCAAAAATATGTCAAAAGTGTCCAATGTGTCCGCTATAAAGTCGCAGTCATGATAAAAAATCACAGATCGCCACCATTACTACCGTTTTAATATCTTATTCTTGCCTCTTCTTTCTATTACCCCCTTGTTTCTCTATCCCTGTTTACCTTATCCCATTTCCCTATCCCACCCCATATCCCTTCCCCTGAACCCCGACCTACTCCTTTCCTTGTCCCCGCTAAGCGTGGGGAAGAGAAAAAAAAAACTGGTGGTGAGTGACTAGTTCAAATAGGTAATGACTAAGCACTAATATTTGCACAGAGTTCGTCTACCTCTTTGTCCCCTGCTCCATCTGTCAACCACTTGTCATATGAAGCTTCAATAAAAGCATTTTTGGAAGTGCAGCCATCAGGAATTATTTATTCATGTTAAACAGCATGCAAGCTGGGCTAGCATCTGACTAGTGTGTGTGTGTGTGGGGGGGGGGGGATTAACCAGAGACTTAAGCCCCATACACACGTTCGGAATTTCCGATGGAAAAAGTCAGTTGGACTTTTTTCCATCGGAAATTCCGAACGTGTGTATGCCCCATTGGAGTAATTCTGATGAATTCCATCGGAGTTTAGATAGAGAACATGTTCTTTTTTAATCCGATGGAATTCCGTCTAAATTCTGATGTGAGTTTGGTCCGATCGTGTGTACGAGGCTTACTCACCTGGAGCAGCTTTCCTTGTTTCATGAAAGTTTGGGACTAATATACTGTAGATCTATACTCAGACAAAAAAAGGAGAAAAAACACAAGAAATAGCAAAGAAATAGATAGATAGATAGATAGATAGATAGATAGATAGATAGATAGATAGATAGATAGATAGATAGATAGATAGATAGAATAGATGAATAACTAGGGAAGTCTCAATGGACTTCTTTTATTTCCTGTCAGAGAAGAGTTTGTGTCCTGCTAAGCTCATATAGTCATGAAGAGGAAAGGATATCCAAACTAATGCCGCATACACACGACCGTTTTTCGGGTTGTAAAAAATTACTTTTTTTTTTAAATGTCATTAAAAACGATTGTGTGTAGCCTCCAGAGCATTTTTCACGATGTAAAAAATGGGCATTAAAAATTTAGAACATGCTCTAATTTTTCACTGCGTTTTTTAACCTTGTCGTTTTTAACGTCGTAAAAAATGGTTGTGTGTGGAGCTTTAACGACGTGAAAAAAACGTGCATTCTCAGAAGCAAGTTATGAGACGGGAGCGCTCGTTCTGGTAAAACTAGCATTCGTAATGGAGTAAGCACATTCATCACGCTGTAACAGACAGAAAAGCACAAATCGGCTTTTAATAACACAAAATCAGCAAAAGCAGCCCAAAGGGTGGCGTCATCCGAATGGAACGTCCCATTTATAGTGTTGCTGTACGTCACCACGTTTTGCTAGAGCATTTTTGTTTTACGATCGTGTGTAGGCAAGGCCGTTTTGACGATCGGGTTGAAAAAAAACGTTGGGCCAGATTCAGGTACAATTGCCCTGGCGCAGAGTATCAGAGATACACTACGCCGCCATATTTTACCTGGCTCTACGACAAATTCAGGTAGATTTATTTCTTGCGGCGGAATCGAAATACGCGATTAGGGGGCGTGAAGCATTTAAATTAGGCGCGTTCCCGCGGCGATCGAACTGCGCATGCTCCGTTCAGAAATTTCATGCCGTGCATTGCGCGAAATAACGTCGTTACGTCATTTTTTGTTTGAGTAGCGTCGTTTACGCACATTCCTATTCCCGGACGACTTACGTAAAAAATAAAAAAAAACGTTGAAATTTGACGTGGGAAGGACGGCCATACTTAACATGGGCTGTCTAATACTAGACCAGATAAAAGCTGGAATAACTTTATGCAGCAAAAAGATGACTACAGATGCTGTAAGAGATTGCGAAGGATGCTCGTAACTTCATGGGTCGTTGGAAAAAGCTCATTTGCATACCCCGACGTGGAAAACGACGGGAACTCCACCCAGCGGCCGCAAAATTATTGCAGAGTAGATCCGAAGGCGTATGAACACGTAAGCCAGTCGGATTGAAGCCCGAAGCTGTCGTTTCATGGTTTGAGGATTCAGACTAATGAAACGACGCGCGTAATTTGAAAGTACTCCGGTCTAACGCGAGATAGACCGGAGTAAGGGCTCTGTGAATCTGGCCCGTTGTTTTTTTCTAGACCATTAAAAACATAATTTTTTACAACCCGAAAAATAGTCGTGTGTACGCATCATAAGAGGAACAAATTTTAAAAAAATGCACATGATTGGAGTGCCAAGCCTTCAACACCGACCATTCAACCTCCCCCAGGGAGTCTTCAAAGCAAAAGTTTTGCCAGGGATGAGTGTTTAGAGGAAGCTTTCCTAGGGCAGCTGAGGGCAATGCCGTGTACGGCGGTCTAGATCTATAATACTATAAACCATTTCCTGCATGTTCAACAATTTTCGGCTTATGCTGTTTATTAAAGATTGTGGAAGGCTGTTGCTTAGTGGAGGATTTAAACATATTACCGTGAACTTAGCAGCTGTTGAGAAATTGCCAAATTTCAGCCGGAATTTTTTTTTTAAACATTTTAATACAAAAGTGAAGTGTTAGATCCTGTGCCAAGTTTTAATTGCTGTTGGTATCCCATGTAGGAAATTTTCTGTTTCTTCATGTGTTTGATGGGTGTGAGTTAGAACTGGTAGTGGAGGGTTTTTCAAATGGGAAAAAGACAACAATACATTTTTTTTAGTTGAGTTTTGATTGCATTTTGTTTCCCCACTAGGGAGACTTTTCCATTTTAACTACCGTATTTATCAGGGTATTGCGCACTCCGGTGTATAGCGAGCACCCCCAACCTAGAAGGGAAATAAAAAAATAAAAAATACTTACAGTTTGAATGCCCCTCGTCGGTCTCTTGCCCGGCGTCCATCGGCGGCCTTGTCTGGTCCGGCGTCCATCTGCGGCCTTGGTGGTGTCCTCCCCGCTTCTCCTGCGCCATCTCTGAGCCGATCCCTGGTTCCCGCGCTGTGTTTGAACGCCGCCGCCAACATATACCGAGCGCAGTACACTCGGGCACGCTCGGCTCCTCTCGCATAAAGGCTAGGAGGCGGCACAGGGCGTGACCGCGACGGAGCCGAGCCTGGCGGAATGAACCAGAGTGTAGTGCGCTCGGTATATGTCGGCAGCGGCTTTCAAACACAGCACGGAAAGCGGGGATTGGCGTATATCGCGCACCCACGATTTTCCCCTGATTTTAATGGGAAAAAAGTGTGCGGTATACGCCGATAAATACGGTATCTAAAAGGCTTTGGCAGAGGCTTTAAAGCTGAACTCTAGGCACAGGAACTTGATACAAAGATATTCCTCAATGGCCACAAAGGATATACTGTAAATCTACTTTGTGTGCATCAAATGCCTTTACAAACTCAAATATTACCTTGTGAACATAGCAGTGACATCATCAGTCTGTACAGAGAGCAGAGCCGTGGGAGGGGACCCACAGTCCCCACCCACTACAGGCTACCTGTAGAAAACGACAGAAGGGGGCGGAAACAAGACCAGTCACCCCGCACAGGTAAACAAAGCATCAGTGACTGGTCTTTTTTACAGAGAGCTTCTGCACAGAGGTAAAGCCTCACACTGGATTACTGCACAGATGTGGAAGAAATACACAAAGTACACCAAGATTCAAGTAAGAATACATATGACTCTTGTATTTGGACAATATTTGCTTATCCCGGAGTTCAGGATTAATGTTATATACATACTGTATGTCTGTGCAGGTTGTTTTATAAAGATAAACTAATTTAAGTCTTAGCTCGTTCCATTAAATGGTAAGTTCACCTTTTTCTGAAAAAAAAAAGGAAAAGGTAAATTAACTCTGAATATCCTGGCCACCATACCGGACTCTGCTAAACAAAAAAGCCATGATCCCCAGTGCTTCTAGTGTAGTGGTCCTTACGCTGAAATACACAGCCCTGAAGTGAGTATCCACCATAATGCTGACAATGGCAAGTACTCAATGGACAGTGCAGTTATGTGACCATGCTGACTAATGTGAAGCACATCCAAGGTTTCTTCTTCTGGTAAGGTGTTCTAGAAAAAAAGTGCTTCTCATTGGCCAGCGCTGTCACACGGTTGCACTGACTAATGAATGCTTAAAATTGTGTTGGATTTTCCCTTTGAGTTTGATTATTGCGGTTTACAGTTTATGGGAAGCTACATCAGCAGCCTGGAGCATCACTGCTGCTATGTGCAACGGTGTTCAGAGAGGTGGCCAGGATATTTGGAGTTAGTTCCGCTTTACATTTTTTGTGACAAGGGGAAGTTACCCTTTAATGGGGTACATCTCCCTGGAAAAAAATACATTAAAAGTCAGCAGTTACAAACACTTAGCTGCTGACTTTTAATAAACACGCACTTACCAGTCCAAGGATCCAGGTCTATCCTCACCCAGGCTGGTTATCTCTAGTCTTTGTGGGGACCAGCATCACCATGTTGGATCTGGGGACTTCCTGGTTCCTGTGACTTCCTGGTTCTTCACATCTAGATTCCCTCTGTACAAGCACAAGTAGTGCTGTACTTTCTCAATAGACCTTCAGCCTCCTGGGATCTCTGACAGCAGGGAGGGAGGATCCAAACTTCCCTTCGGATCACCTAGGTCAGTGGTTCTCAACTCCTGTCCTCAGGACCCAATAACAAACCAGGTTTGCAAGATAACTGAAATACATCACAGGTGATATATTTTGCTGCTTAGTGATTGTAGTATTCTAGTCTGCACCTGAGGATAGGAGTTGAGAACCACTGACCTAGGTGATCCAAGTGGAAGCGGAGCAGGTACCTACTCCAAAATAAAATAAAATAAAAACATCCAAAGTTAGTATTTTTTTTTTTATTTGGGGGGGGGGGGGGTTTCTTTGGAGGAAAAGCAGAATGTCCCCTTTTTAGGTTCCACTTTAATGTCTTGTGTATAGTGAAAAGGAAGGTAGAAAAAAACTGACTTTAATGGCTGCCACTACAATACCAGTTTGTCTCCTCATTTTACATATAACAATAAAGCCAAGAAAGAGAATGTACTTACTAATAGAGCCTATAGAGGAGATTTACTAAAACTTTTGCACTCAGAATCCGGTGCAGCTGTGCATAGTAACCAATCGGCTTCTAGGTTTTATTGTCAGAGCTTAGCTGAACAAGCTGAAGATAGAAGCTGATTGGTTACTATGCACAACTGCACCAGATTTTGTGTGCACCAGTTTTAGTAAATCTCCCCCTATATTTATAGGCCAGGAATGGACATGTATGTAGAACTAGAACAAGTATGACCTGTTTTTGAAGTGTATAAGCCAAGTTTTTCAGCAATTTTTTTTGTGCTGAAAATGCCCTCTCGGCTTATACTCAAATCACCTTTTTGCGCCTGATCTTCTGGATTTTGGGGACCCAAACTTGGCACACTCTTCCTCTACAAGTGTGCAAAGTTTGTTGTCCAGGTGACCAACGGCCGGGGAGCACTGATTTTTCAAAGTCGGGCCCCCCTTTCATAGACTCCCATGTTGATCGATCATTTCTCCTGTGACTTTGAGGACCCAGTACTGGCTGGTTGTAGGTCCCCTGGATGTTAAACATCAGTCTAGTCATTGACACAGTGAGGCATTAATACAGTGAGGCATGGACAAAGTGAGGCACAGTGAGGCATGCAGATGGACACCCTAGGCTTATACTCGAGTCAATTAATTTTCCCATTTTTTGTGGTAAAATTAGGTGCCTTGGCTTATATTCGGGTCGACTTATACTCGAGTATATGCGGTACCCTTCATCTTTGAAGAAATGGTCTTAAATGAAATGCAATCCTTTTTGCGTGGATAGGTAATTGTTGATTTAGGGAATATCTGATTGCCTCCTTGGGAGATCAGGAAGGCATTTATTTTTACACCGTTGGAGCAAATTATACCATGCTTTATTGTTTTATTTTTATTTTTTTTTGCCTTCCACTGTATCACTTTAGGACCCTGTATATGGAGGTTTTGGGCCAGATTCACGTACCTGGCGGCGTATCCTATTTACACTACGCCGCCGCAACTTTCAAGAGCAAGTGCCATATTCTCCAAGCACTTGCTCCGTAATTTGTGGCGGCGTAGTGTAAATGCCCTTGGCGTATCCCCACGTAATTCAAAGGGGGCGGTTTGTATTTAAATTAAGTGCGCCCCCACGCTGAACGAACTGCGCATGCGCCGGCCGTAAACGTAGCCCAGTGCGCATGCTCCATAGTACGCCGCAAATACATTGGTTTTGACGTGAACGTAATTAATGTACAGCCCTATTCACGACGCGTTACGTAAACGACGGAAAAACACGACGCTGTCCCGACGTCCATACTTAACATGGCGTACGCCGGACCTACGCAAGCTTACCCCTCATATAGCAGAGGTAACCTTACGCTTACGCAAACTAAGTAAACCACGACGACGGGGCGCAAATACGTTCAGGAATCGGCGTATCAGGCTCATTTGCATATTCAACGCAGAAATCGACGGGAACGCCACCTAGCGGCCAGCGTAACATTGCAACTTAGATCCGACGGTGTAAGGGACTTACGCAAGTCGGATCTAAGCAAAATCTATGCGTAACTGATTCTGAGAATCAGTCGCATAGATACACAGTTGGAAAAACAGAGATACGACGGCGTATCTGGAGATACGTCGTCGTATCTCATATGAGAATCTGGCCCTTTATATTTATTTTGTCTATTTTTTTTTTCTCTTGTTTTTTTCTCTTGTTTTTTTCTCTTGGTTGAACTAGATAGGCTTGTCTTTTTTCAACTTAACTACCATATTTATCAGGTTATTGCGCACACCCGCGTATAGCGCGCACCCCCAACCTAGAAGGGAAAATCCTGAAAAAAAAGAATACTTACAGTTTAGATGCCCCTCGTCGGTGTCTTGCCCGGCGTCCATCGGCGGCCTTGTCCGGTCCGGCGTCCGTCTGTTGCCTCGGTGGTGTCCTCCTCGCTTCTCCCGCGCTGTCTCCGAGTCGAATCCCCGCTTCCCGTGCTTAGTTTGAACGCCGCCGCCGACATATACCGAGCGCAGTACACTCGGGCACGCTCGGCCACGCTTGGCTTTTCAGCATAGAGGGTAGAAGTGTGACCGCGACTGAAGCCGAGCCTGGCCGAATGTACCTGAGTGTACTGCGCTCGGTATATGTCGGCGGCTGCGTTCAAACTAAGTTTGGGAAGCGAGTATCGGCGTATATCGCGCACCTACGATTTTCCCCTTATTTTAAGGAGAAAACAGTGTGCGGTATACGCCGATAAATACGGTACGTGATAAAAAAACACCAATACTTGCATGTCAGCAGTGGATATTTCCTACAGTTATTACATGTGTCTTTGAAAAGTTTCACAACAAAGCACTACAATATCTAAAAGAAAATGATCAAAATAAGAAGATAAAAAAACAAAATATATATAAAAAGAAAAACCTTTTACACAACACTGAACGTTGGTATTTCTGTATACATTTCTTACTGTACACAGATACTTGAAACCAATATGATTACTATATTTCAAGCACTCCAGACACACAACCTGCTTTCTCTTTTTCTCTAAACCAAGAGCAGCACAAAGTGGCACATTAGACATTTCCTCTGCAAAGAGAACACTATTTTTCTCTCTACATATTTTTGGAGAAGAAAGGGCTCCTCTTAAGTGAAAATGACAGGGATAGTGATTCCATTTCAGATGTTATTGCTGAACTTTCTTAAGTTTAATATGTGACAGATTTTCTATTTGAAGCCGTCACACCGGAGAGGAAAATACAGAATGTTTTCCCAGACCTGAAACCTTCAAGCTTAACACTTATTTTTTTCTGTGTTATTCCAGCAAAGGAAGATAGACTGGGTTCTATCTAATATCTAATAGCTTGTGACGGAACATTCATTAAATTGGAAGTCCATGCAAAAACTAAAATCCCTGTATCTATGGACATCAGGGGGGTAACGGCAGTACACCTGTAAGGGGCCCGGAAGTCCCCAGGGGCCCAGGTGACAGCACCCATTTTTTTTTTTGGTAAGGGGCCCAGAGGTCCCCAGGGCCTCGAATTTTTTTCTTTATAAAAAAAGTCTTCTTAGGCCGCGTACACACGGCAGAGAACCTTGACGGGCAGAACACATCGTTCCGCCCGCCGAGGTTCCCTGCCGGCCGTCGAAATCGGCGACCCGCCCGTCGGGAATGGCAACCAGCCATTCTTCCAGGCGGGCCGTCGAGCAAATAGAGAGCGTGCTCTCTATTTCTGCTCGACGGGCTTTCCGACGGGAAGCTCGCCGAGAGCGTACACACGGCCGAGGTCCTCGCTGGAATGCAGCTTCCAGCGAGGTTCTCGCTGGTTTCCAGCGAGAACCTCGGTCGTGTGTACACGGCCTTACATTTTTTTATTTTTATTTTTTTGTAAGGGGCCCAGAGGGCAACCCCACTTTTTTTTATACAATTTTTTTTTTTTACATTTTATTTTTTTGTAAGGGGCCCAGAGGTCCCCAGGTGGCAACTCCAGATTTTTTATTTATTTATTTATTGTAACGAGCCCAGAGGTTCCCAGGGCCCCCCTCCGCTTCTCAACTTGTTGACCCCCCCGCTTCTCAACTTGCAGCATCCCCCAACTTCCCAATTAGAGGCAGCCCAACCCCGCTTATCAAGTTCTCTGCTCCAGGGAGCCCATGCCTGAAGCTGTGTAAGGGGCCCCAAAATTCCTGCACTACAGATATAACACTAACCTCTCTATCCCTGTAAAGAAAAAAATGAGTATATATACCTTTTTGGAAGCCGATCTGACCTGCTCCGTCCCGTTCTCCAGTGCGGAAGCTTTGCAGAGGACACGGCTGTGAAATGAATGGTAAGTGACGTCACCCATAGAGTCACTATGGGGCATCCATTGTCTACTATCTCTTCTTCAGAGCAGGTCAGATCGGCTTCCAAAAAGGTATGTATACAAATTTTCACGTAGGGTTTTAAATTTTTTTAATGAAGCGATATTGGTAGTGATAAAGAATGTGAGAATAGAAGCAACAAACTAATTAAATTAGATAGAAGGACAGGTCCTCTTTGACCACTTCCCACTGGCAGGGCGTACATGGATGTCCTTTAGATTCAGTAGTTATACCGGGATGATGCCTGCACCTACAGGAATCATCCGGTATCATTCTTTTCAGCCGGCGATTGTCTTTCAGGCAGAAGTGATCCAAGTGATTAATAGACACTTGATCACTCTTACGGGTGGCGGTGGCTTTGCCGCCGCCTCTCCCAGATTTTCCAGTCCCATCACAGTGGCCGTACAGAGAGAGAAGAACTGACTTTGTTCCCCTGTAACCCTGGAAACTGAGAGTGATGAGTTGTTTGTCACTTCCCTTTGTTTACCTGGCCTCCAACGGCCAGGTAAGTAGCCGATCAGACCGATCTGTGTCTGATCAGCTACATGGGAGGCCATAGGAAAAATATTTTTGTATAAAAGAAATAAATAATAATGAAAAAAATTAAAATGTCCCCTTCCCACCACGCTTACGCGCAAATGCGAACACATACATTACTCCTGCGCGCATATGTAAACGGCGATCATCAGAGTGAGATCAATAATTTTAGCACCAGACCTCCTGTGCAACCGTAAACTGTTAACCTGTAAAGGCGTTTAAAGCGTTACCAATGGAGAATTTTAACCACCGTAGTCTGCAGCCTTTACACGGGCAGACGCAATTTTAAAGAGTGACATGTTAGGTATCTATTTACTCTGCGTAAAATACCATCTTTCACATAATACAAAAAAAATTGGACTAACTTACAGGGCCAGATTCTCAAAGAAGTTACGCTGGGGTATATGGAGATGCGCGGCGTAATTGTAAATTTGCGCCAGAATATCTATGCACCGTACCCACAGAAATAGATACGCACCAAGATAGGCTACTCCTGACCGGTGTAACTTGCCTACGCCTGCACATCTTAGGTGCATATTTATGCCGGACGCATCTGGCAAACCCATTGATTTCCTATGCAAATATGCAAGAGAAACGCAGATTCCCGAACATAGGGCTGTTCGGCGCAAGCTACGTGCGGTGTGCCTAAGCTGTTTGGCCAGCCTAAAGTTACCCCTCATAAAAGCAGGGGTAACTTTGCACCAGACTTGCTCAAGTCAGCTGGAGAGCAGCTTCAGCAGCACCGTTACAGGACAACACATGGCAGCCGTGGTCCTAGCACTACTAATGGGTCCCCCGCCACTAGGGCCGCCATCAGGGGGGTACAGGCAGCACACCTGTAAGGGGCCCGGGGGTCCCCAGAGGCCCGGATGGGAACCCCCTTAAAAAAAAAAAACTTTTTTATATTTTTATTTTTTTAGGGGTCCGGAGGCCACCAGGGCCCCAGATGGGAAACCCCCCCTTTTTTAATATAAAAAGAAATTAACAAATAAAGGGGCTTTCCATCCGGGACCTCTGGGCCCTAATAATAATAATAATGATAATAATAATTATATATATATATATGTCCGAAAGGCACTGGCCGTGAACTTGTTCTGCATACAGACAGCAGAACTTTTTCAGCCAACATTCATGAAACTATGTAGTTTTTCTGCTCTTTTGTCTGATGGAGCGTACAGACGGTTTAGCCTGTAGGGTTCAATATTAGGTTGGCTCACCCTTTGCAGCTATAATAGCTTCAACTCTTCTGGGAAGGCCGTACACAAGGTTTAGGAGGGTGTCTATGGGAATGTTTGACCATTCTTCCAGAAGTGTATTTGTGAGGTAAGGCACTGATGTTGGATAAGAAGGCCCGGCTCACAGTCTCCGCTCTAATTCATCCCAAAGGTGTTGAGGTCAGGACTCTGTGCAGGCCAGTCCAGTTCCTCCACCCCAAAATCACTCATTTATGTCCTTGCTTTGTGGACTGGTCCAAATCATTTGATGAAAGGGGGGTTATGGCGTGGGGTTGTTTTCAGGGGTTGGGCTTGGCCCCTTAGTTCCATTGAAGGGAACACTTAAGGCGTCAGCATACTGTACCAAGACATTTTAGTAGCCACTTAAGCCCCGGACCATATTGCTGTCCAATGAGAAGAGCACTTTTTGTGATTCGGCACTGGGTCGCTTAAAGATACGCCGGGCATAAATCACTAGACCATTCATTTGCATAACGACACACCCACTTCCACTTGCACCGGCTTACGCCGACTAAATTAAGTTAGGCCGGTACAAAGTCAGGCACAAGTGCTTTGTGAATACTGTACTTGCCTCTCTGAGTTACGTCGGCGTAGTGTATCTGAGATACGCTACGCCCGCCTAAAGATAGGCAATTCTATCTGAATCTGGCCCTTGGTGTTTTTTGTTTTTTTTTCACAAAAATTGTGTTTGAAGCTAAAAAAATAAATAAACATATAGGGCTAGATTCAGGTACATCGGCACATCTTTGTGCGGGCGTAGCGTATCTTCTTTACGCTACGCCGCCACAACTTAGAGAGGCAAGTGCTGTATTCACAAAGCACTTGCTCCTTAAGTTGTGGCGGCGTAGCGCAAATGGGCCGGCGTAAGCCCGCATAATTCAAAGTAGCAAGGCAGTGGGCGTGTTGTATTGTAATGAACCGTGACCCCATGCAAATGATGGGCCAAATGAACGTGGACTATCCCAGTGCACATGCTCAGAATCACGTCGAATAGAATGTCTAAGATACACGTCGAACGTAATTACGCACAGCCCCATTCACGTACGACTTACGTAAACGATGTAAACGACGTAAAATTCGATGGCTGTTCCGACGTCCATACCTTTGCATTAACTGCGCCTCATTATAGCAGGGGTAACTTTACGCCGGACGTAAGCCTTACGCAAATCGCGTATATTAACGCGCCGGGCGCATCTACGTTCGTGAATCGGCGTATCTTGCTCATTTGCATATTTTTAATGGGAACGTCGATAGCGTAACTATGCGCCCACATAGGCAAGTTACGTTGGACGACTGAAGCCATGTTGTTCGGCGTATCTTGGTTTGTGAATCGGGCAAAGATGCGACGGCGCACATTTGTACTTACGTCGGCGTATCTCGAGATACGCCGGCGTAAACTTTTCTGAATCTGGCCCATAATGTTTGGGGGAACTAAGTAATTTTCTTGCAAAAAAACATAGATTTTTACCTGTAGGAGGGAAGTGTCAGAAATGGCCTGGATGGCAAGTTGTTAACACAAGGTCCAGAAATCTTTTGAAATCCCCTTACTGCTAAACTGTACAGATTTCAGTGATATAGCGCTTCCTTCATTCGCTCTTCTATGTTATTTTTAAAAGTAACTAAGCTTTGATGCAGGTTGGATGAAGAAAGAGATATGTTTCGGATTGCCTTCAGCAGACCTTCTGATGTTCAGAAATGTAGATCCAGCTTCAGAACGATCTTTCCTCCATACGCCTCTCTCACAGATGTAGGCAAAGCGCTCCCAGCATTGTACCACCACGGAAGCCTAGAGCAGTCCCAGAGGGAAGTCTAACACTTATACTTCTGTAGGAGATTAGAAACTTTCCTCTTGCTTTTCAAGCTCCCAGTCACATACAGTAGCTGTTTATTTGTGGATGTGTTGTATCTAAAAAAAAAAAAAATCATTAATTCTGGCACCCATCACTGCCTTTAAAAGGGTGACAAATCTGCATTTTTTAAGCCCTGCATTCAATGGCAGCGTTGTCACCCTATGAAATGTGCTTCAGCTGGAGCTGCTGCTTCTTACCTATAAGCCTGTTCTGGTCTCTGTACCACCCACCTCTTCTGTGATTGGCTGTGGTACAAATGTTTACCCGTTGCTGTACACAAAGAGGACGTGACACAGAAGAGCTCTTAAACCATGCGCCGCCCATTAAATTTATAACTGATCTCCGAGATAAGTAAATATTTTTTAAACACTTCAGCCCCAAAAGGATTTGCCCCCTTAATGACCGGGCCGTTTTTTGTGATACGGCACTGTAAATTCTAATGGCCCCTACGACCCTGCTGCACCTGGTAAGAGACTCGGGCTATGGGCCACAGATTCAGGGCTGTAGCCCCAGAATTCCCCCTAACGATGCCAATGTCTGGAGGAATCCAGGCTGGAGAAATATCTAGGGGTCCTAGTTGTTAACAGACTGCACAATAGCATGCATTGTCAAGGTGCAGCAAGCAAAGCAAGCAGACTATTAGCATGCATTAAAAAGAGAATTTACTGCAGAAATAAAACAATAATCAGTGGAGGCTGGTGGTATATTTTTTGGGGGGCTCCCCCGGTCGGTCTGTATCCCCACACTTACCCCATCAAGGTTGCGGGCTTCCTCGGGTATGATAAAGTTTGAAAAACAGAATCATAAATTATAATATAATAAATAACTATAAATAATTATAACAAATAATATTGTAATTATAATAAAAATTATTCAATAATGTAATCAAATCAAAATCACGGAAATGTGCTCAGTTGCAGAATGGTCGCTGTCATTACTTTTATTTTTTTTGTGACGAATTTCCCCACAAATCGCTATCGCGCAATTCTGCAAGTCATTCTCATTTATTATCGCTGTTTTCTAGCTGCTCTAAAACCACTTTTGACATAAAGGGACACTTTTGGTTGCTATGGACAATCTACAGTTTCCAGGCAGAAATAACACTTTTTATTATATAAACGAACATGTAGGACACTGGGCAGACCACTAGGGACAAATGGGGGGGTGTATTTTTTACATACAGTACTGTAACCTATAAGATTACAGTATACTGTATGTAATGTGTTTATTTACTTTTCTGAATTTGGCGCCGTTCTCCGCCCCCGTGCGTCGTAACGTCGCAGGGAACGGAGATCGGCGGCACACGGGGGCACTGTGTGAATCAAGCGAGGACGCCACTCACTCACACAGCGGGGAGGCATCGCAGCATCCAGGGACAAGGTAAGTAACTTTGTCTGTGGCTGCTGCGAGGCGATCCCAAGTCTGGCTAGCGCTTTTGGTAAAGAAATCTTACCCCGAGCCAGACTCGCCAGGAATACCGCCAGGGGGTTAAGAAAGGGACTGGAGGACCCTTAATTACGAGGAACAACTACATGCACTAAATGTATTCTCCCTGGAGAAGAGACGCGGGAGATATGATAGCAAAACACATATCTCAATGGGGATTCCAGCATAGGATGAAAACTATTAAGTCTCATGGAGTGTAGAAAGACACAGGGCCACTAAATAAGATTGGAGAAGTGGTTTAACCCTAAGCTGCACAGGGGATTTTTCACTGTCAGGGCGGTAAGAAATTGGAACTCTCTTACACAATCGGTGGTGTCTGCAGGAAGTATGGATAGTTTTAAAGGAATCCTGGTGAACACAATATACAGGGATATGGGAAGTGATTATCAACATGAACACACATACACCGATCAGGTTGGTGCATTCCTGCCCTGGGAGGAACTACACTGAAACCGCATCTCCTTGTTCCATACCTGGGCTTCTCCTTGTTCTCGATATGTGGTGTCCCTTCAGTTTTTTCGATGCTTCTTTTTCTTATGGTTATCCATACAGATAGGTGTCTAAAGAAACCTGTATTAACCACTTAAGGACCGCCTCCTGCACATATACATCAGCAGAATGGCACGGCTGGGCACATGCACGTACAGGTACGTGCTGTGCTAGTACCTAGCCGTGGGTCACGAGCGCTCCCGTGACCCGGTCCGAAGCTCCGGGACCGCGGAATTCGCGGACCCAATCGCTGCTGGTGTGCAGAGATCGGTCCCCGAAGCTGAAGAACGGGGAGAGCCGTGTGTAAACCCGTCCCCGTCCTTCACTGTGGCGGCAGCATCGATCGCGTCATCCCTTTTATAGGGGGGACGCGATTGATGATGTCACACCTACAGTCACACCCTCTACAGTTGTAAACACACAATAGGGAACACATAACCCCTACAGTGCCCCCTGTGGTTAACTCCCAAACTGCAACTGTCATTTCCACAGTAAACAATGCAATTTATATGCATTTTTTGCTGTGAAAATTACAATTGTCCCAAAAATGTGTCAAAATTGTCCGAAGTGTCCGCCATAATGTCGCAGTCACGAAAAAAATCGCTGATCGCCGCCATTAGTAGTAAAAAATAAAAAATCATAAAAATGCAATAAACTATCCCCTATTTTGTAAAATAATAAATTTTGCGCAAACCAATCGATAAACGCTTATTGCGATATTTTTTTACCAAAAATAGGTAGAAGAATACGTATCGGCCTAAACTGAGGAAAATATATATTTTTTTATATATTTTTGGGGGATATATATTATAGCAAAAAAACATTGCATTTTTTTCAAAATTGTCGCTCTATTTTTGTTTATAGCGCAAAAAATAAAAACCACAGAGGTGATCAAATACAAGCAAAAGAAAGCTCTATTTGCGGGGGAAAAAGGACGCCAATTTTGTTTGGGAGGCACGTCGCACGATCGCACAATTGTCAGTTAAAGCGACGCAGTGCCGAATCGCAAAAAGAGGCAAGGTCCTTTACCTGCATTTTCGTCCGGGGCTTAAGTGGTTAAAAGAAATGTGGAAGTTGCCTTTTCTTATCCCTCTCTGATTTCCTGTCTATCAATATCAATACAATTTGAGCCATTGGGGCAATACCTCTCTAAGCACTAAAGCTGTTGGAATAATATGATATCCAGTCAGAGAACATTTTCAGACAGAGGCCAGCGATGGAAACTCGCTTATCTTGTCTCTGCTCAGATTTCCTTTAAGAAATGTGCAATTGTGAGTTTATCTTCTCAAACATCTGTCTGTGTAAAATAAAGCTGGTGCCGCCTGTAAGTGGCATATATGAAATGTGCTCATTAATTGATACTTGACTGCAAATAATATCTGTTCCTTATAAAATAAAAATGTTCATTAGCATTTTAACTGCTTTATGCAAAACTATCTTTAGACCGGCCTTTCTCAACCAGGGTTTCATAGAACCTTAAAGCGGAGGTTCACCCTAAATAAAGTCTCTCTCATGTGATCCAGCATACTGGCGTCAGCGCCAGTATGCTGTTTTTTTTTTTTTTAAATCCCCCACTTACTGTATTATGTTGAATTTTAATTTCTTTCCCCCGCGGTGGACGGCTCTAGTATAGCGCGTCACATCTTACGAAAATACCCGATAAGGACTCGGGTAATCTCGGCGAAAATGCGGCGCCTGCGCACAGACCTAGGAGCTGACTGCGCAGGCGCCGTATTTCTCCGAGTCCTATTCCGGCGTTTTTCGGAGGGCGTGACGCGCCATAGCCGTAGGACTCGGAGAAATACGGCGCCTGCACAGTCAGCTCCTAGGTCTGTGCGCAGGCCTCTCAGATAAGTTCCCACTGACACCCAGGGGCCCATATACAAAGCATTCCTTTAATGAATATCATAAGCATTCATCCAGGCTACACACATTTTCGCTGTATTATCTCTAATACTATGACATTTCTTACAAATGTTAGCTCCATCTAGTGGCCAAAATGCAAACAAGTTTTTCTGAAAATCCTTAAAGGGTCACTAAAGGAAAAAAAAAATTGGGCTGAAATGACTGTTTACAGGGTAAAGAGACACATTACTTAACTGATTCCTTTTAAAAAATGATTAAAAATAGATAAAAATCAATCATATAATCAACCTACAGTTCTAGTTTCGTTTTTGCTGTTGTTTCCTGTCTATCTGATGTACAGAGCCAGAGAGCCAATAGAGGGCTCATCTAAAACCCCTCAGCCCAATCTAGTTTCAGTTTACACACAGTAATCACACCTCCTTGATTAGTGACCACAGTGAGAAAGCTCCCAGTACTGGGGTTATAAGGAAACAGACAACCAGGAAGTGTTCGAAACAGAGCTGGGTTACAGCAACATCAAAGCAAAAAACTAACAATGAGGACATGAAAACAGCACTGCAGTAGGGTAAAGGAAGCTATTTAGCTAAAAAAAAAAAAATCCTTTAGTGACCCTTTAATTAGAAAAAATACTGTAATATGACCATTAGATTGAGCTGATGATTATAGGAAGTCATAATAATAAAGAACGCGATAACATACAACACTACGACGTGCCGAGAAAAAAAAAAAAAGTTTGGTGCTTCCAAGAATGCGTCGACTTGCTTCAGAGCATGCATGGATTTTTGTGCGTCAGAATTGCATACAGACGATTGGAATTTTCCCCCAAGAACTTTTTGTGTCGGAACCAGCTTTAAAAAAATTCTTGGCAGAAATTCCAACAGAAAAATTCTGATGAAGCCTACACACGGTCGGAATTTCTGACCAAAAGCTCACATCGGACTTTTCTTGTCAGAATTTCCAATCTTGTGTATGCGGCATAAGAGGGGGATTCCTTCCACTGGTCACAAAGGTAGGGAGCATTCTTCCCACTGACTATTACACTAATGTATAGTGAGCTGCTGATATACAGTAGGTATTAATAGGAAGGGTTCCCTGACACCTACATAGTTACATAGTTGGTAAGGTTGAATAAAGACACTAGTCCATTAATTTCAACCTGTGTGGGTGGGTGTGTTCATATTGATAATCATTTCCCATATCCCTGTATATTGTGTTCACTAAGATGCACATCCAAGAGTCTTTCAAAACTATCAATACTTCCCACTGACACCACCAATTGTGGAAGGGGGTTCCACATCATTGAAGCCCTGATAGTGAAAACCCCCTGCGCAGCTTAAAGCTCCATTCAGACCTAGGCGTACGCTGTAGCGGTGTATTGCGGCGACAAATCAATAGGCGTTTTGCCCCCGTGATTTGCGGCGACAAAACTCCTATTGATTTTTTGCAGAAGAGGTGAATTAACATTGCCGGCTATGCCCGTACGCCCGATACGCCTGGAAAAAAAGGGTCCGGGACTTGTTTGAGCTTCAGGCGTACAGGCGTACAGGCGTTCGGCGTGGAGATGTGAACCATCTCCATAGCCGACAATGTTAATTCGCCCCTCCAGCGTATCTAGGGCTGCTTCAGCCTCGGGCGTAGGGCGACAAAACGCCTAGGTCTGAATGGAGCCTCAGTTTAAACTGCTTCTCCTCCATATTAATTAAATGACCAAGTGCCTTCTCACACTCCCTGACACTGAAAAGTTTTCTACCTACGCTGGGATCAGCATCGAAGTATTTGTATATGGCTGTCATATCTTTTCTTCTCAAGTGTCTCTTCTCCAGGGAGAATACGGTTAGGCTGTGTACACACGATCAGTGCATCCGATGAGAACGGTCCGAAGGACGGTTTTCATCGGTTAACCGATGAAGCTGACTGATGGTCTGATGTGCCTACACACCAAAAAAAGATTGTGTCAGAACACGGTGACGTTTACGTGTTTTAATTTAAAAGTATTTATTCGATTTTTCATAAGAATACATGGCATAACAGAATAATCAAACGCAGGAAAATCCACGTAAATAGATACACCATACAACAGAAATACAAAACAGGGAGCTGTTCCGTAGAAGCACCAGTAGGGAGAGTAGAGAAACAGGGGCGAAAGAGCAATAACCAGCAAAAAAGACATCATTGAAGACATTTGGACAGTTATCCCTGCTTGGGAAACCTGTGGGAACTCCACGGGCCAGAATCCTCCACCGGCCCCCCTCCCGCACCCCCATGGGAGCTAACTGTGCCGAGGAGGGGGTGAGGACCCACGCCCACCGAGCACCCAACAAGGCGATACCTTCAAAGGATCACCAATGATTAGGAGAACAGCCTGTTCAAAAAGTATGATGTACTGATACCTGGCTAAATGTATTGAAGAACACTAACAAGAGGTTGTGGTGGGGAAGGGGGAAGGGCGGAAAGGGAGGGAAGAAAGAGAAAGAGAGGAAATTGAGAAAGAGGGGGGGGGTGGCGGCTTGCGATTTCAGTCCTGTACCCAGTTGAGTTAGCCAGACAAGTAAATAGCGTCTCCGATCCCCATATAGATGGCCCAAGGTTCCCATACTTCCTTAAATTGGGAAAAAGTATCAAGGATAGAACTCAACATCTTTTCTTGGGACATGATCCATGAAATCTTTCTCTTAGCTGCTGTTGTAGAGATCATGGGGCTCTTCCATGACCTGGCTAGGGTGATCTTAGCTCCTAAGAAGATAAAGAATATCAGTTTTCGGGCGGATTTCGTGGCCTTAGATGGAAGATGGTTAAGGAGGGCCGTTGCCGGGAACCTGGGAATAGCAAGGCCTGTAATTTTGGACACAATATGGAAAATTTTGTTCCAAAAACTCCTAATTTTGGGGCACTCCCACCAAACGTGCAGCATGGAACCCCCCAACTGACACCCTCGAAAGCACAAGGGGGAAGCCGAGGGGTACATAGCCGCAAGTCGGGCCGGAGTGAGGTACCACCTGGTGAAGACCTTGAGATTAGATTCAACAAGAGAAATGTTAAAGATACCCCCGAACGAGGAGCTCACAGCCTTGTGCCAAGTGTCCAGGTCCCAGGTCAACTGTAGGTCTGCCTCCCAAGTTAACATATAGGGTGCTTTCCGGGAGTCCTCGGCCAGTGACGAATAGATCCTGGAAATCCCTCTCCTTTGCTCCAGACGTTTACGTGTTTTAACACAACGACGTGCTGAAAAAAACAAAGTTCAATGCTTCCAAGCATGCGTCGACTTGATTCTGAGCATGCGCGGCCTTTTAACCAATGCTTTTGCATACTAACGATCGGTTTTGACCCATCGGTCAGGCGTCCATCAGTCAAATTTTAAAGCAAGTTCTCTTTTTTTTGACCGAAGGATAACTGACCGATGGGGCCCACACACGATCGGTTTGGACCGATGAAACGGTCCTTCAGTCCGTTTTCATCAGTTTTGACCGATCGTGTGTACGCGGCCTTAGTGATTGTAGTCATTTTTCATAACTGAGGTCCTCCAGTCCCCTTATTAATTTTGTTGCCCTTCTCTTGACTCTCTCCAGTTCCAGCACATCCTTCCTAAGGATTGGTGACCAGAACTGGACTGAATACTCCAGATATGTCAGAACCAGAGTTTTATAAAGTGTCAGGAATATTTTAACTTAATATTAATGGCTAAAAAAGTCAGGCACAATGGTCGGCCCTCAGGCATTTTTACTTCATGAAATCTGTCCCTCCTTGAAAAAAGTTTGGACACCCCTGCCCTATGGCTTTTGTTACATTTTAATAATAAATAGCTTCCAAATATAATGCACAAGGCCCCTTCTTTGTTACATTTTTTCAATAAAGAATTTGGATACATTTTAATGTCATACTTTATTTCACTTTTATTCTTTGTTCTACCTTCAGACAAAAAAAGTATATTCTTATATTCTATATATTTATTTTCTGCTTTCACAAAATACCCAGTACACAGGGCAGAATGCACGACCTCTTAATGTCTGCGTATATGATGTGACTTTATTTTAGTTGTTTCCCTTGTTGTGTTGAGTATTTCCTGGAGCTATGCCATTTAGTGTAAATACACTTTGAAGTCTTGGAGCAGGCGTCCCACTCTCCTTGATCAGTTCAGCATTAATCTTCTACTTCTCACTCAGCCAAAGTTCTTATGTGTTATCTATCAGAAAATCACATTTTCACTCCAGGCATTATCTGCCGTTGCTTTATTCTCCTTTTCTTCACTTCAAAGTATCAGTGACAAGAACACTGTTACCACCCAAGGATGTGTTTTGTGTTTATTTCCTCAGGGTCTATGGATGGGCAGTGACATACATTTTTTTCAGCAACTTCTCTATTTAGACATAGCCCTGATCACAAAGTTCCCTTTGCAGATAATTAACAAGAAATCCCAAGCGCTTTTCTGTTCACCAAGCATATTTCCACCCTTATAAAACAGCCAAGACCTGATATTGGCTGATTTACGTGTCTGATGTGCTGCTCCAACAAGGCTTGGGCCATGTGAAGCCACCTACGAGGTAAAAGCATAGAAGCCATCCAAGGGGCAAAAGCATGTGACTCTCTGCAACTCTTAAGGTTTTCCAACTTTTGGGAAAATATTTGTACAGTCAAACCAATGCCTTTTTACTGAGAAGGAAGCAGGGCTCGTTTGGGACAAAAAGGTGGTCCTAAACTTCACCTTGACCGGCCAACTTTAATTTTTAGTGTTCCCATCAGCACCCCCTTTACATCAGACTGTCCTCAACAGCGTCCTTCTTACTTCAGAGTGTCCCCAACAGCACCCCCTTACATCAGTGTCCCCATCAGCAGTCCCCTTACATCAGTGTTCCCATCAGCAGTCCCCTTACATCAGTGTCCCCATCAGCACCCCCTTACATCAAAGTGTCCCCAACAGCCTCCTCCTTACATCTGAGTGTCCCCAACAGCACCTCCTTAGATCAGTGTCCCCATCAGCAGTTTCCTTACATCAGTGTCCCCATCAGCAGTCCCCTTACATCAGTGTCCCCATCAGCACCCCCCTTACATCAAAGTGTCCCCAACAGCATCCTCCTTAAATCAGAGTGTCCCCAACAGCACACCCTTACATCAGAGTGTCCCCAACAGCACCTCCTTAGATCAGTGTCCCCATCAGCAGTCCCCTTACATCAGTGTCCCCATCAGCACCCCCCTTACATCAAAGTGTCCCCAACAGCATCCTCCTTACATCAGAGTGTCCCCAACAGCACAGCACACCCTTACATCAGAGTGTCCCAAACAGCACCTCCTTAGATCAGTGTCCCCATCAGCAGTCCCCTTACATCAGTGTCCCCATCAGCACCCTCCTTACATCAGAATGTCCCCAACAGCACACCCTTACATCAGAGTGTCCCCAACAGCACCTCCTTAGATCAGTGTCCCCATCAGCAGTCCCTTTACATCAGTGTCCCCATCAGTGTCCCCATCAGCGGTCCCCTTACATCAGAGTGTCCCGATTACCATCAGCCCCCTTTCATCAGAGTGTCACCATTACCACCAGCCCCCTTACATCAGAGTGTACCCCCTCTCCCCCCCCTCCCATGTGTACTCACAGTTCTGAAGGCAAAATCTCTCCAGTCATGTGATAAGTGACAAGTGATAAGCGGAGAGAGGAAGGAAAGTCTACCGGCTGTCTTTTTTCCCCTGCAGGCTGGAGGGAGCAGAAAGCCTAATCCTCTCTACAGCAAGTGACAGGATCGCGATCACTCACTGTCAGTTTTTGCAGTTTTTCAATTATTAAGTTATAACAGCTCATCGCAATGCAATAAATATATATATATATATCCCCCAAAAACAAGGCCTGCAAATACCTTTTTTAGGACGGGTTTGTTCTCTGTATTTCCGAGTATCTCAAGCACCATTCGTACTGCTGTTATGTGATTCTAATTATGACATTGCTTCCGTCCTTACTGTGTCCCTGTCGGTAATCTTGCGCATGCGCCATTGCGCCATAACCATTTGTTGCTGTGTCTGCGGCTGCTATTTTCTTTCACTCCCCTTTTGTGACGTCTTCTTTAGTCACACAGGGGAGTATCAGGAAGAGTGGAAGGAGCTAAACACTGTGAGACTTCTCCTCTGTGCCGGACAGAGGGGAAGTTCTCACAGACTGCATTCCGGCAAGCTTTAAATGCTGGTTTAGAAGGGCTAAAGTGCACAAGCGCGGTGACGTCATGGAAATGATCAGCTGCCTGTGTTATGGGCTATTTTTTAAGACAATGTTGTGTCTGAGGGTTTACATTACAACCACTTTAAATGACTGGCATATTATTGAAAACACTTAAATGTAAGGGGCCCCCTATTGAGCGGGGCCCATGGGCTTGAACCCAGTCAAGCCCAGTGAAAAGTTCGGCCCAGCATGTTTGGATGGCCCAATTGTGTACATCTTTAGCTGCAAAGGAGCAAAGATAAAGGGACATGACTGGTGGTGGTGTCTCAGTATTGAGGCAGGAAAATCCAAGCGTTGAATATCACTTCAAATAGGTGGCAAGGATTTCTGAAGTCATCTAGGAGTTTAAAGTAAATGTAAACCCTCCATACACCCAGCGAAGCGAACAGCCTCAGATGATACACAGAGATGAACCAAATCTCCCTACATAGGTTTTACATGTATATCTGTTGTCTTCACATTGATATACTGTTTAGAAAGTTCAGATTGCGTTAGCAAATTTTCTCTTCTTGTTTAACAGTTTAAGAGTGTGATGTCTGGGCATACAGCCAAGATAGCTAACATTGCTGATTGGAGGTAAGGCACACACCTCCTCTTCACATAGGCAGAGACTCTCAGAGGTGTTTTGTAACAGGGCCAGCTGCCTGCTAATCTATTTATAGCAACCTCCCCTGACATAAGATTCAGGCTGCTTTTATCTGATGTGTCCAAGAATTTGTCAGGAGTTATCAGGCTGATAATAGAGGAACGGGTCAGGAGAGAGCTATGGGACTTAGCTCTTTAAAGAGAGATAACAAAATACTGCAGATAAACCGTATATGTGCCCAGCTCAAATTTCATGAATTGGGTTTACATCCATTTTAACGATCATTATGAAATAATGTGATGCCACCTGCAGATTCATACTTTTATTAAGTCACAGAGTTTTTTTGTGTTATTGTAACCTATGGTAGAGGGTTTACTATGCTCTATGTGTTATATGCATTCATACTGCTTCTGTAATTAAACTGTTTTATAAGAAAAATAAATCATTTTACATTCTTCTTCTCTTTCTTCCTTCATAAAGTAATGCCCCGTTTTGCTGAACAAGTAGAAGTTGCTATCGAAGCGCTGAGTTCCAATATCCCCCAACCTTTTGAAGAGAACGAGTTTATAGACGCTTCCCGCCTGGTGTATGATGGAGTTCGAGACATCAGGAAAGCCGTACTTATGATAAGGGTAAGATGCTCCGTGTGTATTTCTGTTTTGGTTGCTTTTAGCCTCATTCTAAAAGTATTTAATGTCAACTTTATGTATTGTAAAGTGAATTGCGCTAACTTATGTCATAAATATATAAATTACCACTGCAAATCATGTGAACTTTGTGCTCTATAAATATGGTATCTATAATTCCTTATAAAATACCAATCAAATAGTACATGCCATTAGCAACAAATTCTTTCTGCAATTTATAATGTGCAAAAAGTGCAAAAATGCAAAAAAAGTGCAATGTAAAAAAAAAAACAATATCATATAGTTCATTGAATCCATCAACATTTGAAAAACTGAAAATATGCTGCAGATGCAACCTACAAATCCCAAAAATATAATATATATATATAAAAAAAATGTATTATATATAGCCGCAAAAAAAAAAGAAAAAGAAAATTGCACAAAAAAGTCCTCTGTAAACAATTCCTTCAAAGGTGACCTGCTGTATTTCCACCTTCACCACGTATGTGCCTACACCGCCACCAGATAGAATGGCCACTCACCAGATGGACTAGGTAATGAGCCTTTGGTTCATATGGATAACCACTCCTCTCAGGCATATCAGCGGTCCCTCCCAATACATTTGTTGAGAATCTTGTTCTATGTCGCTCATGAAACATATAAAGGACTATCATGGTATAGTATGTCATAAAATGTATTAAAGTTAAAAAGTATGTTCCCATTAGGGGTGGCTGGAATCTCCCCAGGTCTCCCAAGACAGATTCTCTCTGTACAGTCTTAGGCCCCGTACACACGAGCAAATAGATCTGTTCAAATCGGTCGGACAGACCGATTTGAACAGATCTGTCTGCTGGGATGTATTGGTTTGATCGTGTACACACGATCAAACCAAAATCCCAGCCAGCAGACAGCGCGCTTACGTGTCGGTGACGTGGCGGTGACGTTGACGCCGCCACGTCACCGCACCAGGAAGTAAAACACTTCCGCGCATGCGTCGAATCCATTCGACGCATGTGCGGGCAGATATGTCTGCTGGTTAGCGTACTAACCAGCAGACATATCGGTCCGACGGGTTCCCAGCCGACAGATTTCAAAGCATGCTTTGAAATCTGTCGGCTGGCCAAATCCATCTGTTTGCCTGTACACACGATCGAATATGTCTGCTGAAACGGTCTGGCAGACCGTTTCCAGCAGACAGATTTGATCATGTGTACGCAGCCTTAGAGGCTAACTTCTCTTTGGGAACCTTAATGCAGGCTAATAGCCAAGGTTTATGTATGGTCCTTTTCTGTACTGGTTTTGAATCGTATCTTCTCAAATTACTTATGGATTAATGTATCTATTTATTTTTTCCTTCTGGCCATATTGGATCTAGCGGGACAAATGGTCCCACACTTGTTTCTTTCTTGTTTCTGTAATATGTACTTTCTTTTGAAATAATAAAAATTTATTGAAAGAGAAAAAAAGGCAAAAAGTATGTATTATCCACTAGGGTTGTCCTGATACCACTTTTTTGAGACCGAGTACAAGTACCGATATGTTTTTTCAAGTACTCGCCGATACCGATTACCGATACTTTTTTTTTAATGTCATGTGACAGTGGCAGTATTTTTATTTATTTATTTTAAAAGATTTTTTTTTTACAGTGATTTTATTGTTTATTTTAATTTCTTAGGGGGGGGGGGGGGTTTCAGTGTGTTTTTTTTATTTACATTTTTATATATATATATATATATATATATATATATATATATATATATATATATATATATATATATATATATATATATATATATATATATTTATTGCATTTTTTCTTTTTTTTTTTATCAGCCCTGTTGGGGGTCTTTGGTGAGATATCAGGGGTCTTAACAGACCTCTGCCATCTCCCCTTTAAGACAGATAAAGAGACTAAGGACATAGATTCCCCAGTCCCTATTTCAGCAGCTCAGCTAAAATGAATGGAGAGAAGTTCCTCTCCATTCATAAACTGAAGCATCGTAATCACAGGTTACAATGCTTAGTTATGTGATCACTGACTCTGTTCATTGAAAAAAAAAAAAGAAAAAAAAAATTACAGATACTTAATATGAAAGCATGTCCAGGGTCGCTAGGTGCAGCGTTGTGGGGACACCGGGGACCAGGAGCCCTCGACAGCCTTGAGGAAATTCCCCTGGGATTAGGGGAATAGAGGAAACGCCGAATTGTACTCCGCCTCAAGTCGGGGAGCACCCTTGCACAAAGAGGTGTAAGGGATGATGCTCCGAAAGTTGATCTTAGGGTCAAGATGCCACCATGGGAAAGGGGTGATGGGAGGATCGTGGGTAGGGAGAGAGGGAGAGGGGGAGGGGGGTGGGCGGGAGGGGACATTAGGGGGGGAGATAGGGAGGAGAGGGGGGAGGAGGGAGGGGGAGAAGAGAGGGAGAGAAATATAAGATCGGGCGACTATCAGAAAACAACGAGAAGAGGGAACAGAGAGGGAAAGATAAAAAGAGAATGTATATTTATCTATGTCTAAGGTTAATTTAATCAGATATAACGTAAGGGGCCTTAGCTCCCCCCGGAAAAGACACATGATTCTAAAGGAGATCAAGAGATTCCCCGCGGATGTGATATTTTTTCAGGAGACACACATAACTCTCGATTCGAGAGTGAGGCTTAACTCTCCGGCAGTCCCAACATGGTATTATGGTGCCCCCCGCAGAAAGGATCCAGAGGAGTGGCCATAGGGATAGGGAAAAATTTAAATTTTATAGTTGAAGATAGGATAGTAGACCCTGAAGGTCGATATCTGTTCCTAAGAGGCCTCTTACATGGGAAACGGTATACGTTCGCCAACGTTTATTGCCCTAATAAACATCCCCAGAAGTATTTAACAATGATCTTGAATAAATTAATGGAATTTAAACAAGGAAATGTCTGTTTAGCCGGGGACTTCAATTTCACGCTAGATCTACAATTAGATAGAATATCGACAGTTAGCATAGGGAACACAAAACAACAACAAATGGTGAAAAAAAAACTTTCCAGGAACCAGTTAATAGACCCTTGGAGAGTTTTAAATCCAAATAAAAGGGATTATACATTCTACTCTACAGTACACAAAATGTACTCGAGATTAGATTATATAATGGTTGACCATGAAACCTTTGAGTACGTAGACAACGCCGCGATAGGGGAGGTGACAATTTCGGATCACGCCCCAGTCGCGGTGAGCATACACCTTCCTGAATTTGAAGAGAGAAAGGGGACCTGGAGTTTAAATGAGGAGCTAATAGAGGATAAAGAAGTTTCTGACACAATAAGAACGGACATAGATGAATACTTTACGGTTAACAACACACCTGAAGTAAGTACAGCTACTATCTGGGAAGCTCACAAGGCTTACATCCGAGGAAAATTAATTTCCCTAGGGGCGAACAAAAAGAAGGTTAGAGAAACTAATAGAAATAAGATAATTAAAGAGCTGCAAGAATTAGAAACTAAACATAAAAATCAACAAAACAATAAAGTTTATCAGGAAATGGTAATGAAGAGGACGCAACTAAGAGATCTATTGGAGATAGAATCTAGGAATACATTCAAAAACGTTGCGAAAGAAAGGTACCTATGGGGGAATAAACCGGGGAAATACTTGGCAAGGATCTCAAAAGAAAAGAGAAACATAAATTACATAGAAAAAATAAAAGATCAGAAAGGACAGATGAGGTATAGGACGTCCGAGATTGCGGAGGCTTTTCGGACGTACTACACCACACTATATACAATTAGAAAAGATGAGACGCAAGAGGAAAAGGCGAATAGGGGAAAAATTATTGGAGAGTATCTAAGTGAAGCTAACTTACCAAAACTACCACAGGAAATAATGGAAACCCTAGATGACCCAATTACACACGCAGAAATCAGTCAAGCGATCCAAGGAACACCAGGGGGGAAAAGCCCAGGCCCAGATGGACTGCCAATAAAATATTATAAAAAATGTAAAGAGTTATTGATCCCGAAAATGTGCACTTACTTTAATAAATTAGGGGGAATAGAAGAAGTAAGGAAATAATCTCTTCTTGCTAATATCTCAATTATAGCCAAAACAGGAAAGGATAAGACCCTTTGTTCTAACTATCGTCCAATCGCATTGTTAAATGCTGACATCAAAATTTTTGCTAAAATATTGGCAAAAAGGTTAAAACCGTATATGCCTGACCTAATAAGGCCAGATCAGACGGGATTCGTAAGTGGCAGAGAAGGGAGGGATAACAGTTTAAGAACAATCCTACTATTACAAGAAGGAAAAAAGGAAAAAACCCCAGTCGTACTCATGTCGCTAGACGCAGAAAAAGCATTTGACAGAGTCGACTGGGGGTTTATGATGGAGACTCTGAGAAGTATAGGACTGGGCCCCAGATACATGGAATGGGTGGGAAACCTATATAAGTCCCCTACGGCAAAAGTAAAGGTCAACGGGAGTGTATCGTCGGTTATAGAGATGATGAATGGAACAAGACAGGGCTGTCCGCTCTCCCCCCTCCTATATGTGATAGTGTTGGAACCATTGTTGTGCAAGATAAGGAACAACCCGGATATAGGGGGGGTGAGAGTGGGAGAGGAGGAACAGAAGTTGGCAGCATACGCCGACGACATTCTCTTATACGTGACCAAACCCAAAACATCAATACCCAACATATTAGAGGAAATAGGAATATATGGTAGACTCTCCAATTTTAAAATAAACCCAGTAAAAACTGTAATCATGAACATAGGAATAGAGAAAAATGAGGAGGAGGTCCTACGCAGAGCATTCCCCTTTACGTGGGAACAAAAATCACTCACCTACCTAGGGATAAAAATAACCCCCAAAGTAGAAGGCCTCTATGAGGCAAATTACATCCCCCTACTCAACGAAATAAGACGAGATTTAAAAAACTTAATCCATAAACAGATTACCTGGATGGGGAGGATAAATGCATTCAAAATGATAACACTTCCAAAGATAATATACAAATTTCAAATGTTACCAATAAATGTCCCACAAAGTTTTTTTAAGGTAATAAAAACTATAATTTCAAAATTCATATGGCATGATAAAAAACCAAGAATAAGCTACGCAACTCTTACCCGGGGAAAAAAAAGAGGTGGACTAGCTCTCCCAGATATAAAAAGATACTATCAATCGGTAATACTAGCGAGGTTAGTGGAATGGACAAATAGGAACACGTTAAAAAAATGGGCACATATGGAAAATGAGATAAGTAAACAGCACTTAAATACAAATATATGGATCCCACCCAAATTTAGAATAATCAACCCTGACACACATAGCATCACAAAACAGGTCTTTAAGATATGGGACTTGGTATATAAACGGAAAAAATGGGAATATAATTCCCCATTAATCCCATTAGCAAACACAGATTTTTTTGCACCAGGAAATTGGACCAAAATGGGGAAAAAACTAGGTAGCAAAAGACTAGGGGATATAGTCACACAAGAAAAAAAAAAAGAAGAGATACACGTAGTAGAAAGGGCACAACGGATAACTGACTGGGAATACCTACAATTGAAGCACTTAGTCAACACACTACCAGCACCAATAAGAGACGACACAGCACAGAACCCAATAGAAAAACTCTGCTCCACGGGAGAACCACTACAGCACGGAATTGCGGTGATCTACAAAATCCTCACAGAAATTGGGACAAAAGATGTATTACAAAGCATAGAGGCATGGGAGAAATAAATAGGGGAAAAGATGGAAGAAACACATATGATTGAAGCGACATTTAATTATGCAAAAGATATAACAACAGTAGAAGCCAATTATAAATGCATGATGCGATGGCATCTGACCCCGGTCAAACTCAATAAGATACATACAACTAACTCCCTCCTATGTTGGAGGAATTGTAACCAAGTAGGGACTACATTGCACATATGGTGGGACTGCCCAAGAGTTCAGGAATATTGGAAAGAGGTTCTCAAATTAACTGAAGAAATCACTGGAGAAAAGATCCCTCTAGATCCCTTGACCTGTCTTTTTCATAGACAAGGTTTAGTAAAAGTGAAAAAAAGATATGCTTCGACACTGGTCCTGATACTGTTGAACGCAGCAAAGGGTTTGATCCCGAAATTTTGGCTCCACCCGCAGAAGCCACCCCTAAATGAATTTATACACAGGGTCGATCACATCTCAGAGATGGAGTATCTGAGAAGGGTCGACCTGGGAGAGGAAGAGGGAGGAAGATGCGGGAAGATCTGGGATCAGTGGAGAAACTTCAAAACAACGGAAAAATGTATCCAAGTACTATCAGAAATAGACAGGTAAAACATTAAAATTAAAAAAAAAGAAATAGACTAGTCGACCCGATCCAATAGAGTAAACAGGAAAGAAGCAGGGGGGGGGGATATAAATAGGCTGCGGGAGGATAATATAAGGGAGGGAAGGGGGAGGGAAAAAAAAAAAGGGGACCTAGGGTGAAAGGGTAGAGTCCTTATTTTCATAAGAGCCATATATTAAGTATACAATTTGCTATAAATTTGCTATCTGTAATTGTAATTGGGACAGCACAGAGCATGGAGGGGGGAAGACAGCACGGAGGGAGACAGTCAGCGGTGATCGGTGTGGCTTTAGGGCGAGTAACAAGCACCGATCACCGCTGTATAATTTTAACCAAAGCAGCGGAAAAGGGGGCAGATCAGTGCTTGCAACTCCCCTGCCCCACCGATCACCCTGACTGCCCAGGTATTGGGTGAAGCATCAAGTACTCAGGAAAATGCTCGGTATCGGAAATCCCTATTATCCACTCACATGTAAAAGTGCCTTGGAGCCGGCACTGAGCTAATCCAGCCGTGTATAGAGATATACAAATATGCCTGGTCCGCACGTGTGCCCTGTGGTTCCTCAGCCTCGCTATGATTCGACCGGAAGTGAGGAGCTGATAATAGTACAGCCTCTATGCATTTCACAACAAGTGAATCATCAGGAAGCTTTATACATACATTATATTGGCATTGCTTTGTGAACACCTGACTTATATGAGCTTGTTTGGCATTCCATTTCCAAGCCATGGAAGTTGGTCACCCCTTTGTGTCTATAAGAGTCTTTTCTCTATTAAAAGGGATTTCTAGAAGTGTTTGGATGGTGTCTGTGGGAATGTGTGCCTATTCATCCAATAAAGCACTTTTAAGGTCTTGTACCAAAGTTCCATGATAAAACATGGCTTGAAATCTATGCTTCAACTCATAAAGGTGTTTATTAGGGGTTAAGGTCAGGGATTGGTCCAGGTCACTAGAGTTCCTCCACACCAAACTCATTAAGCAATGTTTTTATGGAGCTGGATTTGCACACAGGCACAATCATTAACACAATTGTGGAAGTGTACAATTTTTAAAAGGTTTTTGCATGTTGTACAAAGAACTCTTTCCTGGAAAAACCTGTACTTAATAATCCAGAGGTGTGTTCACATTCTTTGGCAATATAGTATACAGTAGGTGTGATTGTCAGTTAATGATTGACAGTGGAATGTTGTTCACCATGTGGTAGGCCTCAGCCTCACCTTCCTTGTACAAACAGGTCCATCACAAACCAGGCCCAGGGGGAAGAGACCGTGGGATGGGTCTCTGGCTTTCTTTTATAGCTCCTCCCAGCATTCTCTCTGATGGTAGCAAAGATCCCTGGGCTATGCAGTCTGGGTGCATAGTCATACGCATACCTCCCAACATTTTGAGATAGAAATAAGGGACACCCATCAGCAAAAGTATGCAGGCATGGGACATGACCATGCCCCCTTAAAGGAGAATTGTACTAAAAAACAAGATTGGTTAAACCCACAAGTGCTTTTTTACCACCACTATCCCTTTTGTATTGGCTTTTGAAATTTACAAATGAAACAATTTAGAATTTGGTTGAAAGGTTTAGGGCTGAAAAACACTTTTTGATAGATAAAAAGTGAATTTTATATACAACTATATAGTTTAGACTAAAAGGGACAGTCTCGAAATCAGGGACAGTTGGGAGCTATGAATACGGAGCAATTTGCATTCTGAGGAACTACTAATCTAACAATCCCTTTGGTTTGACTCACAGATAGGATGTCACTTAGTGATGCTGAGCACTCGAGGAACAAAACAGTACATAGAAATGATGGGAATCGCTATGCTTTGCAATTGTAGTCCACATTACTACAATTAGGTAGCAGAACTTGCAGTAAATGCACATGTTAGCTTTTACTTCCAATTGTGAGATTGTTTTTTCCCCTGCTGCCTCTTGAGTACACCAGTGTTCTTTTATGTAATAAGTGACATTGTTGGCCAATAGAATGTTTTGAGGAGTGGAAATTGTAGCGGAGTACAATATTAAACTCCACGATCTCCGCTGGTAACCAGGGTAAATCCACAGTCAGCGTTGAAAAGTAAGGCAATGTCCCAAATCTCTCCAGTAACCGGACGAAACACAGCTCTGAGAGTCAACTGACTTTTTATTCACAGGCTTCCATATTTATAGAATTCCCCATGCAAGGGGTTTCCAAACAGCCAAATACATTTAGCAGGGGTAATACAGGGAGGACCACATGGGGAACTTAACATTTTGGATAATTCTCCCATGAGGCATTGCTGCACAAGGGAAAAGTCAGTTGATAGCTGGGTTCTGGGGTTATGTGTTGTGGGAGTTCGGTTTAAAACTGCCGAACACTGATTGGGCAACATAAAACAAAGTACTTGAATGCTAGTGGCTTACGGCTGCCAGCATACCAATTACTATGCCCACATAAGACCCAGGAGAATACATAGCATATAATACAGACAACCTTTTGACATGTAACGTCCAGCGTTCCAGAAGTGGCTAGGTTTGCCACAGAAGGTTTAAGCTTGTTTTTTTTACAGCAAAATTAGAGATTTCTATGTAACTCAGCTGCTGATGTACCTCAAACTACTTATTTTGATTTGCAGTATTTACTGAAGGTAACCGTTGCTTATGCAAATTGCCATCCTATGTTTAGTTTGTTATGCCCATTTTTTGACAGCTACTTTAATTTCTGACAAAAATAAGCATAATAATTAGACACAATTAGAATATTGTGGCAATGTGTACACAAGGTTGTATGAAATAACTGTTTTTCTGTTGAGCACAGAGAATGTGTGGTAGATAACTAAAAGAACAAAAACTTAATATATTGCAGCTTACCAGTTCTTAAAGCTGAAGTTTAGGTACGGCAAATTTTATATGTAGTTACAATGACCCAGCTTGGACCTCCGCTTCAGCCCCGGATCATTTTGGCGGTCACTTTTTGCCACTTTTTGCGATTCAGGACTGCTTCACTTTAAGTGACAATCGGGCAGTCGTGTGACGTGGCTCCCAAACATAGTTGACGTCCCTTTTCCCCCACAAATAGAGCTTTCTTTTGGTGGTATTTGATCACCTCTGTAATTTTTATTTTTTGCGCTATAAACAAAAAAATTGCGACAATTTTGAAAAAAAAAAAAAAAAAATATTTTTTACTTTTTGCTATAATAAATATCCCCCAAAAAGATATATATATAACATTTTTTCCATATTTTAGGCCGATGCGTATTCTTCTACAAAGTTTCGGTAATTTTTTTTTTACAATAAGCATTTATTAATTGGTTTGCGCAAAAGTTATAGCTTCTACAAAATAGGGGACTGTTTTATGGCATTTTTATTAATATTTTTTTTTTTTTACTAGTTATGGTAGCGATCAGCGTTTTTTATCGTGACTGCGACATTATGACAGACACATCGGACAATTTTGACACCATTTTGGGACCATTGTCATTTTTACAGCGATCAGTGCTATAAAAACCGTTGCACAATTTTCAGTTTAAATTAAACAGTGTCGTATCACAAAAAATGGCCTGGTCATGAATGGGGTAAATCTCCTGGAGGTCAAGTGGATAAACACACAGGTAAACTGGATTGTACCACTTCAGAAATACAATAAACACATTGTAGTTACCTTGGATGCCACTAGATGTCAGTGCAAAGATTATACATTCCATAATCAATCCTGTGCAAAGGTGATGATACATAATAAGTGTTCCAGAACAGTGACTGTGTAGGAGTAGTGTTGTCACCCTAGGACAGTAAGTGTTTTAGGACTAAAGAACAGGGAAGTATTTTATAGTCCACAAAGACTTGGGATAATGTTAAATGATAACAGCCAACAGATAACACAGGAAGCTATTATAATATCTCTGGTAGGGATGAGCTTCGTGTTCGATGCGAACACATGTTCGCATCGAACATTGGCCGTTCGATCGTTCGTTGAAAAAGAAGAAATCGGGTCGTTCGCTCCAAATTCGAATGACCCATAATTCATGATGATTGGCCAAGCATGCACCATGACCCCGCATGCTTGGCCAATCACAGAGCCCAAAAAACAAAGAGACCTAATTGGCCAAAGCCTGGGTGCTTTGGCCAATTAGGGCTCAGGGCTTTAGCACACGCCCCACACTATAAAAGGCCACCTCCCGGGCGGCCTCGTGTAGTGTGTTCCGGCTTGCTTAGAGAAGTGAGACAGACAGAGAGAGAGAGAGAGAGATAGATAGATAGATAGATAGATAGATAGATAGATAGATAGATAGATAGATAGAGACACAGGAGTAGATTCAGGTACACGTAAATTTGCGCAGCGTAATCAAAATACTCTACGCTACCGTATTTTACCAGGCTCTACATCGAATTCTGGTAGATTTTTGCCCGTACGATACAGCGGCGTAGTCTATTTCTCGCCGCGTAATCGAAATACGCGATTAGGGGGCGTTAAGCATTTAAATTAGGCGCGTCCCCGCGGCGATCGAACTGCGCATGCTCCGTTCAGAAATTTCCCACCGTGCATTGCGCGAAATCACGTTGTTACGTCATTCGTTGTTTGAGTAGCGTCATTTACGAACATTCCTATTCCCGGACGACTTACGTAAAAAATAATACAAGACGTTGGAAAACGTTGAAATTCGACGCGGGAACGACGGCCATACTTAACATGGGCTGTCTAATATTAGACCAGCAAAAAGCTGGTATAGTGTTACGCAAAAAAAAGATGACTAAAGATGCCGTAAGAGATTGCGATTGAAGATCGTAATTTCGGGGATTGCCGGCAAAAGCTCATTTGCATACCCCGACGCGGAAAACAACGGGAAGTCCACCCAGTGGCCGCAATTTTATTGCAGCGTAGATCCGAAGGCGTACAAACACGTAATCCAGTCGAATTGAAGCCCGCAGCCGTCTTTTCATGGTTTGAGATTTCAGACTAGCTAAAAAACGTGCATAATTCGAAAGTACTCCAGTCTAACACCAGTTAGACAGGAGTTACGGGTCTCTGAATCTGGCCCATAGTGTCTTTTCACATAGATAGATAGATAGATAGAGACACAGGACCAGATTCTCTAAGAAAATCGCGTAAGCCATTTACACTACGCCGCCGCATCGTACTAGAGCAAGTGCCGTATTCTCTAACCATTTGCTCCGTAGTTTGCGTTGGCGTAGCCAAAATGGCCCAGCGTAAGCCCGCGTAATTCAAATGGGGCAGGTTGTATTTAAATTAAGCGTCGAACGAACTGTGCATGCGCCGGCCGGGAAAAAGCCGGGAAAAAGCCCAGTGCGCATGCTCCAGCTCACGTCGGAAAGCGTCGTTGAAACCGACGTCAAAACGACGTGATCGTCACTACGCAATGCCCCTATTCACGAACGAGTTAGTAAAACGACGTAAGCGACGGAAAAAGCAGACGCTGACCCGACGCCATACTTAACATGGCATCCGACGGCACCCGACGGCATCCGACGGAACTTCGTAAGGTTACTCCTCATAGAAGCAGGGGTAACCTTACGAGTTCGTAAACGACGTACGCGACGACGGGGCGGCGTAAAAGCGATCGGGAATCAGCGTACTAGCCTCATTTGCATATGCAAATGAGAAAACGTAAAGGCCACCTAGTGGCCGGAGTTGTCATTACAACTAAGATCCGCAAGTGTAATGGTATTACACTTGTCGGATGTTGAAGCGTATCTATGCCAAAGTGATGCTAAGCATCACTCGCATAGATACGAGGCAAAAAAAAAACAGCGATACGACGGTGTTTCTGAGATACTCCGTCGTAGCGCCGCTGAGAATCTGGCCCACAGTGTCTTTTCAGATAGATAGATAGATAGATAGATCAGGGAGGCTACTAGTTAGTATAGTTAAATTTACAGTTTGTAGAGAATATATTGACATCCCTAGGAGTTGTCAATATATTTATAAACTGTATAGCTTAGCTAGTTCTGCTATTAGTATCTGTCAGGCAGGAGATTGTGCTTGATGCTCTAACGTGTTAGTGTACACGTGTTAGTTAATTGCACATAGACGCATTAACTGTTACTGCACGTGTGCTATTTATTTGCACAGAAAGGCAGTTGCTGTTAATGCAAGTGGGCTATTGAATTGCACAGAAACGCAGTCGCTCTGACTGTGCGTGTGCTGTTTAATACCACCTTGGCGCATTTGGTGTCACCGCACGTGTGCTGTTACATATCACCTGAGCGCATTTGGTGTCACCACACATGTGCTATTACATACCACCTGAGCGCATTTGGTGTCACCGCACGTCTGCTGTTACATACCACCTGAGCGCATTTGGTGTCACCGCACGTGTGCTGTCACATATCACCTGAGCGCATTTGGTGTCACCGCACGTGTGCTGTTACATACCACCTGAGCGCATTTGGTGTCACCGCATGTGTGCTGTTACATACCACCTTAGCACATTTGGTGTCACCGCACGTGTGCTGTTACATATCACCTGAGCGCATTTGGTGTCACTGCACGTGTGCTGTTACATACCACCTGAGCGCATTTGGTGTCACCGCACGTGTGCTGTTACATACCACCTGAGCGCATTTGGTGTCACCGCACGTCTGCTGTTACATACCACCTGAGCGCATTTGGTGTCACCGCACGTGTGCTGTTACATACCACCTGAGCGCAGTTAGTGTCACCGCACCTGTGCTGTTATATACCACCTGAGCGCAGTTAGTGTCACTGTACGTGTGCTGTTACATACCACCTGAGCGCAGTTAGTGTCACCTCACCTGTGCTGTTATATACCACCTGAGCGCAGTTAGTGTCACTGGACGTGTGCTGTTATATACCACCTGAGCGCAGTTAGTGTCACTGTACGTGTGCTGTTATATACCACCTGAGTGCAGTTAGTGTCACTGGACGTGTGCTGTTATATACCACCTGAGCGCAGTTAGTGTCACTGTACGTGTTCTGTTATATACCACCTGAGCGCATTTAGTGTCACCACACCTGTGCTGTTATATACCACCTGAGCGCTGTTAGCGTCACCGCACCTGTGCTGTTATTTACCACCTGAGCGCAGTTAGTGTCACTGCACCTGTGCTGTTATATACCACCTGAGCGCAGTTGGTGTCACTGTACGTGTGCTGTTACATACCACCTGAGCGCAGTTAGTGTCACCGCACCTGTGCTGTTATATACCACCTGAGCGCAGTTAGTGTCACTGTACGTGTGCTGTTACATACCACCTGAGCGCAGTTAGTGTCACCGCACCTGTGCTGTTATATACCACCTGAGCGCAGTTAGTGTCACTGTACGTGTGCTGTTATATACCACCTGAACGCATAAATATGTCTGGAAGGACAACAAAGAGAGGCAGAGAGTCACGAGGGCAAGCAGGCTCTGCATGTAGAGGTAACGCTGGAAGTGTATGTGGTGCATCCTCTTCAGCACGTGGCCGTGGCCGTGGCCGCTCGTCCTTCTTTTCGGGAGCTGGCCATGTTGAGCCTCAACATCTACGGCGCTTGTGCATGGCGCTGCTGTGTCTGACCGGTACAGCAAAAGTTCTTTGGTGTGGGCCTTTTTTGAAACATGTCCACAAGATCGTACCTTTGCTATTTGCAACTTATGTCGCAAGCGTATCTCGCGTGGCCAAAACATCAGCTGCCTGGGTACCACATGCTTGTCCAGACATATGTCGACCTGCCATACAGCTCGTTGGCAAGCACACCAAAAAGACCCACACCAAAGACAAAAGCGTACCCCCCTTGCCCTTCTGGGACCTCCAACCCCAGTAGACCCCCAGTCCTCTCTGAAGCCTGCAGTGAAGGTGTAGAAATAGGTGTGTCACAAGCTAGTAGTAGCGGTCAATCTACTGATAGTACCAGGCAAATTTCCCTGCCCCAGCTGCTGCAGCGCCGAAAGAAGTACAATCCCAGCCATCCACATGCCCAGCAGTTGAATGCTAGCTTAGCAAAATTGCTAGCACTTCAACTGCTACCTTTTCAGTTGGTAGATTCTGCCCCCTTCCGTGAGTTTGTGCAATGTGCAGTACCTCAGTGGCAAACACCAAAACGCCACTTTTTCTCACGGAAGGCTATTTCGGCTCTCTACCGGCATGTGGAAGGCAATGTCCATGCCTCGCTGGACAGGGCGGTCAGTGGTAAGGTGCATATTACCGCTGACTCATGGTCCAGCAGGCATGGACAGGGACGTTACCTGTCTTTTACGGCGCATTGGGTGACTCTGCTGGCAGCTGGGAAGGACGCAGGGCAAGGTCCAGTAGTTTTGGAGGTTGTTCCGCCACCACGCCTCCAAAACAAGACTACTGCTTGTGACACACCTCTTTCCTCCACCCCCTCCTCTTCTTCTTCCTCTGTGGCCTCTTCCTGTGGGGATGTTTTCTCCGAACCAGCCGTGCTCCGTAGGCGTACGAGGTGGTACGCAGGAATGCAGGCCAAGAGATGCCAAGCGGTGCTAGAGCTGGTGTGCTTGGGAGACAGGAGCCACACTGGGGAAGAGGTTTTGTCAGCTCTGCAGGGTCAGGCTGAGAGGTGGTTGACGCCACGCCAGCTGAAGCCTGGAATGGTGGTCAGCGATAATGGCACCAACCTCCTCTCTGCCTTGCGACAGGGAAAACTCACCCACGTGCCCTGTTTTGCACATGTCCTCAATTTGGTGGTGCAGCGGTTCTTGGGCAGGTACCCGGGCTTGCAGGATGTCCTGAAGCAGGCCAGGAAAGTCTGTGTGCATTTTCGAAGGTCAAATAATGCCACTGCTCGGCTGACTGACCTCCAAAGGGAATACAACCTGCCCAAGAACCGCCTAATTTGTGACATGCCCACCAGATGGAACTCAACGTTGGCCATGCTGCAGCAGCTGCACACGCAGCAACGGGCCATCAATGAGTACCTGTGCCAATATGGCAGCAGAACTGGGTCAGGGGAGCTAGGTTTTTTTCCCCACGCCAGTGGGCCTTGATCAGGGATGCATGCACTGTCCTGTCACCATTTGAGGAGGCCACGAGGATGGTGAGCAGTGACAGTGCATGCATCAGTGAGACTGTCCCTCTTATTCACATGTTGGAGCACACGCTACGTGGAATAATGGACAAGGCCCTTGAGGCAGAACAGAGGGAGGAAGAGGAGGACTTCCTTACCTCTTAAGGCCCCCTTTACCCAGACAGTGGTCCTGCTTGTCCACCTAGCACACAGGAAGAGGAGAAGGAGGAGGAGGAGGATTGTATCAGCAGCATGGAGGTGGAGCCTAGCACTCACCAGCAGCAGTCTTCAAGGGATCATTTACAGTCCCAAGGAGCACGTGGAGTTTTACGTGGCTGGGATGAGGTGCCTGTGGATCCTGTCGTCCTCAGTGACCCAGAGGACTGTGCCCCGAATGCCTCTGCAAACCTACGCTGCATGGCCTCCCTGATCCTGCAAAGCCTGTGTAAGGATCCTCGTGTACGTGCTATTAAGGAGAGGGATCATTACTGGCTGGCGACTCTCCTTGATCCACGTTACAATAGTAAGGTTGCGGACCTTATGTTGCCATCGCAGAGGGAGCAGAAGATGAAACTTCTGCGGGAGGCCTTGCAGAAGGGTCTGTGCAATGCGTTCCCAGAACCGGGGGGATTACCAAAACCTGGCTCTGGACAACGTCTTGCTGAGGCTTCGGTGAGTCACAGAAGGGGCAGTGGAGAAGGTGGTCGTCTGACCGATGCGTTCAGGCAGTTTTTTAGTCCGCAGCCCCAAGGTCTGACCGGTTCCAGCAACCATCACCAGCGTCTGGTTTACATGGTCCGGGAATACCTAGGGGCAAGATCCGACTTGGACACCTTCCCCACCGAAAATCCTTTGGCTTACTGGGTCTTGAGGATGGATCACTGGCCAGAGCTTGCCCAGTACGCAATTGAGCTACTGGCTTGCCCTGCATCCAGTGTTCTTTTAGAACGGACATTCAGTGCTGCTGGAGGCTTTGTGACTGATCACAGGGTGCGCCTCTCCACCGGCTCTGTTGATCGACTGACCTTCATCAAAATGAATCAGGCTTGGATCAACACCAGCTACCAAGCACCAGATGCTGATATTAATGAATAATATCTTTTTGTTGAAATGTCGGATCCCTTTTAGGCCTCGTACACACGATCAAATCTGTCTGCTGGAAAAGGTCTGCTAGACCGTCCCAGCAGACAGATTCGATCGTGTGTACGGCCGAGCCGACGGATTTGGCCACCCAACAGATTTCAAAGCATGCTTTGAAATCTATCGGGTGGGAATCCGTCCGCCCGACATGTCTGCTGGTTAGTACACTTACCAGCAGACATGTCGTCCCGCACCGCCGCCGAATGGATTCGGCGCATGCGCGGAAGTGTTTTACTTCCTGGTGCGGTGACGTGGCGGCGTCAACATCACCGCCACGTCACCGACACGTCAGCGCGCCGTCTGCTGGCGGGTATTTTGGTTTGCTCGTGTGTACACGCGAGCAAACCAAAATCCAATCAGACAGATTTGTTCAAATCGATCGGTCCGACCGATTTGAACAAATAGATTGCCTCGTGTGTACGAGGCCTTAGACTGCTGATGCTGAGTGACTGTCCTCTTATGCTGCTGATGGAATATCCTTCTCCTCCTCACTTTTCTTGCTGATAGCTAGTAAGAAATGTTGTGTTTCTGGGCTCCGCCACCAGTGCCTAAGGCACAATTTTTCAGCCCCTGTTTAACAGGGGCGCCTAATAACAATTTTTGATGCAATACTTTGCACGTGGCTCCTTGTTGCGCTCCAATTGGAGTTATTGTGAGGGGTTGCAGTGTTGTGTTGTGCCCAAGGCCCAATTTTTCTGCCCCTGTTTTAACAGGGGCGCCTAATAACAATTTTTGATGCAATACTTTGCACGTGGCTCCTTGTTGCGCTCCAATTGGAGTTATTGTGAGGGGTTGCAGTGTTGTGTTGTGCCCAAGGCCCAATTTTTCTGCCCCTGTTTTAACAGGGGCGCCTAATAACAATTTTTGATGCAATACTTTGCACGTGGCTCCTTGTTGCGCTCCAATTGGAGTTATTGGGAGGGGTTGCAGTGTTGTGTTGTGCCCAAGGCACAATTTTTCTGCCCTTGTTTAACAGGGGCGCCTAATAACAATTTTGATGCAATACTTTGCACGTGGCTCCTTGTTGCGCTCCAATTACAGTATGTTTGAGGGGTGTCCTTTTTTTTTCTAAACATTTTCTTTCACAAAACAATAATGGCCCCCCACCACCGCTAAAATATTCGACATAATGTTGCCACACAGAACTTGCGCAAGTAGCATTAATTACTTTTTTTTATAGTCCTTTCATGTTGTGCAGGGACATTTCTAAACACATGCCACTACTATAGACACCCAGCAGGTGTGATATTTATAGGGATTTTTTTTTTTCACTTTAAGCATCATTAAAATGGCTGCTCCGGAAAAAACAGCCGTTTTAAAAAAAAAAAAATTCCATTGATACATGTTCCCTGGGGCAAGACCCGGGTTCTGAACGACGTTTTCCAACATTAAATTGAATATTGGTCTTTAAAACGACCGTTTTTGAATTGAATTGAAAAATGTGCAAGTTAATTAATACATGTTTAAAATTCCGTTGTTTGATAAAAAAAAAAAATCTTTACAGGTGACATGCAGTCATTCTATTTCACTTGACATGTTTCTCTATAGGATAGCTTCCTCAGGAGATAATTATCGATGCTGCATGTATACACACACTAAATGAAACAAAGTATATCAAACTATTCAAGAAAAAAATAAAGAACAATGTTGTATACATCTTAGAAATTACCGTACATTTAATCATTGTATTTTTGGTGAAGCTTACATTGATAGGTGATCTGTTTTTTTTTTTATGATGATGGAATGCCCCCAAAAAAAGGTTTATAGGAGCATAAGACAATCATACAATAACAGGGGATGATCCACGGAGATATCAGCATACCACGGGGGAAGGTACAGACCAAAGGTATAAATGCCCTTCAGGGAACTTCAATGAATCCTCAAATTTCCACACTTATAGCTATTTGTCAAAAATTATCACAATGAAGTCATCCTCAGACTAGGGCATTGCAAGACATAATCCCCACACCAACCCTATGAAATCCATGTGTACCCTGCCGACTTGAGTGTCCCTCTCCCCCATTGTGATCATTTTTGACAAATAACCAAGTGTGGGAATTTGAGGATCTACTGAAGTTTCTTCAGGACTGCTTCCCTCTGTCTTAAACTCCCTTCTCTAAAAGGGCATTTACACCTTTGGTCTGTACCTTCCCCCGTGGTATGCTGATATCTCCCCGTGGATCATCACCTGATGCTCTATGATTGTCTTATGATCCTATAAACCTTTTTTTGGGGCATTCCATACTCATAAATAAAAATAAAAAAAACAGATCACCTAGTAATGTAAGATCACTAAAAATACAATGAATTAATGGATTTTTGTAAGCTGTATACAGCATTATTTTATGATTGTCTTGATTAATTTGATATACCGTGTATATTTGAGTATAAGACGACCCAAATATAAACAGAGACACCTAATTTTACCACAAAAAAATGAGAAAACGTATTGACTCGAGTATAAGCCTAGGGTGTCCAACTGCATGCCTCACTGTGTCCATGTGCATGCCTCTGTGTCCATGCCTCACTATGTCCATGCCTCACTGTGCCCATGCCTCACTGTGTCCATGCCTCACTATGTCCATGCCTCACTGTGCCCATGCCTCACTGTGTCCATGCCTCACTATGTCCATGCCTCACTGTGTCCATGACTAGACTGACGTTTAACATGGCAGTCTATGGAAGGGGTACCCGGATTTGAAAAATCGGTGATCCCCAGCCCTAGGTCCTCCAGACAACAAACTTTGCACACTAGTAGAGGAGAAATGGGGCTATATGTGTGCCAAGTTCCGGATCCAGGAGATCTACAACTGGCCAGTACCACGTCCCCAAATTCACCAGAGAAATTACCATTTAACATGGGAGTCTATAGAAGGGGTGCCCGTTTTTGAAAAATCGGTGCTCCCTGGCTGTAGGTCCCCCAGACAACAAATTTTGCACACTTGTAGAGGAAGAGTGGGGCTACATGTGTGCCAAGTTTGGCCAGTACCGGGTTCCCAAAGTCCGTGAGATCAGGCGGAAAATGGTGACTCGTATTTACTGAGCACTGACAGGCTGACCCCCCACCTCTTCAACCTCTGCAGCAATGCTGGCAGAACTCATACGTCTAGAGCAGTGGTTCTCAACCTGGGGGTCGGGACCCCCTCGGGGGTCGAATGATGGTTTGCCAGGGGTCCCTGAATCCTGGGCTGTTCCTGAAGCTCTATCCCTATCTCCTGATTTTGGCATAGGTGTCACTGCTACGAGACACCACAAAGTCAGAGACACAGTGAGTTAATTACCTGTGATTTTAGTTGCCATTAAAAGGACTCAGGTAGAAATTAATGTCCGTGGTGTTAGGGGCGCAAAATACTTGTCTTGCCTTGGGTGCTGACAACCCACGCTATGAAAATCATTTTACTGTTAGGGGTCCCCACAACTTGGGAAATTTTATCAAGGGGTCACGGCACTAGAAGGTTGAGAACCACTGGTCTAGAGTATAAGCCAAGGGGGGCATTTTCAGTACAAAAAAAATTGCTGAAAAACTCGGCTTTTACTCAAGGATATACGGTATTTAATTTATAGTGTGTAAACATGCACCATCCATAATTATCTCCTGAAGAAGCTATCCTATAGCGAAACACGTCGATTGAAATGCAATAACAGCAATAATAAGCTATCTGCCTATTTTTGAAAGACTTCCAAGGGGTGTGGTGCTTGTGAGCTTCAGGTACTCTTCAATAGTGTTGAGCGGAATACGCCATATTCGATTTCACGATATTTCACGAATATATAGAAGAATATTTGTGAAATATTCGCTAATATCGAATATTTGTGATATTTTATCAAAAACACAATATTGCAAAATTTCGCTAATGTGAATGCAAAATTGATTGCGAAATTCTCGTCAACACGCGAAAACGGAGATCATTTCCTGGATTACTAAACTAATATGCACTAAACACTAACTCTACTTACACAAACTTATATGACTAAACTAAAGCTAATTTTTTTTATTTTTTTTTATACACAAAACACAGAAGGGCAGAGAAAGTATTTGCGAATATTCGTAATACGAATATTCGCATTGCGAATATTCGGCAACATAAAAGGATCGCCTCAGCTACTCGGCCCAGGGTCTCTAATCATACCAGCAATGCTTTTAGACGTCGATGGAGATCACTAGGATGTGATCTGTTTTAAAAATAAATTTGAAAAAATACGAATATTTGCAATATCGAATATTCACCGCGATATTCGATTTATTCGCGAATACTCGAATATGCAATATTCGTTACGAATATTCGCAATGCGAATATTCGTGAGCAACACTACTCTTCAACACCAGGTTATTTTATTGCACCTACCGAACAGATGTAAGAAAATGCTTTCTACATTATATTTAACACAGCATAAGGGATCAAGTAAGAGAAGATCATTGTTAGGGTTTACAAACACTGCACAATAATGCCCAAAAGGTCAATCACAATGCCAACTGAACAGAATTACAAATCCATTGGCAGGTAAAACAGATATATCCTTCATCTGTGTGTTTAGTTGTTTTTCTGCAGCTTTAAACACAATGCAAACTCTGCCTGAGATAGCCCGTAATTGATTTTTTTTTTTTTCGGCAGTCGCTCTGCAAGGATGCCGGTTGCATTGTCTAATATACCTTTATTAACCAGGGAGAGACTCTGCAAATCTTCTTATGAAATCCCATTGTAAAAAAAATAAAAATAGCACATCAAGCCATAAAATTGTGAAGATACAATTGAAAATTAATCCCAGTGGTGCAAAAATAACTCAAATGTTGTACTCGCTGAAAATACACAATCATTTTCTTTTAAGTTTACTGTTGGTTTGGATGTCTGCAGTTCAATAAAGACCCTTTTCCATGCTAAAGTGCTCAATTGAACTATATTCTCCTTCACTGTGTTTACCTCATCAATTCTTCACAACAGAAAGTGGTCAATACTCTTCCCTGCCACTGTATCTGTCTCTTGCCTGTTGATATCTATCTGTATCTTATCTCTGTTTATTGATCGTACCAGTCTGTTTGTCATTCTCCGAGCAGTTAAAGCATTAAAAGATCTTGGCAGTGTTAAAGCATAGTCTTTCTACAATACACGAGAATGTTTTTTTTTTCCTCCAGTACATTTTATTTTTTTGTGCTTTAGGCATTTCATGCTTTTAATTTTTATGCTTATTAAATTCTGAAGAAAGCTTCCCTCTTATCTAAATTGACTTTTCTGCCATTAAAACATATCAGTCAGTTACTGTGAGGCAAGCTTAGCATAACGTTGTATTGGGTAAATGTAGCAAAAACAAGGGCTGGGTTAAGGAGCAGGTGCCTCGGGATATCATTATTATGCCACCTCACTTTTCTCTATTGTGCATGGATAGGGATGTAGTGGGCTTTAATGGTACCATAACACTTGGTATACACACATAGGGCCAGATTTAGGTAGATGGGCGCATCTTTTTGTTGGAGTAACGTTTCTCATTTACGTTACTCCGCCGAATTTTTAGGAGCAAGTACTGTATTCACAAAGCACTTTTTAAATTCGACGCGATGACGACGGCCATACTTAACATAGGATACTCCACTAGGGGGCTGTTTTTTCTTTACGCCGCGTATCTCTTATGGAAACGTCGGAAAGTCACTGCGTCGGGCCCGAATACAATCGTGAATTGCCGATTCTCGCTGATTAACAAATTCTCGGCGTTAATCAGCGGGAACGCCCCGAGCGCCATTTTTAAAATTGCAGTTCCGATACGACGGCGAAATACAATTACGCCACTCGTATAGGAACTCCAACCCGGCGTTTCTTGTTTTCTGCTTACTGAAAACAGAAACGCCGGCTCAAAGTGAGAGTTAGGCTGGAGTATCACTGATACTCCAGAGTAACTCTACCTGAATCTGGCCCATAGATAAAACAAATAGGGCTAGATTCAGCAAGGAGTTACGACGGCGTATCTTCAGATACGCCGTCGTAACTCTGAGTGAGTGGGGCGTATCAATGCGCCTGATTCTTAGAATCAGTTACGCATAGATTTGTGTTAGATCCCACCGGCGTAAGTCACTTACGCCGTCGTATCTAAGTTGCATATCTACGCTGGCCACTAGGTGGCGCTTCCGTCGATTTACACGTTGAATATGCAAATGAGCTAGATACGCCGATTCACGAATGCATTTGCGGCCGGCGTATCTATTTGCGTAGTTTACGTTACAGTTACGCCCAGCGTAAAGTTACCTCTGCTATAGCGAGGCGCAGCCAATGTTAAGTATGGACGTCGGGACAGCGTTGTATTGTACGTCGTTTACGTCGTTTGCGTAAGTCGATTCAGAATGGGGCTGGGTGTAAGTTACGTTCACGTCGTTTATATTGACTATTTGCGATGTGATTTGGAGCATGCGCACTGCGATACGTTCACGGCCGGCGCATTCGCAGTTCGTTCAGCGCGTCAATTACGTCGGGTCACGATTAGTTTACATATAACACGACCCCTACCTGCCCTATTTGAATTACGTGGGGATACGCCGGTCCATTTACGATACCCTGCCGCAACTTAGGGAGCAAGTGCTTTGTGAATACAGCACTTGCCTGTAAAAGTTGCGGAGGCATAGCATAAATCGGATACGCTACGCCCGCACAAAGATACGCTCTCCATCCTGAATCTAGCCCATAAAGTTTTATTTAATTAACATCGACATGTTAACCACTTCTATACCATGCCTATTCTCGAACTTCTCCCCTTCATGTGAAAATCATATTTTTTTTGGTAGACAAATTTCTCAGAACCCCCAAACATTACATATATATTTTTAGCAGACACCATAGGGAATAACATGGCGTCATTGCAACTTTTTATCTCACACTGTATTTGCGCAATCATTTTTCAAACGCCTTTTTTGGGGGGGGAAAAAACAGTTTCATTACTTAAAAAATAACAAAGCAGTAAAGTTAGCCCAATGTGTTTTGTATAATGTAAAAGATGATGTTACGACGAGTAAATATATACCTACCATGTCATGCTTTAAAATTGCACTCATGGAATGGAATGGCACCGAACTTCGGTACTTAAAAATCTCCATTTTTTTTACAGGTTACCAGTTTGGAGTTACAGAGGAGGTCTAGTGCTAGAATTATTGCTCTCGCTCTAATGGCAGAACCGCCGCTATGATTATTCTTATGGTGCGCACAATCGCCGCCTGAAAAAAAGGATATCTGAATGATGCCTGTAGCTGCACCAATCATTCAGATATCCCCCACTGAAGTCCAGAACGTCATATGACGTCCTACGGTACGGAAGTGGTTAAAATTTACAAATTGTAATACAGCTCTGTAATTTCATACATAAAAGGTGCATCTGGGATAGATTATAATACCAGTTCAGAATATAAACAAAAAAGTCAGTGCTACTACCCATACATCACATGAAAAGCAGAGCTCCCGGGTGCTCAATCTACAGTTGCTGGCTGTGTATAATAATGAGGAAAAGATCATCCGCACTCCGGTCGTTGCTCTTAAACAATTGACATATTTATTGACAAGCCACAGTGGACAAACGCAAATAGGAAAGGTTGACACGTTTCAGCCTATAGGGCCTTAGTCATAACCACATTCAAGAAAAACGGCATTTTAGCTTGATTGCACATGATTAGATGATAAAATCAGCAAAGCTAGGATGTCAGTGATTGAATACACTGCAAGTCCTTAAAGCGGAGTTCCACCCAAAATTGGAACTTTTGGGCATGTAATTTTTTTGGGGGGAGAGTGGGGGCTTCAGGAGGAGTGGGAATTCCTGTCCCACTTCCTCCTTCCGCCGAGGGGCTGCTAAGGTGAATAGTCTAATCGCCTTTCTGCAGCCCCTCCCTGTAGGCGATCGCCTGGGACACGTGACAGGTCCCAGGCGATCGCCTGTCCAATTGGATGGGGCCGAGCCGCTCGCGCATGCGCAGTGGGTGCCTGGCCGTGAAGCCGAAAGCTGTCACGGCTGGGTGCCCACACTTGGAATGAAGACGCCGGCCGGAGAGGGGGGAGAGGAGCGGAGCCCTGGCCGACGCGTCGCTGGAGTGTGGAGCAGGTAAGTGTATGTTTATTAAAAGCCAGCAGCTACACTTTTTGTAGCTGCTGACTTTTAATAAACATAAAAAATGACTGGAACACCCCTTTAACAAATGATGTCACCGTCCCCATTCACATACATGGCTGGAAATCCTGGCCCTGTAAATAAAGCAGCTGGAGATAGTTAAAAGAAAACGGCCTGAGGGTTCCCCCATAATTCATCCCAGGCCCTTCAGGTCAAGAATGCATTTTAGGTTGAACACAAATAAAAAAAAGAAATAGGTGCAACAGGGCCAGGATTTCCAGCCATGTATGTGAAGATCTAGTACAGGGTGCTAAATAACATCAGCAGGTAGCAAGGTGACTGTTGGCAAATCTTTGGTGTATAGTAACACCCCCAGGTGAACTAGCTTATTACCTTACAGCTGTAAGGTAAGCAGCATTCAGTGAAACCAATGGGGTCACTCAGGGGAAGAGAGAATAACTCCTATCCGTTCTTCCAATATGTGTGGTGCCTAGGGAGATACGGCTTCCTTCCAGGCTGGATAAACAGCAAGGTAAACCACTATAAGTGTATCACCAAACAGGGTAGAGAAACATAAAGGAGGCTTTTTGGTGTAGTATGTTCAGTATTATTTTTTTTAAACATTAAGCAAATAGGGTACTCACATTTAAAAAGAGCAATGTGTGCAATGTATACCAAACGAGCAGCGAGCTCGCGCCATGAAGTCACACAACAGTGATGATACACGTCAGACACAAGGACACCAGAAGTGAAGTTTTCACAGCGTAAGCTCCCTGCACATATCGGATATGTGACCCCATTGGTTTCACCGAATGCTGCTTACCTTGCATCTGTAAGGTAATAAGCTAGTACCAGGGGTGGACTGACAACTCATGGGGCCCCCGGGCAATAGAAGATTATGGGGCCCCCGGGCTTATAGATGGCCACCAAGCCAGGTGGCAGTACAGAGGCGGGGCAGCTAAAATCTCGGGATTTTCATATCAAAAGCATGTCGGTTTTGGACATATCAGGGACAGATGTAAAAAAAACACAGATTTTTACATACTGTCCCTACTTTTAATGAGCCTGGCAACCCTGATTGGGCCCCCTATTGGCATGGGGCCCTCGGGCAGTGCCCGAGTTCCTCAATGGTCAGTTCGCCCCTAGCTAGTACACCTCCAGGTGTTACTGTACACCGAAGATTCACCAAAAGTCACCTTGCTACCTGCTGAGACCTCTAAACAGCTGCACAGTCCATGGGCTGAATACACAAACCTCCAATGGAGAGAGAGCCTTGCTTGCCAGTGATCAAGACTATTTATTATCTTTCCAGACTCCTACTGGACACTCCTCTCCAGGAATTGGCTGGATCAATACAAAAAAGTATGCTGGTTATTTGCATCTCCCTCCCTAAGCTCCGGAAGCTTCTTCCAGAGTCAGGAGGAAGAAATCAAACAACCAGCCTGTGAAACCCTGAACAGACCAGAAGAAGGCAAAAATTAAATGTACCTACAATCCTATGCTAAGAAAGTGCTACAAAAATTCCTTTGGTTTTGGTGGGTAAATATCAGACTACAGAACCACAGTTTGGCAATAGTGCCAACAGGCAAAAATGAGGAGATAGAGGTCACGGAAGTCAGACAGAAGTCACGGAGAGTCATACAAGTTTAGACCGTCAGCTCTTCAGCCATGCTTCCTCAAAGCACAGCTTGCCTGCCATTTTAGGTATTTGTAGGATGTGTTCCTAAATATTATTTGCTTCTTTTGAAATAGAGTGATGCAAGAAATGTGGGGTGATGGTGTAAAGTGTCTTTGGTGCACACAGTTTTTACATGTTTTATTTTTTTATTTTCAACAATGCTACGAGAAAAATTAGCTAGCGAACTAATGGCCCCAACAGGCAACTATAGGCTTTAACCAATCTAAACTAAAGATAAAATTAACCTTATCACCAATAAAAGGAAAAAAAACGACACAACCACTAAACGACTGCCTCTCAAAAGAAATGCCCCAAGTGAAAAATATTGAGAGAGGGGGTCAGGATTATTCAGTTTACACACTTTTGCCGCGTACACACGATCGAACATTCCGACAACAAAACCGTGTTTTTTTTTTTCGACGAAATGTTGGCTAAAACTTGTTTTGTATACACACAGTCGCACAAAATGTTGTCGGAAATTCCGATTGCCAAGAACGTGGTGATGTACAACACCTACGACGGCACTATAAAAGGGTTCAATACCAAGTGCACCACCCTTAGGGCTCCTTCTGCTAATCTTGTGTTAGTAGACGTTTGTTGAGAGACGATTTGTGCTTATATGTCATCTGCTGCTGTTCCCGATCTCTCTGAGTCTTGAAGAAATCAGTTTGTCACAACTCAGTGTGAATATCAGCAGCAAAACAACTTCATTATTCTAGCATTATAAAGAAGAAGAGAATGCGCTGCATTAAAAGATTAAAAAATGTGCAGTGTGACGAATGTGCTATCTCCATTATGAACGCTAGTTTTACCAGACCGAGCGCTTCCGTCTCGTACTTGATTCTGAGCATACGTGGAATTGTGTGCGTCAGCATTGTCTACACACCCCGCGGAATTTACAAGAATGGATTTTGTTGTTGGAAATTTGAGCTCCAGCTCTCAAACATTTGTTGTCGGAAACTTTGAGAGCAAATGTCCGATGGAGCCTACACACAGTCGGAATTTCCTACAACAAGCTCCCATCGAACATTTGTTGTCGGAAATTCCGAGCATGTGTAACCGGCATACGTCTACTGTGAGGCTGCTTATTGCATTCAAGGGTTGCACAGGGCATTTTGGGTTCGTGCTGAAATTGGAGCACCATCAAAACTAAAAAAAAATGCTATTATATTAGAATTCTGGAAATGTGGGTCCAATTTGTAAATTTCAATGTAAATTCAAATTCTATCATTAAGCCTAGGGCTACACTAGTGATTGCTAGTGGCTTAGTCATGCTGCTAAAGTCTCACGGGATCATTTTTAATGTGGGAGATTATCACAGGGCGATTGAACAATTTATCGTAAAATGCTGCAATTTAATCCTGTAGCGGAGACTATTAGCGAATAATCCCCTTTTTTTTCCTCTATCATGGAATTCAATAGGAGCAGGAGATTAACTACTGAAAAATTACCCCATTAGGAGATTTTCCCTTTGAAATTATTAGTACATGTATACCCCCTGAAAATAATCTTCTGAGACTAATCTCCTAACAATTTCCCAACAGTTACCGCATGGATGCAAATCATTTGGAATGGCACCCCAACATGTTAATGTAAGGTCTACACAGGCGCTTAGGCTGGACTCATTCCTATGTATCTATGTTTTCTTATGTATTTTTTCTTTATTGATTTGTGCAGATGCATTGACATGCGCTGCCCTTCTCATTCAAAGCCCCTATAATGTGTGTCAATGGATCAAAAACAGACATACAGCTTCATACAAGTGTAAACCACCACCAATGGAAAAAATAACATTTAGTTGACATGCATTAGAATGAATAGTAGTAAATCGTTTTATGCCCTGTACACGCGATCGTTTCATCCGATGAAAACGGTTTGATGGATTTTTTCATCAGGTATCCAATGAAGCTGACTTTCATCAGTCTTGCCTACACACCATCAGTTAAAAAACCGATCGTGTCAGAACGCGTCACCGTGTCACAACGATGTGCTGAGAAAAATGAAGTTCAATGCTTCCGAGCATGCGTCAACTTGATTCTGAGCATGCGCTGATTTTTAACCAATGGATTTCCCCACAGACGATCGTTTTTTTCGGTTTTTTAACCATCAGATAATTTTAAAACAGGTTTCTACGTTTTTTCACCGATGGGAAAAAAACTGATGGGGCCCACACACGATCGGTTCGTCTGATGAAAACGGTCCATCAGACCGTTTTCATCAGACGAACCGATCGTGTGTATGCGGCATTAGTGTTTGTTGTGTTTTTTAGGGTTTTATGTGTATTTTATCGATATTTAAATTACATTTTTAATTTTACTTTTGGTCTCACTGGGCCAGATCCACATACAATTGCTCTGGCACAGTGTATCAGAGATAAACTACGCCGCCGTATTTTACCTGGCTCTAAGTCGATTCCAGGAAGATTTCGGCCCGTAAGGTACGGCGGCGTAGTGTATTTCTTGCAGCGGAATCCAAATACGCGATTAGGGGGTGTGAATCATTTAAATTAGGCGCGTCCCCGCGGCGATCGAACTGCGCATGCTCCGTTCAGAAATTTCCCACCGTGCATTGCGCGAAATTACGTCGAAACATCTTTTTTTTTTTGTAGCGTAATTTATGTACATTCCTATTCACGGGCGACTTACGCAAAAAAAAAAAAATGAAAATTCGACGCAGGAACGACGGCCGTACTTAACATGGCAAGTCTAACTAATAATAGCAGCTTTAACTATACACCGGAAAAATCCAACTAGCGACGACGTTAGAGAATGCGACAGACGATCGTAACTTCGTGGATCGCTGTAAAAAGCTAATTTGCATACCTGACGCGGAAAACGACGCAAACTCCACCCAGCGGGCGAAAAAAGATTGCAGCGTAGATTCGAAGGCGTACGAACACGTAAGCCTGTCGGATCAAAGCCCGAAGCCGTCGTATCATGGTTTGAGGATTCAAACTAATGATACGACGCGGGTAATTTGAAAGTACGCCGCTGTATCAGGAGATACACCGGCTTACTAGCTCTGTGAATCTGGCCCACTGTTTTTGGCAAAAGATTAGCAAGATCATCAGGGAAAATTCATCGCACCCTTAAAAAAAAATGAAAATGACCTTAAGCCCTGTACACACGACCGGTTCGTCCGATGAAAACCGATGGACTGTTTTCATCGGACAAACCGTTCGTGTGTGGGCCCCATCGATTTGTTTTCCACCGGTGAAAAAAAATAGAACATGTTTAAATGTTTTCCTATGGATAAAAAAACAATAGAAAAATCTGATCGTCTGTGTGGAAGTCCATCGATCAAAAATCCACTCATTCTCAGAATCAAGTCGACGCATGCTCGGAAGCATTGAACTTCATTTTTCTCAGCACGTCATAGTGTTGTACGTCACCACGTTTTGGCACGGTCGGATTTTTGACTGATGGTGTGCAGGCAAGACTGATGAAAGTCAGCTTCATCGGATATCCGAGGAAAAAATCCATCGGATTAGATTCCATCAGAAATCCGATCGTGTGTACATCGGCTTTAATTTCATCTTCCCTATGTTGTTTTTGTGTACATTACTTTTTTATTTTACTTAAAGAGTAAGTAAAGTCCCATGTACTGTAGTGTTTTACCTATAGTTAGGCCTATAATAAGGCTTAGGAAACACACTCCTTCCATCACGGGGAACACCCAAGTGCTAATGATGCAGGCTCCTTACCAGAAGCTGTGACCACAATCAAAGCAGTCAGTATGAGCCTAGGATGTTTACAGTCTCCCTAAAGACTTGCTGCTGAAGCTGAGTGTATGTTGTGGATCGCACTCTCAATAGTATTGAAAAAAGTTAAAGCTCAGATCCAGCCTCTTTGCAAAATTACCATATTTTCAAGCAAGAAATCTTCGGCACAATCTTTTCCAATGAATGACTCCTGGTCACCGGACACTGTCTCCCCGCCGTTCTATGAGTGTGTTTTCTGGCTTTATCACAAAGTTTATATATACAAAGAACTTCCTGGATCTATACACATTTAGTCGTGATTGATTGGGACTTTTGCACTATATATTGGATTGTCACATCCACCCATTTAAATAGCTTATATTTATTTTTGGACATGTGCGTTCCCGTTCGTAACAAATGGATTTTCGTACAAATTTGTTAGTATTCGTACATTCGGATCAATACGAACATCCGAAAAGCTGAAAGAACCAAACTACGAAAATTACGGAGTTACGAATAAGCAAAATAACGAACAAGCAAAAATACGAACGTCTGATTGGACAATCTTACTAAAATACGAAACACCGAAAAAGCAAAAGAACCAAAATGACATCTATAACAAACGATTTGCATTCTGTATTTTAAGTCTGTTCGTATTTTCATTCGTATGTTTGTATTTTCATTTGTGTGTTTTGTAAATCCGTTTCTTTGTCTGTTGGTGAATTTGTGTACTTGTATCGTTCTTTAGAATGGGCACTTTGCAGTGTAGTTAGTGAGTGATGTATCTTACTTAATATCTTAGCCAATCAGCTTATCTCTTTTGTGATGAGTCACATTGGGCAGTGTAAAGCCTCGTACACACGATCGGACTTCAAACAAACCTTTACGTGGATTTATGTCTGAAGGGAGTTGGCCGGACTTTTGAAACCGAAAACGTTTGTCCGATAGAGCGTACACACGGTCGGATTTTTTGGAAAACGCTCATTTTGACGTTTGTTGGCAAAAAGTCAGACCGTGTGTACGGGGCTTAAGAGAAAGCATATCTTAATATGGATTAGCCGCGTGTTGCTATGTATTTACGAAAGTACAAAATTACGAATCCATTAAACGAAAATTATTAGCTAACAAAATTACAAATTTCGAATCAACGAAAATAAATTAGACAGAATTACGAATCATTCAGTATAAACGAAAATAGAACTGTTACGAAAATACGAACTGGTCTCAAGAGGAAAACTTGCGTCTTACGAAATACGAACGGGTCCGAATAGGAAAACTTGAGTTTTTCGAAATCACAAATCTTTACGAATCTATGGAACGAGACGAAACGGAACAAAAAAATATGAAAATTTTTGTTGTGCACATGTCTATTTGTTTTATTGTTATTTTATACATGCTTGTTTTTGAAGTACTGGTATTCACATATGTATTTTCCTGTACATACAGTACATGTCATTGGTTTTCTAATTTTCTCACCAAAGTTTTGGACATTATCAATTTATCAATTTATTGGTTTAGCGCTGTACCTCTTATTTTAACACATTTCCAATTTCGTATCCACAATTCTTTGGTACTGGCAGCAATTCTCTTAATCATTATTTTCAGTTCAGCGCAGTGTTTTTCCAAAACAAATAATTATTATACACAATTTATATAGCGCCAACAGTTTATGCAGTGCTTTACAATGTAGAGGGGGGACAGCACAAATATGATTACGTTTAATACAGGACAGGACTGCTCTGCTCATAGAGCTTATATTCTAAAGGGGAGGGGGGGTGGTAGTACAAAAGGTGATAACTGCGGGGACTGATTTGATAGGAGTGGCTTGGTACAGTTCTTAGATGGGTGTGGAATAGGCTTCCCTGAATAAGAGGGTTTTCAGGGATCTCCTAAAGGTGGATAGGGTAGGGGCTGATCGGACATACTGTACCGGGACAGGGAATTCCAGAGGATGGGAAAGGATCTGGAGAGGTCCTGAAGGCGAGCATGGGAGGAGGTAACTAGGGAGCTAGAGAGCAGGAGGTCCTGGGAGCAGCGGAGGGGACGATTGATAAAGAATAATAGATTTTTTTCTCCTCCAGCGTTTTGGAGCTTTGAGTTTGAAGCTACAAAATGCAGAGGTATGAATGGGGCCTAATGGTGTATTTGTGTAAATTGAATTGTTAATTTTACTTATGATTTCAATGTCTATAATAAATTCGGCAAATGAGGTGCTATTTTGGCAGAAGATCAGCAAGATCATCAGGAACTATTTTTACAGGCCATTGCAGCCCAAATTTCAACCCACCTATGATTGATTCCTCAATCTAAGTCAACTTTTGCCACATGGGAATATTGGAAAATTTCCATTCAATTAGTGGCGGAAGCTAATCAAAGTATCGCAGCGGGATGGATTCCTTCATCCACCTAGCTTGTGTAGATGGGAGAAATCTGTTCAATCTCTTTGATCAGTCCGGTGGCCAGCCTTAAAAATCACTTTAATTTCATTTTTCATATGTTGCTGAAATTTCCCAAATTTTGGGGAGGTTAAGACTAAAGCCATCGTACACACGGTATGAAAATCAGAGGGGTTTGTCTGTTGACAGACTGTTGTCCTAAATTCTTACCGTTAGTACGCTCTTTTAGGCCTCGTACACACGAGGCAATAGATTTGTTCAAAACGGTCTGTCCGACCGATTTGAACAAATCTGTCTCTTTGGATTTTGGTTTGCTCGCGTGTACACACGAGCAAACCAAAATCCCCGCCAGCAGACGGCGCGCTGACGTGTTGGTGACGTGGCGGTGACGTTGACGCCGCCACGTCACCGCACCAGGAAGTAAAACACTTCCGCGCATGCGCCGAATCCATTCGGCGCCGGTGCGAGACGACATGTCTGCTGGTAAGTGTACTAACCAGCAGACATGTCGGGCGGATGGGTTCCCACCCGATAGATTTCAAAGCATGCTTTGAAATCTGTCGGGTGGCCAAATCCGTCGGCTCGCCCGTACACACGATCGAATCTGTCTGCTGGGACGGTCTAGCAGACCGTTTCCAGCAGACAGATTTGATCGTGTGTACGCGGCCTTAGACAATTGTTTTCCAATTTTCGGCCAATGTTGGATGGCAGGCTAGTTGATTTTTGCCGGACAATGGCTCCACGTCTGAGCTTTGTATGGTCAGTAGACATGTGCATTCTTTTTTGTCCGAATTCATTTTCGTCCGAAATTCAGGTTTTTTCGTTATCGTTTTAACAAACGATAACGAAAGCACCGAAAACGAAAAACGAAAGATCCAACATAAACAAATGCTTTATTTTCGTTTTCGTTGCGGTCGAATGTGCCTAACCTTAACTCTATTAGTCCAATATTTTTTTTACATAAAGAGAAAAGATTCGACATAGAGAGAAAAGATTCAACATAGAGAGAAAAGATTCAACATAGAGAGAAAAGATTCGACATAGAGAGAAAAGATTCGATATTGAGAGACATGAAGTCGATTTTTTTTAAGATTCTGTTGAATCTTTTTTTTTTTTTCTTAGAACATTCGACAGACACCATGAGCCTTCAATGACAGATTCGACCTTAATTTGGATTTTCGGACGAATGCATTTTTTTAAAAACGAATTTCGGGAGTAACTAAATACGTTTATGTTTTATGAAAACAAAATTACGAAACAAAATATTTCAGTGTGCACATGTCTAGTGGTCAGTACACAAATCTGTCGCACAAAAGTAGAAAATACAAACACGCATGCTTGGAATCAATGCTCACCACACAAAATTAGCAGAAGGAGCCCAAAGGGTGGTGCTCAAGAGCTAAAATTCCTCGTAGTACGTCACTACGTTCGTGTTTGGGGCACGACAATTGTATACTGTTAGTATGCAAGACAAGATCCTGGCACACACCCTTTTGACACAAATCTGATGCTCGGTTGTCCAACAATCGAATCGTGTGTATGAGGCTTTAGTAGTACGCAATGTCCAGTAGAAGTGTATGACTGAGCATTTAGCACTGTACCTGTGTTTATTAACACTCTCAACATTTTCCTCTCTTAGACACCCGAAGAGCTGGAGGATGACTCTGACTTTGAACAAGAAGATTATGACGTGAGAAGCCGAACAAGTGTCCAGACAGAAGACGACCAACTCATAGCAGGACAGAGTGCAAGGGTAAGTGCCAATGAAGCTTGCCCGATGTAACCGGCTGGCTAGTATTCCCTCTGCATATATCAATATATTCATATTTCTGGGTTTTGTAAATTACTTAGGGTCTCGGTATAATTGTTCTCATTATAAAAAAATACTTTTTTTTAGGATGTACAATTTAGAGCAAAAATATAGGGCTCCATATACAGTACCTTGGGAGTCTAAAGTAGGAATATATACAGAAGTACCTTGGATTACAAACATAATCCATTCCAGAAGAATGCTTGTAAGCCAAAGCACTCGTATGTCAAAGCAAGTTTCCCCATAGGAATCAATAGAAATTCATAGAAATTCAGATAATTTGTTCAACAGTCTATGCAGTACTGCATGTAGCCAGAGGTGGGGGCGCCGGAGATACTCAGAAACACTCAGAGAAGCTCGGAGACAACTATGAGATGAACGGAGTGTTTCTGAGTGTCTTCAAGCAGCCTTGAGTGTCTCTGAGTGGCTCTGAGGCTTCGTACACACGAGGGGATATGTCCGCTGAAAACGGTCCGATGGACCGTTTCAGCAGACATCTCCGATCGTGTGTATGGGCTAGCGGACAGATTTGTCCATCAGACAAATTTCAAAGCATGCTTTGAAATTTGTCCGCTACAAACCTGTCCGTCGGATATGTCCGCTGGTTAGTACGGTAAACCAGCGGACATATCCTCCAACACATGCGTCGTATCCTGTGAATGGATCCGACGCATGCGCGCGGAAGTGTTTACTTCCTGGTGCGTGACGTAGCGGTGACGTGGCGGCGTCAACGTCACCGCCGCGTCACCGACACGTCACCGCGCCGTCCGCCGGCTGGGAATTTGATCCGATGGTGTGTACACGCCATCGGATCAAACTCCAGATCAGACATATCCGATGGAAATGGTCCACGGACCGTTTTCATCGGTCCGCGGACCGCGGTCCGCGGTCGGATCAGTCACTTTGCTTCTCTTAGGTCTCATGATTGTGTTCAGCTATGGCAGGGTTGCGTTCAGCCAGCAGCCCAGTTTTTTCCCCATACACCTGTTTGTGTATATGTCCGATCGTGTGTACGAGGCCTGAGTGTCTCCGAGTTTCTCAGAGCCTCTCCCAATGTCCTCGAGTGGCTCTGAGTTTTTAAAAAGCTTGTATTGTGAAACGATTGTAAACCGCGTTACTTGAAAACCAAGGTTTTACAGTACAATGTTTTGGATAGCAAACTAGCTATGATGCTCTGATTCATTTCAAGGCCTCAAACAGGAAAAGTGTTATTTCTCTCTTTCAATCCTGCTGAGACAGTTCCTTAAGTTCCTTCTTTACAAGCAGTAAAAGTGCTCTCTAGTGCAGTTTAATCATATCATTCATCTAAATTACACTTTGCACCCTCCTAGAGAGAAGGTTCTCTGTGTCTGAGGCAAGATCAGTCACTTTGCTTCTCTTAGGTCTCATGATTGTGTTCAGCTATGGCAGGGTTGCGTTCAGCCAGCAGCCCAGTTTTTTCCCCATACACCTGTTTGTGTATATGTCCGATCGTGTGTACGAGGCCTGAGTGTCTCCGAGTTTCTCAGAGCCTCTCCCAATGTCCTCGAGTGGCTCTGAGTTTTTAAAAAGCTTGTATTGTGAAACGATTGTAAACCGCGTTACTTGAAAACCAAGGTTTTACAGTACAATGTTTTGGATAGCAAACTAGCTATTGCACTTGTTGTTAGTACATTAACCCATGTTGTCATTTAGTTTACCCATGAGCCATCATATGTCCTATCATAGAAAATGTAATATAAATAATTAATTGCAGTTACAAGGAGAGGATTTGTAAACTTAATGTGATTGTAAACGATCATCTTGTAAAACAACCGTTCAGTTTAAAACAAAAATAAAAGGCAAAACATTTGTGTATAGATATATTAAAAAAAAAAAAAAATACCTTTTTTTAAGTGATCGCATTCCCTCTGTTCTCAGCTGCATAAGAGTTGGGGGGGGAGGAGATTCAGCAGCACACTGATCTTCCCAGTGATTGGCTGTGCAGCGAGGGCATGCCAGGACAAATCTGATCATTGGAGGAGGGCATACTGTGTTCCCAGCATAGCTAGAGAACTGACCATGATGTGCTCCCCTGCTTAGTGCGGTCAGTTTTAATAGGAAAGCAGAGGGACTAGCAGGAAGACAGGGAACCCTCTACTATCTTTGGACACATGCTCTGATTCATTTCAAGGCCTCAAACAGGAAAAGTGTTATTTCTCTCTTTCAATCCTGCTGAGACAGTTCCTTAAGTTCCTTCTTTACAAGCAGTAAAAGTGCTCTCTAGTGCAGTTTAATCATATCATTCATCTAAATTACACTTTGCACCCTCCTAGAGAGAAGGTTCTCTGTGTCTGAGGCAAGATCAGTCACTTTGCTTCTCTTAGGTCTCATGATTGTGTTCAGCTATGGCAGGGTTGCGTTCAGCCAGCAGCCCAGTTTTTTCCCCATACACCTGCTTGCTTCCCCCCCCCCATTCTCTCCTTTTACCTCGCTTGCTTCAGCAGGTCACAGTCTGTCAGGATCAATCCACACCCAATCAATATGGCTGGCCCCTGCACTGGAGACACTCCATGGTCTCCTTAAAGATGTCTGCCGACCTTCTGAACCAATGATTTTTCAGTTAAAGTGGTTGTAAACTCCTCTTTTTCACTTTTACCTACAGGTAAGCCTATAATAAGGCTTACCTGTAGGTATAAAAATATCTCCTAAACCTGTACGGTTTAGGAGATAATCCCCTTTGCAATGCGCCGCTGATTGCAGCGGCGCATGCGCAGGGCGGAATCCACGGCGAAGGGACCGGCATCCGCTGGACCCTGCCGATTTGAAATCTCCCGCGCGCACACGTGGGAGTGACGTCATCGCCGCTCCAGCCAATCACAGCGCTGGAGCGGCAATACCCGGAAGACACGCCGAGTCAAGATGACATCTCGCTCGGCGTGGACCAGGTAAGTTTTACTTTTCTCGTTCAGAGGTAAGTATTTCATAATGAGCTAGTATGCGGTGCATACTAGCTCATTATGGCTTTTGCCTTGCAGGTTCTAAAAAAAAAAAAAAAAATGTATATGCGGTTTTCCATACTGCAGAAGGATAGTACAGAAGCAACAAAGGGAGACGTTCCACGGTAGTTATCAGCTACAGTCCAGGTTACAGTTATCTTCCAAGCAAGCTAACCATTCCATATCCCAAGCTAACTAATCCATCTTCAAATGTAACTGACCATAGCCAGCTATTAAATTCAGTAGGACACATACAGGTAATCAGTAACATTTGAATCTGCAAAACCCCCAAAAATGCAAAAAAATAGAAAATATGGTACTTGTATAAAAATAGCAATAATGAATTTCCAGTCTGGCCATTCTAGTACAAGTTGTCGTGGAAACCAGTACTGTCAAACTAAGTACAACATTTGTATTTTATGATTAGAGAGCCAAGCGCTGTTTGCAGATACACAAAATATGACCCTTAATTAATTTTAGGAAAACAAGGGTGACCCAGGGAGTGTTCCTGCATAGATGTCACATTGGAAGCAGTGTCTGTTTCCATGCAGCCGCCACGTCCCAATTTGGAGACGACACAGGAAAGCATGCAACACCTGTGCATCCCTATGCTGGTAAACATGACCATGCATGGGGCAAGGATTAATTTGCCCCTTGTGAATGAGGATTTACATCTCCACAACATAACCGCTAATCATTCTGTAGTCAAGGATAAGAACTTGGAGGGCTCTTTGAGATGACTCAGGAAGTGTGCAGAGGACACAGCAGAGCTCTGAATTTCTGACATGAAATGATAACCTCTATCCTAATTATTAAAATAACCTGTTAAAGAAGAAGTTGATCCGGTCCTCCAGTGGACAACATGCTTGTAGCAATTTGCCCTGTTTTAATAGGTGCTGAAGATGCTGAGCTAGTGTGGTCAACAGTGTGTCCCACACCCAACTCTTCTCTGCTATTCACAAGAGATAAATCTCAAATGAGATCTTAGGCTGCAATCACACCTGAGCGTAGGTGGGAGGCGGCGTATTGCAGCGACATGGATTCAGCGTTTTGTCCCCGCGATTTGCGTCGTCAAGTCGCTCCTTGTTTTTCGCTGGAGGGGTGATTTTAGCATTGTCGGCTATGCCTGAACGCCCAAGACGCCTGAAAAAAAAGGGTCCGGGACTTGTTTCAAGCTTCAGGCGTACGGCGTTTCGGCGTTCGGCGTAGAGATGTGAACCATCTCCATAACCGACAATGTAAATTCACCCCTCCAGCGTATTTCAGGCTGCTACAGCGTCGGACGACAAAACGCCTAGGTGTGAATGCAGCCTAAAAAGCAAGGGTATGGATGGTGCCAGCTATTATTTCTGGTACCATCATTGACAACAATGAAAGTTACTAGTTAGCCTCTCTTCCCAGAATAGCAAGTAGGCTGGTCTAGGCTCAGTTTTCTATCACAGTTGACATGACCATTGCATAACAGATGATCCATACTTCCCACATATCTGCTATGCCAATCCAACTCCATTCCCCTTACCATTACCCCAATTAATGGAGACCACACCAATCTAGAGTAAATATTGGCCGTAGCAGCCTCTTTATTAACAACTCAAATCAAATTAAAATTTCTGTATAAAACTTCTGTCGAACCACCACTCACTCAAATAGTCGTGTTGGTCTTTGCAGGAAACCTCCAGAATTGCCATACGATCATAATATTGCGCTGCGGTACCTTTAACTAAAATAGGCCTCCAGCTGACATACTAGCTCAGAGACAAACAAACCCCTGACTGCAGTGCATTCTTTAATCAAATTCCAGCTAAACCAATGTTAGCTGGAATACCACCAGCGGGACCCATACCACGGGTGGGTCCCGAACTCTTCCTAATCTGAGATTTCTTCTTTCACCCGCAAAGACCAACACTCGCTAACTGCCACGACATCCAAGGACCCAACCGCTCTGTGAAAGAAAATTGGTTAAACGAGAGACAACCACAATATCTACTACAACCAGGGAGGGTGGGTGGGAAGCACTCTCCCCCCGCTGACACTGACGCTGGGGAGGGACCATCTCTTCCCCTAACCTCCTGCTGACTCCTCCTCTTTCAGCTACCCCCCAATCGGGAGCGTTTTAACAACCCCTGCTTCTGTCAATTGTTTTCCCTGTCATGTCAGCCCTCCGTTCTATTTCCTTCTGTTCTTTTAATTTGGGTTTCTCTTACTGGTCACTAAGGATGATGTTGTATAATTAGTAGTGTTGCTCACGAATATTCGCATTGCGAATATTCGCTACGAATATTGCATATTCGAGTATTCGCGAATAACGCGAATATCGCGGCGAATATTCGCTATTTCGAATATTCGAATGTTTTAAATTTTTTTTTAGAACAGATCACATCCTAGAGATCCCCATCGACGTCTAAAAGCATTGCTGGTATGATTAGAGACCTTGGGCCGAGTAGCTGCAGCGCTCATTTTATATTGCCGAAAAATCGCAATGCGATTATTCGGTAATAGCGATATCGCGCGATTATTTTATATTGTAATATATCACGAATATTCTGAGCCAATCAGAGTGCTCCATTCCGCATTTCTCGAAATTTCGCAATTATTGTGTATTGTAATATATCACGAATATTCTGAGCCAATCAGAGTGCTCCTTCCGCATTTCTCGAATATTCGCAATTATTGTGTATTGTAATATATCACGAATATTCTGAGCCAATCAGAGTGCTCCTTCCGCATTTCTCGAATATTCGCAATTATTTTGTATTGTAATATATCACGAATATTCTGAGCCAATCAGAGTGCTCCATTCCGCATTTCTCGAATATTCGCAATTATTTTGTATTGTAATATATCACGAATATTCTGAGCCAATCAGAGTGCTCCATTCCGCATTTCTCGAATATTCGCAATTATTTTATATTGTAATATATCACGAATATTCTGAGCCAATCAGAGTGCTCCATTCCGCATTTCTTGAATATTCGCATTCGCAATTCGCAATTCGCAAAAATTCGCGAAAATTCGCAATCATTTAATTTCCAAAAAATATCACGAATATTCGTATTTAGCGAATATATGTCGAATATTCGACTATATATTCGAGATATATCGCGAATTCGAATATGGCATATTCTGCTCAACACTAATAATTAGGAGGCAACAATTGTTGTGTAACCAATTACAGAAGATACAGTGTAATAATAAGTGGCAGATCATACAGTATAATTAGGGAAGAGCCGAACACCCCTGGGTTCGGTTCGCACCAGAACCTGCGAACAGACCAAAAGTTTGTGTGAACTTTAGAACCCAGTTAAAGTCTATGGGACTCGAACGTTTAAAATCTAAAGTACTAATTTTAAACGCTAATATGCAAGTTATTGTCCTAAAAAGTGTTTGGGGACCCTGGTCCTGTCCCAAGGGACATGTATTAATGCAAAAAAAGTTTTAAAAAATGTCAGTTTTTTCAGGAGCAGTAATTTTATTAGTGCTTAAAGTGAAACAATAAAATTGAAATATTCCTTTAAATTTCGTACCTAGGGGGGTGTATAGTATGCCTGTAAAGTAGCGCTTGTTTCCTGTGCTTAGAACTGTCCCTGCACAAAATGTTTTTTCTGAAGGAAAAAAGTCATTTATAATCACTCACCTTAGGGTCTGGTATGGATATTAAGGGGAACCCTGCGTCAAATAAAAAAAAATGATGTGGGGTTCCCCCCAAATATCCATTCCAGACCCTTCAGGTCTGGTATGGATTTTAAGGGGAACTCCACCCCAAATTGGAGTGATTTTAAATGACTTTTTTTCCTTCAGAAATTACACTTTGTGCAGGGACAGTTCTAAGCATGGGAAACAAGCGCTACTTCACATGCATACTATACACCCCCCAGGTACGAAATGTAAATAATATTATAAATATTTCACTTTTATTGTTTCACTTAAAGGAATTATTAAAATCACTGCTGCCAAAAAAAAATGCAGTTTTTAAAACTTTTTTTTGCATTGATACATGTCCCCTGGGGCAGGATCCACGTCCCCAAACACTTTTTATTACAATTACTTGCATATTAGCCTTTAAAATTAGCACTTTAGATTTCAAACGTTCGAGTCCCATAGACGTTAACAGGGTTCTAAAGTTCACACGAACTTGTTCAGGGAACAGGCAATGTTCGAGTCGAACATGAGTTCTACTCGAACTCGAAGCTCATCCCTGAATATAATAAGTGCCAGTAGATGATGGAGTAGCAATGGTCTGTGGTGGGCTTGTGCTGTATAGGAACAGGCTTAAAATGAATGGCAATGAAGAGGAGGTTGTGGCTAGAGTGCTGCGCTGTGGTTCCTCAATAGAAACACCCAGAAATTGGGCTTCAGTCTAGGGTAGAGCTACTGGCATCACAAACAGAACCAAAATGTGCTTATATTTTTTGCACAGTTAGAGCAATATGCCATACACGCACGTGGGGGTAAACACCAATACGCAGACGCATCTGCCATTGACTTGTAATGGGGCCTGTACACATCACCTTAGACTCCCTAGGTATGGGGAGGTGCTTAAACAATTTTGAGCCTTTAAACATTCATATTCTTATCTATCCTTAGGCATACAAAGTAATTTTCATTGCTGTCTGAGATTACCAGAAGCACTGAGGATAATCAATGTATACTGCTCCAACAGCTAAAAAAAATTCCAGCCTGCAAAGGGGGGGTATGTAACAGCCGAAAAAATTCTACAGTCTAATCCTGAATGTCTGACAGCTCTTCTTCATTGGAAATATTACAGGACATAGAGGGTCAATGTCAAGAGCAGCCTTTCTAGTTTTGAATAGTACAGTCATGGGCCTGGGATAGGATGTGTAATTGTCACAAGCACACAGCTTTTATACATTTAAATTGCCTTAGCGGCTCCCCTAATAAGGCCCCTTTACACCCCCTAGGCCTCATAGCAGCTGTAAGGGCTGCTATGGCTATCGTTACTCCACTGCCTCTAGGCATGCATGCTCTTTACTCATCCCTCCCGGAAGATGCTTTTTTATTCATAAAACCTTTCTACTGTTTGAGAATGTCTGCAAATGAATTTATCAGCCAACAGACTTGAAATCTAAATTGGCGGTCCCAGCAGACCTCCCAGAGAAGAAAGAAGTTAAAGGTAAAAGGTTATAATTGTGAACTTTACTTGGATATATTAAAGGAACAAAGGTGTGTTTGATGTGCCCTTATTCTTTAAACATCTTCAGTTAGGCGTTATCGTTGATCTCAGTCCACAGTCAGAGATCAAATATCCAAACCGCTAAACTTCTACTTTCATTGTGTCAGTTGCACATTCTATACATTTAAAGCGGAGTTCCACCCAAAAATGGAACTTCCGCTTAATCCACTCCACACCCCCTTACATGCCACATTTGGCATGTCATTTTTTTATGGGGGGAGTGGGGGCTTCAGGAGGAGTGGGACTTCCTGTCCCACTTCCTCCTTCCGCCGAGGGGCTGGTTAGGCGATTAAGCTTAATCGCCTACAGCAGCCCCTCCGTGTAGGCGACCGCCTAGGACACTGACAGGTCCTAGACGATCGCTTGTCCAATCAGCGGTGGGCAGTGCCGCTCGCGCATGCGCAGTGGGTGCCCGGCCGTGAAGCCGAAAGCTGTCACAGCCGGGTGCCCACAGTTAGAATGAAGACGCCGGCCGGGGAGGGGGGGAGAGGAGCAGAGCCCCGGCTGGCGCGTCGCTGGAACACTGGAGCAGGTAAGTGTACGTTTATTTATTTTACACTTTTTGTAGCTGCTGACTTTTAATAAACATAACATTTGGCTGGAACACCCCTTTAAACTAGGAGGTCATAGTAACTACCGTATTTATCGGCGTAAAACACGCACAGGCGTATAACACGCCCCCTACTTTTAAGAGGGAAGTTTCAGGACAAAAACTTTCCACAGCCCCCTGCGTATAACACACAGGCACAGTTTACCCTCTATTTACAGGGTAAAAAAGTGAGTGTTATACGCCAAAATAATATAGTAATGAGTAAAATGCCTATCTTAAAGGGAACCTGGTCTCCATTTAAAATATATAAAATTTGTCTATAAGTATATAACATAAGACTCCTAGCTCTACCTTAATGCTAAAGTCTGGGTATGGCAATTTTTACATTGGTGCAGCTTGGACCAATATAAGTATGTACTGTATGTGCCATATCTGTGGGATCCCAGTGGAGGCTGGAAATCATTGTAGTAGGCACGGCTGCTCCAGTGATGTCCACTAGCTTCCCAGTCCCTTTCCAAGCAACTGCATTGCTACTTACTGAACATAGTAGGTTGCACAGACATAATTCGGAGAACATCTGCATTTTAAGGGGAACCCCGTGCCAAAAAGTAAAAAAAAATGACATGTCAAACACATTTAATTAATGTGTGTCGGTAACCAAATACAAACAAGGATCAGCCTTAAAGCGACACATGTTAATGAGGAACACAAGAAGCGTTTTAATGCATGTGCTAAAGCAATACACAAAAATGGCAAAAGTGTTCATGGTCCCTAAAAACATGGGCCCTATACATTATCAATAGCACTTACATATTTAATTCTAATTTTACGGGAAATAGTATATATAGTTGTATCGGCATCATGTTGTTGGTTGGGGTTCCTTTCTAAATGATAAAGACAGAGGCCCGGATTCACAGAGCACTTACGACGACGTATAACAAGTTACGCCGATGTAAGTGCAAATGTGAGTATCTGTGCGCCAGACCCACAAACAGAGATACGCCTAAAACCAGGCTACACCCCACCGACGTAACTTGCTTACGCCGGCGTAGGGTGGGTGTACATTTAGGCTGGGTGCATGGTGCCGCTCTCATTGATTAGCCATTCAAACATGCAAATTAGGTAAATATGGCGATTCACGAACGTACGTGCGCCCGACACAGGCTACGCGCGGTGCGTGTAAGTTGTACGTCTGGCGTAAAGTTATTCCCCATAAAGGAGGTGTAACTCAGCAACAGACAAGCTCAGGTCTGCGCCAGGGAGCACAAGCCGGCGTATTTTTTTACGTTGGACGTGTGTCTGGCTGGGCGTAGGTTACGTTAACGGCATACACAGTGATCCGGCGTATCCTAGGCAGTTGTTCCGACGTGGTTGTGAGCATGTACGGCGCATGCACAGTTCGTTATACGTACCTGACTGGCGCTCGGCCCATCATTTGCATGGGGTCACACCTCATTTGCATGGATCACGCCCACTTTCACTTATGCTGGCCTACGCCTTCGAAAATACGCTACACTGGCACATCTTGGTGAGCAATGGCTTGCTAAATGCAGTGCTTGCCTCTCCGCGCTGCGCCGGTGTAGCGTACTGTGTGTGCGCTACGCCGGCGTAAATGTGCGCCCACTGTATGTGAATCTGGGCCAAAGAATACAAAGTGCTTTTGCATTTTCTAGAATCAGGTAAATGTGGCCCTTAGTAGATCTACCATGGCCTATTAAAGAGTAGTGTTGCTCACGAATATTCGCATTGCGAATATTCGCTACGAATATTGCATATTCGAGTATTCGCGAATAACTTGAATATTGCGGCGAATATTCGCTATGGCGAATATTCATATTTTTTCAAATTTATTTTTAAAACAGATCACATCCTAGTGATCTCCATCGACGTCTAAAAGCATTGCTGGTATGATTAGAGAGAGACCCTGGGCCGAGTAGCTGATGCGATTATTTTATGTTGCCGAAAATTCGCATTGCGGCAACATAAAAGAATCGCATCAGCTACTCGGCCCTTCTTTTGCATCAGAGCCAATCAGAATAACTCGAATATTCGGCAAAAGGAATATTGCGCAATATTCCTTTTGCCGAATATTCGAGTTATTCTGATTGGCTTTGATGCAAAAGAAGGGCGGAGAAGATAATCGCGCAATAGGAATATTGCGCGATTATCTTCTCCGCCCTTCTTTTGCCCCCTTATTCTCCTTTCTTTTAAGTAGAGTTAGTGTAGAGTTAGTGTTTAGTGCATATTAGTTTAGTAATACAGGAAATGATCTCCGTTTATGAGAATTTCGCAATCATTTTCGCATTAGCGAAATTTTGCAAAAAATTTTTGGGATAAAATATCACGAATATTCTTCTATATATTCGCGCAATATCGCGAAATCGAATATGGCGTATTCCGCTCGACACTACTAAAGAGTTATCCTGCTAAATTCAGACCTCTTTTCCATTTGAGTTTGCCAAACATGCTCTAGAGTGTTATATAAATGGTGCTCAATACAAAACTACCCATATTCAACACCTGGTATTGGTGATTCCAAATATATAGATGAGTGTGTGGTTTACGTTTCTTTTATCATCCCAGATTTGTTTTGGTAGATTACTATTTCTAGTTTTTCTTTTTTTCCCCTCTGCTCTGGGCGCTTCATGTTCTCTTTCAGCTTGTAATAGAATTAAAATTTCACCTGCGGTTGCCGTTGATACACAACTGAGGATATTTTATATAGTATAAAACTTTAGTGATGATAGCAGGAGAGAGAAAAGATAACTCAGAGTAATTTTAGGAGATTAACTTCTTCTGTGCTGTTAAAGCTGATGTTTAGTTAAAAAAAAAAAAAAGTTTTTTCTCTACAGCTTTAGATACATTACTTACTAATAACGAAGTATGCTTCATGGAGTGTAGGCTGCTGGTTTCTGTGGAAATTGTCACTATGGGACTGCCCTGTCCTCTTTCTGCTGCTGAATATCCAGTGCTTTGGGGGGTTAAAAAATTTGGGTCTCTGGGTTTTAGCTGTACTAAAGATGACCCAATGGGGACACAACCCCTCCTACGCTCTCCTCCATTGAAAAAACATTATTTCATTGTTTTCCCCTCTCCTCCCTACATAACCTTCTATGTTGCTGCCAGGGGAGACACAAAGGGGAATTTGAGGGCTGTACCAGTTTGTAGAGTAACTCTTCCACTATAGTAACACTTCTTTCTTCTTTCTTACTTCTTCTTTTTCTGTATTCCAAGAAGAAGCACCATGCTGTCATTGAGTTCTTGATGAAGGAAAGGCTCAGGTTGTCCAAAATCCATAGATCCATCCACAGAAGACAAAAGCAAACTCTTGTCAATGGTGCCATCACTGCAAACATTTTGTAACCTTCTGTGAATGCCGGACACCCTGCAACACCCTGCACCCTTCCTTTATTAACCACTTCCCACTGCATATATATGGCCGGTTGGGTGCTTCCTTCTTCTGAGTGGACGTTCAGGAACGTCCCTCAGAAGGAGGGGGATCGCGCTATTTTTTCGCTTGTATCACAAAAAAATAAAAAACAGAATCGTAAATAAATACCACTAAAAGAAATCTCTATTTTTGTGAACGAAATGGTTAAAATTTCATTTGGGTAAAGTGTAGAATGCCAATGTCATTGAAACGTGCGAGAGGGATGAAAGCTGAAAATTGGTCTGGGAAGGAAGGGGGCAGAAGTACCGGGTATTGAAGTGGTTAGGAACTCAATGATGGCACATTGCTTCTGCTTGAAATCCAATATTCACCTGTGGTAAAATAGAGGAATTATTATAGAGCAGAGGTCTCCAAACTGCGGCCCGGGGCCAGATGTGGCACTTTGCTAGCCTTTATCTGGCCCTTGGGGCACTTTTCCTCCCACTGACACCAACAATGGTACACTATTTCTTCCACCAATACCATTGATGGGATACTATTCCTCTTAGTAATAAAGGGCACTACTCCTCCTCCTATTGACCACCAACCCTGAGTCCATATTTATTCTCACTGATGCCAGGCTCAGGACACTTTCTGCCCCCTCTGGGCACAATCTGGCCCTCCTAAAATCTAAAGGAAAATAAACTGGCCCTTTGTTTGAAATGTTTGGAGACCCCTGCTATGGAGGAAGAGTTACTCTACCAACATGTGAAATTTGGAAAACCTTTACAAGTTACTTTGTTTTGCCCACTTTTTCATTACTTTTGCAATAGCCCTCATACTATATAGTGTCACTTGATTGACAGCTCTGAGTGTGCTAGGGCTGTTGATGTCACATTCTGTTGATGTCACCATGCTCAGGGCTTTTGGATGGTTACACTTATGCCCCGTACACACGATCAGAGTTTCAGTCGGAATAAACTCTGATGGGTTTTTCCGACGGAATTCCGTTCAAGCTGTCTTGCATACACACGGTCACACCAAATTCCAACTGTCAAAAAAGGGGTGACGTACAACACTACGACAGGCCTAGAATAATGAAGTTCAATGCTTCCGAGCATGCATCGAATTGTTTCCGAGCGTGCATGTTTTTTTCTCCGTCGGAATTCCATACAGATTAGCGGAATTTCTGATAGAAAATGTTTCTGTCGGAAAAAAAACATGTTCTCTTTCTAACTTTCCGAAAAAGTCTAATGGGGCATACACACGGTCGGAATATCCGATGAAAAAATTCCGTCTGACTTTTCTGACTCGGAAAATCTGATCGTGTGTACGAGGCATAAGGTGCTTTTACAGGTTAATAACATGCATAAAATATGTTATATGCATCTTAGGCCACGTACACACGATCAGTCCAAACTGATGAAAACGGACTGAAGTTTAGTTTCATCGGTCCAAACCGACCGTGTGTGTGTGGCCTATCAGTCTATTGTCCTTCAGTCCAAAGTTTTAATACTTGCTTTAAAATCGGACTGATGGATGCCTGACCATTGGTCCAAGTACGCAAAAGCATCGGTTTAAAAACCCGCGCATGCTCAGAATCAAGTCGACGCATGCTTGGAAGCATCAAACTTTGTTTTTTTCAGCACGTCGTCGTGTTTTACGTCACCGCGTTCTGACACGATCGGTTTTTGAACTGATGGTGTGTACACACATCAGACCATCAGACCATCAGTCTGTGAACCGATGAAAATGAACTTCAGTCTGTTTTCATCAGTTTGGACTGATCGTGTGTACAGGGCCTAATAGGCTGTTAAAATAAATGGCCTGTCGACAAAGTCTCTCACTATTCCCTACTCTATCCAAAATGGAAGAAATTAGCTTTGGCTTTATATCTTCTTAACAAAGTTTTATTTTTTACATTTTATTTGTTTTTTTTTTTTTTTACCTTTTACCTGGTGCCACACTTGTGTTTAGTAGGTATAGCTCATTTGCATCAGGTAAATAAATAAATAAATTAATCAAGCTTTTTAGTTGTCCTCTAAATCACTTGTAACAAATTCTACCATCGCTTGGAGATTTCAATCTGTGAAGCTTACAAGTAATTGTCAGCGAAAGTGACACCTGTTCAAACTGATTAAACATTATTGTTCAAGATATAATAACATTAGTTGAAACTGACATCAAAGAACAAGATGAACTGAAGCGGGCGCTTTAGATGAATATGAAACGTAAGAAAAAATATATTTTAATTATGTTTCATTACAGAGAAATCCCTTCAGTATTACTGTTTTGTTGATTTGGAATCATTAGATATCTCTCTATTTTTTTCCGGTTGAAAAAGCATGAAAGAATGTTTAACACAGGCGTAAAGACTAATTACTGCAGCCGCCATCGATGGAGAAACTTTTTTATTTTATTTTCCACCTTAGATTTTGGTGATTCAGAGGCGTTCTCTTCAGACTGAGATAATTAGATTTTAACCATCACGATGAGTAATCAGACTTATGAAACTGACTTGCCTCAACTGTTAATTACTATTATTAAAGGCGGCGTTGGAAGTTTTCAGATTAAATAGCCGAATTTAGCACAATGGCAAAATTAGCCGGTAATAAAATGTATCTTTCCTTGGGGTATTTTTCCATGAAGACAGTAACAATGTGTAATGATCCCTGATTAAGTGAAATGTTTTTTACTTAACCACTGCAGCCCTGGAAAGCTTTTACCCCTTAATGATCAGGCCAATTTTTGTGATAAGAGACTGTTATTTTAAAATGTATGTCCCTTTTTCCGCACAAATAGAGCTTTCTTCTGGTCGTATTTGATCACCTCTGCAGTTTTTATTTTTAGCTCTAGAAAAAAAAAAGTGCAACCATTTTAAAAAAAAAAAAAAACTGTCTGCTATAAAACACATCCAAAACAATAATAATAATAAAAAAAAGAATCTTCCTCAATTTAGGCCAATATGTATTCTGCTACATATTTTTGGTAAAAAAACAAAAAAAAAACAATAAGAGTATATTGATTGGTTTGCACCAAAGTTATCACAAACTATGGGATATTTTTAGGGCATTTTAATTTTTTACTAGTAACGGCGGCAAACAAGGATTTTTAGCGGGACTGCAACATTGCGGCGTCGACAATATTATGGTGATCAGTGCTAAAAATATGCACTGTTACGGTACTAATGACATTGGCAGGGAAAGTGTTAACACTGGGGCGATCAAAGAGTTAAGTGTGTCCCTAGGGCAGGAGTCTCCAAACTACGGCCCTCCAGGTGTTCAGGAACTACAATTCCCATCATGCCTATTCATGTCTACGAATGTCAGAGTTTTACAATGCCTCATGGGAAGTGTAGTTCCACAGCAGCTGGAGGGCCATAGTTTGGAGATCCCTGCCCTAGGGGGTGCATGCTAACTGTGTGGGGGAGGACTGACTGGGTGAACATAGAGATCCGTGTTCACCCCTATCAGAACAGCGATCTGCCTTGATTACATATGCACCATTCTGCCCCTTTTGGGGAATGATCGGCGGGTCCCGATCTACACTGCGTCTGCCGGACCCACTGATTAGAGGTTTGCCCGCCTCCAAGCTGTCTATTGCACAAAATGACGTACAGGTATGTCATTTTGCACAATAATGCCATTGGCAGCATGGGTGGCACTGTCTGCAGTAGGGATGAGCCGAACACCCCCGCGTTCGGTTCGCACCAGAACCGTCGAACAGACCAACCGTTCGCGTGAACATTTAGAACCCCATTGAAGTCTATGGGACTCGAACGTTCGAATTCAAAAATGATAATTTTAAAGACCAATATTCAAGTTATTGTTGGAAAACGTCTTTAAGAACCCGGGTCTTGCCCCAGGGAACATGTATCAATGGAAATACGTTTAAAAAGCAGGACTCCTGAAAAAATGATTGTTTTTAAAACTTTTTTTTTCATCGGGTAAGACCCGGGTTCTTAAAGATGTTTTCACAGGCAAACTATAGACACACAGCAGGTACAATATGTAAAGGAATTTTTCATTTTTTTTTTTTTAGTTTAGCATCATTAAAATCACTGCTCCAGGAGCAGTGATTTTATTGATGCTTAAATAATAATAACAAAAATTCCTTTAAATATTGTACCTGCTGGGTGTCTATACGTGTGATAACGTCTTTAAATAGCACAATCACCTGCCTGCCAGTAAATTAGGAAGAACTGATCTATCTAAGCTATACAGTGTATAAATATATGTACAACACCTAGGGATGTCTATATATTCTCTACACACTGTAAATTAAGCTAAACTAACTACAGTAGCCTGCCTGCCTGCTCTATCTAGCTATATAAAAAGAATATCTCTCTGTCTCTCTGACTACTCTCACTAACAGGCCGGAACACACTACACGAGGCAGCCCAGCAGGCGGCCTTATATAGTGTGGGGTGTGTGCTAAAGCCCTGAGCCATAATTGGCCAAAGCCACCCAGGCTTTGGCCAATTATGGCTCTTTGTTTTTTGCGCGCTGTGATTGGCCAAGCATGCGGGACATACAGCATGCTTGGCCAATCATCAGCGCGCAATGCCGCAGTGAATTATGGGCCGTTTTGCGTCACTCGAATTTGGCGCGAACGACCGCTTTTTTTCGAATTTCGTCGAACGTACGAACAGACAATGTTCGAGTCGAACATACGTTTGTATCAAACGCGAAGCTTATCCCTAGTCTGCAGCACATTATTGCATTACGGCATGGGTAGCACTGTCTGCAGCACATCAGACAGAAGATGTTCGGTCATGGTGGCTGGAGGATTTTGTTTTTTGTTCTCATTAATTAGTTCTCTGTTCAGGTTGCCCAGGCCCCCTTTCTGGCCAGGCCTGGTACTGGCCTATTAGCGGTCCTGTGTACAATGCACACAAATGTAATGCGATGGTGCAGCATTTACAAGGCTAAATTAGGCAGTAAGGACGCAAAATATTGGGGATGATTTACTAAAACTGGAGAGTGCCAAATCTGGTGCAGCTCTATATAGTAAAAGCAAAAAAGGTGCAATCAGCGCAAAAAAAAAATATAATATTGTGAATAATAATCCCCCCTTATTTAAATGCAAGCTGAACAATGAAGGCAATCCACAAAATCCAATAAATGCGTAAAATACAAATGTTAAGTGCAGGGCAAAAATACAAATATAGTGTACAAAATTCCAAATGATGCAATAAATCCAAACATTGTGTGAAAAAGTCCAAATGACAAAGTGAAAAAAAAAGTGAAATAAAGTCCAAAAATGTGACAACAAATTCCAGACAAACTTCACCAGTTGACATTAGCAAAATAATTGGTGATCTCTCCACCTCTTGATAGGATTGGCTACTCTCACCTTAAGGCATGGACTCCTACTCTTACCTTAAGGCATGGAATTACCAGGTACTGTAGTCGTGCCATCAGAAATGAATGTCGTTGGTAAACCAAATAGCATATACTGTATTTATTGGCGTATAACACTCACTTTTTTACCCTGAAAATAGAGGGTAAACTGTGCCTGTGTGTCATACGCAGGGGGCTGTGGAAAGTGTTTTTCCTGAAACTTCCCTCCTAAAGTTAGGGTGCGTGTTATACGCCAGTGCGTGTTATATGCCGATAAATACGGTATTCATGTCAGATTCCTCGGAAGTCAGCAAGAATTTCGGACCACAAATAGAGAAAAAATATCTAAGTGCTCTCCGTTTGACCAAGGAAGTTCGTAGAAACGTAACGCGTATGGGGGGGGGAGGAGCTGTCTGACAACAAACATTGGGTGTTTGTATTATATGCTGCCGTTCAAGCTTCTTTTATGTGAGTTTGCGTTTCGAGGCGTCCAGGGCCTCTTCATCAGAGCTCAGACTGTCGAGCTCTGGTGAAGAGGCCCTAGACGCCTCGAAACGCGTCAGCCGGCAGTAACATATCCTCCGTATCCCCCCACTGTGGAGCCTGGTCCGAAGGGAATTCACCTTTGTTTAGTTGACAAGCCTGTTCAAATCCGCTGTTTGTGAGTAGTTTTTAATACTATTACCATTGAATAAAGTGTTAAGTGGTAATGCACTAGGCTGGTGCGCCTTTCTTTTTCTTTTCTTTGGAATAGATTATGGGGCCACACAATATACACACATATAGTATGCATACACATTATACACACACAGTATACATACACACAGAATACACATACACACGCTAAAAAGGTACTGGAGAGGCGGGGCAGCTATAATCTTGGGATTTTTTTTTTTTTTAAACACAGATTTTTACATACTGTCCCTGATTTTACTGAGGCTGGCAACCCTGATGGGGCCCCCTAGTGGCATGGGGCCCTCGGGCGAGCCCTTAAAGATGACTCATTGCTTCATACTCTAAATATGTTCCTTTATAGAAAACCTGGAGGAAAGTGTTGCTGCCACCCAGTGACCAATCGGATTCCTCATTTCATATTCTCATAGAACACTAGATAAAATCTGTTTACTATCGACATTATCACATTTATCTTTTTGCTTTAAGAAAATTTATAAAAACTATCCCACTTAAACTTTCAAAGGCATACATGAAGAAAATGCATTTATGAACTATTTATTTTGTATTAATTTGCTGGTACAGTAGCAAATAGACCATGATCTTCATTCATCCCATCCAGCCTGCAAAAAAAAAAAACTTTAAATATTGAAGAGGCTTAATGATCGCTACACATTTTTTCTATTGGCAGAAATGATTTAAATTAGCATACACTTATTCTTTTGAATCACAGATAATTAATTTTCACTGATTCTGCTTTTCCTCCATCAAAATAGTTTAGGTGGCTCAAGTTGTGATATGTAATTCCTCTAGAACATACTTCAGTGTGTTTCAATTGGAAACCACTGGGCTTCTTTTGATAAGCCCTAATTAAAATGCATGCATTGAATTTTAATTTGATTAACTTGCAGATTTTTTCCTCTTCATTCTCGGATCTCCCCGTTTAGAGATAACCTTTTTTTTTTTTTTTTTTTCGGTTTTCAAAAAGGTCAATTATATATATTTTTTTTTAAAAGCCGAGAGCGGTTTAAGAATATGTAGAAAATAAATGCTGCCTGATTGAAAGTGACATAAACAGGAAAAATGTAATGGCATTTAAATATAGGTCACGCACCATTACATGCATGGTGCACTGTGCAGACGACTGAAAGGGGATAAGAAAGGTCTTTCAGTGTTCGGATAGTTGTTGAATGTTGCCATCTGGATTCTGGAAGTGTGTACGAATATAGTATTTCATGCACATCTAATATGTTTAGGGTGTAGCGTAACACAAGCCACTTTGACATGCTTGTAAATGCTGCTAAGCAACTGTCAACAGTCTACCGTTAGAATGTTTGTTGTGTAGGCTGCAGATTAACACTCTTGGCTGATTCAGCTGTTTGAATATCTTCCAGTGCAACAGGGTTCTGTGGGAATCATTTACAAAGATTGTTTAAGGTTGAAATATAAATATAACCCTTTGTCCATTTTACTATTACTGCCAATCTACATATTTACAGTATGTATGCAGCATATAGTCGTAGCTAACTCTTGGAGATTCTATGGACAAGCTCTCTGGAAACCATATCTGATAAGCCTTTTATCCATAACATTTTCTGGGTGATTTTAAAAAGCTAGGGCACCAGATCTTTCCTCCACCCTAAATCATCAAAGAATAACCTCCTGGGTTTAAGTATGGTACTTTAAAAATTGTTGAACGCTCCACTTATTCGGTTTATAGATCTAGAGAACATGTGTCTTGCTGCCCCCTAAGGACTGTGGCTATCCCTTCGTATGCATTATGTAACAGCACCCCAAATGGGACAGGGGTTAACGCCAATTATGATATTCCATTCCCAAACACCAGGCAGCTACCGACACTCCACAGTTAAGTGAACACGACCCATACGAATAATACAAGACACAGCTCTGTATGAAGTTCAAGCAGGTCTGACAATCTATATTGAGAAAGCAGGCTCTTATATACACAAAAAGAATACTGCAGTAACCAAATGAACAATGACCCAACTCCACCCAGAACATCACACAATAGTTACCTAATGAGCCCCCTCAATACATCTCTTAGCAGACATCCCGTCTCTTGGTCCTGACCTAATTTACATGAGCTAATTAACTACATCTGATGACTCAGACGCCTGACTTTTAGGCTGTCTGCTAACATACAATACACATTATCACAGGACTCCTTCACACAATACAGGGGCAATTAGTACAAGCCACAATGAAAGATCCTCAGAAGCCATCCTAGATTCATTTACATCACAACAGACAGACAGGTGGGCTGGAGTTGATGACATTAACACCTAACGGTATGTGTAACCACATTATGAATGAGTCACTCTTTCAATTAACCTGTTAAGTTCAGAATCAACAAACAGAAACCAGTTCTCCACAGATATCCTGGAATACATTGTGGACAATAACCACAGGATAGTCCCATCTCAGGTAGTCCAAGATATATTATGAATGTCCATTATTTTCTGGGTCATACTTTCTAAGAGCTTCTGGATTCCACCGGCCCTCCCGTTACACACTACAAAACAACAACAAAGAGAAGATGCACCGACCTAGCGCATCACCATTACACTATTTTATTACATAAAACAAGTGATATACTCACAAAGACATGACACCATCAAGCATGTCATAAGATACAAGCGAGGCAGCCTCCAGGTCCACTTATAACATGGGAAGGCCTTTTAGCATCCAAAACCACTGGGCCATCGAGCAAATAGAGAACCTGCTCTCTATTTTGGCTCGACGGCTTTCCCGACGGGATGCTCACCGAAACCGTACACACGGCCGAGGTTCTCGGCAGAATGAGGATCCCAGCGAGCTTCTCGCTGGTTTCTGCCGAGAATCTCTGCCGTGTGTACGGGGCTTTACACGTTTCGAAAAGGCAAGCTCTGCCTTTACACGCACATGAACTTTAATGACATCCCGATCTTAGTCCGTGGGGTCTGATGTTGAGTTGGCCCACCCTTTACAGCTATAACAGCTTTCACTCGTCTGGGAAGGCTGTCCACAAGGTTTAAGAGTTTGTCTATGGGAATGTTTGACCATTCTTCCAAAAGCACATTTGTGAAGTCAGGTACTGATGTTGGACAAGAAGGCCTGGCTGCAGTCTCTACTCTAATTCATCCTAAAGATGTTCTATGGGGTTGAGGTCTGAACTTTGTGCAGGCCAGTCAAGTTTCTTCACCCCAGACTTGCTCATCCATGTCTTTATGGACCTTGTGTTGTGCACTGGTCAAAATCATTTGGTGGAGGGGTATTATGGTGTTGGGTTATTTTCTTTACATGGGTAAAGAGCCACATCATTGGCTTTTTACTGTGATCTGGGTCGCGCTATGTCCCAGGGACACAAGTGCCTGCCACGAATGCCGTGACACTGGGCAATGTCACATGAATTCAAATGACCTCTGCCCAGAACACTAGTGACATACTAGATGTACTACGTGGGTTTCCAGCTCTTGAGCGCCACCCTTAGGGCACCTTCTGCTAATATCTTTGTTTGGTAAACATTGACAGACTGTTGGCCTAAAATCTGACCGCTTGTATGCTCCATCGGACAATTGTTGTTGGATTTTCCGTGGACAAATGTTGGATGACAGGCTTTAAATTTTTCCATGGACAATGGTCTGTTGTCAGATTTTCCGATCGTGTGTACACAAGTCCAAAGTACAAACACGCATGCTCGGAATCAATGCTCACCAAACAGGACATTAGCAGAACATGCCCAAAGGGTGGCGCTCAAGAGCTAAAAAAAAAACTTGTAGTACATCTAGTACGTCACTACGTTCATGTTTGTTGGCCAACAATTATGTGCCATTTGTATGCAAGACAAAATCCAGGCACACGCCCATCAGACAAAAGTTTGATGCTTTGTCTGCAGGAAATCCGACTGTGTGTATGAGGCTTTATGCCGCGTACACACGATCATTTTTCGGCATGAAAAAAACAACGTTTATTTTTTTTTTCATTTAAAATGATCGTGTGTGGGCTTCACACCTTTTTTCGGGTTCTGAAAAACGATTTTTTTTTTTCGAACATGCTGCATTTTGTAACGACGTTTTAAACGTTTTTCGGGTTGTAAAAAATGGTCGTGTGTGGGCTAAAACGACGTTAAAAACCTGCGCATACTCAGAAGCAAGTTATGAGACGGGAGCGCTCGTTCTGGTAAAAATACCGTTCATAATGGAGTAAGCACATTCATCACTCTGTAACAGGCCGATACGTATTCTTCTACATATTTTTCATAAAAAAAAATCACAATTTTATTGATTGGTTTGCGCAAAATTTATAGCGTTTACAAAAAAGGGGGTAGTTTTATGGCATTTTTATTAAAAAAAATGTTTTACTAGTAATGGCGGCGATCAGCGTTTTTTTTTCACTACCGAGACATTATGGCGGACACATCGGACAATTTTGACAAATTTTTGGGACCATTGGCATTTTTATAGCGATCAATGCTATAAAAATGCATTGGATTACTATAAAAATGCCATTGGCAGTGAAGGGGTTAACACTAGGGGGCAGGGAAGGGGTTAAGTGTGTTCCTGGGTGTGTTCTAACTGTATGGGGGGGTTGACTCACTAGGGGAAATCACTGATCCTCTGTTCATACATTGTATGAACAGGAGATCAGCGTTTCCCCCGCTGACAGAACCGAGAGCTTTGTGTTTACACACAAAGCTCCCGGTCCCCGCTCTGTAACGAACGCGCGTGCGTGCCCGGCGGTGATCGCGTGCGCCCCCCTAGCGGCCACTAAAGGGAGGACGTAGAGCTACGTGCTCTCGCCCAGCAGTGCCACCGTCCCGCCGTATAACGACGGTGGGCGGTCGGCATGTGGTTAAATACCTTCTTCAGGATTTAATCATTTCATATAAAACCAGGAGAAAGGATCTTTTAAACAACCCAAAAATGTGAATATAACCTGTTAGCCAATAAAGGGTTCCAAATAATCATATGCAAGAATATACTGTACATTCCAAAAAGTCTAATCTACCAATCCCCCTTTTTTTAAAACCACTTTACTATGAACGTAGTGGAGAAGGATCTGGGGGTTTTAGTTGATCATAAGCTCAATAATAACATGCAATGCCAAGCAGCGGTTTCCAAAGCAAGCAAAGTCCTTTCTTGTATATAGAGAGGTATGGACTCCAGAGAGAGAGAGAGAGATATAATTTTGCCCATGTACAAATCATTAGTAAGACCTCATCTGGAATATGCAGTTCAATTTTGGGCCCCAGTTCTCAAAAAGGATATCAGAGAACTGGAGAAAGTGCAGAGAAGGGCAACTAAACTGATAAGAGGCATGGAGGAGCTCAACTATGAGGAAAGATTAGAGGAACTGAATGTATTCTCTCTTGAGAAGAGGATAATAAGGGGGGATATGATCACCATGTACAAATATATAAGGGGTCCATATAGTGAACTTGGTGTTTAAGGATGAGCTCTGGCGTGTTTGCATAGTACACGTGCAGAGCCCGCCAGGAAGTGTGCACGGTACTGTGCTAATCACAGCCAGGGAGACATTTGCCGATCTCTGCAGCCGAGCATCGGGACAATGTCTCCCTGGCTGTAATTAGCGCAGCGCCGTGCACACTTCCTTGCGGGCTCTGCACGTGTACTATGCAAACACGCCAGAGCTCATCCTTATTGGTATTCAGTTTTTCCTTTTACGGTCAACACAAAAGACAAGGGACACTCTTTACGTCTAGAGGAAAAGAGATTTCATCTCCAAATACGGAAAGGTTTCTTCACAGTAAAGCCTCGTACACATGCTCGGTTTTCTCGGCAAGAACCAGCAAGAAAACTGCTGGCAGAGCTTTCACCAATTTTTTTTGCCGAGTAAACCGAGCATGTGTATGAGGCTTTCAGGTTTCTCGTCTGGAAATCTGGCCAAAATCTCGACGAGAAAAATAGAGATCCTGCGCTCTATTTTCTTGTCGGGATTCTTGTCGACCTGTTTCCTGACGAGAAACCTGAGAGTGTGTATACTTACCTGTCGCCATGGACACCCGCGCATCCTCTGCATAAGTAGGGTGAAGCAAGATGGCGGTGACGGCATCAAATGTGACGAGCGCATGCTCATCGCACGCGATGACGTCACCGCGTTCTTGCCTTTCAAAAGAACCACGGTTCTTTTGAAAGGTCTGTGTGTACACTCGGGCAGCTAGAGATTATTGCCAAGAATCTCGTCGGGAAAAACAATGTTTTTTTCCTGACGCGATTGTGGCCCGTGTGTACGAAAATGTGGAATAGACTCCCTCCAGAGGTGGTTCTGGCCAGCTCAGTAGATTGCTTTAAAAAAAGGCCTGGATACTTTCCTAAATGCACGTAATATAACGAGTACTAAGATTTATAGGTAAAGTTGATTTAGGGAAAATCAGATTGCCTCTGGGGAATCTGGAAGGAATCTTTTCCCTGCTGTAGCAAATTGGATCATGCTCTGCTGGGGTTTTTTGCCTTCCTCTGGATCAACTGTGGGTATAGAATTGGATGATATTTTTATTTTATTTATTTTTATGGTTGAACTAGATGGACGTGTGCATGTTTTTTTTTTTTTAACCTGACTAACTATGTAACAATGTAACTATGATATTTGAAAAAAAAAAAAAAAAATGAATTGTTGTGCCAGTTAAAACTGTTGTTTTATTTAGAAAAGAGTTCCTAAGAACCATCAATACAAGGAGGACTCTCCTTATTTCATAATCACCAGCAGGATTGAGGCCACTTGACCTACGTGGTCCAATAAAACAGCAACACTAGAATCCAGACTGCAAATAATAAAGTATCCCTTAGAAATATATCCAACATATATCCCTTTAGGATTGGATTTCATCCCTAGGTGAGTTTTAGATTTATATAGCAGCCATAAAAATGTCTGTTAAAGCACAGGAGAAGTGATCTGTTATCATGTGCTAGGCAGCAACATCTGCCCTAAATTGCTAAAAGTGCGTCACTGAAGTTCACACAAAGGTAAGTATATATCAAACTCCCACGAGCGCAGCAGTTCAGCCTAGTAATGGTGTAAAACACTGTCTCCATTCAATGTTTTGGTCTTTCTAGATCATACTATAAAGGGTCATTAGGTGTCTGACAACCAAGGCATAAAGCCTGTTCAATAGAAGAGAATAGTCTTACCCATCATTTATATTGATTAAGATGGATGTAATATTCACGCTGGCTTCCCAGGTGCACGTTGGGACTCCTCATGGTCAAACACTACATTGGGCTGACATATTTCATTGCATTGCTCCTCCTGTCACTTCAATGGCTGGATCAATGTTTGAAATAAGATACGGTATGGATGTTTTTTAAATAGTTTCATTGGACCAGCTTATACCAATGTAACTATGCATGTACTATACTTGTGGGATCCCTCTAGAAGGGTCTCCAAACTTCTAAAGAAAGGGCCAGTTAGCTGTTCTTCAGGCTTTAGAGGGGCCAAACTGTGGCCAGTGGGAGTAGAAAATGCCCCGGCATTAGTGACTCCTCATTGGTTTTATTAAGAGGAATAGTGCCCCATTGTTGGTATCAAATGGAAGAATAGAGCCTCGTTGATTGTGTCTGCAGGGTGTAATGGTACCCATCATTGGAGTCAGCTGGTGGAATAGTCCTCCAAGGTAGGGTGACCAGATGTCCCCGGTCTCCGGGGACAGTCCCCGGACTGAGGACACTGTCCCCGGACCAAGTCTGTTCCCGGTTTTGTCCCCGGATTGCAGGGATGGTCCCGCTGGGTCCATTGGACAGGCAGTGATTTGAGAGGGGTGGCAGAGGCAGATGTTTCATTTGGCTAATTTAAAGAGCCATCTCTGGGGGGTGGGTAGTAGGGTTCCCTGCTCTACCGTACTGGCTGCTCTTTGTCCCACATTCCCTGCTTGTGTGCTCAGCCGGCTCTTCCGAGTCCCTCTCTCCTGCTCCATGCAGCACCACTCAGCCCAGTGTCGCCCCCTCCCCCCCCCCCCCCGAGTCGGCTGCATCTATTTCCGGCTCCCCAGCAAACAACGTTTAAGCACACAGGTGCTGCAGATACTTCTTGGAATTTTTGGGAATATGACTACCCGTCCCCAGGTGAGAAGAGGTCCCACCCCATTTCTTCTGGGGACAGGTAGTCATATCCCCAAAAATTCCATTGGCGAAATGTGAAAAATAATGTATATATCATACAATCATTCCATAAACACATACCACATTCACTGCATATACTGTATCATTTGTGTTTACCGATTGCCAATATAAATAAATAAATATGTCCCCAGACAGTGGCTGCTGGTGCTCAAATTTTTTTTGTGGGCACAACAAACGGAAAAAAAAACATTAATTGCAGCCTCACTGTGCCTATCAAACACAGCTACTGTGCCCATCAATTGCAGCCACTGTGCCCATCAATTGCAGCCACTGTGCCCATCAAACGCAGCCACTGTGACCATCAATTGTCGCTACTGTGCCAGCAATTCTCACCAATATGCCATGCCATCAATTGTTGCCACTGTGCCATGCCATCAATTGTCACCACTGTGCCATCAATTGTTGCCACTGTGCCATCAATTTTCGCCACTGTGCCATCAAATGCAGCCACTGTGCCATGCCATCAAACACAGCCACTGGGCCATGCCATCAAACGCAGCCACTGGGCCATGTCATTAAACTCAGCCACTGTGCCATCAATTGTCACCACTGTGCCCAACAATTGTCGCCACTGTGCCCATCAATTGCTGCCAGTTTGCCCCCTCAAAAACTGCCAGATTGCTTGCCCCCCGTCGCCCGGCACTTAACCTTTCTCGGGTCAGCCATCCTCCCTCCACGCTCCCTCAATGTTTTCTCCTGAGTCCCCACCCGATGTCGCTTCAGCCAATCAGGTTACCAGTAACCAGATATGGTGAACCTGATTGGCTAAGACGCGTTTCAGTGTTAACTAGGGAACGCACAGCATGTGTGTCCCCTGGTTAACTATTTGGAAGCCAATTAGAGCCAACAGGCTGCTGGCTCGAATAGACACTTCCAAAAACCAACAAACTGCTGTTATTCAGATGGCCGGCGCTCACCAGGGGACCAGCCATCTGAATAGTGGGCGGCAGCAATACATAGATTCATGCAATGCATAAATCTATGCATTGTAGACCTGAGTGACGGCGCAGGGGAGAGAGGGGGTGGTGCTCCTGCACCCACTGGACGCACCGCCGCTGTCCCCGGATTTCATTTAAAAAAATCAGGTCACCTTACTCCAAGGGCCAGATAAAGGGAAGCAAAGGCCCACATCTGGCCCCCGGGCCACAGTTTGGAGATCACTGCTTTAGAAGTTGGAAATTTACTGTAGTAAGCACTGCTACTCCAGTGATCTCCACTAGCTCCTTAGCTGAGATATTATTGTAAAGTATAATTATAAGTTAATGAATGCATCTCTCTATCCACCATGTAATCTGATCGATTCATTCGTATTCATGAAAAATGTATCTCAGTGTTTCTCGATTGATGGAAAATGATCAATAATTTTCCCACCCTGGCCGATTGTTTCAGTTTGATTGAATCTGATTTAAATAGAGTCAAAATCATCCTAAAAGGGAATTAATGGCTATTCGATCGTACGCAGATTGGATCATTTCGACCTAATCACACATCTATTAAATTATAAAAAGGAAGTGTGTAAAACCGTGATAAGAGATGCAGTTTTTCTCATTAAAATATTAAGATTACTTAGGTGTTAATGATGAAGGCTGATCCTCTCACTCAGAAAAAAATCTGAGGAAAATCCTCAAAACAGCAATTTCTTTCAGAAGAAAAAAAGGTTCTTCAAAATCTCTCTGATCTATATAGTTTACCTAGAGGGATTGTGTTTTCCCTCAACAAAGCTGGCATTCCACTTTAAAGCCGAACTTCATGACAATATAAAAGACACAAATTAAAGTGATATTAACCACTTCCTTACCACGCTATAACGTAATGACAGCTGCAGTGCGTCAGCCAGTTCTGGTAGGGCATCATGTGACGTCCTCTGGCGATTGCATTCTTAGAACATAGCTGATCATAGATCAGGGTAAGGAGCCCATCCCAGTGGCCCTTTACCATGTGATCAGCCCAATCATAACTGATCACGATGTAAACAAAAGGTTGTTATCGGTGTTCCTTTCCTCACACTGACAGCATGAGGAGAGCCAGTAACCGGCACATCCACACTGGTAATCAGGGCACTGATTATCAGTGTCCTGATTATCAGTGCAGTTCTAACAGTGCCCACCAGTGCTGCCAATCAGTGTTCATCAGTGCTGCCAATCAGTGCCTCCTCATCAGTGTCATCTATTAGTGCTGCCCATCAGTGCCACCTATCAGTGCCTATCAGTGCTGCCTATCAGGACCCATCAGTGCCACCTATCAGTGCAGACTCATCAGTGGCCACCAGTGCCACCTCTTCAGTACAGCCTATCAATGCCCATCAGTGCCTCCTCATCAGTGCCCACCAGTGCCGGCTCATTAGTTCCGCCTCATCAGCGCACATCAGTGAAGGAAAAAAATTACCTGTTTGTTAAATTTCATAACAAACTATGAAAAATGTCTGTTTGTTTTTTCAAAATGTTCATACTTTTTTAATCAATTAAGCCCAGTGGTGATAAAATACCATCAAAAGAAAGCCCTATTTGTGTAAAAAAATATGATAAAAATGTCATATGGGTGCAGTGTTGCATGACTGCGCAATTGTCATTCAAAGTGCGACAGCGCTGCATGCTGAAAATTGGCCTGGGGAGGAAGGGGGTAAAAGTGGCCAGTAGGCAACAGATTAAATGCAATTTGTTTTTTTAAAACAAACATGTTATACTTACCTGCTCTTAGCAGCCCTGGTCCTCTTTCTCTAGGGCGCTCCTGGCCCCTTCATTCTGCCCCCAAAGCAAGCGGCTTGTAGTGGGGGTGCCCTAGCAGGCTTGCAAGAAAAAATTTAATACTGTATATTGTGGCTCAGCAGTTCTTAGACAAGGTGCCTGCATGCGTTTTCTTTTTTAATATTTTTTTCTGCCTCTAGACTCTCTTCTATGTTAGCCTATGCATCCTTTGGACACATAGGCTAACATAGAGGAGAGTCTAAAGGCAGAAAAACAAATATGCCTATAAAAGTTCAGTTTTTGACCTCTGTGCATAGAGGCCTTAAAATGAATAGCTTGTTATATAATACAAATAAAATAGCTTTTGTTGCAATCTGAACATTAATGCGGGTACGGGTGCATGGCCCCGAATTCAGGCAGTGTTCATTCAGGGCTGTGCACACGCTTCAGCATGGATGTCTATGGGAGCAGCAGCTGAGTTCCTGCAGCAGCTGCTTCCCATTTGACATGAATGGGACTTACCTTAATGGGGATGCTGGGAAAACCTGTGCGGGCAAACGCGGCCCTCACAGGGGCATGCTCTGTAGTACACCCCTATGAACCTGGCCTTACCATTCTCTGCTACCAATTCTGTTTTAGATGTGGAGCAAAATTTCTTCCTATAAGGATTGGCTGCAAACAGTGGCGGCCGGAGGCTGGTCATCCAGCCCGGCACTACTCCTTCTAGGTTGCGGGTGGGCAGCTCTCTTATGGGCTATGGGCGGCGGGCAGTGGCTCCTGTGTCCTCTCCTCCTCTTCTGCATCACAATGACTTCTGGCGTTCGTCTCCTCCCTCCTCCTCCTAGGCATCCAATAGGATTGATTGTCCTTTAAGCCAATTGGGTGACGGGTCTCAAGATCCGCTTCCTGATTGGCCGGAAGGAGAATCAATGTGACAATAACGAATATTCATTTGCTATTAGCACACAACTGCTCTGCGCTCCCCCGATCCCACCCTTTTTTTGGAATACTATTAGAACCCCTGGCTCTAATCACATGGTTAACCCCCCCCATTTGGAATCCATGGTCCAGTGCTCTGAATGTAAATCAGGGGGCCGGACCCATGGATGGGGGGGCGGCATCTGTGTGCCCCTAATGGTCATTTTGGCACCAATTTGAACTTACAGGCTATGGGCGGCGGGCAGCGGCTCCTGTGTCCTCTCCTCATCTTCTGCATCACAATGACTTCTGGCCTTCATCTCCTCTCTCTTTCTCCTAAGCATCCAATAGGATCACCTGTCCTTTAAGCCAATCAGGTGACAGGTCTCAAGACCCGCTTCCTGATTGGCCGGGAGGAGGATCAATGTGGCAATAACAAATATTCATTCGCTATTATCACACAACTGCTCTGCGCCCCCCGATCCCACCCTTTTTTTTAATCCTATTAGAGCCACTGGCTTTAATCACATGCTTACCCCCCCCTCCAATTGGAATCCATGGTGCTGTGCTCTGAATGTAGATCAAGGAGGCGGGCCCATGGATGGGGAGGGGCGGCATCTGTGTGCCCCTAATGGTAATTTTGGCACCAATTTGAACCCAGTATGGTATAAACTGCATTTTCTCATTACCGCCCTTTAACCATGCAATGGCCACAATAAGACTAAACAAATGAAAGTACCACAAAGGGGTTATATTTATTGAGAACAGAGAGCATGAAAAAGACTTGATTCCCATCAGAGCTTCTATTGCTTTGGTCTATTAATGCTGATGCATTAACAGTATTTGCCCACACATTAATTATGATAGAAGTCAGTACAGCAAGATAATAATACATCCCACTGACTGAATAATAAAAAATAAAAAAAATATGTTGCTTCGTTAAAAGCATTTACTTCAAATGCATTTCGTAATGAGGCATAATTTGATCAACGTTCAAATCCTTCTATTTTGATCGTCTGCTTAGCGATAAGGCAGTGGTATGATTTGACAGTATTATGATGTTAGTCAATACACAAGTGGAATATGAAAGCTGGAAATTATACCAGAGATTGTATTTTATAGAACATGTCAGTGCTTTGTATTATATGATTTTATGTCACAGCGTTCTTTAATAAGTTTAAACAAGGGTTTTTTTTTTTTCTTTATGTACCAATGACATAGAAACAGAAGTCACGGTGGTAGCTGGGCCTTTACTCCTGTCTGGGTTCCCATCATCAAGAAATAAAAGCTGTGGTTACAGAATGCATCACATTGTGTTATAAGCAACCATTCCGATTGCAATTGGCATTTCTGAAGACCTGGTTTATACAACAAGATACACTATATTACCAAAAATTAGGGTTGTCCCGATACCACTTTTTTAGGACCGAGTACAAGTACCGATACTTTTTTTCAAGTACTCGCCGATACCGAATACCGATACTTTTTTTAAACGTGTCCCCAAATGCAGCCATGTCCCCCACATATTGCAGCCATGTCCCCCACATATTGCAGCCATGTCCCCCATATACAGCCATGTCCCCCACATATTGCAGCCATGTCCCCCACATATTGCAGCCATGTCCCCCCATATACGCAGCCATGGCCCCCACATATTGCAGCCATGTCCCCCATATACAGCCATGTCCCCCACATATTGCAGCCATGTCCCCCACATATTGCAGCCATGTCCCCCCCATATACGCAGCCATGTCCCCCACATATTGCAGCCATGTCCCCCATATACAGCCATGTCCCCCACATATTGCAGCCATGTCCCCCACATACAGCCATGTCCCCCACATATTGCAGTCATGTCCCCCATATACAGCCATGTCCCCCACATATTGCAGCCATGTCCCCCATATACAGCCACGTCCCCCATATACAGCCATGTCCCCCACATATTGCAGCCATGTCCCCCATATACAGCGATGTCCCCCATATACAGCCATGTCCCCCATATACAGCCATGTCCCCCACATATTGCAGCCATGTCCCCCATATACAGCCATGTCCCCCATATACAGCCATGTCCCCCACATATTGCAGCCATGTCCCCCATATACAGCCATGTCCCCCACATATTGCAGCCATGCCCCCCATATACAGCCATGTCCCCCACATATTGCAGCCATGTCCCCCCCATATTGCAGCCATGCCCCCCCTACTTGATAATGATGCCGCCGCCGCTGTATATACAAAGCCGCCGCCACCGCGAACATTATAGGCACCTTTCAATAGCTCTTTTCCCTGCCGCGCGCAATGTTAAGGACACTCCCTCTTGCTCGGGATTGGACAGATCCGAGCAAGGGGGAGTGTCTATACACACGCAGCGGGAAAACAGCTATTCAAAGGTGCCTATAATGTTTGTGGCGGCGGCGGCTTTGTATATACGGCGGTGGGGACGGATTTGCTTATACGGCGGCAGCGTTGGCGGCGGGGGGGGGGAATAGTATTCTATTTGGGTATCGGGGGTATTTTCGGGAGTACAAGTACTCCCGCAAATACTCGGTATCGGTCCCGATACCGATACTGGTATCCGTATCGGGACAACCCTACCAAAAATATTGGGACACCTGCTTTCATGTGCATGTGATGGCTTCCCAGTCTTAGTCCGTAGGGTTCCAAATTGTGTTGGCCCACCCTTTGCAGCTATAACAGCTTCAACTCTTCCGTGAAGGCTGTCCGCAAGGTTTAGGAGTGTGTCAATGGAAATGTTTGACCATTCTTCTAGAAGCGCATTTGTAAGGTCAGGCACTAATGTGGACAAGAAGACCTTGCTTTTAGTCTCAACATCCCAAAGGTGTTAAATCATGTTGAGGCCAGTCAAGTTTTTCAACCCGAAACTTGCTCATCCATGTCTTTATAGACCTTGCTTTGTGCACTGGTCCAAATCATTTGGTGGCGGGCAGATTATGGTGTGGAGTTGTTTTTCAGGGGTTGGGCTTGGCCCCTTAGTTACAGGGAAGGGAACTCTTAAGGCATCAGCATACCGAGACACATTTGGACAATGTCATGCTCCCAAATTTGTGGGAACAGTTTGGGGATGGCCCCTTCCTATTCCAACATGATGTGCACCAGTGCACAAAGCAAGGGTAATAAAGACATGGATGAGTAAGTTTGGGGTGGAGGAACTTGACTGATCTGCACAGTCCTGACCTCAACCTGATAGAACACCTTTGGAATCAATTAGAGCGGAGACTTGAGCCAGGCTTTCTCATCTAACATCAATATCCGATCTTACAAATGCATACCTCCCAACATTTTGAGATGGGAATGAGGGACACCTACTAGCAAATGTTTGTAGGAATAGAACACGCACCCCTGCCACACTCCCTTAAATGAAAATACCCCCAAAAAAGTTAATTGAATCCATAATTTACTTTTTTTTACCACTACTATTTCTTTATATTGGCTTTTAAAATTTATAAATACAGCAATTTATAATTTTGATGAAAGGTTAAGCACTGGGAAACACTTTTTGAAAGATAAAAAATGCATTTTAACCACTTTACGACCGCGGCATGTACATATACGTCGGCAGAATGGCACGTACAGGCAGATGGACTTACCTGTTCGTCCTTGCCTAGACGTGGGTTGGGGGTCCGATCGGGACCCCCCCCCCCCGGGACTTGCGGCGGTCGGTAATTCCGTGGGAGCGATCCGGGATGAGGGGGCGGCTGTTCGTTTTTGTCCGCCCCCTCCGGATCGCTCCCAGCCAATCCGCTCCCTCCCTGCTCTGCACTTCCTCTGCTTGTATAATGTAAACACTGGCAGAGGAAGTGATGTCAGCTCTCCTCTCAGTGGTATTTTCAATCCGCCGAGAGGAGAGAAGACATCACAAGTAAGTCGCACTAACACTACACTGACACCATACACATAGGCACACTTAACCCTTTCAGATCACCCCCCTGTCACAGTTTTACTGATTGCAGTGATTATATATTTACTGATCACTGCATTTAGTGTCAGTGTGACAGTTAGTGTGACAGGCAGTTAGTTTTAGGTCCAGGGTAGCCCCCGTACCCCCCTAATAAAGGTTTAACCCCTTGATCACCGCCCTAGTTATCCCTTTCACCCCCTATTGCCAGTGTCACTAAGAAATTGTTTTTCTGATCGATGTATTAGTGTCACTGTTGCCGCTAGGTAGCTATTTTATTTTTTATTGCAATTTTTTTTTACTAAAGACATGTGGCTGAATACATTTTGGCCTAAATGTTTAACTAACATTTAGTTTATTCGATCTTTCTTATAACAAAAAGTAGAAAATATTTTATTTTTTCAAAAATTTCGGTCTTTTTCCGTTTATATGGCAAAAAATAAAAATCGCAGAGACAATCAAATACCATCAAAAGAAAGCTCTATTTGTGGGAAGAAAAGGACGCAAATTTTGTTTGGGAGCCACGTCGAACGACTGCGCAATTGTCTGTTAAAGCGACACAGTGCCGAATTGTAAAAACGCCTTTGGGCATTTAGCATCATATTGGTCCGGGGCTTAAGTGGTTAAATACAACTATATAGATCAGATAAAAATGAGGGACAAATGAGGAGGAAAGAGGGACATAGGGACATTGCTCCAAATCAGGAACAGTCCCTCCAAATCAGGGACGGTTGGTAAATGCACATCTGGAAGAATGATCAAACATTCCCATAGACACACTCCTAAACCTTGTGGACAGCCTTCCCAGAGTTGTTATAGCTGCAAAGGTTGTGCCAACTCATTATTGAACCCTACAGACTTAGACTGGGATGCCATTAAAGTTCATGTGCGTATAAAGACCGGTGTCCTAATACTTTTGACAATATAGTGAAAGTTTCTCTGTGCAGACTTTAAAGCTGTGGTAGCCACAATGGGGATAAAGGTACTTTGTGTGCAACAAATGTTTTTGTCAACCTAGATAATACCATGTAAAAGTAGCAGTGGACTCTGCTGTCTGTTCTGCTGCTGGATCACTATCTACGGACGCCTGGAATAGGCACTACCTACGCCACCCCCACCATGGCTCCCACTTGCACGCTCAGGTCTGGCATGTCGGGTTTTGCTGGAAAGATAAGTAAACAGCTGTTCACTGATCCCCGCTAGCCAGTAAAAAACCTGGAGCAATGATAGTCACGTCATTACCGGATTCAGGTGTCACTTTTCCCAGCTGCTGAGGAAGAAATAAATGGAGCATGACATTTGTCCATTGACGACACCTGTCACTTCTGTCACTTGCCCCTGAATGGTCAAAGTGACTGGGTAATTCCTGTTAGAGTTACAGGTATACTAGGACATAACATAAATTAGATTAGATGTTTTATTTGCAACATAGACCCTCATGGTTTATCATGTAAATATACAAATTTTGAAGCAAGTGGAACTTTCCTTGAAATACACACCTGCTAAGATTCAGCTCTCAATTTTAAATGAAGAGTATAACACCTGGTCGTGGTTTCTGCTTCAAAGTATGTCCATGCGAGAAGAATGCACTGTCATCCATCAGCAAATCCAAAGGAAGTACGTAAACCGCTCATAGTCACGATTTATAGGCACCTATTCTTAGTAACTAAACATTCGCCAATTATTCTTCTAAAGCAATAAACTTCAGTACAGGTCATATGGAAAATACGGGTCACCACTTATATTTTGCAAGGCAGTGAAGGATTATTTACGAGTAGTGGAATTTACATTGGCTAGACAAAGCAGCAGTAATGTTAAAGCTGGACTCTGGGCAAAATGGTTTAATTAGTCCTTCTAATTCAGTTCCTACCTTTAACAAATACCGGTATATCTTCTTTTTCCAATAAAATCTGCAGCCACTGATCACTTTGTTGCATGCAGCATTTCAAGTGCTCGGTGTCCCCAATCTCCTGTATGTAATATTGGTGACTGATGTGCCTACTTCTTTGTTTGGGTCACCGGTTGTGTATGTTTCCATTGTAGGTTTTTTTTTCTAACAATAGCATTGCATTGCCAATCAGTATGCTGGGAGGACCCTAGCACCTCAAACTCCTGGTCTGTCCTGTTTACTCTCACTGCCTAATTGAATTGACACGCCAGGAGATTGCATTTCTGTCCTTCCCATGATAATATAACATCATAAATGACAGAACAGGAGACTCCTTGTCTGTCCTGCCCATGATGACCTACCACCATGATTGACAGATCAGCAGGCTCCTGGTCTTTCCCACTCATGATGACATAACACCATGAATAACAGGCTAGGAGACGTCTTGTCTGTACCACCCATTGTGACATAACCCCATGACTGACAGGCTGAGGTACTCCTGAGCTGCCACACCCACGATAACATAACACCATAAAAGACATAAATGTAATGACATTACACCATGATTGAAAGATCAGAAGTCTTCTTGTCTGTCTTGCCTATGATGACATGATTGACAGATCAGGAGATTCCTTGTCTGTTCTGCCCATAATGTCCTGCCACCACGATTGACAGATCAGCAGGCTCCTGGTCTGTCCCACCCACGATGACATGACACCAAGATTGACAGATCAGGAGACTTCTTGTCTATTCCACTTATGATGACATAACACCATGATTGACAGGCTAGGAGACTCCTTATTTGTACCACCCATTGTGACATAACCCCATGACTGAAAGGCTGGGGGACTCCTGAGCTGCCACACCCATGATGACGTAACACCATAAATGACAGATCAGGAGACTTCTTGTCTGTCCTGCCCATGATGATATAACACCATAAATGACAGATCAGCAGGCTCCTGGTCTGTCCCACCCATGATGACATGACACCAAGATTGACAGATCAGGAGACTTCTTGTCTATCCCACTTATGATGACATAACACCATGATTGACAGGCTAGGAGACCCCTTATCTGTATCACCCATTGTGACATAACCCCATGACTGAAAGGCTGGGGGACTCCTGAGCTGCCACACCCATGATGACGTAACACCATAAATGACAGATCAGGAGACTTCTTGTCTGTCCTGCCCATGATGATATAACACCATAAATGACAGATCAGCAGGCTCCTGGTCTGTCCCACCCATGATGACATAGCACCATGATTATAAAAAACAATTGGCTTTGCTTAGTGTAGGTACATAAATATACACACATTAATATCTAATGCAGTCCCAATAAGTGATGGTATAATGTGCTTGTGCCTAGTAACGTATCCGTGTGCAGATGTGCTCAGACTGCCCCACAAAGATGTACACTCACCCCTAGGAGTTGACCACCTATCTCTAGTGTGACCTTTCAAGCATGTGTGGATTAGGGATGAGCTCCGTGTTCGATACGAACGTATGTTCGATACGAACATTGTCTGTCCGTACGTTTGACGAATTTAGAACAAAACGGGTCGTTCGCGCCAAATTCGAGTGACGCAAAACGGCCCACAATTCACTGCGGCATTGCGCGCTGATGATTGGCCAAACATGCACTATGACCCTGCATGCTTGGCCAATCACAGCACGCATAAAACGGAGAGCCATAATTGGCCAAAGCCAGGGTGGCTTTGGCCAATTATGGCTCAGGGCTTTAGCACACACCCCACACGATATAAGGCTGCCTGCTGGGCAACCTCGTGTAGTGTGTTGCGGTTGTTAATGAGAGCAGTCAGAGAGAGAGAGAGATTGTCTTTTTATATAGCTAGATGGAGCAGGCAGGCAGGCTAGTCAGTTTAGCTTAATTTACAGTGTGTAGAGGATATATATACATCCCTAGGAGTTGTACATATATTTACACACTTTATAGCTTAGATAGATCAGTTCTTCCTAATTTACTGACATGCAGGTGATTGTGCTATTTAAAGACGTTATCACAGGTATAGACACCCAGCCGGTACAATATTTAAAGGAATTTATTTTTTATTTTTATTTAAGCATCAATAAAATCACTGCTCCTGGAGCAGTGATTTTAATAGTGCTTAACTTAAAAAAAAAAAATGAAAAATTCCTTTAAATATTGTACCTGCTGGGTGTCTATAGTTTGCCTGTGAAAACGTCTTTGAGAACCCGGGTCTTGCCCGAGGAAACATGTATCAATGGGAAAAAAAGTCCTGCTCCTGAAAACTGACCGTTTTTTAAACTTTTTTCCATTGATACATGTTCCCTGGGGCAAGACCCGGGTTCTCAAAGACGTTTTCCAACAATAACTTGAATATTGGTCTTTAAAATGATCATTTTTGAATTCGAACGTTCGAGTCCCATAGACTTCAATGGGGTTCTAAATGTTCGCGCGAACGGTCGGTCTGTTCGACGGTTCTGGTGCGAACCGAACGTGGGGGTGTTCGACTCATCCCTAGTGGGGATACCCCTGTAGATGTCTGTTAGCTGATGTCTTATGCAAAGAACAGCCTCATGTGCATGGATGGAGATAACAGAAAGAGATCCTCATTGCGCAATGCCATTAAAAGCAATTTTTTTTTTGTAAAAACAATATAACATTTCCACTCACATTTGAATGTGCCTATATCTTGGCACCTGGTGTGTGTAGCAGGTGATTGAATTATGGGGTAATCGGCCCACTCATAGGAGACACCTTTTTCAGCGCTCGGCTCGATTCCCGATTCCAAGTATGGGCGGAAGTGTGTCACGATGACGCTGTAAAACCTTGAAGCTTTTCGGCCAATCACAGGGCCATCATCGGGAGGTTCTAATTCGCCTTATTGGTTAAGGGTATTTATACCCTTACTTCAAATATCGTTAATTGTTTGTATAGATCAACTGCTAGATACTTTGGGCAAGCTTACAATCTATTGTTACTTAGTAGTTACCAGAACAGTCAAATTACGATATTACTTTGTATTATAATACCTATAAAAATTATGACATGGCATCATAACACCATGATCGATAAATCAGGAGACTATTTGTCTGTCCTGCCCATGATGATATAACACCAAGATTGACAGATCAGGAGGCTTCTAGTCTGTACTGTTCACAATGACATACAGTAACACAATCATTCAAAACAGGGTAATTCCGTGCTATCAAACAATAAGTGAATAAGCAGCTACAAAAACCAGGGGACAATGAAAATGACAAACAAAAACATACTAAAAGTAGCGCTAAAACGTGATGATGATACTCTAGTATCAAAAATAAATCAAATAACTGATATAAAAACAGCAGGAAACAAGAAGTCTGTGTGTGAATAGTGAAAGGCTTGATTGCTGTTAGAAACTGAATTCATAAGTTCACAATGAAAAAAACTCTTGAACGTGATGCACACAAGTGATGAACCCACCACCAATAAAGCAGAGGCTTACCAGATGTATTGAACCCTAATGAGCATTCACCCAGAGGGTAAATAAAGCTGTATATGTATGAAGACTGTTGGTACCACAGAACCAGATCTTCTCATGGCAAACCACCGAACGAAAGGGAAATGGCCAATATTCAAAGATGGTAGCTCACAGATGGTCAAACGGACCGGAACATTCCCTTCATTTTGGAGATAAATTCCAGTAACACAATCATTGATTGACCAGGAGACTCTCGGCCTATACTGTCCACAATGAAATAACACCATGATTGACATATCAGGAGGCTCCTTGCCTCCTGATCTATTATGACACAATACCATGATTGACAGGTCAGGGGATTCCAGGTCTGCCCCACCTAGGATGACATAACACCATGATTGACAGGTCAAGAGATTCCTGGTCTTCCCCACCTACGATGACATAACACTGTGATTGACAGGCCAGAACCCCCAGGTCTGTCCCTCCCACAATGACAGAGAATTGTAATTGAAAGAGGAAGAGACTCCTGGACTGTCATGCACATTCACGCCTGCTGGAATCCTGTCCACATTCCCACCAATTGAAAGAAACACTTCCAGTTGCATCATGGGAACTGGTGTTTGATACAGTGGTGTCAAACTGGAAAAGGACGTGATATTAGCATTTCATCAATCCTTCATCACAGGCATAGATACTGTATTTTCTCCCTTCTAAAACGATGATGTCATGAACTTCAAATATATATTCTTTACAAAAAATATACAAGTAAAAAAAAAAAAAAAAAGTTGTGTTTTAATGAGGAAAAGCAATTAAAGTATAAGGGGAATTCTGCACCCTGGAGTTCATCTTTAAAGCGTTCTTTATTTTTTATTTAAACATACATTTAAAGGTATACTTGTACAATAAATTTTGGTTTTTAATAATCTGGCTGTTAACCATCTTAGGCTCAATACCCCATACCATGAGAACGTTTACCACCATTCAAGGTGAGAAATAGGAATGGTCACCTCTGTGCCTTCCTTGTTCTGAGACCCCACTGTCAAGTGACAGCTCCAGGTCTTCCCCCATAATCAGCATGTCTCCCAATCATATGATCACCTTCCTTTCTCACACAGAGAGAGAAACTCTGACAGCTGTAACCAGCATGCTACAGCTGTCAATGGGAAATATGGTGTTAGAAACACAACTAAAATGAGACTCTATATATATATATATATATATATATACATGTATACATGCCATTTGCCATTTAAGTTATACTAAAGCTGCTGAATTTGGTCTTGCCATTTAAACTTCAATGCCCTCTCTTGATGAAGGGTTTGACTAACTCAAACAACAATTTGAAGTGACTAGAACAAACAAGTAATATAAATAGTCATGCCAGCCAAGTAATAGCAAAACAACAGAACAGTTACCCTTGTTTTTCCCAAGATGTCCAGTTGTGATTAGAGACGTGTACTTTCTTCATTAGCCAGATACAATAAATAGGAACTGAAAACTATACTATGTGTGCCAATTTTAATGAGATGTCAAGAGGATTAAACTTTTTGCAGTGGGTTTGAAAAGTTGCAAATACATAGAACCAATCACATGGCTATGTACAAACACCTAAAATTTGTTAGGAAGTTAATGCATATTTAAACCCAAAAGGATAAGTGTATTGCAGCTTAACAATTCTTACTGTAAATACGGTGGCTGAATAACTCCAATTTCGTGGGGGGAAAAAAATAGCAATTAATAAAAAACTAATATATATATACAACCCTCAAAATTTCCACTCGCCTACTAGCATTTGGCGAGTGGATTTAAGCTGGGGGCGAGTGATGACAGGGCTGCATGACCAATCTCCCTCCAATCTGTGCCTACACTTAGAGTCCTGATGAGATTGGCGGCCGAAGAGGAAAGGTGCATGCTCGGGAAAAGTAGTCTGATGAGCTGCACACAGGCAGAGCAGTACACAGGTGCTCTCCTTACAATTCTCATTAAGCCATGGAACCTAACAGTATGACCTCTCTGAGCCTACCCCCCCCCCCCCCCCCCGGGGCCCGACCAATGTAGCTGGAGAGCAGAAAGTAATGAGTGGAGGATTGCGAAAATTACCACTCCGGTGCAGTGCTCACTGAACGTTGCCCTGACATGAGAGCGGGAGCCTTCCAGTTTGTGCAGTTTTCTTCTCCTTGTGCTCTATGTAAGTATCCAACAGTTCAGCCTGAGCACTGTGAACAGACTGGTCTCAATGTGTGCTGTGCTATGGTGTCAGTGTTCGCTGTGCTATGGTGTCAATGGCTGTGCAGTTGTGTGGCTCTCAGCGCTGGATTGTACTCCCTCCCTCTGTGCTGCAGCTCCTCTCCTCACTGCCAGCCTGAATAAAAGGGGGAAGTGGGGACATGCAAGTGTAGAGCCGCACGCAAAGGCTCCTGATGATGAGATGAATGGGAGAGAGAGAGAGAGGATGGATGGGAGTTGCAGAGGAGACAGCAAGACAATGGGGAAGAGACCCAGTTCTAGTGCCATGTCCCTCTGGTCTACCCCCAGTGCCCTGTCCCTCTGGTCTGCCCCCCAGTACTCTGTCCCTCTGATCTGCCCCCAGTGCCCTGTCCCTCTGGTCTGCCCCCAGTGCCCTGTCCCTCTGGTCTGCCCCCAGTGCCCTGTCCCTCTGATCTGCCTCCAGTGCCCTGTCCCTCTGGTCTGCCCCCAGTGCCCTGTCCCATTTTGTTAAAGTTGTTGTTGGTAATATTTAATTTTGTAACTTAATTCTGCATAAAACATTGTCATTCCATGAGATAATCTACGAGGGCATGTTTACAGGTGCAATTAGGCGCAGGGCAGTGTATGAATTAGGTAGGGCAACTGGTGGCGAGTAACTCTTGAGGCCTGGCTAGTAGCTCAGGACTTTAAATTTTGAGCCCTGATATATATATATATAGTGACAGGAAGTCAGGTAAATCTGTGGGTGTTGTCACAGACGGGAGATACATTTCTTCCTTGTTTAGACAATACACCCATTACTACCAGCTGTCGGCTACAGAGGGAGCCAGAAAGGTTTAGGGCGTTGGAAAACTTCAGCTGTTCAGAATGAGGCAATTAAGGCCTCTATAAGTTATCCAAAGGATGACTACTAATTGCTGCATCCTGAGGCTTTTTGAGTTAAGGAGAGCAGTGAGAAAGACTTCTGAAGAGGTGAGGTGGTTGTTGATTTTTCTGTGTGATAAAAATCAAAAAGACTATTGTTTCTCTGCTGTATGACCAGCAGTGTCTGCCCAGCAGTAGGCTGTGCCAGACTCCATAGATAGGTTCCTGTGTGGTAAAGGTAGACGCCCCAAGTGGCAAAGGTTTATTTTATGTTTTGTTTTGTTTATGCTGTTTGGATGCTTGCACTTGTTTCCAGTGGAAGAATAAACCAAACTCTGTGGCCCAGATTCACAGAGCGATTACGCCTGCGCAACAGGAGATGCGCGTGCGTAAGTCTAAATGTGCACGTGCGTTTCGTTGCGCGGCATCCCCAGAACGAGATACGCGTAATTTCGTTAGACTGGCGCATCCGTCCGCGCAAAAGTGCGATAGACACACCATTGATTTGCTAGTCAAATATGCTAATGAGGGACTTACGGGGATCCACAAAACAATGTTGGGGCAGCGCAGGCGACGCAGTGTGCGCAACAGCAAAATGTCCTGTCTAAAATTAGAGCTGATAAAAGCTGGTCTAAAAAAAGAAAAAAAGTCTACTTGTTAGATAAAGCAACACTGTTAGTGAGCAGCTCAGCAGTCACACGTGTTGCTCAACAATCTGTATGCCAACATGCCAGGGGCATCGTCGCGCATAGCTATACTACTGACTTTAGATGAACAAAGAAGGAGGAGGGCACGGAGGATGGCACGGAGGATGGCACGGGGGAGGATATACCGTACCCGCATAGACCTGTTTGGCATGAGTGATTCTGAGGTGTATCGCATCTTCAGATTCACCCCTCATGCCATCCTGGAATTAACCACAACCCTGCAGGATGACATCACCAGCCCAACACACCTGGTCCTGGCAACACTCCATTTCCTTGCCAGTGGCTCTTTTCAGCGTACAAGTGGAGTGGTGGCTGGGATGTCACAGTCCTCCATGAGCAGATGTGTGCACCAGGTTGTCCCTGCAATACTCAGACGCATGGCTAACCAAATCATCAAACCCACCACTGAGGAGCTGCGGCTGAAGGCAATGACAGATTTCTACAGAATTGCCAGATTCCCACGCACTGTGGGGGCCATTGATTGCACACATGTGGCACTCCAGCCCCCCCAGGAGACAGAGCACATGTACCGCAATCGGAAGCATTGGCATTCCATCAATGTACATGTGATAGTCAATGCCCAAGGCCTCATATGGCACGTCCGTGCCAAACACCCAGGGTCCAGCCATGACAGCTACATATACAATCAATGCCACATCCGATTGGAATTCGATCAGAACGTGTATGGGGACACCTGGCTGGTTGGTGAGTGACATGGGTGGCAGGCATGACTATCTCCTCCCATGATGCACATCACAAGGGGCACATGCATGACTAACATCCTCCTGTCTTTTCCCTTCCAGGTGACTCTGCATATCCACTGGGACCCCATCTCATGACTCCTATCCGGAACCCCCAAACTCCAGGAGAGGAAAGATACAATCAAGCACATGCTCAAACACGAGCAGTAGTGGAGCGCACCTTTGGCATCCTAAAGTCACGTTTCCGATGCCTGGATAAGTCTGGGGGTACCCTCTTGTACTCCCCAAACTTTGTGTGCCAGATCATCGGTGCATGTTGCATGCTGCACAACTTTGCAGAAAGAAAGGGCCTGCAGATTAACCTACGTGATGACCTGACCCCTGAACCAGACAATCCCCCCCTAACCGAGGTTAACCTGTCTTCTGAGGGAAGAGCAGCCAGGAGACAGCTCACATTGGGCATCTTTGCACGTTAAACATACACATTAATCATGGCACAATGAGAATGCATGCATGCACACCACTGTGGTCCCTAGCACACACACCCCACATCCACATCAAATTGGATTGGCACCAGTCCACCATGCTGGACTTGTGAGCAGCAACGCCACGCCAATGCTCCAATTATGTCACTGTACATTCATACACCATTCACACGGACCTGGGGATCACTTCTCCCTGGTCCTGGGGAACCCTTCTCCACCAAAATTGAGGGTGACACCCCTTTTCCGGCAGGAATGTCACCCCCACATTCACACAGCATTCACAACCCAAAAAATAAAATAAATGACCTGCAAATGCAAAAAAATTCCAGCAAAAAAAAAAAAAAAAAATTAGCAAAAAAAATAAATTGGGGGAAAAACAAATTACTGCCCTCTGCGTGAGCCACGCCTGGGGCGCCCCCGGCCACGGCCCCGGCTTCTCAGGGGAGACTCATGGGGAAGGGGTAAAACCGGGGAAGGAGGATCAGCCCCTGATCTCTGCCCACCTGGTGGCCTGCCCTCCAAGGCCACGGCAATTCTGTCCAGGGCAGCACCAACTGTTGCCGTGTTGGCCTGGATAGCCAGGGTAAGGGCCCTCACATCCTGCCCAACGCCTGCTGATGTCGTCTGCAGTTCATTTAGGCAGGTTGTGAAAGCCCGGGAGTGGGAGTCCAGGTTCCCCAGCGTATCCTTGATGGAGGACAGGCTCTCCTCCATCCGCACCAATGTCTGGCTGACCTGTCCCAGATGGCGGGTCTGGAGGAACTGGTCCCTTCTCAGAGTGGCGGGCAGGAGATCGGCCAACCCCCTGGTGGTCTGGGATGACATCCTGCCTCCAGCTGATGCTTGTGGCCGGGGAGAAGGGGAGGCCCTTGTGAGGGGAGCCATGTTGGGGGAGGAGGGGGGGCTCCCCCTTAGGGAGGCCTGCCTGCTGGCAGCCAGAGGGGAGGAGTCCTCAAAACCCAAACGTCCAGTGCCTGACATGGACTCCTCCTCCTCATGATTCTCCTCCTCCTCATGATTGTCCTGCTCCTCATGATTGTCCTCCTCCTCTTGAACCTCCTCCGCGGACTCCGGCCTTGTTGGGGGGGCCTCATTAGGCTGCTGTCCTGGGGTTGGTGCGGTCAGGCCAGATGGCCCTGCACCCTCCTGCACATCTATGGATGACACAAAACATTCACAGGTTGGAGGATCCACACACTTGCCACATATTCCCTTTCACCCCCTCCCCCACACATGCTACACACCTGATATTAAAAAAGAAAACAACTTACCTGGCACCACGGGCTGGGGACTGGAGTCAAAGCCGGGCAGGCCCTCAACTTCATGCCGATGAAAGGTCAGGGCCACCGCACGCTCCTCCGCTGTCAGGCTAATACGGCATCTGTTTTTCCACAACTGTAAAATTCAGCTTTCGTTTTCTCTCAGTCATCCTTCCAAAAAAAAACAGTCCCAGTCAACAAAATTCACGCACACAAACAAGCACAACCAATCACAAAAAAAACACACACACAGAGAGAAAACTACTCACCAAGAAACAGTCCCCAAAAAAAAAAAAAAATATACAGCAGGAAAAGAAACAAAAAGAAATATATCAATCAAACAAACAGTCTCTCAAACACTTATCAAAAACCACTTTCAAAAATCTAACAACAACCACTTGATCACACAGAACACTAATCTGACAACTACAAAACACACCGCAACGAACAACAAGAACAAAAGCACTTTGTTAAATGGGAAGGGACAAAGGGATGTACTTTTGCAAAGGAAGTGCGTTTGTGTGTGTCTATTTATGCTGTTTGCGTAGTTCACAACGTTGCCCTAGTCCATTTCCAATTTCACTAATTGCGCCGCTCCCGAGTTGTGAGCATGCGCACATCGGAGCTGACATGGTCTCGTTCAAGCGCGCATGCGTGAGCCGGCCGGCCCTTCATTTGCATGGGGTCATGGCTCATTTCAATGTAACACGCCCACGTCCCTCCCAATTTGTATTACTCCTCCTTACGCCTCTGGAAAAACGTTACGTATGCGCAATTTCCTGCGCAAAAGCTACGAGAATAGGGTGATTACGCGGCAAAATTGCGCACGTCTAACGTAAAGGCGGTGCGCTACGCCGGTCCAATAATGCGCAGATGTACGTGAATCTGGGCCTTTGTTTTCAACCGTCTTCGGCTGCCTCTCTGTATAGTTCAGTGTGTAGTGAACCCACAACGTGCGAAACATATGTCGGCGGCTTTACACTGGCATCCCGCACGGCTTACAAGCCCTCCGTTTGAGCCTACCAAGCCCGGACCTGTCGGCATCCACAACATTCGGTGGTACATTGGAGATACGAGCAGTAACACGCCATATTCCCAGTGCCAGGCAGGCACTAGCTGGGGTAGGAGGCCATTCGGCTGTGTGTACATTTTTATTTTGATTTTAATAAAACGTTATTGTACCATGATGTTTTTCATTCATATTTCCATCCATGGATGAGCGTACCTGCCAGCACTGTGAAATTAAGCGATCCAGCATGCCCATAGTGTTCAGGCACCAATCCTGACCTGCCCATCAGACCTACTTTAATAGAGAGGTCTAATCATCTGGTAAGCACTTAGCACTTCCCCAAGCACTTGAGGTGGAACAGGATTCAATCAATTGGTGAAGGTTGGATAGAATGCCTAAGATACGTCGAACACTTCCTACGACGTGAACGTAACTTACGCACATCCCTAGTCGCGTACAACTTACGCAAACGACGTAAAATTAAACGCTGCTCCGACATCCATACCTTTACATGACTTACCCCTGCTTTATGAGGGGTAAAGTTATGCCAGTCGTACGCCTTGCGTAAAAAGCGTATATTGATACGCCGGGAGCAAGTACGTTCGTGGATCACCGTATCTAGCTCATTTACACATTCGACACGGAAATCTACGGAATAGCCACCTAGCGGCCAGCGTAAATATGCAACCAAGATACGACGGCGTAAGAGACTTACGTCGGCGGTATCTTAGCAAAATTCTGGTGTATCTTGTTTTGTAATTGCCCCTATTGGCTGCTGGGCGAGGTGACGTATAGTGACGTATAGCTCCCGTATAACTGCGGTGGCTGGTCGACAAGCAGTTAACAAGGAAGGGGTTAACACTAGGGGCGATCTAGAGTTTAAATGTGTGTCCTAGGGAGTGATTCTAACTGTAGGGGGAGGGGACTCACAAGGGGAGGAGACTGATCAGTGTTCCTCTGTACTGGGAACTCACCATTGGCCTCCTCTCTCCTGACAGTACATGGATCTGTGTCTTTACAGACATGTGTCACCCTTTCATGTGCTCCTTGCTGTAAAAGACAATAAAAGGTGGGGGCAGTGGACATTTGTTTGTACTGGTGTGATAGAAGTAAACACAACCAGTTGGGTGATGCTACTGCATTGCTAATCCATAAGCCCCTGGGTATCATTTACATAGGTGTACCGTGTGTAGGGTCATCTTTGCCAGCATAGGATGCACAGGTATTTCATTCATGTTTATTGGGATGCAGTGGTGGCACAGACACATATTAAAAATAAATATGTTTGTGTGTGTACTTATGTCCTGAAGATTGATATATATTCTGAATCTTATAAATTGCCCAGGTATACATGGACTATCTGGTGAGTTGCTGTAATTTTCAACCTGAAATTCATATTTGCAGCTGGGGGATGCGTTGTCACCATTCTACAAGCTAATGTTACCCATCATTGTTTGATCCAACAGGCAATCATGGCCCAACTTCCGCAAGAAGAGAAAGCCAAAATCGCAGAGCAGGTGGAAATATTTCACCAAGAGAAGAGCAAGCTAGATGCTGAAGTAGCCAAGTGGGACGACAGTGGGCAATGACATCATCGTATTGGCTAAACAGATGTGTATGATCATGATGGAGATGACAGATTTCACCAGGTAAGAACCACTCACAAAAAAAGAAAAGACAACAAGCATAGTATGAAGGGCTATTTTTTATCAGGTTACTGTGATAAACAATTAACCCTGAATACACCACAATATACTGCTTCTTACACCTTATTTCTACCCCAACTGCCACCAAAGCCACTCCCTCGCCTTCTGCTTCTGCTAAAACCACCTATACCCCTCTAGTTCAACCACACTAACACCACTTCTACAACCTTTGCTTCTTCTACTTTTACCACTACCTACACTACTACTAGTAACACCACTAACACTACTTCTACAACCTCTGCTTCTGCTACTACTACCAATACCTATTCTACTATTACTAACAACACTAAGGCCCTGTACACACGATCAGATATGTCCGAGGAAACATGTCCGATGGACCGTTTTCATCGGACAAGGCTGAAGTGGTCTGTTGGTCTGATGTGCGCACACACCATCGGACCAAAATCCCCTCGGACCAGAACGCGGTGACGTAGAACACAACGACGTGATGAAAAAACTAAGTTCAATGCTTCCAAGCATGCGTCGACTTGATTCTGAGCATGCGCGGAAATTCGGTCCGATGATTTTGTGTACTAACCATCGAACATGTCCGACGGACAGGTTTCCTGCGGACAGGTTTCTAAGCATGTTTGGAAACTTTTGTCCGCTGGAAAACAGTCCGATAGGCCGTACACACGATCGAACATGTCCGCTGAAACTGGTCTGCGGACCAGTTTCAGCGGACATGTTCGATCGTGTGTACGCGGCCTAACACAACTTCTACAACCTATATTTCTACTACTACCACCTATATTACTAATAGTACTACCACTGACACCACTTCTACAACCTCTGCTTCTACTACTACTACTACCACCATCTATATTACTAATAGTACTACCACTGACACCACTTGTACAACCTCTGCTTCTACTACTACTACCACCATCTATATTACTACTAATACTACCACTAGCTCCACCTCTACAACATCTGCTTCTACTACTACTGCCACCACTTAAACCCAACACCACTTCTACAACCTTTGCTTCTTCTACCTTTACCATAACCTACACTACTACTACTAACACCACTAACATCACATCTACAACCTCTGCTTCTGCTACTACTACCACTACCTATACCACTATTAGTACTACTATTAGTAACAATGCTAACACTACTTCTGCAACCTCTACTGCTACTACTACTACCACCTATATTACTAATTGTACAACCACTGGCACCGCTTCTGCAAACTCTGCTTCTTCTACTACTACTACCACCACCTATTCTACTACTGATATCATCACCAACACCACTTCTTACTATTATTACCACCATCTATATTACTAATAGTACTACCACTAGCTCCACCTCTACAACCTATGCTTCTACTGCTACTGCTACTGCTTAAAATACTAATAGTACTACCACTAACACCACTTCTACAACCTTTGCTTCTTCTACTTTTACCACTACCTACAATACTACTAGTAACACCACTCAGGCCCCGTACACATAGCCGAGGTTCTCGCCAGAAATCCAGCGAGAACCTCGCTGGGAGCTGCATTCCAGCGAGAACCTCGGGCCGTGTGTATGCTCTCTGCTCGCCCGCCCGTCTGGAAACCCGTCGAGCAAATAGAGAACAGGTTCTCTATCAGCTTGACGGCCCGTCAGGATGAATGGCTGGTTGCCATTCCCGATGGGCGGGTCGCAGATTCTGACGACCGGCAGAGAACCTCGACGGTTCCCTGTCGTGTGTACGGGGCTTAACACTACATCTACAACCTCTGCTTCTACTACTACTCTCACCAGGCAGAGGGGAGGAGAGGGAGGTTGCATGCACATTGGTCAATGGTGCCTCCATGAGGAGCTGTCAGCTGTATCTCCAAATGCCAGCAGCAGTCCTCCCAGGTAGAACCTGAGATTGGAGGGGTCAGTGTTAAGGGCAATTTGTGGTGTGAGCTACCACCTGTTTAAACCACAGCAGAACTCTGTGGGCTTCAGAGGTGGTATCATCTGATGAGGCTGGAAATCATAAGACTGCATCCCATTGCAACACCAAAAGGTCAGTAGGAGAAGCATAAGCCCTGTACACACGCTCGGTTTTCTCGGCGGTAAAAAGTCTGCCGAGAAAAGCGATGGGAAACCTGAGAACTTGCTCCATAAGTTTCCCCGTGTACACACAACCAGGTTTCCCGTCTGGAAAACTGCAGGGAGAGCTTTGGCTGGGTATCCCAGCGGTACAATAGAGAGCAGGTTCTCTATTTTCCCACCTGGATTCCCAGCAGTTTTCTTATCGGTAAAACTGCGAGGAAGCATACACATGGCTGGGATTCCCGGCCAGAAACTCTCCCTGCAGTTTTCTCGATGGGAAACCCGGCCGTGGCTATATTGAATTGTTAGGACTTACATGCACTTCAAGAAAAACATAAAATAAAATCTGATGCTAGATCCTCTTTAATAAACAAAGAATCTGCTGATACCACTTTTACTAGCCACGCTCTGTTGGTGATGATCTGTAATTCTGTGTCTGCTGCCTTTTATATAAAACACCTTTCTCTTATTGTAAATGGATTTTTTGTTTATGAAAGGTCTTATGTTTTTCCCGGGACAGGAATGCCTTTAGCTACTTTTTCAATCAACAAATAGATATATTAGCATTGTTATTACTTATATACCTATCAACGAGGTCTCTTCAAACCGTTGTCCCCCTGGCTCATGACATCATTCTGAAGCTCTTAGTGCAGTACAGGGAAGAATCCCTAACAGGACAGAGCACACCCAATATTACAATGAAATAAAAGCAGTAAAAAAAGCTGTGTCATATTTCACAATAAGCGTAAGGGGTCACCTTCTACCTTTCTCTGTATCTAAATACATATTTTTTATTTTAAATAGAGTAGGAAAGGTTAGAACCCTTTTCAGGGTTCTATTGTATGTCTCTGGTAACCATTGTCACTAGAGCTGAAAGGGAAGGCAAATCTAAAATTTTGAACAAGAAATAGGGCGCTTCTGCCTGGTGGGTCTGTCTTGTATGCAGTGGCAGGTGCTCCATTAAGGGAGGCAGGGGCGCTCCTAAACCATGCCCCCGACCCCTAATCTACATGCAGGGCGCCAGACGCATTTCAATGTTTTTTTTTGTTTTGAAGTACATGATTAGAGCCTGAGGCCTCGTACACATGACCGAGAATCTCGTCATAAAAGAAACATTGTTTTCCTCAACGAGGTTCTTGTCAGGCTTGTCGAGAATCTTGTCAAGCTTTCCTTGCATACACACAGTCAAGACAAAATCTCGTCATTCTCAAACGCGGTGATGTACAACGGCACTATAAAGGGGAAGTTCCATTCCATCTGCGCCACCCTTAGGTAAAAGTTTGGTGAGAGACGATTTGCGCTTTTCAGTCTGTTACAGCGTGACAAATTTGCTATCTCCATTACGAATGCTACTTTTATCGAAGGTGCGCTCCCGTCTCATACTTTATTCTGAGCATGCGCAGGTTTCTAAGCATACACACAAACGTGTTTCTCATTGTAAGCCAGCCCGACGAGAAACACGACAAGGAAATTGAGACTCCCGACGAGGAAAAAAAGAGAACATGACACAACAGTTTTCTCGACGAAAAACATACACACAATTGTTTCTCTCTGAGGCCGTGTACACACGGCAGAGAACCTCGACGGGCAGAACACATCGTTCCGCCCGTCGAGGTTCTCTGCTGGCCGTCGAAATCGGCGACCCGCCCGTCGGCCGAGGTCCTCGCTGGAATGCGGCTTCCAGCGAGGTTCTCGCTGGTTTCCAGCGAGAACCTCGGTCGTGTGTACGCCACCTCAAAAATGCCCTGTCAGCATTTTTCTTGATGGATTTTGTCAAGGAAAACGGTCATGTACGAGGCTTCAGGCTCTAATTGGCTTCAAAAAGGGTGGGCTTGGGGGCGCAGTGCACTCCGCCCTGAACCCACCCAGTTGTGTGACAATAGCAAATAAATATTCGCTATTGACTTCTCCTCCCAGCCAATCAGGAAACTGGTCTTAAGACCTGATTAGCCGAGAGGAGAAGCAACCGTATTGGCCAGGATCAGAAGCAGGGGGGAAGCCACAGAGGAGGAGACGCAGGGGAAAGCTGCCCGCGACCTGTATGGTGTAATCGTGGGGCTTGTGGGCGGACAGGCAAGCGGCGGGGGTGTATTTGCCAAGCAAATGAGCGACGGGGGTGGGGCGAATTAATTGACTGAACGAGGGGCAGTCAGGTGGTTTGTTTGCCCCCCCCCCCCCAAAAAAAAAGTGAAGCATCAGCCGCCACTGTTTGTATGGCTAGAGTCCTTTTTGCCAAGCAACCGAGAAACGGGGGGTGGGGTTATTGATCGTTCAAACGGGGGGGTTGGTGTTGTGTTTGCTGCCCCCCCACCAAAAGTGGAGCAGAAGCAGGGGGGAGGCCACTGAGGAGGAGATGCAGGGGGAAGCTGCCGAAGCTGCCCACAACCTGGATGGCGTAATTGCGGGGCTGCTGGGCGAAAAGGGCGAGCGACGGGGGTGTTTTTGCCAAGCAACTGAGCGACGGGGGTGGGGGGTATTAATTGACCGAACAATGGGGGGGGCGGGTAATGTGTTTGCCCCCCCCCCCAAAAGTGAAGCATTAGCCGCCACTGTTTGTATGGCTAAAGTCCTAGGTCTAAAGCCCCATGCACACTATCAGTTTTCCTGCAGGTTTTTCTCTTCAGGTTTACCAAAACCATGTAGTACAAGGGCCTGCCTGATTGCATATGAATTGACACTCTTATGCCGCGTACACACGATCATTTTTTGTGATGAAAAAAAACGACGTTTTCAAAAACGTCATTTAAAATCACCGTGTGTGGGCAAAACGTCGTTTTATGTCTTCAAAAAAACGACCACATTTTTTTTCGAACATGCTTGAATTTTTTGTGTCGTTTTTCAAAACGTTGTTTTTTGTGTCATAAAAAGTGATGGTGTGTGGGCAAAACGATGTTGAAAACAACGTTTTTAAACCCGCGCATGCTCAGAAGCAAGTTATGAGACGGAGCTTCAATGGAACAGAGTGCCGTCGAACGTGGTGTACGTCACCACGCTTTGCTAGAGCATTTTGGAAAAACGATGGTGTGTATGCAACGTCGTTTTGGAAAATGAAGTTTGAAAAACGTTGTTTTGTTTCATCACTTGAAACTTCGTTTTTTTTTCATCACAAAAAATTATCGTGTGTACGCGGCATAAAGGTTTGACCTCATATTAGATGGTTTTGGTAAACCTGAAGAGTAAAACCTGCAGGTAAACTGATAGGGCTAGATTCAGGTAGGAGCGCGTAAAAATGTGCGGGCGTAGCGTATCCCGTTTACGCTACGCCTCCGCAACTTTTACGGGCAAGTGCTGTATTCACAAAGAACTGTTAAGTTGCGGCGGCGTAGCGTAAATGGCCCGGCCTAATTCAAATTTGGCGGGTAGGGGGCGTGTACTATTTAAATCCAGCGCGTCCTCGTGCCGAACGTACTGCGCATGCGCCAGCCGTGAATTGATCCCAGTGCGCATGCTCTAAATCACAACGTTAATACGCAATTTAAACAACGTCACTTACGCAAAGCCCTATTCGTGAACGTTTTACGTAAACGACGTGAAAAAAAACGCCCGCACGCCGTCCATACTTAACATTGGCTGCGCCTCATACAGCAGGGTTAACATTACGACGGACCTACGCTAACGCAAACGACGTGAATCGGCGTATATAGGCTCATTTGCATATTTTAGACGGGAACGCCACCTAGCATCCAGCCTAAATATGAAAATAAGATTTGACGGCGTAAGAGACTTACGCAAGTCGGATCTGATGGAAATCTATGCGTAACTGATTCTATGAATCAGTCGCATAGATAGGAGGGCTCAGACGCAGAGATAAGCTGCCTTATCTCTTTCCTGAATCTGGCCCATAGTGTGTATGGGGCAAGAGTTGTACATGAAACTAGCACTAGGGCTGCTAGGGACATTAGATTGTCAAAAGAACGGGGGAATGGCAAAAACTGTTTTTTTTTCAAACGTGTCACTTGGAAAGCATGCAAGAAAGCAGTAAGAATTACATATTGCTGGATACATCTTTTATGCCAAGACTGGGAACAGATGCCTTCTAATGCTTTGCTCCACAAGGCACAGTGCTTGCTTAAAGTAGAACTAGGTACATTTATTTTCATTTTGGATAGAGTAAGGGAAGGTTATAAGCTCTGTGAGGCCTCGTACACACGACCGAGGAACTCGTTGGAAAAGACACATCGTTTTCCTCGTCGAGTTCCTTGTTAAGCTTGTCGAGAAACTCGACAAGCTGTCTTTGCGTACACACTGAAGACATATTCTATATACATTTTTTTTATGGATTATAATAATTAATATCAAATAAGTCTAAACTATATTGTCAAAATAGTCCCATAGCTCTCTCCTGACCCGTTTCTCTGTTATCAGCCTGATAACTTCTGACAAATTCTCAGACACATCAGATGAAAGCAGCCTGAAATTTCTGTCAGGGGAGGTTGCTATAAATAGATTAGCAGGCAGCTGGCCCTATTACAAAACACCTCTGAAAGTCTCAGCCTATGATGAGAGGGGGTGTGTGCCTTTCCTCCAATTAGCCATTTTAGCTATCTTGGCTGTATGCCCAGACATCACACTCTGTGTTAAACAGGAAGAGAACATTTCCTAACATGATGTGATCTTTCTAAACAGTATAAAAATGTGAAAACAGCAGATATACAGTACATGTAAAACCTATGTAGGGAGATTTGGTTCATCCCTGTGTATCATCTGAGGCTGTTCACTTCACTGGGTGTATGGAGGGTTTACAACCACTTAATTGAACATGCTGAAGTTAGAAGCTGATTGGCTACCATGCACAGCTGCACCAGATTTTGCACTCTCCAGTCTTAGTAAATCCTCCCCCAATGAATCTCCCTAACAGGAAAACAGTGTTCTAATCCTCCTGCTCTTTACCCAAAACTTTAAAAACAAGTTTTACCTTTAGTTTTACTTTAACATTTTTTTTCAGGTTTACTAATTTAACAGAGGCCAGAGAGCATAAAAATAATCTGACCTCCAAAACTGATACAGTTTGACTGGACATCCACTATAATAGGTCATGCATAAAATAAATGGATTTATCTCACATGCTGTGAATTTCTATATAAAAAAAATGTAGATTCCCTTCGGTTTAAACCTCTAGTTTTGTTCCTCATTAATAAGATGTACCCTACAAGGCCAAAATTCCTCTTCAAACAGCCATTTCCATTAAAACGGCTCATTGAGCAATGGAGGCAAACAGGTATAAGCATTTTACGACATAGAGAAACTGATTGATGGATAGATGCACATATTGCACAAATCCTGATTGGATGGCGGCCGGTGATGGAGAGGACATTTGCCAACAACGCCTTTGGCGCTCACTGGACCAAGCAGTCTCTAAAAGTGACTCGGTCCTCTCCAACTTTTGTATTCAGCAGGCCCGTCTCCTTAATGAGCACTTAAAAATGTACATACTATTAAATATAATTCATGAGCTGGAAGAAGCCATCAAAGTAAATTGCCGGTGAGGAAATTTCAGATAAGAGCGGAAGCTGGCAGGTTTCCTCCTTTCTCCAGCGTGCCATTAAGAGGTGAACTCACAGTAAATTACCAATCATTTATACAACGGTGAGAAGGGGCGATCGATGAATAAGGTAGTTCGGATCAGGTGCTTATTTTAGTCCTGAATTGCAATTAGACTGTTTTCTTTTGCAGAGGGAAAGGTCCACTAAAGAACACATCCGATGTGATTAACGCTGCCAAGAAGATTGCCGAAGCCGGCTCCAGGATGGACAAGTTGGCACGTGCCGTTGCTGATCAGGTGAGGCGCGAGTGGCAAATGAACAAAGGTTAAAAAAAGGAATTTTCTGCCTTGTACGACATTTTAACCAATCAGATTCAAACCTCAACTGGATTTTGACAGTTGGAGGCTAAAGATTTGGTTGCATTCTGACAATATTTAATATTTAAGTTTCATTTACTAATTAAATAAAATTACATTTTTTTTTGTATTTTTTTTTTTTAATGTTTATAAACTGATGATTTATATATATTTTCGTTCTTATAATATAACATTAGAACATGTAACAATATTACACGACAATATTACACGACGAGGAACACGACGGGCCAATTTGGACTCCCGTCGAGGAAAAAGAGAACTTGCTCTCTTTTTTGCTCGTCGAGTTCCTCGACAGTTTCCTTGATGAAAAATGTACACACGACCGGTTTCCTTGGCAAAAAAGCTCTCCCACCAAGTTTGGATTCTGTCGAGGAAACCGGTCGTGTGTACGCGCCCTTTGAGTTCACATAGAGAAATAAAGGGAACTGACATAACGTGAACCCGTTTTTAAGATTTATTCAATAAACACTCAAATCCAATAAAATTTGCACTCACAAACAACTCTGATCAAAACAGCATTAATCACATCATAAGCCGCCAGCTCAGTGGGTACTCGGTGTCTCCTACCGCACACTGCTTTCTGTGGCACGAGGATAACTGCTCACGATCCCAGCAGAGGTGTATTTAGGTTTTGTGCTGCCCTAGGCCTGACTAAACTTGCTCACCCCCTAATTTAAATATGACCCACCCCTTCCTGTCAAAGCCACACCCCTGTCATATTCATGGGAAGAGGACAGAGGGATGCTGTGGGTAAAGGACAGAGGGACGCCCTGGGAGAAGAACAGAGGGTTGTCGTGGGTGACGGACAGAGGGACGCCGTGGGAAGAGGAGAGAGGGACGCCGTGGGAAGAGGACAGAGGGATGCCCCCTGCAAAGTGCCGCCCTAGGCCTGGGCCTTGTCGGCCTAGGCCAGAATACATCCCTGGATCCCAGTCCTGTCTGACGGCTACCAGTTACATCACTTGGCTCCACCCTGACTAGTTTCGTTGTGTTGACATCATCTGAGCTACATCTAGTATTACCACACATCCAGCAGGCATCCGAGCAGCTGACCCGGCATATAAGACGACCCCTGCTTTTTGGCCAGTTTTTTTAAATGTAAAAGGTAGTCTTATACGCCAGCAAATACAGTGTGTATATATATATATATATATATATATATATATATATCCTTGGCTGTGAACCTGCTGAAAACGTGTTCTGTGTCTAACCACAACACGAGAGGCAGGGGGCAGGCCTGTAAACCCAGAAGTTTGGCGTGATGTGCGAGTGCGTCGCTGATCCCGGGGGAACCGCCTGCTGCCGCCAGCAGTAAATGTACCATTACCAGTCGCCGAGTGGTTAAGACAAGGTTGGTGAAAAGACTCGTGTAGTTCGAGTTAAACACGTTTTCTATTTTTCTCCCTGTTTTATTATGCAATGGTTTCTTTTTTAAGCCAAGTCCAAAATCGATATAATTAAAGCATGGATATTGAGCTCATTCTGTATAATTGAAGTTTTTGAACAAACCGCCAGAGTTATTGTTTCTGATGTACCTGTCAAGCAAAGAGCTCTCCGCACCACGGAAAGCCGTGTTTCATCAATAACCAATGATTCTTTGAACTCTTCAAGTTTTTGTGAAATCCACTCAATGCATTGCAGCCGGTCCCTTTGTCTGGGAAAGTGCTAGAAAACCCACGATCGCCTCTTCTCTTGAATTCTATCTTTGTTGCATTGTGTAAGCCTCTAACTGCTGGATGCAGGAGAGCTTAAAAATAGCAAGACGTGGTATTAAATTGAATTCCAAATACAAAGTAAGATATGTTTTGCTAATATGCAAAACCTGTTGCTAAATTGCGTTTGTGTAACACAACATAACCCTTTTTTTTACACCATACATTGTCTTAGGTTTGTGCATAGCCGTGCGCACAGGGTGTGCCGGTTGTGCCCAGGTACACCTTAATCACCCTGTGCAGCACAGATTCCCCCTACTTCCCTGGTTTCCCCCTCCTTCCCCTGCAGTGCTACCGGCTACCACCTATGGGTTTGTGGATAACTGACCATGACATCTACTACTATATGACCAAAAGCAAAAGGATTATCAGTTCTCCAATAATTTAAAAGGAATATTTATTATTATTAATATTATTATTATTATATTATTATTATTTTATTTAGAATGTGCATTTAAGGTTCTGTGTGAACATTTATAGGATCATTAGTCCTAATAACAGACATATTTGATATTATTATAACCCATAAAAATGTATATAAAATAGGTCTTCAGAGATATATTAATAAAAAAAAAAAAATACAGGTGTTTCTGGGCACACCATAATCACCCTGTGTGGTGCATATTCCCAGGGCCAATCCTAGGGTCACAGACGCCTGGGTGCAGAAATATTTCTGGCGCCCCCACATGGGCGTAGTCATCTTACTAACTCCTCCCCTTTACACATGTTTCTATGGCTACGACTCAAACACAGAGATGCTCCCCTAAGAAGTCTTTATTAGTGTCCCCGATCAGAGCCCCCCACAGTAGGTGTCCCCCATCAGAGCCCCCCACATCAAGTGTCCCCCATCAGAGCCCCCCACAGCAGGTGTCCCCCATCAGAGCCCCCCACATCAAGTGTCCCCATAGATCAGTACTTGTCCATTAGATCCCTGTAGCTCGGGCGTGCTGGGAGCAGAAGCACTTTACAGGGGGCGGGCATATGTGGCATCTTTGGTTACTTGGAGGGTGACACTCGAAGAGCATTTCTGGGAGTGCACAGGATGATTGGCAGCAGCTCCGGCCAACCCAGAAGCCTCTCATCACACCGCCTATGGGAGAAGAGCCCACACACGCAGAGGGGGCGGGGCAGACAGGAGACTGCTCCATGCACTCTGGACAGAATTAATAAGTGGAGCCTAGTGCCGAAACGTGTTTCGGTATTAGGCTCCACTGTGGTACCCAGCCCGGATTCCGGGGACAGCGGGAGGTATGCGCTCTTGTCAGTTGCCAGCGGAGAGAGCAAGCGGGATGGGGAACCGCAGCACCTGCTACATGCGCTCTGCCTCTGGACACAGACAAGGAGGAGGGAGGGGAGCACTTTGGAGCTTAGGCGCCCCCACCTTTGCTGCACCTGGGTGTGGAGCACCCCGTGCACCCTGCCTAGGATCGGCCCTGCATATTCCCCCTGTTACGACCCCTGATATCTCATCAAATTCTCCCCTTTTCTGCAAAAAGTAAAAATAACAATACAAATTTTGTATAAAAATAATAAAAATAAAAACTACTGACACCATCTATTGCCCTACTGACACCCTCAGTATATATACACATGCACACACACGCATATAGTATGTGTTTGAGCTTTGGGGGTGCACACTCTAATGCAATAGGTTGTGCACACCTATGATATATATATATATATATATATATATATATATATATATATATATATATATATATATATATATATTTATATATTTTTTTTTATTAAAATATCTCTGAAGACATATTCTATATACATTTTTTATGGATTATAATAATTAATATCAAATATGTCTATACTATTTTGTCAAAATATGTATACAATATATAGTCAAAAGTATTGAGACACTTGCCTTTACGCACATCTAAACTCCAATGGAATCCCAGCCTTAGTCCGTAGGGTTCAATATTGAGTTGGCCCACTCTTTGCAGTTATAACAGCTTCAACTCTTCTGGGAAGGCTGTCCACAAGGTTTAGGAATGTGTCTATGGGAATGTTTGACCATTCTTCCAGAAGCACATTTGTGAGGTCAGGCACTCATGTTAAATGAGGAGGCCTGGCTCACAATCTCCGCTCTATCGGGTTAAGGTCAGGACTCTGTGCAGGCCAGTCAAGTTCCTCCACTCCGCTCATCCACGTCTTTATGGACCTTGCTTTGTGCGCTGGTCCAAATCATTTGGTGGAGGGGGGGTTGTGGTGTGGGGTTGTTTTTTAGGGGTTGGGCTTGGCCTTTGGTTCCAGTGAAGGGAACTCTTAGACAACTCGTCAGCATACCAAGACATTTTGGACACTTTCATTTCTCAAACTTTGTGGCAACAGTTTGGGGGTGGCCTCTTCCTGTTCCAACAAAGCAATGTCCATAAAGGACATGGATGAACAAGGGTGGAAACATTCCCATAGACACACTCCTAAACCTTGTGTGCAGAGTTCCCAGAAGAGTTGAAACTGTTATAGATGCACAGGGTGGGCCAACTCAATATTGAACCCTACGGACTAAGGCTGGGGTGCCATTAAAGTTAATGTGCCTGTAAAGGCAAGTGTCCCAATACTTTTGGTAATATAATGTGTGTTGTGTGTATGAATATATATATATATATATATATATATATATATATATATATATATATATATATATATATATATATATATATAGATAGATAGATAGATAGATAGATAGATAGATAGATAGATAGATAGATAGATAGATAGATAGATAGATAAAATAAAAATAAAAAATAGATAGATAGATAGATAGATAGATAGATAGATAGATAGATAAAAAGATAGATAGATAGATAGATAGATAGATAGATAGATAGATAGATAGATAGATAGATAGATAGATAGATAGATAGATAGATAGATAGATAGATAGATATAGATAGATAGATAGATAGATAGATAGATAGATAGATAGATAGATAGATAGATCGATAGATAGACAGACAGACAGATAGATAGATAGATAGATAGATAGATAGATAGATAGATAGATAGATAGATAGATAGATAGATAGATAGATAGATAGATAGATAGATAGATAGATATGGGATAGATAGATAGATAGATATATAGATAGATATAGATAGATAGATAGATAGATATAGATAGATAGATAGATAGAGATAGATAGAGATAGATAGAGATAGATAGATAGATAGAGATAGATAGATAGATAGATAGAGATAGATAGATAGATAGATAGAGATAGATATAGATAGATAGATAGAGATAGATATAGATAGATAGAAATAGATATAGATAGATAGAAATAGATGTAAAACAACATATCTATATATATATATATCTATATATATATATATATATATATATATATATATATAGATATATATATAGATATATATATATACGCACACAGGATATATACACAGAACTGTGCAAAAGACAGGTGTGAAGAAATCCTGTAAGGTAAGAATGCTTTCAAATACATACATATATTTGAATTGTTTATTTTTATCAATATACAAAATCCAAAGTGAGTACAAATGTAAAGGAAAATGTAAATCAAATTAATATGCTCACTCCCTCCCCCCACAAGAGGCTTTTTCCACACCAGGGAGAAAGCCTCGCATTACTGTGTGGAGTTACAGACAGAAGAACAGGAAATGAGGATTTCTCAGAAGAAATAAGGACATTTAAAAGCAAAATGGAAGGATGAGGTAAGTGAAGGAGGACTGCACTGAGGTAAAGGAAGCTATTTAGGGGGAAAAAATACCTTTACAACCTCTTTACGGTGTGCAACGTAATATCATAACACTTTGTTTTTTATTGTATTTGCATCCTGCGGCAAATTGACACTATATGATGTGTTATTCTCCACCAAATTCCATTTGAATCTTTCTGTCATTAGGGAAAGAGGGAAAATGCTTCATTAAAAATAAGCTAAAAAAAAATAAAAAAGCAGAAAAAGAGGCAGACGATGGGACTTAGTGAGCAGAAACAAGATGTTATGAACATTATCCAGGCAGGTGGCTGTGCACTGTAGTTGTAATGAGTCAGAGCCATCCTGCTGTTTAAGCTTCTTTTGGTGCTGCGCGTATGAAAAAAAAGCAAATCTTATAAGTGATAATTGACACTTACATTAACAGTACCACAAAAACACGCAGGCAGCATAAGCTGATTAGAAAGGAAGGATAGCAGTTAGACCCCGGGCAGGCAACACAGGTGTTCACTGATCTCTGTGCGCTTTTATTGCTTAGGTTTAAATGAAAGTATATACGCGCTGACCTCGGGCTTGGCAAGTCCTCATCCTGGTTACCTGAATGGAGCTAAGGGAAAATCACAGTTTTTAGTGAATGCGCCTTAACCACTTAAGCCCCGGTACATTTTGTAGCTAAAGGACCAGGCCACTTTTTGCGATTCGGCACTGCATCACTTTAACTGACAATTGCGCGGTCGTGCGACGTGGCTCCCATAGAAAATTGGCGTCCTTTTTTTCCCCACAAATAGAGTTTTCTTTTGGTGGTATTTGATCACCTCTGCGGTTTTTATTTTTTGCGTTATAAACAAAAATAGAGCCACAATTTTGAAAAAAATTCAATATTTTTTACTTTTTACTATAATAAATATCCCCCAAAAATATATAAAAAAAAATTTCCCTCAGTTTAGGCCGATACGTATTCTTCTACATATTTTTGGTAAAAAAAATGCAATAAGCGTTTAGTGATTGGTTTGTGCAAATGTTATAGCGTCTACAAAATAGGGGATAGTTTTATAGCATTTTTATTAATATTTTTTTTTACTAGTAATGGCGGAGATCAGCGATTTTTATCAGGACTGCGACATAACGGCGGACACATCGGATACTTTTGACACATTTTTGGAACCATTGTAATTTTTTCGGTTTTTAACCGATGTGGTGTAGGCACAACTTACCATCAGTCAGCTTCATCGGTTAACCTATGACAACGTTCCATCAGACCGTTCTCATCAGATGGACTGATCGTGTGTATGCGGCAGAAGAGGTATTTTTTTCAACATGTGAAATTTGAATAACCTATGTATGTTAACCATTTGTCTACTGCCTAATGTAGACATACGTTGGCAGAATGGCACGGACAGGTACGTTGCTTCGAATCTGCCTAGCGGGAGCGGCAGAACGAGGAAACAAGGTAAACAAGGCATTTCCCTGTTCTGCCTAGTGGCATGACATGGATATTCTGCTCCCTGTCATCGGGAGCAGTCATCACTGTTGTGTCTCTGGTATCCCCGTCCCCACACAGTTATAATCACACCCTAGGACACACTTAACCCCTTCCTCGCCCCCTAGTGGTTAACTCCTTCCCTGCCAGTGTCATTTACACAGTAATCGGTGCATTTTTATAGCACTGATCGCTGTATAAATGACAATGGTCCCAAAATAGTGTCAAAAGTGTCCGATGTGTCCACTGCAATATCTCAGTCACAATAAAAAATGCTGATCGCCACCATTACTAGTAAAATAATAATTAATAATAAACATGCCATAAAACTATCCCCTATTTTGTAGACGCTATAACTTTTGCGCAAACCAATCATATTTACCAAAAATATGTAGAAGAATCGGCCTAAACTGAGGAAAAAAATATTTTTGTTTTAATATATTTTTAGGGTGTATTTATTATAGCAAAAAGTTTAAATTATTGCTTTTTTTTAAAAAATTGTCACTCTTTTTTTGTTTATAGCGCAAAAAAAATGCAGAGGTGACCGAATACCACCAAAAGAAAGCTCTATTTGTGGGGAAAAAAGGACGTCAATTTTGTTTGGGTGCCACGTTGCGCAACCGTGCAATTGTCAGTTAAAGCGATGCAGTGTCGAATCGCAAAAAATGGCCCGTCCCTTGGGCAGCCAATTCTTCCGGGGCTGAAGTGGTTAATAACAAGTTATGCCCATGTTTGCTTTTGGTACAGCCATTGTACATTTTAGTAAATATGTGCTACCACATGTCTGTACTTGTTAGTATACAATATACAATATACAGTATATGTGAGTGTAGAGTGGTGATAGATCCTCTTTTCTGGTGGGCAAATACTTAGTAGGGGGTTTAGAAAATGCTTCCATGCATCTATGGGAATCCCTAATTAATAGGAGGCTCTGGGAGAAAGATAAGGGCCACCCATGAGGACATTGAGGCCAGGGCTGAATAAAGGGGGGGGGGGGGACCGTCCTGGGCACTTTGACAAGATCTAAAACCATATGGGTCCCCCAGTTTGGCATAGGTGACGAGACTTTGACTCCCCCCACGTCTATCTGGACGAAGCATACAAGTTAACTTTTGCTATTAAAGTGCTACTAAAGGCTTATACTAGCTATTCTTATAAATGTTCCCTCCCCCTCCTCCTATCTAGCCTGACCACCCTGTATTAAAAAGACACGTGTACTTACCTATTTATAATCTGGTGCGGTCACGTGATTCAGCAGCTCCAGCTCCCCTATGTAAGGGAGCGTTTGACAACATCAGTGAATTCTAGGAGCCCCGATGTCACCCATGGGTTCCCATGGCCCAGAAGTTGCTCCTTCCTCTCCCCTGCAGCAGCGCAGCCACTCTCTGACACAGGGAAGCCGGAATCGCAGGATCATGTGACCTGACCAGAGTTCAGTAAAGGTAAGTACACAGATCAGGCTATGCAGGATAGGTAGGGGGGGGGGGGGGTCTGGGAACATTTTTAATAGTATTAGCCTTATCTTCCACTTAAAAAAAAAATGATTTAGCTTGCAGATTAACTGCTTCAGCCCCGGGAAAATTTACCCCCATTTCTGACCAGAGCACTTTTTGCGATTCGGCACTGAATCGTTTTAACTGACAGTTGCGCGGTCGTGCGACGTGGCTCCCAAGCAAAATTGGTGTCCTTTTTTCCCCAGAAATAGAGCTTTTTTTGGTGGTATTTGATCACCTCTAAAGCTTTTATTTTTTGGCGCTATAAACAAAAATAGAGCGACAATTTTGAGAAAAAAACAAACAATATTTTTGAATTTTTGCTATAATAAATATCCCCAAATAATATATATATTTTTTTCCCTCAGTTAAGGCCGATACGTATTCTTCTACATATTTTTGGTAAAAAAAAAATCGCAATAAGCGTTTATTGATTGGTTTGTGCAAAAGTCATAGTGCCTACAAAATAGGGGATAGTTTTATGGCATTTTCGTTTTTTTTTTTTTTATTAGTAATGGTGGTGATCTGCAATTTTTATCGTGACATTATGGCGGACACGTCAGACACCTTTGAGGCTATTTTGGGACCATTGTCATTCATACAGCGATCAGTGCTATAAAAATGCACTGATTACTGTGTAAATGACACTGGCAGGGAAGGGGTTAAACACTAGGGGGCCACGAAGGGCTTAAGTGTGTCCTAGGGATGTGTTCTAACTGTGTGGGGGCTGGGCTACAAGTGACACCACATTGATCAATGCTCCCGATCACAGGGAGTAGATCTCTGTCCTGTCACTAGGTAGAACAGGGAAATGCCTAGTTTACATCTCTCCATTCTGCCTCCCTACGACACGATCGCGGGCCGCCGGCAAACATCGAGTTTGTGGGGTCTGCGTGCACGGTCACGGAGAGTGCGGCTGGCATCTGGCTTTTTAAAGGGAGCGTACAGGTACGTCGATTTTCCCACCGCTGCCATTGTGCCGACGTATATCGGCGTGCAGCGGTCGGCAAGTGATTAACCACTTAAGGAGCGCCCCACGTACATTTACAGTGACAGGGCGGCCCTTAAGCACAAAATCATGTACTTGTTCTGTAGGTGATTCCTGTTGTCAGTTCTGGAGGCGTATGCACGAGCCAAACAGTATATAGAATGGGACACAAACACAAAAAAAAGAAAACATTTTATTGGGGGCAGCAAGTAGCTATTAGAACTGGTTGAAAGATTTTTTTATTTTCCTTCTTCCGCTGAGTAGCGGCTTAAGAAAGAGTAGACGCTCTCCATGCCTTGACAACTTTCTTTTTTTATACAGTATGATTTCCATGGCAACACAGAATCATCTATTTCTTTGTTTCCACAACTACTGCTGTGTACCCTATCTAGCCTAATGCATGCATTTTCCATTTTTATACTCTATCATCATTAAAGATGTTCGCTTGGCTTCCTAGTTCCTGTAAGACCCAAAGAAGAAATTGACAGTAACACTAAACATTATCCTTTAAAAAAAAAAAAAAAATACTCCATACGCATCCACTACCTAATGGCTTTTGTAGCAGAAGGGTTGATTTACTAAAGGCAAATAGACTGTGCACTGTGCAAAGTGCAGTTGCTCCAGAGCTTAGTAAATGAAGTAAAGCTTCCGTTTGCAATTAACAATCACTTGCGAGGAAACTTAACCTCCCCACGCTTGCGTTATAGCCGAAGTATGGCTACTCCGCAGGCCTAAATAGTCGGGAGGGCATACATGTATGTCCTCAGGGCCGCCATCAGGGGCCCAGTGGTCCCCAGGAGCCTGGATGGCATCCCCCTTTTTTCTTTAATTTTTTTTTCCGTCAGCCCCCAAAGCCCCCCAATCCAAATCTCTAAGGGGCCCGGATGGCATCCCCCTTTTATTGGATTTTTTTTTCTTTTGATCGTGCACCCCCCCGTTTCTCAACCTGCGACACTCCCCCCCCCCTCGCTTCTCAATTTGCAGCAGAAGCACCCCCCCCCCTGGTTCTCTGCTCCAGGTGGCCCATGTCTGAAGCTGTGTAAGGGGCCCGTGCGGCGCGCTCTGTGATTAGCGAATCAATCCTGGACCCTTACCACGTGATCAGCTGTCAGCCAATGACAGCTGATCACGTGATGTAAACAGAAGATCGTAATCTGCTCTTTTTTTTTCACGCTGATAGCGTGAGGAAAAAAAATATGGTAATTACCAGCTTCTGTCAGAGGGAGATCGATCCCGAACATGGACACTCACTGCTGCTGAGCACTGCCCACCAGTTTCACCTACCAGTGCATATCAGTGCTGCCTACCAGTGCCACCAGTGGCACCCATCAATGCCCACCAGCGCCACATATCAATGCCCATCAGTGCTGCCAATCAGTGCCCATGAGTGCCTCCTCTCAGTGCCTCCTACCAGTGCCCATCAGGGCATCATCATCAGTGGGGGAAGCAAGGTGAGAGAGGTTGAGAGAAGAAGCTAAGGGGGTGAGGAGGCAAGAAAGAGAGGGGGTGAGAAAGAGGTGGGGGTGTGAGAGAAAAGGGGAGGGGATTGGGAGGGGGTGAGAGAGGAGGGGTGAAAGAGAAGAGTGGAGGGGTAGCCGACAGTGGAGGGGGGTGGTAGCCGACAGTGGAGGGGGGTTGTAGCCGACAGTGGAAGGGGAGTAGCTGACAGCGGAGGGGGAGTAGCTTACAGTGGAGGGGGAGTAGCTGACAGTGAAGGGGAAGTAGCTGACAGTGAAGGGGGGGTAGCTGACAGTGAAGTGGGGGGTAGCTGACAGTGGAGGGGGGGTAGCTGACAGTGGAGGGGGGGTAGCTGACAGTGAAGGGGGGGTAGCTGACAGTGAGAGGGGTAGCTGACAGTGAAGGGGGGGTAGCTGACAGTGAAGGGGGGGTAGCTGACAGTGGAGGGGGGGTAGCTGACAGTGGAGGGGGGGAGTAGCTGACAGTGAACTGTCACTTGCAGATGGGAAAAATACCTCAGTGATGAGACAGGACTCGGAGCACACTCCAGGCAAGGAGGCGGGACTACGGACGGCTGCGATCACCCACATTCCAGCCTCGCCTCCAATCACAGGCCCTCGTATCACGTGTCCGCCGCCCACACGTGACCTATCCAGCCAATCACAGTCTGAATATCAGGCTGAGCTCGGCTCTGACGGAGGCGGAGCGCATAGTAGGCATTACCTGTGACTGTTTGATGGTGTAAAACTGAAGGCGCGGCGCGCATGGGAATCGGGTCGCGACGCTCTAGGTTATATGTGCCCTACGCTACGCCTCTGCGGCGTAGCAGAGGCGTAGCCCCACTCGGGCCCCACTCGGCTGCGGGCCCCATAGCGCCTGCGTGGGTCATTATGGCGGTAGTTCCGCCAGTGCCCATCAGTATAGTCTCATCAATGCATATCAGTAAAGGAGAAAAAATACATGTTTGCAAGATTTTATAACAAACTTTTTATGAAAATGTAACTTGAGTACAGTCAGTGGCGGCCCGCCCATATGGGCGCACGGGCGCCGCCCCCCCTCCCGCAGTCACAAAAAAAAAAAAGAATTAAAAAAAAAAAAACGGGCCCTTTAAGAACTTTTATTCGGCTAAAATGTCATTTTGACATTTTAGCCGAAGTTCTGGCGGCCGTCTATAGAGGGCGCTGCAGCGCCACCCCCTCTCGCAAGTAACACACGTTCAATGCTATGCATTGGACGTGTGTTACTGTTGCCAGCTGCCTGGTCTATTCGTATAACCGGACATGGGACGCCGGTTACCCGAATAGCGACAGCTGGTTGGCTGAGGGGAACTGCCTATCAAAGCCAGTGGCTCTGATAGGCTTTTCCAGTCCCGCCCTCCGGCTCTCGGAAGTCTATGCTCGGAGCGCAGACAATCTGCGGTCCTTGCATTAGACTGACAGCCGTTTCAGCCAATCAGGTTCCCGGATTCTGGTTTTCAGGAACCTGATTGGCTGAAGCTTCTCCAGGGCGGCAGAAGACATCGAGGGAGGACATGGAAGCGTCAGGTAAGTGATTTTTTTACAGGGAAAGGGGCAGCATGGGGCACAGTGGCAGCATGGGGCACAGTGGCAGCATGGGGCACAGTGGCAGCATGGGGCACAGTAGAAGCATGGGGCACAGTGGCATCATGGGGCACAGAGGCAACAATGAGCACAGGCCGGGCACAGTGGTGACAATTGATGGCACAGTGACTGAATATGATGGCATGGCAGAGAGGTGACAATTGATGGCACAGTGACTGCATTTGATGGCATGGCAGAGAGGTGACAATTGATGGCACAGTGACTGCGTTTGATGGCATGGCACAGTGGTGACAATTGATGGCACAGTGGTGGCGTTTGATGGCATGGCACAGTGGTGACAATTGATTGCACAGTGACTGCATTTGATGGCATGGCACAGTGGTGACAATTGATGGGCACAGTAGCTGCTTTTGATGGCATGGCACATTGGTGACAATTGATGGCACAGTGGTGGCGTTTGATGGCATGGCACAATTAGTGACACAAGTGGTGACAATTGATGGCACAGTGACTGCAAATGATGGCATAGCACATTGGTGACAATTGATGGCACAGTGACTGCATATGATGGCATGGCACATTGGTGACAATTGATGGGCACAGTAGCTGCATTTGATGGCATGGCACAGTGGTGACAATTGATGGCACAGTGGCTGCATTTGATGGCATGGCACAGTGGTGACAATTGATGGCACAGTGGCTGCATTTGGTGGCATGGCACAGTGGCTACATTTGGTGGCATGGCACAGTGGCTGCATGTGATGGGCACAGTGAGGCTGCAATATTTTTTTTTTCGTTTGCGCCCCCCCAAAAATTTTGAGCACCAGCCGCCACTGAGTACAGTGTAGCATGACCACGCAATTGTCTTTCAAAGAGTGACAGCGCTAAAGGCTGAAAATTGGCCTGGGCAGGAAGGGGGCTTAAGGGCCCAGTAAGCAAGTGGTTAAAATAAGTATTTTTGCTTGCACATGATTGGATGATAAATGTCAGCAGAGATGGAGCAACTTCACTTTGCAAAGAGCTCAGTGTATTTGCCTTTATTTTATCAACCTCAGTGTGGGGAGGAAATGTCCTGTTGGGGGTTTACATATCTCCCAGACTCCTCTCATACACATTTAGAGATCTCTGATCCTTAGTCCAGTTCAGGTTTTATTCCTCTCCCCGGGGGCAATTTATACTCACCTGGAACGTGTAGGGGGGCTCTCAAACCTGGAGAACAGACAAATCGTGTCTGGGAGAGTTGATTGGTTGGTGTAAGCTGAACTGGTATCTATGCCTTAGCCCTTGTTCTCATTTTAGTGCGACTTTGGATCTAACTTAAAAAAAGACATCTGTGCAGCTTCATGCACAGTTGTCTAGAAAAGTTTCACCCGAAAGTTGCGTACTCCACTCCTGCACATACAGTATTGCCCCCATCATACCCTCTGCACTCCTCTTCTGCACATATTGCCCCTGTCATACCCTCTATACTCCTCTCCTACACATATTGTCCCCGTCATACCCCCTGCACTCCTCTTCTGCATATACTGCCCCCTGTCATACCCTCTGCACTCCTCTCCTGCACATATTGCCCCCATCATACCCTTTGTCCTCCTCCTCTGCCTATATTGCCCCTGTCATACCCTCTGCACTCCTCTTCTGCACAAATTGCCCTTGTCATACCCTCCATACTCCTCTTCAACACATATTGCCCCCTGTCATACCTCCTGCACACCTCTTCTGCACATATTGCCCCTGTCATACCCTCCATACTCCTCTCCTACACATATTGCCCCCGTCATACCCCCTGCACACGCCTTATGCATATATTGCCCCCTGTCATACCCTCTGTACTCCTCTCCTACACATATTGCCCCCATCATACCCTCTGCCCTCCTCCTCTGCCCATATTGCCTCTGTCATACCCTCTGAACTCCTCTTCTGCACATATTGCTCTTGTCATACCCTCCATACTCCTCTACTACACATATTGCCCCCGTCATACCCCATGCACTCGTCTTATACATATATTGCCCCCTGTCATACCCTCTGCACTCCTCTCCTACACATATTACCCCCATCATATACTCTGCCCTCCTCCTCTGCCCATATTGCCCCTGTCATACACCCTGCACGCCTCTTCTGCACATATTGCCCCTGCCATACCCTCTGCACTCCACTTCTGCCCATATTGCCCCCTCTCATACCCTCTTCACTCCTCTTCTACACATACTACCCTCTGTCATATCTTACAGCACACATCTCTTGCACATGCTGCCTTTTAAGACATTTCTTTAGCGTTGTTTGACCTCCCCGGTAGTAATTTTCTCCAGCTGGCAAGTAAAACCCCTTTTGCATAACCAAAATAATGAAATGTGTTGTGTTTACTAGCTTCTATGTCACGGCAGGTGTCTTCGTTTAACTTCTTGAAAAGTTCATCCCGCTTAATTGGCCTGTTTATTTCCCTTTTGATTTCAGGACTGCGGTTGATGCGTGAATTTGTTACATGACTACAAGTGTATTGGACCAATTTGTCATCTGCTGGGGCTTCTATATTCTGTATCTATAGAACATAAATATCAATTTGACAGGAACAAAACATGTATAAAACACAGACTTTTCTATTTCATTCTATTCTGTATAGATTTTGTATTAACAGTTTTTAGGTTTAAGAAGACCTGTAAATGACAGTTTGGAGTTATATCACATCTACAGCCATTGCCAGTATCAGCACTGTATCAGGTTATCACGCAGTCAGGTCTTGATGTTTTTCCATAGTCCCATTGGTCCATCTTAGAATTATTGATGCAAAAAAAGGAACAGCAAAGGGCTATTGTTTTGGGAGAACTTACAGATTTTTAGCAACTTCTGAAATTCCTACCTGATTCTACATTTCTATTAACCTCTAAGACAGCCCGCAATGTACTGTGGGTGAGTGGGCGGTGTAGGCAAAGCAACGTACCCGTAGATCTCTGCCTACTACCGGGTTTAGGCCGTGGGCATGCCTGCTCCCCCACCTGCCCAGCACCCACTAATTGTACACAGTGGGGGCCTGTCAGCAAGTTCCAGCCAATTATTCACGTCCGGGACCTTCTGATCAGCTGTGTCCAATCACAGCTCAGAGCTCTGTGAGGATAAACAACACAGAGTTATGTACAGAGGGAACAATCTGTCAGTTTCTCAGGGATTTGCAAGCATGAGAAACTGAGAGATCTAGTAGTTAAAGCAGCACACTGTACACACATTACACCAGTCAGTGTCATTAGTACAATGACAGTGTATAGCAGGCATCACTAAATGGCAGACCATGGTCCGGATAAGGGCTAAGTCACTGTCCCATTTGGACCCAAGGGGGGGGGGTTACTGTGTGCAGGGGGACCTAAAGGGGGGCAGAAAGGACTACTGGGGGTGAAGTAAAGGGGCAGAGATATCTACTGTGGGGAGGAGGTGATGTAAAGCAGGGATGGGTGACCTACGGCCCGCGGGCCACATGCGGCCCGCAAATCATTCCATCTGGCCCCCCGTGCCGCTGAGTGTGTGTCCACAGAGCTGTGGGCTGGGGAGGCTGGAGCCCTGAATGGGTCGGTGAAAAGTCCGAGTCTCGGCCATTAAGGCTTTCACTAATAGCCCCGAGTCCCGCCGAGCAGGAAACATTTTTTTTTCAGCCCTTCCGCCTGGTTGGCTGGTGAAACTGTCTGTCTCCCTTGATGTGGGAGTGGTGGGGAACACCAGCCAACCAGGCGGAAGGGCTGAAAAAAACAGATAACGGCAGCGATTGGCAGGTGGTGGAGTGGGAGGCGCTGTGCCTTTGCGCTGACGTGTGCAGGTGTTTACAGCACGGCGGCGGTGACAGCAGCGCGCCAAGTTTAATTTCCTCCATCTCCAGCTGCAAGGTAAGCAAACACTCTCCTGTACCACAGGGGAGAGAGAGACATTGAGCAGCGCTGAGTAGAGAGCTGCTGAAGCTAACATAAGTAAACCAGCAGGTGATTGCCCTCTGTTCAGTGGTGCTCACTGTCTCTCCATCTGCATGATTAATGCAGGAAAGGACAGAGCTGGGGGGTGTCTGTGTAAATCTAAAGGGGTCTAGTGGTGCAGAGTGTTGCTGTGTAATGTAAAAGGGGTCCAGAGTGCTGTGTAATGTAAAAGGGGTCCAGAGATGCGGTGCTGTGTAATGTCAAAGGGGTCCAGAGATGCGGTGCTGTGTAATGTAAAAGGGGTCCAGAAATGCGGTGCTGTGTAATGTAAAAGGGATCCAGAGGTGCGGTGCTGTGTAATGTAAAAGGGGTCCACATGTGCGGTGCTAATTTTTAAGTTGATAATTTTGTACGGCCCCCGAATGGTGTTACAAAAATCCAAATGGCCCTTGGCAGAAAAAAGGTTCCCCACCCCTGATGTAAAGGGACAGAGAGCACTACTGTGGGGGGGGGGGGGGGTAAAGAGGAGCAGTGCTGTTGAGGGAGTAATGAATGGGGCAGAGGGCACTGCTGTGGGTGGTGATGTGAGAGGGGCAGAGAGGTTGATGTGAAGGGGGGTACAGAACACTACAGAGGACACTGATGTAAGAACAGGATTGTGATACAAGAGGAGGGGGGCTGTGATGTAAAGGATCGAAAATTCGGACCTCTGCTGGTAGAAAGTCTTACTGATCTGATCCCCTTAAATGTTAATTCAATATCTCTGGTGTATAGTATTATCAAGTTCTCCTGATATAAAGAGGTAAAAGGTGACCCAAAAGGATTTACTGTACCTCACCGAAGCAATGATCGAAAACATGGTCTTGCCTGATCATCACCCAGTTACCCTGCGTTTCCCACAGAAGGTGGTATCCACCAAGATTTGGAGGTTGGATGCATCCCTGCTCACTGATCTTGCTGATGTGGCTACTCTTAAGCAGGTCATAAGGGATTACTTCCTACTTAACAACACCCCAGAAGTGTCCCCCATGACTCAATGGGAAGCGCACAAGTGTGTGGTTCGAGGACACTTGCTGTCTATTGCAGCGAGGAGGAAGAGGGAGCACTTGACTCTTGTTCAGGACCTGTCATGTAGGATTGCCAAGCTGGAAGCACAACATAAAGGTTCACTGGCCATTGCGGTAGCGTCTGATTTAGCTGAAGCGAGAACTTTCTTGCTAGAGGAATTGTATAAAAAGGCACAAAAGCGATTTATGCTATCACAAAAATAGTTTTACGAGCAGTGAAACAAGCCGGGTAAGTTACTAGCGAAATTCACGCAGAAAAGGGTTCTTACCTCAACGGTCCGTCATATAAGGGACAGGCAGGGGGAGATACATACCAAAACTGACCACATTGCCCGTCAGTTCCAAGAGTTCTATAGCAACTTGTACAACATTAAAGTGAGTGAAGAGAATAGGAGCCCAGCCGATGAGAAGGCTAACTTGATAAGGGTCTTTTTACACTAACATTGTCCGCAGGCACTTGCCATGGAGGATAGGCAATCTTTGGAATCCCCGCTGTCCTCAGAAGAATGGGTTGAAGCGCTGAAAGCCATGAAACCTGGCAAAAGCCTGGGGCCAGATGGCTTCTCAGCACAATATTATAAATGCTTCTCAGACCTTCTATCGCCGGGTTTTCTTAGAGCTTTTAATTCTCTCTCGAATTCCCCTTGCTCTTCTAATACTTTATTAGAAGCATATATCACGGTGATACCCAAGGACAATAAGGACCCCGCTGATGTAGCAAATTATAGACCGATCTTGCTCCTGAATGTTGACGTCAAAATCTTCTCAAAAATTCTTGCGAGCCGGTTGGCTTACTATGTCCCGGCATGGGTGGGTCTTGATCAGGTGGGCTTTGTCCCTGGCAGCGAGGCCAGAGACAACACAATCAAGGCTCTCAATTTACATCATTGGCTCACATCTTCCAAACATGAAGGTTTTTTCCTATCAATGAATGCGGAGAAGGCCTTCGATCGAGTGGCCTGGGACTATATGGGCTCGGTCTTGGAGGCCTTGGGCTTGGGGACCAGAATGAGGGCTTACATTGGAGCCTTTACACAAACCCACAGGCCCGGGTCCGGGTCAATGGTCACTTGTCGGAGGCGTTCCCCATCCAAAATGGAACTAGACAGGGCTGCCCCCTTTCCCCTATTTTGTATATTCTCACGCTGGAACCTCTTCTTTGCTGCATTCGGGCACACCCAGACATAAAAGGCATTAGTATAAGGCAGCAGGAATATAAGCTTGCAGCATTTGCTGATGATATTTTGCTTTTTCTCTCTTCCCCCTTGATTTCCGTGCCTAATCTGATGCAAATTCTTGAACAGTTTCGAAATATCTCCCATTTGAAAATTAACTACTCCAAATCGTTTGCGCTGAATGTGACACTGCCCGAGTCGCTAGTAGCCCTATGCCAGGAGAATTTTCCCTTTCGTTGGAAAGCTGATGATATTACCTATCTGGGCATCAGGCTTCTGAGCAAGTTATAAGAGCTATATAACAAGAATTTTTTGAGTGAGTTGGTGGCCATACGGCAAGACATGCTTCGATGGGATACTCCCACGATTTCTTGGTTTGGGCGAGCAGTTATCTTGAAAATGACAGTCCTACACCGATTACTGTATAAATTGCAGACACTCCTGATCTCTTTGCCATCTTCTTTCTTTGTGACATATAAGAGGATGTGTACAAAGTTCCTGTGGGGGACTTAAGCGCCGCGAATTAGTTGGGCAAAACTGGTGCTTCCAAAGTTAAATGGGGGCATCGGCCTCCCGGACACACAGAGGTATTACTGGGCTACCCATCTGACACGTGTAGTAGACTGGCAGGTGCACGCTCGCCATAAAGGCTGGGTCCGTCTGGAAAGTTTGATTACTGGAACTGCCCTTTGTAAAATGCCCTGGTTCTCTAGGAAACACTGGACATCTAGTGCTCAATTGCACCCCTGGTAGGGGCAACCTTGTTGGCATACGCAAAGGCCTGCGGAACCCATGCAGTTTCGAATACGGCCTGTGGCATAACACCCCTTAGGTGATTTCCAACTGGGACTAGAGTGTTCCTACCCGACGAGACTATGGCCACATTCGGACATGCTAGCCAAACAGTTATTTTCCATGGGATAGATTTCTTACTCTGATGCCGCGTACACACGATCACTTTTTGTGATGAAAAAAACGAAACAAAACAACGTTTTTCAAACTTAATTTAAAAAAAACGACGTTGCATACACACCATCGTTTTTCCAAAAAGCTCTAGCAAAGCGCAGTGACGTACACCACGTTCGACGGCACTCTGTTCCATTGAAGCTCCCGTCTCATGACTTGCTTCTGAGCATGTGCGGGTTTAAAAACTTCATTTTAAACGTTGTTTTGCCCACACACGATCATTTTTTATGACACAGAGTTGGGAGCGAGTCCACTGTTGTAATACATAAAGGATCGGTAAACATGCACACATTAAGGAAAATGGGTACAAGATTAGAACACAGTGGTATAGGACAAATCCACAAATTCTGTCCAACTGTGTCGGACCGGTGCTGGAGATGTGGACAGGCCTCGGGTACTTTCCTCCACATTTGGTGGGACTGCCCACTAATCCAAACATTTTGGCAAAGTGCATGACGTGACGATGGCAGTATCATCGCTTCCCCTGAAGTTCTCACCAGCACAGTATCTTCTTCATCTCTCAAAAGAGTGGGTGGCACGCATTAACCATATTGCTGTGATAGAGGAGCTGATACATACTGCACAAGATAGAATCCCTAGCTTTTCCTATTTTTTGGAAGACTGGTTTACATTTTGGAGTACGGCTACCTACCATGACCTTATCAAGACAGTGTGATGAATAATAGTGTGCAAGGTGAGACGGCTTTGCATCTGTTGTATGATAAGGTTGACTGTTTTCTTTACCAACATAGTGGACGGAGAGGGTAGCTGGTGGTTTCCCCACCCCCTCTTCGGGCATTCGAGCTCAGTTGCCCCTCTCTCCCCTCCCCCCTTTTTTGTCTTTCTTCCCCCTTGCTTCTTTCTTCCTCTTTACCTTTTCTCTTAATAATAGTGATCTTTACGAGATAGGCGGATGGATCTGCACTTAGTGGACCTCTCCGCCCATCCCTGCTGGAGGAAACACTTTTAGGACTAAGGCGAAAGTGAACCAAAGGCCCAGACCTGTTGTAGCAGGTGACTTGGGTCATCATCCCATCTTTCTGGGGGTTGTTTGTACGTGTATATATCTACCCCCTTCTGTGGGCTGGAGAACCTAGAAACACTGAAGTATACCCATGTTAGCTTGAGCCTTCTGTGATAGTTGGGCACATAGTTTCCTTTTTACTTAGGCTGATAAAATCTTTATGGAAAAAAAAAAGGTGACAGGGGAGGGACCTCTGGCACACAGCCTGTGATTGATAACCTCAGCTCTCATTGCTCTCCTGACTAAGTTCTGCAGTGTGTCATATCAGCTCTCCACCCTCTGTTTTCTAAAATCTCAGGCAGACTTTATAAATTCTGGACTTTCAAATTCTGTAGAGGAGAGGAGACTGCATATAAAAAGGTACAACTTATGTAGAATCATTTGTTTCATCTTTGTGTATCACCTGAGGCCAGTTACTTCACTGGGTAGATGTAAGGTTTTACGAGGATTTTAAATGTTGTAGAGAAGAGAAAAAAAACAGGAGATTCATAGTTACATAGTTAGTCAGGTTGAAAAAAGACACAAGTCCATCAAGTTCAACCAAAAAATAAATAAAAATGCAATCCCATATACACAATCCTTCACCCACAGTTGATCCAGAGTAAGGTGAAAAACCCCAGCAAAAGATGATCCAATTTGCTACAGGAGGGGGAAAAATGTATTTCTGATCCCCCGAGAGGCAATCAGATTTTCTCTGGATCAACTTTACCTATAAATGTTAGTACCCAGTTATATTATGTACATTTAGGAAAGTATCCAGGCCTTTCTAAAAGCAATCTACTGAGCTGGCCAGAACCACCTCTGGGGGGAGTCTGTTCCACATTTTGACAGCTCTTACTGTGAAGAAACCTTTCCGTATTTGGAGATTTAATATTCTTTCCTCCAGACATAAAGAATGCCCCTTTGTCCTTTGTGATGACCTTAACCACTTGTCATCCGTCCACCGTCATATGACGGCGGGCCGATAACCTAATTGTCCTGACTGCACGTCATATGACGTGCAGTCATAGAAAGCTGCTAGGGGGGAGCTGTGGTGGCTCAACGTGATTGGCACTGCGCTGACAAGCCATTCACCTCTGCAGCCAAGGGTTCAGATCCCGGTCTCGGCTACATGTGAATTGAGTTTGGTGGTCTCAGCCCGGCTCCCGGTGGGTGTGCTATGCAAGGTACGCCTGTGCTTAGTACGCCCACCCCCCCCCCCCCCACAAAAACCACCACACTTGCACGCACACGAAATTGGTTTAAAACACACGCACTTTGGCCATGCGGTCTCCTAAAATAAAGAGAGGCGAAGGACCTATGGGGCTGGCTGGGTGGGCTAGGCCCCCTCACTCCCTCATAGGGGGAGTCCCTCTGCCCCATTGGGGTCCCGTTGGGTCCCAGTTGGGCTCCCAAGAGGAGCAGGTAGGGAGGGGTGAGTGGGAGGCCCCCCTTCACACCCGCCATTGCCACCAGGGGCATGGAGAAGGATGGCGATTGCCTCCGGGGGGAGGGTCTGCCTACTCCCAACTCCTGCAGTCCGGCTCCTCTCTCTCGAGTTCACGCACAAAAAATACACTTTAAAAAAAAAAAAATGAAAAAAAAAGAAAGCTGCTAGGGGCGGGCGCACCCGTCGCATCACTGGGACTGTGCCCCTGTGCGTGTGCCCGGCGGCCGCGATGGCCGCCGGGCACAATTGCAAGTTTATTAGGCGGTGATGGACTCTGCAGTCAGAAAGTGTAAACACAGAGCTCCAGTCAGTTTATGCAGTAAAGCAGGCTTGTTATACTTACGAATAAGATGTTATTCCTTGTAAAAAGGCTGTTTGATCACTAATCGGTCCCCTTCTATTACACCCAATCCATCTGCTGATGGAACAGAGTCTTGGAGGCACTCTGCACATGCTCAGTTGATGTGTATTGCTAGAGAAGGTTTTTCAGACAGAGGGTCAGGGGTCCTGCAGCCTCATAGGACAGTCAGAGGAGAATGAAAACCCCTTCCCTGCCAGTTACATTTATACAGTTATCAAGACTGCTATATACTTCTGATAGTTTAGCAGTTTACATTTACTAAATGTATATGGTCCATGTTCTATGTACTGTGGGAGACTATATATAGTGAATGCAGGGTCCTGGGTTTAGTAACACTTTAAAAAAAGCAAAGCATTTAAAATGCAAACAGCTGCATAATGTACTGTATTGTAAGGATTCGGGTGGGCAGTACAACTTTAGCACAACACCAGCTCAACGTGATTGGCACTGCGCTACCAAGCCATTCACCTCTGCAGCCAAGAATACGTATCGGCCTAAACTGAGATAAAAAATGTTTTTTTTTATTTTTTAAATGGGATATTTATTATAGCAAAAAGCAAAAAATATCGTGTCTTTTTTCAAAATTGTCGCTTTTTTTTTGTTTATAGCGCAAAAAATAAAAACCGCATGGGCGATTAAATACCACCAAAAGAACGCTCTATTTGTGGGGAAAAAAGGACGGCAATTTTGTTTGGGAGCCACGTCGCACGACCGCGCAATTGTCAGTTAAAGCGACGCAGTGCCGGAAGCTAACATTTTGTCTGGGCAGGAAGGGGGTGTAGGTGCACAGTAGGCAAGTGGTTAAAGTGAATAACTCAACACCAAGCTCACTATATGGACCCCTTATTTATTTGTACATGTTGATCATATCCCCCCTTATTCTCCTCTTCTCAAGAGTGAATAAATTCAGTTCCTCTAATCTTTCCTCATAGCTGAGCTCCTCCATGCCACTTATCAGTTTGGTTGACCTTCTCTGTACTTTCTCCAGTTCCCAGATATCCCTGATTTAAGTCTAGCTGACTTTAAATTGTTCTCTGGTATATACAATCCATGTTCAAGGCAGTCTTCTTGTGATCCAAGACTTGGTGGGTCAATTTACCATTTTCCAATTGGAAGATAAAGTTGAAGGTTAAGAGTTTTGACAATTAGATGTAGGAATAAAAAAAGAGCTGAAAAAATTAACTGTACGCAGCTATGTATCCCGCAATGCCTTCATCCCTTCAGCAGTAAAAAACAATTGCTCTGCTGTAAGATAGATAGACAGCATGTTATTTTCTCTCAAGAATCGCGGAAATCAGCTCAGAGACACAAAAGCTCTCCTCTAATAGTTCCTTTTATCTACACGCTTTTCTAATTGCTAAATATAAATGCCGAAAGTTTGCCTGAAGTTCATTACATGCATAAGTAGAGGGAGTCGTCATATTCGTAATGTTTAATGACATGGAAACCGCTTACGAAATGCCACCTCCATCAAGATAACAATATACGAATGTTTGTTAAAGATCCTTAGCCAGGAAGAGAAGAAAAAACACGTTTAACGATTATTACAAGCCTTGTCTACTTTGTATGAGTAGTCACGCTTTCCAAAGGGAACTCGGCTACAAGACTTTTCTGTTTTATAGGTTTTGTGAAAGTTAATTCAGATTTCAAGCAGAAGCATGACTAGGGTAGTTCAGAGCCCTTCTTATTAATCTAAATTTCCCAACCACATTCTGTAACCTCCTCCCAACACCACCTTTTATTAATCAACACGATTTTAAATAACATAACCTAATCCAGTTAAACTTGGTTGCAGGTCCTTGACAGTACCAAATGACTACCAACTTTTGGCTGGGCTGGCCCAGGCGGCCTCAGATACCCACCTGTACCAAACATAGGATGCCATACCTCAGATGGCTCCCCCACCATTTTACTAAATCAGACCAGCTTTTAGAGCCCTGCCAAGGACCCCACAATAGGATACCAAAGAAGATAATAACTCAGAGTTCCTTGAACCATAAGGTCGGAAGGCAGGGACGTTCTTTCAATGATTCCAGATCTGAGAGTGAGCCAAAACCCCTCCTCCCCTGCAATCATTCTCTCCAGCTCCACCCCATCACCCATCTGCTTGGCCAATTAGGTAAGGGTCAGTCACTGACCACCCACTCTAAACTAGTTAACCCCTCCAGCTTGGTTCCCCTTCCACCCAGTCATGTATGCCCTCTCCTTTATTTGTTCCTCATTAGTGCCATTAAATGTAAAAAAAGAAAAAAACAAGCGGAGAAAAAAATAAATATAACTACCCTGACCAGGCTTCAGGGCTGGAGAGGGTGACGTCACAAACCTTCAAGCAAGATCCTGTAGTGTTGCATAGCCAAATCTCAAGAGATGCACATGCATATTCTCACAAGATTTGAGACCTTTAGCATTTACAGATATAATATAATTATAATGATAGTTTATATTTTATAATACAATTTATAATTAAAAAAAATTGTAACATTTATAATATTTTTCTCTGATTTTATTGGACTCAATAACCAGGTTCACACTGGTTCGACATGAGTGTCGTATGACTGTTGATCCAACTTTGCCCTACATCAGTCCTACTTCCATTCAACTTGAATTAACAGGATACAATTTTGCTCAAACTTTGATATAGTATGACTTGTCCTTTGACCAATCAAAATGATCCCATTGTGACATAAATTCCTTTTCCTGCTGCTGGACGGATGTCACAAGTCAGATGGTTAGGACTTTGATCCGACTTCAATGATATTGAAGGGTCTGAAAACGCACCAAAGCCAGACCAAATTAGTGCAGACCGACTTGTGTCGGACCAGTTAAGGCGGCTCTCATAGGGAACCATTGATTTGTACAGGTCATGCGACATGTGATCCCAAAGTCGGAGTATATGTTGCACCAGTGTGAACTCGGCCTAAAGCAGAAAAAATAGTTTTTTTATTTACAATACAATTTATAATAACAGTGTTTTCTGGTTTTATTGGGTTTTAAGCAGAAATAAATGGTATATGGGCTATCAAAGTGAGGAGGGGTCCACCAATAAGCACTAGAAGATTATGGCAGCTACAGTGCATTGACTATAGCGATTTGCCTGAGAGTTTGGGGTTGATTTACTAAGGGTACATTAGGTGTTTACTTTGCAAGGTAAGTTGCACTTTGCAAAGGAATTTAGTGAATGTGATGAAGTTCTGCAAAGAATACCCAGTCAGGTGCGAAGAAAAATAAAAAACAGCATTTTTGTTTTCACATTATTGGGTGATGAAAGTCAGCAGAGCCTCAACTCATTCATTAAGCTTTGGGGCAAATTGCAAAGTGCAACTTCCCTTCGAATTAAATAGTCTATTTGCCTTTAGAAAATCAGCACCTTTGTCTTAGAAAAATTAAGAATATTAGGAACTCCTTTTCAACGAGTAAGAAATTGTAGGGGTAGAGCTGGTGGAAATTGGGGCTGGATGTCTCTGGACCCAGGTGGGTAAACCATATAGGAAAAACAAAAGAAAAGATGAATAGAGGGGGCAGTGAGTAAGAGGAAAGGGGGATTAGTGAAGGTAAGGGCAGAAGAATGTGAAAAGGTGAAGGTAAGTATCGAAAAGGAGTGAGCGTGGAAAGGGAATGGGTAGGAGGGGAGAGGATGAAGGGTGAAACAAGGCCTGGGGGAGGATAAGGGGGTCAAACAGTGTTCTCTTCCCAACCACTTCCAAATCAAAATAAAGAAATAACGAGTTCTCCAGTCCAAGGGATTGCACTGCGGGACATTCATAAAATTTAGAATTTTTTCAATTTGTTAAACGTGGGGGGGGGGGGTCGAAGTTGTTTCGCGGGGGCGAGGATTGAACAAAGTTGTTGAGCAGGGGGGCGTTTTAACCTCTGCACAGCCTGTCTGTTCTCCTCTTCCCTTCAGCTGTCGCAGCCACACACCGCTCCGGTGATTGTAACATGTGCCCTCATCCCTTCTTGCACAGCTTCCTGTGCGGGAAAATTAACCCCTTTGAGGGACTGCGGGAAGATGCAGCCTGTGCCGGAAAGTCCCGCAGAATCCGTGCTGGTTGGGAGGTATGCCTAAAGTTTTAGAAAAGTGAAAAGGTGTAGGTATCTTGTGTATCATTTTCCAAAGCCAAATGGAGTTCCATTCGGTAGGTACCTGTTGTGAGTGGCCTTGGCCCAGGATCATAAGGCCAGCTGTGGCTAAAACATTTTTTGAAAAATAAATTTTCTATCATTTTTGATAGAGCCCAGTAACATGGAGAGCAGTACGATTTGGGGAGTTTTGGGGACGATTCCAGTAATTTAGGTATAGATGACAAGTATTGTATCAAATACTTTTATGATGGGGCACAGGGCAACCAAATGTGCAACATTGTCCTCAGATTGTGGGCTTTTCTAGCTTTAAGGCAGTGGTTTGAGATGGGGAGGAGGCACTATGTAATAAGCAAACCATTCCTTTTAGTGCAAGGTCAGCTTTAAACTGATTTGCAAGTACATGAGCCTGGACATTGGAAGTTTGGAAAATCCGATCTATGAAGTAACTTCTATTGCCATGGTTTCAAGAAATAGAGTTTTTTGATTATTTAGTAAATCAGGGATGGCTATAGACTAAAACAGGTAATATTTAAACAAAACAAGTCACCGTTGGGCTTATACAAGTATCTAATTATTCTGCTATATAATCAAATCGAGTAAGTCTTATGTAGTAATTGTGTGGGCTAAAATATTTAGCTTACTGACTATGTCTGAGCCTGACTCATTCTCTGTCGGGGTGAAAGGTCAACTCAGGTCTGATAGCTGCCTTACTGTCAAATGCCCAATCTCATGCTAATAACTATGTGTTGTCAGAGTCGGGTCAGGCTTTTGGCAGCACTGCAATGGACAAACCTCAGGAGACCACTAACCGCTGACTATCAGAGCCAAGGGTCAGACACAGACAGAGTAAATAAAGCTAAATAAGGGGACAATTAAAATAATTCATGGCGAAGTCTACACAATTATGATAATTGAGCACTGAATATTCAGAGCCTAGCATAAGCTTGATCATGACTGATTCTCTTTAAAAACATTAACCTATGCAATGGTTTGTCTAAACATATATATATATATATATATATATATATATTAATATTATTATTCATTTTAGATTTCATGGGCTAATGAGCATCCTCATTGTTACTGTACTATCTACTTTCATTTCGAAAAGTGGCATGCAAACTAATCATGTTGTAGAATAATAATAATAATAGTAATAGTTTGCAGACAAGGCTGCATTTGTTTTCTTTTATCAGGCTAAGAACATTTTCAGCACATACAGAAAATATTTGATGACCCTGCCAGAAATGCAGTGTCCTTGTCACTTCCTGTGAGATGACCTGAAAACAAAAGCAATTTATTCTTCCTGTGTAAATTACAAATACCGTTAAAGTGGAACTTCACCAAAAAAAGGGGGAAGTTCCACTTGTTTCTAACCTCCAGCCTCCTCTTAAAAATGTGAGCCTTTTTTTTGGGGGGGGTACCTGGATTTGACAGGTACCCACTCCCACTTCCGGTCAGATTGCCGCAGCGATCCAAGCAGAACCCCCCCCCCCTCCCCCTCCTTCCTTTGAAGCCCTCTGGGACAAATCCCATCACAGGTCAAGTAGACAAGTCTGCAGGACCAATCACAAAGTGCAGTGTGGCTCGCACGTGTGCAGAGAGAAACTAGCTGTGAAGCTGCCACTTGGACGAAACTTTTCTGACCAAAATTTTTCTATTGATTTTCTTTTTTATGCAAGCAGCTGACAGGGCCACCCATGTATATCTTCTACCTACTGAGGCTGGGTATGCCTGTCTATAGAGATATAGAGGATTGAGTACGCTATATCTAATGTTGCATTCCCTGAAGGGGCAAAAGTGTGTTATAACCTTACTGGTGATGCAGGGGTCATAGCTGTAAGGCTAACAACCAGTTTGCATGGCTGTTGGAGGCACAGGGCAATATTTACATCATTATTTTGGAACGCAGTGGTTATTGAATACATAAGCTGGACTTTCACGGTGTTATTCGCAATACATGTGTACATTTTCGAGATGATTGTGTTTAGTGTATTGCTTATTTTTTACTACATGAACTTTGAGAATTTATGTTTTGTTTGCACATTTTTTATTTGATAAGTGTGATAATTTATTATGTAGTTGAGTTGTGCTACACTAATTTTATGTTTTTATTTACGTTCAATAGTTTTATTGAAATTTTCAGATGAGAACAGCAATAAAATAAACAAAAGACATGGTGCTTATAGATAAAATATAACAAACATTACAGCCCAGCACCGAAGTATAAGTCATGTAATCCTCACACTAGCAATAATCGTTAACATAGAGCTCAAGTTCGAGCAATGCAACCCCACTACCCGGGCCCAGGTACACACCCGTCAGCCAAGCCATGTGATTGTCTACCGTACCATAATAGGATAAGCCCCGATACCCCAACCCCCCGGGAGCCCCAAAGGGATCATGCTGCATCCCAGGAGACCAGCTTGTATTTCAAGCAAGTTTACAGGCTACAAAAAGCATTGAGTTGGGTAGATTGGTGTATTATTGCAACATAACTGCAAAAGGTCATGTTGCATGAAAAAAAAATGCTACAGTACTGTACTAAGTCTTGATGGACTTGTGTCTTTTTTCAACCTCATCTACTATGTAACTATGTAAGGTGGGGTATGCTTCCCATATGTGTGTTAAAGCAAAAGTGGAAATTCCACTCATCTGCTTCTTCCCACCCCTCCAGTGCCTTTCAGGGGGAGGGGGGGACAGGATACCTGTCTTTGACAGGTATACTTTGCCACTTCTGGGAGTCCGGGCCGGGACCCGTGATGTTACCTCGGTGCTCCCTCCTCCTCCCGTGGCCGCTGGGCCAATAGAAGAGAGGACCAGGGGCCTCGCGCATGCGCAGTAGGATACCTGGCGTGAAGCCCTTACCAGCAATGGCGGCAGGAGCACCCGGGTGCCAACATTTCTGGACTCTGGGACAGCGGGTGCCGACATCGCTGGACTCTGGAACAGGTAAGTGTCCTATTATTAAAAGCCAGCAGTTGCAGTATGTGTAGCTGCTGGCTTTTATTTTTTTTATTTTTTTTGGGAGGAACTCCGCTCTAAGGTTTAATTTTCAATTTTGACTGCAGTTTCTCTTCAACTGGTGATAGTTCCAGGGCACTTACCTTGTTTTATGCCATGCTTAGAGGGGAATGGTCCCAACAAATAGGAATAACCCAAGTTCTAAATGTACTGTCCTTTCTTTTTTGATTTGAACCTAGATGTTCCAATCTGCGACATCTGTGAATTTATGACAATTTTTTTTTTTTCATTTTCTAATATCTACATATTTTATCCAAATGCAATTTAAAATCTCCATGTTGAATATCATATCTTCAGAGGACTCCTTTATTTATAAATACAATTTTTTTTTTTTTATAAATCTGGACATGGCCACCGCACAGCAACCTCGGAAATAAGCGTAATATTTTATAAATGAGTAATACAAATGGATTCTGCATGAAGAAAGAGCTCATTTTCTGCCAAACAAGGACACACATATTGCTTTCCTTCAGGAAATAATATATTGTATAAGCAATGCTCATCTATGCTTGTAATACAACATTTGGGGATTGAATACTGATCTCCACATTACCGGCAATGATAGGATTTGCAAAGCCGGATGCCATATAACAAATGCATATAGTCTTGTACATTATAGTAAACCCTATGAATTTTACCACAGACAGAAATTATTTTCTAATCCCTAGATTTGTTCCATTTTTTTTCAAAGGTAAACAAGGTGGGGGGGTTCTGGAAAATAAATAAATAGTTTATCTCGATTTTTCACTATCGCCATCACCTTTAATAAGCATTTTCTAGAATGTTGGAGGCAAATCGTAAAGGTGTGGGGTCAATTTTATACATTTTTAAGTTTACACATTTTCAACCCGACGTTTAATATTTTTAAAGCAGAAATTCAGCCATCTGTTTTTGCTTAAACCCTTCCTCATTCAGTAATTATTTAAAAAAAAAAGATTCCCTAAGTAATAATCGAAGGGATTTCATCAAACATTTTACTTTACTAGAAAAAAGTATACATATAGAGCAAGCACAAAATAAAGAAATTATTTTACTTTACTAGCCAAAGCTCCCTTTTAGTGATACTAGTGCTGAAAAGTTCTGTTTGTAATGTTTACAAAGGAAAAATTTGATGTACAGTGCCATCAAAAAGTATTCATACCCTTTGAAATTTTCCAAATGTTGTCATGTTAAAGACGTAAATGTATTTTAAGTGATGGACTAAAACAAAGTGGCACATAATTGTGACGTAAAATGACAAACCGTTTTCATTTTTTTTTTTTTTTACAAATAAATATGTGAAAAGTGTGGCGTGCATTTGTATAGCGCCCCCCCTCAGTCAATACTTTGTAGAACCTCATTTCACTGCAATTACAGGTGCAAGTCTTTTGGGGGTGTCTCTATCAGCTTTGCACATCTAGAGAGTGAGATTTTTGCCCATTCTTCTTTTCAAAATAGTTCAAGCTCTGTCAAATGATATGGAGAGCGTCTGTAAACAACAATTTTCAAGTCCACAGATTGTCAATTGGATTTAGGTCTGGACTTTGACTGGGCCATTCTAACACATGAATATGCTTTGATTTAAACCATTCCATTGTAGTTCTGGCTGAATGTTTAGGGTCGTTGTCCTTCTGGAATGTGAACCTCCGCCCCAGTCCTCAAGTCTTATGCAGACTCTAACTGGGTTTCTTCTAAGATTACCCTGTATTTGGCTCCATCCATCTTTCCATCAACTCTGACCAGCTTCCCTGTCCCTGCTGAAGGAAAGCATCCCCACAACATGATGCTGCCACCACCAAGTTTCATGGTGGAGATGGTGTGTTCAGGGAGATGTGCAGTAATAGTTTTCCACCACACATAGGGGTTTCAACAGAACCCCTAATTTTCCACTTCTTGATTAGAGTTTGAACAGTGCTGATTGGCATTCTCAATTCCTTGGATATCTTTTTATATCTCCTTCCTGTTTTTACAGTTCAACTACCTTTCCCCGCAGATCCTTTGACAATTCTTTTGTTTTCCCCATAACTCAGAATCCAGAAACGTCAGTGCAGCACTGAATGAAAGATGCAAGGGTCTGTCAGAAGTCCAGAAAATCATTGAACTTTTATACACACACACACTAATTACAAGCAAACAGATCACAAGTGGGGATGGTTACCTTTAAGAGCCATTAAAACCCCTTTGTGTCAAATTGTGTGCATGTTATCAGGCACAAATCACCAGGGTATGTAAACTTTTGATCAGGGTAATTTGGGTAGTTGATGTTGCCATTTAGGATTTAAAAAGAGTAAACACAGTTGATTGATAATAAATGGCTTCAGCCAAACACTAACCATGAGTGAAATAAATGTTTTTGTGTTATCGTTCATATTCTTTAAAAAATGGCCAATAAATCATAAAGTCTGCCATGTAAACTTATGAGCACGACTGTATAAACCAATGCACAATCTCCAGTAGATGTTTAAGGTGGCTTAGGATGGCAGGAACATGCTGAAGGTGCCACCCTTTCAAGGTCTTTATATACTGAAGCTCACTTTGTTTCATAGCATATTCCCTGTAAATAATCCTGACAGCATTCGTATTTCTCTTACAAGACATTAACTCATCAAAAGTCATGGATATTACTCGCATTTATTTCATGTTTACTTATAGCAAATCACGTCTCTGATTTGCATTTCCTCTGAATACCTTTTTAGGAGCCTCAGCTATGAACAAGCGATAAATTATGACTGCTGCACTCCGGCAATATATCAATCATCACATCCATCGGACTCCACAAATATTATTCATGTAAACTGAGCATAGCTAAAGGGGAGCAGCATTCATAGGACAGTTTACCCTCGAACCATTGCCCGAGAACTCACAGCTTCTTCATTAAAATTATTTATTTGCATGATGAAATACGGTTGGTTTACTTTGCAATGATCTGCAATGATTTGCTTATCGCTTCTCTAGTAGTAAATAATACAAGCGGAGCACTTCCATTAAACTGCATCCTCTATTACCTAGATAATAAATTATATTTTCTGATTTTAGACATTTACTATGCTCAGCGTTAAAGGAGCCCCACCACTATTTTATTAGTCATTATATATTATTGATAATGGGGTTGATTTACAGTATATAAAGCTACAGTTTAGGTATGATTTTTATTGTATACGTAGGTTGGTCTAGTTTGGTCAAATGTAAGCATGCATATCTCATATCTGACCCACCACTGTAGAAGCTGCAAATCACTGTTTAGTTGGAGCTACTACAGTGATAGCACCAAACCTCCCGGTCAGATGGTCTTCTGCATAGTAACAACAGGGCTTGCTTGATCGGCATGGCCACCATCAGAGGTGGCCCATCCATTAAGGGCACATGGGCGCCACCTCCCCTGTCCTAGCTACTGTCACCACCCCCTGTCGATGCGTCAGGCCCCTTTGCAGGACGCTGGGCGCATGAATTACAGTGGCGGGGGTGTATTTTTGAAGCACCTAATTAGAGCCAGGGGCTCTAATAGGCTTTTGAAATAGGGTGGATTTCGGGCTCAGAGCATTGTGCATCCGGGTTTAGAGCTAACACCCAGGTGTGTTATAATATAACATTTATATTCACTATTCTCACACTGAATCGCCTCTCTGCCAATCAGGAAGCACGGCTCTAAGACACTTTTCCTGATTGGCCAAAAGGAGAAGCATTTCAATTGGACTAGGAGGAGGAGGGAGACGCGTGGCAGAAGTTGCCGTGATACAGAGAAGAAGAACAGGGGAAGTCACTGCAAGTCAGGAAGCGCTGCCCACCATAAATGGGACAGAGAAGCTGCAGTAATGCCGAGGAGGAGAGCAGGGGAAGGAGAAGCTGCCCATCGTTGGGAAGCCCTGTCCGCCATAGTATGAGTAAGTGCCGGGCTCTTTACTGACGGACTGGACCGGGGGTGTGTGGGTTACCCGTTCAACCCCCCCCCCCCCCTCCAAAAATGTTTTTACCATCAGCCACCACTGGCCACCATTGGCCACCATTGGCCACCATTGACAGGACACCTTATATTTTTCCAATAAATACAAGGCATTCTTTGATCGGAAGAGGTGGAATTGTGGCATCACTGCCCCGCCTCTCCACCTTGTCCAAAATGAAAATGGCTTTTATTTATAAAAAAAAAAGGCATTTTGTGAATGGTGGTGCCAAATAAGTAACCCCATTTGGTTGCAGGACCCAGAAGACCTACCTAGACTGAGGACCAATGTAAACAAAAAAGGAAAAGAAAGGCGCACCAGCCTAGTGTATTACCATTTGACGATTTATTAAATATAAATAATATTAAAAAACTACTCACAAAAGAGTTGGGCCACTGCTGGTCTCTGATGAAGAGACCCTTGACGCCTCGAAACGCGTCAGCCGGCAGCGACATACCTCTATCTCCCCTATCTTGGAGCGTGGTTTGAGGGGTATCTACCCTTTCGTTTTTTGACAAGCCTGTATATCAACTCTTTTGTGAGTAGTTTTATAATATTATTTATATTTAATAAATCGTCAAATGGTAATACACTAGGCTGGTGCACCTTTCTTTTCCTTTTCTCTTTTCCGCCAGGACTCTCCCCATCCATGAAGGGCAGCAAGGCCACTGTTATTACTACTTTTGACATCTGAGGAATTTTCCATGCAGAATACTGACTAAGTGTTGGACATTCCACCTGTGCGCAGGAGTTTGCTTGCTTTTTTTGAGGATCAATGTAACTATGCATAAAAAATCAAACCTCAATTGAACAGTCTGTTTACATAGCAAAATTAATGATATTAAGTAAGGTGAACCTGTGTTAACTCAATCATGTGCCAGCAAAATAGCCTTTATTATATTTCCCTCATACATAATAAGATATACAAAGTGAATTCAGACCATACAATTTACCTTTACTCTTTTAGTAAATCAATCCCATTTAAAGTTCAAGAAAACAAATACATCCATAACCTCACTTTGAACCTCTACAGCAGTTTCCAAGAGAAGAAACCATTAACCTGAAACTGTGCTTTGATCAACAGGCCTACCTTCCCTTTGTTCCCCCACTGTTCTTTTTGATCACTATAAGAAATTTGAAAGATAGCCATGTGTTAGCTCCAAGAGGAGACTTACACAAAGATGAAGACTCTCTCTTCACCCCAGGGTGACAGCACTGGATGCTTAAGCTGCCAAATAACAAGGCAGCCCAGGGTATTGTTATGTGCTCCTGGATCCAGGGCAAAGTGGCAGAAGAGTAGGCAAAAAGTAAGTATTAGGTGCTGGCCAGGGTTCCACTTAAAGTGAGCCCATTAATACCTTAAAGCTCACTATTGCCCAGGAAGCAGGCATGGGGACATGGCCATGTCAGCATCATCATTAAATCAGAAGTAAACCTATCCATAAAACAGTTTCAAAATCCAGCATGTGCCGGAATGTAACACTACCATTGGTTCTGCACTCAACCTGTCAAGCCATCCAATGGCTGGTGTCTAAACTGATCACATGTGCAGCATCATGGCAGTTGTAGATTAAACAGAGGCAAATATGACAGGTTCCTTGGCTGAAAACTATAGGGGGGTTTACTTACACTTTAAGGTAGCACCGTAACTTAGAAGCGTGCCATTTTTCCTTGCACAATTTCACTTTACACATTAGGCACTTTACTGTGTAGAACTCTTTCCATGACACTGTATACCTTCTCTTCCTGAATGAAGAATGTTGAGGGGGCACCTAAAGAGCATGTGTGACACAGCCATGATTGCCACCCCACTCCAGTGACAATGCAAGGATCCCACCATATACACAGCGCAGACCTTTATGAAATAAACTTTAGCACATTAGTGGATCCACTTCTTACTGTTCCTCCAGGCTAGGTGCATAGGTTCCCTGTGCCGTAATATCATTTCCGTATGTGCGGTAACAGAGGCGTTTCCAGTGAAAATATCGCCTATGGCAAGCACTAAAACTGCGCCCCTGTCAAAACATTTGAAACCCATCTTTCAGATAACCTTAACAAAAAAAAAAAACAGCTAACAAAACTAGTGATATTTATCATCCCTTGTGATACCTTGGGTAGTGACATATCCTTTTTTTGGAGAAATCTGGGGTTTATTAGACCCCTGATCCCTCCTCCTGCCCTCCTAGGCCAGGTAAATGCAGAACCAATACTGGACGTTATGAAATCTTCATCACTTAAGTTCTCAGTTTTCACAGAGGAGAGGGAGAAACTGATGTTCCTCCTTCTTCTTTGTGCACTGCCAATCTGACTAGATGGAATGGGAGAGCCTGGGAGAACAGGGGAGGGCTGTGGCTGAACGCAGCAGGGATAGCCCTGCCATTGTCTCTTAGCAAAGCTGCTGAAAAGGAGATCCTGCCTATGCTCGGGAGGAGGGAAGAAGAGACCCTCAGACCCTGGTTAGTGCCTTGCTGCCCAGCCACTTAACAGTGCACCCTTCATATGGCGCCCATGGCACTTTCCATGGCTGCCATACCCTAGAAATGCCACTGGCATCCAGAGGGATTGGAACAAATCTGTCTGCTCGTGTGTATGGGGCCTAAGGCTGCCTGCACGTCGGCCCTGTGTAGTGTGTCGTTGGTGTGTACGGAGAGAAAGTGTGATTAAGATTGAGCAGGCAGGTTATTCAGTTAGCTGGAGTGTATTTCATATATATATATATATATATATATATATATATATATATTATATATATTACATCCTGTTTAGTGTGCGTATATATAAATATATATATATATATATATATATATATATACAGGGCTTTTTTTCTGGGGGAACTTCTCAGTTCCACCACCTTTGGCCCAGACCCTTTGGTGCCTACTCACCACAATATATACAAGTGACAGCTCTGCACTCTTTGTGTAACCCCCTGAACTCTGCACTCTGTATGTAGTGCAATTCTGGTATTTAATGCCCCTTTAAGACCCTTCTACTGTTTGTGAAATCTGAACGGGGTCGTGGTTGAGTTCCTGCACCTATTTTCTGAGAAAAAAAGCTCTGTATATATATATATATATATATATATATATATATATATATATATATATATATATATATATACTCTGGCTCCAGTGTAGCCTATATCTGACTGCAGGCCATTCCTGCTGTACCTTTTTCTAATATACTACAGGCAGTGTGTATATATATATATATATATATATATATATATATATAGATATATATACTGTGCATCGAGTGCTAAACAGGAGCATGTAATTACAATTTTTGATCTAATATTTCACAGCAGGGCTCGTTCCTGCACACAACAAGAGTATCTGTGAGGGGTATAGTGTTCTGGTACCACCAACACCTAAGGCCCATTTCTGCATGGTATATAGGGCAGGCCATATAGTATATATACTGTTGTTCTGAGTATATAGAGCCTGCAGGGGGTGCTTAATTTTCATACCCAAAGGGCCTAGTAATGAACTGGGGGGGGGGGGGGAGCTGTCAATGTGTACCAGTCTTTAGTTTAGAAAGTTTGGAGACCCCTGGGCTAGACTATCAAATATCCATAACACAAATGTTACCTCTCTAGCATACCCTTCTGGAGCAAACTCGAATAACATGTGGCAGATAAAATACACTCTATGCTTAGGCAGGGCCGTCTTTAATATGGTTTGGGCCCTGGGCAAACATTTTTTTTGGGCCCCCCTCCAGCTTATTTTGGGCCTGGCTGGTTCACATGTATGTGTTTTGGCGGCCCTCATTTCTGCAGGCACAGCAGCCCATTGATTTGAATGAGCTGCCATGCCTTTGTTTCCTGCAGAAAAAAGGTGCATTCAGCAATTTAAAAATACAGTTGCCTTGAAATCCATTCTGCTTTTGCACCATGCTACTTACCTGCAGTTCTTGCACACACAAACGCACTGTGTTTTTAAAAGCGTGACCTAAACGTCTAAAAATGCAGAAAGTTTGACAGTGCAGGTAACTGCAGATAAGTCACAGCAGACAGCAGAATGGACAGACAGTGCTGTATTTCATTGCTTGATGGGCACAGGTGTGCCAAGTGCGCAGCCTATTACATGAGGCATGTGCTTTTCTTTGCAGGAAACGCAGGCATGGCTGCCCTTTCAAATGAATGGGCTGCTGTGCCTGCGCAAATGTGGGCCGCCAAAACACATACATGTGAACCAGACAGGCCCAAAAATAAGCCCATCAAGCAGTTAAATACAGAGAGTAATGCCATGTGCTCTAAAGGCCTTACTCAGCCTGGACTGCAGGTCTGGTCTGTGACTTAAAGTGTTCCTGTATTTTACACATGGCATGGTGTGATAGATGTGAATCAAAATTAAAATTTGTTATCTTATGTTATGATTAGAACCACTGAAATGAAGTGTATATGTTCCTTGATAAGATCTGCCAGATATCAGATATTGTTTTAAAGTTATGAACCCAGCATTGAAAATATGAAGAAGCAAATATTACCTTGTAAAAGTTACCATTTAAAGATGAAGATAGAAGAACGTTATTAAGAGCAGATGTCACCCCCCCCCACTCTCCACTCTAAGCTCACTCTTAAATTCCTCGTACAGAAAGAACTTTGAGAAGAAAGCTACCCCCCCCCACATCCTGCCTTCCTCCTACCAAAGGAATGTGTGTCTCGTGACCAAGAAGGAACTGTGAGCTTGTGAGACTTTGGAAGGAAACTATGCCTGTATGAACTGGCCAATGAGGGTTACATGCTGGGTGGTGGAGATGGGTGTGAATTGTATGGGTTGACCAATGAATTGTATGTACTTGTGATGTCATTTTTTGCAAATAAAAGGAATGGGAGGGCCCCAGGCACTCTCTGTGGTTCGATGCTGAAAAGGTGAGCATGTAGACATTCTTGTCTAATGTTGCATGTCTCATCTTAGTAATTTGGGTCAGACGGCATGATGGGTTTACCCTGAGAAATTGTGTCAGGAAATCAAAGAGTCTACATCAATGGCATGGGGTCCCATAGTGCTAAAGCAAAATGGACAGACGGTGCTGTGACCCCATGCCATGCCATGTGTAAAATACAGGAACTTTTTAAAACACTGACCAGGCCTGCAGTTAATTTATCAAATATTATAAAAACTTTGGGCACACTCTACAGAAAACTTCTATTTACAATATAGTTTAGCAAACGGTGACATACTTTGGAGTGCACGACATGAAGAAGAAGAAGTCAGCCTCAGGAAGAGCAAACTGGGGATGCTATAAAATCACATTCTAATTCACTTTTATATACAAGCAGCACCCAGTGGCAGGTCTAAAGGGAAGCCAGGGGTGCTGTACATTTTAAAACACTGGGAAGGGAAGCAGTACTGGCACTGGCTGCATGCCGCTGATGATTTTCAGTGCTGATTTGTGGGCAGCACAGGGGCTTAACGGGTGGCTCTGCTTTGGGCCCCCAACAGTGACAGGGCCCTGGGCAGCTTCCCCTGTTTGCCCTATGGTAAAGACGGCCCTGTGCTTAGGTACAGTGAGGCTGACTACAACACACTACTACAGAATAGTGTTGCTCACGAATATTCGCATTGCGAATATTCGCTACGAATATTGCTTATTCGAGTATTCGCGAATAACTCGAATATTGCGGCGAATATTCGCTATGGCGAATATTCGTATTTTTTCAAATTTAGTTGTAAAACAGATCACATCCTAGTGATCTCCATCGACGTCTAAAAGCATTGCTGGTATGATTAGAGAGAGACCCTGGGCCGAGTAGCTGATGCGATTCTTTTATGTTGCCGAAAATTCGCATTGTGAATTTTCGGCAACATAAAAGAATCGCATCAGCTACTCGGCCCTTCTTTTGCATCAGAGCCAATCAGAATAACTCGAATATTCGGCAAAAGGAATATTGCGCGATATTCCTTTTGCGAATATTCGAGTTATTCTGATTGGCTTGATGCAAAAGAAGGGTGGAGAAGATAATCCGAATATTCTTTTTCGAATATTCGAGTTATTCTGATTGGCTCTTGGCCCTTCTCTGATCAGAATAACTCGAATATTCGGCAAACGGAATATTGCGTGATTATCTTCTCCGCCCTTCTTTTGCATCAGAGCCAATCAGAATAACTCGAATATTCGGCAAAAGGAATATTGCGCGATATTCTTTTTGAATATTCAAGTTATTCGATTGGCTCTGATGCAAAAGAAGGGCGGAGAAGATAATCGCGCAATATTCTTTTTGCCGAATATTCGAGTTATTCTGATTGGCTCTGATGCGCCCTTCTTTTGCATCAGGCCAATCAGAATAACTTGAATATTCGGCAAACGGAATATGCGCGATTATCTTCTCCGCCCTTCTTTTGCATCAGAGCCAATCAGAATAACTCGAATATTCGGCAAAAGGAATATTGCGCGATATTCCTTTTGTCGAATATTCAAGTTATTCTGATTGGCTCTAATGCAAAAGAAGGGTGGAGAAGATAATCGCGCAATAGGAATATTGCGCGATTATCTTCTCTGCCCTTCTTTTGCCCCCTTATTCTCCTTTCTTTTAAGTAGAGTTAGTGTAGAGTTAGTGTTTAGTGCATATTAGTTTAGTAATACAGGAAATGATCTCCGTTTATGAGAATTTCGCAAAAAAATTTTTTGGATAAAATATCACGAATATTCGATATTAGCGAATATTCGCGAATATTCTTCTATATATTCGCGCAATATCGCAAAATCGAATATGGTGTTTTCCGCTCAACACTACTACAGAATTCACAAAAATGCAAGAATATCAGCTTCAGCCCCGGAAGATTTTACCCCCTCCCTGATCAGAGCACTTTTTTATAATTTGGCACTGCGTCGCTTTAACTGGAGTGGGACACGCCCCCCGCCACACCCCCTTAAAGGAGAATTAACCCCAAAAATTGGTTAATTAAATCCACAAGGGCTTTTTTTTTTTACCACTACTTTTCCTTTATATTAGATTTTAAAATGTACAAATGCAGAAATTTAGAATTTGGATGAAAGGTTTAGCACTGGGAAACACTTTTTAAAGATAAAAAGTGCATTTTATATACAAATGTATGGATCAGACCAAAATGAGAGACAAATGAGGGGGGAAGAGGGACAGAGGGACATTGCTCCAAATCAAGGACAGTCCCTCCAAATTAGAGACAGTTGGGAGCCATGCAGTTGTCCCATCCAACAGCGGCTTCTCCTGCTTTTACACACAAAGCAAGCAATATTATCCTATGAAGTGCTGGATCTATGAGCTTTAGGTAAGGCTCTCCCCCTCACTATGCCATTTTAAGTAGAAATAACTTCTATGACTTATTAATATTTATTCATAAAAGCTATTAAATTCTCTTGTAATTCAAGTTCAGTGATCAGTTAAAGTTATCCCTTAGATATTAAAGCACAAATAGAGCTGACAATATGAATGATGGATTTGAAAAGTTGCCACTAATTTGTGAAAACTTAACAAGCAGTACCAGTATTCCTAAAAGACCTTTATCTGTTGTCTTAAAGAAATTTCTCTGTGGTTTTGCAAAGCGATATTAAATATGCCGTTTGCATATTATTTTATCTGATTGCATTGCTTAATGATATGCGGTTAAGACAAGAATCTTAGCATTTAATCAAGTCTTCTGATGTTGCTGTTCTTTTTTTTTCTCCCCGCAGTGCCCTGATTCAGCATGCAAACAAGATCTCCTCGCCTACCTGCAGCGCATTGCCCTCTATTGCCACCAGCTCAATATCTGCAGCAAAGTGAAAGCAGAGGTGCAGAATTTAGGAGGAGAGCTCATTGTTTCAGGGGTGAGTAAATGAGAAATATCAGTCACCTAAACATGAAAACCTGCATACTGCAGACTTATTGTATCCTTCCTTGTTATATGTACAGTGTGTGTCCTACACAATGCAGTATTAGTGATCGGCAAATCTGCCTGGGTTCAGTTTGAAGAAGGTTCCTTGGATCTTGACATTTGGTAAACCCGAACATAGAGGCGAATCCTATTGAAGGGGTGAATCTTGTTTAATTTTGGCCATTTTTAGAGTCAATAGGCAAAAGGCATGGTAAGCTCTGCACTTCCATAGAGGACATGTACCAATACAAAAAATAAATAAAAAATCTACAGCAGGGAAAGTGTATTTTTATGGGATTTCAAGGACAATATTGAAAATTCAGTTTTTTTTTTTTCAAATAACTTACTTGAGAGATTCCTTAAAGCTGTATTTGGTGTTACAGAACAGCACCATTCTCGTCGACAGTCTCGGTGACAGTATACATCGGCAATGCATATTTGGATATGGCATAGATTTTTTATTTTTTTTGACAATTAATTTGGCTTACTTACAGCAGCATTACACCATATGGTCCGTATTCATCCGATTCCCCATAGGGGAGAGCGGAGGAAAGACAGGGCGGTCCCTGCACAGTGTTCGGGGACCACCCTGTCAGCCGACAGCTCAGCGGGGATTTTACGGAAGAATCCCCGCTGAGCAAACAGGCATACGGAGCGGATCAATACGGATCCGCTCCGTGTGAAAGGGCCCTAAAGCTGGTATTTGACAATTAATTTGGCTTACTTACAGCAGCATTACACCATATGGTCCGTATTCATCCGATTCCCCATAGGGGAGAGCGGAGGAAAGACAGGGCGGTCCCTGCACAGTGTGCGGGGACCACCCTGTCAGCCGACAGCTCAGCGGGGATTTTACGGAAGAATCCCCGCTGAGCAAACAGGCATACGGAGCGGATCAATACGGATCCGCTCCGTGTGAAAGGGCCCTAAAGCTGGTATTTGACAATTAATTTGGCTTACTTACAGCAGCAGTACACCATATGGTCCGTATTCATCCGATTCCCCATAGGGGAGAGCGGAGGAAAGACAGGGCGGTCCCTGCACAGTGTGCGGGGACCACCCTGTCAGCCGACAGCTCAGCGGGGATTTTACGGAAGAATCCCCGCTGAGCAAACAGGCATACGGAGCGGATCAATACGGATCCGCTCCGTGTGAAAGGGCCCTAAAGCTGGTATTTGACAATTAATTTGGCTTACTTACAGCAGCAGTACACCATATGGTCTGTATTCATCCGATTCCCCATAGGGGAGAGCGGAGGAAAGACAGGGCGGTCCCTGCACAGTGTGCGGGGACCACCCTGTCAGCCGACAGCTCAGTGGGGATTTTACGGAGGAATCCCGCTGAGCAAACAGGCATACGGAGCGGATCAATACGGATCCGCTCCGTGTGAAAGGGCCCTAAAGCTGTCTATAAGAACTAAGAGACCATAGATCAGCCTTTCTCAACCTTTTTACTCCAGGGGAACCCTAAAAATAATTTTCAGGTCTCGGGGGAACCCCTGATAAAACCCATTTATTGGGGGTCAGTGGGAACAATGCCCCTTACTTTGGTGGTCAGTGAGAAGAATGTCCCTTTTTTACAGTAGTGGTAAGAATGCCCTCCTTACAGAGAACTACTGTATGAAGACCATTGGTGTCATACCACTGGCTCCTCCAAGTGGAATTGGCTCTGAACTATGTAGTCACCATCAAACAAGAGGTAAATCAGCCACAGCTCGAGGAACCCCTAGCCACCTCTGGAGGAACCCTAGGGTTCCACGGAACCCTGGTTGAGAATGGCTGCCATAGATGATACAACAGTGTAAATGTGGCCAGTAGCAGGGCTTTTTTAACCTCACTGGCGGTATGATTATGTCTGGAATTTTGTACCAAAAGCAGTACAATTATTTTGCATTGAATTTGGCGTTATATATTGTAGGCCTGTAGTTCTTAGGAATAACTCACTTAAATCTGTCCAAACAAGAGTCTAGTAGACATCCCGGGTATGATAAAGTTTGAAACACAAAATCATGAATTATAATAAAATAAATAACTATAAATAATTATAACAAATAATAATGTAATTATAATAAAAAATATTCAATAATGTAATCAAATCAAAAACACTGAAATTTGCTCAGATGCAGAATTGTCGCTGTCATTACTTTTATTTTTTTATGACAAATTCCCCCACAAATCGCTATCGCTCAATTCTGCAAGTGATACTAATTTATTATCGCTGTTTTCTAGCTGCTCTAAAACCACTTTTGACATAAAGGGACACTTTTTGTTTGCTATGGACAATCTCCAGTTTCCAGGCAGAAAGAACAGTTTTTATGTAAAAGTGCATGTAGGACACTGGGCAGAATACTACGGACAAAGGGAGATGTGTATTTTTTTACATACAGTACTGTAATCTATAAGATTACAGTATACTGTATGTAATGTGTTTATTTACTTTTTTGAATTTGGCGCCGTTCTCCGCCCCCATGCGTCGTAACGTCGCAGGGAACGTAGATCGGTGGCACACGCGAGGATGCCGCTCGCTCACACAGTGGGGATGCATCGCAGGATCCAGGGACAAGGTAAGTAACTTGCCTGGAGAAGGTAAGCAGCGCCGCTGCAGGCTCTGCACAGCTACCCAGAGCGTGACTCGGGGTTACCGATAATAGCTTTAAAAAAACACCCCGAGTCACGCTCGGGATCACTGCTTAGGAGGTTAATAGCAATAAATAGACAAATAGCGAATGAATCAAAAATAAACCAAGCCAAAATATTCAATGAACAAACGCAATGTCCCAGTAATCAATACAAATGAGTACATATATAGTCCTTAGTTGAACTTCCAATGATTGCCGTGTTTCCACCAATCACCTCAGTGCTCTCAGATCTCTCACCTTGTAACTGTAAATATAACGCCTTAGGGACAGATTAATGGGCTGGTGTTCCTTCCTTAGCTCCTCTATATAGGTTCCAAGATCCAAGCTCTTGAAGTACCGCTAATGACTCCAAGCCACATAGGGGAATGAAATAGATAGAATGCCTCCCATAGTGTGAAATTGTTTAAAATATAGCAATTTATTAAAAGACAATTGGATGCTTACATCAAAACTAGGTAAAAAAGACAACAGCGTTTAACGGCCTCTCACATCACTTCCAGTCTGCTGTTCACTCTGGCTCCAGCCTACGCATTACGTCACGTCACATGACTTCATCAGGGAATCCGGATTAGTTGTTATTGGATTGTATTCATCTGCTGGGGACAGGTGGCCAATAGACTTCCTGCGCCCAGCAAATAAATACAATCAATAACACCCAATCTGGTTTCACGGATGAAGTCATGTGACATGACGTAACCTGTAGGGCACGGTCAGTGTGAACAGTGGACTGGCGTGACAGTGATGTTAGAGGTGGTTAAACTCTGTTGTCTTAGCTTTTACGCTATTTTTACCTTGTTTTGATGTAAGCATCCAATTGTCTTTTAATAAATAGTAGGGCTGTTACTGATCAAAATTTTTGTGTTCGATTAATCGTTTTTTATTTTTTTATTTTTTTTTCCATAAAAGTTTTATTGAGTCAAGATGCAGAATACAAAGAAGAAAAACGACATAGGAATTATCACATAACAAGGAGTGACACAAGGTTACAAAAAAGGGTACGCTACATGATACAGTGTAACATAACAATCAATGAAATTTCCAGACCCGAACTAAGGTACACGTGAGGATCGTGATTGCAGTTTTCCCCTCCCCCCAAATCCCCCTCCCCACTCTGGTGCCAGGGGGGAGAAAGGAGCAGGGTACCGATCAAGGTCATATAAGAAAGAGATAGTGTATCATGGCAAGCCTATGGTCACTCAACAAAAGAGGAAGGAGAAAAGAGGGAGAGAAGGGGAGAAAAGAGAGAGAGAGGAAGAGAGATTAAGAAAGAATGGGAGGGAGAGTAAAACAGGGGGAGAGAGATACGGGGTAAAAGGAAGGAGAGGGAGGGATGGGGGGGATAGGGGAGAGAGGGGGAGGGGGGAGGAGGGGAAGAACGGACAGGCATACTGAGAAGGGAGGATAGAGGGGGGACAAGAGTGGATCCGCTCCCAGCGCCCCCCCCCCCCCCAAGGGCCCCCCCCATAACGTACGGATGAGAAGTCGCCGCCCCTGGTGGCTCAAGGGATCCATTGACGGTAGCGGTCAGTGGTTACAAAGTGGTTCCAGCAGGCCCAAGTAAAGGAAAATTTGTGGATTCTGTCTTGTGAAATGTAAATCAGTTCTTCCATTTCTTTTATTGAGGAAATTTGTGCAAGCCACTCTCTAACAGTAGGAGTGGTGGTGGAGCGCCAGTGTCTGGGAATGCAAAGTCTAGCAGCGTTGACCATGTGCATGGCCAGGGACTTAAAATAGTATTTTTTAGGGAGTGACGTGTGGTGGAGTAGGTACTGAGATGGGGTGAAGTCTAATACATAGGTCGTAACATGTGAAATTAGGTCATGAACCTCCCTCCAGAAAGGCTGGAGAGCCCCACACTCCCACCACACATGGAGCATAGTTCCCACGCCCCTGCCGCATCTCCAGCAGGTGTCAGGAATATTAGGGGAGAATTTGTGTAGGCGCGACGGGGTCCTGTACCATTTAGTGATTATTTTGTAGCCATTCTCTTGGATGGCCACGTTCAAGGAACCCTTGTGGGCGTATTCACAAATGGTGTGCCAGTCCTCCCCTGACAGGTCTGTTTGAAGATCTCTATTCCACAAAGTTTGTGTCGGGATGGGGATGCGTGGAGGACCGCCCGCTAAAAGGGTGTACAGAAGTGAAATTAAATGCCTTTGTGTTTTTTTACGGTGGCACAGGGATTCAAAGGGCGTAAGTTGCCGCGACCAAAGTGATTGATCGGGAGTGGACGTGAGGAAGTGCCGGATCTGCCTGTAAGTCCAGAATGATAAGGAGGCCGTCTTAGAGAGAGATTGTACCGCTTCAAAGGACAAAAGCCGACCAGAGGAGTAAAACTGAAGGGCCAGCACGTCCCCGAAGGGCCACTCCTGGCTTAAAAAGTCCGTCGATAAGCCTGGTTGAAAGTCCGGGTTTCCCCGCAAGGACGTAAGGGGGTTTGGGTGGGGAGACGGATAATCGTTTTTTATTTTAATCGATTAATCGACTAATTTCGATCAATTTAACCCATACAGATCCAACAACTTTTAGCTGATCTCCTTGAGGCGATTCCCAGTGCAGCTGCCAACAGCAGGTACAAAAAAACACAAAGGCAGCGCTCGATGGGAATAGCATTAAAACTTTTATAATCTTCAAGTAGGTAACAAAATAAACATTGCACTGGAGATAAAATCGATGAGCTAATAAACTGTAAAAAATGGTGCGAGTAATACCAAATGGTACCAAAAGCAGTCATAAAAATATGTAGCCAAGTATGATACTGGTATAAAAATGTGTACAACGATACCACTGCTGAATCCAGATGAGGAGAGGTTACCATCAGTCCGTCGGCATGTAGATGTCCCATGAAGGGAACTATCACAACTCCCAGTGGATGGTTGTAAAATCCCAGGTTAATAAAAGGAAGTGATAGAGGGAAGTGTAACTACCCTTGCGTGTGGCAGATAGTAAGGTCCCGCCGTCATGCAGATATGAAGGCACAGCAAAGGAGCCCTTCAGATGGACACGGCAAGCCCTGCCGGTGTCCGTGACGTTACTGGATCTCCGACGGAACTCCCTGAAGGCCCAGAAGCCGGCGGAGAGGCGAGTACCAATCAGAATAATTTTAATCGATCAAAAATATTTTGATCGATCAACAAAATTAAAGATTAATCGATTAATTAAAAGTTAATTTGCACAACCCCAATAAATAGCTATATTTTAAAAATTTCAGTGGTTATACTACTAAATAGGACAAATAGAGAGGGTCAATCTACCTAATGGGGGCACAGAAAGCAATACAAACTGACAGATGTTCCTCTCCACTCCAAAACCAACAAACAAAAAAAAGTTTTGCCTTTAGTTATACCTTATTACAAGGTAAAACCCAAAGATTCAACATCCTTTAGAAGGGGAAATTCCATTGAATGTCTTCAAATTTGCAGAAATGTTCACAAAGCAATAGCTACCAAAATTGCTCATCATTATTGCCCTCAAGGAACAAAATTGTAGATCAGGAAAGGAACCAGAAAAACTCATGCTTAAAAAGCCTAGTAAATACATCAAAGCTGGGTTCACTTTAACCACTTAAGACCCGGACCCGGACCAAGACCCGGACCAATACCCGGACCCAAGGTGTTTTTGCGATTCGGCACTGCGTCGCTTTAACAGACAATTGCGCGGTCGTGCAACGTGGCTCCCAAACAAAATGTGCGTCCTTTTTTTCCCACTAATAGAGCTTTCTTTTGGTGGTATTTGATCACCTCTGCGATTTTTATTTTTTGCGCTATATACAAAAATACGGAGCGACATTTTTGAAAAAAAACACAATTTTTTACTTTTTGTTAAAAAAAAAAAATCAAATAAACTAAATTTTAGTCAAACATTTAGGCCAACATTTATTTAGCCACATGTCTTTAGTAAAAAAAAAAAATTGCAATAAAAAAAAAAAATAGCTACCTAGCGGGAACAGTGACACTAATACAGCGATCAGAAAAATGATCGCTTAGTGACGCTGGCAATAGGGAGTGAAAGGGTTAACTAGGGCGGTGATCAGGGGGTTAAAACTTTATTGGGGGGGTGGGGGGGCTATCCTGAACCTAACACTAACTGACTTTTACACTGCCTGTCACACTGACACTAAATGCAGTGATTAGATCACTGCATTCAGTGACACTGTGACAGGGGGGGTGGGGGGGCAGATCGCAAGGGGTTAAGTGTGCCTATGTGTGTGTATGTCAGTGTAGTGTTCGTGCACACTTACTGTGAGGTGTTTCTCTCGTCGCAGCGGTTGAAAATACCTCTGCGATGAGAGATTACATCACTTCCCCCTTCCTGTGTAAACACAGGAGGAGGAAGTGACAGGGCGGGGGAGCGCAGTGATTGGCTGGGAGCGATCGCAGGGGGGCGGGCAAAGACGGACATCCGCCCGCTCGTCCCGAATCGCTCCCGGAGACACAGGGACCGCCGCACGCCGCGGAGGGGGTCCCGATCGACCCCCGACCCGCTACTGGGCGAGGACGTAAATTTACGCCCTTGTGCCCAGCCGTGCCCTTCTGTGGATGTAAATGTGCCTGCGGCGGTCCTTAAGTGGTTAAACATCATTGTTTAGTTTATATTCAGTAATCTAATTATTTTGGTTTGTTAAATTTGGTTGATTCGTTCAATTCATATTCAGGATTCGTATTCAGAATTAGTTTTATGTCTTTTTCTATTTTTTCTTCGAAATTACAGATTTGTTTTGATTCAAAATGTTCGAAATTAAACTTTGAAATGGCCAAATCGAAAACGTTTTATTTTTTATTTTTTTATTTAAATGTGGCAACGTGAACAAGCAAAAGAAAAATCTTTAAATGATTACAATGACTCTTTAAATCCCATTTGGCGTAACTAAAACAACATTATTTTAAATTGGTACTCTAATAACATACAGTCTTTGATTTCAGAAACATGTTTACAGTTTGAATTCGACTGGAATTCAATGTAAAATTTGATTCCAATTTTAACTCCAATTTCAGAAATTCGGACACATTTTGTTTCGGTATTCTGAGAATTCATTAGACTTTGTTTATACTGTAATTTGGGTGTTTAGATACATCCGAATAAATACAAATGTGTCCAAATATTTATTCATAATGAAACAAACCGCACATGTATATTTTTTTACTAAGCTCAATGAATATTCACCTTCAAAGTTGACAGTCTTTATGTCTTTTAGTATATCAACCCTAAAATATTTAGCTAAGATGATCAATATGACCACAAAAAGCATATTCAACAAAAGAGGTAAGCAACACTAGGCTGCCTAATTAATTCATGACGGGTTTGCTTTATATCAATTGAGGTTGATATAAAGCAGAGGTATGTCTTGGTATGAGTCCCGTTTTTATCATTTTTACAGTTTATCCAACAAGGTAAACATTACTAACAGTTCATCTTTCTCTAGAAGACATATTTAATAACACAGTCCACAGTAGCCACTCACGTTTTATATTTTTAGATTTTTGCCATTTGCCCAGTGGATATTTCATCATCAAGAGCCATATGGCCTGTTTTTGTGTAATATACTTACAGTATAATACATTCAGGTGGCGTCCATATGTAGATTGATTTTCACCCAGCATGACATTGCTGCCTTATCATTTCCTCTAGTACTAAAGAAAGATTGACAATTGTTTTTGAACATTTAAAGAATAAATTCATTTTTGTTGAGAAAAAAAAAAAAACATTCCCCTCTGGGTGATCAAAGTACATTGCAAGGATTATAGGATTATAACAGCATTTGTTTCAGATTCCTCCCTCTTGTTATTCAGAAGAAATCCCTGTGTGTTTGTCTGTGCCTCTGTTACAAGTGGGTTTAATGGGAGTGGTTTTATAATTAACTGTCAGGTGTGCAGCTGCAGGGCACTAATGAGGAAATCAGCCAGGGCTGTATCCCTTTAGATGTGCTTCTATTGAAAGTATCTCTCCAAAAATGTTTTTTTAGTTTCAGGGGATGCCTGAAATCTGACTTGTATCTTAGGCACACTTCTGGGAAAATTGGTGAGCCAATAACACAAGCAGGAAATTATGTGTCTAGGGAGTGGTTAGCCATATTGCAATGCATTCTCAGAAATTTACAGAGGCTGCAGATTGAAAAGGAAAGGTAATTTTTTTAATAACATCCATATACAAGATGATTAGTGTCACCATTATATGCGCTATATTATTTTTTCTTCATTTGCTATTTTTTTCCTTTTGAAAGTGGAGTTATCCTTTAGGGTCCTTTCACATGTGCAGACCGTTCGTCCGTTTTTAGACGTTTATGGACCGCAATGCTTTCCTATGGTCCTTTCACACGCATCCGCTAACGTCCGTCTCCGTTAAGCTCCGTTTTTTTGAAGGGAAGAAAACCCTATTTTTCTTCCGTCAAAAAAAACAAACCAAAAATAAAAACGGATGAAAAAACGGATGAAAAACGCATGAAAACGGATGAAAAACTGATGAAAAACGGATGAAAAACTGATGAAAAACGGATGAAAAACTGATGAAAAACGGATCAACTGATGATAAAAAAATGGATCTAAAAAATGGTCCGCACGCGTGAAAGGACCCTTAGGGCCCTTTCACACTAGCGGACGAACGGTCCGCTAATTACAAGTCTGTTAACTAACTTGTAATGGGCCCCTATGGGAGCAGATCCGTTAGCAGATGATGCATCCGCTAACGTCCGCCAGATCCGCATCCGTTTTTTTGGACGGAAGAATGTCCTATTTTTCTTCCGTCCGGCCAAACGGATCGGATGCAAAACGGACAGATGGTCCGTTTCCATCTGATTCCCCATAGGGGATAGCGGAGGAGAGACAGGGCGGTCCCTGCACAGTGTGTGGGGACCGCCCTGTCCGCCCGACAGCTCAGCGGAGACCTCCCGCTGAGCCGACGGACACACGGAGCGGACCGAAAAACGGACCGCTCCGTGTGAAAGTGCCCTTAAGGAAAAACTCCATTAGAAATGTAGCACTCCCTCTGTATGGGTTGCAAATGTCAGGGTTTTGCACTGCTGCATAACCAGTCACACGCATTTCCTTCTTGCATTCAAACACAGAAAAAGATCTTTTGGCCTGTTTTTGTTGTTTTATTGGGGCCCTTTCACACGTCCGCCTCCGCTCGTCCGTTTTTACAAGTCCGTAAACGGACTTGTAATGGTTCCCTATGGGATTGCGTCCGTTAGCGGATGATGCATCCGCTAACATGGGCAAAGATCCGCGTCCGTCTGGATCCGGTTTTTCGGACGGAAGAAAACCCTATTTTTCTTCCGTCCAGCGGAACGGATCGGATGAAGACGGACAAACGGTCCGTTTTCATCCGATTCCCCATAGGGGAGTGCGGAGGAGAGACAGGGCGGTCCCTGCACAGTGTGCGGGGACTGCCCTGTCCGCCGACAGCTGAGCGGAGACCCCCCGCTGAGCTGACGGACACACACGGAGCGGACCGAAAAACGGTCCGCTCTGTGTGAAAGGACCATAAAGGGATGCCCTACTTTTTTTTAACCCAGAAAAATGTTTTATTGAGAAAAACATGAAATAACAAAGCCAAACAGTTCACTTTGTTTTTTTGCACATATAACAATCATTGCTATTTGAGTCATTCTTTATATAAATAGTATGCATCCTTGAAATCAATAACACCACACTCCTCTTTCGTCATAAGCGGCATCACCCAACATTAAGCCTTAGTAGCCTATCCATGATCAGGTCTGCTGGGGTAAGCCCAGGGACCTCTAACCATGGAGCCTAAAGCTTTTCATACTTATATTGGCAACCTCTGTGTGTGATATATAACTTTTTTCCATCCATAATGCATTCCCAACATTGGTTATCCATTCTCCAATAATAGATCCAGGGATCCTCCCTATTTACAGCTTCCACTTCCTCCTTCAACACAAATATTGCTTTGTTTGACAGCTCTGTTGGGTTCACTCCTTTAGGAGCTAACAGTCTTTTGTTAGCTCAGCAATGGCCCATTACAGGCTAGGAACTCTCATTCACTTGGAAAAGTAGCACATGTGGAGTGAATGCCTTCTGCTTCCCTGTAAACACTGATACCAGCTCCACTTCTGCAGAAAATGCTAGGCCACCTGGCTGTCACTTCACCAGCCCAGCCGGCTGCTTCTTCTTCCCTATCTACCTGACAGACACACACACTGGAGATTTTCCAAGGTTGGATGAAGACTTAAGCACACTGCTGTCTTCAAGAGAGACCTGCTACAGCTGGCAGTCTCTCCCCTCATCGGTCCCTGCACTGTGCTGATCTACTCTGTCTCTCTTTGCTTATGCTGCCTCTCTGGAAAGCTTTCCTCCAACAGCCTCCTGTTGCAGGTTCATTCCATGCCAGCCACCCAAGCCCCAGCCCGAGGTATAACCCCTTCCTAGCAGGGGTACCTCAAGGGTCACTAACAGACCCCCTCAGCACTGCTCCTCCATCTTCCACCCAACTGCACTGTTGGCATGGCTCATGTCTATTTAAGGGCTCCTTCGTTCCCTGCCAGGCCCACTTCCTGGGGATTGGCTAAGGGCCCCTTAATATGCAAGAAAACCCCCCTAGTTTACGGCCACTAATTTCTGGAATATTCTCCAATACTCCAGAACCAGGGAAGGCACCAGAGGGCTGCTAGGATAAGTCATCCAGTCCTGAAATCTAGTAACCCTGACCCAGATTCAATAGCTCAGGCTTAGCCCTGGGCCAGATTATAATTTACCTTCTTTACTGCTAGTAGCTCACTAAAGGTTGCTACAGAAATAAATATTTTATACCAACTACAGCTCTTTTAAAATCTAAATATAACACGTTGAAGTAGATCTGAATTTGAGTTGTGAATATCTGCTATGTTATAGGAAACATCTAGAAATGTTAATTGTGCCTAAGCAGTACCCTGAATATACCCTTTTGTTTTGAATTTCTACTGAAAAATAGCAATGTACTATTAGGGACTGTGCATACTGCATACTGCCTCATATCCGTATATCTGCAAAGTGGGATGTAAGGCAATGTTGCCTCTGACTGCTAGTCTCAGGAGATTTGGAGTAAGATTTGGTGATGCCACTACTGTGCTGCTTACTTTTCTCCTTGTTGGATGCCCTGACATGAAGAATCAAAGCTCTGCCTTTACCAAGATGGCCCCCTCCACACAGAGACACAGTGTAGAACAGGACATGGTGATTAATTAGGATTTAAGGGGAGATCACAGACAATACTTTGCCTTCTTCAAATGAACAAGCAGCCTCCTTTAAAATAGCTATGCTTCCTCACTTTACATCTGCTTAATGTGGCAAAGGCACTCATTCCAATACATTGGGAAGTCTTCAAACCTACCTAGCTTTACAGACTGAATTAATAAAACAAATATGATCTTTAGAAGTGAGGAATCCAGGGCTATCACTATTGACTCCATGATTACTTTTCGCAACACTTATTCTGCCTGGACTTCTTTCCAACATACAAGAAAGCAAAATTATGGGCGTCAACATCGCCCTTTCAAGCCAATAAATCCTATACCACATATTTTGTTATGCAAGTGGTCACTGCATTAATCTATAGTATGTGTTTGCTGCTTGGATGGTGTCTCTCACACCGCAGAACCTCACCCTCACCTATCCTAATCTTCCTTACGCTGGCTCCCTACCCTACCCTTACCACGTCTCCTACTTTTTCCTTACTTTCTTTCTCTTAAAGTGGTAGTAAAGGCTGCCAAAAAATAAAAATGTAAATCTTCGCCCTGCAAGACAATGTCATAATGTGCTAGGATGTGTCACATACAGTCACTGCTGACAGGGCATCAATCTTTCCCCGGTCTTCCCACCCGGGATGAGTATGCCATCCCTTCAGAGTGCATGCGCTAGGGACATCACTGGCTACAGAGATCTCCTAAACGGTGCACAGATGAACACCAAGTAACTGCTACCTTTCATTTCCTTCTATGTGATGACAATAGTGCAAAACCAAATGATATCCACCATAACTTATCTGAAAACTGCTGGCTATCTATCTATTGTAAAAGGTTTGCTTTTCATTAATCATTGCATTTAGAGCCACATGTATGTGCAAATAGAATTTTTCACACCTGAAGACAGTGTTACGTCCACGTCAAAGCTGATTTGCAACATATCACTTAGAAGTGCCACACGTTCAGCTAGAATTAACATTCTACAAGACAGACGTAGCACAACTAAGCTGTGAAAGACAGGGCCAAAGATCACTCCAAAATGTCTAGTTTACTATTCAGAACACATTAATAATAAATTTGAACATGTTTTGTGAGTGCACCTGTTAATATAAGATTAAATTAATTTAATTTAGTTTAACTTGCAATTAACAGTACAACTATTACTGCACAAAATGCAAATAAACTGGTGTGCTATTGTTCACTTAACACTTATGCGGAAAAGGTTGCTGACCCATGGGCTCCAAAATCTACCTTTTATCTTACATTTTTTGAATATTGACTTCCACACAGAAATATATAATTTCATCTGTTATAATGAGATATAGCATTTATTTCATTTGAGGTACAGGTCAAACATAAGGGAACAAGGCAAATAGTCATTTAGAACAGAACAAGACTAGATTCGTTGAACCAGGAGACAAAATCAGCTGCCTGGAGCTTTCATAAAATATAGGTACCTTATCCGTGACCTTCTACTTCATTGTTTTTGTCCGTGACTGCCAAAGTCTAGGCCTGCTTAAAGCCTACAAAAACATTTAGGATCTTATGCCGCGTACACACGATCGGAATTTCTGACAAAAAAAAACGTGTTTTTTTTTCCGACGAATGTTGGCTCAAACTTTTCTTTCCTATACATGACCGCACAAATGTTGCTCGGAAATTCCGAATGGTCAAGAACACGGAGACGCACAACACTACGACAAGCCGAGAAAAATTAAGTACAATGATTACGACCATGCGTAGAATTGGTTCCGAATTGGTTCCGAGCATGCACAGCACTTTTGTGCGTCGGAAATGGCTACACATGATCGAAATTTCCGACAAGAACTTTTCTTGTCGTAAAAATTGAGAACCTGCTCTCAAACATTTGTTGTCGGAAATCCGACCAAAAGCTCACATCGAACATTTGTTATCTGAAATTTTGATCGTGTGTACGCGGTATTAGTAATGAGTAGTAGTAATGAGTAGTTCTGCAACATCTGGAGGTCCACTAATTGCATATCCCCGATCTACAGGGTGGACCCTTTATTTGGATTCACCTTAATAAAATGGGAATGGTTGGTGATATTAACTTCCTGTTTGTAGCACATTAGTATATGTGAGGGGGAAAACTTTTCAAAATAGGTGGCGACCATGGCGGCAATTTTGAAGTCGGCCATTTTGAATCCAACTTTTGTTTTTTCAAAAGGAAGAGGGTCATGTGACACATTAAAATATTGGGAATTTCACAAGAAAAACAATGGTGTGCTTGGTTTTAACGTAACTTTATTCTTTCATGAGTTATTTACAAGTTTCTGACCACTTATAAAATGTGTTCAATGTGCTGCCCATTGTGTTGGATTGCCAATGCAACCCTCTTCTCCCACTCTTCACACACTAATAGCAACACCACAGGAGATGTTTCTTCATTAGTGACAGATTTCATGCGTCCACATTTTGGCAAATCCAACACTGAACCAGTTTCACGAAACTTAAGCAGTTTTCTAACTGTAGAATGGGAGATGGGTGGTCTCGTAGGCTGTCTTGCATTGAAATATGCTGCAATGACCCGGTTACTGCGTTCACCAGACATCAACACAATTTCTATCCACTCCACACGTGTTAACCTCTGCGACATATCAATGGCTGTAAACAAAGAGAAACTTGTAAATAACTCATGAAAGAATAAAGTTACGTTAAAACCAAGCACACCATTGTTTTTCTTGTGAAATTCCCAATAAGTTTTATGTGTCACATTACCCTCTTCCTATTGAAAAAAAACAAAAGTTGGATTCAAAATGGCCAACTTCAAAATGGCCTCCATGGTCACCACCCATCTTGAAAAGTTTCCCCCTTCACATATACTAATGTGCCACAAACAGGAAGTTAATATCACCAACCATTCCCATTTATTAAGGTGTATCCATATAAATGGCCCACCCTGTAGTTCATTTGCCTTTTGGTTTTTAGATCTCTTAATCATACTCTTCTAGAAAACATATGTGAACTTGGACTTCAACAATGGTATTCGTGACCTTTCACTTCATTGTTTATGGCTGCCAAAGTTTAGGCCTGCTTGAACTTATTTAAGATCTTAGTTTAGGAAAGGATAGACAATTAACATTTATGAGGAGCAATACAACTATTCGATCCTTCAAACCTTCCTATTCCAACATTCATATTTCCACTTTGGATTTATTTTCTAACAGAACTTACTCTCCTTGTCCTTGTATCCTTTCCCCACTCCAGACTGTTCAGAGCCCTTCCCTGTGTAATATGTCTTCATTTGTCTTTCGTTCTTAGATCTCTTCTTCACCTTGCTGTTCCAGAAAACCTTTTGTGTTATGGACTTGGGCTTCAATAATAGTAACGCCACCTGTTACCATTCTACCAACCATTGACCTACCCACCATGGCTTTTTTCTCATCTTTCCACCCACCATTTCAGAAGCCAAAGTCCTCTTCTCATCATTGCTCTACTCTCTTTTTCTATTCATCTTTAGTGGAAATTTTTATTGCTCTTGTTTTTTTTCCACCTGTTTATGCTGACGCTAATCAGTTCCTTTCAGATCTCTAAATGATCCTGCTGGGCTGTTTCATCTCTTGTCATCTTCAATATTTCAGCAGAGGAGCAAGTGCCCATTTCCAGATAAAATAACCATTGTTATAAATATGCAATGACTTTAATCTGCTGCGAACATCTTTATTATTATAAGTTTCAGAAAACGAGCTGTGTTCATAGATCAAAGCATTTCTTTATTTAAGCAGGTCAGTCCTTTACATTATAGATTCAGTGATTCACTGCTGCCTTCCACGTATCTGAAAGGAAGAGGATGTATTGAAACATGTTCATAATGTTATTCTTATCTACCTTAAAAGGGAGTTTAATGGATATTTTCTTTGTTCTTCTTTGTTTCTGCAATAGAGGAATAAATATGTAAAAAAAAAAGTCAGGCTTTATGCAATTTTAACAGGCACTTCAATTGATTTCAAATTATTTAATTTTTTTTGTTCACTGCCAGTCCTTGGCTCTTTCAAGGTCCCCCATGGGCTTCTTTACTGCAGACTGTAAGAAAAATGGTGCAAGTTTTGAGGGATAAAGCATATCAGGAGAGACTGGATGAGCTTAATATTTACAGCCTCAGGGAAAAGGGGAAATTACAGAAACCTTTTAATATAGTAAGGGAATGAGTAGGGTTCAGGGGTAGAGTTGATGTTCGGGTTCAATGGGTTCGGCCGAACTTCGAAAAAAAGTCCAGGTTCGGGACCCGAACTTGACCCCGAACACGAACCCCATTGAAGTCAATGGGGACCAGAACTTTTGAGTACTAAAATGTCTCTAAAAAAGTAATGGAAAGGGCTAGAGGGCTGCAAATGGCAGCAAAATGTTGGTAAGAGCATGGCACTCTGAAAACAAATGTGGATAGGGAAATAACTTAAAATAACATAAAATACATAAAAATAAAAAATAAATAATCTTGTCCGAGGAGGACGAGGTCCATATGGAGTAGAAGGTTGAGGTCCCTTTTTTGACGTTCTCCTCATATTTCTCAAATGTAGGATCTTGCCCTAAATGGGTGTTTTTTGAATAACACAATAGAAGAGCAGTATCTAAAGGGTGTATCTCACATGTACAGAAATGGAGCAAACACTGCAAAATATATTTTTTTGCCCTAAATGGGTGTTCTTTGAATAGAACAATAGAAAAACAGTATCTAAAGTGTGTATCTCACAGTAACATATGCAGTGCTGGTGTAATTTGATTTCTGAAGCAGGACTGACTACTATATATTTCTCTCCCTAAAAACAACAGCAGCAAAATTTCTCCCTAAAATATCTAAAGCAGAGTGACTTGCTGTGCTATGTAGATCGCTGAGTAATTTGATTTCTGAAGCAGGACTGACTGACTCCTATCTAATTCTCTCCCTCAGAGCAGCAGCAGCGCCAGCCTTTCCCTACCCTATCTAAAGCAGAGTGAAGTGATGTGCTATGTGCCTCTAGCTTTTATAGAGGCTGGGTCACATGTTGCACTGGCCAATCGCAGCAATGCCATTAGTAGGCATGGCTGTGATGGCTTCTAGGTCACACGAGTTAAACGAATGTTGATTGGCTGCCCTGCAGAGCGCCATTACATTGCCGAACACGGAACTCAAACCCGAACTTACAGTAAATTGTTTGGGTTCGGGTACCAAAAATCCAAAAGTCTGGTAAACCCTATTCAGGAGAACAGTATTGTAAATATGAAGCTGAGCTCAAAAACAAAGGGGTATGATCTCAAATTAGCAGAAGGAAAGCTGAAAGATAATGTTAGAAAGTATTATTTTCTTTAAAGAGTTGTGAATGCTTGGAACAGATTTACAACAAAGGTAATTTACTAAAGGTGTTGTGTTGAGAATCTTCATGCAAAAAAATATATGAGAATTCACTTCAATTATGCATTTGAGTGAAAAAAAAATATTATTTACTAATTTCATCTACACATGATTGTATAAATGACGTGAATATTCATAAAAAAAAGTTGAGTGAATGTTCTCAACAATTTGAGGTAAACAACCTCAGTGAGTCAATCAACCTTACATTGAACAGCACAACCTCCACAGAAGCTGCTGGTAAATGATGGGTTCTCCTACTATTTCCAGTAATGAGGTCACCCTAAAGATAGACCCACCAACACACCAAATGTTCTTTATTAAAAATAATAAGCCGTGAACAATTACTGCAATCAAAACAGCAAATATTTTCTCAAACCAGTGTGAGAAATATGTGACTAGCTACTAGGCCTAACTACTATCTATAGACTCTAGCTAAGCACTGGCAAGTAGGGAATCTGCATACAGTCTGCCAGCAGTGGGGGTCAAATGAACTGTAATGGTAGAGAGCTCAACATTTACAAGAAGTTATTTGTAATCCACATGTAGCCAGGTGCAGTCTACTTTCTCCACTGCATGTGGCCCTCAATCGCAGAGGCATTGCAGAGGGAGAGGAAATCAAGAGGATCATGGTTCCTCTATGGTTCCCTGAGTCACTGGGGAAGCTATCTGATTGGATGCGGGTCCCCCGTGTTACTCTGATGGCCATCTTGGGTCAGACAGAGTCTATTTTAGAACCTGGCTTTGCATGTGGGTAGTTTAAAGACAGGTCATCCACCTGTCAGGGACAGCAATTAGCAGCAGGGAGGGGATCCAGATGAGTAGGGAAAGAGCAGGGACACATCATCCTTCCTAAACGCCTCCACATTTGGGAATGGATCATCCAGGCTGTACTCTGCCCCTCAAGACAGACACTGTTAATGCAAACAGGACTTACTGTTATACTCTTCACTGCATCATTCTGTGAGTGAGCCCACTGGGTAGTTGTGCTTTACTGAACTCTAACTTTAATACAGTTCTTTTACTGCAACTGGACTGAGTGTTTAGTGCCTCCGCACCACCTTGCACCTCCTAACACACAGGTAAAGATATCTTATCTAAAACAATTAAGGGTGCAGAAATTACCTTTAAACAAGCTCCATAAGCAATAGTGTCTCCAGCAGGTGTAAACATAGTTCTATACAGCAAGGGATGGACAAATGTCACTCCTGACTCTGGCATCAAGTAAATATCCTCACAGATGCAGTCTGTCCTCTGATAGCAGTCCTTTTAGGCCCCTTTCACAGGGTCGGACCATTCAGGTGCGCCTGTCAGTTATGTCAGCGGCCTGAACGGCCGATCCATGTCATCCTATGGAGTGTCAGATGTCAGCGAAGACATGTCCGCTGACATCTGACCTGATCCGATCCACCAAAATCAGACGGATTGGGGATGCATCCCCATCTGTCCATGGCGGATCGGATCAGGTCAGATCTGATAAAAATGGACATGCTGTCTCTCCATAGGAGACAGCGGTGCTGCACAAGCCCCTCCCCACTCAATGAGCAGAGAGAGACTTGTCATCCGCCAGCTCAGTGGAGATCAGCAGAGAGATCTCCTGCTGAGCCGGCGGGAGCTGGCGGGCTCTGTAGCGACGGAGACCGCCTCGTGTGGAAAAGGCCTTAGACAGAATGAAGACGAATGCTTTCTTTGGCAGGATCCTCCCTTGGTATTCAGGTCACCTCTTCCTGGTGCCTAGTGGGTTCTCCTCAATATGACCCCCTGCGTTACTTGCAGGGGATTCTCAGCTTTCTGAGACTTTTAAGTAGACTCTGGCCCACTCTGTCCTTCTTTTGAGCATTGGGCAGCCTTGCTGAGTGACTTAAAGGGCCACCAGCAAGGGTAACACATATTTTGGATAAACATAGCTCTACATTAAAAATAATTAGACTTGACGGACCTCTTAGGCTGCATACACATGATCGGACATGTCCGATGAAACTGGTCTGCAGACCGGTTTAATCAGACCAGTTCGATGGTGTGTATGGCCTATCCGACCATTTTCCATCGGACCATAGTTTTAAAACATGCTTTAAAACCTGTCTGATGAAACATGTCCGTCGGACATGTTCGATGGTTAGTAGACAAAAGCATTGGATCAAAAACCCTCACATGCTCAGAATCAAGTCGACGCATGCTTGGAAGCATTGAACTTCATTTTTTCATCACGTCGTTGTGTTCTACGTCACCGCGTTCTGGTCTGATCGGATTTTGGTCCGATGGTGTGTACGGACATCAGACAAGTTCAGAGTTGTCTGATGAAAGCGGTCCATTCAGACAAGTCTCATCAGACATGTCTGATCATGTGTACGCGGCCTTAGTCTTTATCTGCCATCAGCAAAAAAATATAAACTGCATAAGTGATAAATTACCACCAAAAGAAAGCTCTATTTGTGGGAAAAAAATGAATTTAGCTTGAGTACAGTGTTGCACGACCGCGCAATTGTCAGTTGAAGCTAAAGCAGTGCCCTATCGCAAAAAATGGCCCGGTCATTAGGAGGGAAAATCTTACTGTCCTTAAGTGGTTAAAGACCTCACATTCTAATTGCATGTTTTTTTGATCTTTAGAACTGCAGATTAGAAAAACCTTTATATTGTTTATAAATTCTGCCATAGCAAGAGCTGTCACAATAACCTATATTTAAACTTTTAGAAGCATCGTTTAAGACTGTGGTGCTTGCTAGGGCATTTCTTACAGCACAGCACGCTTTATGCAAGTAAACTGGCTATTAATACTCACATGAATATGTATGCCCACCTCAATTGTGACAGATTCATATGGATATGTATATAAAATAAATATACAACAAGCTATGCACACAGAATAATAATTGTATTTAAAGTGTTCCTATCAGGAGAAAAGTATAATGGCTGTCATTGTTGGCTTCTTTCTGATAATGCTAGTTTCCTGGCTGTGCCAGGCTTCCAAATATTTGAATCAAGGGTGTGGAAAATGTAAGATGTATGTGAGTTTCAGAGAAAAGATTCTAGACAGTCTATATAATTATCTTGTGACAGGCATATTTTAAAAGCAGAGCTGTATGAGAAGGACCCAACAGGAAAATTTCCTGAGCAAAGTCTGTGCAGCGCCACAAAGAGATGCACAGTGAAAATGACTGGAGCAGGGTAGAAGGTAGAAAGTAAGTACTTTACTAGGCAGTCTCACTCTGGGATCATTCATTAAAAGACAACTATCAAATTAAACAAACTACAAATCACAAAACGAAAAAATAAAATAAAAAATATTGAACTGTATCTTAGGCCGCGTACACACGATCGGACATGTCCTATGAAACTGGTCTATCGGACCGTTGTCCACCGGACCAAAGTTTTAAAACATGCTTTAAAACCTGTCCGATGGAAACTTGTACGTCGGACAGGTTCGATGGTTAGTACACAAAAGTACACATATGTGTTAATACACCTAAGTCAACACCAGTAATGTTTATGATTCACCACTAGACTCCCAGAGAAGCATAAATACAGTTGCATGATCTGATCCTCCAGTAGCCACTAAAATAGAATTTACTTTAGTCCCTGGCAGTACAGGTTTTATAACCCAACTACCAATATTTATCTATTAGATCTGGGTGGAAGGTAGGGATGAGCGGAATAATTTTCGGTAAACACTGACATGGTCATCACATAGCTTTGTTGATAAACAAAGGGCTAGGGTTAACAATAGGATGAGGGTTAGCTTTGAGACTATTTTAAGAATTATGGTTAGCACCAGGATTGAAGTTAGCATTAGGATTAGGGGTAGCATTATGGTTATCTTTAGGATTAGCATTATCTTTAGGATTCAGGGTAGCATTTTGGTTATCTTTAGGAGTAGAGTTTGTATAAGGATTAGAGGTAGCATATTGGTTATCTTGTGGACTAGGGTTCTCTTTAGGATTAGGGGTAGCGTTATGGTTATCTTTAGGACTAGGGTTGTCTTTAGGATTAAAGGGGTTGTAAGGTTTATTTTTTTTATAACAAACATCTTGTACTTACCTCAACTGTGCAGTCAATTTTGCACAGCGTGGCACGATCCTCGTCTTCTGTGGTCCCTCAGTGACTGTCTCGGCTCCTTCCTGCAAGAGCTAAACCTCTTCATGGAAAGCTCTCTTCCAAGGGGGTTAGCTTGCGTGCACGCTCCCGTGATACAGCCGCCAGCTATAGCTGCCAACTGTATCACTTGGCTCCCGCTCCCCGGTGCGCCGTATTATTGGATGTGATTGACAGCAGCGCGAGCTAATGGCTGCGCTGCTATCAATCTATCCAATTAATGGCCAGACTCCGTGGAAAAGAGGACGCCAGACACGCGCACAGTAGGTAAACAGGCTCAGGCCAGGTGTTTTTTCACCTTAATGCATAGGATGCATTAAGGTGAAAAAACACAAACATTTACAACCCCTTTAAGGGCAGCATTATGGTTATCTTGTGGCTTACAGTTATCTTTAGGATTAGGCGTAGCATTAGGGTTATTTTTAAGATTAGGTGTAGCATTATGGTTAGCTTTAGTAGTAGGGTTATCTTTAGGATTAGGGACAGAATTGTCGTTATCTTTTGTATTAGGGTTAGCCTTAAGATTAGGGGCAGCATTATGGTTATCTTTTGGGTTAGAGGTTAGGGTTATCTTTAGGATTAGGGGCAGCATTATGGTAATCTTTAGAAATAGGATTATCTTTAGGATTAAGGGTAGCATTATGGTTATCTTTGGGACTAAGGTTGTCTTTAGGATTCGGAGTAGCATTAGGGTTATTTTTAAGATTAGGGGTAGCATTATGGTTAGCTTTGGGAGTAGGGGAAGCATTATGGTTATATTTTGGATTAGAGTTATCCTTAAATATGGACAGAATTATCGTTATCTTTTGTATTATGGTTATCCTTAGGATTAGAGGCAGCATTATGGTTATGTTTTAGGTAAGGGTTTTCTTTAGGATTAGGGGTAGCATTATGGTTATATTTAGGATTATCTTTAGGATAAAGAGTAGCATTATGGTTATCTTTAGGGTTAGAATTATATTTAGGATAAAGGGTAGCATTATGGTTATCGTTAGGATTAGGGTTATCTTTAGGATTAGGAGCAGCATTATGGTTATCTTTAGGATTTGGGTTACTTTTAAGACTGTGGTACTATTATGGTTATCTTTAGGATTAAAGTTATTTGTAGGATTAGGGGTAGCATTATGGATATCTTTAGGATTAGGCTTGTTGGAGGGGGATTGGGAGATTGGGACTTTAAATGAAGCCATGACTGGGTAAAGTCATGCCCCTTCATCCCTGTCATATTGACAAAATGGGAGCAAAGTTGCAAGGCAGCAAGGTTGCAAAAACAAAAAAGGGGTGGGACTTTATATGAAGCTCGTGGTGACAAATTGAATACAATGGTGGAATAATGAACAATTTATTGATACATAAAAAACATGTTTACACACATTAGTTATACATACAAGGAAACGTGGTGCCAATTCCTAACCAGATAATAACCAGTAGTAACATGGTTTAGAACATTAATCACATATTCATAGTTTGAGTAAAACCAATACAAAAAATATCATCTGCGCAGTCTATGGTCTTTATATTCCCTATAATTGTAAAGATAGCAGAAAACATATCTCGATGAGTATGTAATTGGATACACAATGATGCTAGTATCTCAACGTGTTTCGCGGATTTAAACCGCTCATCAGGAGCAGGCATATAAAGCATCTGAAATAGAGTTAATTAACTAGGTAAGTAACTGTGTCAGATATGGATAGAAGGATATAAACCCCTCCCCAGCAAAACCGTATAAGACAAAGTGACTTACAGATATATGTGCATTGGAGCATATGACACCACAGACCAGAGAGCCACCCGAGGCTTAGGATTAGGGTTATCTTTAGGATAAAGCATAGCATTATGGATATCTTTGGGTATTAAGTTAGCATTATGGTTACCTTTGGGATTAAGGTTAGCACATTGATTAGGTATAGCGTTAGAATTAGCATTAAAATGGAGTTCTGCCGGAAAAAAAAATACAATTAAAAGTCAACAGTTACAAATACTGCAGCTGCTGACTTTTAAAATAAGGAAACTTACGCAATGTCCTCACCCGAAGCCAACCTGTCCCTCAACCCCCGGGTGGAAGCGCAGGCATCTTCAGTAAGGGAATCAGAAAGTGGGAAAAAAGGATGCAAATTTTGTTTGGGTACAGCGTAACACAGCCACACAATTGTCAGTGCCGTATCACATAAAATGGCATGGTCATGGTCATTAGGGAGGCAAATCCTTCCGGGGGGTGAAGTGGTTAAAGTAAAGCAGTGCCATATTGCAAAAATCAGCCTGGTCATAAAGGTGGGTAAATCTTCCGGAGATATTTTTATGTTTGTAAAATGAATACCGAGCTGCAAGGATTTGAGGTTGATTTACTAAAGGTAAATCGACTGTGTATTTTGCAAGTGCAGTTGAACCAGAGCTTAGAAAATGAGGGGAGGATCTGTTGACTTCAAACATCCAATCATGAGCAACAAAAATGCATTTTTTTTTTTATGTGCCTTGCAAGTGATTGGGTATTCATTACAACGTGAAGCTTTACCTCATTTACTAAATTCTGGAGCAGCTGCACTTGCAAAGTGCACATTATGTTAGCCTTTAACCACTTAAGGACCGCCGCATTGTACATTATACGAATATTCTGGCCAATCAGAATGGCATTTCCGACAGGCACATCAACGTATATATACGAATATGGTGCCTTGGGGGGGATCGGGGGTCCGATCGGACCCCCCCCCCCCGTACATGCGGCGGTCCGCCGGCTGCAGGAGCGATTCCGACAATTTTTGTGGGGGCGGTATCCGTTTTCATCCGCCCCCTCCGGAATATCGCTCCCAGCCAATGCGCGCGCGCCCGCCTGACCTGTCACTTCCTCTCTCCAATTATTGTGTATTGTAAATACACAGGAAGGAGGAAGCGACGTGATCTCTCCATTTCTCGAATATTCGCAATTATTTTGTTTGTATTCAAGCGCCGCTGAGGAGAGATCACCAACTACAAGTAAGTCCTGCATTTCCGAACACTACACATACACACACACAAAATCACATTTTTAACCCCTTGTAATATATCACGAATATTCTGAGCCCTAGTTAACCCTTTCAGTGCTCCTATTGCCAGCATTCACTATAGCGATTCATTTTTATCTGATCGCTGAATATTTAGTGTCGCTGTTCCCGCATTAGGTAGCTGAATTTCGCTTCGCAATTCGCAATTCGCAAAAATTGCGAAAATCGCGAAAAATTCGCAATCATTTTTTCCTAAAGACATGCGCTAAATAAATTTTGGCCTAAAATCGTATTCGACTAAAATTTAGTTTATTGGTTTTTTATTATAACAAAAAGTAAAAAATATTGTTTTTTTTTTCCAAAAATGTCGCTCTATTTTTGTATATAGCGCAAAAAAGCTTAGAAAATCGCAGAGGCGATCAAATACCACCAAAAGAAAGCTCTATTTGTGGGAAAAAAAGGACGCAAATTTTTGTTTGGGAGCCACGTCGCACGTGACCGCGCAATTGTCTATTAAAGCGACGCAGTGCCGAATCGCAAAAACCCCTTGGGTCATTTGCCAGCGTATTGGTCCGGGTCTTAAGTGGTTAATAAAATAAATCAAACCATTACTGTCTTGTATATCTGCCTAAAGTTTGGGTTTATTTTTTTAACGTTTGGAAAAAACAGGGTTGGGTATAAACCCACCATAGTTATAATGGTCTGCTGGGAATAGAACTTTAGAACCCCAATACTGCAAGGCAAGTCATGGCTAAGCCACTATGCTGACTGCTTGAAAAAATAAATAAAAAAAATTCATAAACTACAGCCTGAATGACAAGACATCTGAGGCCTTGAGGTTTGGATTTCTTTTCCGCTCAGGTCCTGCAGGTACAGAAACACATTTAGATTTTATACGGAGCGCAGTTCTGGGATATATCTTTATCAAAAGTCTAACAGGTACATTTGATTCTTCCTCGCTGCGGCTATTACTGTCTATCATGTCGGCGAGTCAGATGTGTTCCATTTAACTAGCACAGAAATAAATACATTTATACATCTCTTCAGAGGTTGGCATTTTAGTCGGTTCAGTATTGTCGCCGTTTGGTGACTCAGGTGCGCGAGTGAAAAGGACAGCAGCTGCTAATTGTTCTTTCCGCAGCGCTGCCGGACTCAGCGTGCCGGTTGTGTCTGGTGTTTATCGTCACAAAGAATTAATTAACAAAAGCTGTGATCATCAAAGACTGAAAAATATGTTCGGCAACATGGTGACAATAACAAAAAAATATGTTTTAAGTTATTGTGTCGCTTTCGTCTTTTTTTTTTATATATATGTTTGGATGTACAGTAGGCTTTGGACACACAAACATCATAAGCATGACAATTGTTAAAGCTTCAATCATATAATGGTGTAAATGCTGTAAAGGCATCACATTTAATTATGTACTGCAAATTTGTATTGCTGTGTGTCAATGCTGGGTAGATTTACCTTCCTTATTGTCACCTAAACAGAAAGGCCTCTTTTACATCGGCGGCCAAGGGTCGGAGTGGTGGGCGGTCAAGTAGCAAGCGTTGTTGTTTTACTGCACTTCCAGCCACCCACTTAAAGGCTAATCAACAACCGAAGGAGGCTGTTAACATGTTTTGCGTTACAATCTACTCACTGGGGGGGAGAACCTCTGGGGGAATCTAGGATAGAAAATTACCTGGTAGATGATAGGCTCACCAATGGCATGCAATGCCAAGCTGCTGCTAACAAAGCACACAGAATATTGGCATGCATTATCCAGAGATAAAACGATAATTCTTCCACTCTATAAGACTCTGGTCCGGCCGCACCTACAGTATGCCATCCAGTTCTGGTCACCAGTCCTTAGGAAGGATGTACTGGAACTGGAGGGAGTCCAGAGAAGGTCAACAAAACTAATAAAAGGAATTGAGGATATTAGTTATGAGGAACTTAAACTTATTCTCTCTGGAAAAGAGACGGTTGAGAGGGTATATTATTATTATTATTATTATTATTTAGGCACTTATATAGCGCTGTCAATTTATGCAGCGCTTTACATATACATTGTACTTTCACATCAGTCCCTAACCTCAAGGAGCTTACAATCTAAGGTCTCTAACTCACATTCATATACTAGGGCCAATTTTAGACAGAAGCCAATTAACCTATCAGCATGTCTTTGGAGCGTGGAAAGAAACCGGAGTACCCGGAGGAAACCCATGCAGGCACAGGGAGAACATGCAAACTCCAGGCAGGTAGTGTCGTGGTTGGAATTCGAACCGTTTTTACTGTTAGGCGAGAGTGCTACTCACTACACCACTGTGTCCCCAATATGATTTCAATGCACAAATACCGTACTGGTGACCCCACAATGGGGATAAAACTTTTCCCGCAAAAGGGAATTTAAAATGACACACGGCCATTCACTAAAAGTAGAAGAGAAGCGGTTTAACCTTAACTTCTTCAGACCCGGGCCATAGTAAAAAGATGGCCACAAGGTGGCTCTACAATGCCGGGAGGCCGTCTTTTTACGGCCACGGGTCCTCCGGCCACTGGGGGGCGCGCGTGTGCCGGCGCATCAACCGAGATGTCCGCCAGGTACCCGCAATCAGCAGTGACAGAGCAAGGACGCCGATCTCTGTGTGTAAACACAGAGATCCACGTCCTGTCAGGGAGAGAAGACGATGGTGTGTCCCTTGTACATAGGGACACAGATTGGTCACCTCCCCCAGTCAGTCCCCTCCCCCCACAGTAAGAATCACTCCCAGGGTACACATTTAACCCCTTCCTCGCCCCCTAATGTTAACCCCTTCCCTGCCAGTCACATTTATACAGTAACCAATGCATATTTATAGCACTGTTCGCTGTTATATCCGTAATATCCACTGTAATATCCGCAGACACCCCCCCCCACTGTAATATCCGCAGACATCTCCCCCACTGTAATATCCACAGACATCTCCCCACTGTAATATCCACAGACATCTCCCCCCACTGTAATATCCACAGACATCTCCCCCACTGTAATATCCACAGACATCTCCCCCCACTGTAATATCCACAGACATCTCCCCCACTGTAATATCCACAGACATCTCCCCCCACTGTAATATCCACAGACATCTCCCCCACTGTAATATCCACAGACATCTCCCCCACTGTAATATCCACAGACATCTCCCCCACTGTAATATCCACAGACATCTCCACCACTGTCATATCCACAGACATCTCCCCCACGGTAATATCCACAGACATCTCCCCCACTGTAATATCCACAGACATCCCCCCACTGTAATATCCACAGACATCTCCCCCACGGTAATATCCACAGACATCTCCACCACTATAATATCCACAAATCGCTATCGCTCAATTCTTCAAGTGATTCTCATTTATTATCACTGTTTTCTAGCTGCTCTAAAACCATTTTTGACATAAAGGAACACTTTTGGTTGCTATGGACAATCTACCGTTTCCAGGCAGAAAGAACACTTTTTATTATATAAAAGAACATGCAGGGCGGTGGGCAGACCACTAGGGACAAAGGGGGGTGTGTATTTTTTACATACAGTACTGTAATCTATAAGATTACAGTATACTGTATGTAATGTGTTTGTTTTCGTTTTTGAATTTGGCGGCGTTCTCCGCCCCCGTGCGTTGTAACGTCGCAGGGAACGGAGATTGGCGGCACACAGAGGCACTGTGTGAATCGAGCGAGGACCCACTCGCTCACACAGCGTGGATGCATCGCTGGATCCAGGGACAAGATAAGAAAACCCTGCCTGTGGATGCTGCGAGGCGAGCCCGATCTGTTTGACAGGTTAAAAGTTGTTCTGCAGGTTGGTCGGTAAGGAGGCCTGTTTTTTTCCTGGGCTTTCCCCAGGTTATGTTGTTATCAAAAATGTAACCCTGAGTCAGACCCGGGAATACCGCCAGGGGGGTTAACTGATGGTGTGTAGGCAAGACTGATGAAAGTCAGCTTCATCGGATATCTGATGAAAAAATCCATTGGTTCGTTTTCATCGGATGAACCGATCGCGTGTACAGGGCATAACTGTACTAATGAAACTGTCAGGGATGAGGTTAACATCAGGGGCAATCAAAGGGTTAAGTGTAGGGTTGCCACCTCATCCCTTTAAAAAGGAACACATCTGAATTACACAGGTTCTGTGCCAATTAAGGTGGTAATTAAACTCACTTGGTGCCTTATCTGTATTAAATTAGCCTCAGAATCTGTGTAATTCAGATGTGTTCCTTTTTAAAGGGATGAGGTGGCAACCCTAGTTAAGTGTGCTCCTAGGGAGTACTTTCTAACTTGCGGGGGGAATGCTGTGATTGGAAGAACACAGAGATCCGTGTTTCTGCTTTGCAGAAACAAAAGATCTCTATTTTTCTCCCTCACAGAACGGCGGTCTGCCTACGTAAACAAGGCAGACCGCCGTTCTGTGAGGGAGGAAGATGTAGATCTAGTCCTGCTTCTCCTGTGAACGATTGTGGGTGGCTGGCAGCCACCGTGGCCACCGGACCCACTGATTGTCTCCCGCTGTGTCCAATTACAGAGTGAGCAGATCACCAGTGGCGCACGCGCGCACCCCAGACCCACTGCATGAGAATACGTACATGATTTCGCACCCTGCTGCAGTATATCTGCGTGGGGCAGTCTTTAAGTGGTTAATTGAACAAACTGAAGATAGAAGCTGATTGGCTACCATGCACAGCTGCACCAGATGTTGCACTGTCCAGTTTTAGTAAATAAACCGCATTGTATGGGTTATGTACTGTAACTGGGCAAAAGGCAGCAAATAAAGGAAATCATTGTTAGGGCTTACATATCCTTTAATATCATTTCTAGGAACACTTTGCTGCTCAATCAGTGTATAGGAGAGTATAATGCACTGTCGTTTCTCAGAAAACTGTATCCATTAACCCCCAAATGTTCATCAATGTATTGAAGATACTTTGTGCATTTTCAGAATTGCTTTTCAATACATATTAAGATGCTGAGCTTCTCATTAAAAGACAATATGAATTTAATCTAACATGCCGACAAAATAGGAATTTTATGGCGTAACCCATCACAGCAACATTCTCATAGACCTCCTCCTTCCCTTTTCCAATATCACTTTATTGTGAGAGTCTAGTGATTTTATTTTTATTTTTATTTACACTGATTTCACAAAATGTTTTTACATGCTGCTTTTTTTTTTTTTGGAAACCTTAGAATCTTACATTAACCACTTCAGCCCCGGAGGATTTGGCTGCCCAATGACCGGGCCATTTTTTGTGATTCAGCACTGCATAGATTTAATTGCGACGTGGCTCCCAAACAAAATTGACGTCCTTTTTCCCCACAAATAGAGCTTTATTTTGGAGGTATTTGATCACCTCTGCGTTTTTTTCCGCTATTAACCAAAAATTGCAAAGAAAATTGAAAAAAAAAACAATATTTTTTACTTTTTGTTATAATAATTATCCCCCAAAAATATATTAAAAAAACATTATGCAGTATGTGTAGCTGCTGTTTTTTTTTTTTTTTGTTGTCCAACAATGCATGAAAGATTTTTTGTAAGTCCAACAATGCATGAAAGATACTAGAAAAGGAAAAGAGGGGAGGCCAACATATTGGCTCTGCGGTTTACAGGCTACAAATAAATTCCAATATAAGGGAGCCTGTGTGTTTGTTGTCTATTAAAAAACAATACAAATAAATTCGGGCTGTGGAAATTAAAGATTTATTCCTCGATTAATCTGTAATTTTTTCGAGCGATCAAAATTCTTTTGATCGGTACTAGTGGTGCAACAGATTGTAAATGATCCGTGATCCGAACGGGTCACCATATGCGGATCGGCACACCACGTGATTCGCGGATCTCCGCTGCTGCCTCGGCCATAGGAAAGACCGTGGCTTCGGCCTAGCTCCCGGAGCGGTGGCCATCTTGGTCCAACCGGCGGCAGCCTAGGTGGGCCTAGAGCGGCTCGCTGATGTCATCACCCGACCTCAACTGCTCATGTTCGGCCGGCTTCTCTTGTAAGACTAAGCAAACACTAATCTTCCTATACAGTGGGAGAGATGTGGACCATATTACAGTGGGGGAGATGTCTGTGGATATTACAGTGGGGGAGATGTCTGTGGATATTACAGTGGGGAAGATGTCTGTGGATATTACAGTGGGGAGATGTCTGTGGATATTACAGTGGGGGAGATGTCTGTGGATATGCCAGTGGAGGAGATGTCTGTGGATATGACAGTGGGGGAGATGTCTGCGGATATTACAGTGGGGGAGATGACTGTGGATTACAGTGGGGGAGATGTCTGTGGATATTACAGTGGGGGAGATGACTGTGGATTACAGTGGGGAGATGTCTGTGGATATTACAGTGGGGAAGATGACTGTGGATTACAGTGGGGGAGATGTCTGTGGATATGCCAGTGGAGGAGATGTCTGTGGATATGACAGTGGGGGAGATGTCTGTGGATATGACAGTGGGGGAGATGTCTGTAGATATGACAGTGGGGGAGATGTCTGTAGATATTACAGTGGGGAGATGTCTGCGGATATTACAGTGGGAGAGATGTCTGTAGGTGTGACAGTTGGGGAGATGTCTGTGGATATGACAGTGGGGGAGATGTCTGTGGATATGACAGTGGGGAGATGTCTGTGGATATGACAGTGGGGAGATGTCTGTGGATATTACAGTGGGGGAGATGTCTGTGGATATGCCAGTGGAGGAGATGTCTGTGGATATGACAGTGGGGGAGATGTCTGTGGATATGACAGTGGGGGAGATGTCTGTAGATATGACAGTGGGGGAGATGTCTGTTGATATGACAGTGGGGGAGATGTCTGTGGATATGACAGTGGGGGAGATGTCTGTGGATATGACAGTGGGGGAGATGTCTGTGGATATGACAGTGGGGGAGATATCTGTGGATATTACAGTGGGGGAGATGTCTGCGGATATTACAGTGGGGGAGATGTCTGTGGATATTACAGTGGGGGAGATGTCTGTGGGTATTACAGTGGTGGAGATGTCTGTGGGTATTACAGTGGGGAGATGTCTGTGGGTATTAAAGTGGGGGAGATGTCTGTGGATATTACAGTGGGGGAGATGTCTGTGGGTATTACAGTGGGGAGATGTCTGTGGATATTACAGTGGGGGAGATGTCTGTGGATATTACAGTGGGGGAGATATCTGTGGATATTACAGTGGGGGAGATGTCTGTGGATATTACAGTGGGGGAGATGTCTGTGGATATTACAGTGGGGAAGATGTCTGTGGATATTACAGTGGGGAAGATGTCTGTGGATATTACAGTGGGGAGATGTCTGTGGATATTACAGTGGGGGAGATGACTGTGGATTACAGTGGGGGAGATGTCTGTGGATTACAGTGGGGGAGATGTCTGTGGATATGACAGTGGGGGAGATGTCTGTGGATATGACAGTGGGGGAGATGTCTGTGGATATGACAGTGGGGGAGATGTCTGTGGATATGACAGTGGGGGAGATGTCTGTGGGATATTACAGTGGGGAGATGACTGTGGATTACAGTGGGGGAGATGTCTGTGGATATTACAGTGGGGGAGATGACTGTGGATTACAGTGGGGAGATGTCTGTGGATATTACAGTGGGGAAGATGACTGTGGATTACAGTGGGGGAGATGTCTGTGGATATGCCAGTGGAGGAGATGTCTGTGGATATGACAGTGGGGAGATGTCTGTAGATATGACAGTGGGGAGATGTCTGTAGATATGACAGTGGGGGAGATGTCTGTAGATATTACAGTGGGGAGATGTCTGCGGATATTACAGTGGGAGAGATGTCTGTAGGTGTGACAGTTGGGGAGATGTCTGTGGATATGACAGTGGGGGAGATGTCTGTGGATATGACAGTGGGGGAGATGTCTGTGGATATGACAGTGGGGGAGATGTCTGTGGATATTACAGTGGGGGAGATGTCTGTGGATATGCCAGTGGAGGAGATGTCTGTGGATATGACAGTGGGGGAGATGTCTGTGGATATGACAGTGGGGGAGATGTCTGTAGATATGACAGTGGGGGAGATGTCTGTTGATATGACAGTGGGGGAGATGTCTGTGGATATGACAGTGGGGAGATGTCTGTGGATATGACAGTGGGGGAGATGTCTGTGGATATGACAGTGGGGGAGATATCTGTGGATATTACAGTGGGGGAGATGTCTGCGGATATTACAGTGGGGGAGATGTCTGTGGATATTACAGTGGGGGAGATGTCTGTGGGTATTACAGTGGTGGAGATGTCTGTGGTATTACAGTGGGGAGATGTCTGTGGGTATTACAGTGGGGGAGATGTCTGTGGATATTACAGTGGGGAGATGTCTGTGGGTATTACAGTGGGAAGATGTCTGTGGATATTACATTGGGGGAGATGTCTGTGGATATTACAATGGGGAAATATCTGTGGATATTACATTGGGTGAGATGTCTGTGGATATTACAGTGGGGGAGATGTCTGTGGATATTACAGTGGGAAGATGTCTGTGGATATTACAGTGGGAAGATGTCTGTGGATATTACAGTGGGGAGATGTCTGTGGATATTACAGTGGGGGAGATGACTGTGGATTACAGTGGGGAGATGTCTGTGGATTACAGTGGGGAGATGTCTGTGGATATGACAGTGGGGGAGATGTCTGTGGATATGACAGTGGGGGAGATGTCTGTGGATATGACAGTGGGGAGATGTCTGTGGATATTACAGTGGGGGAGATGACTGTGGAATTACAGTGGGGGAGATGTCTTTGGATATTACAGTGGGGGAGATGACTGTGGATTACAGTGGGAGATGTCTGTGGATATTACAGTGGGGGAGATGACTGTGGATTACAGTGGGGGAGATGTCTGTGGATATGCCAGTGGAGGAGATGGCTGTGTATATGACAGTGGGGGAGATGTCTGTGGATATGACAGTGGGGAGATGTCTGTAGATATGACAGTGGGGGAGATGTCTGTAGATATTACAGTGGGGAGATGTCTGCGGATATGACAGTGGAGAGATGTCTGTAGGTGTGACAGTTGGGAAGATGTCTGTGGATATGACAGTGGGGGAGAGGACTGTGGATTACAGTGGGGGAGATGTCTGTGGATATGACAGTGGGGGAGATATCTGTGGATATTACAGTGGGGGAGATGTCTGTGGATATTACAGTGGGGGAGATGTCTGTGGATATGCCAGTGGAGGAGATGTCTGTGGATATGACAGTGGGGGAGATGTCTGTGGATATGACAGTGGGGGAGATGTCTGTAGATATGACAGTGGGGGAGATGTCTGTAGATATTACAGTGGGAGAGATGTCTGTAGGTGTGACAGTGGGGGGGATGTCTGTGGATATGACAGTGGGGGAGATGTCTGTGGATATGACAGTGGGGGAGATGTCTGTGGATATGACAGTGGGGGAGATGTCTGTGGATATGACAGTGGGGGAGATATCTGTGGATATTACAGTGGTGGAGATGTCTGTGGGTATTACAGTGGGGGAGATGTCTGTGGGTATTACAGTGGGGGAGATGTCTGTGGATATTACAGTGGGGGAGATGTCTGTAGATATTACAGTGGGGAGATGTCTGCGGATATTACAGTGGGAGAGATGTCTGTAGGTGTGACAGTTGGGGAGATGTCTGTGGATATGACAGTGGGGGAGATGTCTGTGGATATGACAGTGGGGGAGATGTCTGTGGATATGACAGTGGGGGAGATGTCTGTGGATATGACAGTGGGGGAGATGTCTGTGGATATTACAGTGGTAGAGATGTCTGTGGATATGCCAGTGGAGGAGATGTCTGTGGATATGACAGTGGGGGAGATGTCTGTGGATATGACAGTGGGGGAGATGTCTGTAGATATGACAGTGGGGAATATGTCTGTTGATATGACAGTGGGGGAGATGTCTGTGGATATGACAGTGGGGGAGATGTCTGTGGATATGACAGTGGGGGAGATGTCTGTGGATATGACAGTGGGGGAGATGTCTGTGGATATGACAGTGGGGGAGATATCTGTGGATATTACAGTGGGGGAGATGTCTGCGGATATTACAGTGGGGGAGATGTCTGTGGATATTACAGTGGGGGAGATGTCTGTGGGTATTACAGTGGTGGAGATGTCTGTGGGTATTACAGTGGGGAGATGTCTGTGGGTATTACAGTGGGGGAGATGTCTGTGGATATTACAGTGGGGGAGATGTCTGTGGGTATTACAGTGGGGAGATGTCTGTGGATATTACAGTGGGGGAGATGTCTGTGGATATGACAGTGGGGGAGATATCTGTGGATATTACAGTGGGGGAGATACCTGTGGATATTACAGTGGGGGAGATGTCTGTGGATATTACAGTGGGGAAGATGTCTGTGGATATTACAGTGGGGAAGATGTCTGTGGATATTACAGTGGGGAGATGTCTGTGGATATTACAGTGGGGGAGATGACTGTGGATTACAGTGGGGGAGATGTCTGTGGATATGCCAGTGGAGGAGATGTCTGTGGATATGACAGTGGGGGAGATGTCTGTGGATATGACAGTGGGGGAGATGTCTGTGGATATTACAGTGGGGGAGATGACTGTGGATTACAGTGGGGGAGATGTCTTTGGATATTACAGTGGGGGAGATGACTGTGGATTACAGTGGGGAGATGTCTGTGGATATTACAGTGGGGGAGATGACTGTGGATTACAGTGGGGGAGATGTCTGTGGATATGCCAGTGGAGGAGATGGCTGTGTATATGACAGTGGGGGAGATGTCTGTGGATATGACAGTGGGGGAGATGTCTGTAGATATGACAGTGGGGGAGATGTCTGTAGATATTACAGTGGGGAGATGTCTGCGGATATGACAGTGGGAGAGATGTCTGTAGGTGTGACAGTTGGGAAGATGTCTGTGGATATGACAGTGGGGGAGAGGACTGTGGATTACAGTGGGGGAGATGTCTGTGGATATTACAGTGGGGGAGATGACTGTGGATATGACAGTGGGGGAGATATCTGTGGATATTACAGTGGGGGAGATGTCTGTGGATATTACAGTGGGGGAGATGTCTATGGATATGCCAGTGGAGGAGATGTCTGTGGATATGACAGTGGGGGAGATGTCTGTGGATATTACAGTGGGGGAGATGACTGTGGATATGACAGTGGAGGAGATGTCTGTGGATATTACAGTGGGGGAGATGTCTGTGGATATGCCAGTGGAGGAGATGTCTGTGGATATGACAGTGGGGGAGATGTCTGTGGATATGACAGTGGGGGAGATGTCTGTAGATATGACAGTGGGGGAGATGTCTGTAGATATTACAGTGGGGAGATGTCTGCGGATATTACAGTGGGAGAGATGTCTGTAGGTGTGACAGTGGGGGGGATGTCTGTGGATATGACAGTGGGGGAGATGTCTGTGGATATGACAGTGGGGGAGATGTCTGTGGATATGACAGTGGGGGAGATATCTGTGGATATTACAGTGGTGGAGATGTCTGTGGGTATTACAGTGGGGGAGATGTCTGTGGGTATTACAGTGGGGGAGATGTCTGTGGATATTACAGTGGGGGAGATGTCTGTGGGTATTACAGTGGGGAGATGTCTGTGGATATTACAGTGGGGGAGATGTCTGTGGATATGACAGTGGGGGAGATATCTGTGGATATTACAGTGGGGGAGATGTCTGCGGATATTACAGTGGGGGAGATGTCTGTGGATATTACAGTGGGGGAGATGTCTGTGGATATTACAGTGGGGGAGATGTCTGTGGGTATTACAGTCGGGGAGATGTCTGTGGATATTACAGTGGGGGAGATGTCTGTGGGTATTACAGTGGGGAGATGTCTGTGGATATTACAGTGGGGGAGATGTCTGTGGATATTACAGTGGGGGAGATGTCTGTGAATATTACAGTGGGGGAGATATCTGTGGGTATTACAGTGGGGGGATGTCTGTGGATATGACAGTGGGGGAGATGTCTGTGGATATGACAGTGGGGGAGATGTCTGTGGATATTACAGTGGGGGAGATGTCTGTGGATATGACAGTGGGGGAGATGTCTGTGAATATTACAGTGGGGGAGATGTCTGTGGATATTACAGTGAGGGAGATGTCTGTGGATATTACAGTGAGGGAGATGTCTGTGGATATTACAGTGGGGGAGATGTCTGTGGATATTACAGTGGGGGAGATGTCTGTGGGTATTACAGTGGGGAGATGTCTGTGGATATTACAGTGGGGGAGATGTCTGTGGATATTACAGTGGGGGAGATGTCTGTGAATATTACAGTGGGGGAGATATCTGTGGGTATTACAGTGGGGGGATGTCTGTGGATATGACAGTGGGGGAGATGTCTGTGGATATGACAGTGGGGGAGATGTCTGTGGATATTACAGTGGGGGAGATGTCTGTGGATATGACAGTGGGGGAGATGTCTGTGAATATTACAGTGGGGGAGATGTCTGTGGATATTACAGTGGGAGAGATGTCTGTGGATATTACAGTGAGGGAGATGTCTGTGGATATTACAGTGGGGAGATGTGTGTGGATATTACAGTTAGGACTATATATGGTGTTGATCCAAAAAATGTATGTGAGTTATAATTAATCAAAATTAGTCCAGAAAAATGTGTATATCCAGGGCGCTCCAAGCATTTGAATCCTGACAGATAATGTCTGTGTTGGAGAGGGCAGCAAATATTCACACACTTTGGGCAGCACTCAGGGAGACAAGCAATCTCTAATGGAAACAGAAAAACAAACAAGGGGCCTCTAAGTGCAGAAGTATAAAACTTTTAATATCCCTAAAGGTGTTAAAAACACTTACAAGATGGTGGATGAAACAGGCATGTAGCAGGTAAGTGTGTCCAGAAGATGTTCCAGTGGCAGGGCAGTCCCAGTCCAGGGAAGTCCACTAGATAACAGCCGGCTTGTGCTGTGAGTGTTCAGGGGACACAATAGTGCTGGAGCCTGGGGATGATGTCAGAGGAAGCACGACAAAAACCAGCATGGAACACAAACAGGAAGTGGACAGGAAGTGTGTCATAGAGGCGGGACGCGTTTTGGAATAGCTCATTGGTTCCTTCTTCAACCAGTTGATCAATCGATTAAAAAAAATCTATTAATCAAACACGAAAATTGTAATCAGTAACAGCCATAAAATAAATAAAAATATTGGGCTAGATTCAGGTATGGCCGCGTAAAAATGTGCGGGTGTAGCGTATGCCATTTACGCTACGCCTCCGCAACTTTTACGGGCAAGTGCTGTTTTACAAAGCACCTGCCTGTAAAGTTGCGGTGGCGTAGCGTAAATGGCCCGGCCTAATTCAAATTCACTTAAATGAAGCGCATCCCCGTGCCGAACGGACTGCGCATGCGCCAGGCCAGAACGTAGCCCAGTACGCATGCTCCAAATCACGTCGGAAATAGTCAATGAAAATGACGTGAACGTCACTTACGCAAAGCCCTATTCGCGAACGTTTTACGTAAACAACGTAAACGACGGGAAAAATTACGCCGGCACGCCGTCCATACATAACATTGGCTGCGCCTCAAACAGCAGGGGTAACATTACTTCCGGACCTACGCTAATGCAAACGACGTAAAACAAATGCACAGGCCGGGCGTACGTTCGGGAATCGGCGTATTACGCTCATTCTCATATTTTACATGGTAAAGCCACCTAGCGGCCAGCGTAAATATGCATCTAAGATACGACGGCGTAAGTGCCTTACGCCGCTCGTATCTTAGCAACATTTAAGCGTATCTCAATATGAGCATACGCTTAAATATGTGATGGCTCAGAGTAGGACTTACGATGGCGTATCTACTGATACGCCCGTCGTAAGTCTACCTGAATCTAGCCCAATATTTTTAAAATGAAAATATTATATTATTATTAACAGGTGACGGGGTGTCTGCTGCAGAAAAGGTACACATTTTTTAAAAAGCAACTATGCAAATCTTATCTTCTTATATATCGCATTTATCAATGAAAACTTAATGAAAGGTGGAGTTACACATTGATAAAAATAAAAAAAAAAAAGGAAAAGAAAAGTTGCCTAGGTTATAACCGCAACACAAATTTCCCACCTCTAGCTCATTCCTAGGCTCATTCTCTAAATTGCAAGAAGGCAGAAATCAACACAAAGCACCTTGATGCTCTGCCGTGCTTCCCTGCTTCCTCTAAATCCAGAATTTAATGTCTTTTTAATTACAAGCCGTACAGTTTGGGAGCTAGTTATCTTTCCCACTCACTGTTCATCATTAATATGCATGGAGACCTCTGCCATAAGCCAACCTATTTGATGGGAAGCCAGTTAGAAGCAAAGCTGAGAGTAAGTCTAACTGATGAGAGAAGAAGTGACAGCAGTATTTTCCTAAATAGAGACGCCGGTGTGTGACCCGTGGCAGCTCCTCTTAGTGTCCTTTCCTCCCTCTAGCTGAAGTTTTCTGCTTTTCACTTAAAAGGTTCCACATGGGAAATGAGGATCTGCAGCGCAAAAAAACAAAGCTAGGAATGATTTCTCTGACAGTGATGTATGTGTCATACAATACTATATTGTCCTATTCATTTAAGAATTATTGCATTGCAAAGTATCTTGTTAGAACAGCAGCGTATAGGGCTTGTGATAGGCTGTCTATGCAATTAAAGAGGTTGAAAAGGCAGAAGTTTTTTTTTTACTTTCATGCTGGATAAACTGCAAGGGGCGCTCTGTAGGTGGTGTGTTGGCTCAATACAACTTAAAACAAACTTCTACCTTTACAGCCCCTTTATCTTAATGCATTCTATGCATTAAAATAAAAAGCCTTCTGTGTGGAGCAGCCCCCCTAATACTTATCTGAGGTCCCTCTTTGTCCACAAATTACTCAACCATCTGAGATTCTCCCTCCTGATTGACTGAGTCACAGCAGCGGCGCCATTGGCTCATGCTGCTTTCAATCAAAGTCAGCTGGCCAATCAGGGATAGAGAGAGGGGGCAGGGCCAGGTCAGGGATCCTTATCTGAATGGACACAGGGGGCTGTGACTCGGCTCAGGTGCCCCCATAGCAAGCTGCTTGTTGTGGGGGCACTGAAAAGGACGGAGGGACCAGGATCACAGAAAAGGGACCCAAGAAGAGGAGGATTCGGGCTGCTCTGTGCAAATTACTGCAACAGAGCAGGTAAGTATAACATGTTTGTTATTTTTTTAGGGGAAAAAAGAGAGACTTTACAATCACCTTAAAGGGGTTGTAAGGGCAGAAGGTTTTTTATCTTAACCACTTAAGCCATGGACCATTTCACTGGCCAAAGACCAAGCCACTTTTTGCAATTCGGAAATGTGTCGCTTTAACTGACAATTGCGCAGTTCACTTCTGCGGTTTTTATATTTTAAGCCATCTGGGACACTCCTCCTGATTGACTGAGACACAGCAGTGGCGCCATTGGCTCCTGCGGCTGTCAATCAAAGTCAGCCAATCATGGGAGAGAGGGGTCGGGGCTCAAAGTCTGAATGGATACACGGAGCTCTGCCTCAGGTTGGGTGCCCTAATAGAAAGCTGCTGGCTGAGGGGGCACTCGATAGGAGGGAGGAGCCAGGAGCAGCAAAAAGGGACACGAGAAGAGGAGAATTGGGGCTGCTCTGTGCAAAACCAACTGCACAGAGCAGGTAAGTACAACATTTTTGTTATTTAGTTATTTATTTTAAAACAAGAATTTACAATCACTTTAAGCCTTGCAAGCCACTTGTATACAAAGTTATCAAAAGTGCCGGCAATGCAGAAAGGAACAACCAAGTTGAGGCATTTCAGCCTATGCATACCTTATGCCCTGTACTGTACACACGATAGGTTAGTCTGATGAAAACGGTCTAATCGATTTTTCCATCAGTTATCCGATGAAGCTGACTGATGATCAGTCGTGCCTACACACCATCAGTTAAAAAAACGATCGTCAACATTTCGCTCCTGGACAGACTTCTGACCCTGGCCAAAGCAAACTCGCCCTTCCGCTGGGAAGATGGTGCTCTCCGGTATTTGGGGGTGTGGCTGACCCCCCACCTCCGAGACGCTTTTGAGAGGAACTTTCCGCCCCTCTTTAGGAGCTGCGGTGAAGAACTCACTGGGGCCTACGAAACTTTTCTTGGCTTGGACGTGCGTCCATAGTCAAGATGGTAATACTGCCCAGGTTCCTCTACCTGTTGCGTACCCTTCCGATTACAGTCCCTAGACGCTTCTTTGACTCATTACACACCATTCTACTTCATTTTCTGTGGTCCGGACGGAAACCCAGAATCAAACTGCTTAGTCTAATACAACTTAAAGAGAGGGGAGGCCTGGGGTTCCCCGATTTCAAACAATATTACCAAGCAGCCCACTTAGCTAGGATCATTGACTGGCATTGCCACGGACATGTGAAAGACTGGGTGTCACTGGAGACGGAACTCAGCCCTGTGGCCCTTAAGTATTCACCGTGGATCTCGTGGCCCAAGTGTCCACTATTCCTTCGTAGTAACCCTATCACGGGAACCACACTGGGAATACTCCACTCTCTTTCCAGACTGAAGAAGCTCACTTCCTTCCCCAGCCCTCTCACTCCTCTAGCTGACAACCCTGATTTCTCACCTAGACTGCACACTCCGACTTTCAGGTCATCGCACTCTGGTGGTCCCCTGCTGGTTAGAGACTGCTATGACGGAAACAGACTTAAAGACTGGTGCTCCCTAAAACTTGGCAATAAATTCACCCACATGAAACAATGGTCGTACTTCCAGTTGCGTAGCTACCTACATGAATTCAGAAACTCACCTGACCTCTACAGACCACTGACTGACTTAGAGTCTACATGCCACGCCCAGATACCGGTGGCTAGAGCCACCTCGGTGGTGTACAGCTGGCTGAAATGCATGAGGGAGGAGGGCTTGGACGGACAGAGGCAGAGGTGGTCGGAGGATCTCCGGGTTTGCCCGGATCTTGCACGATCAAGAGAGCCCACCGCATGGGGGTATATTCCCCTGAACGTTCTTCCCCACGCGCGATCATCGCCAAATACTTGAACTATGCTGACAAATCCACCATCCTCCAGAAAGATCGCCAAACTAGAGGCCTCCAAATCGATGGGGTGAAGATTCTCCTGTTTGCTGACTACTCGATCGATGTCTCCAAAAAACGCAAAGCCTTCCAGCATATTTGCTCGTCCCTCTACCAACGTCAAGTCAAGTTCACCCTGGCTTTCCCAGCTACCCTGCGACTTACGGCACTTAATGGTGATCATCTCACCTTCCAGGACCCTATTGAGGCTGAAAAATTCCTGAAATCTATGCACCCAGGACCACACTCCGCCTCTCACCCTAAGGCGTCCTCAATCTCCAGGTCTCTGGAGCAACGCAGCCCGTGCAAATATTTCCCTAAACGCCTCAAATCGTCCGGCCTGCAAGCCAACTACGTCCCTTGTTGACTCTGGTAACGTAGCCCTTGTCCACTACGGTTACTTTATGGTTCAATTGGACCACGGTGCAGCATTGTATGCTAGGGCGCACCCCTACCCTCGTACTCTTGAGGTCTATTCATTATCTTAACTTTTTTTTTTCCATTGCTGTTTACACCGTGGGCACCCGACACCAGTCCAGCTCATCCTCCCCTGCCGGAGGTCAATAGCGGCTTCACCCTTTTTTTTTTTTTGTACCTAAGGGGCGATTGTATACTCATGTATACTGTATAAGGCTTAGGGGATGGGAGCTGGCTTTTGCTGAGTTCCCATGAGGAAAAAAGCGAAGTCCTTTGTTTATGGTGTTTATTTAATTTGTTTTGTTAACTTGTATGTAGGGATGAGCTTTGCGTTCGAAACTAACGTATGTTCGACACGAACTTCGTCCATTCGATCGTTCGTCGAATTTCGAACAAAAACGATCGTTCGCGGGAAATTCGAGTGAAACGAAACGACCGTTTTTAAAACTTTTTTTTTTCCATTGATACTACTATCAATGGAAAAAAAAAAGTTTTAAAAACGGTCGTTTTTTTCAGGAGTCCTGCTCCTGAAAAAACGACCAATTTTAAGACTTTTTTCCATTGATACATGTTCCCTGGGGCAAAACCCGGGTTCTGAAAGACGTTTTCCAACAATAACTTGAATATTGGTCTTTAAAATGATCGTTTTTGAATTCGAACGTTCGAGTCCCATAGACTTCAATGGGGTTCTAAATGTGCGAACGATCGGACTGTTCGACGGTTCTGGTGCGAACCGAACGCGGGGGTGTTCGGCTCATCCCTACTTGTATGGTTATGTTAATATCCTCTCTTGTTCCTCACCCTGCACCTCTTTCCTTCCGCATAGCGTCCATTACACACCTACATGCCGAACACATAACAGACTACCCAGGAAATATGTTCTGTCTCACAAGTGTCAGTCTCCCTAAGCCTGCTTTTGGCCCATAACGTTACTACATCCGCACACTTCCGTCCACACTTCACCCCCCCCATGAGAATTGTCTCATGGAATGTAAAGGGGCTGCGATCCCCAATTAAGCGACTTAAGATCTTACGAAACCTTAAGAGACTCAAAACAGACATAGCTCTACTCCAGGAGACGCATCTGACTCACTCAGACTTTCATCGCATGCAAAAATTATGGGTGTGTTCAGTTATAGGATCTGACGCAATGGGCCAGAAGGCCGGAGTTATTTTGATACATAAACGCCTTCCTTGCAATATTCTCTTGACTTCCGTAGATGACCAGGGTAGATTTATTACTATACATGTCCAAATCTGTAATAAAGACTTCATGATTTCCAATGTCTATGCCCCTAACTCCCCTGGCAAACAATTTCTTGCAGACCTATCCTCCAAACTCCTACTACACCCCCTTGTCCCTCATATAGTAGGAGGTGACTTTAATTCTACGTTGCACTTGACAGAAGACAGATCCTATGCAAAGGTATCACCTAGGACCTCACCGATCTCCGACCAAACGCATTTAGCATCTACCATGGACTCTCTCCATTTCACTGACCTGTGGCGACTTTCTCACCCCCTGGATAGAGAATACACATTTTACTCCATCCCCCATAAGGTCTTTACAAGAATTGATTTTTTTTTTCGGTACGGATAATGTGATCGCCTGGATCTCTGACACTGAAATACACAAAATAGCCATCTCTGACCATGCCCCAATATCTATCGACCTGAAAGACATAACCCTAATGCTCGTTTGTGGCAATTCCCATCTTACTTATACAGGAACATGGATTTCCAGACTTGTATAGACGAGGCATGGAAGAAATACGCTGATGCGAACTCCGCCCAGGTCTCTAATCCTAACCTGTACTGGGATGCAGGTAAGGCGTTTTTACAGGGAAAAATAATATCTTATGCTTCTTCCTACAAAATACATTCTCTGGCCAGCTACAAGGCAGCCAGCCTCTGACTTAAAACGGCACAGATTACCCTGGCTGCTTCAGACTACTCTATAAATAGTGAGGACTGGTGCAAAGCCAAAGATCATGTTGACACCTGGGCTGATATTATGGAACTCCCTAAACGAGCCCATGTCGACGCGCACCACTATAAGTTTGGGAACAAAACAGGCAAGCTTTTAGCTAGACTTTGCAAAGGCCCGTATAAACCTACACACATCACGTCCCTTAGGGATTCCTCTGGTTCCATTAAAAAGACGCCACAGGAGGTTAATAAAATCATGCACACATTTTACTCCGTTGATCTCAACATTGCCAACAGTTTCTTAGACAAAGCCAAACTTCCTATAGTCACCCCTTCCCAACTTTAGACTCTGAACGAACCTATATCCTCCCAAGAGGTCTCTTATGCCATCAATCATACTCCCCTTGGGAAGGCCCCAGGACCCTCCATAAGACCCTCGAGCCCGTGCTCCTCAACGTATATAACCACATCTGGTCCCGTGGACATTACCTTCCATCTGGTAACCAAGCCATTGTAAAACTGATTTCAAAAAAAGGGAAAGACCCATTAGACCCTGGTTCCTATAGACCCATTTCTCTCTTAAATTTGAATGTAAAATTCTTTCTAAAATAGTTGCCACCAGACTCGCCAATATTATTCCCTCCTTAATTCGCCCGGCACAGTCAGGTTTTGTCAAGGGACAGACAGCCTCGCTTAACATCCATAAGGTATTGCTGGTACTAGACCATGCGTTTCAACACGGGGATGGGGATTTTACCATTGTCACTCTGGACGCGGAGAAAGCTTTTGACAACGTCATCTTTGAGTGGCTTGCGCTAGTTCTCTCGAAAATGGGTCTCACGGGTCCCATTCTCTATCTTATCGGATCTATGTACACTGCTCCCGCGGCCAGACTGGTAGTGGCGGACCTCCTCTCCGATGAATTCCGCCTCTTCAAAGGCACTAGGCAAGGCTGCCCCCTGTCCCCCCTGCTCTTCAATTTGGCGTTAGAACCTCTCTCTAGATTTATAAATTCTGAAGCTCCGTTACATGGCATTCACCTGGGTAACCAGGAACTGAGATCTGCCCTGTTTGCAGATGATGTCCTCGTATTCACTAGCAATCCTAGCTTAGACATGACCACTATTAAAAACCTCTTTGATGACTTCAGACTGTGTTCGGGCCTGCGTATTAATTACAATAAAAGCGAGATTCTCCCACTAGGCCAAGGATCTCCAAACTATGGCCCTCCAGCTGTTTCGGAACTACATTTCCCATGAGGCATTGTAAAATTCTGACATTCACAGACATGACTAAGCATGATGGGAATTGTAGTTCCTGAACAACTGGAGGGCCATAGTTTGGAGATCCCTGCACTAGGCTATACTTCAAACCCTCCCTGGGCTACACTGTCACCATTCACCATAGCCAAATCTCATATCACCTATCTAGGCATCAAGATAGGTAAAATTCCTTCCTCTCTGTGCACTTTAAACTACCCTCCTCTGATAAACAAAATTGTACTAGAACTCCAGAACTGGATGGATTTGCCTCTCTCGTTACTGGGAAGATGCCACCTCTTTAAAATGGTTAGAGACTTCCGGTTCCGGCGCCGCATGGAGTAGCTGCCCTTCACTGCAGCTCCCGCACCACGACCCCAAATCTGCCTTCAAATCGGCCCGAGAAGCCCCACGACCACCCATCCACCTCTGGGCACGTCCCCACACCATCATGGACCGATTCCTGGAGAAGACGGGCGCCCGCTCCTCCTCGGCCCAGACGGCGCAGCCCGGCGCCGGCCCAGCCGCAAATCGAGGCCCCCGGTCTCGGCCTACACCGCTCCGCGGACAGAACAACAGCCGGCCGAAATGGAGGTAAAGCGGCAACACGTCCCCCCCTCCTTCTCCACACGCATCCTTGACACAGAGCACTGTGGATGACACCACGGAGCGGATCGCTCTAGCAGTAGCCGCCCTATTGACCCCCATGATCACAGCCTCAGTGGAGAAGGCCGTGAACGCCGGGATGGCGCAGTTCAAGGCCCAACTAGGGGAACACGGCGCTAGGCTCAATGACATAGAGCACCGCCTATCTCACGCTGAGGAAGACCTCTATCAAACCCAATCCCTGGAACATGCCCAAGATAAGACCAACCAGTATATTCTCCAGAAACTGGATGATTTGGAGAATAGGTCCAGGAGGAGCAACCTTAGGTTTGTGGGGGTCCCCGAATCGCTCCAGTCCTCTGCATTAGCTGACTTTTGCTCTCACCGCATCCCTGAAGCACTGGGCCTCCCAGGCCCATGCATGGTGGAACGCGCGCACCCGCATGGGGGCCTTCAATTCAGACCGCAAATCCCCACGCCCGATCATAGCCAAATACCTAAACTATGCGGACAAGTCCCTCATACTACATACATTCCGACAGGCTCGCCAGCTCCAAATCGACGGCACAAAAGTCCTAGTATTTGCTGATTACTCGGCCGAGGTGTCAAAAAAAGAAAGGCTTTCCAACCAATATGCTCGGAGCTCTTCAAGCTACAAATAAAGTTTACACTAGCCTTCCCGGCCATCCTACGCCTCAAGGCCCCCAACGGAGACCAGCTGACCTTCCAGGATCCCTCGGAGGCTGAAGCTTTCCTGAGATCAAGGCATGCGCAGCCGCATCCCCAGACCCCCTCAAAGGCCCCTCCACTTAATCGCTCCCTGGATCAAAGAAGCCCTAGGAAGGACTCCCCGAAGCGCTTCAGGCACTCGGGCGTCGACCCGAACCTGGCTGCCACAAGATGACCGCCACCTGCTTTGTGAACACTCACAGTTCTCTGCTCTCTACTCCAATCCTTGTTTCTCACACTGCTGGGCCCCTCCAGAGCACGACCCGTTCGGGCACCTGCGCCCCCGGGGCCCTTGCTATGCTCTAACCCTCTGTACCTTCCAGCCAGGTCAGGCTCTTGAGCATTGCTCTCCCACCCCCGGCCCCCTTCTGATGTTCAGGTTCACCTTGCATTTTATCCTTCCATGCTTAGGAATATGATTGGTTTGTTTTATCATATTATCTACCTTTGTGTGACCTCTGTTATACCATAACCTTTACCATGTTCCATGCTTACTTTTGTTGCCTCTACTAGATAGGCCATGTTGTTATGAATCCTGCTTCCCCCTACTAAAATTGTGTTATGTTATATCCCTCCCTCTCTCTGCTCTAAAATACCTGTTATATTGTTAGACTACTATTTTATTACTGGTCTCACTGTTAGCGCCTCCTGGCCTCACTGTACGGTCTACTTAGGCATACCCGGCATATCCGGGTATGCACTAGCCAGCCGCATGATGCCCTGCGCCTTGCTCTGGGCTTCCGGGCCCCATGTCACCAAGGTCGTGACAGGGGAGCCGCCCCGTACAGCGACTTCATGCGGAAAAAAGCGAAGTTCACAAGTTTGGTTTTGTTGCTCTTGTTACCCTCCTCTCTTCTTCTCGCCCTCCTTCCCTCCCCTACCAGCACCCCCACCCCACACACTCCCCCAGGCACCTGCCCACTCCCCCCCTGCGCTTTCCCCTTTGCAAGTGCCCCACGTCGCCCATATCCCTCGCCTAAGTTGGCCATCATCGGAGCTGCCTCGCGCGATACCCATCCTAAAAATCCTTCTCAGACCCCCTTCCCCGAACCGATAACATGAAAGTTGTCTCATGGAATGTAAAGGGACTCCGGTCCCCAAACAAAAGAATGAAAATCCTCAGACACCTGAAAAGGCTAAAAACAGATATTGCCCTACTGCAGGAAACCCACCTCCCTACCTCTGACTTCCCCCGCATGAAAAAACTCTGGGTGGGTACGGTCCTAGGCTCTGAGGCCGTCGGCCGGAAGGCCGGTGTCCTCATACTGATCCATAAAAACCTCCCATGCTCGGTCCTTGCGGTAAAATCAGACACCCAGGGTAGATTATTATCCGCCCATGTTAAGATAGGCTCCAAGGAACTTGTCCTTACAAACGTCTACGCCCCTAATTCCCCGGGGAAGGACTTTTACTGTGAACTTTCCACATGGCTACTGCAACACTCTCACCTCCCCCACCTGGTGGGAGGCGACTTCAACGACACCCTAGACCAGATAGATGACAGATCTTCCCCTAAACGGTCCAACCTAGCCCCTGCCCCCTCCAACCCTTCCCTGTTTGCCTCCACAATGGACTCACTCCGCCTGCGGGACCTTTGGCGGCTAGCCCACCCTGCCGACAGAGAATTTACCTTCTACTCCAACCCACATGCAATCTTTACTAGAATTGACTACCTTTTCGCCTCAGACGACCTAATTCCTTTAGTCTCCGCCACCGACATACTCGACATTGCCGTGTCGGATCATGCCCCGATCTCAGTCTCACTAGACAACCTAGACCTCCCCCCCCACCCGAAACTATGGCGCTTCCCCTCCTATCTCAACAATCACTTTGACTTTCAGTGCTTCATAGAAAACGCCTGGGCCGAATACTCCTCGTCTAATGCCCTCCACATAGACGATCCAAACCTCTTCTGGGACGCCGGTAAGGCTTTCCTCAGGGGCCAGATCATATCTTACGCCACCTCCTTCAAGAGAAACGCCCTATCACAATACAAACTGGCCAGCTCCCGGTTGCACCTAGCCCAAAGAGCTCTTTATGTAACTGACTCCCCCGAAAACAGGGACGAATGGCACGCAGCAAAAAGATCCTTTGACACCTGGGCAGACACTATAGAAACAGTTAAAAGAGCGAACCTAGACGCCACCCTTCACAGATTCGGGAACAAAGCGGGCAAGCTGCTCGCCAGGCTAAGTAAAGGCCCATCCAATCCCACCCATATCACGGCCCTGAGAGACCCCAAAGGCTCCATTCACACCACACCTCCGGCCATAAACAAAACGATGCTTCAATTCTACTCGGCCCTATACGCCCCGGACCCCATTGACAAATCTGTAGCCGCCGCCTTCTTAGAAAACCTGGTGATCCCCAAAATTACCCCCTCTCAACTAGAAGCCCTCAACGCCCCTATCTCCATTACCGAAATCTCAGACACTATACGCAAACTCACGCCTTCCAAAGCCCCAGGCCCTGACGGTTTCACAAGCGAATTTTACAAGACCCTGCAAAACATCGTAGAACCCACCCTCCATAAGGTATATAGCGGCATGTGGGCAGGCGGCCCCTACCTCCCCTCGGGAAACCGGGCCATTATCAAACTACTCTCCAAAAAAGGAAAGGACCCCCCTCGAGCCAGGCTCATACAGACCAATATCCCTACTCAACCTAGATGTAAAGATCCTTTCAAAAATCGTTGCAAACAGACTCGCAGACATTATCCCCTCCTTGATACACCCGGCACAATCAGGCTTCGTTAAGGGTAGGACAGCCACTTTAAATATCCGCAAAGTCATGCTGGCCCTGGAGCACGCCAAACAACACCCTGAGGGCGACTTCGCCATCATCACCCTGGACGCGGAGAAAGCTTTTGACAATGTGAGTTTCGAGTGGCTTTCTCTGTCCATGGCCAAAATGGGTTTCTCCGGCCCCTTCTGTCACCTCATCAACGCCATGTACAAAACCCCCTCGGCGACCCTGGTGGCGGCCGGGATGCTCTCGGGTGAGTTCCGGCTCCACAAGGGACGCGACAGGGCTGCCCCCTTTCCCCACTCCTTTTAAATTTAGCCCTCGAACCCCTCTCCAGACATCTCATCCAAGTAGCACCCCTCCACGGCATCAAAAGCGGCACACCGAACTCCGCTCCTCACTTTTTGCAGATGACGTCCTCATCTTCTCAGCGGACCCCTCCTCTGACATGCTTACCATCAAGTCAATCTTTGATGACTTCAGACTCTGCTCGGGCCTCCGAATAAACTATTCCAAAAGTGAAATTCTCCCTCTTGGCATCCATCCCAATCCACCCTGGTCCCAACACTCCATCTTCACCATAGCCACGTCCCATATCACCTACCTCGGCATAAAAATAGGCAAACTTCCTTCATCTCTGTACCACCTAAACTACCCCCCCCCTCTGATTGCTAAACTATCCCAAGAATTGCTGAACTGGTCAGATCTACCGCTCTCGCTCCTGGGGAGATGCCATCTAGTCAAAATGGTCAGCTTTGCCAGACTGTTATATCCACTGCAGACTATCCCACTTCTCGTACGCCATAAAGATGTTAAACTTATTGAATCGGCTATATCTAAATTCATCTGGCACGGCAAAAGGCCACGCATAGCTATGAAGAAACTCTTTCTCCCCAGACGCGAGGGCGGCGCTAGTCTCCCCAATGTTAGACTCTACAACTTAGCATGTCTGTTAAGATTTAGTTTAGACTGGATATCCCAAGCCTCAAGATACTCGAACTATTCACTGGAATCTGACATGGTACACCCCCTCTCTCTGGCGGCCCTTCTCCACTGTAAATGGAAGTCAATTACCCCCAAACTCCAACACAACCTGTTACTCAGGGACACGGTCATTGCCTGGAGGGAAACCAGGAAACTCCTCGGGCTGTCCCCCTTTGTGTCACGTCATCTCCCCATCCAAGGAAACCCCAACTTCCCCGCGGGTCTGGATCACAAACCCTTCCAAAGATGGCAGGAAAAGGGACTCACACTATTTGCCTCTCTGTGCGACACCTCAACTGGGCGACCTTTACCCTTTGCCACCACGGCGGAAACCTTTAAGCTGCCAAAACCGATGTCTTCCACTACTGGCAATGCGCCACCTACCTACGATCATCATGCAACGACCCATGTAAGCGCTTCTCCCCCCTCTTTCGTGGATCGGCTGCTCTCAGGTGGTTCATATTCAATCTCGGACTTATACAAACCCCTGCTCACCGGAACCTCGATACACCTGGCTGACACATTCGCGTCCAACTGGGGTAAGGACATCCCCGACGATAACTTGATCCACAAATTGCTCCAAGGCTACAACACAGTTATGCGTCTCACCCCCAATGAAGTATGGAGAGAAAGCCAACTGAAGATCCTACACCGGGCCCATCTCCCCTTTCTTCACTCATCGCAAGACCCCAGCAGCGCCAGGTGCCCACTGTGCCTTCACCCAAAGCCCTCCCTGGCCCACCGCTTCTGGTCCTGTTCTTTTATTTCAGCCTTCTGGGACCAAACCCTTGCCTACATCTTTAAAGTTACCCTACTGAAACTGCCTAAAGACCCACTCCTCCTCATTTTCGGATACTGGGACCCTCTCCTACTCCAGAGATCCCAACAGGATGTCTTAGATGTCTCCACCGCTTCCGCCCCCCTAGCCGCTCCACGGCCGTGTAAGGACTGGCCTTTACTCTGCTTCCTTGCTGCACGCAGGGTGATCCTGAGAAGCTGGATCTCCCCACACCCCCCGTCTGTCACCCAACTTCAACGGGACCTTCTCCTCCTCCTCTACAGAGAAAGAGCCACCACAGACTTTACACGAGACACTGCACAATCCCGCTTCTTCTCAATCTGGCGACCCTTCATGGATTCAACGTTGTCTCAGGAGGACATAGCCATCTTTGAACAATCTTCTTTCTCATACCACAAATCCCCACCTCCCCCACCCTTGGGGGGAATACCGTCACCACCCTCCGCTATGGCCACCACTTATCCAGGACCACTGTCGGCATACTGGAACACTGTCCACTCCCCCCCCCACCAACGTAACCTCTGCTACCCCTCGGTGCCCCCCCCCCTCATGCAGAACTTGAACACTGTCCCCCTTATCGAGGGGCTACACTATATCTGCTATTTTTTCTTTTTCTTTTTGAACTCCCCTGCTGTAATTGTCTTATTGAATTGTGTTATGTTCTCCTATATAATACATGCCTTACATGTACCCACCTCTCCTAGATCTGACCAGTTCATGTCCTAGTATGGTACTTGTCCTCCCAATGCCCCTCCTACCTGGGGGCCTCATGTATGGGATCATTGTTGCATCTCACCATTTGTTTATATGTTGGTCAGGCACCTCTGCCCCCCCCCCCCCTCTATACTTGCACTGCAGGCTCTAAACCTCTTCCCCCTTCCCTCCTCCCCCCCCCCCCTGCTTCCCCTTTATATCTTCTTTTCTCCTCCCTCCCCCTTTCCCCCCTCTCCTTCTCGCTTTCCCTCCCCAGCCCTCAACCTCTCCCCCCATCCCTTGCATATACGCATTCATTGCCCATGTTTTTGCTGTATGTTCATTTTGTCCTCTGTAAAACCCTAATAAAAACTTTTTGAAAGAAAAAAAAAAATAAAAAATGGTTAGCTTTGCACGGCTCCTCTATCCGCTCCAAACGATTCCTTTACTCTTGAAACATAAAGACATTCAGTTATTGAACAATGCCACGTCTAAATTTATCTGGAAGCAGAGGAGGCCTCGCATAGCCATGATGAAACTGCATCTTCCCAGGGGCGAGGGTGGAGCTGGTTTGCCTAATATTAGACTGTATAATCTAGCCTGTTTGTTAAGGATTGGTATCGACTGGATACAGAAATCTTCCAGATATTCAAATTTCCTCCTTGAATCGGCTATGGCTCATCCCTATTCCTTAGTGGCACTCTTGCATTCCCCATGGAAATCCATATGCCCGGACTTACAACATAACCTACTCCTGAGGGATACCGTTATAGCTAGTGTTGAGCAGAATATGCCATATTCGATTTCGCGATATATCTCAAATATATAGTCGAATATTCGAGATATATTCGCTAAATACGAATATTCGTGATATTTTTTGGAAATGAAATGATTGCGAAATTTCGCTATCGCGAATGCGAATGCGAATGCGAAATTTTTCGAGAAATGCGGAAGGAGCACTCTGATTGGCTCAGAATATTCGTGATATTTTATAATACCAAATAATTGCGAAATTTCGAGAAATGCGGAATGGAGCACTCTGATTGCCTCAGAATATTCGTGATATATTACAATACAAAATAATTGCGAATATTCGGCAAATGCGGAATGGAGCACTCTGATTGGCTCAGAATATTTGTGATATATTACAATACAAAATAATTGTGAATATTCGGCAAATGCGGAAGGAGCACTCTGATTGGCTCAGAATATTCGTGATATATTACAATACAAAATAATTGCGAATATTCGGCAAATGCGGAAGGAGCACTCTGATTGGCTCAGAATATTCGTGATATATTACAATACAAAATAATTGCGAATATTCGGCAAATGCGGAAGGAGCACTCTGATTGGCTCAGAATATTCTTGATATTTTATCGTAATTTCGCAAAAATGCGAATGAGAAATTGATTGCGGAATTTCGACAGTAACACTCTGAAATCGAATATGTGTTATTTTAGCTAAAAACAATATTGCGAATTTCTCGAAAATAATCGCGCGATATCGCTATTGCCGAATAATCGCATTGCGATTTTTCGGCAATATAAAATGATCGCTGCAGCTACTCGGCCCAAGGTCTCTAATCATACCAGCAATGCTTTTGGACGTCGATAGGGATCTCTAGGATGTGATCTGTTCTAAAAAAAAAATTGAAAAAATACGAATATTCGAAATAGCGAATATTCACAGCGAAATTCGGAATATATCGCGAATACTCGAATATGCCATATTCGAGCCGAATATTCGCAATACGAATATTCGTGAGCAACACTAGTTATAGCGTGGAGAGAATCACGGAAATGCGAGAAGCTCTTATCCAGGCAAAAAATCCCTGTTTTTCCCCGGGTTTGGACTGCCAAGTTTATGATTTGTGGGATAAGAATGGACTCCAGCACTTTTTCTCCCTTTGTGACACGGGCTCAGGTCAACCACTGACCTTTTCGGACATAGCCAGGAGATTTTCTTTACCAAAGGCCCACCTATTTTACTTCTGGCAATGCACTAATATTATACGTACCTCTTGCAGAGAAGGAAGCATCAGGTTTAAAGCATCCATCACGGATAGTATACTACAATCCGACTCTAACACTATTTCTTGTATTTATAAACCCCTGCTTCGCAAGGTCAGTCCCCCTCTTACGTCCTCTTCTGTTGCAAACTGGGGAAAAGATTTTCCAGACCCGGACTTAAACGAGAAACTCGAGGATACATTAAACTCACCCAACTGATACCTTGCGAACAATGGAGAGAAACCCAGATGAAAAAACTGCATCATGCATACATCCCTTTCCTCAAGGACAAAACGAAGCCCCAGTCTACCCATTGTCCTCTTTGCAACCAGCCTAAACCGACTCTGTCTCACCGCTTCTGGTCCTATTCATTCATATCATCCTTCTGGCAGCAAGTTATTTCATTTATCAAGGGAGTTACCCTGTTACACCTCCCGAAAGACCCCCTACTTCTGATTTTTGGGTATTGGGACAAGCAACTTTTAACCTGGTCATCTTCCAACTCTGACCGCCACCACAAGGATTGGATCCTCATTATCCTATTCGCGGCAAGGAGAGCTATTCTGAAACACTGGATTTCACCCTTTTCCCCCACGGTATCTCTCGTCAAACAGGAGCTCCACATGCAACTCCACAAGGAAAAAATCACGACAGACTTTAACAACGTGACAGCTAAGCAACGTTTTTTCTTGAGATGGGGAGCTTTCATGGCTGCAATGAATCAGTCTGAACCGCACAAGTCTTTGCACAAACTTTTCGTCTATTACAAAGCCCTCCTGACACTTCCAGACGACATATCTACCTTACCTTGAACTTCCTGGGCCCCCCCTCTCTTCTACACATCTTCTACACACCCTCCACTGTTGGGTAGGCTTGTATCCCCCCCCCCCCCCCACGGCATGGACTCGCAGTGTATGACCTATTTCTATTCACATGGGCATATGACCTCATGTGATGCTTACTATTGTTGGCACTATGGACAATTATGCAGGTTCTCCCCCGCCCTTGTTTACCCCCCCCTTTTTCTTTTTAATTATTTTATTCATTATTTTTCTTTATTATTATTATTATTTCCTTTGTTCAATTGTAGCCAGCCCAATTTGGGATCCATCCAGTTTACTGTTTTCCTTTGTTTGATATACAGCCTCTGTATGACTCGGATACTTTTTGGATCCTTAGTTACATGTCTTTATGAAAGGACAAAAAAAAAAGCAAAGTCTGTTGTGACGCGGAGGGATCTCCCGTTGCATGCATTTTGTACATTTGTATGTTGGATCTTTCAATAAATTCTCTTGGAAAAAAATAAAATAAAAATACATAAAGTTAATTACATGCATTTAAAACATTATTATTAAATATATACAAAAAGTTTTATTTATATATATATATAATATATATATGTAATCATTCACTTACGTATTGTAAATGTAGTAGAAGGATGATGAATATTTCAGTGGATACAATTTTTTAAAAGCATTGAAAATATAAACAGCACGCTGGGTTCAGTCAATGAGGTTGCCAGTCAAGCAAGAAATGGGTATCAGAATATACAACTAATGCAGGTAATTTATTTAAGGTGAACAAGACTTCACTTTCTAAGTAAACATTCTTTAGTCCAAGTCAACATACCAAAATCGAGTGATTAAGAGTAGGTCAGTGTTGGCGTTTTTTTTTTGGGGGGGGGGGGTGAAGGGGTTAGGCCTCGTACACACAACCGTTTTCCTCGGCAAAACCCATCAAGAAAAATGCTGGCAGAGCATGTTTGCTGAGAATAACGGTGGTGTGTATGTTTTTGGTCGAGAAAACTGTTGTGGATCTCGACGAGAAAAAAAGAGAACATTGCCTCGCCGGGAGTCTCAATTTCCTCGTCGTGTTCCTCGTCGGGCTGGTTTATGACGAGAAACACGTTCGTGTGTATATTTAGAAACCCGCGCATGCTCAGAATAAAGTATGAGACGGGAGCGCACCTTTGGTAAAAGTAGCGTTTGTAATGGAGATAGCACATTTGTCACGCTGTACCAGACTGAATAGCGCGAATCGTCTCTCACCAAACTTTTACCTAACACGCAGAAACATGAGATTAGCAAAAGCAGCCCCAAGGGTGGTGCCAGTGGAATCGAACTTCTCCTTTATAGTGCCGTTGTACGTGTTGTACGTCACCGCGTTTGAGAACGATGAGATTTTGTCTTGACATTGTGTATGCAAAGAAAGCTTGACAAGAACCTCGTTGAGGAAAACAACGTTTCTTTTATGACAAGATTCTCTGTCGTGTGTACGAGGCCTTACTTAGCAAAATAAAGCTGTCCCTCTCCTATCATATGCAAAGCAAAAAGAAAAATGTATTTAAAAAATATATTTTTTTAATTTAATTCACCAGCACATGGTTGGATATTTGAGGAGAGATTAACTTCACTTCCTAAGGCCCCTTTCAAATTTGTACGACTTGTCCTACAACTTGTCATTGCAAAGTCCCATGTCAAGTCCTTCCCCATGATTCCCAATGACAACCATTCATATTAGTACGACTTTAAGTGGCGCCAACTTCAATGTAGTCCCTGCACTACTTTGGTCCGACTTTGATGACAGTTCATAGGCCTCAAGTCTCCCTGAAATTGCATCCAAATTGCGTCAAAATCACAACGAAGTAGCAGTAGTGTGAAAGGGGCCTAAGTAAACATTCCCCAGTCCAATAGCAAGCCTACCCTTTTGAATACCCAATCGAGTTCAGGGGAATTAGGAGAAACAATAAAAAAAAAAAAAGCTTATGTCTTGCACATGATCGGATGGTTAAAGTGAATACAGCTTCACTTCTGTAAGTAAATCTACATTTGACCATGGGGTGAAGTGGAAGCACAGGGGTTGATTTAACCGCTTAACGCCTGCCGCACGACTATGTACGTCCACAGAATTGCACGTACAGGCAGATGGGCGTACATGTACGTCCCTGCCTTCTTGCGGGTTGGGGGTCCGATCGTTTTTGTCCGCCCCCTCGTGATTGCTCTAAGCCAATCCCCTGAGCCTCCGCCGTGTCACTTCCTCTGCCTGTATAATGTAAACACAGGCAGAGGAAGTGATGTCAGCTCTTCTCTCGGCGGTATTTTCAATCCACCGAGAGGAGAGAAGACATCACAGTAAGTCGCACCAACACTACACTGACACCACACACATAGGCACACTTAACCCCTTCCGATCACCCCCCCAGCCCCCTGTCACACTGTCACTGATTGCAGTGATCATATATTTACTGATCACTGCATTTAGTGTCAGTGTGACAGTTAGTGTGACAGGCAGTAAGTGTTAGGTCCAGGGTAGCCCCATACCCCCTAATAAAGTTTTAACCCCTTCATCACTGCCCTAGTTAACCCTTTCACCCCCTATTGCCAGCGTCACTAAGTGATCGGTTTTCTGATCACTGTATTAGTGTCGCTGTTGCCGCTAGGTAGCTAATTTTTTTATTGCATTTTTTTTTATTTACTAAAGACATGTGGCTGAATACATTTTGGCCTAAATGTTTGACTAACATTTAGTTTATTCGATTTTCCTTATAACAAAAAGTAAAAAATATTGTTTTTTTTTTCAAAAATGTCGCTCTATTATTGTTTATAGCGCAAAAAATACAAATCGCAGAGGCAATCAAATACCATCAAAAGAAAGCTCTATTTGTGGGAAGAAAAGGACGCCACGGAGCACGACTGCGCAATTGTATGTTAAAGCGACGCAGTGCCGAATTGTAAAAACGCCTCTGGGCATTTAGCAGCAAATTGGTCCGGGGCTTAAGTGGTTAATAAAACAGTAGAAAGAAATGTGACAAAAGTAACCTCAGAATTTGTTGTAGTTGTTGTTTTTTTAAAAACATATTAACTATACATTTTTCATTTTGTTTAATTTTACACATTTTTATCGTTTGTTTTTTTTCTTTAATTGTTTTATTGAAACTAAAATCTTTATGGGTATAGAAAGTAAGAGACAGGCTTAGAGAGCAGGAAAGGAATCAATTTTCAAACTATTTAGTGTTTTATTATATTACTATATTAATATATAAGTCCTTATATATTAGTATATTAGTATGCAGTACAAAACAATAGCACTGCCACACTGGGGACCTCCACAGAGCAAGTATTGTAAGTAAAAGTTAATATAGCCTTGAAATCCAAGAAGGATTAAATATATTATTCTTATCATCATCATCATATATTATTATCATCATGACCTTTCCTTTTTTGATTTTAGATTAAATTTGAAATTAAACATGAGAGGCCTTTGTAACGTTATGATTGGTAAAGTGGCACTTTGGTGTGTAAGTGCTCCAGTGTTCTCCATACACAAGCTGATAACAAAAGGTTGAAAATGTGGAAGGGCATTATACTCTATTGTACCTCGTTTTATGTGCATACTAGAAAAATGTATTGGTGTAGTGCTTGGAGTAGAAAAGTGCTCCAGTACACAGACAAAAGCAGAAAGGACACATTCACAGAGCGGGTTGTTAGGGCCTTTTCTAAGAAGTTACACGCAGCGTAATTTTCAGGTTGCATTTAAGATCATCTTGAGATGCTTCTAATGTACTTTGGAGGTGCTTTGAGTTTCTTCTGAACTTCTAAGCTTCTTTGAGCTGCTTTTGCATTCTATTTGGTTCTTATAGAAAAAGTTCTGACATCTTTGTACATGAGCACTTGCTAGATTGGCTATTCACCTTTTTCGGTCTTAGAAACCTGGCTAGAAATATCCAGTGTTAACCACAGGATGAATGAATCAGATAGTCAGACATTCCATAGGGGGAGCATGGCTAAATATTGTGCAAAAAAGCTGCCCATACACTAGCACAGCCCTTCTCATCCAGGGTTCTTTAAGGCCGCGTACACACGATCGAATTCATCTGCTGGAAACGGTCCGACGGACCGTTTCAGCAGACAAATTTGATCGTGTGTACGGGCGGACAGACAGATTTTTCCAGCAGACAGATTTTAAAGCATGCTTTAAAATCTGTCTGCTGGGAACCTGTCCGTCCGACATGTCTGCTGGTTAGAACGTACAAGCTGTAGATACAGTCATTATGGGCAGTGGTTAAGTTATTTCAAAGGTTTATCTGTAATAAAAAGGTGGAGAAAGGCTGCACTAGCAGATTTTGTAACCAAAATGTTCACGAAAATTCTCAGTGCAGTTTAATTTGCTTTTAACATTAGATTGTAGAATGAATTAACTTTCTCAAACAAAACCCAATTAAATTTTCCACCCTGCATTTTCAAATTTTCTTGTCACTGTGTTGAACAAATATCTATTTAACCTCACTAATGATTTGAAAATGTAAGATTATTTATTTAATTATTGACTGCTGGCACACACTTTAGCGATTAGCGAGAATGAAGACACGACAGAGCTCTTTCCTCTAATGGTCAGGGCATTTTAATGGTCAGGGGCGTCGGCGGTAAAGCGCCGCTATTTTTAGTGGTGCTTTACCGTTGTTTTTGCAGCGATTTTCGGCTGCTAGCGTGGTTCTTTTAACCTCCGCACTTTTCTGGCGCTTTGGTGGAACTGCTCTTATAACACCTCAAAGATGCTACTTGCAGGACTTTTTTAAGCTTCCTGCCAGCGCACCTCCCCCAGTGTGAAAGCACATTGGTGCACTGTCCAATATCGGATGCGATACACACCGCACTGCAGTGCAAATCACATGCAATGTCTGTGCAATGCAAACTCAGCCATACAGATTGTATGGCTGAATTCACATCACATTCAGACCAAAGTCTGCACCAGAATTGGATCACATGGGTGTCCACACCTATGCGATCTGATTCCTTTCTAAATGGACAGTTGGCACTGCGATATGCAAACTGGGGGTGTCATTAACTTTCTATTGACACTCCTAGCAGTTCTCATATGGCAGTGTAAATTGGCAGTGGATTCGTAGGGTTCTTGCATCGCGACAATGTGAACTGAGCCTTAAGCCTTGTACACACGACCGTTTTCCTTGACAAAAACCATCAAGAAAACTGCTGGCAGAGTTTTTTTGCTGAGAAAAACGGTTGTGTGTATGTTTTTCGTCGAAAAAACTGTTGTGGATCTTGACGAGAAAAAAAGAGAACATGCTATCTTTTTTCTCGTCTGGTGTCTCAATTTTCTCGTCGTGGTTCTCGTCAGGCTGGTTTACGTCGAGATATACGTTTTTGTGTATGCTTAAAAACCTGCGCATGCTCATAATAAGGTATCAAACAGGAGCGCACCTTCGGTAAAAGTAGCGTTTGTAAAGGAGATAGCACATTCGTCACGCTGTAACAGACTGAAAAGTGCAAATCGTCTCTTACCAAACTTTTATATAACATGCTGTAAGATGAGATTAGCAAAAGCAGCCCCAAGGGTGGCTCCAGTGGAATCGAACTTCCCCTTTATAGTGCCGTCGAACATGTTGTACGTCACCGCGTTTGAGAACGGCGAGATTTTGTCTCGACAGTGTGTATGCAAAGAAAGGTATATCGAAAAAAAAATTGCGCATACCATACAAACAAACAAATAGAATCTGCATCTCAAAGAGGTTATTCAAACTTAAACAAATAATACCAAAAGAGGAGCCGCGCTAAAAATTACAGGAAAATTATTTTCAGATTTTTAACCATTTGTGACGTGGAAAATATCCAATAAATATCTATTAATATATCACATTAATAAAATAATTGGAAATTGGAAAAAATAAGCAGAGTCCATAGGTAAGTAAGGGTCATGTAGAAAGTCCCAGGTGCACAGTAAATCCACACACGGTGTAATAGGTGACGAACCAAGACCTCCACCAACAGGAAAAAACACTGACCCTTACCAGAATCAACGATCTCGCAGAGATCAGACACAGCCTGTAAGGAGAGCATCCACCATCTGCAATAGGAATATAGGATGCATTTAAATGCATTTTTTGCTGTGAAAATGACAATTGTCCCAAAAATGTGTCAAAATTGTCCGAAGTGTCCGCCATATTGTCGCAGTCACCAAAAAAATCGCTGATCGCCGCTATTAGTAGTAAAAAAAAAATAATTAATAAAAATGCAATAAAACTATCCCTTATTTTGTAAACGCTATACATTTTGTGAAAACCAACCGATAAACGCTTATTGCGATTTTTTTTACCAAAAATAGGTAGAAGAATATGTATCGGCCTAAACTGAGGAAAAAAAATGTTTTTTTATATATTTTTGGGGGATATTTATTATAGCAAAAAGTAAAAAATATTGCATTTTTTTTTAAATTGTCGCTCTATTTTTGTTTATAGCGCAAAAAATAAAAACCGCAGAGGTGATCAAATACCACCAAAAGAAAGCTCTATTTGTGGGGAAAAAAGGACGCCAATTTTGTTTGGGAGCCACGTCGCACGACCGCGCAATTGTCAGTTAAAGCGACGCAGTGCCAAATCGCAAAAAGGGGCAAGGTCCTTTACCTGCATTTTGGTCTGGGTCTTAAGTGGTTAATAGATATTTATTGGATATTTTCCACGTCACAAATGGTTAAAAATCTGAAAATCATTTTCCTGTAATTTTTAGCGCGACTCCTCTGTATGCAAAGAAAGCTTGACAAGATTCTCGTCGAAGAAAACAACGGGCCAGATTCACAGAGCGATTACGCCGGCGTTACAGGAGATGCGCGGCGTAAGACTAAATTTGCGCATGCGTTTTGATGCACCGCATCCCCAAAACGAGATACGCAAGAAATCTACTTTTTTTTGACTCGTGTAATTTCGATAGGCAGGCGCATCCGTCCGCGCAAAACTGCGCTAGACACACCATTGATTTTCTATTCAAATATGCAAATGATGGAGTTACGGGGATCCACAAAAGAACGTTGGTGCAGCGCAGGCTACGCGCTGTGCGCAACAGCTGCACGTTCTGTCTAAAATTAGACCATATAAAAGGTGGTATAAAATTAGACAATCCGTCTACATGTCAGCTAAAGCAACACTGTTAGTGAGGAGCTGAGCAGTCATACTTGCTGGACAACAAACTGTATGCCAACATGCCAGTGGCATCCATGCTCATAGCTATACTACTGACGGAGGAGGCACGGAGGAGGGCACGGGAGAGTTTTTTTTTCAAAAAAAAATTCTTGGCTTTCATAAACATTTTAACCAAAAAAATACATACATATATACATCCATACATAACATACATACAAATTACAAACACGGTCTCACTATCTTTCAATAGCCCTTTAAGGCCCCATACACACGATCGGACATATCCGATGAAAACGGTCCGCGGACCATTTCCATCGGATATGTCCGATCGGGAGTTTGATCCGATGGCGTGTACACACCATCGGATCAAATTCCCCGCCGCCGGACGGCGCGGTGACGCGGCGGTGACGTTGACGCCGCCGCGTCACCGCCACGTCACCGCACCAGGAAGTAAAACACTTCCGCGCATGCGCCGAATCCATTCGGCGGCGGCACGGCGGCGGTGGGGGACGACATGTCTGCTGGTAAGTGTACTAACCAGCAGACATGTCGGGCGGACAGATTCCACCGGATGGATTTCAAAGCATGCTTTGAAATCTGTCGGGTGGAGAAATCTGTCCGCTAGCCCATACACACGAGCGGAGATGTCTGCTGAAACGGTCCATCGGACCGTTTTCAGCGGACATATCCCCTCGTGTGTACGAGGCCTAAAACCTTGATGGATATAATAATCTAATCTGATACAAGCCCCTCACTCTTCACTTGATATATCACACACGCATAGACATCTTTGGCATGAGTGATTCTGAGGTGTCTCGCATCTTCAGATTCACCCCTCATGCCATCCTGGAATTAACCACAACCCTGCAGGAGCCCAACACATGACACCACCCATGACACCCATGACAGCTACATATACAATCCTAGTCCCATCCCCACAGATTTCGAACAGAACATGTATAGGGATAGCTGGCTAGTCGGTGAGTGACATGGGTGGCAGGCATGACTGCCCCCCCCCCATGATGCTGAGATCACAAGGGGCACATGCACTACTAACATTCTCCTGTCTTATCCCTTCAGGGTGACTCTGCATATGCACTGGGACCCCATCTCATGACTCCTATACGGAACCCCCCATGGTACCCTGTTATATTCCCCAAACTTTGTATGCCAGATCATTGGTGCATGTTGCATGCTGAATGAATGAAGAACTTGTATAGCGCAGCACATGCGAAATAAATCGCCTCTGGGCGCTTGTTGTTCCTTTCTCCTTTGAGATCAAAAGAGATGAGTCTTGATCTTTCTCCTGAAGACCAAGTAGTTCTCCTCCAGTCGAATGCTGGCTGGTAAGGCGTTCCATAGTCTGGGACCTTGGACAGCGAATCTCCTGTCTCCTTTGGACTTGTATCTGGCTTTCGGTATCTGAAGCCGATTTTGGTTATTGGATCGTAGAATACGATTGGGATTGTAAATTTTTAATTTTTCGCATAGATAATGGGGAGCATTCCCATGGATACATCTATGCGTTAGACAGAGTGCTTTAAAGGTGATTCTGTCTTTGACTGGTAGCCAGTGAAGGGATCTCAACGAGGGTGAGATTGATTCCCAGGGTTTTTTCCCAGTCACAAGTCTGGCGGCCGTATTTTGTACGACTTGAAGACGAGCGATTTGGTACTTGGGAAGTCCGAGGTAAAGGGCATTTGCATAGTCCAATCTGGAGTTTACAATCGCTCCCACCACGACCGCTATGTCTTTCTTGGGAATAAAAGGCGTGAGTCTGCGTAGTAAGCGCAGCAGATAGTGAGATCCGCTGACTACTGCCCCTATTTGTGCGTTCATTGTCATGTCGGACAATGAACGCACAACTTTGCAGTACCGCAGAATGCACAACTTTGCAGTAAGAAAGGGCCTGCAGATTGACATACGTGATGACCTGACCCCTGAACCAGACAATCCCCCCCTAACCGAGGATACCCCGTCTTCTGAGGGAAGAGGAGCCAGGAGACAGCTCACATTAGGCATCTTTGCACGTTAAACACACACATTAATCATGGCACAATGAGAATGCATGCATGCACACCACTGTGGTCCCTAGCACAGACACATCACATCCTCATCACATTGGATTGGCACAAGCCCACCATGCAGGACTTGTGAGCAGCAACACCATGCCACGGCTCCAATTATGTCACTATATATTCATACACCATTCACACGGACCTGGGGATCACTTCTCCACCACAAATGAGGGTGACACCCCTTTTCCGGCAGGAATGTCACCCCCACATTCCAAAATCATTCACAAACAGAACCCCCCAAAAAAAAAATTGACCAGCAAAAATAAAAAATGCCCAGCAAAAATCTAATTTAAAAAAAATAACAACAAAGAAAACACATAGGGCCAGATTCAGGTAGAGTTAAGCTGGAGTATCAGTGATACGCCAGCATAACTCTCACTTTGAGCTGGCGTTCTGTTTTCTGTAAGCAGAAAACAAGAAACGCCGGGTTGGAGTTCCTATACGAGCGGTGTAATTGTATTTCGCAGTCGTATCGGAACTGCAATTTAAAAAATGGCGCTCGGGGCGTTCCCGCTGATTAACGCCGCGAATATGTTAATCAGCGAGAATCGGCAATTCACGATCGTACTCGGGCCCGACGCAGTGACTTTCCGACGTTTCCGTAAGCGATACGCGGCGTAAAGAAAAACATGCCCCCTAGGTGGAGTATCCTATGTTAAGTATGGCCGTCGTCATCGCGTCGAATTTAAAAAAAATTGCGTCGTTTGCGTAAAACGTCCGTGAATGGGGATTGACGTCATTGACGTTCACTGACAGAATTTGGAGCATGCGCACTGACAGTCGACGCATGCGCAGTACGTTCGCCACGGGATCGCGACTAGTTTAAAAATAATACACGCCCCCTACCCGCCCAATTTGAATTCCGCCGGCTCATTTTCGCTATGCGGCTGCAACTTTAGGAGCAAGTGCTATGTGAATAACAGTACTTGCTCCTAAAGTTTCGGCCGAGTAACGTAAATGAGAAACGTTACTCCAAAATAAAGATTTGCCCATCTACCTGAATCTGGCCCATAAAAGACAAAAATCACTCTGCAAAACAGTCCCCAAATATCTCAAAGACACGTCACAAACAAACAAACGCTAATAAACAACAGAACAAAAGCACCTTGCTGTATAGGAAGGAATAAAAAGGGATGTACTTTTGCAAAGGAAGTGCGTTTGTGTCTGTCTATTTATGCTGTCTGCGTAGTTCACTAAGTTGCCCTGGTCCACTTCCAATTTCACTGATAGCGCCATTCCCGAGTTGTGAGCATGCGTACAGAGGTGCTGATCATGGTCTGCTTCATGTGCGCATGCGCGAGCTGGCCGGCCCTTCATTTGCATGGGGTCACGGCTCATTTCAATGTAACACGCCCACGTCCTTCCCAATTTGAATTACTCCGCCTTACGCCTCTGAAATTACGTTGCGCAGGCGCTAATTTCTGCGCACATCAAACGAGAATACGGTGATTGCGCCGCTACATTGCGGCAGTCTAATGTAAAGGAGGTGCGCTACGCCAGTCAAAAAATGCGCCGATGTACGTGAATCTGGCCCAACGTTTCTTTTACGACGAGATTCTCGGCCGTGTGTACGAGGCATACCAGAGATATTTAATTTCAGTGATTTTTTTTTAATTATTATTAAAAAAATAAAGCAAAATATGCACTTGAAGTCCAAAAAAGAGAAATGTAGAGGATTCATTGCAAAAGTTCACCTTGCAAGTTTAGGAGTGTGAGAAATCTCATTTGATATTGAACATCATTAGCGAATGTTAAAAAATAATGACATGCTAAATGTTCTTAGTACAACTTTGTTTGATACTGTAAGTAAGTGGCTTGCATTGCAGTAAACCCTTCACTTGAAGTCTTTATAAACATTTCCATCCGTTTAAAGCCCTATTAAAACCTCTGTTTTTGTTTTTTTGGTCACTTGTTATGGAGTCAGGCTGCATAAATGTAAAGATTTTTTTATAATTCAATAATTTTTATTGAAGTAACAAAATATTGTCATGTGAAATATTGTCTTGTGAAAACATAGGGTTCAAGTTATTGCAAATACAAAATTGCATTTCCCTCAAAGGCCAACTTCTATAAGACATCTAACTATCAAGTAGAAATGTCTCAACATTAAATTCTCTCAGGTGAAAGTACCTGCAGAAAAAACAATTCATCTCCAAGGTACCGGACCCAAACTACCCCCGGATTAGAATAGCGGGACAGCCCCCCACGGCCAACCCAAACAAAATAATCACAGCTTTCCAGGACTTCTACTCCCAGCTCTATAGCTCCCCCTCCACAGACAAGGGTCCGGAAATTCTACACTTCCTTGAGGATCTCCCTTTACCAACTCTGTCGGTCAAGCATAAACACTTGCTTGAGGCCCCCTTTTCGTCGGAAGAAATCTTGGAGGTCATAAGAGACCTCAAGAGGGGAATGGCGCCGGGCCCTGATGGTTTTTCGGTGCCTTACTATAAGGCTTTCGCTGACACTTTAGCACCATACATGGCAAAATTCTTTAACACAAAGACCCAGGGTTCCCCCTTAGATCCCCACCTCAATACTGCCTATATCACCGTTATACCAAAACCGGACAAAAACCTAGAGGAGGTAGGGAACTACAGACCCATTTCGCTAATTAATAATGACCTTAAGATCCTGACGAAGATCCTAGCCAACCGTATGGCATCCTTTATTGGCCAGTACATCCACAAGGACCAGGTCGGGTTCATACCAGGAAGACAGGGCCCGGACCAGGTCAGACGAGCTGTAGATATCATTTCCCTCCTACAATCCGGTTGGGACCAAGGCCCTAAACAGAAAGGAATGTTGACTCGGTGACCTGGCCTTACATTTTCACCCTTCTGGAGCGCTGGGGATTTGGCCGGCGCTTCATGGGGGTGATCTGAGCCCTATACTCCGCACCTAAGGCTATAATACGCCTGCAGGGTCTCCACTCACAGCCCCTTAATATAGCCAGGGGAACTAGACAGGGCTGCCCCCTCTCCCCCTTACTTTTTGCTATAGCCATCGAATCCTTGGCGGTTGCAATTCGCTCCAACCCAAATATCCAGGGAGTAACCTGTGGCCAACAAACTCATAAGTTTGGTTTATTTGCTGACGACATTCTTTTGTTTCTCACTTCGCCGACTACGACCCTTCCTAACCTCTGCAAACTCCTAAACGATTTCTCAGGCATCTCAGGCCTCAAAGTGAATTATTCCAAATCTCAGGCCCTTAATGTATCCCTCAGACCGGAAGTAGTTTCAGCGTTGCGAGGCGCATTCCAGTTTGAGTGGAAAGGAGATTCAATTAGGTACCTGGGGATCAACCTCACTGCCAAAATTGAGCACTTGTATCAATCCAATTTCCCATCCCTGTACCGAAAGCTTGCGTCAGACCTAACGAACTGGGACAAGGGGGCTTTGTCATGGCTGGGGAGGATTCATTCTGTGAAAATGACTCTCCTCCCCAGACTACTATATCTATTCCGATCCCTCCCCATAAACATTAGAAGGGACCACTTGAAGTCCTTTCAAAGCAAGATTACCAAATTTGTCTGGGGGGGATCGAGCCACAGACTTCCCCAAAAAACTATTTTTCAAACTAGGACTCGGGGTGGGTTGGGACTCCCTTGCCTCCTTTGGTACTTCCAGGCTGCCAGAATAGCGCAATTGTCCACTATCTACTCCAGATTCGAAAAGCCCGATTGGGTTGGCATTGAGAGACAGGCCGTCCCAACGCATACTTTAGACTATATTTTGTGGACTCCCTCCAGGGATCGCCCCCCGATATTATCTCCTATGCTTTCCCAATCCTTGTCTTTGTGGGACAAGTTAAGAGCTCTTCCTTCCCTGACCTCAGAATATTTTTCGCAACCCGGACTTTCCGCCGGGCCAAGTTATCAAATCCTTTCAATGGTGGTTGGACAAGGGGTTGTATCGCATTGGGCACTTCTTCACCCCCTCTCGCCCAATTACCCGGGAATCCTGTGTGCGGAACCTGGGCATGCCGGCCACGGAGCACTACAGATTTCTACAGATACAACATTTCCTCCGCAGGCTATGGACAGGGAAACCTATCCCCCCCAAATTTACTCCGTATGAAATGTGGTGTGGACAGGCTATGGCTCAGAGGGGTGGAATCTCTATCATTTATCAATCACTTGCTCTCTCGTCCTCAAAATCCTCGTACATGCAGGCTTGGGAAACTGACCTACAAATTGACTGGGACCTCGAGAGGTGGCAATCTTCATTTTTCAGAACTTTTAAGGGGGTGAGAAACATCTCCTTGATCGAATCTGGAGTCAAGGTCTTGACCAGATGGTACCTCACCCCCTCAAAGCTGGCCTCCTTTCTCCCCTCAGCGAGTCCTCTATGTTTCCGGGGATGTCAGCTCATAGGGACCATGACCCACATTTGGTGGGGATGCCCTAGGCTTAGGTCATTCTGGAGCAGGATGTTTACCTTGATTCAAAAAGTAACCTCTCACCAGCTTCCGAGAACCCCAGCTATAGCTCTCCTGAACTCTTCCCTCCCTAGTATTCCTAAAGCAAACCGCAAGCTAATACAGTTTATGCTGCTAGGGGCTAAGATGACCATAGCGAAGGCGTGGAAACAACCCACGGTCTCCCTCCAGGCCGCTAGACGTAAGATCTCCTGGATCATGTCCCAGGAGAGGCTTTCCAGCATGTTAACCGACACGGTGCCACAGTTTGAAACCATCTGGGAACCTTGGTCGCTTCATGTGGGGGTTCCGCTTTGCACAGGTTTGTAGTTCCAGCGGGAAATCACTATGATCGGATACTTGGACCCCTCCGATGAGATCAGCTCTCTCTCCCCTTTTCTTTCCCCACGATACTCTTCTTTATCCTGCCTTTTTTTTTCCTTTCTCTCCTTTCTGGTACTTTCTGATTCCCTATGGTATGTGGTCAGGTTTATTTCTAAGATGTTTGTATGACAGATGGAGGGTCCCAACGAGCACACTGTTGCATTGTTACTACTGGTCCTCCATCCTCTTGGCCGATAGCTACCTTTGTGTTTGGGGGAGAGCCCTCCAGGCACAGTTTGTGCCCAATAGGGGTGTCTGGCATTTTCTCCCCCGTGACCAAGCATCACCATTTCACTTGCTAGATGGAGTAGCTAGAACGGAATTACTAGTTAGTGGTCAATTTATATCTGCTGCGTTGACTAAACTTGCCCATCATCTTCACGTGTTGCGGTTGAATGTCTGGACGAAATGTACCAATTGTTGTATTTCTTTTGGTTGTATAAAATCAATAAAACTCTTTGAAAGAAAAAAAAAAAGAAAAAACAATTCAAAATAGAAGAAATAGAAAATATTTTGCTTAAATATATTTTTGCCTCATACTCCAAATACTGCCGTGTGTTGACAGTACATTTTCTTCAGAATAATTCTTATTTATTTAAATAAGTTAGCCATACTTCCAAAAATGAGTTGCTCTCAAAGCACCGTCCTCTATTCATGGCAACATATACATATGTTATCCAGCTTACTGTCATGTGTCGACAACACATTTTCTTTAGAATCATTTTTAATTATTTAAATAATTAAGCCATACTTCCAAATAAGAGTTACTCTCAAAGCACCGTCCTCTATTCCACATATATGGTCCACATATGTGATGCAAAGATCTATGCATCATTAGAGGATAAAAAATACTATTGCATTATATTTATTTTGTTCTTGTACTGGTTGTTTTATATGTTTTTTGTGAAAAGTGGTTGAGACATGAATGCGGCACCATATCCAAAAATGAGCATAGATAAAAACTAAAAATAAATAAATAAAGCATGAACAAATGGACTTTAAATTGGAAGCCACCGGTAGTCCCAAGATGAAAAAGAGGGCACTCAATTGAATAAAAATCTAAATTTATTTAACATCATATAAAACATATTAAAATTGAATGTAGGAATACATATCAAAATTATATAGTATTTTTCCACCTAGGTGAGACCTATATAAACACTTGAAAAACCCTGTATGAATGTCCCTAGAAAAGATGTTTTCTGAAGCTGGTGTAAACAGACGGTCTTACATATCGGGGGCCCTACAGGAAAACAAAGTACAGAGGAATCACTACACGTTTGAAATACAGTGGAACCTCGGATTGTGAGTAACGCGGTTAATGAGCGTTTCACAATATGAGCACTGTATTTTTAAAAATCCTGACCCGGTTTGCAAGTGTTGTCTTGAAACACGAGCAGGATTCAAGCCAAGTACCACATTTGGCCTGGGTGGGCGCTGAACAGAAATGCTCAGAAAGACTCGGAAATACGATGTTCCGAGCCTTTCCGAGGTTTGTCGAGGTCAGCCGAGCTGTCCTTGGGCCTTTCCGTTTGTTCCCGAGGCTCTCTGGCACCCCCCACCTCTGGACGCATGTGGTATTGCATGCCATTGAAGTTAATGCGGAATTAATTATTTTCATTTCCATTGACTTCAATGGGGAAACTCGCTTTGACATGCAAGTATTTTGGATTACGAGCATTCCCCTGGAATGAATTATGCTCATAATCCGAGGTTCCACTGTATAGCTTCCTCGGGGGTTCATATTGGTACCAAGTTGCAGAAGAAAAAGGGAAACAGGGTATGCCCAACCACATGTCACAAAAGGGGACAGCGAAACAGCGTGCAGATGGCGTTCAAGTGTGTTTCAGCCAAAAGAGAGGATGTTGTCATAAGGTGAAAAACATACACATTATGCGTGGAGTATATTCAAGAGTATATCCAAAAGGAGCAAGATCTGGGCAGATATTAAAGAGTTTGTGCAAGATGTTGTGCAACCGTCCTGTCCTAGAGACAAGTCTCTATAGACTGATGTGTCCACCAGCTTGTAGTATTTACTCCTTGAGCCTATGTTGATCCTGGCTGTAAACCGACCTTCTGGATTAAAAGTAAAATAAGCATCGCACGATGTGAAACATGTCAGCTTTTGTTCTTTTGTCCACTTCTTTTTGACTGCAGCAAATTTTGGTTTATTTTTTGATTTTCATTTTTTGAATAAAGACATTGGGCCAGATTCACAGAGCCCTTACTCCGGTCTATCTCGCGTTAGACCGGAGTACTTTCAAATTACCCGCGTCGTTTCATTAGTCTGAATCCTCAAACCATGAAACGACGGCTTTGGGCTTCAATCCGACTGGCTTACGTGTTCGTACGCCTTCGGATCTATGCTGCAATAATTTCGCGGCCGCTGGGTGGAGTTCCTGTCGTTTTCCGCGTCGGGGTATGCAAATTAGCTTTTTCTGACGATCCACGAAGTTACGAGTGTCGTTCGCAATCTCTTACGGCATCTGTAGTCATCTTTTTGCTGCGTAAAGTTATTCCAGCTTTTATATGGTCTAGTATTAGACAGCCCATGTTAAGTATGGCGTCGTTCCCGCATCGAATTTCAACGTTTTTTTTTTATGTAAGTCGCCCGGGAATAGGAATGTACGTAAATGACGCTACTCAAACAAAAAATTACGCAACAACGTTATTTCGCGCAATGCACGGCGGAACATTTCTGAACGGAGCATGCGCAGTTCGATCGCAGCGGGGACGCGCCTAATTTAAATGCTTCACCCATGTGGAAGAAAAATATATTTTAAATATATTTAAAAAAAACATTCCTAATATATTTTTCCCAAATATATTGCAATATATTTGAAATGCTACAATTTTGGCCAGATTCAATATATTTCAAAAATATATTTCAATATATTTGTGAATATATTATTGAATATATTGGGAAATGCATTGTGAAATATGTTGCAAATATACTCATAAATATATGTTAAATGTATTTCTGAATGCATTTAGCAATATATTTATGCAGCCATAAATATATTGCAACATGCATTTTGGAATGCATTGTGAATATATTCAGACATATATTGCTAAATGCATTCAGAAGTAAATTTAACATATATTTCTGAATACATTCACAATGCATTCCAAAATGCACTTTGCAATATATTTATGGCTGCAAAAATATATTGCTAAATGCATTTAGAAGTGCATTTAACATATATTTATGAATATATTTGCAACATATTTCACAATGCATTACCCAATATATTCACAAATATATTTAAATATATTTTTGAAATATATTGAATCTGGCCAAAATTGTAGCATTTCAAATATATGGCAATATATTTGGGAAAAAATATATTAAGAATGTTTTTTAAAATATATTTTAAATATAAATGTCTTAATTGTAAAATAAAAAAAAATACATTTTGAAAGGCTGTGCATTTATATATTGTAGGCCTATAAAACCAGCAAATATTTGGAAATAAAAACAATAACACAGTACAATACACACAACTTTATTAGCATGTAAATATACAAAAACTACAACACAGAGAATAGAAAGTGGTGTTAACTGTGGTAAATGGCATTAATGACATAAAAGTTTATTTGTGGTATTCTGATGGTTCCCCATGTTTCCCTTCAGGTGATATTTCAACAATTTTTCTTGTAACAGCGTCACTGATCACACCATTTGAAGTCCCAGGAAACTTTGCCAAAGTGGCAGCTTTAAAAAGTAAATGGAAAATATTAGACTTATTAGATTTTCCCTGTGAATCAAAAGCCATATAAGACCCTTTTCACACTGCAGCGCTGCTAAAGCTCCGGCGGTTTTTGCAACACTTTTTAGGCGTTTTTTTTTTAAAGGGAAAAAGTACAGTTTTAATGCGCTTTTAAAGTGCTTTGGAAGCGCTGCCCATTAATTTCAATAGGCAGGTGCGTTTTAGGAGCGCTATTTATAGTGCTCCCAACCCGCCCCAGATGCTGCTTGCAGGACTCTTTCTAATGTTCCGCAAGCACATCGCCCCAGTGTGAAAGTACTCATTGCACTGAAAGGGATGCAGTTTCATGAGCTTTTTAGAGGCTATTTCTAGTGCTAAAACGCCTGAAAACTGCCTCAGTGTGAAAGGGGTCTAACAGATGCAGCTGAGTAAATAAAACTAACCAAATTAAGCATGTATAAAAACATCAAAATATTGTAGACTTTTCAAAAATCAGTATAATAATCAACATCTTGCCTACAACTTGTCTTATTAGTTCAGACTACCACCAGACTGAGCAAGATATCTTATTTTGAAACAAAAGTCAAATTGGCTTACAGTCTACATGTCAAAGCTGATGTTTACATAGGGTCTAACTGTACCCGCTTCTCTCCATCTGTCAGCCGCTTGGAGGCACCGCCTTGAAAGTTACTTTTTATTAAAGTGGTTGTAAAGGTACAAAGGTTTTTACCTTCATGTATTTTATGCATTAAGGTAAAAAAAAAAAACTTCTGTGTGCAGCAGCCCCCCTATACTTACATGAGCCCTCTCTCGATCCAGCGATGACCACGAGTGCCTTGTCTCTCCAGGGACTTGCACTGCTGATTGGCTTTCTGTAGTGGTGGGAGCTATTGGCTCCCGATGCTATCAATCACAGTCAGTGAGCTAATTAGGAGATGGGGCCAAGGATCTGGGCTGCTCTGTACAAAAACCCTTACACAGAGCAGGTAAAATATGTCATATTTGATATTTACAAAAAAGACAACGTTTTAATGTTTCGGTACCAAAAGAAATCCTACCTGTTTAGGCCTTGAGTACAACACTTGACAAGGAGATGAGCTCAAGTCTTTAGATGGGACAGAAGGTGATGCACACGATACACCCACACAGGATGAACTTCCACCATCATTCTTCAGTGCTATTAGCTGCGCTCTTGTTGTTTTCAAAGTATCCATTACGCCAGGCAACTCTATGGAAATGCATAAAAACATTTTAAGTAACATTTTGGCCTATTTTCTCACCATATCCATTAATTTCATTTGTTAGAAATTGATGACTTGTGGAAAAATGTACTTTTACATGATTAGAGGGTTTCCTCCAGTCTGCTTCTGACCCATCCCCCCCACCAGATCAAAAATATTCCAGGAGGGTTTCTCCCAAGGTATAAGTAAAGATGTTCCACAAAACAAAAATCTTACTTGTGCATATAGTATGTAGTGCACTCACTGATACTATAATGAATGTAGTACAGTAAGCTCCCAGTTACTGTTATTTCTGGTTGCTTGAGATCTAATAGTAACTCTCAAGCATCCACCTCCCATGGCACCCTGCCCCCTCCCACTTAGCAGCTAAATGGGGTAGGGATTGGGGGCATTGTTTTACCACCCCCAAATTCACATGCGATGAGCCTAAAAAGTGCTATTGCCAAATGCAACTAAGGGCTCATTCATAATGCGTTATGCAATGCTCCAATGGGCCTCTGAGAAATTATACAAGGTGGTCAGGAGGCAAAATGTTAACACCAATAATTGCAGTGAAAGGCACAGGATTGCAGCGCAGTAGTACGGCAATTATAGGTTTTAGTCAGGTGTGATGAGGCAACATTGGAGGACACTTTGCCCTGTGATTAGGGTTGTCCCGATACCGATACTAGTATCGGTATCGGGACCGATGCCGAGTTTTTGCGGGAGTACTTGTACTCCCGCAAATACCCCCGATACCAAAATAGAATAATTCATATTGCAGCCATGTCCTGTCCCTCATACCTGTAGCTATGATATGTCCCCCACGTATGCCCACGTATGCCGCCGCCACCGCATACCGCCGTCAATCCCCCTGCATTATAGCGTAGCGTGCATTACAAGCTTTCGTTTTGAATACTTGTAAATGCCCGCGCCGCCATGTATAGACACTCCCCTTCTCGGGGATCCGTCCAATACCGAGCAAGGGGGAGTGGTGACGTTACGGGCGTGTCTATACATGGCGGCGTGGGCATTTACAAGTATTCAAAACGGAAGCTTGTAATGCACGCTACGCTATAATGCAGGGGGATTAACGGCGGTATGCGGTGGCGGCATCATAGCTACGGGTATGGGGGACATACATGGCTTGCAATATGGGGGACATACATGGCTTGCAATATGTGGGGGACATACATGGCTGCAATATGTGGGGGACATACATGGCTGCAATATGTGGGGGACAGGACATGGCTGCAATTTGTGGGGGACAGGACATGGCTGCAATATGTGGGGGACATGGCTGCATTTGGGGACATATTTTAAAAAAGTTTCGGTATTCGGTATCGGCGACTACTTGAAAAAACATATCGGTACTTGTACTCGGTCCTAAAAAAGTGGTATCGGGACAACCCTACCTGTGATCTTTGACTTCTCCCATGTTGTTCAGGTAGATCTCCACCTCTCTAAGGTTGCCTACCTCTGCCCTAAAACACTGTAGAATGAAAAGGCAAATGATTGGTCAAACAGAAAATAAAGATAAAAATAACAAAGGCAGCAGAACTGGTGGAATAATAGACAATAAATAGATAAAAAATAAAAAGACTGCACCAATATAAAACATTCTATGAAAATTAAAATTGAAAATTTCACCAATACCAATTCACATTGAAAGACTGGCATCCAGGGGCTGATATGCCAAAAACGGTGCACAATAATTAACTAAAACAAAAAAATCAGAGTGCAAGGAAAAATTTGTATATAAATTCACAAAATGAATGTCAAATTATATGTATAAACAATGAGAGGTTAATACGCCAAATCCGTGATCCCAAAAATTGTATGCCAACAGCACACAATTGGCAAACCAAACCTCTAAAGTTCTTAATGATATCACCACAAAACTCAAACACTGATGACCAAATGAATAATGAAGGATGATGCAATATGATGATCAGATACAGTGCCAGTTGAATGCAGTGATATAAAAAAAAAGGGAAGGTGCCCACCACCATAATTAAGTTGTCCGCTTACCAAAGGCAAGTTGTCTCAGTTGTTGGTTTTCTTCTTCCAAGTGCTTATTCCGGTTTTATATTCACCAGTTGTCAGTCTTGGTCAGGTGCTTTGACAACGGGTGGCGGCCCATCTGTCAGAATCCGCCAAAAAAAAAAGAAAAATTAGCTTTCCATCTCCACACAACACACACACACACACACACACACCGCAAACCTCCTTCTGCACAATTTATTTGATGGCAGCTGAATGTAAACAGCAGGGAGTGGGGGAACCATAGCCAGACTGCCATTGGCTGTTTCAATTTTAAAATTAGGCTGACTATTGCGCCCCCTTCCCACTCCCTGTTGTCAATCAGCAGAGGAAGACCTGAAGAAGAATGTTCTCCTTCAAATCATCTCCTTTGCTGATTGACAACAGGCAGTGGGTGGGTGCAATAGCCCACTATTGGCTACTGCAAATTAAAATAGTCAATAGCAACCTGGCTATTGATTCCCCTGCTATCTGCTCTTTTTTCCTGTATTCTGACAGTGGCCAGTGGCTGTTAGAATACAAAAAAAGGCCTAGATGTCAACTGATATCAGGCTACTTCTGGGGCAGCTGGATGTAATATTAGTACCTCATAATGTTATCGGCCTGAAAGGTGGCCCATAATTGGTATCTGTATGGAAAAATCCATATCTAATGACACCTAGTAGCAGAGCAGATAATAATATGCAAAAGGGGAGGGAGACATCAAATATTGGTAGCACTATGCCCTGACATTATGAGGTATATTTACTAAAGGCAAATCGACTTTGCACTACAAGTGCACTTGGAAGTGCAGTCACTATAGATCTGAAGGGGACGAAAAAAAAAGCATTTTTGCCTGTACATGATTGGATGATAAAATCAGCAGAGCTTCCCCTCATTTCAGATCTTCCTCTCAGATCTACAGTGACTGCATGTCCAAGTGCACTTGTAGTGCAAAATAGATTTTCCTTTAGTAAATCAACCCCTATGCTGCATGGTGAGTGGATATAGAATGGAAGCCGTATAATATTATATGCAGCAATGTGCACTTAAAGTATGTTACATAGTTACTGGATATAACATGGAAGCCATACATATTATATGCAGCAATGTGCACTGACAGTATGTTACACAGTTACTGGATATAACATGGAAGCCATACATATTATATGCAGCAATGTGCACTGACAGTATGTTACACAGTTACTGGATATAACATGGAAGCCATACATATTATATGCAGCAATGTGCACTGACAGTATGTTACACAGTTACTGGATATAACATGGAAGCCATACATATTATATGCAGCAGGGTGACATGCTATGACAGAGGAGCCCTATAATATTACATTACTGTGCACATGCTGTATGGTAACTGGGAAGGTGAATGTACACAGAATGAGAACTATTCAGCAGCAAATAGACAAATACAACTTAACTCATACACCAAACTTTCACAATTCTAATATTATTACATAGAAGGCTCACCTTTCATCCAGGAGAATACATCCAGCAGAATACATCCAAGACATTACAGAGAACTTCTCCACCATGCCATGCTTTCCTTTTCAGAGGCCTTACCAGGAACAGGAAGTGAGAGGTGAAAGTTCACCCCTCTGGTTCCCACTGCTCACTTCCTGTAACAGACCTCCTGTATTGTTTCCTGTATTATCATTGCAGTCTCTCTGTTTAAAGAGTTTTCCCCAGGGCTGGATTTACATATTAGAAGATCGAAGGCACATAAATCAGACCCATATCTTAATATAAAGAATGAGATAAAAGAAATTAGAAAAATATTTATACATGTAAGTAAGTTATGGGAGATGCATTCTATATATATATTTTGTATCTTCATTCTGGTATATGTGTGTGTGTATATATATATATATCAGATATACTCTATATGTATGTGTGTATATATGTATATATATATATGTGTATATATATATATATATATACACACAGTATATATACACACACACACACACATATATATACTGTATATACACACACACAAGAATGCAGCTCTCATCACTTACATATTTATCTTCCAGCCCAGCCTAGTATTGACACATGACAACAGTGCAGCTTGGGCAAGGATATGACATTTAACCACTTCCTTACTGGGCATGTATACCCCCTTCCTGACCAGGTGAAATTTCAGCTTGCGACACTGCGTCACTTTAACTGACAATTGCGCGGTCGTGCGACGTGGCTCGCAAACAAAATTGACGTTTTTTTCCCCACAAATAGAGCTTTCTTTTGGTGGTATTTGGTCACCTCTGCGGTTTTTATTTTTTGCTCTATAAACAAAAAAGGACGACAATTTTGAAAAAAAAAATACAATATTTTTTACTTGTTGCTATAAAAAATAGCCCAATTTAAAAAAAAAAAAATTCAGTTTAGGACGATACGTATTCTTCTACATATTTTTGGTAAAAAAAAAATCGCAATAAGCCACTGGTTTGCGCAAAAGTTATAGCGCCTACAAAATAAGGGACAGAATTATTATTTTTTATTATTTATTTTTTACTAGTAATGGCGGCGATCTGCGATTTTTATTGCGACTGCGACATCATGGCGGACACATCGGACACTTTTGACACATTTTTGGCGCCATTCACATTTATACAGCGATCAGTGCTATAAATATGCACTAATTACTGTATAAATGTGACTGGCAGGGAAGGGTTTAACACTAGGGGGAGAGGAAGGGGTTAATGTATTCCCTGCATAGTGTTCTAACTGTGGGGGGAGGGGGGGTGACTGGGGGGTGACCGATCTGTGTCCCTATGTGACGCTGTCTCTGTGTAAAACGGCAATGAGAGATGATCTCATATGTTTACATATGAGATCATCTCTCATTCGCCCACAGATTGCTTCGCAAACGGCCACTCTGATTGGCTGTTCACGGCGATCTGTGATTGGCTGTGTCCAAGGGACACGGCCAGTACACAAGTTCCCCGCTGCACGCTCTGGAGCGCGTGCTGGGAACAAAGAAAGGAGCTGCCGTGAAAATGCGGCAGCCCGGAGAATTAGAACCACCCTGCGGCCGCATATAGTCATACGGCCATAGGTAGGTGGTTAAAGCGGAGTTCCACCCAAAAGTGGAAGCTCCACGTATTTGCCTCTCGCCTATTTTTGACAGGTACCCTTTCCCCCTTCCGAGAGATCTCGCTGCGGCGGATGCGTTCCCGATGCTTTTCTGCATGTGTGTTTTTGATGCATTCCAGGACATGTTTGGTGTGTTTTTAAAGCATTCCAGTGCATTTTCCTCTCTTTTTTTCTTAACCTAGATAAAGACATGTTTGTTCCAGTGTGTTCAGGTGCATTCTAGTGCGTTTTTGATGTGCTTTACAGTGTTCCATTACAGTCCAGTGCAGGAAAAATGCAGCATGCTCTACTTTTTTTCTGAAACTGCAAGCACTGGTGTAAATTATGCCATTGAAAACCATATAACTTACTTTTCATGCAAAAAAAACGCACTGGACTGCATGTGGTGTGAATTGGCCCCTATAGGCAATGGCGGCAGCAGCACCCGAGAGCCAATGGAAACATTGGCTGGGGTACCAACATCGCCGGATTCCAGGACAGGTAAGTGTCCTAATATTAAGTCAGCAGCTGCAGTATGTGTACAGTATGGGGGGTTATTTACTAAAGGCAAATCCACTTTGAACTACAAGCGCAAACTACAAGTGCAAAGTACACTTGAAATTGCACTGAAAGTGCACTTGTAAGTGCAGTCGCTGTAAATCTGAGGGGTAGAACTGAAATGAGGGGAAGCTCTGCTGATTTTATCATCCAATCATGTGTAAGCTAAAATGCTGTTTTTTTTTATTTTCCTTGCCCACTCAGATCTACAGCGACTGCACTTCCAAGTGCACTTTCCTTGCAATTTCAAGTCCACTTTGCATTTGTAATTTGCACTTGTAGTGCAAAGTGGATTTGCCTTTAGTAAATAACCCCCTTTGTGTAGCTGCTGAGTTTTAATTTTGTGCTGGGGAGAACTGTAATATGCCAATTCCTTTTAATTGGCTGCTGGAATTACCCTTCGGCAGGTACTAAGTCCAAACAATGGACTGGACTTAGTATAAAAAGAATATACAGTATATATACACTATATATATTATATTGCCAAAAGTTTTGGGACGCCTGCCTTTACACGCACATGAGTTTTAATAGCATGCCAGTCTATAACAGCTTCAATTCCTCTGAGAAGGCTGTCCTATGGGAATGTTTGACCATTCTTCCAGAAGCACATTTGTCAGTTCAGGCACTGATGTTGGATGAGAAGACCTGGCTCACAGTCTCCACACAAATTCATCCCAAAGGTGTTCTATCAGGTTGAGGTCAGGACTCTGTGCAGGCCAGTCAAGTTTCTCCACCCCAACCCACTCATCCATGTCTTTACGGACATTGCTTTGTGCACTGATCCAAATAATTTGGTGGATTATGGTGTGTGTGGGGGGGGGGGGATTATGGTGTGGGGTTGTTTTTCAGGGGTTGGTTTTGGCTCCTTAGTTCCAGTGAAGGGAATTCTTAAGGCCTCAGCATACTAAGACATTTTGGGAAAATGTCATGCCCCCAACTTTGTGCGAACAGTTTGGGGACGGCCCCTTCCTGTTCCAACATGACTGATCATCAGTGCACAAAGCAAGGACCATAAAGACACTGATGAGTGAGTTTGGTAATAATAGTGCAACTTCTGATTCATGGATTAAGCAGAACATTGAATATTTATATCCAGAGTTTCTCTCTGTACTCTGTAAGCAGACAAGACCCTTGGACTGTGGAGGTGGATGTCTGTGAAGGTTCTCATTCATTCAGGTCAATCAATAAATCAATATAACTGGACTTGCTGTATTTTAAGACATTTTGCTGGTCCGCCGACAAGCGTTCTCAATTCAGAATGACTTATACAAAAATTCTTTGGGAATGGAAAGTGGATGCGAGAGGTTTATCTGCTTTGTATTAAATGGATTATGTGCTTAAAATCTTATTAAAAAAAATTAAATTTAAACAAAATGGGAGTGGGTCTCTTATAAATGTATTCAGAATGTTATCTATGACATAGTTACAAAAATATCAGACAAAATATATGTTGAAATGTCTTTATTAGACATTAAATATTTTCAGAAAAACATATTTTAAAAATATATTTTCTAATATATATCTTTGTAAAATACATTTAAATTATATTTTTTGAATGCATTTACAAGTATATTTAAAGATATATGTTTAAATGCATTTTTTTTATATATGTTCAAAAATATCTGGACAATATATTTACAAACATATATTTTCACATATATGCCTTTGGAAAATATATTAAAATTATATTTTTGGAACACATTTACAAATATATGTACAAATATATGTTGAAAAAAATCTGAAGAATATATTTAAAAAATATATTTTCCAATATATGTCTTTGGAAAATGCATATAAATTATATTTTGGAATGCCTTTACAAGTATATTTAAAAATATATTTTTAAATGCATTTTTTTAGATGCTCAAAAATATCTGTCAAATATATTGAAAAAAATATATTTTAAAATATATGCCTTTGGAAAATATATTTGAATTTACATTTCTGGAATAGATGTAAAAATATATTCGCGTAGGTCAATATATTGTAAATATATTTAAAATATATAATTTTTTTTAATAAATATATTGGAAATATATTTTTCTTCCGTATGGGCATGCCCCCTAATCGCATATTTCGATTCCGCCACGAGAAATACACTACGCCGCCGTACCTTACGGGCCAAAATCTACTTGAATTCGTCGTAGAGCCAGGTAAAATACGGCGGCATAGTGTATCTCTGATACTCTGCGCCAATGTAATTGTACCTGAATCTGGCCCATTGTTTTTAAGGTGTGCGGCGGTCCAGGATTCCTTTCATCCCATGATGTTTCCACCAGCTTGTAGTATTTACTCTTTGAGCCTATGTTGATCCTGGCTGTAAACCGACCTTCTGGATTAAAAGTAAAATAAAAACCTTTTTTTAAATCCGGAGGGTCAGTTTACAGCTAGCATCGGCATAGGCTCAAGGACTCAAGACTTAAATACTACAAGCTGGTGGACACATCAGTCTATGGAGAAGTGTCTCTAGGACAGGACGGTTGCACAACATCTTGCACAAACTCATTGACATCTGTCCAGATAATGCTCCTTTTGGATATACTCCTTGAAAATACTAAACACTGTTGTGGAAAATTCTATAAATGTATGTTGTCAGATGTCCCCCCAGTGTCAGTTTGCTGTAATGCGCTCAGGTGAGCGTATTCACGCATACAGACGTTGGTGGAAGGCCATTGGCGCAACACCTTTTCATGGACAACAATTTGCGAGCTCCTTTTAGGGATGTTCATTTATGCCTCAGCAAGGAACTGGCCACTTCTTGTCGACTGCATTAAATGACTCCGAGTGGACAGATCTGCGTACATGAAAACTGTAACATAACTATACAGATTTTATGGGTATCTGATCCATGATTTTAGTATGGTTGGCAAAGATGGCGACAGTTTGGCTTGCAGATGGCTTTGTTCTGAGCCATGCTTTCTAAAGCCTTTTGTTTTACAGAGCATGGCTCGGCACCCAGCTGTTTTGCACACCTCACTGCTAGCATTATTTTGAATCACATGTCTGTGATTGGTTCTTTTGAAAGTATACAAACATGTTTGATTGGCTGTTTTGTAAAGCCACCACCTTCTTTTGTTACTCTTGTTGACACTATAAAAAAATGGGAGCTAGCTGCTGCTAAGGGCAGAGATGCTGGGGAGCGATGGATGAGAGCAGGCTGTTGTAATGTCTCTTGATTGGTATGGATGGGTAGAGAATGATGGTGAGTAAATATTTTAGCTTAAACATGGCATTATTTCATTTAAGATGGGGAATGTGCTTAGAGCACAAGGCAAGATGGCGGTGTGGTCTGCACACCCCAGATTGCCACAACAACACGTATGGCAAGTTCCTAGTTTTTGGCTTAAACACACTTGAAGCACTCCTGCCTTACCAATAGGATCCACTGAGGAAGCTATATGCCAACCGCATAGTGATTCCTCTGTACTTTGATTTCCTGTGGGGCCCGATATATAAGGCCACGTACACACAATCAGACTGGTCCGATGAGACTGGTCCGACGGACCGTTTTTATCGGACCACCGATGAAGTGGTCTGATGGTCTGATGTGCGTACACACCATCGGGCCAGAACGCGGTGACGTAGAATACAACGACGTGCTGAAAAAACGAAGTTCAATGCTTCCAAGCATGCGTCGACTTGATTCTGAGCATGTGCATGTTTTTGGTCCGATGCTTTTGTGTACTAACCATCGTTTTGGTCTGACGAACAGGTATCCATCGGACAGATTTTAAAGCAAGTTATAAAACTTTGGTCCGATGGGCCGTACACACGATCAATTTTGTCCGATGAAACTGGTCTTCAGGCCAGTTTCATCGGACCGGTCTGATTGTGTGTACGCGGCCTAACACCATCTGTTTACACCAGCTTCAGAGTCCATCATTTCTGGGGGGCATTCATACAGGGTTTTTCAAGTGTTTATATAGGTCTCACCTAGGTGGGACAATACTATATAATTCTGATCTGTATTCCTACATTCCATTTTAATACATTTTATATGATGTTAAATTAATTTGGATTTTTATTCAATTGAGTGCCCTCTCTTTTTCATTTTGGGACTACCAGTGGCTACCAATTTGAAGTCCATGTCCATCCTTGGTTCTCTTTTTCATAGGCTTTTAGTACAAATGATAAATTATAATAAAATATAATATTGCATGCAACAGATTACCATAACTAGCTCCTTTTAATGTATGCTTTATTTATGTATTTAATTTTATTGAGAAAAAAATGTAGTAGCTCTATACCATAAAAGTTTACTTAAAATATCCCTCTCGACAAATAAATTAATTATAGTACCTGTCTTGTATCTGGTAACCAGGACTGATGTTGATGCACAGGTCCATTATAGATCCATTACAGAAAAGTCAATATAAATACTAACCATGTTCTTTATATGTCTGTATCTAGCCTTGTATAATGGTGCATTAACTTGAATGTCCTGAATACGGTGGGCTCTAATATATTCAAGCCCATAACCGTTCAGCATGTTTTCTTCTGTCCTTTCTTTTGAACAAGGCTGTAATTATCTTTTGATTATCCTGTAATATATTCTCTGTTGTGCTCTACCGCCTTATTATCATCACAGAAAATGATGCAAAATTATTTATCCGATTGTCTTGCCTGAACTGAACATATACTTTTGGGAACGGATCCTTAAGGAAAGTATGTGTGTAGATGATGTGATGAGAATTTAATGGTACCCAAAACAAAATTACTTTTTACTCAAATTGGTAATTTTACTCACCTAACCACCAGTTTCCCAGCACTTTTACATAATTCTTTGCAGCAAGCAGGCATCAATATATTCCTATAACAAATACAGTTATGATTACACAAATCATAAAAATTAACATATCTTCCAGTATTTGTAGGTGCTTGCATCTGACTAAATACACCTTGGGAAGCTAGACTTAAGGTCAAGGGCTGCATAATGCATTTTCCGCTGAAAGGGATGGTTGAAAGTTTTTTTTCTGCATTATTATTTTTTAAATCTAGAAGATAGTGAACATCCTCTCAGGTCCCAGCATGGGTGAAATTTGCAAGTAAAAATGTTTTTTTTTTTACATAATAATATTCAAACAGTTTCAGATTTATATATAATTATAAAAAAAAAAGTCCAGTTACTGCTTGAAGGTGAAAGGAAAAATACAGGTAATTATAACATTGTTAATTAATGTGATTATTTTTTTTGATAAAGTAAGTACTGTATTTATTGGCGTATAACACTCACTTTTTTCCCCTGAAAATAGAGAGTAAACTGTGCCTGCGTGTTATACGCAGGGACAGTTTTTTTTCCTGAAACTTCACTCATAGGCCGCGTACACACAATCGAATTTATCTGCTATAAATGGTCTGACGGACCGTTTCAGCAGACATCTCCGATCGTGTGTACAGGCTAGCGGACATGTTTTCCCATCGGACAAATTTCAAAGCATGCTTTGAAATTTGTCCGCCGGAGACATGTCCGTCGGATATGTCCGCTGGTCAGTACACTTACCAGCGGACATAACTGTCCACGCATGCATCAAATGGATTTGACGCATGCGTGGAAGTATTTTACTTCCCGGAGTGGTGACGTGGCGGCGTCAACGTCACCACCACGTCACCGCGTCCTCAGCCAGAGGGGATTTTCGTCCGATGGTGTGTACAAGCCATCGGACCAAAATATGATAAGACATGTCCGCTGCAAACCGTTCGTCGGACATGTTTGAGCGGACATGTCTCATCATGTGTACGGGGCCTTAGGCCCTGTACACACGAGGAGATATATCCGATGAAAACGGTCCGACGGACCGTTTTAATCGGACACGTCTCTGGGAAATTTTGGTTTGATCTGTGTATACACGATCAAACAAAAATCCCTGCGGACAGACAGCACAGTGACGTGGCGGTGACGTTGACCCGCCATGGCACCAAACCAGGAAGTAAAATACTTCCACGCATGCGTCGAATCCATTTGACGCATGCGGGAGATTTTGGTCCGCTGGTTAGGCGTACTAACCAGCGGACATATCCGACAGACGGCTTTCCAGCAGACAAGTTTTAAAGCATGATTTAAAACTTTTTTCTGCTGGAAACTTGTCTACTAGCCCGAACACACGATCGGATATATCCGCTGAAACTGGTCTGCGGACCAGTTTCAGCAGATATATTCGATCGTGTGTACGCGGCCTTAAAGTTAGGGTGCATGTTATACGCCAATAAATACGGTAAGTATTTATAACTTTGAAACATTACATATAGTAAGCTGTAAAGTTTATGAAATAACAAACCAAAAAATAAATAAAAGTAATCTAAAATATAAGACAGCTGATTTATTATGAATAGATATAGCTGTATTGCAAATCAATTCATATTGATATTATTATTATTATTATTATTATTATTATTATTATTATCATTTGTTCATAAAATGTAACTAGAATATCAAAAGATGGTCCCAATAATAATAATAATTAATACAGGCAGCCCCGGAGTTGCAAACATTCGATTTACGTACGAGGGAGACACCAGGTAGTGAGAGAAAATCTACCCCTAGGAAGGGAAATTCACTAATGCCACTAACACCCGCTCGGAATGTCTGACAACAAATGTTCGATGTGAGCTTGTTGTCAGAAAATTCATCCGTGTGTAGGCTCCATCGGACATTTACTGTCGGAATTTCCAACAACAAATGTTTGAGAGCTGGTTCCTAAATTTTCTGGCAACAAAACTTGTTGTCGAAAATTACAAGCGTGTGTACACAATTCCGACGCACAAAATTCCACGCATGCTCGGAATCAAGCAGAACAGCCGCACTGGCTATTGAAATTCATTTTTCTTGGCTCATGGTATGTGTTGTAATTCACCACGTTCTAGACGGTCGCAATTTTCGACAAGATTTGTGTGGCCGTGTGTATGCAAGACAGGTTTGAGCCAACATCTGTCAGAAAAAAATCCACGGTTTTGTTGTCGGAATGTCTGATCGTCTGTACGTGGCATAAGAGTTATCATGAGGAAAAAGGTGTTTCCGGTGAAACCTTATTACCAATACTTGTTTCCGCGACAACCCAAAATTAAGAAAATCCAATTGTCACGACAAAATCTTCTGAACAGGGACACAGACAGCAAAAAAACATTACAGGGGTGTAACTCGTCCCTATGCTATCCAAACAAATGTAAAAATCAATTTTTTTGGCAGATGTTACACTTAAAAAATGTGCCTGTTCCTAATTACATACAAATTCAAATAAGAACAAACCTAACTCATCTTGTTTCTAACCCTGGGGCTGCCTGTAATATTATTTGTAAGCTTTATTTATGTTTTTTATTTCATTGGAAAACAAATTGATGATTTAGTAGCTTTATACCATAAAAGTTTACTTAAAATATTCCTCTCAGCAAATGAATTAATTTTTTTAACTGTCTTGCATCGTGTAACTAAGACTGCAAGCAAGCCCACAAGCATATTCTAGAAATTTGAATATCAAAGAATATCAAAAGTTATTCTGCGTGACGATAATAATAATAATAATATTACTGATAATTTGTATTACGACTATTGTTATTATTACTATTATTTTTATCATTATTATTATTTTTTATGTAACTTGAATATTAAAAAAAACTGTTTATGTATTAAATTGCAAAGGTGTTGAAAATGTTCAGTTAGTAAAGCTAAAACACATTCAGCTAAACTTGTTTAGTAAAGTTTACGATGTTTCAGCGCTCATCCACAAGGCTTTTTACAGTTTAGTGAGAGTTAAGAATATAGCCAACATTGATACCTGCATGGACAAATCTAGGATAGCAAAGTGAAGCTGTGTTCACATTAACCCTGTCATGTAGTAATACAGTCTTGTATCTTGTAACTAAGTCTAAATGCAGATTCCAGAAACTAGAATATTAAAAGTTATTCCAAGTAACATAAACAACAATAATAACAATATTTGTTTTATTATTATTAGTAGTATTTTTTTTTTTTTAATGTGACTTGAATATTAAAAATCAGTTCATGTAATAAATTGCAAAGGTGTTGAAAATGTTAATTTAGCAAAACTAAAAGACACATTCAGCTGGACTTGTTCAGTAATGTTGAAGATTTTACACCACTCATCCAAGAGGCTTCATCAGTTCAGTGAGAGTTGGAAACATAGCCAATGTTAATACCTGCATGGGCAAATCTATTTCCCTTAGCAGAGTGAAGTTGTGCTCACACTAACCCAGTCATGTATTAACACAGTCTTGTATCTTGTAACTAAGCCTGATTGCAAATTCTAGAAACCCATCTGAGGCCGCGTACACACGTTCAAATCTATCTGCTGGAAACGGTCTGACAGACCATCTCAGCAGACAGATTCGATCGTGTGTACGGGCGAGCCGACGGATTTGTCAAGCAGACAGATTTTAAAGCATGCTTTAAAATCTGTCTGCTGGGAACCCGTCGGACCGATATGTCTGCTGGTTAGTACGCTAACCAGCAGACATATCTGCCCGCGCATGCGTCGAATGGATTCGACGCATGCGCGGAAGTGTTTTACTTCCTGGTGCGGCCACGTCACCGCGCTGTCTGCCGGCGGGGATTTTTTATTTTATTTTTTATTTTGTGTACAGCGATCAAACCAAAACAGCCAGCAGACAAATCTGATCAAATCGGTCTGTCAGACCGATTTGAACAGATTAATTTGCTTGTGTGTACGCGGCCTAAGAGGCTTCATCAGTTCAGAGAGAGTTGGGAACATAGCCAATGTCAATACCTGCATAGACAAATCTAATTGACTTAGTAAAGTGAAGTTGTGTTCACACAAACCCTGTGATACTGGCATGTCGCTTGTACAGTAGCTAAACCTGATTGCAAATTCTAGAAACTAGAATATCAACAGTTATTCTAAGTAACACCAACAATAATAATAATAATAATAATATTAATAATAATAATAAGAAGAAGATTATTTTTTGTTATGTAACTAGAATATAAAAAAAACAGTTAATGTATTTAATTGCAAAGGTGTTGAACATGTTCATTTAGCAAAGCTAAAAGACACATTCAGCTGGACTTGTTCAGTAATGCATTAACCACTTGAGACCCGAGGACGTCCCTTTGTGCGGTGATATCTGAATGATGCCTGCAGCTGCACACATCATTCAGATATCGCCGTCTTCAGCCGGCGATTCTGTGCACCAGAAGAACGATCAAAGCGGCGGTTCCGCCGCTCGATCGTTCTTCTAGGCAGCGGGAGGGGACGTCATCGGGGGCCCGGAGAGCGAATTGGCCGGCGCTTGCAGGTGAAGCATAGAGATGACTGGTGACCAGACGGTCACAGTCATCTCTATGACAGTCGGAGGACCGGGCACGACATTATGACGTCACGCCCGGTACCCGGAAGTAAACAAAGCCGCTATTGCGGCTGTCGGCATGTAATCTGTGATTTTGTTTCCACTGATTTCATGCTTGTAAGCCTGTAGGAGAGATGTGGGGTCTTATTGACCCCACATCTCTCCATAAAGAGGACCTGTCACAGTGATTCCTATTACAAGGGATGTTTACATTCCTTGTAATAGGAATAAAAGTGATAAAAAAAAAATGTAAAACAAAAGTGTAAAAATAAAAAAATGAAGTAAAAAAATAATAATAAAAAAATGTTTTTAAAACGCCCCTGTCCCTGTCGCTTGCATTCAGAAGCGAACGCGCATGCAAGTCCCGCCCACATATGTAAACATCGTTCAAACCCCACATGTGAGGTATCATCGCATGCGCTAGAGCGTGTGCAACAATTCTAGCACTAGACCCCCTCTGTATCTTAAAAATTGTAACCTGTAAAAAAAATTAAAGCGTTGCCTATGGAGATTAAGTACCGAAGTTTGGCGCCATTCCATGAGTGTGCGCAATTTTAAAGCGTGACATGTTAGGTATCTGATTACTCGGCGTAACTTCGTCTTTCACATTATACAAAAAAATTGGGCTAACTTTACTGTTTTGATATTTTGTAATTCATGAAACTGTTCTTTTTTCCCTAAAAAAAAGCGTTTGAAAAATGATTGCGCAAATACAGTGCGAGAAAAAAAGTTGCAATGACCCCCATTTTGTTCCCTAGGGTGTCTGCTAAAAAAATATATAATGTTTGGGGGTTCTGATTAATTTTCTAGCAAAAAAATTGTGATTTTTACATAAAGGAGAAAAGTGCCAAAATAGGCCCGGTAACGAAGTGGTTAAAGTTGAAGAGGTTTCTACTCTCATCCAAAAGGCTTCTTCAGTTCAGTGAGAGTTGGGAACATGTTAACACCTGCATGGACAAATCTAGTTCACTTCAAGTGAAGTTGTGTTATTATTACTAATTAATATCAATAAGTATAACTAATTATTATTATTACTAATTTTATTAGCATTTTATATATATATATATATATATATATATATATATATATATTTCTAAATGTAACTTGAATATTAAAAATAAGTTCATGTATTATTTTGCAGAGGTTTTGAAAATTTTAATTCAGCAAACCTAAAAAAAAAACACATTTAACTGGACTTGTTTAGTTAGGTTTACAATGTTTCACCACTCAACATAGAGGCTTCTTCAGCTCGGTGAGAGTTGGGAACATAGCCAACGTTAATACCTGCACGGGCAAATATAGTAAAGTGAAGTTCTGTACACACGACCAAATCTGTCTGCTGGAAACGGTCTGCTAGACCGTCCCAGCAGACAGATTCGATCGTGTGTACGGGCGAGCAGACGGATTTGGCCAGCCGACAGATTTAAAAGCATGCTTACCAATCTGTCTGCTGGGAACCCGTCCGCCCGACATGTCTGCTGGTTAGTACGCTAACCAGCAGACATGTCTTCTCGCACACGCGCCGAATGATTTCGACGCATGCTCGGAAGTATTTTACTTCCTGGTGCGGTGACGTAGCGGCGTCAACGTTACCGCCGCGTCACCGACACGTCAGCGCGCTGTCTGCTGGCGGGGATTTTGGTTTGCTTGTGTGTACACGCGAGCAAACCAAAATCCAAGCAGACAGATTTGTTCAAATCGGTTGGTCCGACCGATTTGAACAAATAGATTGCCTCGTGTGTACGAGGCCTAAGAGTCGGTTCACACTGGGGCGACAAGACTTCCAGCACGATCTTCAGAAGCAACTCCAACACGACTTGAGCATGAACCACAGGGCGATCTGGGGCGATTTACAACACTACTTGAAGTCGTCTCCAGGACAGGAGACTTTCCACTGGCCAATCAAACAACAATCAGCTCTAGGGGAGGGGTTTGCCTGAGAAATGTATGTTATCTTCCTTGAAAGTTGCTTCAGTTAAGACAGTGATCAGACTTGGAGGCGACTTCCATTGAAATCAATGGGTACAAATCGCCTAGAAGTCGGATTGAAGTAGTACAGGAACCTCTTCTGAAGTCGGCGCGACTTCAGTATTGTGTATTAAGACAGCTCCCATTCACTTACATTTCTTTTCTGGACAGCGCGACTTGGGACGACTTGGGGCAACTTCAAGTCGGATCCCAAGTCGCCCCAGTGTGAACCGACTCTTACCCAGTCATGTAGTGATACAGTCTTGTATAATATAACTAAGCCTGATTGCAAATGGTAGAAACTAGAATATCAAAAGTTATTCCAAGTAACAATAATAATAATTGTTATTATTATATTATTGAATGGGGATGAGATAGTAGATGATGGCGACTCTCAATTGATGAATTACAATGTGTAAATAAAATTAAATTAAAAAATAAAAATACATAAAGTGTTTATCCAATATATCCTTATAGTGAGGTCCACATAGGACTTGATAATGATGTCATTAGACGAAACCGGTCGAGCAGCACAGCATCCAGGCGCAAAACACTTGTGAGATATCACATACGCTTGATTTTAATATTTTTAATGTGAGTACCTGACCTTTTTATGTAAAATAATTTTTTATCAACGATACTACACTATGTGGGCATTCTCTCTCTTCTGAGCTATATGTCAGACTGAAGGGGTCCAAACAAGTGGATACTTGCCAGAGAGCAACACAGGGCTAATACTGTGAAGGCTTCTTACCCTTAATTGGGTACCTGGATCTGGTGAGTGAGGGACCCAATAGAGCATGAAAAGAGGGATCACAGAGTGAACACTGTCATCTGCAATATACCATATGAAGCACAAAGCACTTTTTTTTTTTTTTTGCATTGACTATAAAAAATAGTAGCAGTTGATTTTCATGGCACAGAGCACTTTAACTGTTCATTTATTTATTATTCATATTATATTTATTATTTTTATTATTAATTTATTTTTTCCCTGAACCACCACTATGGTTACTTTGTTTACAAGTTTTTTGGTTCAATACATGGTTTGATTCACACACCATTATCAAGTCCTATGTGGACCTCACTATAATGATATATTGGATAAGCACTTTATGTATTTTTATTTTTTAATTGTATTTTATTTACACATTGTAATTCATCAATTGAGAGGCGCCATCACCTACTATCTCATCCCCATTCACTTTCCACTTTGGTGGAATTACATGTAGGGGCAGCCACTTAATAACATATACATAAATATCAAGTCCGTAGCGCGGGTTCTACCTACCCCGTTCTTCATTATTATATTATTAGTATTAGCATTGTAATTTTTTTTTTTTTTTTTTAAAGGTAACTCAAATATTAAAATGCAGTTCATGTATTAAATTGCAATGGTGTTGAAAATGTTAATTTAGGAAAGCTAAAAGACACTTTCAGCTGTACTTGTTCAGTAATGTTGAAGACGTTTCTCCAATCATCCAAGAGACTTCTTCAGTTCAGTGAGAGTTGGGAACATAGCCAACGGTAATACCTGCATGGGCACATCAAATTTACTTAGCAAAGTGAAGTTGTGTTCACAGTAACCCCGTCATGTAGTGATACAGTCTTGTATATTGTAACTAAGACTGATTGCAAGCTCTAGAAACTAGAAAACCAAAAGTTAATCCAAGTAATAATAATAATAATAATAATTATTATTAATATTATATATTTTTTAATGTAACTCAAATTAATTTATTAAAACGTGAGGGGAACTGAAATTATTTTGGCTAGGATTTACTATAGTGGTAAGCTGAAGTAAACTTGTATCTTCATAAAACATCCAATCGTATGCAAGGGAACTGAAAACCGGAAAACTTCTTACCATGGTTGGAAGTTGAAAGTCATTTCATTTCATTTTCCTCCTCAAATCTGGTCCAGTTTTACTTTGATGCAATTTCTTAAAGGGGTTGTAAAGACAAAAATATTTTCCTCTTAAATTAAAATTTGACAGTAGCTGATAAAGTAAAAAGTAATGTTTTGCATTATAATTCGAGATTTTCCTAGCTTGTGACGGAAAATATTAGTTATATGAAGACAGGAGGCGAGTATCTTGCATTTATCTTTCTTTATTAAATGCTCATAGCAGAAAACATTTTCTTCATATTTTATGTAATTTGTTAAAACTTTTTCACATAAAATGGTGGAAAAGGGAAACTACAATTCCCAGCAGACCTAGCAAGTCTTAGCCACTCCTCCCGGAGGTATGTATATAAGGTACCGCCCTGGAGCACTTCTTCCTCTTTCTTGAGCGAATACCGGAACAGGATAAAACCAAGATAACTTCACACACGGGTCTTCGGATGGTCGGTCCTTCTAATCGTGGTGCCGGAACAAGGTAACCAACGGACAACAACCGAGCTGTCCAGGACTCTAAACGGAGAAACGGCACAAACTTCGTCCCAACGGGGACCCAGGAAACCATTGTCTAAGCGTCAACGAAAGCTTGTTATTGAGATTCAATATCCTGAAAAGAGAATAAAAGAAATATCTGTGATAGGGTGGGTCGGGAGGGAAGATACTCGCCTCCTGTCTTCATATAACTAATATTTTCCGTCACAAGCTAGGAAAATCTCGAATTATATATCAGACAGGAGGCTCATATCTTGCAAGTTCAAAGCTATATAAATAAATATAATCTGTACTAGCATACAAAAGACAGTTATACATGTCCTGTCCAAAACAGTTATTAGATGAATCATAATAGTAGATAAGGAATACACCCTACCTAAGAATTAATGACAGATAAAGATATATGATCCTCTGGTCTGAAGTAAAATTGGCGAAAAGTCGACTCTGACGACCAGTCCGCTGCCAATAAGAGGTCAGATAGAGAGCCCCCTGAAGTAACCACCTTAGTGGCCATAGCCCCCCTGGTCGAATGTGCGCCAAAGAGTGATACATCTATACCTGACATCGCCATCACCATTTTCACCCATCTAGCCAGAGTGGCCGACGATACCGGGTGATGTGGTTGTACATAGGAAATTAACAATTGTAAATAGTCTGGAGAACGTAGAGATGATGTGCGCAACTCATATGCCTGGAGGCAGCGTACCACGCATAAGCGTGGGTGCGATAAAAATAGTGGGTAGAATACTGAGTGTAATTTCGTCTTGGTTCTGCGCACCACAGAGAACCTAACTCCATCTGGCGAGAATTGACGTCTAGAGATATCTAGGGCTCTCACATCTGAGATTCTTTTAATGGAAATTAGACATAGTAACATGGTAAGTTTAAGGGAGAGAGTCTTTAAAGAGAGTTGATCGTTGTCTTCCCACGAGGAAAACAGTCGGAGGACCCTGGAAACATCCCAGGTGGACTGGTATCGCGGACGTGGAGGGCGTGCATATTTAACGCCTCGAAGTAAGCGACATACCAAAAGGTGTTGACCTACAGGCGAACCATCTACCTGAGAATGATATGCTGAGATAGCAGACCTATAAACATTGAGGGAACTATAGGATTTTCCCGACTCGTACGCTTCAGCTAGGTAGTTTACCACCGAGGAGACAGGAGCCTGAACGGGATCAATCTGCCGTCTATCACACCAACGAATCCATGATCCCCAGGCAGATCGGTATGCCGATCTAGTCCCTGGGGCCCAGGCCAAGGTGAGGAGGGCTCTAGCTGATTGTGAAAGGTCTGTACTAGATTCTGGCACCCCGAAACCAACCAAGCCAGGAGGAGCATTTTGTCTCCCAGAAGTAATGGATGAGAGCCCTTGGTCGGATTTGTCAGTAGATGTGTTGAGTGGGGAAGGAGTCTGGGGTAGTTGATCGACATACCCAGAATCAGAGGGAACCACGGTTGTGTGGGCCACCAAGGGGTGATCAGAACCAGCGTCACCTTCTGATAGACTATGTGGAGGAGAAGTCTGGTGATCAGCGTGAAGGTGGGGAACGCGTAATGTATCCCCTCGGGCCACTGTTGGAGAAACGTGTCCACAGCTACTGCTTCCGGATCCGGTCTCCAGCTGTAAAAACGGACTAACTGCCGGTTGAGTCTCGAGGCGAACAGATCTGTGTGAAACGGGCCCCAGAGATCCTGAAGTACTTGAAAAACCGATCTGTCCAGCGTCCTTTCGCTGGAATCCGTGAGATATCGGGAATTCCAGTCTGCCACACAGTTGGAAACCCCTGGAATGTATTCCGCCAACGGGATAATGTAGCGAGATAGGCAGAAATTCCAGAATTTGGATGCGATGTCTGCTAAGATCTTGGATTTCGCTCCCCCTAGGCGATTGATATATTGTACCGCCGCTACATTGTCCATGCGTAAAAGAACGCAACAGTTGGACCTCTGAGAGAGAAAACTCTTGACGGCAAAGAATGCCGCCAGTAGTTCTAACGCATTGATGTGGAGGGATGATTCGTCCACGGACCAAGTCCCTCCTGTGGTGTGTCTGCCACAACGAGCCCCCCAGCCCTGTCGACTCGCATCTGATTCTAGGATGATGTCCGGTCGAGAGTTGAAAATAGTCTTGCCGTTCCATTCGACGGCATGTCGAAGCCACCACCTTAATTCCTCTACCGATTCCGAACAAAGGGAGACTTTGTCTGAATAACGGAGACCTTGCCGTAAATGTAGGGTCCTGAGGCGTTGTAAGGCCCGATAGTGTAATGGGGCTGGGAAAATTGCTTGAATGGAAGCCGATAGAAGTCCGACTATTCGAGAGAGCACTCTTAATGATATCTGACCTTTGCGTAAAACCGCTCTGATTTCCTTCCTGATCAGAGTCAGTTTGGACTTTGGTAGTCGTAAGGCTGCCTGTCTGGTGTCTACGGAGAAGCCTAAAAACTCCATCTCCTGAGCTGGAGTTAGAACTGACTTTGAATGATTGATAAGGAAACCCAGTTCCTCTAAAAGAGAGACCGTCCAACGCTTGTGTAACTCGGCTAGTGTTTTTGAATGAGCCATAATTAGAACATCGTCTAGATAAATTATCAGGCGAACTCCTCTGCATCGTAGTGCCGCCACCACAGGTTTCATTATTTTGGTGAAGCACCATGGGGCTGAGGATAGGCCGAAGGGTAGGCAAGTAAACTGCCACATACGATCTCTCCATTGGAATCTCAGAAATTTTTGAGAGGATTGGTGCATAGGTATCGTTAGGTACGCATCCTTGAGATCTATCTTGACCAGCCAATCCCCCAGGATAAGGAGGTCTCTCAATAAATGTATGCCCTCCATTTTGAAATGACGGTATGTCACGAACTGGTTTAAGTCCCTCAAATTGATCACCGGTCGGAAACCTCCATCTTTCTTCCTTACCAAGAAGAGGTTGCTTACAAACCCGGGAGAAAAAGGATCTACTTCTACCACAGCCTGCTTTGAGATGAGATTCTGCAGTTCCTCGTCTATGAGGTGCACATTTTGGGATGAAAGATGCGTGGGCTGGGGTAGCACCGACAGGCTCGGTTGAGATATGAAGTCTATTTGGTAGCCCGCAATTGCGGACAGTATCCAAACGTCTGCTGTAATCGTGTACCAGACGTGGGTAAAATGTCTCAGTCTGCCCCCTATAGGTATATGCGTATGGTAATTCGTAAATACACTTACCGGTGGGTGGATGGGATCTGGGGAAACCTCTGCCACCGTGCCCTCTCCATGGGCGTCCTCTAGGCGGGAAGAATGGGGCTGGTTGTGCCAGCGGGACCGGGTACTGTTGCTGTAGGGTTGCGTAGGTTCGAGCGGGTGCCCTCGGATAGGCCCTGTAGTAATTGCCTCGGCCGGCAGATCGGCCTCTTCCTCTGCCGGCCCTGTTAAAAACCTTAGAAGCATAGCCGGACTTCTTTAGGGAAATCTGGGCCTTGTCTAGGCTATTAAAGAGGCCCACAAATCTATTTATGTTCTTCATCAAATCATCCCCGAACTGGAGACCTTCTGCTGAGGGGCCAGGTTCTGACTCCGCTAAGTGCGAGAGCTGTGGGTCTAGTTTCATTAAAATGGACCTGCGCCGTTCAATGGCGCAAGTCGTGTTGGTCGAGCCTAACAGGCAGATGGCCCGTTGTGCCCATCCTCTCAGTTGGACTAAGTCCACTGAACCGTCAGTGGAAGCCGCCTGTTCAGACAAATTCAGTATTTTTGTCAAGGGGCCTAAGATGTCTAAAATACGATCTTGGATCGTTTTGAAGGAACGTTCTATGCCCTTCTTCGCATACTTGCCTGATTTTGTCAAGTATTTGAGTAATACCGGGTCAATTTCAGGTGTAGCCGTCACCTTTTTTGGGATGGACGGTCTGGGACATTCTGCTCTTAGTTTATTTCTGTTAGTTCTATCTAGGGTTCTCCTTGTCCAATGTTCCACATATTGGGACACTTGTGGAAGAGGAGCCCAATCCCCGGATCTGGGGTGTGAAATACTTTCTGGGTTAAAGAACGGTTCCCCTAGGGAGTCCAAAATCGTTTCGGGTGGTATATCCGAATTGGCTTCCATCTCACTAGCCATTTGCCCAGCCTCCTCTTGGTCGGATTCAGTGTCATCAGCTGCTGACAACAGTGATCCTTCAGACGCATCATAATCTGAGTCCTCAATAAATGAGTCCGGTTTAGCCCGGTGGGCAGGTTTAAACTTCTTTTGGGGAAACTCCTTGGATAACAAGGGTCGTTCGTTGTCAGGATGGCTGGGTTGGCAGGCCGTGGAGGGTCCTGCCTCATGCATGGATTGTACTTCCCCTGCCGGGGAGTCGGTGCAAGTGTTTAAGTGCTTGCGTTTGTAAGGGACCTTGCCCTTTTTAACCACCTCTGTTTGAGTATTGTGAGGTTTAGAATTATGTGCCAAGGCAGCTTGGATGGAGCTAGCTATGAGCTCTTGTATCTGGTTTGCAGTTAGTAGCTGCGGAGTCTCAGGGTTAAAACCTGGACCTGAGAGATCATTTTGGTTAAGTACAGATCGCTCTGCCATTATGAAATGACTCTGAAGTTAGTAAATAAGTCTGTGTACAGACACCTAAAACGAATGGTCACTCAATTATGAATGCCACTAAATGTTCACTATAAATATATATATATACCGCAGGGAAGACCTTTTTAGGTGATTTATCTGAAAGGGGGAACTGACAGGGCCTTTACCTGCTCCAAGCACCGCTCGTCGCTATCTGGTGTATAGCGAGGGTAGCGCGGGCTAGGTTAGGATCGTAGTCTCGTGAGACTACAGGAAGAATCCAAGTGATTGGTTAAATCCCTCTCTCTCCCGCCCCTAAACGTGACGTGTGGGAGAGAGAGAGGGTGTGCGCGCGCCTGCAGATGCAGGTCCTGTGAGAACCTGTATCGAATCCGCGTCAGGCGAGATGACGCCCTCAAGATGGCGTAATCTCGCGGGACGACGGAGCAATGTGTGGACGGCCGTGAGGGGAATACCTAAGTATTCTAAATAGGGGTACAATGCAGCGAACGAGAAACGTATCCCAACCGGGAGGTTGGGGCAACGGAAGAAAGGTAAAGCAACAAACAAAAATTCGAACTAGTGAGGTACAGGAAAAGCCTGTGAATAGGCAAAATCGGGACAGAGAGGGGGGAGGGGGGAACCCCCAAGTCAGGAATCCAAAATTCCAAATAATCAACGATAATGATAATAATAAGAATAGCAATAAGAATAATAACAATAATAATAGTAATAATATCCTAAACAAATTCCACCACCATAATAATCACAATTAGACTACTGTACTTATCTTTTCTTGCCATGAGCAGAAAGAAAGAGGAAGAAGTGCTCCAGGGCGGTACCTTATATACATACCTCCGGGAGGAGTGGCTAAGACTTGCTAGGTCTGCTGGGAATTGTAGTTTCCCTTTTCCACCATTTTACGTGAAAAAGTTTTAATAAATTACATAAAATATGAAGAAAATGTTTTCTGCTATGAGCATTTAATAAAGAAAGATAAATGCAAGATATGAGCCTCCTGTCTGATATATAACTAGTTTTATACCTGTTGTTGAAATCGAGCTGTTTTATTCACCTCCGTCACTCCTGAATCGTTCTCACTGACTTCCTGGTTTGTGGTGCGCATTCATTCTTGCTACATCACGGCCTAATGGGAACTACAGGGAGGTGGTGAACACATTCTGCTTTCCACCATGCAAAATGGCTCAGATGCTGGTGAAAAGCAAGAAGAGGAGAGACAGGAAATGGCATTTTCAAACCTGGATTACTGTATTTTGGAGGTCAAAAGGAAAAATGAGGTAAGTGATATTTAAATTCTTTAGCTTACAGCAATCAATTGATCTAATAAAAAAACAAACCTTTAGTGTTCCTTTAAATCAAGCATAATATGAGTAGAATATGGATAGGTAAAGTGGCATGTGTCTGGCATGCAAGATTTGCATTAGCCCACGCTTAAAAAAAAAGAAAAAAAAAACAATAATAACAAACATGTATTGATAATTGTATTAATAACATTTCAAATACTACAATCTAAAATTAATTATATTTTTATAGTCACATTCTGCATTTTTCAATCTATCCTATATACTTTTTTAGACCTAAAGGGTTGCATGTTAAGAATTTGAAGTTGTATATTTAAAATGTAACATTTGGCTATATGTATTAGAGGAAGTGATTTGTGTGGGAAGTGGAAAAAAGGAATGTAGGGGTCAAAGAATTCATTTTGTGCCTGAAATGATAGAATTTGTGTCATCATGTAATAGATAACTTCTAGTTCAAGATTGCTTTATTACTGCGGGTTTTACAGATGCCATAAAAAAAGTAAGTTGTGTTAGAACTAGAAAAAAGAAAGTGAAAAGTTTTACCACTACAAATGATAGTTCTTTTTCTTCATCATTATGTCTTATGTTTAGAATGTAAAAGCTTTTAAATAGAGGTACTTTTTATTTAAGGCACCTCTACATTAAGATCAATTAAGTGAAATGTATTATTTAAAGGAGACTCCAGTTTTGCTGAAAAAAATATCGTTAAAGCCCAATAAGTTTCAATTTGTTTTGCATAATGCAAAAAATTGTCAGGACAGAGAGTGAAGGAAAATTTCTCAGACAAAAACATTATAGTTGAGTAAGAAAGCTTTAGACTGGCCATAGATGGATCTTTGTTTTCATTCTGAATTCTAACAAATAATTGTATTAATCATTTTAGTAATTCAAGTGTACAACTTGAAATTCATGATATTTTACATTTATACATTATTATTTTCTTGTTGTATACTTTTATTAACCACTTAAGACCCGGACCTTTAACCAGGTAAAGGACCTGGTCAGTTTGGCCAGTATCCCCCAAAAACATATAAAAATATATTTTTTTCCTCTGTTTAGGTCGATACGTATTCTTCTACCTATTTTTGGTAAAAAAAAAAAAATCGCAATAAGCGTTTATCGATTGGTTTGCGCAAAATTTATAGCGTTTACAAAATAGGGGTTCTTTTTATTTTTTTTACTACTAATGGCGGCGATCAGCAATTTTTTTTCGTGACTGCGACATTATGGCGGCCACTTCGGACAATTTTGACACATTTTTGGGACCATTGTCATTTTCACAGCAAAAAATGCCAATTTCAGTTTGGGAGTTAACCACAAGGGGGCGCTGAAGAGGTTAAGTGTGACCTCATCTCTGTTTCTAACTGTAGGGGGGGTGTGGATGTAGGTGTGACCTCATTGATTGTGGTACCCTATATTAGGGAACACACGTCGATGATGGCGCCACAGTGAAGAACGGGGAAGCTGTGTTTACACACAGCTCTCCCCGTTCTTCAGCTCCGGGACCGATCACGGGACTCCAGCGGCGATCGAGCCCACGGGTCCCGTGGCCGTGGTCATGGAGCTTCGGACTGGGCACTTAAAGAGGACGTACCTGTACGTGCTTGTGCCCAGCCGTGCCATTCTGGCGACGTATATGTGCAGGAGGCGGTCCTTAAGTGGTTAAGACCTAAAGTATTTTAAGTTATATATTTAAACATTTGGCTATGTATATTTGAAGAAGTCATTAGATCGAATTCTGTTGAATGAGAGAGAGTTCACATATGGATGGAAATTCAGAAAGTTCAGGCTGAACTCAAAAAAATGTGATCCATCCATTGCCAGCTTTAGAACCTTTGCCATGTTTTTATTGCTGTCTGTGACTTTCTAAACTGTGATGAGCACACCCTAGTTCTTACAATGGCATTACAGGGATGGATCTTCCCAATCAGGTCACAGACCAAAATTACATTTCTACATGCTTTAAAATTACACTATATTTCCAAAAGTATTGGGACGCCTGCCTTTACACACACATGAACTTTAATGGCATCCCAGTCTAAGTCTGTAGGTTTCAATATTGAGTTGGCCCACCCTTTACAGCTATAACAGCTTTAACTCTTCTGGGAAGGCTGGCTTGCAGTCTTAGCTCTAATACATCCCAAATTTGAAGATGTTAAACAGGGGTCAAGTTCTGGGGAAAAAAGTGTGGGAACTCCCACCCAAGATCCACTCCCCCACAAAAAAAAAAAAAATGATAGACTAATATGCATATTTACTAAACCGCATGGTTTAAGCAAGCAAGTTCTTTCTAAATCCCGCAATAACTCACGGCAGACCTCTGGAATGTGTCCTGGGAACAATGACAAAAGCTCCCAGGAGACACTGCAGCATCGAGGATCGAGGAAGTGACGGAATACCTGCACACTACCTCATGAATCCATATACAGGAAGCGGCCAGTAACATAAATCGCTGCTTAGTGAAGGATTCGCTTGGGTAGCCCAGCTGCTCTAGTTCTGCAAAGGGAGCTGAGTTCCTGCTGTGAAAAAAGTGCAGGAACTCCGTTCCCACTTGAGCCCTGATGTTAAACCATTGGGGAAAAATATCCAAAATGCGTTGCCAACATCCCTGAACTATGGACAAAAAAATGTATATGTACAACCCAGTACTTTGGGAGTTTAAGGGCAGACTCAGATACTGGGTTAATTAGGTGCGGGATCATTAATGTGTAAGTGTTGGATTGTATGTCTAATTGAATAAAATAATAAAGTATACAAGCGCTCGTGTCGATCTAATAGATGACATGGTGGTTTCTTCTTGTAAGGCCGGCCATGCTTCGGGAAACAGCAGAGAATTCAAACCGTCTATGACCAGCTGTACAAGTCTTTTCGCCTTGCCCTACTCTATCCACAATAAAAAAAAAAATTTTTTGGAAACAAATACTTTTTATGGCCATGAAATTACAAAATATGTCTATTTAATTCAATAACAAAAGTGGAGTCTCCCTTTAAATTCTACAGAAAAATACACTCTATACTCTATCAAACTTCTCAGCTTTTAAATATAAATTTTAGATATTTGTGGACATGCAGCATTGATATATTTCCTATTTAACAACATTAATATGATAGACTTTTATAGTTTATAAGTATTATGTTTTGTCTGTAATAATTTCTTACCTTTATAATCTAATATTTTGCTAACATAACTTCTGTATGCTGACTATGGATGGGTGAATGTAATATTATTTATGTATTTATTTATTAAAATGCTTGTAAAACAACAGCGCAGTCTTACACACGTGCCTCGATGCGCTGGCGGGATAAAAACAGAACAGAAAAGGGGCAAAAACTGCATCGACCAAACCAGAAACAATAAAACAATAACAATCAGCAAATAAAAAATATAAAACATACAAAACTAAATATATAACACTTTGAGCTATTAGAATACTTAGTAATTAAGGCAACCCATAAGCCTGTATATATAGCCATGTTTTTAACAATCTCCTAAACTTTAGGAGATCATTTTCCAGTCTTAGGCCTCGTACACACGATGAGATATGTCCGCTCAAACTTGTCCGACGGACAGTTTAGAGCGGACATGTCTCATCGGATTTCGGTCCGATGGCGCGTACACACCATCGGATCAAAATCCCCGCCGGCAGACAGCGTGTTGATGCGGCGGTGACGTTGACGCCGCCACGTCACCGCACCGGGAAGTAAACACTTCCGCGCGCATGCGTCGGATCCATTCACAGGATACCACGCATGTGCGGGAAGATATGTCCGCTGGTTTGACGTACTAACCAGCGGACATATCCGACGGACAGGTTTGTAGCGGACAAATTTCAAAGCATGCTTTGAAATTTGTCCGATGGACAAACCTGTCCTCTAGCCCGTACACACGATCGGATTTGTCTGCTGAAACGGTCCATCGGACCGTTTTCAGCGGACAAATTTGATTGTGTGTACGCGGCCTTATAGGAAGGGGCAAGGAGTTCCAAAACTGAGATCCTTGAACTTCCAGGGTCCTCCCACCACATTTGTTTTTAACAAATTTCGGAATATTCAACAAAGCCAAATTCTCAGACCGCAGCGATCTAGTAGGCACATGTCTAATGAATTTTTCTCTAAGATAGCCCGGCCCAAAACCATGGATGGCCTTATGCACAAGACACCCCGTCTTAAACTGAGCCCGTTGTGCCACGGGCAGCCAGTGTAAGGCTTGTAAGGATGGAGTGATGTAATCGTACCGGCCCACGCCCGTGAGTAGCCTGGCAGCCGCATTCTGCACCAGCTGAAGCTTGTGCAAGATATTCTTAGACACACCCATATACAGGGCATTGCAATAATCAAGTCGACTACCAACCATTGCATTAACCATAGAGATTTTATCAGAGTCCTCAATAAAGCGAAACGTAGATCTCAGGAGTCTTAAGTGGAAGTGACATACACTTACCACTTGATTCACCTGGCTACGCAATGCCAACTTAGAATCAAGGATAACCCCCAGGTCCCTGACCTTAGAGACTGGTACTGGAGTCTGGCCAGTCGGGCATCTTACTAGGGCAGTCATGGTTACTGAAGATCATAGTTTCAGTTTTGGCATTAACAAAAAAAAAAAGAGAAAGTTGTGTGTGTGATGATAATGTATTTGGGCCACGCACATCCATATGAACCTAAACACACGTACATTTATAAATATTCATACATTCATTTTGTTTTATGTTGATGTTTCCATTTTTCACATCTGAAATTGATTTTGCTAATATTATTATTTATGTATGTATGTATTTATTTTTTATGACACAGTAAAAATGGCGCTGTGGTATTAAATTATTATTTATTTTTGACACATTAAACATTGTGCTGGGAATATAAATTAGAATTTTTATTATTTATTTATTTATTTTTATGACGCAATATTGCGGTCTATTTATTAAAATTTTCACACACTTTCTCAAAACATTTTTATTAAAATTTGAATTAATAAAAAATGTGTGAGCCTTTAATGAAATATTTTTGAAAATATTTATAAATAGACCCCTAAGCATGGTGCAGAGGATTTAGTTTTGATTTAGCGAAATACATTCACCCATCCCTAGCAATGACATCACTGGATACCTCAAAAAGTGGTCAAAATGCTCTGCCCTAATCTCTGGCTTCTCTTGAAGAGTCAGGTAATGGAGCCTAATCTGTGAACCAATTTGTTATGCCTGTATGTTTTTGGGCAATAAAATAAAATAAAATAAAAAAAAAGTTTAACAGTTAGTTAATAATATTTTATATATATGCAAAAAAATATATAAAAAATCCAGAATGTTTTGTGTTTTTTTTTCCCAATATATACAAGCCTTGCATATATACATTTTTTTTTTTTTTTTTTACATTTTTGCCTTTCTTCTGAAGAAGCCTGAAAAAAAACTCTCTTTTACTCTCTTACCCTTTCTCTCTTCTGTATTTCTCAAAAATCAGCTCGGAATGCAGAGCACTTTCACTACCTTTTATGACGTAGCAGGTGATGTCATAACTGGCAGGGATAGTCAACTTTCCCTCGACCTACTCCCCTCCTGCAATGAAGGAAATATTTTCAACACTGGAAGCCGAGACTCATCTATGGTAAGTAATTTAAACTTTAATCTGCATCTCTAATAAATTTGCATTCACTTTTTTTTTTTTTTTTAAGGAAATGTTTGCTTCCTGTGGCTCTTTGATTGCTTTCTTTCATTTTTTTTTTTTTTTTTAATAAAGCTTGGAATGAAGGATTTATAGAATAAACTGTGATCTTCATTGCAGCATCACAGATATGCCTCATTTACTTTCAGTTTTATATATCTGGAAATTAGGATTAATGGTGGCTGCTTTGCATTCTTTTGGCAACGGCACTTATGCTTGGCTCTTTGTGTATTTTGTAGCCTTTTTAGAAAAACCCGATGGTCGGTTTTGGATCTTTTTCCTTTTTTTTCTTTGCTGCCTCCTGGGTGCCTATTAAACCTGTCAAGATGTCAGAGATATTGCAGAAAAGGGCAGGGGAGGGTCATGTGAAGGTTGTAGGCCCACGGGAATTTCTGCTTTACTTTTTTTTTTGTATTATTCTTTTCTTTTAAACCCTTTGCCAACTCGCTGTGTGTCCCGTAATTTTACGAAGAGGATCCGCAAGAGGCAATAAGGCATAGTACATAAATCAAAGAGAAGGAGCATGATCACAACCTTTTCAATGCAATGCTCATCAGTTTGATTGATGGCAGACTGTCAGTTCTGCAGCCCAAAGTCAAACTTGGACAAGCAAGGACATTTTAGGTTTAGGAATAAAAAATATAGATGGCTACATTCTGGTCGTCAAATAATGTACAGTGTATACGGTGTAACATACTTTTTAATGATTTAAATGATATATAGAATATATATATATTCTATATATCATTTAAATCATTAAAAAGTATATATATATACATATATATATACATACATGCATACATACATACACACGTATCTGTATATACATATATACATACATCCCTGCTCAGAAGAGCTTACAATCAAATATATACAGTATATATAATTTTATTTTTATATATATATATATATATATTATATATACTGTATATATTTGATTGTTAGCTCTTCTGAGCAGGGACCTCTTAATCCTTTTGTATTTTATTGTATTATAACTGTATTGTCTCCCCTTTATATTGTAAAGCGCTGCGTAAACTGTTGGCGCTATAAAAAAACGTTATAACAATAATTATATATATATATATATATGTATGTATATATATATGTGTATGTATATATATATATACAGATACGTGTGTATGTATGTATGTGTATATATATATATATATATATATATATATATACACATATATATATATTAGGGGTGTCAAATATAATCGCTGCATCGGTGCATCGCGATTTGGGTGTGCCCGATGCGGGACCGATGCGGGACCGATGCAGGCGACCCTCATAATCGATGTTTAGCCCCGCCCCCGTCACCGCTCCTCCTCTCCGTTCAAATGCTAGTTACCTTGTGTGCAGAGCCGGGACCAGGCCTCGGGGCGGAAGCTGGTGAAGGGGCGGCGCCGCGGGTGAAAAAATTCAAAAGCCAATCAGCCTGTAAAGGGTGTGACATACCCGCAATCAAGTGAATCGTATTCCTGCAATGTGCATTCCTGCCCCGCCCCCTTTTGAGGCATCAGCAAGTTTTCATTGGTGGGCGGGAGAGATCACAGCCAATAGGCTCCAGCGGAGAGAGAGTTCGGCTGCGTGTGGCGGCGTGCGGGGACGGCGTCGGCGGGCAGTTTGAATATTGCTTTATGGAGCTGAGCTGTGTGTCCACAGAGAGCAAGGTGAGCACGGGAAAATACGAGGACCAAACTATCTGGGAGAAGGAGAGGGGGGGCATACTTGGGATGGGAAGGACATGACATGGAGGAGAGGAGGACATGACATGGAGAAGAGGAGGAGGACATGACATGGAGAAGAGGAGGAGGACATGACATGGAGGAGAGGAGGAGGACATGACATGGAGGAGAGGAGGAGGACATGACATGGAGGAGAGGAGGAGGACATGACATGGAGGAGAGGAGGAGGACATGACATGGAGGAGAGGAGGAGGACATGACATGGAGGAGAGGAGGAGGACATGACATGGAGGAGAGGAGGAGACATGACATGGAGGAGAGGAGGAGGACATGACATGGAGGAGAGGAGGAGGACATGACATGGAGGAGAGGAGGAGGACAAGACATGGAGGAGAGGAGGAGGACATGACATGGAGGAGAGGAGGAGGACATGACATGGAGGAGAGGAGGAGACATGACATGGAGGAGAGGAGGAGGACATGACATGGAGGAGAGGAGGAGGACATGACATGGAAGAGATGGGACTGGAGGGAGGAGGACATGACATGACATGGAGGAGATGGGACTGGAGGGAGGAGGACATGACATGACATGGAGGAGATGGGAATGGAGGGGGGAGGACATGACATGACATGACATGGAGGAAATGGGACTAAAGGGAGGAGGACATGACATGACATGACATGGAGGGGATGGGACTGGAGGGGAAGGAGGAAGATGTGCAGAGCTGATAACTTGGCTGTGCTTTTAGTCCAGTGTTCATCTGTCTCCACATCTTCCAGGCAGCTATGATTCTCCCATGACCACGGCTCTGCCTCTGGGCCCCCTCCAGGACGAGTTACAGTGCCAAGCAGAATATTTTACTCAAAGGTATTTAATTCCTTGCTGGGTATGCTGCAAAATGCATGAATTTACAGTTATTATTGTCTATTTGTCCGCAGTCTCTGATCGTCTCCTGTACTATATCCGCAGTCTCTGATCGTCTCCTGTACTATATCCGCAGTCTCTGATCATCTCCTGTACTATATCCGCAGTCTCTGATCGTCTCCTGTACTATGTCCAAAGTCTCTGATCGTCTCCTGTACTATGTCCAAAGTCTCTGACCATCTCCTGTATTATATCTGCAGTCTCTGATCATCTCCTGTAGCATGTCCGCAGTCTCTGATCATCTCCTGTAGCATGTCCGCAGTCTCTGATCATCTCCTGGATTATATTTGCAGTCTCTGATCATCTCCTGTAGCATGTCCGCAGTCTCTGATCATCTCCTGTAGCATGTCTTCAGTCTCTGACCATCTCCTGTATTATATCTGCAGTCTCTGACCATCTCTTGTATTATATCTGCAGTCTCTGACCATCTCCTGTATTATGTCTGCAGTCTCTGATCATCTCCTGTATTATGTCTGCAGTCTCTGATCATCTCCTGTATTATGTCTGCAGTCTCTGATCATCTCCTGTAGCATGTCTGCAATCTCTGATCATCTCCTGTAGCATGTCTGCAGTCTCTGATCATCTCCTGTAGCATGTCTGCAGTCTCTGATCATCTCCTGTAGAATGTCTGCAGTCTCTAAACATCTCCTGTAGCATGTCTGCAGTCTCTGATCATCTCCTGTAGCATGTCTGCAGTCTCTGATTATCTCCTGTAGCATGTCTGCAGTCTCTGATCATCTCCTGTAGCATGTCTGCAGTCTCTGATCGTCTCCTTTAGTATTTTGGGGCAGAGCCATGCACACTTATGCTGCAATCGTGATGCATCGCGGAATCAAATCGAATCGTAATCGCATCGAATCGTGAGACCGGTGAAGATGCGCAGCCCTAATATATATATATATATATATATATATTCATTTACCCTTTACTTTTTTTATTGTTTATCCAAACTTTTATTTTTTTAAACTCATTTTTCAATGAGCATTTAGGAGTTCAGAGGGCTGACATACACAGAATGTTATCTTGAACTATACATTCTGATCAGAATGTCAATAGGAAACCACTTACCTTCTAAGCAGGGAAAATTCCTTGGATTAAGCACAGATTACTTTGAGGTGGATGTGCTAAACAGCTGAAGGATAAATGGGCAACGGTGTGTCGAGTGGAGGCTGAATGGATTGTCTTGAATTCACCTTTTTATTTATATCAAAATAAAGGTGGAATCCATGGAGTCTAGAAGAAAGGTAGGATAAACATTACTATAGAGAAAAACACAAGACCTTGTGAAAAGTGCGAAAAGTACAAAAGACCCGAAAGCTGTTTTTTAGTATTACAAATGAGAATAATATTATAATATGGTTGTACAGAGCAATTATAGGTCTCATATTGTTAAAGTAAAGTAGTCCTTCAAAGCTATTTAATTTGTTTTACTGATTTTGTGCAAGAGGATCAAAAATAGAGAGGAGGTAATAGCTGGTCACTATGGATAATTACGCATCATAATATATCATTGTACTGTCTTAGAGAGGTGCCTTTTAAAATAAGGTTAAGGTGTAGGAAGAGGAAATACTGTTAGAACACAGTTTTGCCTAGCTTATTGCAGAACCCCAAAGAGGTTGTTTAAAACGTATGAAGACTTTTTTTCTCTTTTTTTTAGAGGTCAATTTAAGAAAACTTAAGAGTGCAAAATCTGGTGCAGCTGTGCATGTTATCCAATCAGCTTCTAACTTCAGCTTGTTCAATAAAGCTTTGACAAACAAACAAACAAAATGGAAGATTTTGCACTCTCCAGTTTTCGTAAATCAACCCCTTAGGGCCCTTTCCCACGTAACGGATCCTGTGAGGATCCGAACCTTCACCCGCTTGCTCAGCGGAGACCGATCCGTTGATCCTCACTGAGCCGGCAGATGACAGGGTGGTCCCTGCAAACAGGGCTGGCCTTAGGTGTTCAGGCGCCCTGTGCGAGCTAATCCTGTGGCGCGCCCCCCACCTTCACCCCTCGCCCCCTGGTCACCTAAACATACACAAAGAGGTGAAAAAATATTTGTAACAAATAATTTGTTTTAATTTAACTTTACACTACACATCACCCTGTATCTCTGGATCCCTTTACATTACACAGAACCCTGCATCTCTGGACCCCTTTACATTACACAGCCCCCTGCACCTCAGGACCCCTTTACATTACACAGCACCCTGCACCTCTGGATCCCTTTACAATACACAGCACCCTGCGCCTCTGGATCCCTTTACATTACACAGCACCCTGCGCCTCTGGATCCCTTTACATTACACAGAACCCTGCAGCTCTGGACCCCCTGCATGTTACACAGACCACCCTTCAGTGCAGACCCCCCTTCAGTGTATCCACCCCTTCAATGTAGACCCCCCATTCACTGCAGACCCCCCATTTAGAGTAGCCCCCCGCTCAGTGCAGCCCCCCTGTTCAGTTCAGCCCCCCTCCCTGTTCAGTGCAGCCCCCCCTTCAGTGCAGCCCCCCCCTTCAGTGCCTCAAATCAGCGCGGCGGTCCCCTCTCCCTGTTTACACAAACAGAGAGGAGGGGGAGGCGGATTCAATCGGCTGTGCCTGTGTGACATCCGGAATCGCACAGACAGGCAGCCCGTGGCCACAAGAGGAGGGAATGGAAGGTGCAGTGGTGTCACCCTGAACCCCCCCGCACCCCCCCTCGCCACTGTAGCTAGCTCGCCTCTCCCTGCCTGTGCCAGTGTGCCGCTGCCTAAACCTGCAGCGCTGCCACTGCGGGTGTAATACAATTGTGGAGGGGGGTGCCGTTCTGACACCCCCCAGTGTGTGGTACCTGGGGGCAGCTCACCCCCCCCTTATTACTCCTCTGGATGGCCGCACGGCGCCCCTGTTGCCCATGGCGCCCTGTGCGGCTACACAGCTCACACAGCCCAAAGGGCCGGCTCTGCCTGCAAACTGTGCAGGGATCACCCTGTCAGATCTCTGCTCTTCCCTATGGGGGGTTTGGATTAACACGGACCGTCTGTCCGTGTTTACCAGATCCACTTTGCAGACGGATAGAAAAATAGGATTTTCCTCCGTCTGCAGAATCGGAGTATAGCAGACACCGATGAGATCGGTTGTCAGAGGATGTTCATCCCCTAACACCCGCTATCGCATTGGGAAACATGTATGTCCCCTTTTCACCCATAAACGGATGGATGAAAAAGCGGACATACGGTCCACTGATGTGAAAGGGCCCTTATTTTTCGAAAGAATAGGAAAGGAAATCAATTGGTGGAGGGGGGATTATGGTGTGTGCTTGTTTTTCAGGGGTTATGCTTCGCCCCTTAATTCCAGTGAAGGGAACTCTCAAGGCGTCAGCTTACCAAGACATTTTGGACAATTTCATGCTCCTAAACAAAACAAGGCCCAGAAAGACATGAAGAGTGAGTTTGAGGTGGGGGAACTTTCCGGCCTGCGCAGAGTCCTGACCTCAACCTGATAGAACACCTTTTAGATAAATTAGTGTGGAGACTGTTTGATATACAGGCCTGCTTTATAATAATGTATTTCCTACTGCAGATGCATTTCCACATCATTTTTTATTCTTTTCACATTAAACACCCACCCAAAAAAGCAGACAGTTGAACAACTTTTCACTCTAGATACTATATTCATTAATGAATGCATTTTGTTTTTGTTCCATCTTCTCCTTTAATCAATTTATCTTTTGTGTTTTAAAGTTCTCCTGCGCGATTATTTAAGCATAATTCCCCGTGCCAGGAATCACTTACTCATGCTCTGGGGAATGTCAGTTCCCAAAATCTCTTATTTTATTCCTATCATATTATTAAGTTAAATGCTCTTTAACAGGCCTGCATGGACGCCTAATGTATCTGAAATATTCTGAGGAACCAAAACAGATAAATGTAAATTACATTTTGAGCAGAGATAGAGGTAAATTGAGTAGTGAGTAAATGGTAATAAATATATGTATGACAATGATGTCTGTTGGTGTTGTATTTAATTTAGATAGGACAAGTACAGATACAGCAGGTTTATGTTTCTGTTTCTGAGGAATAATCAGAGTCTGGTGAGAATTTACTGTTCATATGTATCAAGTTTTTAGCTTACCACCAACATAATAATAAACCAGGTTAAAGTGTAATTCTAGTGTAGCGCTGGTCTCCCAACGAGTCGGGCGCTATTGAAAATTTAGTGGTGTTTGAGCCCATAGTTGGGCTCAGACTCTGTTAATTCTATTTAAATTAGCCTCTTTTCTGGTTATGGTTGTGCTCGGTAAACGTTTTCCCTTGTTGCCTGTAGGTGGCGTTACCACTTCTGGCCCATGTTGGAACTCAGGCAAACCATAGTGTGTTGAGTGACCCTTATTGGCAGCTGGGAGGGGGTACTTAACCACTTCCCTACTGGGCATGTAAACCCCCTTCCTGACCAGGTGAAATTTCAGCTTGCGGCACTGCGTCGCTTTAACTGACAATTGCGCGGTCGTGCGATATGGCTCCCAAACAAAATTGGCGTCCTTTTTTCCCCACAAGTAGAGCTTTCTTTTGGTGGTATTTGGTCACTTGTGGTATAAAAAATAGCCCAATTTAAAAAAAAAAATCAGTTTAGGGCGATACGTATTCTTCTACATATTTTTGGTTAAAAAAAAAAAAAAAAAAAATCGCAATAAGCGACTGGTTTGCGCAAAAGTTATAGCGCCTACAAAATAAGGGACAGAATTGTTATTTTTTATTATTTATTTTTTTTACTAGTAATGGCGGCGATCTGCGATTTTTATTGCGACTGCGACGTTATGGCGGACATATCGGACACTTTTGACACATTTTTGGCACCATTCACATTTATACTGCAATCAGTGCTATAAATATGCACTAATTACTGTATAAATGTGACTGGCAGGGAAGGGGTTAACACTAGGGGGTGAGGAAGGGGTTAATGTGTTTTCCTGCATTGTGTTCTAACTGTAGGGGGAGGGGGGGTGACCGATCTGTGTCCCTATGTACTAGGAACACAGATCGGTATGCTCTCTCTATGACAGGACGCTGTCATTGTGAGAGCAGGCAATGAGAGATGATCTCATATGTTTACATATGAGATCATCTCTCATTGGCCCATCAGATCGCACCGCAAACGGCCACTCTGATTGGCCGTTCGCGGTGATCTGTGATTGGCTGTGTCCAAGGGACACAGCCAGTACACAAGTTCCCCGCTGCTCGCTCTGGAGCGCGCGCTGGGAACGAGGAAAGGGGCTGCTGTGAAAACACGGCAGCCCGGAGATTTAGAGCCACCCTGCGGCCGTATATACTCGTACGGCCGTAGGGAAGTGGTTAAGGGGCAGACACCGTTTTCCGTTGTCCTTCGCTTCGTGGCCCTTCTGGCGCGAGGTGGGTGTGCGTGATTTCAGTCTTCGGACCACGTTGGTCTGAGACTGTGTTCCTATGCTATGCTGGCTGGGGCCTATGGTTCTACAAGGGATCCTGAGCTGTCCATCCAAGTGGAGGAAGCTTCTTAGCAAAGGAAACTGGGGTAGGACCTGCCCTGCCCTAGTTTGCTCAATAACGTGCTCAACTCTTGCTTTAAAGAAAACATCTAGCCTATTTCCAAGCTAACCTATGAAGATAAAAGATGATAGTTGTAATTGTTCAATTTCAAAACCATATCAAAAGTGGCAGCTTTCGTTAGATTTTTTAAGGCTGCCTTAAAATTCTATTAGAAATGTTGTAATTACTACATTGAACTGCAGGACATTCTACAGCTTAGCCGATTAAAACTATTTCCTTCTATACACTACTGATGGACCTTGTCTTTTATGTAGTTCTTAAATTCTAAAAGCTCAATCCTCATTTTGACCTTGGGTATTTTTATACATAACAATTAGGTCATTTCTAAGTCTTATCTTGTTTCTCTGAAGCTACACAAGTTTAGTTTTCTAGATTTGTCTTATACATGACACCTAACATCTCTATCCATTTTATTAATTTGGTTGCCTGCCTTTGAACCCACTTTGAATCGGCCATGACCTTACACTGTGTGGTTCCTGATATTATACATCATATTCATGATATGGCCATACCAAGGACATCTTGAGCACAATATTTTTCCTATATGGTATCAGAGTCTCTTTTCCTAAGGCCCCCTTTCACACTTGTACGACTTGTCTTAAGATTTGGGACTGCAAAGTAGCATGACAAGTCGTTCCTTATGATTTCTAATGACAACCATTAATATTAGTATGACTTCAAGTCGTTCTGACTTCAATATAGTCCCTGCACTCCTTTGGTCCGATTTTGATGCCAGTTACACATGCATTCTCTAAAATCGCGCCAAATCGCGGCCGTGAAATTGCAGTATAATCAAACGACTTTGAAGTCACAATAGTGTGAAAGGGGCCTCATAAGGACATATGCTTATTTTTCTTTTGTACCTTATTGACTCATGTATGTGCGGTCCTCAAATTTTAAGCAAGGCCGATAATTATTCAGTTACAGTAAATATTACTGAATATGATGGATGATACAGTCATACAAGGGTTTTGTTTTGCATATGGCTGTCCCCAACAGAATGTGTCTCCGCATTTGTCCCTGTATGTTCACTGTAGCCCCTTTAACCACTTTCCCACCGCGCCATAAGCATTTTACTGCTACGGCGCGGCGGGGCTATCTTGGGACGACGTCCCTGGGACGTCGTCCTTCACTTTCACGATTGCGCGTCCCCTGGGACGCGCTCGCGAAAGTGTCCGTGCTCGCCGGGTCTAGAAGACCCGGCGCATCACGGATCACGGTAAATTGCCGCTGATCACTTGTAAACAAACCGGCGTCATTTGATGACGCCGGTTCCTCCCTCTCCTCCCTCTCCTCTCTGTACAGTGTGCGAGGAGAGGGGGGGGAGCGGGGTGTCAGCAGCTGAGCTGTGGCTGGATCTGTGACAAATGCAGTCACAGATCCAGCCATCCCTCAAAACATCCCAGCTCTGCAATCCCCCCAGTACCCAGCAATCCCCCCAGTACCCAGCAATCCCCCCAGTACCCAGCAATCCCCCCAGTACCCAGCAATCCCCCCAGTACTCAACAATACCCCAGTACTCAACAATACCCCAGTACTCAACAATACCCCAGTACTCCAGTACTCAACAATACCCCAATACTCGGCAATACCCCAGTACTCCAGTACTCAACAATACTCCAGTACTCAACAATACCCCAGTACTCCAGTACTCAACAATATCCCAATACTCGGCAATACTCCAATACTCGGCAATACCCCAATACTCGGCAATACCCCAATACTCGGCAATACCCTAGTACTCGGCAATACCCCAATACTCCAGTACTCAACAATACCCCAATACTCGGCAATACCCCAATACTCGGCAATACCCCAATACTCGGCAATACCCCAATACTCCAGTACTCAACAATACCCCAGTACTCAGCAATACCCCAGTACTCGGCAATACCCCAGTACTCGGCAATACCCCAATACTCCAGTACTCAACAATACCCCAATACTCGGCAATACCCCAGTGCTCGGCAATACCCCAATACTCCAGTACTCAACAATACCCCAATACTCGGCAATACCCCAGTACTCGGCAATACCCCAATACTCGGCAATACCCCAATACTCGGCAATACCCCAGTACTCGGCAATACCCCAGTACTCGGCAATACCCCAGTACTCGGCAATACCCCAATACTCGGCAATACCCAGTACTCGGCAATACCCCAATACTCGGCAATACCCCAATACTCGGCAATACCCCAATACCCTGCATGATACTTTGCAATACCCCAATACTCTGCAATACCGCCTATGGGGATTTTTAAGTAGCGAAGTTTGGCGCCATTCCACGAGTGTGCGCAATTTTGAAGTGTGACATGTTGGGTATCTATTTACTCGGCGTAACTTCATCTTTCACATTATGAAAAAAATTGGGCTAACTTTACTGTTTTGTTTTGTTTTAAGCACAAAACAGTTTTTTTTAAAAAAACACGCGTTCAATAAATTTCTGCGAAAATACCGTGCGAGATAAAAAGTTGTAACGGCTGCCATTGTATTCTCTAGGGTCTTTGCTAAAAAAGCATATATAATGTTTTGGGGTTCTATGTAATTTTCTAGCAAATAAATGATGATTTTTCCATGTAGGAGAGAAATGTCAGAATTGGTCTGGGTGTTCCAGAACGCCTGATGGCGTTCCCTGCATGTTGGGCCTCTGTATGTGGCCACGCTGTGTAAAAGTCCCACACATGGGGTATCGCCATACTCGGGAGGAATAGCAGAATGTGTTTTGGGGTGTAATTTGTGGTATGCATATGCTGTGTGTGAGAAATAACCTGCTAATATGACAGAAACAAGTTTTTTTTTTTTTTTTTTTACAGAATTTTCAGTCGTTTTTCTTTTATAGCGCAAAAAATAAAAAACCCAGAGGTGATCAAATACCACCAAAAGAAAGCTCTATTTGTGTGAAAAAAAGGACAAAAATTTCAAATGGGTAGAATGTTGTATGACTGAGTAATTGTCATTCAAATTGTGAGAGCACCGAAAGCTGAAAATTGGTCTGGTTAGGAAGGGGGTTTAAGTGCCCAGTGGTCAAGTGGTTAAGGTTTAGGAGTTGCCCAGCTTGGACATATTGATTGGAACACTGGATCACTCTCATCTTCCTCTCATTTTCTTTCCATCTCCTCCCTGCTGGTGGGCACGGTCAGTAAGTTGCCCGCAGAGTTATAGTCACCTTATCCTATACAGTATCTCACACAAGTAATTACACCCCTCACATTTTTGTAAATATTTTCTTCTATCTTTTCATGTGACAACACTGAAGAAATTACACTTTGCTACAATGTTGTGTAGTGAGTGTACGGCTTGTATAACAGTGTACATTTGCTGTCCCCTCAAAACAACTCAACTCACAGCCATTAATGTCTAAACAGCTGGCAACAAAAGTGAGTGCACCCCTAAGTGAAAATGTCATAATTGGGTCCAAAGTGTCAATATTTTGTGTGACCACCATTATTTTTCAGCACTGCTATAACCCTCTTGGGCATGGAGTTCACCAGAGCTTCATAGTTTGACACTTGAGTCCTCTTCCTCTCCTCCATGAAGACATCATGGAGCTGGTGAATGTTAGAGACCTTGTGCTCCTCCACCTTCCGTTTGAGGATGCCCCACAGATGCTCATTATTGTTTAGGTGTGGAGACATGCTTGGCCAGTTCATCACCTTTACCTTCAGCTTCTTTAAGAAGGCAGTGGTCATCTTGGGGGTGTGTTTGGGGTCGTTATCATGTTGAAATATTGCTCTGTGACCCAGTCTCCAAAGGGAGGGGATCATGCTCTGCTTAGTATGTCACATGGTTCCCTTAATGAACTGTAGTTTCCCAGTGCCGGCAGCACTCATGCAGCCCCAGACCATGACACTCCCACCACCATGCTTGACTGGTGACTTTGAGCATCATTTAAACACTTGGGCCTACCTGAGCAGGTACGCCATCATGGGGGTACAGGAAGTACACCTGTAATGGGTCCCCAGGGGCCCGGCCGGACCCCCCCTTTTTTTTTTGGAAAATTTGTATTATTTTTTTTATTTTTTTTATTTAGATTTTTTTTTTTTGTCAGCTCCTCAAGCCCCCCCTCCCACCTCAATTCACGGTGGCACCCCCCCCCCCCCCCCCCCCACCGTGCACAGCTCTTTTCGCGGCACCCTCCTGTTCTCAATTCGCGGGCCCATGCCTGAAGCTGTGTAAGGGGCCCCAAAACTCCTGTTAGCGGCCCTGTTTCTGAGTATTGTTGCTGACCATGTACATCCCTTTATGACTACAGTGTACCCATCTTCCGATGGTTACTTCCAGCAGGATAATTTCACAAAGCTCAAATCATCTCACTACTGATTTCTTGAGCATAACAATGAGGTCACTATACTCCAATGGCCTCCACAGTCACTCGATCTCAATCCAATAGAGCACCTTTGGAATGTGATGGAAGAGATTTGTATTATGGATGCTATCATGTCACTATGGACCAAAATCTGTGAGGAATGTTTCCAACACCTTGTTAAATCTATGCCACGAAACATGAAGCCAGTTCTTAAGGCAAAAGAGGGTCCAACCAAGGACTAGCAAGGCATACCTAACATACCTAACAAAGTGGCCGGTGAGTGTGTGTATATATAAATATAAATATAAATATATACACATACATACATTTGCGTATCTTTAGAGCGGCGTAGCGTATCTTCTTTATGCTACGGCGCCGCAACTTAGAAATTAGTATTCACAAAGCACTTGCATCCTAAGTTACTGCTGCGTAGCGTAAATGGGCCGGCGTATGCCTGCGTAATTTAAAGTAGGTGGAAGGTGGGCGCGATACATGTTATCCCGTGACCCCATGTGACCCCGTGACCCCATGTAAATGAGGTGCCGAACGAACGCCGCATGCGCCGTCCGTGGACCTATCCCAGTGCGCATGCTCTGAATCACATCGCAAATGCGCAATGCTTTCGACGTGAACGTAACTTACGCACGGCCCTATTCGTGTACGACTTACACAAACAACGGAAAACGCGACGCGGGTCGGACGTCCATACATAACATTGCCTGCGTCTCATATAGCAGGGGTAACTTTACGCCGGTCTTACGCCTTATGTAAACGACGTATATCAATGCACCGGGCGCAACTACTTTCCTGAATCAGCGTATCTAGCTCATTTGCATATTTTTAATGGGAACGTCTAATGCGTCCAGCGTAACTATGCGCCCACAATACACCGGCATAGGCATGCCATGTTTTTCAGGGTATCTTGCTTTCAGAATCGGCGTAAAGATGCAACGGCGCACATTTAAATTTACGGCGGCGTATCATTCTTTCTGAATCCGGCCCATAATGTGTGTATACTCTCACCGACCACTTTATTAGATCCACCTTATATATATATATATATATATATATATAATGTTCTACTAGATATGTGGCCAATAATCAAATGGGTAAAATTGGGGAACCATATTTGATTGGTCAATATTTGTTTGATTTTCAGCAGAGCTGGCTACATAACTGTTAAATATTCATTTCATGTTGACAGAGTGCTCTTTATGTATGACTTTTTCCTCATGATGACATAATCGTTGCAAGTAGGCCCAGGTTTGATGCCAGCCCTCTTTTGCTGTGTTTCTTAATTTGTATAGGTTGGTGCGAAATGTATCTTGACTTTGTTGGATTCTGACTTGTCAATCCTGTATCTTTTGTGTTTTTGATGTTATTTTTTTTCTCTTTGTATTATTTTCTCTTCGAAAATAAAATACTTTGAAAGTAAAATATTCATTTTATACATCAGCTGCAGCTGTTTTGTGTTCAAACCCCCAGGACCCTCCGGGATCCTCGGTCCCTAGGCACTTCTTTAACTTAAGGACTGGTAATCCAAAACTCAATAGGAGGCCAACGCCACAAACATAGATCTATGCACTTCAATCAGAATGGTAAATATTGCATAAAAATAACAATTCTACATGACAGACCGATGAGTATCACAAAGCCCCACAAGGGGAAGTCAGCGCCACAAATTCCACATACACGCATCTCATTTCATGTGGAGAAAGTTGTGATTTATGGCAGCAATCTGTCAGGCGAGGAGCACACGTCTGTTTGCCTGTAAATAAAAACTGTATCCACTTGTGATCATTTAGCCCATGTACCGGTGGTGGTAATGCAATGCAGCGTCCTAACACTCCGCATCAAGCATTCCATTCATAGAGGCACGGGGAACCTGGCTGACAAAATGCCGTGAGATCAGTCTTGATAATCACTTATGTGTTCTTTCTAGCATTAAGAAATTCTCGGCACATTTTCAGGACATTCATCACACCTGAAGGAGCTCTATTTGCCTGTCACATGATTTATGCTGGTGTCACCCCGACCGCTTGCTTTCATATATATTCACATTGCGGTGACTGACACGGTTTTTCGTCTTGCGTACATGTGCAGCTAGTCGGCCTTAATGCTCGGAGCTTGATGTGGTCTGGTCACGCTGTGAATTCCTGTGTGGAATTTGATAATTTTGCAAGCGTGCTGAAATCAGAAGTGGTCTGGAATATTGACAAGGGGATTCATCTTTTCTAATACAGATGTGTACCAGTATGTCTAGGGAGTACGCGTCTGAAGGGGGGGGGGGGTTTGATTCACTAAATGCAAATAGACTGTTCAGTTTGCAAGGGAAGTTGCACTTTGCAAGCGAAATTCCTCACAGCTTAGCGAATAAGGTGTAGGTCTGATGCCTCCCACCATCCAATCACACTGAAACAACATGCTATTTATTATCAGTAAAGGTAAATAAAGGTAAAGTAAATAAAATAAAAAATGTTTTGCTGAAATGACTGTTTACAGCAGGGGTGTCCAAACTTTTTTCAAAGAGGGCCAGATTTGATGAAGTGAACATGCGTGAGGGCCGACCATTTCTCCTGACATTCTTTGAACCATTAAAATTAAATGCAAATCAACTAATACACTGCCCAACAAGAATTCTCTTGCCTTTTTGGCTGTGTGTGGTCAAGATTCTAAGGATGAGCTTAGGCGTGTTATTTAAATATACCATATTTATCGGCGTATAACACGCACCTTGACTGTAATGCCGCGTACACACGGTCGTTTTTTGCGATGAAAAAAAACTTTGTTTTTTAAAACGTCATTTAAATTGATCGTGTGTGGGCAAAACGTTGTTTTTTGTGTTAAAAAAAAACGACTAAAAAAAAATTCCAACATGCTTGAATTTTTTGTGTCGTTTTTCAAAACGTCGTCTTTTGTTTCACAAAAAGTCACCGTGTGTAGCAAAAACGTCGTTTAAAACGACGTTTTTCAACCCGCGCATGCCCAGAAGCTAGTTATGAAGCGAGCTTCAATGGAAAAGAGTGGTGAACGTAACCTCGCTTTTTGTGAAAAAACTATGGTGTGTATGCAACATCGTCTTTGGAAAGTGACGTTTCAAAAACGTCGTTTTTTACTTCACAGAAAACTTAGTTTTTTTTCATCACAAAAAATGATCGTGTGTACGCGGCATAAGAGGAAAGTATCAGGAAAAAAAAAATGTAAATAAAAAATTGGGAAGCAAAATAAGGTTAATTTCCCATCAATGCAGCCTAATCAGTGACCATCTGCAGCCACACCATTGCCATGAATGTAGTCTCTGAATGCAGCCTCACTATTGCCATGAATGCAGCCTCACCATTTACATGAATGCAGCCTCACCATTTACATGAATGCAGCCTCACCATTTACATGAATGCAGCCTCACCATTTACATGAATGCAGCCTCACCATTTACATGAATGCAGCATCTGAATGCACGATGCTTGGGGATTTGTTGGGGGCTACAAAAGAGATATATATCCAAATTACCAGTGGGACCAAATTAAACCGAAACGCGGGCCGCAATTGGCCCCCGGGCCGGACTTTGGACATGGATGGTTTACAGGGTATAGAGACATAATGGTTAACTGATCCCTTAAAAAACGATTAAAAATAGATAAAAATCAATCATATAATGTGCCTGCAGTTTCTAGTTTAGTTTTTGCATCTTGTTTCCTGCCTCTCTACCTTACAGAGCATAAAGAGCCATAGAGCAGTGATGGTTTGGAAAACGAAACTAGAAACTAGACACACAGTAATCACACCTAATAATCAATTAGTGACTACAGAGAGAAAGCTCCCAGCACTGTGGTCATCAGGAAACAGACAACCAGGAAGTGTGGAGATCAGAGAAGAATTACCGCAACTTGAGAGCAAAAACGAACAATGAGGACATGAAAACAGCACTGCATTAAGGTAAAGGAAGCTATTAACCACTTAAGGACCGCCTCCTGCACATATATGTCAGCAGAATGGCACGGCTGGGCACAAGCATGTACAGGTACGTCCTGTACTAGTACCCAGCCGTGGGTCACGGGCGCGCTCCCACGACCTGGTCCGAAGCTCGGGGACCGCGGAACTCACGGACCCGATCGCCGCTGGAGTGCGGCGATCGGTCCCCAGAGCTGAAGAACGAGGAGAGCCGCGTGTAAACATGGCTTCCCCGTCCTTCACTGTGGCGGTGTCATCGATCGTGTGATCCCTTATACAGGAAATCGCAATCGATGACGTCACACCTACAGCCACACCCCCTAGAGTTGTAAACACACATTAGGGAACACATAACCCCTACAGCGCCCCCTTGTGGTTAACTCCCAAACTGCAAATGTAATTTTCACAATAAACAATGCAATTTACATGCATTCTTTGCTGTGAAAATGACAATTGTCCCAAAAAGGTGTCAAAATTGTCCGTCATAATGTCGCAGTCACTAAAAAAAATCACTGATCGCCGCCATTAGTAGTAAAAAAATAATAATTAATAAAAATGCAAGAAAACTATCACCTATTTTGTAAACACTATGGGCCAGATTCAGGTAGAGTTAGGCTGGAGTATCTGTGATACTCCAGCCTAACTGTCACTTTAAGCCGGCGTTTCTGTTTTCTGTAACCAGAAAACAAGAAACGCCGGGTTGGAGTTCCGATGCGATCAGCGCAATTGAATTTCGCCACCGCATCGCAGTTTTAATTTAAAAATGGCGCCGGGGGCGTTCACGCTGATTTACGCTGAAAAAATATGTTAATCAGCGGGAATTGGCAATTCACGATCGTATTCGGGCGCGACGAGGTGACTTTCTGACGTTTCCGGAAGCGATACGCGGCGTAAAGATAAAGCAGCCCCCTAGTGGAGTATCCTATGTTAAGTATAGGCGTCGTCATCGCGTCAAAAAATAAATAAATCGCGTCGCTTGCGTAAAAATTTCATGAATGGGGATGTGACGTCATTGACGTTCACTGACAGAATTTGGAGCATGCGCACTGGGATGCATTGACACTCGACGCATGCGCAGTACGTTCGCCGCGGGATCGCGCTTAGTTTAAATAATACACGCCCCGTACCCGCCCAATTTGAATTCCGCCGGCTCATTTGCGATGCGCTGCCGCAACTTTAGGAGCAAGTGCTTCATGAATAACAGCACTTGCTCCTAAAATTTCGCCAGAGTAACGTAAATGAGAAACGTTACTCCAGAGCAAAGATGCTCCCATCTACCTGAACCTGGCCCTATAAATTTTGCGCAAACGCTTATTGCGATTTTTTTTTTTACCAAAAATATGTAGAAGAATACGTATCGGTCTAAATTGAGGAAAATAAATGTTATATATATTTTTGGGGAATCTTTATTATAGCAAAAAGTAAAAAATATTGATTTTTTTTCAAAATTGTCGCTCTATTTTTGTTTATAGCGCAAAAAATAAAAACCACAGAGGTGATCAAATACCACCAAAAGAAAGCTCTATTTGTGGGAAAAAAGGACGCCAATTTTGTTTGGGAGCCACGTCGCACGACCCCGCAATTGTCAGTTAAAGGGACGCAGTGCCGAATCACAAAAAGGGGCAAGGTCCTTTAGCAGCATGGTCCAGGTCTTAAGTGGTTAAGATAAAAAATAAATTCCTTTACAAACCGTTTAATATTATATTATATGATATTATAATATTTTTTTATTTTCCTTGCACATGATTGGATATTCTTTGCAAAGTAAAACTGAACGACATTCACTAAGCCCATGGGGAAGATCCTGTTACAAATTGAAAGGGGAACACAATTTGCCTTTGGTAAATCAACTTCACGATGTGAAATACTCCAGATGAGTCTTGCATAGGCGCCTAAATGATCAAGGGATGAGACAGGCTCTGTGCTTGGTACAGGGAGTAGCGAGCTCTTTTATTAAAGAGTACCTGTCTGTCGGCACCTGACATCATAGTTACATAGGGGTTGATTTGCTAAAACTAGGGGGGGGTGCAAAATCTGGTGCAGCTGTGTATGGATTAAGATAAAAAGCTTTCTGTGTTAAGCAGCCCCCCTTAGCACCCCTAACACTTACCTGAGGTCCCTATCTGTCCAGCGTTGTCCACGAGTGTCTCAGCCATCCAAGATTCTCCTTCCTGATTGGAAGAAATGGAGATCGTGAGTTCCTAATAGCTAGAAACCACAATCTGTTATTTTGCCTGGGTCAGTCCCCTCCCCCCACAATTAGAACCCAAACATAGGGAACACAATTAAACCCTTGATCGCCCCCTAGTGTTAACCCCTTCCCTGCCGGTGAAATTTTTACAGTAATCAGTGCGTTTTTATAGCAGTGATCACTGTATAAATGACAATGGTCAATGGTCAAATGACAATGGTCCTAAAATGTGTCAAAAGTGTCTCATCTGTACACCATAATGTCGCAGTCCCGATAAAATTTGCAGATTGCCGCCATTACTAGTAAAAGAAAATAATAATAATAAAAATGATATAAATCTTTTCCCTATTTTGTAGACGTTATAACTTTTGCGCAAACCAATCAATATACTCTTATTGGGATTTTTATTACCACAAATATGTAGAAAGAATACATATTGGCCTAGACTGAGAAAAAAAATTGCTTTTTTTTTTTATTATTGGGGATATTTATTAGAGCAAACAGTACAAAATATTGTGTTTTTGTTCAAAATTGTCGCTCTTTTATTATTTATAACGCAAAAAATAAAAAATATTGCAGAGATGATCCAATACCACCAAAAGAAAGCTCTATGGCGAAACTCGTCGGGCGAAACACATCGTTTTCCTCGTCGAGTTCCTTGTTCGGCAGTCAAAAAACTAGTCGAGCCAAATTTTCCCATTGCCATCGAGGAAATAGAGAACATGCTCTCTTTTTGGCTCGACGAGTTTCTCGACTGGTTTCTCGGCGAAAAATGTACACAGGACCGGTTTCCTTGGCAGAATACATCTCCCATCGAGTTTCTTGCTGAATTCTGCTGAGGAAACCGGTCGTGTGTACGCAGCCTATGTGTGGGGGGAAAAAAAGGCGTCAATTTTGTTTGGGTGCCACGTTGCACGACCGCGGAATTCTTAGTTAAAGTGACGCAGTGCTGAATCGCAAAAAAATGGGCTGGTCATTGGGCAAGAAAAAGAAAAAAGAATGGAGGGCGCACCGACCTAGTGTGATACCATATAACAGGTTTTTATTAAAATATTAAAATCAATAGTTATACTCACAAAAATGAGTTGTAAAACACGCCTTGAAAGACAGCACAGCAAATGTACAGCAACTCCAACAGAACACAATGATTACTCGAATCAAATGGTATCTATCCGATAGTAGAGCTGGCGCATTTCGGGGGCGTACCCCTTTCCTCAGAGCCTCGGTGGCCTGCAGTTTCTCGTAACTGCAGGACCACCGAGGCTCTGAGGAAAGGGGTACGCCCCCGAAACGCGTCAGCCCTACTATCGGATAGATACCATTTAATTCGAGTGCTGTCTTTCAAGGCGTGATTTACAACTCATTTTTGTGAGTATAACTATTGATTTTAATATTTTAATAAAAACCCTGTTATACGGTATCACACTAGGTCAGTGTGCCCTCCGTTCTTTTTTCTATTTCTTAGCCACAATTCTGAGGAGGGCTGCAAGACTTTTGAAGATACCTTTTAATTGGATTGCACTACCCCATAGTAGGAAATACCGGAGCGCAGGAGAATTTTCTGTTTGCTGGTCATTGGGCAGCCAATTCTTCCGAGGCTGAAGTGGTTAAGGCCTCTTTCACACAGAGCGGACCGTTTTTTGGTCCGCTCCGTGTGTGTCCGTCGGCTCAGCAGGGGGTCCCGCTCAGCTGTCGGCGGACAGGGCGGTCCCCGTACACTGTGCAGGGACCGCCCTGTCTCTCCTCCGCTATGCCCTATGGGGAATCGGATGGAAACGGACCGTCTGTTCGTTTGCATCCGATCCGATCCACCGGACGGAAGAAAAATAGGGTTTTCTTCCGTCTGCAAAACGGATCCAGACGGACGCGGATCTTATGCATCATCCGCTAACAGATCTGCTCCCATAGGGACACATTACAAGTTCGTAAACGGACTTGTAATTAGCGGACCGTTCGTCCCCGCTAATGTGAAAGGGGCCTAATAGTGTATAACCCACCCATCCCTCCATCCATATGTGTATGCAAATCGGCCATACATATTTTCTTTTTTCCATGTATTTCTACATCCTGCTTATCACCAGCACCAGAAATATATTTTAATAAAACATAATGAATTTGCACAGAGCAAAGTGCAAGTTCAGCCACTTTTTTTTTAGAGCTTTTACAGACTTTCAGGGATTACTATTATCGTCAACCTGAAAGAATTAAAAAACTAAGGAAAATAACATATTAAGGCTGGTTCAAAAGGCTAAGCAGTAAATGTACACTCAAATGTAAATTCTCACCGATTTCTATCACATACAATGAAACAAGCCAGGAGGGCCGGTTTTTTCCGCTGCCAAGCAAAGTGTTAAACTTATTGAAATTTACTTTTTTTTTTTTTTTTTTTTTTTTAAGAGCTATGCATTTAAGGCACAATTATATTGTACAAGGCCTGATAAAAATCACTCTGTCCGTCCCCAGAGACCGTGGCTTCCCATTTCTCATTCACTTCCTCCTCTCATTACTCTGACAACTGAAAGACATTCGGTAATCGTTCACATGCCTGAATGATACATGAATGAGGTGTTTTAATGTGAGTTGGAGCGGCGGCTTAATGAAAAAACAGCGGGACAAAAATGAGCAAAGATTTATATAGAAGGTGCAGCTCTAATGGGGTCGAATCTATAAAAATAATAAATGAGGGGATAGATTTTGTCGTTGGGAAAAAAAAAAGAAGAAAAAAGGAAAAAAAAAACGAATTAAGGTGATGCATGTAGGTCTTATCTCTATTTTTAGAGCCACGGGATTGGAGATAAAAATGGGAATATTATACTTATTAGCCTGTAACGGGCACGGCAGGATGCTACCTTGTTGCTGCCTTGCATTTGTTACATCTAGATAGTAAATCAAGACAAGGCTTCGCGCAGGCAAACGGATGCATTTCCGAGGGTTCTTAATACGTACACATGATCGTAAATCTAACTTTTCCAGTGGTGGTGAGGTCAGCAAAGTGGGATTGTGATTATAGTGATTAAAGTTTTATGGCTCAAAAAATGCATCATGGGTATTGTGTACTCGACAGGGGGTGGTAAAACATTCTATTGATGGTAAGTTACGCTATGCTGACATTATTTGAGGATGGTTTTCAAAGGATGGAGGAGTTTCTCATTTAAAATCGATTTTATTTGTAATTATTTTTGTTAATCAACCAACACATCAACGGGTACATTCATCAGAGGTATCTAAATGTGGATCTATTAGTCTATCATTCAGTTTAAGAATATTTGTGATAATAAACTTGACCTAAAATGTAACAGATTTGCAAATGATTTTCTGCGATTAACTTAACCACTTCCCGACGATCATACGAATATGTGCGGCCACGGGGTGGCTCTAATTCTCTAACAGGACGCATATATGCGTCCTCCGCTCCTCCAGGCCACTAGAGGGCGCGCGAGTGCCGCCGGTGGCACGCGCGTGCCCGCCGCATTCCTGAGATACAAATGCGCGTGCCTGGCGGCCGCGATGTCCTCCAGGCACTCGCAATCGGCGGTTACAGGGACAAGGACATGGATCTCTGTGTGTAAACACAGAGATCCATGTCCTGTCAGGGGAGAGAGGAGACCGATCTGTGTCCCTTGTACATAGGGACACAGCATCGGTCACCTCCCCCAGTCACCCCCCTCCCCCCGCACAGTTAGAACACACCCAGGGAATACATTTAACCCCTTCCTCACCCCCTAGTGTTAACCCCTTCACTGCCAGTCACATTTATACAGTAATCGGTGCATTTTTATAGCACTGATCGCAGTATAAATGTATCAAAAGTGTCCGATGTGTCTGCCATAACGTTGCAGTCCCAATATAAATCGCAGATCGCCGCCATTACTAGTAAAAAAAAATAATAATAAAAATTATTAATAATTCTGTCCCCTATTTTGTAGGCGCTATAACTTTTGCGCAAACAATATGTAGAATAATACATATCGCCCTAAACTGAGAAAAAAAAATGTTTTTTTTTTTTAAATGGGCTATTTATTTTAGTAAAAAGTAAAAAAAAATCGCTCTTTTTTTGTTTATAGCGCAAAAAATAATAACCGCAGAGGTGATAAAGTACCACCAAAAGAAAGCTCTGTTTGTGGGGGAAAAAGGACGCCAATTTTGTTTGGGAGCCACGTCGCACGACCGCGCAATTGTCAGTTAAAGCGACGCAGCGCCGGAAGCTGAAATTTCACTTGGTCAGGAAGGGGGTATACGTGCCCAGTAAGAAAGTGGTTAAAAAAAGACATTTTGTTGAGGTTTAATACAAAAAAATAAAAAATAAAAATATATATATGTTCAGCGGTGCTGAAATAGAAAGCCAATTGTTTAACCGCTTGCCGACCACGTCATGTAGATTTAAATCGACAGAATGGTATGACTGCACAAAGTAACGTATGTTTAAGTTACTTTGAATTTCGTGCAGTTCGGGCGTGCACACACCCCTGCTGCGAGCTCTGTGACCGTGCCCGCGGGACCTGCGGATCTTGCTGTCCGCCAGTGTCCTGCGAATCGTGTCACGAAGCGGCAGAACGGGGAGAGGGCAGTGTAAACAAGGCATCTCCCTGTTCTGCCTAGTGACAGGACACTGATCGTCTGCTCCCTGTCACCTGGAGCAGTGATCAGTATCGTGTCACAGTAAGCCATGCCCCCTAACAGTCAGGCCGCGTACACACGATCGGTCCAACCCGATGAGAATGGTCCGACGGACCGTTTTCATCGGTTCACTGCTAAAGTGGCCTGATGGTCTGATGTGCGTACACACCATCAGTCCAAAATCCGATCGGTCAGAACGCGGTGATGTAGAACACAACGACGTGCTGAAAAAATGAAGTTCAATGCTTCCAAGCATGCGTCGACTTGATTCTGAGCATGCGCAGGTTTTTGGACTGATGCTTTTGCATACTAACCATCGGTTTGGCCCGATGGTCAGGCGTCCATCGGTCCAATTTTAAAGCAAGTTTTAAAACTTTGATCCGACGGACGGCGGTCCGATGGGCCGTACACACGATCTGTTTGGACCGATGAAACTGCCCTTAAGGCCAGTTTCATCGGTCCAAAACGATCGTGTGTATGCGGCCTCAGAATCACTCCCCAGGACACACTTAACCCCTTCCTAGCCCCCTAGTGTTAACCCCTTCACTGCCAGTAACATTTATACAGTAATCAGGGCACTGGTCGCTGTATAAATGTGAATGGTCCCAAAATAGCGTCAAAAGTGTTTGATGTGTCCGCCATAATGTCGCAGTTGTGATAAAAAACGCTGATCGCCGTCATTATTAGTAAAAACAAATATATATTATTAAAAATGTCATAAAAATTTCATAAAAAAATATATATTAATAAAAATGTCATAACATTTTTTGCGCAAACCAATCAATAAACGCTTATTTTTATTTTTTTTACCAAAAATATGTAGAATAATACGTATCGGCCTAAACTGAGGAAAAATATATATTTATTATAGCAAAAAGTAAAACATTTTGCTTTTCTTTCAAAATGTTGTTTATAGTGCAAAAATAAAAACCGCAGAGGTGATCAAATACAACCAAAATAAATCTATATTTGTGGGAAAACAAAAGGACGTCAATTTTGTTTGGGAGCCACGTCGCACGACCGCGCAATTGTCAGTTAAAGCAGTGCCAAATCGCAATAAGTGACCCGTCATTTGGCAGCCAAATCCTCTGGGGCTGAAGAGGTTAATTGATATGTAGAAAATTGTTTTTTTTTTTTTTCGTTAAATTTTCAGTCTTTTTTAATTTAAATAATAATACAAATAAAAAAATTGGTCATCAAAGCTCTATTTCTGAGAAAAAAAAGATTGAAATTTAATTTGCGTAAAGTGCTGCATGGCAACTACCAATTAAAGTTGCAGTGCTGAATAGCAAAAAATGCCCTGGTCATGAAGCTTAAGTGGCTAAAAACAACATATTGCAAGCTGGGGAAAAAATTGTAGCATTGCTTTTATTATTATTATTATTATATTATTATTATCATCATTATCATTATTTGTATTATTATTATTATATATTATTATTATATATTATTATTATTATTATTATCATTATCATTATCATTAGTTTTATTATTATTATATATCATTATTATATGCAATATTAGTTTCAGTTTCCATGAACATAAAACATATTTAAAACATAATAATATTTCTATCATGCTATAGATCCAGTTTTTATCACAAGAATACAAAGACATATTGATGATTTGATTGGAAGTAAAATGACGTGTGTACTTTATTAATGTATGATAAAACCCACATGAGGGTCCAGCGTGGATCCTACATTCTAGGTGTAGTGCTGTGCGGAGTCGGGCTCTTGTCTTGTAGTTTGTCAGGAATCAGCAGGAAGTTCTGTTTCATTTTCTTCCTATAAAGAGAGTAGCGGTATTGCCGGTAGGAGTTCTCCAGCAGCGCTGTAACCCTGAAGCCCCATGTCTAAGGGCTGCCTTTGACATCCAGGAAACATATGAGCATCTTCAAGCTTCAAATATATAAATCGTATACATTTATGAAATAGAGAAGATTATTCTCTTCGTTTCCAGAAGAAATAACCATCCGCCCATTATGCCCTCACATGCTGGCAGTAATCTCCTTTTTCCATGCAGTGGAATGCGGAACTTTGGTTTGTCTGTTTGAGGAAACTGACCCGCGGTTTACAAGAGTTATTTTTTTCCATCTGTCTGAAAATTTTCTGTTTTATCATCTGAAATCCACATGGCTGGAGTTGATACTGGAGAAAAAGAAAATGTCAGGTGCACTCATATGAAAACTGAGAAGGCCATCTACACCAAAAACTATTTTTTTATTTTTTTTAGTTTGTGTAGGTTTCCCCTTCAAAGTCATGAAATATCTTTTTACTCTACAGGGTTTCTTCTTTTCTCCACTTTCACTTACTCACATAACAACATGGTTGCTCTTACATCAAGGGTTAGTATACCCAAAACCAGGGTGGTCTTTAAGGCAAGGCAAAAGGGGAAGCTGCCCTGGGCCCTGTCATTGTTGTGGAGCCCAAAGCAGCTGCCCCATACTTGCCAACTATCCCAGTTTAATATCCTTTGAAGTTTTAGTCCTGTGCTGTGTCCTGATATCTCAGTGTGAAGTGCTGCTACTTATGCTGCCCAGATCTGCCCTATTGTTGTGTACAGATGACTCACCTGCAGTAACGGGAGCATTCATATGTATGATATGAATGTCTCAGAGCAGGTGGAAAGCAAAATTGCATGTAGGGGCCCCAAGAAAAGTTTTGCCCATGGTCCAATCAGCCAACCGACTCACACCGATATACGTTGGCGGAATGGCACATACAGGCATATTAACGTACATGTACGTCGCCTTTAAGACACGGCATTGTAGGCACACGCCTGCCACGAGCTCCGTAAGTGTGATTGCGGGTTCCACAGACTTGATGTCCACTGGGATAGCCGCAATCGTTTCACGGAGAGGAAGAATGGGGAAATGCTAATGTAAACAAGCATTTCCCCATTCTTCCCAGTGACAGGACACTGATCACCGCTCCCTGTAATCGGGAGCAGTAATCAGTGTAATGACACAGCCCATCCCCCCCACAGTTAGAACACATCCATAGGAGATACTTAACCGCTTCAACGCCCCCTCCTGGTTAACCCCTTCACTGCCAGTCCCATTTACACAGTAATAAATGCATATTTAAAGTGCTGTGTAAATGTGAATGGTCCCAAAATATCGCCAAAAGTGTCTGATGTGTCCGCCATAATGTCGCAGTCACAATAAAAATAGCTGATCGCCGCCATTACTAGTAAAAAAAAAAAATATTAATAAAACTATTCCCTATTTTGTAGACACTATGGCCCAGATTCAGAGAGCAATTACGCCTGTCTAACTGGTGTTAAACAGGAGTAATTTCAAATTTTGCGCGCCTGTATCACTAGTTTGAATCCTCAAACCATGATACGGCGGCTTCGGGCTTCGATCCGAGAGGCTTACGTCTTCGTAAGCCTTCGGATCTACGCTGCAATATTTTTGCGGCCGCTGGGAGGAGTCTTCAGCGTTTTCAGCGTCGGGATATGCAAATGACTTTTTAGGGCGATCCACGAAGATACGAGTGGTCTTCGCAATCGCTTACGTCATTTTTTTTGCTACGTACTGTTTGACCAGCTATTTGCTGGTCTAACGGTGCGTAGCCCATGTTAAGTATGGCCGTCGTTCCCGCGTCGAATTACATTTTTTTTTTTACGTAACTCGTTCGGGAATAGGAATGTCCGTAAACGACGCTACTCAAACAACAAATGATTAACGACGTGATTTCGCACAATGCACGGCGGGAAATTTCTGAACGGAACATGCGCAGTTCGATCGCCGCGGGAACGCGCCTATTTTAAATGCTTCACGCCCCCTACTCGCGTAGATGGCTTGCGCCGGGAGAAATACACTACGCCGCCGTAGTTTACAGGACAAAATCTACCGAGATTCCACGTAGAGCCAGGTAAAATATGGCGGCGTAGTGTATTTCTGATACTCTACGCGAATCTAATTGTATGTGAATCTGGGCCTATAACTTATTACAATTTTTTTATCAAAAATATGTAGAAGAATACATATCGGCCCAAACTGAGGAAAAAAAAAAAAATTCATAAATTTTTTGGGGATATTTATCACAGCAAAAAGTAAAAAATATTGCTTTAATTTCAAAATTTTTGCTATTTTTGGTTTATAGCACAAAAAATAAAAAACGCAGAGGTGATTAAATATCACCAAAAGAAAGCTCCATTTGTGGGGAAAAAAGAACATCAATTTTGCATGGGAGCCACGTCGCACGACTGCGCAAAGTGTCAGTAAAAGCGATGCAGAGCCAAATTACAAAAAGTGCTCTGGACTTTGGCCAGCCAAATGGTCCGGGGCTGAAGTTGTTAGAGACGGCGATGTCCAAAACTGATACAGAAAAGAGGTTTCTTACCGTTTCTGTCAGTTTCTTATATCACTGAAGGAGTCAGGACTATATTGGTGAGCCTGCACACCTACTCTGGCCATTATGAAGGGTTCCTACTCTACAATAGGGATGAGCTTCGTGTTCGATTCGAACGTATGTTCGACTCGAACATCGTCTGTTCGAATGTTATGGGGCGTTCGTGCCAAATTCGAGTGGCGCGTCAAGGCCCAAAATGACCCACTATGACCCGCATGCTTGGCCAATCACAGCGCTCAAAAAACAGAGACCCATAATTGGCCAAAGCCAGGGTGGCTTTGGCCAATTATGGCTCAGGGGGTTTAGTACACGCCCCACACTATACAAGGTCGCCTGCAGGGCGGCCTTGTGTAGTGTGTTGCGGCAGTTAACAGAGAACAGAGAGAGACAGAGAGAGTGTCATTTTTTGCAGGTGGGAAGAGCAGGCAGGCAGGCTAGTCAGTTAATGTTACAGTGTGTAGAGGATATATATACATCCCAGGAGTTGTACATATATTTATACACTGTATAGCTTAGCTAGATCAGCTATTCCTAATTTACTGGCAGGCAGGTGATTGTGCTATTTAAAGACGTTATCACAGGTATAGACACACAGCAGGTACAATATTTAAAGGAATTTTTCATTTATTTTATTTTGTATTTAAGCATCATTAAAATCACTGCTCCAGGAGTAGTGATTTTAATGATGCTTAATTAAAAGGAAAAAAAATGAAAAATTCCTTTAAATATTGTACCTGCTGGGTGTCTATAGTTTGCCTGTGAAAACGTCTTTGAGAACCCGGGTCTTGCCCCAGGGAACATGTATAAATGGAAAAAAGTTTTAAAAACGGTTGTCCTGCTTTTTTCCATTGATACATGTTCCCTGGGGCAAGACCCGGGTTCTCAAAGACGTTTTACGACAATAACTTGCATATTAGGCTTTAAAATTAGCCCCATAGTCCCATAGACGTCAATGGGGTTCTAAATGTTCCCGCGAACGTTCAGTCCGTTCGAAGGTTCTGGTGCGAACCCAATGGGGGGTGTTTGGCTCATTCCTACTCTCCAAGTTGAATTTATTGATGATATAAAATGGACAAAGTTACAGGAGGTGCTAGAACAACCAAAAGGTGGCCGAGATCATCTATAGTCCCATGTTGGCAAGGGTTTGCACTTAGGTGACTGGCATTATTTTCTGGTGTTGCTTAACCACTTTAGCCCCAGAGGATTTGGTTGCCCAATGACCAGGCCATTTTTTGCGATTTGGCACTGCGTCACTTTAACTGAAAATTGTGCAGTCGTGCGACGTGGCTTCCAAACAAATAGAGCTTTATTTTGGTGGTATTTGATCACCTCTGCGGTTTTTATTTTTTGTGCTACAGTATAAACAAAAAAAAAAGCAACAATTTTGAAAAAAAATATATTTTTTTACTTTTTGCTATAATAAATATCCCCAAAATATATAAAGGAAAAAAACTTTTTTTTCCCTCAGTTTAGGCCGATACGTTTTCTTCTACATATTTTTGGTAAAAAAAAAAACACAATAAGCGTTTGGTTTGTGCAAAAGTTATATCGTCTACAAAATAGGGGTAGTTTTATGGCAGTTATTATATATTTTTTTACTAGTTATGGTGGAAATTTGCGATTTTTTTATCGTGACTGCAACACCATGGTGGACACATCGGAAACTTTTGACACTATTTTGGGACCATTGTCATTTGTACAGCGATCAGTGCTATAAAAATGCACTGATTTCTGTGTAAATGACACTGGCAGGGAAGGGGTTAACTACTAGGGGGCGAGGAAGGGGTTAAGTGGGGTTAAGTGTGGTCTAGGGAGTGATTCTAACTGTGTGGGGGCTGGGCTACCTGTGCCAGGACACTGATCACTGCTCCTGATGACAGGGAGCAGACGATCAGTGCCCTGTCACTAGGCAGAACAGGGAGATGCCTTGTTTACAATGGCACCCCCCGTTCTGCCTCTCCGTGACACGACTGTCACACATCGAAAGCCCTATTTCCTGGCATACTGACACACAAAAGTTCCCAAAGAGATCTGACTCTTAACAGATAATTGTGATTTGGTTTATCCTTCCACAGAGAACCCTTTATGACTCGTGCTTCAAAAAAAGCAGCACCCTGCATGTAGATTAAGGGCCGGGTGCATGGAGCGGCCCCACTGCCCATAATCATGGAAACAGTATTGTCACGGTTCCCAATGAAATTGTTATCTGGCAATTGTGATCTAGATTAAGGTGACCAGATTTTTAAAATGAAATCCGTATTTTTTTCTTTAATAGTAATGGCGACAATCAGCAACTCTCTGCCCATCGCCGCCGCTTCACAGCCTCTCAAGTCTTATGCTGTGTACACACGATCGGTCCATCCGATGAGAACGGTCTGAAGGACAGTTGTCTTTGGTTAACCGATGAAGCTGACTAATGGTCCGTCGCGCCTACACACCATCGGTTAAAAACCGATCGTGTCAAAATGCGGTGATGTAAAACACAACGACGTGCTGAAAAAAATGAAGTTCAATGCTTTCAAGCATGCGTCGACTTGATTCTAAACATTGCATGGATATTTAACCGATGGTCGTGCCTACTAACGATCGTTTTTTTGCTAATGGTTGGGAATCTATCGGTTAAATTTAAAACAAGTTGGCTTTTTTTAACCGATAGTAAAATAACCGATGGAGCCCACACACGATCGGTTTGGACCGATGAAAATGGTCCATCAGACCGTTCTCATCAGTTTAACCGATTGTGTGTATGCGGTGTTACTCCTCGGGCCCCAGGCTACTACTGGATGGGGAGCGGAGGAATATCACTCTGCCAGGGAAGCCAGGGAGATAGGCAGGTGGCTGGCCAGGATTTGAGCCAAGGCAGAAGAACATGCGAGCGTAGCTGAATGGGCATGCGCCCGAAACTGAAGAAATATTCCCTCCGCTCCGACCAGAACATGATCATCAGAAAGGGGCACAGATAATGAGAAAAATACAACCCCCTATGCTAGTAGGCGCGCAGGGGGGTGTAATTCAAATGTTTTTATTTTAATTCTGCACTGACTGAAATTGCCCCTGCCCCCTATTAAATCCAATCTGGGGACAAAACCAGGGACAGACTTGGTCCGGGGACAGTGTCCTCAATCAGGGGACTGTCCCCTGAAACTTGTTATGTCTGGTCACCCTAATCTAGATCCTTCTCTTGATGGATGCCCCAGTCCTTTTGCACTTAGGGGACTGGGCGTGAAAACCACCTACTGGGGCCATTATGAGGGATTCCTACTCTTCCTGTTGGATCTATTGATGATAAAAAGATGAACAATGCTACAGGACAGGAGATGCTAGAACAGCCATTCTCAACCAGGGTTCCGTGGAACCCTAGGGTTCCTCCAGAGGTGGCTAGGGGTTCCTTGAGCTGTGGCTGATTTACCTTCTATTTGATGGTGCCTATATTGTTCTAAACCAATTCCACTTGGAGGAGCCAGTGGTATTACACCAATGATCTTCATAGTTCTCTGTAAGGGGGGCATTCTTACCACTACTGGGCATTCTTCTCACTGACCACCAAAGTAAGGGGCATTGTTCCCACTGACCCCCAATGAATGGGTTTTATCAGGGGTTCCCCGAGACCTGAAAATTATTTTTAGGGTTCCCAAGCGGTAAAAAGTTTGAGAAAGGCTGTGCTAGAACAACCAAAGGCAGCCAAGATCACCCAAAGTCCCAATTTGGCAGGGACAGCATCGACAATCATGGCAGTTGTGATGTTGAGCCTTCTCTTGATGCCTGCCCCAGCCCTTTGCACTGGCATTATTTTCCGGTGTTGCTTGAACATTTCTAATGGTGCTCCTTGAAATCCTTCCATGCCAATGTCACACATGGATAGCCCTATGTCTTGGCATACTGACACACCAAGGTTCCCAAAGAAACTGTTATCTGGGAATTGTGATTTTTTTATCCTTCTCTTGTTACCTACCCCAGTCCTTTTGCACTTAGGGGACTGGACCTGCACACCTACTGTTTCCATTATGAGGGGTTCCTACTTTCCCTGTTGGATCTATTGATGATAAAAAATGAACAATGCTACAGGAGGTGCTAGAACAACCAAAGGTGGCTAAGCTAATTCAAAGTACCAAGTTGGCAGGGACAGCATCAAGAATCATGGCAGTTGTGATCTTGGTCCTTCTCTTGATGCCTGCCCCTGTCCTTTTTCACTTTGGGGACTGGGCCTGCACACCTACTGTGGCCATTATGAGGGGTTTCCACTCTCATAATGGCCACAGTAGGTACACGGGGATGAAATAGATCCTCCTACATAAGTTGTACTTTTTTATCTGCAGTCTTCTCTTCTCTCCATCTGTTCAAAGTCCAGACTGTATAAAGCTTGTCTGAGCTGTCAGAAAACTAGGGACGGAGAGCTAAAATTACACTCTGCAGAGCTCAGTGATGAGAGCTCTGAGAGCTGATTGGAAGGAAGGGACATGCCCCCCTTTATACAGCACACAGGAAAAGAGCTGAGGTTGTCAATAACAGGTTGTGTGCTGGAGCTCCCTCCCCTGTCACCATTTTTGTGTCAGGAAAACTTGTGAGAAGTGACTTGTGCAGATAGCAGAAGAACGAGGCAGCAGACAGAAATTATACTTAGTATTCTGGATGGAGACAAGTACACCCTATAGAGGGATATGCTTTGTTCATATTTTGTGTCTGAGGTTTTCAGCCACTTTAAAGCGGAGTTCCACCCAGGAAAACAACAATTTCTCATCTTGCTTAAAAAAATTAAATTAAAAAAACGTGAAAAAAAATAAATAAAATACTCACCCGAAATACCTGTTGCTATGCGGAAGTCCGTAATCTGCCTCTTCCACACTGCGGTGTCTTTTCTTCTTCTTCTTCTCCTTGTGAATGGGCGCGCTGCTTTCTGGGAACTGTGTGTGTTCTCAGAGAGCAGCCGCCCATTCACAAGCCAGCGTGAGACTCACGCAGGCGCAGTAGGAAATGGGCAGTGAAGCCGTACGGCTTCACTGCCTGTTTCCCATAGTGTGGATGGTGGCGCAGGACCCGGAGCGATCGTGGGACCGGCATCGGGGGGGCCATCAGCGCGGGCAAGTAGGACAAGGTAAGTGTCCTTATTTAAAGTCAGCAGCTACACTGTTAGTGTTAGTGATTGTAAAGTCTTGTTTTTTTTATATATAAATCAGTGGTTTTGCACAGAGCAGCCCAGATCCTCCTCTTCTTGGGTCCCTGGCTAGAGCTCCTCCTGTTGAGTGACCCCACATCAAGCAGCATGCTATGGGGTCTCCAAAACCAAGCTGCAGCTCTGTGTATCCATTAAAACTAGACATGTGCATTTCGTTTTGTTACGAATTCGAACAAATTTTTCATTATTCGGAAATTCGGATGCATCCGAATTTCTGAATTACAAAATTAACGAATTTAAACAAATTAGAAAAAAACGTGAACGAAATTCTAATTTGAAACGAATTTGAATCTAATTAGAAAAAAAATTGAAGGGGAGCTGTGGTGGCTCAACGTGATTGGCACTGCGCTGACAAGCCGTTCACCTCTGCAGCCAAGGGTTCGGATCCCGGTCTCAGCTACATGTGAATTGAGTTTGGTGGTCTCAGCCCGGCTCCCGGTGGGTGTGCTATGCAAGGTATGCCTGTGCTTAGTATGCCCACCCCCCCCCCCACAAAAACCACCACACTTGCACGCACACGAAATTGGTTTAACACACACGCACTTTGGCCATGCGGTCTCCTAAAATAAAGAGAGGCGAAGGACCTACGGGGCTGGCTGGGTGGGCTAGGCCCCCTCACTCCCCCATAGGGGGAGTCCCTGGGCCCCAGTTGGGCTCCCAAGAGGAGCAGGTAGGGCGGGGTGAGTGGGAGGCCCCCCCTCACACCCGCCATTGCCACCAGGGGCATGGAGAAGGATGGCGATTGCCTCCGGGGGGAGGGTCTGCCTACTCCCAACTCCTGCAGTCCGGCTCCTCTCTCTTGATCGAATTCGACCAGGTTTTTTTTTAATTCGGTCGAAAACGATCGAATTCCGAAAAACGAATTTAACAAATTTAACGAATCAAACGAATTAAAACGAAACAAAACTAAACACATTTTTTCCTTTTGCACATGTCTAATTGAGACACAGAGCTGCGGTTCGGCCCCATCCTCTCTCTCTCCCCTGACTGGCTAACTGAGTTTGATTGACAGCAGTACCGCTGCTGTGTCTCAGCCAATCAGGAGGGAGAGTCCCAGTTGGCCAAGGCACTCGTGGACATCTCTGGATAGAGCGGGGGATCAGGTAAGGATTAGGAGGGCAGCTGCACACAGAAGACTTTTTATCTTAATGCATAGAATTTACCTTCTACCTTTACAACCACTTTAATTGAACAAGCTGATGTTAAAAGCCAATTGGTTACTACATACAGCTGCACCAGTCATGGTTCCCCCCCCCCCATGCTTTGTACAGTCCTGTGTTCCTGTGTTCAGTTACCCTTTGAACAACCCCTACATGGATCTCATAAGTTTACTCCTAAAATCATAATAATTGGCTAACACAACTGTCTTTGTGAGTTTCTCCAAAGTAGGAACAGATGGAATGATGCTAATGGTTCTGTAAAGTGCTATATAATGTAGGTGTTATATAAATATGAGAAAAAAGTAATAATTACAGAACACGTTCAGTACGTTTTCTTACTTATGTGTCACTTCAAACTAAAAAAAAAAAAATTCTAATTATTTTCCATATATAGAGAATACAAGTGAAAATGAAGAGTAAAGCCTTATACACACGATCGGATTATCCGACGGGAATTGTGTGTTGACAGCCAGTTGGCGGAAAATCCGATCGTTTGTACTCTCCAACGGACAATTGTTGTTGGATTTTCCATGGACAAATATTGGATAGCAGGCTTTACAATTTTCCGTGGATATATGTGAGGCGAGGAAGGGTCAATCAAGGACACCACATCACATATGAGATATATGACAAATGAAAAAAAAGGGGAAAAAAGATGAGGAAACAAACCCCGGGACTTTAAACGGTGTCAAAACAAATACAGTGAAGTATAATTTTCCGTGGACAACGGTCTGTCGTCGGATTATCTGATCATGTGTACACAAGTCTGTCGGAAAAAAATCCAAAGTACAAACACGCATGCTCGGAAGCAATGCTCACCAAACACAACATTAGCAGAATATGCCCAAAGGGTGGCGCTAAAGAACTGAAAAACCACATAGTACGTCTGGTACTGCTTTACATTCGTGTTTGTTGGCCGACACTTCTTTGCTGTTTGTATGCAAGACCAATTCCTGGTCAACGCCCTTCAGACAAAAGTCTGACGCTTTGTCTGCTGGAAAATCCGATCATGTACGAGGATTTGGACTGGGATGCCATTAAAGGTAAAAGGCAGGTCTCCAAATACTTTTGACATTATAGTGTATATAAGGTGGTAAATATAAAACATGTAAAGTCCAATCATCTAAGATTCTTGCCCAAATCTAGTCATGACTGGTTCTCTTTAACCACTTCAGTTCCCGCCCACAGTCAAATGACGTCCAAAGATAGGATCTCCCATCCCGGGTGGACGTCGTATGACGCCCTAAGCTTCCCAGCTGTCTAAGGGGCGCGAGCCCGCGGCATTGCTCGGGACCCGGTGCGCGTGCCTGGTGGCCGCAATGTCTGCCGGGCACCCACGATTGTCCGCAATCACGGCAGAACCATGGATCTGTGTGTGTAAACACACAGATCCATGTCCTTTCAGAGGTAAGAAGACCGATGTGTGTTCCCAGTACAGAGGAACACAGATCAGTCTCCTCCCCTTGTGAGTCCCCTCCCCCTACAGTTAGAATCACTCCCTAGGGAACATATTTAACCCCTTCGGCACCCCCTAGTGTTACCCCTTCCCTGCCAGTCACATTTACACAGTAATCAGTGCAGTTTTTTAGCACTAATCGCTGTATAAATGTGAATGGTCCCAAAAATGTGTCAAAAGTGTCCGTCGCAATATCACGGTCACAATAAAAATCACAGATCACCGCCATTACTAGTAAAAAAAAATTAAAAAATTAAAAATGTCATAAATCTATCCGCTATTTTGTAGAGGCTATGGGCCAGATTCACGTACATTGGCGCATATTTAGACCGGTATAGCGCATCTCCTTTACGTTAGACCGGCTCAATGTAGAGGCGCAAGTACCGTATCCTCGTAGTATTTGCACACAAATTTGCGCCGGCGCAACGTAAATTCCGAGGCGTAAGGCGGTGTAATTCAAATTGGGAAGGACGTGGGCGTGTTCCATTGAAATGAGCCGTGACCCCATGCAAATGAAGGGCCGGCCAGATTGCGCATGCGCGCATGACGCAGACTATGGTCAGCACCTCTCTGCGCATGCTCACAACTCGGCCTGGTGTAATCAGTGAGATAAGAACTAGGCTGGCATACTTAGTGAGCTACGCCCAGGGCATAAATAGGCCCAGACATATGCCCTTCCATTGCAAAAGTACAACCATTTATTTCCCTCCCTGAAGAAAGGTGCTTTTGTTCCGTTGTCTGTTGCTGTTTGTAGGTTTGTGTTGTGTCGTTGTGTTTTTTGGATTGTGTGTTTTTGAGAGTTGTCAGATATATATATATAAAAAAAATGTATATAATAATAATAATAATAAATAATATAATTATAATAATATTTAAAATATTAAATATATATCAGATATAAAAAATAAAATCATATATTTATTATATTAACTAATATAAAATATATACTTAACAGAAAAAATGTATCTAAAATATATATTTACCCATTAGGGTGAAAAGAGCCACTGGCAAGGAAATGGAGTGTTGCCAGTACCTTGACCAGTGGCTGCACTGCATGTGAGCGGTGTGTTCGGCTGGTGATTAATTATTAATTATGGTTAATTCCAGGATGGCATGAGGGGTGAATCTGAAGATGCGATACACCTCAGAATCACTCATGCCAAAGATGTCTATGCGTGTGCGGTATATCCTCTCCCGTGCCATCCTCCGAGCCCTCCTCCTTCTGCGCTCATCTAAAGTCAGTAGTATAGCTATGAGCAAGGATGCCCCTGGCATGTTGGCATACAGATTGTTGTCCTGCAAGTGTGGCTGCTCAGCTCATCCCTAACAGTGTTGCTTTAGCTGACATGTAGACGGATTGTCTAATTTTAAACCTGCTTTTATAAGGACTAACTTTAGACCGGACGTGCAGCTTATGCGCACAGCGCGTAGCCTGCACCGCACAAACTTACTTTTTGCGTGCACGATGCGCCGGTCTATCGAAATTACGTCGGTCGAAAAATTCTGGATTTCTGGCGTATCTCTTTTTGGGGATACGGCGCATAGATACGCAGGCGCATATTTAGACTTATGCCGTGCATCTCGTGAAACACCGGCTTAAGTGCTTTGTGGATCTGGCCCTATAACTTTTGCGCAAACCAATCAATATACGCCTATTGCGATTTTTTTTTACAAAAATATGTAGAAGAATACATAGCGGCCTAAACTGATGGACAAAAATGTTTTCTTTAAAAAAGGTGATATTTATTAAATCAAAAAGTAAAAAATGTTGTGTTTTTTTTCAAAATTGTCACTCTTCTTTTGTTTATAGCGCAAAAAAAACCTGCAGAGGTGGTCAAATACCACCAAACTAAAGCTGTGTTTGTGGGAAAAAAGGGACGTACATTTTGTTTGGGAGCCACGTCATACGACCGCGCAAATGTCATTCAAAGTGCGACAGCACTGAAAACAAAAAATTGGTCTGGTCAGGTAGGGGGTGAAAATGCCATGTTTTGAAGCGGTTAAAGCAGAGGTTCACACAAAAAGTGAACCTCCGCTTTTTGGATTCCCCCTCCGGTGTCAATTTGGCACCTTTCAGGGGGGAGGGGGGTGGAGATACCTGTGTAAGACAGGTATTTGCACCACTTCCGGGTTCTGACTCCCACGCAAGCTCAAACCCCCCCCTCCCCGCTGTATTCTGGGAAACACTGTTCCCAGGAGAGAGCGGCGACGCATGACAGCGCGCCGCGATCCTCGCACATGTGCAGTAGGGAATCGGGCAGTGAAGCCGCAAGGCTTCACTTCCTGATTCCCTCATGGAGGATGGCGGCGGAAGCCATTGCTCAGCCTCGTCTGCTGACATTGCGGGCACGCTGGGCAGGTAAGTGTCCATTTTTTAAAAGTCAGCAATTGCTGTATTTGTAGCTGCTGGCTTAAAAAAAATAATAATAATCGGGTGAACCTCCACTATGAACATGATATTTCTGTACTTCTAAGATAAAATATTGTTTTTGGATCCTTATCAGTACAGCACTGGCCTCGGCTGCGATTTCAGTTGGAGTGTTACGCTTTTCATAAGTATTTGCAATTAATGCATCACCAAATGTTCTGTACTAGTTGTGATTATCTTAAAAAGCCTTTTTTCTCCCCCCATTTTCTTTTTTTATATCCACTCGAAAAGAACACGATTCTGTTCCAATTACCGGAGCTTCATCAGCCAACAGCCTATTTGCATTGGCTTATGTCTTCCTGGGTAACTTACCTAATAACAAATACAAGTGTAAAAATGATTAGAGGAACAGCAGAAGTAATTATCCGCTGACAATTACTTAGAAATATGAGGGAAGTTACCTTTTTTTTGTACCTTCTGTTCTACCTGGAGCCATCTCCATCAAAGGTTATTTAAGCAGCTGGGCACAATGGACGCGTTTTAATGAACCATTAAAATATACTGTAAGTATTCTGAGCGGAACAGTTGATGACCTTATCAAAGGCCAAAATTTGAGTTTTAAAGTGGCAAAGAAAGTAGAGAACAGAAGCTGGAAGAAAAAGTGAGGGGAATAAAAAGATGGCTTCCTAATAGAGGTAAGATTAAGGCAATTTACGCCGAGACGGATAAAAGGGATGAAAGAGACACAAAAGGAAAGATGGCCGACACATCAAGGTGGCATGCTCATTGATGATTTACAGGACAGAAAAGGGGTAATTAGATGGTGTGCATTAATGACTTGATTGAAGCAAAATGCTTTCCAAGATATGGCAATTGTGCAAATGTGCAAGTGGGAAAAAATAGAGAGAACAGCTAAAGTAAAATTTTTTTTTCTAACTTCATCCTGTAGTTACCTCAGAAGACTATGCAATGAAAGAGTTATGAGAGGAGAGGGCACACCGTTTTATTACAGGGGGACCCCAACTTTTAACCGCTTGCCGCCCTCCGCACGCAGATATACGTCTGCAGCATGGTACGGGCAGGCAAAAGGACCAGGGCTGATCCTAGGCGGGGTGTACAGGGTGCTTTGCACCCAGGCGCCTGCAGAGGTGGGGGCACCGAAGTAGCAGAGTTCTCCCCTCCCTCCTACTCTCCTTGTTTGTGTCCGTCCAGAACTAGTGTTCTGAGCATAGGTGTGTGTCTGTCCAGAACTCATGTGTCTCGGACCATCTCCTGTACTATATCTGTAGTCTCTGACCATCTCCTTTACTATGTCTGCAGTCTCTGACCGTCTCCTGTACTATGTCTGCAGTCTCTGACCGTCTCCTGTACTATGTCTGCAGTCTCTGACCGTCTCCTGTACTATGTCTGCAGTCTCTGACCGTCTCCTGATCTCCATGAACGCACCCGCGGGTGCCGCGGACTCGATCGCCGCAATCGTCTCACGGAGAGATAGAATGGGGAGATGTTAGTGTAAACACAACATCTCCTTGTTCTGCCTAGTGACACTGCCACTGATCGTGTTCCCTGTCATCGGGAACACGATCAGTGATGTGTCACAGCAAGCCACGCCCCCCTACAGTAAGAATCACGCCTTAGGGCACACTTAACCCATTCACTGCCAGTGTCATTTTCACAATAACCAGCGCATTTTTATAGCACTGATCACTGTAAAAATGACAATGGTTCCAAAAATGTGTCAAAAGTGTCCGATGTGTCCGCCATAATGTCGCAGTCCCGATAAAAAATCGCAGATCGCCGACATGACTAGTAAAAAAAAAAAATTAATAAAAATGCTATAAAACCATCCCCTATTTTTTAGGGGAAATTTTTATTTATGTTTTATTCTTTTTGTGCGATATTTATTAATGCAAAAAGTAAAAAAATATTGTTTTTATTTCAAAATTATCGCTCTATTTTTGTTTATAGCGCAAAAAAATTTAAAGCGCAGAGATGATCAAATACCACCAAAAGAAAGCTCTATTTGTGGGAAAAAAAGGAAGTCAATTTTGTTTGGGAGCCACGTCGAACGGCTGCGCAATTGTCAGTTAAATCGACGCAGTGCAAAAAGTGGCCTGGTCCTTTTAGCTACAAAATAGTCCGGGGCTTAAGTGGTTAATCAAAAATATAGAAGGTACAATAAGATAGATGGAGAAATAGAAGATACTGTAGGTAGAAGATAGCAAACAAATACCATAGCTCCTGACATTTAAAAATCAATTTCAGCCCATCCTTCTTACCACTATGGGTCCCCAGTGCCGCCATCTTGGATATGGGAGCCAGCCTCCTGAGAAGCTCCCAACTGCACATGGGCGAGCTTGCACAGTGCTTGGCAAATGGTCGGGCGGCTATCTGGAACATGTGACGTGCCCCAAAAGCCTGCTGAAGGAGAAGGGTGTAGGCAAGCAATGTCATCCTCACCTAGGCAAGGATTGCAGAAGTGGGAGTGGGTACAGATAAAAATCGGTACTCAATCCCCCCAAAAACACCTGTAGCTCAGTTACAGGCTGAGGGGAGGGCAAAAACAAGCAGTACTTCAGTTTTTAAGTGAAGTCCCACTTTAAAGAGACTCTGCCATAATAAGATTATGTGGGTACTAGAGGTACTTGATAAAACCCTTAGCAGCTTCTGATGTTCTGCTGTAAAAGCCAAATTCCAGGCCATTCTAAAAAAGTCCTCTAAAAATAGGATGTACATGTAGATGAGTGATTTGAGGGGGTCGAGGGTAAGAGGATATGTACTAAGGGGTGCTTTGGGAGGGGAGAGGATTTGTGCTAGAAGGGGGAGTGGATTCAAAATCCCCCCACACCACCTTCTAGCACAAGTCCTCTCTACTCTCAGAGCACCCCCCAGCATATAACCGGCCACCCCTCCAACCCACCCTCTATTAAAAGTCCTCTACCATTCCAACTTGCCCCCTCAGTACATATCAGCCCCTCCTCCATCCCGTCTTCTAGCACAAGTCCTCTCTCCTCCCAGAGCACCCCTCCAGCACATATTCAGCCCCACTTCCTAGCCCAAACCCACCTTTTATCACAAGTCCTCTCCAGTCCCAAACACATATGCAAAACCTGGATTTTGTTTAGCCATGCCCCGTAAGCCCCTCCCAATGTAAAGTTTGACCACACCCACTTTTTCTAGGGCTTTCTACGCATGCCACAAGTCTTGGCCTCCCATAAATCTGGCTCCACCCAAAAGGGGAAGTTCCACTTGTTTGCACCCTCCACTGCCAGATTTGACACTTTTTGTGGGGGAGCGGGTACCTGGTTTTGACAGGTTTACCTTAGTGAAGATGCCGGCGCCAGCACCCGAAACCAATTAAAGAATCGACTTGGGTGCTGACATTGCCGGATGCCTGGACAGGTAAGTACCCTAATATTAAAAGTCAGTAGCTACAGTATTTGTAGCTGATTACATTTTTTTTTGGGAGACTGGTGACTGGAGCTCCTCTTTTATATGGTAAAGAAATTATTGGTATTGGGAGGGGGGGCACGATATTAAAGTTGCATGTCAGTGCGACTTCAGGTGTGATTAGGAAGACATGTGTGTGTGGCTTCATGTACAGATGTCTATGCAAGTCACACCAGAGATCAGCAAAAATATTGCAGGAACTACTTTTTCATATCGATGCAGCATCACAAATCCGACGTCGCACTGATTTGAACAGTGCCATTGCCGACAATAGGGTGCGACTTATCATGCGAATTGAAAACGGCTGAAAAGCTGCTGAAGCAACATTTACATATCTGAAATTAAAAGGTTATAAAAGATGACTTTAAAAAAAAAAACTCCACAAGGCAATAAGGAACATTCTGCATGTGTTTACTACTGGAATTTCTCTTTAAAGCACAAAAGTGTTGTTCTAAGATAAAGTCAAGGAAAAAAAAATGTTTGTCTGAAAACTAACAATGGATTCTGGCCCTTTCACATATTCAGAATATAATGACAGTTAAATCTCTGAAAGCGTCGTAATGTGGAGTATAATAAACCAATGGGAACACACATTTGGTGGGTTAGAGTCCCTCCTATTGGCTTGTCTCTAAGCCGGCCAGGTGGTAGATGGACTTGTGCTGTGTGAGTTGGCAGCCAAGCCGTATCTGCAATTGTTTGAGCTGGACGAAAGCCCCGGCCAATTCATAGGGCAGAAAAGATTTTAATTTCCATTTATTGAGTCTGCACAGCTCTCTGAATAGACGCAACTACTGAGAGATGTCCAACGCTTCACATTAACCATTGAATGGCAACTCCAGTCAGAAAATAGGCAAGGTATTTTCAAGTACTTTTCGTGACTGCTGCCTACTTACCTGTGTAACAGTCCTCACTGGAAAAATGTGAGATCGTAACCTGAGCTTGCAGCTAAAGCTGGCCATACGCTAGAGGAATTTTTATGAAAATATTAAGAATGTTCATTTAATTTTCTATTGGTTATTGATGTTCATCTTCGACCACGGTTATGTGAAAATTCAATGGAGCAGGATGGACATTTTCTTAATTTGAGAATTTATATATATTTATATATTATATACCATATTTATCAGCGTTTTAACACGCACAGGTGTATAACACGCATGCTGACTTTGAGGCCGCGTATACACGATCAGACATATCCGATCGGACATGTCCAACGGACCGTTTCCAGTGGACAAATTCGATCGTGTGTACGCGGCCTAAGAGGGAAGTTTCAGGAAAAAAACTTTCCACAGCCCCCTGCATATAACACGCAAGTTTACCCTATATTTTCAGGGTAAAAAAGTAAGTATTATATGCCAATAAATATAATATATATATATATATATATATATATATATATATATATATATATATATATATATATATATATATACACACACACACACACACACACACAGTGCCTTGAAAACGTATTGTGCCACTGGGCACAAGTTACCCCATCCTATTTTCTTGGCCAATGCAGTGCCTTGAAAAAGTATTCACATAAGGGGGCAAGTCCTGGGGAAAAAAGTGTGGGAACTCCCACCCAAGATCCACTCCCCCACCCAAAAAAAAAAGATACGCTCATATGCATAATTACTAAACCACATGTTTGTTTGTTTTTCGATCCACTGTACCTTAGTAATCCTTTAGTAATCATTTAGAAAGAACTTTAAGCAAATTCTTTCTAAATCCCACGATAACTCGTGGCAGACCTCCGCAATGTCTCCTGGGAACAATGACAAAAGCTCCCAGGAGACATTGCGGCATCGAGGAAGTGATGGAATACCCGCACACTACCCGATGAATCCATATACAGGAAGCGGCCAGTAACATAAAGGATCACTAAGGTTCGCCTGCCCCTTACAGTGACTTGAACTGGGCATCGCCGCTTAGTGAAGGATTGGCTCGGGTGGCTCGGCTGCTCTAGTCCTGCATAGGGATGAGCTTTGCGTACGAAACGAACGTATGTTCAACTCGAACATCGTCCGTTCGATCGTTCAATGAATTCCAAACAAAAACGATCGTTCACGGCAAATTTGAGTGAACCGAAACGGCCCATAATTCATTGCGGCATTGCGCCCTGATGATTGGCCAAACATGCACTATGACCCTGCATGCTTGGCCAATCACAGCACGCAAAAAAAGGAGAGCCATAATTGGCCAAAGCCTGGGTGGCTTTGGCCAATTATGGCTCAGGGCTTTAGCACACGCCCCACACTATATAAGGCCGCCTGCTGGGCGGCCTCGTGTAGTGTGTTCCGGCTTGTTAATGAGAGCAGTCAGAGAGACAGAGAGATTGTCTTTTTAGCTAGCTAGATAGAGCAGGCTAGTTAGTTTAGCTTTATTACAGTGTGTAGATAATATATATACATCCCTAGGAGTTGTACATATATTTATACACTGTATAGCTTAGCTAGATCAGTTCTTCCTAATTTACTGGCAGGCAGGTGATTGTGCTATTTAAAGACGTTATCACAGGTATAGACCCAGCAGGTACAATAGCAGTGATTTTAATGATGCTTAAATAATAATAAAACAAAAAATCCTTTAAATATTGTACCTGCTGGGTGTCTATAGTTTGCCTGTGAAAACGTCTTTGAGAACCCGGGTCTTGCCCGAGGGAACATGCATCAATGGAAAAAAGTAGGACTCCTGAAAAAACAACAGTTTTTAAAACTTTTTTCCATTGATACATGTTCCCTGGGGCAAGACCCGGGTTCTGAAAGACGTTTTCCAACAATAACTTGAATATTGGTCTTTAAAATGATCGTTTTTGAATGCGAACGTTCGAGTCCCATAGACTTCAATGGGGTTCTAAATGTTCGTGCGAACGATCCTACTGTTTGACGGTTCTGGTGCGAACCGAACATGGGGGTGTTCGGCTCATCCCTAGTCCTGCAAAGGGAACTGCTGTGAAAAAAGTGCAGGAACTCCGTTCCCACGCGTTCCCGCAAGACTTGAGCCCTGATTCACACCCCTTGAAATTTTCCACATTTTGTCATGTTACAACCACAAATGTAAAAGTATTTTATTTGGATTTTATGTGATCAACACAAAGTGGTATATAATTGTGAAGTGGAGGGAAAATGATAAATGGTTTTTAATCTTTTTTTACAAATAAATATGTGAAAAGTGTGGCGTGCATTTGTATTCAGCCTCCACACATTCAATACTTTGTAGAACCGCCTTTCACTGCAATTACAGCTGCAAGTCTTTTTGAGGATGTCTCTACCAGCTTTACACATTTAGAGAGTGACATTTGTTTGCCAATTCTTCTTTGCAAAACATCTCAAGCTCTGTCAGATAGGATAGAGAGCTTCTGTAGACAGCAATTTTCAAGTCTTGCCACAGATTCTCAATTGGATGTAGGTCTGGACTTTCACTGGGCCATTCTAACACTTTAAATTGCTTTGATCTAAACCAGGCATATATAAATAATTATATATATATATATATATCCAAGTAACACGCACAAGCTCATCTCTTCACCACACACAGCCACAATGGTAAGGGAATTCTTGTTAGGCAATGTATTAGTGCTCAGAGGAACACACTTAGACCAAATGGTTGGCCCTAGTGTATGTTCACTTCATTAAATCTGGCCCTCTTTGAAAAAATGTTAGACTAACAGGTTTTCTTCTAAGATTCCCCTGTATTTGACTCTATTCGTCTTCCTATCAACTCTGACCAGCTTTCCTATCCCTGCTGAAGAAACGCATCCCCACAACATGATGATGCCACCACCATGTTTCACAGTGGGGATGGTGTCTTCAGGGTGATGTGCAGTTTAGTTTTCTGCAACACATAGCATTTATTTTCTAGGCCAAAAAGTTAAATGTTGGTCTCATCTGACTAGAGCACCTTCTTCCACGTGTTTGCTGTGTCCCCCACATGGCTTCTGACAAACTGCAAACGGGATTTTTTATGGATTTCTTTCAACAATTACTTTCTTTTTGCCACTATTCCAATTAGTGGAGTACACGACTAATAGCTGTCCTGCGGACAGATTCTCCCACCTGAGCTGTGGATCTCTGCAGCTCCTCCAGAGTTACCATTGGTAACTCTGGATTAATTAATTCTGCTTCTCTGATTAATGTTTTCCTTGCCCGGCCTTTCAGTTTAGGTGGACGGCCAAGTCTTGGTAGGTTTGCAGTTATGCCATACTCTTTGCATTTTCAGATGATGGATTGAACAGTGCTCCGTGATATGTTCAAAGCTTGAGATATTTTTTTTATAACCTAACACTGCTTTAAAATTCTCCACAACTTTATCCCTGACCTGTCTGGTGTGTTCCTTGGCCTTCATGATACTGTTTGTTCACTAAGGTTGTCGAACAAACCTCTGAGGGTGTCACAGCTGTATTTATACTGATTTTAATCTCCACACAGTTGGACTCTATTTACTAATTAGGTGACTTCTAAAGGGCATTAGTTCCACTAGATTTTAGTTAGAGGTATCAGAGTAAAGGGGGCTTAATATAAATGCACACCACACTTTTTTCAGATATTTATTTGTAAAAGAAATTGGAAGTCATTTATAATTTTTCTTTCCACTTCACAAGTATGTGCCACTTTGTGTTGGTCTATCACATAAAATCCCAGTAAAATACATTTACCCTTTTGTGGTTATAACATGACAAAATTTGGAAAATGTCAAGGGGTATGAATACTTTTCCAAGGTACTGTATTATATAAATATAACATAAAAATGTCATATTTAAAAGAAACAAAAAACATAACTTTAACCACTTAAGGACCGGACCAATATGCTGCTAAATGACCAAAGGTGGGGTTTTTTTGCAATTCAGCACTGCGTCGCTGTCCTTTTTTCCCCACAAATAGAGCTTTCTTTTGATGGTATTTGATTGCCTCTGCGATTTTTATTTTTTGCGATATAAACGGAAAAATTATATTTTCTACTTTTTGTTATAAGAAAAATCGAATAAGCAAAATTTTAGTCAAACATTTAGGCCAAAATGTATTCAGCCACAAAAATCGCATTATAAAAAAAAATTAGCTGCCTAGCGGCAACAGTGACCCTAATACAGCGATCAGAAAACCGATCGCTTAATGACGCTGGCAATAGGGGGTGAAAGGGTTAACTAGAACGGTGATCAAGGGGTTAAAACTTTATTAGGGGGGTAGGGGACTACCCTGGACCTAACACTAACTGCCTGTCACACTAACTGTCACACTGACACTAAATGCAGTGATCGGTAAATATATGATCACTGCTATTAGTGACACTGTGATAGGGGGCTGGGGGGGGGGGATCGGAAGGGGTTAATGTGCTTATGTGTGTGGTGTCAGTGTGCTGTTGGTGCGACTTACTGTGTAATGTCTCCTCTCGTCGGATTGAAAATACCGCCGAGAGGAGAGGTGACATCACTTCCTCTGCCAGTGTTTATATTACACAGGCAGAGGAAGTAAAGGGCTGGGGGATGCCGGATTGGCTGGGAGCGATCACGAGGGGGCGGACAGAAACGAACAGCCGCCCCCTCATCACGGATCGCTCCCGGAGGTAAGACGACCTCCGCACGCAGCGGGGGGGGGGGTCCCGATTGTACGTCCACAGAATGGCACGTACAGGCAGGGATGTACAGGTACACCCATGTGCCTGTACGTGCCATTCTGTGGACGTACATAGTCGTGCGGCGGTCGTTAAGGGGTTAAAGGGGTTGTAAAGGTAAATGTTTTTTTAGCTGCATTAAGGTGAAAAAACATCCGACAGCACCGTCCCCATCCCCCCCAGCCCAAATTATACTTACCTCACCCCTCGAAAGTCCTGCGCTCGTCCCCAGTCATCCTCTTCAGTTCTCAGCCTGGCCGTTGATTGGCTAGGTTGGACAGATTGATAGCAGCGCAGCCATTTGCTGGCGCTGCTGTCAATCACATTCAATGATGCGGCGCCGGGGGGCAGGGCCGAGTCATACAGTCTGTGGCTATGCTCACCGCTGTATCACTGGAGTGCGCCCGCAAGAGCTTTCCACCTTGCTCACATGAAGGTGGAAAGCTCTTGCGGAGGGGGAGCCATGTCAGCCGCTGAGGGACCCCAGAATACGTGGATCGGGGCCACTCTGTGCAAAACGAGCTGCACAGTGGAGGTAAGTATAACATGTTTGTTATTTATTTATTTTTTATCTTTAGTGTCGCTTTAAGTTATACTGATAGACCGATGAGGGATATTGTTAAATGTTGTGCAGTTAAGCAGACAATTTAACCTCCTTAGCGGTATTCCCGAGTCAGGCTCGGGGTGAATTTTTTATAACAAAAGCGGTATCCCGAGCCAGACTCGGGATCGCATTGCAGGATACAGGGGGAAGTTACTTACCTTGTCCCTGGATCCTGCGATGTGTCCCCGCTGTGTGTGCGGGCTCCTCCGATGTGTCTCCTCGCTCGATTTACAGTGCCACCGAACTCCGTTCCCTGCGACGTTACGACTCACGGGGAAGGAGTTCGGTGCCAAATTCAAAAAGTGAAAAACACAATACACATACAGTATATTGTAATCTTACAGATTACAGTACTGTATGAAATAAATACACCCCCCCCCCCCATGTCCCTAGTGGTCTGCCCAGTGTTCTACATGCACTTTTATATAATAAAAACTGTTCTTTCTGCCTGGAAACTGGAGATTGTCCATAGCAACCAAAACCTTTACATCAAAAGTGCTTTTAGAGCAGCTAGAAAACAGCGATAATAAATTATAATCACTTGCAGAATTGAGCGATAGCGATTTGTGGGGAAATTTGTCAATAAACAATAAAAGTAATGACAGCGACAATTCTGCAACTGAGCAAATTTCAGTGATTTTGATTACATTATTGTGTAGTAATATATTGCACTAACTAAACTAAAACACTAAAAAATTGAATAAAAGTCAAGCAGCCAACACAACAAAATGGATATTTGTGAGCATGAATATATAAAAAGTGTAGCGCTAGTAAGAGGGTCCTGTATAGGGTCTCCCCAGTGCAATCAGAAGCGAATGTTACAACCCTACTATTCAAGAAGGTTAAGGAAATGAGTCAAAACATTCCCACCTAAGTGATCATTTAGCACGCCATCAAAAATAAACAGGTGTTCAAACCCGCTTAAAAAGGACAGTATCGGTGAAAAAAAAAACAGTAGTATTAATACTATACATATGTGATAAGATCATGCGAAATGAGAGTATACAATAGCACAAAGTCCACTGTGAATTAATGGGGACAACCAATCACATGAAACATCAGTCCAAACACCGTATAGGTGTGAAAAACATATCCTTCTTGCTGGTCAATTTAGATAGAATGTATGTTTCGATAGGCAATCCTCACATAATGGACATACAGAGACAGATGGGTACCCTTACTGGATAAGATGGACCCTCAACTCGCACTATGGCAGGGGGTCTTTAGAGCCTGTATAGACCGATTGTCTAATCGAGTTACCGTCAGGATGGTAGTCCTAGGCAGGGGTAGTCTCCAGGATGTATCAGTGTCCACATGATAATTCGGTGCTAAAATAGCACTGTAATGGTTCCCAGTAGTTCTCAAGCGCTGATAGACAGTGCAGATCCTGCAGGATCACTTAGGTGGGAATATTTTGACTCATTTCCTTAACCTTCTTGAATAGTAGGGTTGTAACATTCATGGGGAGACCCTATACAGGACCCTCTTACTAGCGCTACACTTTTTATATATTGATTACATTATTGAATATTTTTTATTATAATTACATTATTATTTGTTACAATTATTTATAGTTATTTATTATATTATTTATGATTTTGTGTTTCAAACTTTATCATGTCCGGGATGTCTACTAGACAGATTTGGACAGATTTAAGTGAGTTATTCCTAAGAATTACAGACCTACAATATAAAACGCCAAATTTCCATGCAAAAAATTGTATCGATTTTGGTACAAAATTCCAGACATAATCATACCGCCAGGGAGGTTAATGTATTTATTTTTTTACAGTTTTTTCTTAATATAATTACTGTATGTTAACTTTTTGTTGTTTCTTCTGTGTGTACATTAATTCAACTCTATCAGTTCATTGTATATACAGTAGTATATATATATATATATATATATATATATATATATATATATATATATATATATATATATATATATATATATATTTGCATATTGCTTCAAAGTGATTGTAGGTTATTGTTCATCTCTACTAATGGACATCTATCAGTCTGCTTAGGCCAGCTAAAAATAATACCTTTTCTAATGTACATCATCTTGCATAATCATATTTAATTAGAATGGGTAATAATTGCAGTTGGATGATATGAATCTAGCCACTAAAGGCAGAAATAACACACGTGACATGAAATATGGCCATTAATTAAACATTAGCAGCAGGTATAAGCATGTGAAATCACAGCTCACACATAGATCATAAGCACTACAATAATAACCTAAGAGAACTCACTATATCTTCCCTCCAACTCCGGGCAAACAACTTTAGTTTTCTGTGATTTGCATAGTAGACAGCTTTTCATGTTGTTGTCCCCTAATTAGAGGGACTTTTCTAATGTGATTCCACCAAGTTCAGTAAGGCTTAATTCCTTACTCCAATTAATAACAGTTGGTTTTAGCGCTTGGCATTCGTAGGTGGTGACAGGCGCCTTACCAGCTCCCTATAATGGGGATGCTGTATTTGGACGCGATATTAATTTGCCGAAAGTCAGAATTTGTTAACTGAAATGCGGCATGTCTGGGGACTCCGCTGGTTTGCTTACCTATAATTGAAAAAATGCAAATGAGGACAATTAATCAGTGGACTGGCCAACTATGAAATACTACCTACCTGGATGAATTAAACATTTACTATATACGGAAACATGCCGAACCTCAACTCCGCTGAGAAAAGCCAGTATGCAAAGTCCTTGTAGGGTGTTATAGTATGGGCTGTTGCAGGGAAACAGCAGGTTGTGTAAATTCAGGGGGATTTTTCTATTGTAAGCAACTGAATTGCTTACAATTTGAACCCTATCTTCAGCCAGTAAAACACCTCTATGTTAGCCTATGGGCCAGATTCTTGTAGATGCGCGCATTATTATGCAGGCGTAGCGCATCTCAGATGCACTACGCCGACGTAACGCGGAGTGGCAAGTACCGTATTCCCTAAGCAAATGTGCTCCAAGATGCGCCTGCGTAGCGGAAATTCATCGGCGTAATCCGGCGCAACTCCAAAGTAGGAGGGAAGTGGGCGTGGTACATTATAATGAAGCGTGACCCCATGCAAATGAAGGCCGGGACGAACGGAGCATGCGCCGTGACGTGGATGCCTTCTGCGCATGCGCAAAGCCTCCCTACTGTGTATATAATGCGCCCACACATGCGCCCGTGCAGCGCAAAAGTCTCCCATTTTTTGGATTGTCACGGGAAATCTTTTGCATGACCATGGCTTCTATTGGGAAGGAGAGGAGAAAGAAAAATTTCTCCCCAGAGGAGAGGGCCATTGTCATCGCGGCAATGGAAAAGTATGATTCCAGGCGCCATGGTGCTGACAGTGCCCGGACCAGCAAGTCCAGGAGGGATGAAATTTTGATGAAGGTGGCTTGCCAGGTTAATGCCCTCTCACACGAGATCCGGACACCGCAGGACATTCAAAAACAGATGTCTTCTCTCTCCTCTAGGTTTGGGGATTCCGGAAAGGAGTCATGAGATGGGGTCCAAGTACATATGCCGCATCACCTGGAAGTGTAAAGACAGGAGGATGTTAGTAGTGCATGTGCGCATCATGGGGGGGGGACAGTCATGCCTGCCACCCATGTCACTCACCAACCAGTCAGCTGTCCCCATACATGTTCTGCTCAAAATCTTCTGGGATGGTGCTTTGATGGTATATGTAGCTGTCATTGCTGGACCCGGGGTCTTTGGCACGGACGTGCCATATGAGGTATTTGGCATCAGCTATCACCTGTACGTTGATGGAATGCCAGTGCTTCCGATTGCGGTAAATGTGCTCTGTGGCGCTGGGGGGCTGTAGTGCCACATGTGTGCAATCAATGGCCCCGATCGTGGGAATCTGGCAAGTCTGTAGAAATCTGTCATTGCCTTCTGCCGCAGTTGCTCAGTGGTGGGTCTGATGATGTGGTGGGACATGCGTCTGAGGATTGCGGGGACAACCTGGTGCACACATCTGCTCATGCTGGTTTGTGACATCCCAGCCACAACTCCACTTGTACGCTGGAATGAACCACTGGCCAGGAAATGGAGTGTTGCCAGTACCTTCACCAGTGGCTGCAGTGCATGTGAGCGGTGTGTTGGGCTGGTGATGTCATCATGCAGGGCTGTGGTTATTTCCAGGATGGCAGCAGGGCTGAATCTGAAGATGCGATACACCTCCTCCTCACCCATGCCAAAGAGGCTCATGCGCGCTCGGTAGATCCTCTCACGTGCCCCCCTCCTCCTCCTCCTCCTTCTATGCTCCTCTTCCTCTGCATACATTAGTAGTGATAAGACCATGGCTGCCCCTGGCATGTTGGCATACGAATGTGTTGTCCAGTAAGTGTGATTGCTCAGCTCGTCCGTTATGGTGCTGCTGTAGTTGCTCTCCAGCTGACTTGCACACGGTCTTGAGCAAAGTTACCCGTGCTTTTAGGAGGGGTATGTTTACTCAAGGCTTTCGTGTTACGCGCACCACGCGTAGCCTACGCCGAACGCGCGTAGTTTCGGGAATCCGCGCATCTCCCTCATTTGCATATTTGCATGCCAATTCAACGGGAGCTGAATATGCGCAATGCGTAACTATGCGCCTACGCCGCGCTAGCTTAAAGCATTTTCGGCGCTCAGACAAATTATTTTTTCAGGCGTATGTGGTTCTGTGTTTACAACGCATCGATACGCCGGCGCACATTTACAATTACGCCGCGCATATCAATTTACGCGGGCGTAGCGCCTCTGAGAATCTGGCCCTATGTGTCCGTTCACACATAGGTATTTACAGGCGTATTAGAAGAGGAGCGCTTACAAGCATAATAAAAAAAATAATCACCTAACCAGAGGCGGACTGACCATTGAGTCACTCGGGCACTGCCAAGGGGCCCCATGCCACTAGGGGGCCCCATCAGGGTTGCCAGGCTCAGTAAAACCAGGGACAGTATTTAAAAATCAGTGTTTTTTTTTACATCTGTCCCTGATATGTCCGAAACTGACATGCTTTTGATGTGAAAATCCCGAGATTTTAGCTGCCCCTCCTCTGCACTGCCTCTTGGCGTGGTGGCCATCAGTAAGCCCAGGGGCCCCATAATCTTCTATTGCCCGGGGGCCCCATGAGTTGTCAGTCCGCCCCTGCACCTAACACATTCAGGAGAGGAGCTTTTGAGCAAAAAAAAAAAAAAAAACACTTAACACACCTAAATTCATGTATACGCATCTAAAAGCTTAACGTGTTTAGGCTCATTTCAGCGTTAATGCGTTCCAATGGTCAGAATAAATGAATATTCCAGCCAATACCACTCAAATATTTAACGTGCCTAAACGCTGGTGCACTATGCAGCCTAATCCCTTGGTGCCGGAGATATGTAAATATGCAGCCTCTCAGCGTCTGGGCGGGGGAGGCAGGGGCTGTCCTTAGTGCCGAGCTGCCGCATATTTGCGTGAATTGCTCCCAATACACCTGTTTCGGGCGCGTGCGCGCTGAACGTTCCCGGGAAAGGCATTATAGGATAGGGTAACTTGTGCCCAGTAGTGCCTGGTGTTTTTTTTTGGGGGGGGGGGTGTCAGTCGAAACAACCCCCTCGGACTGTCCTGCGCCCACCCCATCTATGGCATGGACCGTGCTTTCCTCTGGGTGGCTGATTCACCTTCATCTTCTCCTTTGTTTTATGGCTGCCATGCATCTCCCCCTCCCTACTCCTCCTAGGCCAATAGGATCACATCTACTTTTGGCCAATCTGGAATCTCGAGACCACTACCACTTGGCGGCGAGGAGAATCAGTGTGCCAATAGCAAATTTTAATTTGCTATTGTCACTTTTTTGAAGCCTATTAGAGCCTCTGATCACTTGCTTGGAAAAAAAAAAAAAAAAAAAACATTGGAATCCATGCGTCCGACACCCTGCATGTAGATTTGGGGGTCGGACACACAGATAGGTGGGTGGCGCCCCTGCGACTCTAATGAAGCGGCTGCCACTGCTTGTGCCACTAAATCACACCCAAACCAACCAAATCCCAAAAACCACACAGAGGCTGCATTTTATTGGCTATAGCAGTCATATAATTATTTCAAATAACAACATAGCAAGAAAACAATAAGTAACTAAGAAATTGGGCTTTTTTGGAAAATAAAACTGGTACACTAAGGGCTTTCAGTCACAGGACATCTCCTTGGGGGCATTTTCAAATGTTGATGCAGGTCCCTAATAAACCTCACCTTAACCCATCAAGAAGGGGATACCATACCTGAGAAGGCTCCTGTATATTAGCTGAACCTTAAGAACAGATACTGTCTTCTCAAAGAGATCAATACCCTGCTGTCAAACTGAGCCTGAGGATGGAACTGCCCCTCTCCTCCAACTTCTTCACTGATGCCTCTCCTGTCTTACAGTACTGTAGTTACCAAGGTATGTACTAAGACCACTTCCTACCACCAGGGTCGTGGATAGGGGGCGGGGTACCATTTGTGCTCCTGTATGGAGGCTCGGGCCAGCAGGGTGAATTGGACGTGGGAAGGGAGGGTGATTGGCAAGGGGGGCAATTACTGGAACCTATACCCTGTATGGCTTTCCCTGCAGCAGCTAAAAGCTGGCATCTTCTCCCCATCTTTCAGCTGCTGCAGAGTGCGCCATTCAGGGGATCAGATACAGTAATTGCCCCCCCATGCACTTTGTACCCGCACTGGTCACCCTCCCTGTGCACCATATGCACCCCCCTGCCGCCTGACTTTATGTTGGTGTTGTTGGTGGAAGAAACTGTACTTCACTGCTGCCCCAGGTAGTATAAAGAAGGGGAATATTACTGATAATAGGTATAGGTAATTTCCCCGAATTGCGTGGACAATTGATGTCATGCTTCTTATAAGATATTTGAGCTTTTTCACTTTGCTGTTTTAGATTACCCACTCTGGCTCTAAATATGGCCATGATGCAGGCTGTTTTATCCTTCGAGGGAAAGCTGTGTTATCTGAGTGGCTTGTTGTATACAGCAATCTCTCTTCTTAAGCCCTGTCAGACTGCGGCGCAGAGCCTGCGAGGGTGGCAGGCTTAATCACTCCTGCAGTGCAGCAGAGAGCAACACAAGACAGAGACGTGTCTGGGTACCGCGCATCCTGTGCATTCAGCTGTATCTGGCCTGGATATTTCACATACTGGGCTGACCAGAGCTGCCAACTGCCAAGATGCACACAGCAAATCACACAGAATTAAAGAGCAGAGGGAGAATCAAGACACTGCAGACATATCTGTGAAGAATAGCCAATGTATACTGTCAGGTGGAGTCCAAGATCTGCTGGGTGCCCAGGATACATGATATTATTATTATTTTTTGCTAAATATTAAACCCTTCTGTGATGCTTAATGGCACTGTCCATTATATTTTATTTTTATTTATTTGAGATGCTTATATGGTACTGTACAGTACAGACCAATAGTTTGGACACACCTTCTCATTCCAAGAGTTTTCTTTATTTTCATGACTATGAAAATGACTATGAAAATTGTAGAGTCACACTGAAGGCAATAAAACTATGAATTAACACATGTGGAATTATATACATAACAAAAAAGTGTGAAACAACTGAAAATATGTCATATTCTAGGTTCTTTAAAGTAGCCACCTTTTGCTTTGATTACTGCTTTGCACACTCTTGGCATTCTCTTGATGAGCTTCAAGAGGTAGTCAGCCAACAGTCTTGAAGGAGTTCCCAGAGTTGCTTAGCACTTGTTGGCCCTTTTGCCTTCACTCTGCGGTCCAGCTCACCCCAAACCATCTCGATTGGGTTCAGGTCCGGTGACTGGAGGCCAGGTCATCTGGCGCAGAACCCCATCACCCTCCTTATTGGTCAAATAGCCCTTACACAGCCTGGAGGTGTGTCTGGGGTCATTGTCCTGTTAAAAAATAAATGATGGTCCAACTAAACGCAAACCGGATGGAATAGCATGCCGCTGCAAGATGCTGTGGTAGCCATGCCAACAGTGTCACCAGCAAAGCACCCCCACACCATCACACCTCCTCCTCCATGCTTCACGGTGGGAACCAGGCATGTAGAGTCCACCCGTTCACCTTTTCTGCATCGCACAAAGACACGGTGGTTGGAACCAAAGATCTCAAATTTGGACTCATCAGACCAAAGCACAGATTTTCACTGGTCCAATGTCTATTCCTTGTGTTCTTTAGCCCAAACAAGTCTCTTCTGCTTGTTGCCTTTCTTTAGCAGTGGTTTCCTAGCAGATATTCAACCATGAAGGCCTGATTCACACAGTCTCCTCTTAACAGTTGTTCTAGAGATGTGTCTGCTGCAAAAGGTGGCTACTTTGAAGAACCTAGAATATGACATATTTTCAGTTGTTTCACACTTTTTTGTTATGTATATAATTCCACATCTGTTAATTCATAGTTTTGATGCCTTCAGTGTGAATCTACAATTTTCATAGTCATGAAAATAAAGAAAACTGAATGAGAAGGTGTGTCCAAACTTTTGGTCTGAAATGTATATACAGGGCCGATCCGCCCTATAGGCTCACTATGCAAGCCGCTTAGGGCCCCGCAAAGCTGCGGAGGGCCCCCCAAATTACTAGAGGCCCCGTCTGGTGAGAAGTCATTTTCGGCCCCTCACCCTGCTCCTCAACTCGCTGGCTGCATGGGAGAAGAGGTAAGGAAACCCCCCCCCCCTGCTTCTCACTTTAATGTAAGATGTCATTTCCGACAGCAGAACACCGCCCTTGCTTCTCAACCTTAATGTGACATGTAATTTTCGACAGCCCCCCAAAGCCCCCCCCTTCTTAACTTTAATGTGACATGTCATTTTGCTTAGGGCCCCGGGGAGGTAAGGACCAGCACTGTGTGTGTGTGTGTGTGTGTGTGTGTGTATATATATATATATATATATATATATATATACACACACACTATTCAGTGGGTAAACAAAAGAATCACCTCCTTTAAAATAATCACATTTTGTTGCTTTGCAGCCTGAAATATTGTATGTACTTTATATTCAATAAAGAGATGGGAAAAAGAACACCAACCTGTTTCACGTGTAGCCCAATGCAGGCGGTCAGACACTATAGCTGGTTACTTCGCCTAAAGCAGCCCCCTTTCCCATAAGGCAAGCAGGCCGGCTGGTACTTTGTTGCCCCCAGGTCTTATACACAATGCTATAGTGCCTGGCCACCACGCCAGGGCAGGCGCAAACTGAGTAAAGCAAACAGGTACTTGCGGTTGGCAGGCAGAGCAGTTCTATGACAGTCCAGGTAAAAGACAGGCTGAGTTCAGGAAGTAGTCCAATATCCAGTCCAAGGTCATACACAGGGAAATCCAAACTAGCAGAGTGGGGCAGGGCAGACAGACAGGGGGCTTGATCATGAATTACACACATATCACTCTCTCTGTATCACAAGCATGAGACTGAAGGTTTGGCTTGCTTAGAACAGCTTTGCTTTCCAACCAGAGACTGACCACATCAATCACCTTGCAGGTGGACAAAGGCAGGGAGAATGCCATAGCCAAAACGAGGATGCTGGAATGAGGAACAGGAGCGCTAGATGCACCTGACAACCTCTCTGAAAAATCAAAAATAGAATCACTGAGTTGGAAAAAGGATCAGCCCCCCCCCCCCCCCATGTCAGTATTTTGTTGAACCACCTTTTGCTTTAGTTACATCCTTTAGTCTGTTGGGATTTTTTTTCTTTCTTTTACCTATGGTGGAAGGAAAGAAAATTGCACAATGAATGGTCTTAAATTATCAATGGATGTGTCTTCTTATCACACTGTGGTTGTAGGATTACTCTTGATCATAGAGTAATCTTACTATATTTTTTATTGATTCCAAACATTTTCATAGTTTTTCAACTTGTATCATAGTTTATGGAGTTGAAGCTGTTTTGAGGTCAAAAACATCTGGTAGATATCTGAGAATAGATCTCCTTGTTCATCATTAAAGTGTTTTTTTTTCCAGAGAGAGCTCAGGTGAATAGATCCTTGGCACAATAACTTACTCTTGGTACTAATGCTTTTCTTAATGCATTCCCCAATAGATCTTTGATTTATTTGGATACAAATGGATCTTCTGCATCCTCCATCCTCCATCCTCCAACCTTTTGCTTGCAATGTAATTTTCATCCAGTTCAACTACAAAAAAAATAAACTAACAAAATAAAAAACACTGTCCAGTCCCATACACCCAATTCTATACCCACAGTTGATCCAGAGGAAGGCAAAAAAAAAAACAGCAGAGCGATGATCCAATTTGCTACAGCAGGGGAAAAAAATTCCTTCCTGATCCACCGAGAGGCAATCGGATTTACCCTGGATCAACTTTACCTACAAATCTTAGTACTCAGTTAAATTTTGTACATTTAGGAAAGTATCTAGACCTTTCTACTGAGCTGGCCAGAACCACCGTTGGAGGGAGTCTATTCCACATTTTCACAGCTCTTATGCCCTGTACACACGATCAGTTCATCTGATGAAAACGGTCTGATGGATTTTTTCATCAGATATCCGATGAAGCTGACTTTCATCAGTCGTGCCTACACATCATCGGTTAAAAAAACGATTGTGTCAGGACACGGTGACGTAAAACACAACGACGTGCTGAGAAAAATTAAGTTCAATGCTCCTGAGCATGCGTCGACTTGATTCTGAGCATGCGTGGATTTTTAACCGATAGACGTACCCACAGACGATCATTTTTTCTATCGGTTTTTTAACCATCAGATAATTTTAAAACAAGTTCCTAGTTTTTTGACTGATGGATAAAAAAACGATGGGGCCCGCACACGATCGGTTCGTCTGATAAAAACGTTCCATCAGACCATTTTCATCGGACGAACTGATCGTGTGTACGCAGCATTACTGTGAAGAAACCTTTCCGTATTTGGAGATTAAATCTCTTTTCCTCTAGACGTAATTGAAACGTAAATTGAACCAGGAGCTCTTTTTGCCTTCTGTTACCGCATAGATTGTTCCTTTACATTTTATGCTGTTTCGACTGAACTAAGCTACCTTTTGACTTGTATTGGTCACTTAGTCAGATGTTATCCAGTTCTGGTGGAATATTGGGTTGCTGCTCCTCCATTTTGGAGCTAGGAGAGAGGTCATTTTTTGCCTTTCTTCTCTCTCGTTCTATACTGTACATTGTAAATTCTGTTTTCCTTACCATTGCATGGTAAGGGTCAAAGCATACACGACATGTGGCCTTAAAAAATAAAGTGAATTTTTCATTAAAATAAATTGCAAAACATATGTGCCTGCAAGGAAGAAGACAAATACTCATCTCTCCTGTTGTCTTTACCATTTAACACCACTCTGATACAGTGAAATTGTCTCCCTTGTTTATTAAAAAAACACGTCTAAGGGTGTCAATCTTCTGTGTCCCTTACAGTCCTTAATGGTTCTTCCCACCTGCCTCTATGCCACTACAATAGTAGCTCTCTAAAAGGGCTGAGCTCATTGTATGAAATATGGTTTTATAGTAACTTACTGCATATTTGCTCAAAATCAAAATCAGGCTTGTAAAGAGAATGTTGGCCGTGCAAGTTGTCTGGAGAAAGGGGATGTGGTAGTCTGTTAGATGAGGTGAGGTGTCATCTAGGTCAGTGGTCATCATCAACCCTGTCCTCAGGGCCCACAAACAGGCCAGGTTTTTATGTATTACCTTGGGGAGATACAGACTAGAATACTGCAATCACTGAGCAGCCAATGATATCATATGACAGGGTTGATGACAACTTATCTAGGTGATGTAGGCAGTAGGGATTGGGCGAACGGTTTCGGCCGAAGTTTGAGCCGAACTTTGGTTGGTGTTCTGGCGAACACCGAACAATATGCTGAGTTCGGGGGATTTGAAAGCCTCGGAACCCAGATAAAGTCTATGAGACACTATCATAAAACATCAAAAGTGCTAAGTTTAAAGGCTAATATGCAGGGCATTGTCATAAAAAGTGTTTGGGGACTCGGGTCCTGCCCCAGGGGACATGTATCAATGCAAAAAAAGTTTTAAAAACTAATGTTTTTTCCGGAGCAGTGATTTTAATAATGCTTAAAGTGAAACAATAAAAGTGAAATATTCCTTTAAATTTCGTACCTGGGGGGTGTCTATAGTATGCCTGTAAAGTGGCGCATTTTCCCTGTGTTTAGAACAGTAGAGCAGAATAGCCGCGAGTAGTTTTAAATTATTTTTTCTTCCTTTAGAAATGTCATTTTGTGCCACTTTAAAGGCATACTATAAAATTAGCACCTTTGATTTTTCATGTTCGTGTCCCATAGACTTTAAGGCCCCGTACACACGACCAAATACATCTGTTCAAATCGGTCTGACAGACCGATTTGAACAGATTTGTCTGCTGGGATGTATTGGTTTGATCATGTACACACGATCAAACCAAAATCCCCCCTGCTAGACAGCGCGGTGACGTGGCGATGACGTTGACGCCGCCACGTCACCGCACCAGGAAGTAAAACACTTCCGCGCATGCGTCGAATCCATTTGACGCGTGTGCGAGCAGATATGTCTGCTGGTTAGCGTACTAACCAGCAGACATGTCGGACGGACGGATTCCCAGCAGACAGATTTTAAAGCATGCTTTAAAATCTGTCGGCTGGCCAAATCTGTCTGTCCGCCTGTACAGACGATCGAATCTGTCTGCTGAAATGGTCTGGTAGACCGTTTTCAGCAGATAGATTTGATCGTGTGTACGCGGCCTAACAGTGTTCGAACTGATTTTTTGCCTGTTCTGCAAGTTCTGGTTTCGAACCGAACTGGGGGGTGTTCGGCCCATCCATAGTAGGATCTTCAGAACTGCAGGCTCGGAAATAATCACAAGTGTTTATGCATTTTTGTAAAAAATCTTTCACTTGGTTAGGACTTCAAGTATCAGATTTTAGAAGGAGATTTGACAGTTGACTGTATTGAAAGCAGGGGCGTACTGACCATTGAGGCATTTGGGTACTGCCTGAGGGTCCCATGCCACTAGGGGGCCCCATCAGGGTTGCCAGGCTCAGTAAAACCAGGGATAGTATGTAAACATTTTTTTTTTTTTTTTTACATCTGTCCCTAAAATGTCTGAAACCGACATACTTTTGATGTGAAAATCCCGAGATTTTACCTGCCCCGCCTCTGCACTGCCTCCTAGCATGGTGGCCATCTGTAAGCCCATAATCTTCTATTGCCCAGGGGCCCCATGAGTTGTCAGTCTGCCCCTGATTGAAAGGTTTTGAAAATGAAGTCACTTTCAACAAAAGGTCTATCATTATCAAAAGTGAGTAAAATCTCACAGAATTCTAAAACAAAATCTACTGTACTTATCTAGTATTTCAGCTATTGTCATTCTGGTTTGATAGAATAGTAGATTTTGTATGCTTTTTCACGCATAACCCTTTTCACAGCTGTATAATGAAGACCACTGTACCCTCACAGAAAGTATTGCATCTGCTGTGTTGTCACGAACAGGAATCATTTTCTTAACAGCCCATTAGATTCTGTGCAGCATGCCACAGCTTAAAAAACATTTTTGCTAGATGCACGAATAAATTCTGTTTGCCTAAATGGACAACAGGTTGTCTCATTAAACATCGGGCTTATGGACATCTGTTTCAATGCACATTTGCTCTGGGTAAGTAATGCCTTAGTAAATTACTTAAGTGGAACCTGCTGACTGAGAATTACTGAAGTATTAGTGCACACTGGTTACCAATGCTAGTATTTTTTTGAAATTTCACAGGTACAGTAGGGTTGTTGGCCTTCCTAGTGAACAACAATATGCAAGGTTGGGTTTTGGTAAGCCATTGGCTCATGTTAAAATGGACCAAAATCAGCTATTTGTATAATATTTTTAGGAGCTCCATCTGCGGGAATAAGAGACTCAGTAAAGGCAACTGAAGAGCCTAATGATGTCTGCAATATAAAACTGCCTTTAATTTTTACAATATGTTCTGTGACCAATACATATTTACCTAAAACCCCACTTCCAAACAAAGCCGGTTTTGTTTAGTTTTGAATAGCTTTAATTATGGATGTTTTTATTTTGTATTCTCTACTCCCATATTATCCGATCAAATTAATTTCTTTCCTGCTCCATTGTATTGTTGTAGGTAATTTTAAGGCTTAACACAAATAACCATTCACATGAATTAATGTTTAATTCTGCATTTACAGCATAGCTTTCATAAAAATGGAACTTAAAAAATGGAACTTAAATTGTACCTGGGCACCACAAACTGAAAATGCTATTTATTAATTTTTCCAAAGCAAATTCCCCCAACCATCCATGTCTCCATGCTTTATTTTGCTGATAAAATCACTTTGAAAAACGCCGCCTAGCATTTTTACCTGTGGCCATCTTGATTAAGGGCAGATGATTCGCGTAGCATTTACTTCCTGGAGTCCATTTGTCCTTAGTTCAGACATGCAGACAGGAGGGTGTACTTAGCTGAGAAAGCCCCTCCTCCAGGTGAATGAAAGGAACTCTGAAGACTACTGGGATGTATGACATCATTTTGACTTAGATAAGAAACCAGGAAGTAACTAAAGAAATAAAATAAAAAAATAAAAAAAGATTAAAATATCAAAAATATAATATACCTTTACTAATGCTACCAGCATAAGGTTTAAAAATAGCTAATGTTGACTGTGGGAGTTTAGTTCCGCTTTAAAGAACACATATTTATTTATTTATTCATGTTCCTTTATGACTGATGAAGGGGTCTTTAACCACTTAAGGACCCCCGCACGCACATATACGGCCACAGAATGGCACGTACAGGCACAAGGGCGTAAATGTACGTCCCCGCCTGAGTGCGGTTCGGGGGTCCCATTGGGACCCCCTCCGCGGCGTGCGGGGGTCCCCCTACCTCTGGGAGCGATCCGGGATCTGCGGGCGGATGTCCGTGATATCCGCCCCCCCGCGATCGCTCCCAGCCAATGGGAGCGCGCTCCCAGCCTGTCACTTCCTACTCCTGTGTTTACACAGGAAGGAGGAAATGATGTATTCTCTCATCGCAGCGCTGTTTCCCAGCGCTGCTGATGAGAGAAGACATCACAAGTAAGTGTGCACCAACACAACACTGACACACACTCACATAGGCATATTAACCCCTTGTGATCGCCCCCCCCACCCCCCTGTCACAGTGTCACTGAATGCAGTGATTTAATCACTGCATTTAGTGTCAGTGTGACAGGCAGTGTAAAAAACAGTTAGTGTTAGGTTCAGGATAGCCCCCCCACCCCCCCTAATAAAGTTTTAACCCCCTGATCACTGCCCTAGTTAACCCTTTCACTCCCTATTGCCAGCATCACTAAGCGATCATTTTTCTGATCGCTGTATTAGTGTCGCTGTTCCCGCTAGGTAGCTATTTTTTTTATTGCGATTTTTTTTTTACTAAAGACATGTGGCTGAATTAATTTTGGCCTAAATGTTTTACTAAAATGTAGTTTATTTGATTTTTTTTATAACAAAAAGTAAAAAAAATGTGATTTTTTTCAAAATTGTCGCTATATTTTAGTTTATAGCGCAAAAAATAAAAATCGCAGAGGCGATCAAATACCACCGAAAGAAAGCTCTATTTGTGGAAAGAAAAGGACGCAAATTTTGTTTGGGAGCCACGTCGCACGACCACGCAATTGTCTGTTAAAGCGACGCAGCGCCGAATTGTAAAAACACCTTGGGTCATTTAGCAGCGTATGTGTCCGGGTCTTAAGTGGTTAAAAACATGCTGGATTGACCTTTTAATGCTGTATGAAATAAACTCTTCTTGTTTTTCAACATTTGGCACCCTTCATTTTTTTTCTACCCGTACTAGGTTTTTGTTGCTGTCTGTCTGTTATTTGGGAGATTTCTTTTTACTTCATAGTCCCCCTATTACCAAAACAGGAGGTCATGGGGGAACACTCTCTAACAGACACAAAAACATTCATGAAAACACCTTTTTAGCAGAAGGTATGGTTTAGAGCAATGGTCTGTAAATTGTGGATGCAAAACAAATACTATTGCGCTATGATTAAGCGCTGATTCCCCAGTGCGAAACGCGTCAGCTATCCACCCCACTGTCTGCTGTGATCTGTAGTGCTGTTTCCATTTTTTACCATTAAAGGCAACTTTTTTAAGAATTTCGTGGAAGTGCGGCTGTCCAGTCTTTTCTCCAGTCTTCGCTTTGTGCATTGCCTGCACCCACGAGGACACTGATCGCTGAGTGCACTCACCTGGAGCCGCAGTTTCCCTTTTCTCTACTTGCGCACAAATGTGTTGACCAGGTGATCCAAAGTTCAGAGTGGATAATATCTGCCCTCCAGGATAGGGGTATCCTATCAGTCAGAAAAAAGTAGAAAAAAAAGAGAGGGCGCATCAGCCTTGTGCATTATCCTTTGATGTATTTATTAAAAGAAAAAATATTAAAAGCTACTCACAAGCATTGAAAGAAAACCAAATGTAACAATCTTTGGTTTATGATGATCCGTTTACTGGTAGGAGTCTCCAGATCCTAGAGAGAGGACGTGCAAACCACTGCTGGCTGATGCTTTTTGAAGGGTTACTTTCTTTCTCAGAGCCTCGTAAAGTGTGGTCTGGGGACCAGAAGCGGCTCTTTGCTTAGTGTCACTCAGCTATTGGGGCACTATTTGATCTACTGATACCAACAGTAAGGCATTATTCCAACCACTGATGCCAATGATGGGGCACAATTCCTCCCAATGACACTAACGTTACAGCACAATTCCTCCCAATGACACCAACTATGGGGCCTAGTGACACCAATGCTGAGGCATTGTTTTTTTCACTGGTGTCAGGACCTTTCCTACTCTTGGTAGCCACAGTCTTGCCCCTCTAAAGACTGAAGGACAGTAAACTGGCCCTTTGTTTAGAAAGTTTGGATTCCCCTGGATTAGAATATTTGACGTGTTTTACTACTGGCTACTACTACTGCAAAAACAAATTGAGGAAACCTCAAGGACACAGACAGTACAGTATACAAAGGTTTGATTGGTTCAGCACTCTACCAAAAACAAAACACTGCTAAAAAAATATATTCCCCCCCAATCACACTCTCAGGCCTCGTACACATGACCGAGGAACTTGTCTTAAAAGACACATCGTTTTCCTCTACGAATTCCTTGTTAGGCTTGTCGGGAAACTTGACAAGCTTTCTTTGCGTACACACAGTCAAGACCAAATCTCCTAGTTCTCAAACTCGGTGACGTACAACACAAAGGTAGGGGAAGTTCATTCCACTGGCACAACCCTTGGGGCTGCTTTTGCTAATCTCATGTTACTGCGTGTTAAGTAAAAGTTTGGTGAGAGACGATTTGCACTTTTCAGTCTGTTACAGCGTGACAAATGTGCTATCTCCATTACAAACGCTACTTTTACCGAAGGTGCGCTCCCGTCTCATTATTTATTCTGAGCATGCGCGGGTTTCTAAGCATACACATGAACGTGTTTCTCGTTGAAAACCAGCCCGACGAGAAATACGACGAGGAAATTGAGACTCCCGACGAGGAAAAAGGGAACTTGTTCTCTTTTTTTTCTCGTCGAGTTCCACGTCAGTTTTCTCGATGAAAAGCATACACACAAACGTTTTCCTCTGCAAAAAAAGCTCTGCCACCAAGTTTCTTGATGGATTAGGTCGAGGAAAACGGATGTGTGTACGAGGCCTGAGTCTCATGGCATTCTAAGAGTTCCTACTGTAGGTATACCAAAGGCACAGTATATGCATTCACTGTCCAATTGCGGCACAATTTTACACATATGACCTTCTATGCTACGTGGCCAAGGTTTGTTGATAGTTGACTATTACACCCATATGAGATTTTTGAACTTCCCATTCTGAAACCTTTATTAAGGAGTTGCTCTCCCCGCATTGCTGTCATAACATCCTTTATTCTTCTGAGAAGTCTTTACGCAAGATTTCAGAGTGCATCTAGTGTTGAGCAAAAAAACCTGGCTCACAACTGATTTATCCCAAAAGGATTTCCTCCACAAAAAAAACTCATCAAGCCATGTATTTATTTTTCTAGCTTTGTACACAGGGGCTCAGTCATGCTGGGACATAAAAGGCCCTTGTCCAAACTGTTTTCAGAAGGTTGAAAGCACACTGATTTTGAAGTATCCTTGTATGCTGTGCCATTAGTAGTGCCTTTCACTGGGAACACCTGAACTCAATACTTTGAAGGGCTGCTTTGGCCATATGGTGTATATGCACGCATACACCATATATTCTAGGAGGAGACCAACTGATGAAGTCAATGGTTAAGAAGGATCTGGGTGTTATGGTAGATCATAGACCTAATAATAGCAAGCAATGCCTTGCTGCAGTTTCTAAAGCAAGAAAAATACGTTCCTGTATAAAAGAGGTATATACTCCAGAGAGACATAATTCTGCCTCTGTGAAAGACATTAGTAAGACCTCTTTTGGAATATGCAGTTAACTTTGGGCACCAGTTCAGATTAATATATTATTGGATAATCAGAGAAAGTGCAGAGAAGGGCAAAATAAAGGATAAGAGACATGGAGGAGCTCAGCTATGAGGAAAGATCAAATAAAATTAATGTAATTTCTCTTGAAAAGAGGCAGTTAAAGGAAAAGTACAGCCAAAGCTCATTTGGCTGTACTTTTCCTGTGGATTACAACAGTGCAGTTTGTTCTGCACTCCTGTGACCCATTTTCAGCAGACAGCTGAAGCCCGCTGTTGGCTGATGTAGTAGAGCTGGTGCAGGCTCGGGAAAGATCATGACCACATGGTTAGGATCCGCCCACACGCCTGGAACAGCACCCAGCTCAGCCTACCAGCGAGCCACTGGGAACCTGATCCGGCACTTCCAAAATCCAGCACTTTAGTGAGCACGGGGGGCAGAACACCAGCTCTCTGCTCACGTAGGTTTGAAAACCGAGTTGACCGCTTAGTTCTCAGTGTTAGAGCCGACGAGGAACAGATGTTTCAGACCGATGCTGCAATCATCTAGGTAAGTATGATTAACAAAATAAATAATCCCATACTTCTCTTTTAAGGGGATATGATCACCATGAATTTATACTTCAGTGGTCCATATAGTGAACTTGGTGTAGGGTTATTCACTTTCAAGTCATTAAAATGGACAAGGGGGCACTCCTTACATCTGGAGGAAAACTGCGTTAACATCCACATATGTTAAGGCTTCTTTATAGTAAGAGCTGTGAAAATGTGGAATAGACTTTCTCAAAAACTAGTTTTGGCCAGCTCAGTAAATTGTTTTAAAAACGAGCTAGATGCATTCCTAAATGCTCAAAAAATAACTGTATATTAGGATTTATAGTTGATCGATTGCCTTCTGGGGTATTGGGAAGGAATTCCTTTTTCCCATGTTGGAGCAAACTGGATCATGCTTTATAGGGTTTTTGCCTATGGGTATAAGATTGTGTATATGGAAGTTTTCTAAAAAAAAAAAAATTCTATTGTTAATCTAGTTGAACTTGTTTTCAATCTGACAAACTACATAACTATGTATGGCTTTATCTAAAAAAAAAAATAACCAGAGTCCCTTAATTTTAGACCAAAAATATATATATGTGTGCCAGCATATAAGGCCGCGTACACACGATCGAATTTGTCCGCTGAAACTGGTCCGACGGACCGTTTCAGCAGACAAATCCGATCGTGTGTATGGGCTAGCAGACATGTCTGACCGGCGGACAAATATTAAAGGATGCTTTAAAATGTGTCCGCCGTAGACATGTCCGTTGGATATGTCCGGATGGTTAGTACACTCACCAGCGGACATATCTGCCCGCACATGCGTCGAATGCATTCAACGCATGCGTGGAAGTTTTTTACTTCCTGGTGCGGTGACTTGGCGGCGTCAACGTCACCGCCACGTCACCGCGCTGTCTGCCGGCAGAGATTTTGATCCGATGGTGTGTACACGCCGTCGGATGAAAATCCGGAGGAGACATGTCGGCTGGAAACGGTCCGTCAGACAGTTTCAGCGGACAAGTCCCTCCGTGTGTACGCAGCCTAAGACGACCTTTTACACTTAAAAATATGGCTCAAAAATCGGGGGTCGTCTTATACGCTGGATGCAGACTGCAGACATCCATATTTTAAAAGCTACGCCTTCCCTTTGTGGTGTTCCGTGATAGGCGGAACACTCAGTTCCCAGAAGAGCCTGTGTTTAGTGTTCAGCCTATCACGGACATCGTCTCGTCCTCGGATGAGAGGACGTCCGTGATAGGCGGAACACTGAACACAGGCTCCTCTGGGAAACTGAGTGTTCTGCCTTTCACGGAACAGCACGAGGAGGAGGCGCGGCTTTTAAAAAATGGACGCCGGCAGTCTGACTCACTCTGCCAGGCATAAAGGAATGAAGATTGGCGAATTAGGTTGAGGCAATGGCACAGTGAGGCAATGGCACAGTGAGGAGAGGTGAGGCAATGGCACAGTGAGGTGAGGTGAGGAAATAGCACAATGAGGTGAGGCAATGGCATAGTGAGGTAAGGCAGTGGCACAGTGAGGTGAGGCAACGGCACAGTGAGGGGGGAGGGGGTCATCTTTTACGGCGAGTATATCCCAAAACCAACATTTTAGCTGCAAAATTAGGGGTCGTCTTATACGCCCAGTCGCCTTATACGCCGGCAAATACAGTATATCATTTTTCTTATCAAGCTGTTTTTTCAACATGCCCTCTTTGTTTGTTGGTTCTCTTTAATATATGTGCATACACTTATGTTCAATTAAAATTTGTATCCATCTGAAGTGTTTGCTTAGTATTGTAAACTGGAACATGTGTTTGTTCCAGGCCACAGAACAGAAACAAACATTATTGTTCTGGAAAATTACACAAAGGATGTACTATTATCTTTAAAATAAAGCTTTTTGTTATCGTTAGTGTTTGCTTCAACACTCAAGTGCTTCTCTAAAAGCTGAAACACTAAGCCGGTATTTCTTTGTGTTTACATGGACAATAAGTAGATGTACAATCGTTAAAGGACATGTACATTTTTTATCTAGAATCTACAGATCTATTACTCAAAGCAGAGATAGAACAGGGACATTGAATTGTTGGCTATAGCAACAAATCAAGTTTTTTTTTAACCTGAGCTAGAGAAAATATGAGTTGGGATCTGGTCGAGATGGCTAAAATAAGTTTCACTTTGTGTCTTTTTGACTTGACTATGCTTAAGAATTTATTAAATCAGGTATGGGGGATTTAGTTGTCCTGCTGTCTGATCCACCTTTTTCAGGGCTAAAAAAAACAGACATTAATATATAATAAGAATCGATATATAGTAGAAGTGGCTCACTACTCCTGCTTTTAAGGATATTGGTCCGGGTGCAATCCATTAAAAAAATATGTAGAATTTGCAGCAGGCAGCAGTTGCACTCAACGGGACTAGTACCAGGAGGAATTTGTAGACTAGGAGCTGCCAACCTTACTAAGTAAGACCAAAGTATTGTGATGCCTGTCTTTACATGCACATGGACTTTAATGGCACCCAGTCTTAGTCCGGAGGGTTCAATATTCAGTTGGCCCACCCTTTGCATCTATACCAGCTTCAACTGTTCTGGGAAGGTTATCCACAAGGTTTAGGAGTTTGTCTATGGGAATGTTTGACTATTCTTCCAGAAGCACATTTGTGAGGTCAGTTACCAATGTGGACGAGAAGGCCTGGCCTGCAGTTTCCCTCTAATTCATCCCATCTATCTAGTTCTATCAGTTGAGGTCATGACTAGTCAAGTTACTCCACCCCAAACTCGCTCATTCATGCCTTTGTGGACCTTGCTTTGTGCACTGGTCCAAATCATTTGGTGAAGGGGGGATTATGAACTGGGATTTTACGGGGTTGGGGCTTGGCTCCTTAGTCCAGTGAAGGAAACTCTTAGGCCTCATTCACACATGGCGGACTCCTTCGCAGTCCGTCGCGATGGAGTCTGCCTGCATCCGTCAGCTCAGCGGGAGATCAGTCTGCAGATCTCCGCTGAGCTGACGGATAACAAGCTCCTCTCTATTCACTGAATGGGGATGGGCTTGTGCAGCGCCGCTGATTCCATGTCTGTTTTTAGTGGATCGGATCAGGTCAGATGTCAGCGGACATGTCTCCGCTGACATCCGACGCTCCATAGGGATGCATGGAGCGACCGTTCAGGTCCGCCGTCAAAACTGACAGGCGGACCTGAACGGTCCGTAAGTGTGAATGAGGCCTTAAGTCATCAGCATATCAAGACATTTTTGGACAATTTCATGCTCCCAACTTTGTGCGAACAGTTTGGGGATGGCCCCTTCCTGTTCAAACATGACTGCACACAAATGCACAAAGCAAGGTCCATAAAGTCATGGATGAGCGAGTTTTGGGTGGAGGAACTTGACTGACCTGCACAGAGTCCGACCTTAACCCGATAGAACACCTTTGGGAAGAATTAGAGGAAAGACTGTGAGCCAGGCCATCTTGTCCACATCAGTGCCTGACCTCACAAATGCACGTCTGGAAGAATAGTCAAACACTCCCATAGACACACTCCTAAACCTTGTGGACAGCCTTCCCAGAAGAGTTGAATCTGTTATAGCTGCAAAGGGTGGGCCAACTCAATATTGAACCCCACGGACTAAGACTGGGATGCCAATAAATTGTATGTGTGCGTAAAGGCAGGTGTCCCAATACTTTTTGTAACATAGTGTATATACAATAGGTACTGTGTATAGAATGCGAAAAAACACATTCAAAATATACATTTAAAAAAGAAAAAAAATCTAAAATCTAAGGGCCAGATTCAGAAAGAGTTATGCCGGCGTAACTCACACTTTTCAGAAAACAAGATACGCCGGTTTGCATTGAAGATCCGACAGGCGTAATTGAATTACACCGTCGGATCTTAAATGTGTTTTTAAAATGGCCGTCGGGGGCGTTCACGCTGATTTACGGCGAGAATATGTAAATCAGCGAGATACGCCAATTTACAAATGTACGCCGGCCCGATGCAGTCACTTTACGCCGTTTACGTAAGGATTTTGCCGGCGTAAAGATAAAGCTGCCCATAGCAGGCGCATCCTATTTAAGTATGGACGTCGTGACCGCGGGAAATTTGAAAATGTTTACGTCGTTTGCGTAACTCGTCTGTGAATGGGGATTTACGTCGATTACGTTCACGTCGAAAACACCGTCATAATTTGGAGCATGCGCACTAGGATTTTACAATGGTCGACGCATGCACAGTATGTTTGGCGTGTGGACGCGCCTAATTTAAATAGGCGACGCCCCCTACCCGCCGAATTTGAATTAGGCTGCCCAGTTTACGCTACGCCGCTGTAACTTTACACGCAAGTGCTTTCTGAATACAGCACTTGCGAGTAAAGTTTTGGCGGCGTAATGTAAATAAGAAAAGTTACGCCTTTCTGAATCTGGCCCTTAATCTAGAAATGTAAAAATTTAGATTTTTTTTTGTATGGAACCTAGTTAAAGAAAGAACAGTTAAAAAAAAAATTGTTGGAGTGTTAAAGCCTCATAGACTACTATGTAAAAAATATGTGCAATTTGCAATATCACCATAATTTCATTTACAATGAAACAACTAACCATTCTTGTAGTATGGAAATTAACTGAGAAGCAAAGGAAAACAATACAAAGTAGCAATGAGCAATGGAAGACAAATAAAGGAACACAAGAGAAAATACAATAAAACATGAAATTATTAAAATTGCTAAACATGAAACACTGAAATGTATAAAATGAGGACCATTATTGTCACCATAATAATAAATATTGTTAATGGAAGAATAGAACTATAATAATATTGCAACTCTAATAGATAATAGATAGACATTGGATAATGGACAAATAAAACCATCATCTTATTACAACAATGTATAACCCATAAAAACATTATGAATGCACACAAGTGTCCACCATAGGAAACTGCTATGATACGTCCACTTGCAAAGTATCAAAACGTGAATTTAATCCAAAATGATGGGACAGATTCACACTTGTGGCCGGGAAAAGGCAGTAAAAATAGACAGTTAAGCCTTGATTTTACTGTCTTCCCTACCGCTCACCGTAATCTCTTCGCACCTACAGTAAGGGAAAACAAATCTTAATGCCTAAGCACAATTTTGCAACTTTGACATGTGTTAGTAAAACCGTACATATCATCACAACTACTTTGTGCATTTAGGTGAATTATACCTTGGTTTTTTTTCAAGACAAACAGGGCTTTCATTTAGTGGCAAATGGTAATGGATATCTCAGATTTGTTTCTTATCATCAAAGGAAATTGACCCAAAATAGTAAAAAAAAAAAGATTATTTTTTAATTTAGTTGTATATTTCTTGCTACTACCATAACCTTCCACCACAAAGCAATCTAAATTACATTCCCCTGCTTCTGACAATCACAGCAATACCACATATGTGTATGTTAGTTGTTGCTTGTACCCATAGTACAGGCCAGAAACAATAGTGCACTTTTTTTTTTTGCTTTATTTTATTCTACCTAAAAAACACTGAGGCGGCGTACACACGACCGAGCTTCTTGGCAGAATCCAACAAGAAGCACGCTGGGATCTATATTCTGCCGAGGTTCTCGGTCGTGTGTACACTTCCGACGAGCATCCCGTCGGGAAGCTCGTTGAGCCAAAAAAGAGAGCACACTCTCTTTTTCCTCGTTCTTCAATGAGGACTTTGGCTCGACAAGCTTTTCCGACTGCTCATCGGGAACCTCGTCGGGCAGAACGATGGGTTTAGCCCGACGAGGTTCTCGTACGTGTGTACGCGGCCTTACACTAATACTAATTAAAAATACAATTCTGAGCCAATAAAATACTAACTCTGACTTTGACCCAAACACTAACCCTGACCTCAATCAAACCTTGAGAGCTGGTTCAGCCGCCTGAAAAGTCGCATCCCATTGTATTCAATAGAACCGTTCTAATAGGAGCGACGCAAGTAGCTCCGACTTAGAAAAAAGTTCTTGTACGACTTTGGGGGTGACTCAGGGTGACTTGCATTGACTTCTATACAAAAGTAATTTTTCAAGTCGCCTCTGAAGTAGTCTTCAGGACGTCTTCTTGAGTTGCCCCTGAAGTCGTGCCGCCCCACTGTGAACTGGCTCTGATGTGGGTATTTTATTATTATTATTATTTTTGCGCATACTTTTTTTTTTTTACTCTGCAATGTATCTCTCTCCTCCGTTCACAGAGAAAAAACACAGGGGCGGGCTTCACTGTGACTGATCACTATGATACCCAATCAGAGGCTATCACAGTGATCAGGTGACCCATAATTAGGAGTTCTGAGTCTCGATCATTAGTATGGGGCCCGGGGCTTTCCGTGAGACACCAGTCTCTGTGCTGGGAGCACGTTGTGTAGCGTGCTCCTAGCACAAATGGAGATATGCAATTACGCAGCCCCACGAAAAACAGTCTAGTCCAGTGGGGCTGCATATTTGTGTTAGGTTGGCGTTAAGGGGTTAACCCAACATGGTGGCCATAGGGGATGGTACTTGCTTTGTAGCTGTCATAAATTCATAACATAGGTCTTGTTCATTGGCTGCCAAAAATGATTGATTCAAGTGAGTGAGGCTTCTCTGCAACGGGTCTACATCTATATATTAATATTTTTATACAAATCCTTTGAAAAAGTATTCATACCCCTTGGAATTTTCCACATTTTGCTACAACCAAAAACGTAAATGTATTTTATTGGGATTTTATGTGATAGACCAACACAAAGTGGCTCATAATTGTGAAGTAGAAGGAAAATGATAAATGGGTTTTAAAATGTTTTACAACGGGTCTACATCTATATATTAATAGCTTTTTTATACATTCTTCTTTGATCCTTTGATTGGAAAAGTATTCATACCAATTTGATTTAGGTCCTTGGATCATTTTAAACCCACATTTTGCTAGTCTCTTGCAACTCTAACAAAACGTAAAGCTTCCTTGTCCCTGTTGTATGATTTATTGGGATTTTATGTGATAGACCAACACAAAGTGGCTCATAATTGTGAAGTAGAAGGAAAATGATAAATGGGTTCTGTGGACAGATTCTCCCACCTGAGCTGTGGATCTCTGCAACTCCTCAAGAGTTACCATGGGCCTCTTGGCAGCTTCTCTGATTAATACTCTCCTTGCCCAGCCTGTCAGTTTAGGTGAACGGCCATGTTTTGGTAGGTTTGCAGTTGTGTCATACTCTTTCCATTTTCGGATGATGGATTGAACAGAGCTCCGTGAGATCTTCAAAGCTTGAGATATTTTTTTTTTTTAAACCTAACCCTGCTTTAAACTTCTCCACAACTTTATCCCTGACCTGCCTGGTGTGTTCCATGGCCTTCATTATGCTGTTTGTTCACTAAGGTTCTCTAACAAAACTCTGAGGGCTTCACAGAACAGCTGTATTTACACTGAGATTAAATTACACAAAGGTGGACTTTATTGATTAGGTGACTTCTGAAGGCAATTGATTCCACTAGATTTTAGTTAGGGGTATCAGAATACAGGGGGCTGAATACAAATGTAAGCCACACTTTTCAGATATGTATTTGTAAAAAAAAAAATTAAAAAACATTTATAATTTTTCTTCCACTTCACAATTATGGGCCACTTGGTCTATCACATAAAATCTCAATAAAGTACATTTAAGTTTTTGGTTGCAACATGACAAAATATGGAAAATTTCAAGGTGTGAATACTTTTTCAAGGAACTGTATATGTGTGTATGTATTATATATATATATATATATATATATATATATATATATATATATATATATATATATATATATATATATATATATATATATATATATATTTATATATATATATAAAGAGAGAGAGATGCATATTTTGTTTACTGACATTACATCTTTCCGTTTCATATATTTGGTTCCGTTCAGGCTACACTTTTCATTCTTATGGTTGACTAACTTATGAATACATATATAGATTTTTCTAACCTTGAGTTCCCCTCTTCTAGATATCACATTTAGTATAGGTTGGGAGCTGCACATATATTAAAATCCCCTTTACATAACAGCATTACAATAAAATGAATGCTTAGCATGCTTTAGCATTGCCGGAGGAAATTTTCCAGATAGGAATGAAATTTTCCATGAATCAGAAAAATGATGCATTGATGAAACCAATAATAGTTATATATTAAATCTTATAACATATCTCTGTACCTAATCCAGTCATATATAAATATAATTTGTGCACACATATACGTGTAATCTCTATGCACAGATATAAACCTACAGTATATACCTCTACTATTTCAACACACTATCAAAAAATCTGCCCCCTCCCCCCACATTGCCTGTCCCCCTTCAATCAAAATGTCTCTCTTCTGCAGCCACCACCACCAACAAGCCAGAAATCCTTCAGGGATTTTTTTGCGGGAACGTGGGGGAACGCAGTTCCAGCACCTCCAAGTACTGAATGTACTCTATGTAATGGGGGTGCTGGGGTGTGCTGGTGGGCCTATTACTGCTTGCTTCTGGGGGGGTCTATTGTTGCTGGAGGGAATTGTTTGCATGGCGGTTTATTGTTGCTGGGAGGTCCATTCTGCCTAGTTTTCTGGGTGGGGGAATTCTTATGTCGCAGGGGGGTCAATTGTTACTGGGAGGGATCTGCTGTTGAAGGAGGGGGCTTTGGATGCTGGCTGCTGAGAGATCTGTTGTTGCTGCTCAAGGTCTATTGTTGCTGTTTTTTATTTTTATTTTTGCTGGGGGAAATCTATTGTTGCTGGGGGGGGGGGTCTATTGCTGGGATTTATTTTTCTGCTTTTCTTTTTATCATTATCAAATTTCATAATAATTACTTAGCACCACAAAATGGTCCTTGGTTCTGTATTCTCTAAAAGGGGCGGTAATGAGAGGTGGGTGGAAGGGGGGGGGGGTCACAAACGGTGCGGGGTAATGGGTGGAGTTACAAGAATTGACTTTTCCATTCACACTGGATTTTCAGGCATTTAATTTTTTTAATTAATATTATTATACAGGATTTATATAGTGCCAAGAATTTGGACCCTTTTCAATTAAAATACAGTTTAATACAGAAGGGCCCTACCCGTGGATCTTACAATCTAAAAGGTAGGGGGAGGTGGTACAAAAGATAATAGCTGGGGGGATGATCTGATGGAGATGTCTAGGGTACAGTTCTTAGGTAGAGGTGGAGTAGGCTTCCCTGAATAAGTGAGTTTTCAGGGTTCGCCTAAAGCAGGAGTCATTAAATTGTGGACCTAGGGCCAGATACGGCCCTTTGCTAGCCTTTATATGGCCCTTGGGTGGCTACTTCTCCCACTCCCACTGATATGAGGCACTATTCCTCCCACTAACACCAACAATGGGGCACTTTATCTTCTATCGATACCAATGACGGATACTATTCCTCCTCCTAATAGGGGAAATACTCCTCCTCTTTGACCACCAACCCTAAGGCCATATTTACTCTCACTGATGCCAGGCCCGTGACATTTTCTGCCCCTGCTGGCCACACTCTCCAGCCCTCCTAAAGTCTGAAAGACAATAAACTGGCCATTTGTTTAAAAAGTTTGGAGACCACTCGTCTAAAGACAGACAGGGTAGGGGCTGACCGGACATACTGAGACAGGGAGCTCCAGAGGATGGGAGAGGCTCTGGAGAAGTCCTGAAGGCAAGCATGGGAGGAGGTACCAAGGGAACTCGAGAGCAGGAGGCCTTGGAAGGGAGCGTAGAGAACGATTTGGGCGATATCTGCAGATGAGGTTGGTGATATAGCTGGGCGCGCTGTTGTGGATAGCCTTGTATGTTGTGGTTAGTATTTTGAATTTCATAATATAGGGGTAGGTGGTTTGCATACATATATGAGCATGCTATAAGTGCATTTCAAGCTAATTATGTGTGTAGCTGGGACCAGTTCACACCAGAACACAGTACGGGAAGGACGTGTTCTGTGCATCATGTTCAGAACATGGACTTTAATGGAAATGGCTGCAACCGCGCCAATTGAACACTTTGTCAGACATATTTCAGGCATCTTTAAGCCTGCAAGAACTGGTCTCCCCCCCCCCCCCCTAAAGTGCTAAAACAAAAATTCCTGAAGCTTGAGGGTCTTTCAACACCAGCATCACTTGGGATGGAATCCCTTGCCCCCCCCCTCCTTCAGCCTCCTAGGACTTCACTTGTCCCAGAAGGCTGCAGAACCATTCGCAAAGCACCATGCAAGCTCGCACATTCACGGTGGGGAGCCAGCTGTGGTTCCTCACTTTGCAGCCTCTGCAAGGCTGTCTTAATGAGAGGGAACACCTGGACACTGCTCAGGGGCCCTAGCTACATGGGGGGCCCCTGCACTTTCCCTAAAGCAGCTGGTCCTTGAGCCCACGCTTCCCCATAATTGGGGGCCCCGTGATGGCACTAAGAGTGATAGATACACAGGGGAGGCAGTCTGCCTCCTACCTACTTGATGTCTATTTACCTGCATTGTCATCATTGTAGGGGCCCCAGAGAATTACTTTGCCCAGGTGCCTATGATGCTATTAAGACGGCCCTGTGCTTCTGTATCCAAGATAGTGGTGCCAGGGACCCACAGGGGTAAGAAGAACCAGCTGAGGAAAGACAGCACTTAATCACCAGGCACTTGATTTTTAGATGTCAGCAGCTACAGTATTTGTAGCTGCTGACTTTAAAAAAACAAACAGAGATCAATCGAAAAAGAAAATTATTATTATTTTAATGTATGTATGGCCACCATAAAAAAGATCGTACAGAGATTGTACAACCCGATTGCAGCATGTGTGCCCAGCTACTTCCTAAATGCAAAATTGTCAAGTTAGGCTGGTGTGCAACTTTAACGAGCCACAAATGGGAAAAAGCAAATCTTAATAAAGCCTATAATAAAATGGTAATGTGATGTTGGCTTTTCTTTATCTGAACGAACCTGGGCATCTTCCGTCTCTGCTTATTTTCCTGTTACACCCCTCTCATTATTTTGCACATAATACCTCGGATGCTCTCTGGATATATGCACTCCGACAAGAGTCATGAAATGTTTCTTCTTTGCAAAATTGTGTAATCAGGTTACATAATGCGACATATTTCACGCTTATCTTTTTGTATTGGCAGACATTACGCTTATATTGTAACTATCCATCTTCCCTCTCCTCTTTAATAGACAAACAAACAAAACACTGCGCAGATATAGGAATCTGACTTCGACATATGGAGCCCATCCAGCTCGCCCATTTTAAGAGACTTTTTACATTTTACGATGACATTATGCGGAGAGGAGTCGAAACTGTATTTTTCTTGCTGTCAGGTTTCAGGAGCTCTTTCTGAAGTTGAATTGTGTTTTTTTGATATTTAGCATTTTTTTGATAAGACTACCCAACAGTGCACGGAGTTCTGAAGAGAATTAAAGCTGACTGTAGATGGGTAGAATTTTGAATTTAAAACGTCATTTAAAATCACCGTGTGTGGGCAAAATGTCGTTTTATGTCTTCAAAAAAACGACCAAAAAAAAAATTCGAACATGCTTGAATTTTTTATGTGGTTTTTCAAAACGTAGTTTTTTGTGTCATAAAAAGTGATGGTGTGTGGGCAAAACGATGTTGAGGCAAGTTATGAGACGGAGCTTCAATGGAACAGAGTGCCGTCGAACGTGGTGTACGTCACCACGCTTTGCTAGAGCATTTTGGAAAAACGATGGTGTGTATGCAACGTCGTTTTGGATAATGAAGTTTGAAAAACGTTGTTTTGTTTCATCATATGAAACGTTGTTTTTTTTCATCACAAAAAGTGATCGTGTGTACGCGGCATTAGACTTGAGGGATTTCCACTTGCTTTCTTTTTCAAATGTAGGACAGAACGCTCTCCCCAAAGGGACACACACCCAAAAAAAAACCCATAGAAAAGTCTCTTTTACTCGATCCAAAAAGTTTTACTTTAAGTTCTATTTTAAGACTGGCAGAGCAATTTTAAATAGTATATAATTTTCATTCTTCAAATGTACTTTTAATTTAAAATTTTACTTTAAAGTAGAGAATTATTTTACCATATGACATCCAATGTGGACAAATGGCTACTATTCATTTTTCTTTTTTTAATTAAAATATGTTCTCAAGGCAACCGTCTGTGCTTCCTAAATAAACACATTACAGGAACACAATGTAATTTCTTGTACCGCGGTGTGATTTTAATTTTCTAGATTTTGTAATCATGAGACATTGCACTGGAACTGATCCTAACATAGACTTTACTGTTCTAGGCATGACGGAGAGAGATGGAGACAGCCCATTAAACGGGTAATAGAAACCCCTTTGTAGCCATGAGGCTCTATTCTCCCGTCACCGAAAGATTACACTGTGTTTTTGTGCCTGTTTGAGCACGTCACATTGTCTTACAACTCCGACTTTTATATGTAGATTTCCCTACTTTTCTTTCAGCGTATTTGTCTCAATAAACATGTATTTGTTTGTGGCTCAGATATAGGACCTGACATAGCATCCTTCTTTTCCCGGAGTGTATAAATAGCATTTCTGCAGCGCGATCTGTGTCAGCGCTCTACTTAATATGGAAATTTCAACCATTGCGTGTCATCGCTTTGATGTGCCTGTTATTCTGCCCACTGCTTTCTTTATTGACACTTAATTTATCTTATTCTTTTAACTTCCAGCACCATCAAAATAAGCCATAAAACATTGGATTTAAAAAGTGTTTTTTGAAGGCCCTTTGCTAGAATTTACTGAAGGCGCCAGATAAGAGTTGGGCTTTGAGTTGGTAATCTTAGTTAATTAGTATGTGTTTTATTTGACAGAATAAAACAAAAATAATGACCGATGATTATAAATTGTGCACATCTCTTTTTTATAAGATATGTGGATGTAAACTAGTGGACCTGAAATTATGCCCAACTCCAGCGAAACAATTTCCGGGGTATTGTATAGACTTCAGAAATACTTCTGACATTTTTTTTTACTTTCAACAGATTTTTATTTTTTATTACAGAAGATAAACAGAATATAATATCAGCACGACATAGAACAAGACATGAAACATCATAAAGGGGTGGGATGTGTAACAAAGTATCAGCAACAAGGGCCTAACAGGTCTTTCGAGGCGGCAATGTGGGCTTAATGAGAAAGTTGAGTCAATACCCCTGGCATGTCGGTATTAAGCAATCAACCTATGGAATAAGGGGACAGTTCGAGGATGTCATACCTGACCCGGGCACCCCTAATTGTAAAATCCTGTGCCCAGGCAAGGCCCCCCCCCTCGCTATGATACTTCTGACATTTTTTCCCTGTTAGGGAGATTTCACACTAAACAATGGGACAAAATTCCTCCCACTGATACCAACAATTGGGCATTATTCTTCCCACTGACACCAACAATGATCACTATTCTTGCCACTGATACTAATGATGGAGCACTATTTTCCCCAATGAAACAAAGGCTAGAGCACTATACCTCTGATTGACACCAAAGAAGGAGTACTGTTCCTCCCACTGACGCCAATGATGAGACACTATTCCTCTCACTAACAACAACGATGGGGCACTTTTTTCTTCCACTAATACCAATGATGGGGCACTATTCTTCCTACTGACACGAACAATGGGGCACTATTCCTCTCACTGACACACAACAATATTAGAGCATTAGTCCTCCCATTGATATTAATTTCCTGCCTCTGTGACAGCAGGACAAGAAATTAGGGAAGATGATTTAATTAGAATGGGAAGTCACTGGCAGTGATAAGTGGTGTTCTAGCCCTTCCCCATTTTACTGATATGTGTTTTTTTGTAATCTGTTTCTCCACTGGAGAGATTTTCCATCACTACCTATTCCAGTTGGAAGAGAGTGAAATTCTAGTTAGTGGACTCATAGGGCCAGATCCACAGACATCAGCGGATCTTTGTGCGGGCGTAGCGTATCTTCTTTACGCTATGCCGCCGCAACTTAGAGAGGCAAGTGCCATATTCACAAAGCGCTTGCGTCCTAAGTTACGGCGGCGTAGCATAAATGGGCCGGCGTATTTAGAAGTAGGCAGGTCGTGGGCGTGTAGTATTATAATGAGGCTTGACCCCATGTAGATGCATGTCCGTACGAATGGCGCATGCGCCGTCCCTGGACGTAACTCAGTGCGCATGCTCCGACTCATGTCCGATCGAATTCCTAAGATACGCTGAAAAATGCCTCCGACGTGAATGTAACTTACGCACATCCCTATTCGCGTACGACTTACGCAAACGTCGTAAAATTTGACGGCTGTTCCGACGTCCATACTTAACATTGGCTGCGCCTCATATAGCAGGGGCAACTTTACGCCGGTCGTACGCCTTGCGTAAAAAGCGTATATTGATACACCGGGCGCAAGTACGTTCGTGGATAGACGTCTCTAGCTCATTTACATATTTGACACGGAAATCTACGGAAGCGCCATCTAGCGGCCAGGGTAAATATGCAACTAACATAAGACGGCGTAAGAGACTGACGTCGGTCTTATCTTAGCAAAATTCCGGCGTATCTTGTTTTATGAATACAAAACAAAGATACGACGGCGCATCGTAGAACTATCAATAGATACGCTGCCGTAAGTTATTTGTGGATCTGGCCCATAATAGACTTCAGTTAAAATCTGTGGTTCTATCACTATCCTATTCTGGCCGGAAATAAAAAAAATTGGTCTGAAGTATGAAGGCTTCAATGTGGCTTTTTAATGCTGAACTTCACTCAAAAGGGGAAGTCCTGCTTGTTTGCATCCTCCCTCTTTCACTGCCACATTTGGCACTTTGGGGGGGGGGGGGGGCAGGTACCTGGTTTGACAGGTACCTGCTCTTACTTCCGGTTCAAATTGTGGTAGTGACCTGAGATGGCTGTTCGCCCACTCTCTTTCTATTGCAGTCTTCTGGGACACGTCACAAGTCCCAAAGAACTATAAGGGCATTCACAAGGCACAGTGTGGTTTGCACATGTGCAGTAGGAAGCTGCCTGTTTCCCTTTCTTGAGATGCCCGCGCCTGCACCCAAAGCCATTTGGGTAATCGACTTGGGTGGGGAAATTGTTGGATCCCTGGACAGGTAAGTGTCCTTATATTAAAAGTCATCAGCTACAGTATTTGTAGCTGCTGACTTTGTTTTTGTTTTTTTTTGGGGGGGAGGGAGTCTAGTACGCCTTTCTAAGTGCTTCTAAATGTCCAGTTGTGGTGCAGATAGGGCATGTTGGGTGTGTCTAGGAAAAGGAAGTACAAAAGGGGTCTGAGGTGGAAGCGGATAGGTGAGACATTGGAGGAAAGCAACAAATGGGATGTGGAAGGTTGAATCGTTCAAAAAGAATCAAACATAAGCAGAAGATTATGACCTATAGCCAAGCAGGCACTTGTAGGCTACTTTTTGGGATAATTGTGACCTGTAGGACCCCTCTTTCAAAAAGAAACCCCAACTTTACCAAAATTTTAGATAAAGTGGGTAATGGCATGCTATTTTTTTGTATACTGTGATTAGTAATTCTGCTACTAGGTGGTAGTAAGGTATAATCTGTATTGTTCTGTCTTGGAACTACATGGCCGTTTCCCATTTATGTGTTTCTGTTGGTTTCCTATAAGACAAACAAGAGGTTTGGTCATCTGTCTAGCAACATCATGACTGGTTAAAAACATAACTGCAGCTGCTTCCCAACAGTAAGGAAGAGATAGGACTCCTATTATCTTTTATTACAATAATGGAAATATAGAGAAAATACTGAGTGAACTGTATGTACCAAAGAAACACAACAGCAGCTGTGTCATGTGATAAAAATAAATAGATAAAGAAAACAGTAAAAAGCTGTGCTACAACGTTAAGAACCAATACTGTAATCAGTTTGTCATGTAATCAAGTGCATAAACCAATAATAAACTTAAATAAATAAATGATATTGAGATCTGATTTGGTGCACTTAAGAATAATATTATTAAAAAATCAGATTATCAATCATTGAAAGAAACCAGAAGGTTGTAATCACATCCAAAAATTTAAAAATGAAAAGCAGTCCCAATTCTCAAGATCAAAAAAATCTGTGATTAAAAATAAGTGATGATGAAATATTAAGGGAATATACCTCCAAGTGATCATGCAAGCACTATTGTAAAGATTTTTGGCATTTTTATGGGATTTTTATTATTATTTTTATTGTTTTACTAGTTATAGCAGTGATTTTTAGCGGTACTGCGACAATGAGATGGGCAGATCAGAGACTTTTGACACAATTTTTGGGACCATTGGCATTTATGCACCGATCAGTGCTATAAAAATGCACAAATTACTGTGTAAATGTCACTGGCAAGGACTGGGTTAACACTAGGAAGGGATCAAGGGGTTAAAAATGTGTTCCCATTGCATGTTCTAACTGTGTGGGGATGTGAGTGACTAGGAGAGAAGCCATATTGTTTTTCCTACTTCGTAGGAAGAAACGATATGGCTCCTCTCCTCTGACAGCACAGGGATTTGTGTGTTTACATCAGTGTTTCAAAACTCCAGTCCTCAAGGTGCCCCAACAGGTCATGTTTTCAGGCTTTTCATTATTTTGCACAGGTGATTTGATCAGTTTCACTGCCTTAGTAATTACCATAACCGTTTCATCTGAGGGAAATCCTCAAAACATGACCTGTTGGTGCGCCTTGAAGACTGAAGTTGAGAAACACTGGTTTACAGACACAAACCCTGTGCTGGTGCTAGTGCACGCGAGCGTTGTGTGGCCTCTGGTGATCGTGCCCACTGGCCCCAAACATCAGGTTCCCACCGTGGACAAAAACGGATAAGAAAAGAAGAACCTGTATGAGATATTGCCCTGCAGTGCCATTGTGCTGCAATATATCTGTGTGACACAGTCGGCAACTGGTTAAAGGAGAACTGTGAGATTGTAGAAAACATTAAGGCCCGGATTCACATACATCGGCGCATATGTACGCCGCCGTAGCATATGTCTTTTACGCTACACCGGAGCAGTGCGGAGAGGGAAGCAAGGAATTCACAAAGGAAATGCTCCCAACTCTGTGCCGGCATAGCGTATATTCATAGGCGTAAGGCAGCGTAAGTGAAAGTAGGTGGAAGTGGGCTGGAAGTGGGCGTGATACATGGTAATGAAGCGTGGCCCCATGCAAATGATGTGCCGAGTGCTAGGCAAGTACTTAAAACGAACGGCGCATGTGCCGTCCCATGGACTTATCCCAGTTCTCACAATCACGTTAAAACAACTGCCTAAGATACGTTGAATCACTGCCTACGTCGTGAATGTGACCTACGTCCAGCCCTTTTCACGTACAGCGTAAACTATGTAAAATTTGACGGCATTCGATCCCTGGCCCATACCTTTGCATGAGTTGCGCCTCCTATATGGGGAATAACTTTATGCCGGACGTACGACTTACGCAAACCGCGTATATTATGTGCCGGGCACAAGTACTTTCTTGAATCGCCGTTTTTGCTCCATTTGCATATTTGAATCGAAAATCAACGGGAGCGCCACATGCGTCCAGCGTAAATATGCACCCACTCTACGCTGGCGTAGGAAAGTTACGTTGGGTGGCTGAAGCCTATTTTTCGACGTATCTTGGTTTGTGGGTCGGCGCATAGATACGACGGCGCACATTTGTACTTACGTTGGCGTATCTGGAGATACGTTGGCGTAAGTGCTTTGTGAATCCGGGCTTTATTCTCAACTTCATGGCTGCAGCATCGCTGTGAGGCTGCCTCTGTGCCCCGCCGTCTCTAAGACCGAAAACTAAGTGATCACATGACCACTGTGACCCCACCTCTGAGCTCCACACTTCCAATGCTCACTGGAGTACTTGACTTTGGTTATGGACACTAGATAGAGCTGAAGTAACCAATCATATTACACAAATTATGAGAATTATTCATAACAGCTGTTTATGGCTAGTCTTAGGTATTCATTTATTTTTTCTAATTTCTTTTATTTTTTTAGTCTCTGCTATGTCATATAATGACTAAATTAACTAAGATGTCACACAAATCACATTCATTTGTGGCTTTATTTTGGATGGAGAGTAGACAGGGCAGACTGGATTACCATCAAGACAAATCCAGTTTGTTTATAACACTCCACGAGCCTCTGCTTTCTCCGTCTGAAACTTTTATCGTTTTGTTAAATTTACATGTTCTTCCATTCCCAGAAAAAGGCTTTGCTTAATTCCTGGTTTACTCTGCTGATGTGTGATATTAATAAAATGATACATTTCCTCCTGCTTTATGGCTTTTTTTAAAGTAATGCATCTGCATAAAAGCTAAACGCTGGCAATGGCTTTCAGAAAACAAGCTCAGCTCTTAGTAAAATGAATTCTGTAGCATTAAAACTCTCCGAGATATAGTCTTCTTATCCACAGCTCGCTTATGTGTAATGATTACAGATGATCAGATTTCTGCAAGCCGCTCACTTTATCTGCTCTCATGGTCCAATTCAACAAATTCTGTAGTTTTCTGCTCCATATTTGTGCTTTTTTTTCCTCTTTATTTTTATCCATTTTAATTCAAAACAAAGTGGAATTATGGGTAAAATCAAATATGTCTGTTACCAGCATTAACAATCATTTTATGACCCAACGTAGCGTAGTTTGATTACCTGTTGATCCAGCCTGTTGACCTGTTGATCCTGCAACTAGATTGATTGTTTTTATTTTTATTTTTTTTAACTCCTTTAACAGGGTGACAATGCAGTTTATTCTGTGCTTAATCAAGGCAACATTTTTGGGCGTCAGGGCTGAGACAAGAGACAAGGGGTGGGCAGAAGGGCTTTCAGCCCCAGGATCCAGATCAGTTGCTGGCAACCAGCTCTCTGCGCAGCTTCATGTCTGACAGCTAATTCAATCCAATGAATGTAAATATTACATTTTATTAAGAAGACATGAAAAAGATAGAGGGGAGATTAGCAGTACCCCACCCAAACACATACTTTTTGGCCTCACAGTTTCAGCAGCTGGCGGGATGGGGATGGGAAGAAAGAGAGGACCCTATATGTAACTCTATCCCTGTGCTATAAAACATAGAATATCCAGGCTCAAACTTACCGACCATTCAGCAACAAACCAAATTCACCTTTCTAACTGTGCACGTTAAAAACAGAGGTTTAGTTGCACGCATTTGCAAATGCATGCGTAAGCTGCAGGCCCCGTCAAGGCACTCTGTATACTGCAGTCCTAACTATAACATTGCATTTTAAGTCTCCTCAGTAGGAGCACATGACTGCTGATGGATAAATAAGGGGCAGATGACTGGAGGGAGCCCAAGAGCACACTGCACAGTCAGCACATGGAAGCAAAGGTGCCAGTGTGCTGCCTGACCACAATGACATAAATACAACAAACAAAAGTCAGTGCCCCTACCTATGAGTATGACTGGTCTATACAATAAGGAGCGCATATACATACAAAAACATAGTGACAACGTCTATCCCTGTGCTATAAAACATAGAATATCCAGGCTCAAACTTACCGACCAATCAGCAACCAACCAAATTCACCTGTCTAACTGTGTGCGTTAAAAACAGAGGTTTAGTTGCACGCATTTGCAAATGCATGCTTAAGCTGCAGGCCCCGTCAAGGCACTCTGTATACTGAAGTCCTAACTATAACATTGCATTTTAAGTCTCCTCAGTAGGAGCCCATGACTGCTGATGGATAGATAAGGGGCAGGTGACTGGAGGTAGCCCAGCCCTCATTAAAGGGGCAGGAGCACACTGCACTAAAGGCGGCCTCTCACGTGGAGATGGACTTGCCCAGTATACCACATTCTGCACCTATAGGCATCCTCCTCAAAAAGGTATGGGGCGAGATTCGGAAGGCTTTGAGGTTAATTGACCCACTACCCTTTACCCCGGTATGGCATAACCCTAGATACTCAGAGTCACAAGACCTACAGGGTTTTGCTGAATAAGCACTGATCCAGTGCGAAACGCATCGGCTGTCCCCTTGTTTTTTGCTGCTCTGACCTTATGTTGTACCTGCTGTTTGTTTAATAAAGACCACCCTACCGGGTTTTGGAGTGTGGCTATCCATTCATCTACTTTCAAACTTGCTCAGTGCACCGCCAGCACCCTCGGTATCTTGAATCAACCTGTGATCACACAGTAGTCCCACCTGGAGCAGTAACTCCCTTCTCTCTACAGGGTTTTGCTTCCTGGAAACAGAAGGGGATCTGGTTCTTTATGCAGTTGTATGATGAGGAGGTGTTGAAAACATATGAACAGTTGTGCCAGGGGGAGGAAAACTACAGCTGGAATGTGTTAATGGCCATGCACCAGACCCGAGAGATCATGGGGGTTGAAGAAATTACTTATGTTATTTAGTTATAAAAGGCTGTTTGCACGAGGTTAGGGGGGGGGGGGGGATAAAAATAAAAAAGCTATAATTGCATGGTAGAGTGTTATTGTTTACATTATATGGACTCATGTTCTACTATGCTTTTTTCTTGCACTATTTGGTAAGAATGAATGTATTGATTAACCACTTGCTTACTGGGCACATATACCCCCCTCCTGCCCAGGCGGAATTTCACCTTCCGACGCGGCATCGCTTTAACTGATAATTGCACGGTCGTGCGACGTGGCTCCCAAACAAAATTGACGTCCTTTTTTCCCCACAAGTAGAGCTTTCTTTTGGTGGTATTTGATCGCCTGTGCGGTTTTTATTTTTTGCGCTATAAACAAAAAAGTGCGACAATTTTGAAAAAAAAATACAATATTTTTTACTTGTTGCTATAATAAATATCCCAATTAAAAAAAAAATGTTTCTCAGTTTAGGGTGATACGTATTCTTCTACATATTTTTGATAAAAAAAAAAAAAAAATCGCAATAAGCGACTGGTTGGCGCAAAAGTTACAGCGCTTACAAAATAGGGGATAGAATTATTATTTTTTAAAAAAATTTTTTTTACTAGAAATGGCGGCGATCTGCGATTTTTATTGGTACTGCGACGTTATGGCGGAGACATCGGACACTTTTGACACATTTTTGGCGCCATTCACATTTATACTGCGATCAGTGCTATAAATATGCACTAATTACTGTATAAATGTGACTGGCATTGAAGGGGTTAACACTAGGGGGTGAGGAAGGGGTTAAATGTATCCTAGGTGTGTTCTAACTGTGGGGGGGGGGACCGATCTGTGTCCCTATGTACAAGGAACACAGATCGGTCTCCTCCTCTCCAGAGACAGGACGCTGTCTCTGTGTAAAAACGGCAATGAGAGATGATCTGTGAGATCATCTCTCATTCGCCGCACAGATCGCATCGCAAACGGCCACTCTGATTAGCCATTCGCCGCGATCTGTGATTGGCTGTGTCCAAGAGACACGGCCAACATAGGGCTTCCCCGCAGCGCGCTCTAGAGCGCGCGCTGGGAACGCCCAAAGGGGCGGCCGTCTTTTGACGGCATGTTGGATATTCAGACCCGCGCTGTAGCCGTCATTTGGCTATACCGCAGGTCTTAAGTGGTTAAAGGTATCATCTGAGCAATTATACAATAAAAAGACTGATTTAAAAAAAAAAAGAAGACATTCAAATTTCTTGTTTTTATTCTTCACAGTTGGACAGCGCCACTTCCCTGATTCAAGCAGCCAAGAATCTGATGAACGCCGTTGTGTTAACCGTAAAGGCTTCATATGTGGCTTCCACCAAATACCAGAAAGTCTACGGCACGGCGGCCGTGAACTCCCCCGTTGTCTCCTGGAAGATGAAAGCTCCAGAGAAGAAACCTCTAGTAAAAAGAGAAAAACCTGAAGAGTACCAGACCCGAGTACGACGAGGATCCCAAAAGAAGCATATTTCCCCTGTCCAGGCTCTTAGTGAATTTAAAGCAATGGATTCCTTCTAGAACTCTAGGCTTTACTTAATGGTTGTTATTTTTTTTTTAAGAAGTCATTTTGTATGCTTACCTGCCGACTTGTATGCGTCTGGCATGATCTGAATCTTAGCACTGTCTATTTGCATGCTACCCAAGATTTTATTGGAGTTAATATATGTTGCACAAAAAAAAAAGCAAATGAGTATATTGACTGCTGATAAATTTGGAACTTGTATTTTGGCCCTAATCCCATCCTGAAGCTTTGAGACATTGACAGGAGTTAGCCAGTGGAGAATTAGTCCTGAGTTGCCGGCTACCAGTGATTTCTAGGTGCTTAAGTGCTTGACCAAAAATCACCCATTCTTGCATCTCACAAGGCCCTTGTCAACACCTACTATGCTGAAAACTGAAAACAAGCAGATGATCTTTATTAGGTGTACTTATAGAAACCCTGTCTGCTGGGTTTTTAAGGAAAGTGGAAAAATAGAGTTGAACCCGTAAGGTTATTATACTGGTATATGATGTGGATGTAGGTGACCTGGTTCCCACGGATCTCCATGGTCTCCTTGACTTGTATTGTAATGTAACAAACATTTTAATTGAAGCACTTTACTTCTGCTTAGGGGTCCATGTATGACTATATTCCAATAAAAGTCAGGGAGACCATCTAAAGAGTAGCAATGTGTTTTGGGGGTCCAAAAATGCACCCTTCATCTGGGCTTGGGATTGAAACAATGTAAATGGACTAAAAGTGGATCTTTAATGGTGTTTCTTCCAGCGCGATTACCAGTTGCTGGCAAGACCTGTTCTTCACTTCTAGTTCCTTCACATTGGTTTTAATATCAAACCCTGGAAAAGGGGGGTGTTTTTATAACACATCAGATGATTCATTTCGCATTTACTTCCTGGAATCCATCTGCTATTACCTCATGAATGCAGGCAGGTGGGTGTGCCTACTTGAAAATGCCCTCCATGCTTCCTCCAGATGAAAAAAAAAAAAAAAACATTTCCTTTAAAGACTCCTTTGGATTTATGACATCAGCTTGGCCTAGGCCAGAAATCAAGAAGCAACTGAAGAAATGTACATTGAGAGAGTTTAGTTCCACTTTAACTCTTCCCCACTCAATACAAAACTAAAAACAATTAGACATGTGCATTCGTTTTCGTTAGAATGCATTTTCGTCCGAAAATCTGTTTTTCTTCGTTATCGTTTTAACAAACGATAACGAAAGCGCAAGAAATGAAAACCGAAAGATCCGACATAAAAAATGCTTTATTTTCATTTTTGTGGCGGTAAAAATTTGATATAGAGAGATTCGACATTATAGGGAAAAGATTCGACATTATAGGGAAAAGATTTGACATTATAGAGAAAAGATTCGACACTATAGAAATAATAGATTCGACATTACAGAGATTAGATTTTGATTTGAGAAAATAGATTCAACATTATTACTAGTCATACAACATTAGAATTCTTGTAGGCGGAATATCCGAACGGAAATGTACGATTCGACGTAAAGATTCGACGTTCCGTCGAATATTCTTTTGACCATTCAACAGAAACCAAGTATTATTGGATTTTCGGACGAAAGCTAATCCCCAACGAAAAACGAAATGAATCAAAACGATTTTCGGGAGTAACTAAATACATTTATTTTCCAAACAAAAACGAAAAAACGAAACGAAATATTCCAGTCTGCACACGTCTAAAAACAATTTAAAAAAATGTCTAGAGTTATTTCATTAATGTGCCAACAAAAGAGTTCCCTGCAAAAAAGATAATAAATACTGTACTTACCTCTTTCATCAAACACCAACCTACTGAAATAAAACCATTCTCTGAAGCCTGAACACCCCCAGACCCCATGATTTCCCGGACCAGGCTGTGCTTTGTGGCTCTTCCTTCTGACCTCCAAGACTACTCCAGTAGTAGAGGTGTGCGCAGCCTATTGCATTAGAGCAGGGGTGCCCAACCCTTTGAAGAGCGAGGGCCACTTAAGCGACTTGGTAACCGGTCGTGGGCCACAATGAGCGGAGCGGGTGGATGGCATGTCTGTGTCTGCTCTGCACATGCAGAGCAGACACTGACACAGCCCATTATACTTTTTAGCAGATCTAATTGGAGGTAAGATGAAAGTCGGTTTATGTCTGCCACTACTTAGAGGTGAATGGAGGGTCCAATTAGTCGGACGGTCGGACTGACCATGTGAAAGGGGCCCAAGGCTGCTTTCACACTGATGCGCTGCAGTCTACCCGTACCGCGGTTGCAACGCAGTGTACCTTTGGCTTTCCTGCACTTTGCAATAGACTTCTATTATATTCTGCAGGTTTGGTGCATTTTCAGAAAGCTCACCAAACTTACAGGTAATAACAGAAGTCTATAGCTCAGTGCAGGTAACCCACAGGTAAACTGCTCTGCAGCTGCGGATCCCTTTTAAAGCAGCTCAGTAACCACCGTGGAAACGATATTCCAATATACTGTATACACTGATTTTACCAATAAACTGACCTTTAATAACAGTATTTTATTCCATCCCAGAGCAGGAGGTCGCGGGCCACATCAGAGAGCTCCGTGGGCAACATGTGGCTCCCGGGCCACTGGTCGGGTACCCTGCATTAGGGTGTGCACCCTAAATGCAATACAACATGCACAGTGTAGGACAGTGGATGGTGTCAGTAGAGCAGTAGACTTGTCAGTAGGGCAGAGGTTGGTGTCAGTAAAGGGGGCTTTGGTGAAATATCAGCAAGGTAATCCACACCGCACAGGGTGATTGTGTGTGCCCAGGTGCACCCCTATGTCCAGTAGTGATATTGGGATCAATGAGAGGAACCACCCTAGGACATTGAGTGTCCCGATAGAGTTTTAATCTAAATGGACTCTAGTTAGTGATTTCTCATCAGTACAATGGCATATAATTCCATGGGCAGCAGGAGAGGTACATAATTGCTATCTTCATTTGCAGGGAACTCCTTTATTGGCACTTTAATGTCAATGATAGACCTATTTGACACGAGCTTCAGATTGTAAAAAGAAATGTGAACAGCAAGCTTAAACAAAATATTTGCAGAGTTTTCAGCAAGCTTTGTTTAAACTTAAGTACCACTCAACTCCAGTTTGTAAATGCTGATTGTAGGTTCTAATGGGAGTGTTGATTGCTTGCCAGGCTTCAGCAGGCTTTTAACAAGCTTGAAGAAGTAAACCAAAATAAATAAAACAGATCTCATACCAAATGATAATTTCTAAAAGTCCATAAAAAGCCCAAACATAGCTTCCAAATTGTATAGAGAGCGGCCCCCGATCCGCCTCTTCTCGTTTCATCCGCCAGATCTCTTAGCTCCTCCTCTATTGCTGGTGCCCCAATAGGAAACCGTTTCCCATGGGGTCACTCATGCAGGCTCGCTCCCATGCCTTGCCGCAGCGTCCATTGACACAGACAGTAGGACTTAGTCCCATCGTCACTGGAGTTGATTGACAGGAGCAGGAGCCAATGGCTCCCACTGCTATTCATCTGCCCAGGGAGCAGCGACAACGCCAGGAGGGCTGCAGCTCTCATGCACAGCGCTGCATTATGATGGGGTTCAGGTAAGTATAAGGGGGAGGGGTGAGGTTTCGAGTCTGTGACACAAAAAGGTTTTTACCCTAATGAATAAAATACAACTACTTTAAAATCACACTTACAATGTATATGTATAACATTCATAAGACCAAAAGTCCCACCCAACATGTTTCGTCATACAAGTGCGGTTTATTTTTAACTCTTTGTTGTGTTTTTACAATTTAGAAGTTTACCATTTATCATTTATTATGATTTATCATGTAGGCATGATATAAATTGTTTTATTATTATTAAACTTCAAGAAGTTCCGAAGCCTGCTAGCAGCTTGTTTAAAGCCGAGTTCCACCCAAAAATGGACCCTATGTTTAAAGTGCTGGTGACTCCCTGACATTTTTTGGGGGGAGGAGCGGGTACCCTGTTTTTAGAGGCACCTAGTTCCCACTTCTTCCCTAGCGCTGCGGCTCCAGGAGTGAGATTAGCTCACCCACCTCCCTCCCTACAATCTTCTGGGACACATCACAGGTCCCAGAAGATTGCTTGGGCATTTACAGCGCACAGCGCGGCTCGCACATGCACAGTGCGCGCCCAGCTGTGAAGTAGGTTTGCCACCTTTTTTTTTTTAACAAAACCGGAACACTGTAGTGGCCTGGGACACCTTTGGGAGAGTAGTAATGCGGTGTGCATAGGATGCTGCAGCGAACAGTGGGTGCAGCCAATTTGCTCTTGCTGACATCATTGCCCTGCCCCCCCCCAGTAATGCCGAACCTGCCCCCAGACAGCCAACCGCAGCCCTCGGACAGCAACAGATGTGTGTGACTATCTTGGTAACATGGGGAGCCACAGCCCATTCTAAATAATGTGTCCGGGTTTCAGTCTGCCTGAAACCCAGACATATGATTCAAAACCCGAACTGTACGGGTGAATCCCGGAAAGGTGGCAACCCTTCTGTGAAGCCACAGCCGGGTGCCCACAGTTAGAATGCCAGCGCCGCTAGGAAGAGGGGGAGAGGAGCAGGGCTTCGTACGTCCGCATCTCTGGACCTTGGGACAAGTGAATGTCCGATTATTGAAAATCAGCAGCTACACTTTTTGTAGCTGCTGACTTTTAAATGGGTGGAACACCGCTTTAAAGTGACAATCACACTCCCATTATGATATGAATTCAACATTTACAAACTTGAGCTGAATGGTACTTTAAAAGCTTAAAAGAACCTTGCTAAAAGGATCTGCTAAAGCAGGGGTAGGCAACCTTGGGCCCTCCATCTGTTGTGGAACTACATTTCCCATGAGGCATTGCAAGGCTGGCAGTTAGAATTACTCCCAGAGGCATGATGGGACTTGAAGTTCTGTAACAGCTGGAGGTCCCCAGGTTGCCCTACCCCTGTGCTAAAGCTTTCTCAAAGCTTGATGTTCACACTGCTCTTATATAAGTTGAAGCCCAGATGAAACAGGCCATAGAGTTGCTTTAAAGACCAAAGGTTTTCAACTGTTTCTTCATGGTGTGAGCCACAATCGGTCATTCAGAAGATCACACTGGTACTGAGGAAAAGATGGTCCGCACTCTGGTCGTTGCTCTTTAAAAAATCGTCGTATTTATTAACGAGTCACAGTGAACAAACGCAAATGAGAACTGTTGACGTGTTTCAGCATATAAGGCCTTAGTCATAAACACTGGTGGTTATGACTAAGGCCTTAAAGGCTGAAACGTGTCAACTGTTCTCATGTGCGTTTGTTCACTGTGACTTGTTAATAAATAAAATTTTTAAAGAGCAACGACCGAAGTGTGGATTTTCTTTTCCTCATTACTGTACTCCAGATTGAGCACCTGCACCAGGGAGCTCTGCTTTCTATGTGATGTATGGGTTGCAGCACTGACTTTTTTGTTTATATAGAGCACACTGGTACGCCTGTGGCTACTCATAACCACACAATATGGCAGTATTTAGGTATTTAGTGATTCGTGGTGTGATTTTTGGTGCAAGGATTGGCACATCTAGAATTTGCTCTTTTAACCTCGTGTTTAGCTTGGGCCTTAAAATAAAATCCAATCTTAGAAGGGAAACGTGACATGCATGCAAGTGACAATAGGTTGGCAGGTATCATAATTAGGACATGAAAGTCAATGGTGAAATGTTCATCTATTATGCTTTTGTTTAGTGCAAAATTATACCTAGCGAACATGCCTAATTGTGTGCCCAAAACGATGAACTTATAACATCCTTGTGATAGTATGTGGCTTTTTTATTTTTTTTCTCTTCAAAATATCGACTAATAACCTAACCTGAGGCTTATCACTTCTTGTGCATTTTGTTCTCTAGATGTTTGATAACTTGTTCCTAACTTAGTCCTCACCAATAACCGCTAGCTAAGTTTGTTTGTCGGTGTGTGAAAGACATTGCGGTGACTGAAATGGCATTTGTTTTTTATTTTTATTAGTTAAATATTTGGATGTTAAGGTGCGCCCTTCACCTTTGACCTTTTTGCTCCAGCAGCCATTTTGTCTCCGTGAGGCCATAAGTGCCTGGTGGATTCCTAGGATGCCTATTGGGTCAGCAAAATGGCTGCCTCCTTTGTGTGTTTGTGTGTGTGCGTGTGTGTGGGAGGTCCATTTGAACCTGCTGGTTATAAAAAAACAAACAAAACAAAAACATAACAAACATGGCAGCTTAAAAGCAGAACTTAGATGACCAGTAGCTTGGAATAGAGGTATCGACCATGGCTTTGTACCCAGTAAGTAAATAAAGTCATTAACTCCATCTAATGTTGTGTATTTATTTTATGAAGACTTTTATTACTGATGTTCTATTGTCGTCTGAAAGATTTATTACATCTGGTTGCCATTTTGTAAAAGACAATTGGCCCTATTCACTAAGCTGTAAAGCAGGTGTTTTATAGACATGTGCATTCGACTTAGTCCGAATGCATTTTCGTCCCAATTTCTGGTATTTTCGTTATCATTTTAGCAAACGAAAAAGAACACGCAGAATCTGAAATCCGAAAGATCCGACATAAAAGAAATGCTTTATTTTTGTTTCCGTTGCTACAACATTTCGATATATATAGGAGATTCGACATGACACTAACAATAGCAACCTGTGTCTATCGAACCTGTGGTTGAATGTGCCTAACCTTAACTCTATTATTCTACATAGAGAGGAAAGATTCGATATAGAGTGAAAAGATTTGACATTATAAAGACAGTGTTGAGGTAGACCATTCGACATGAACAAAGAAGATTCGACGAAGCAGCAAAAAACGTCAAATCTGTCATTGAAGGCTTATGGTGTCTGTCGAAAGTTCTAAGAAGATTCGACAAGCAGCTAAACTGTAAGATGCCGCAATCGTACATTTTTGGACAAATTCTCGGCCCATAGGCTATAGAATAATTTGAATGTTGGTTGACTAGTAATAATAATTTATAAATATAATAATTAGTAGTGTCATACAACATTAGAATTCTTCTATAGCTTGTAGGCGGAACATTCGACCAGAAATGTACGATTGCGGCGTTGTACAGTTTAGCTGCTCCGTCGAATCTTCTTAGAACATTCGACAGACACCATAAGCCAGGGGTGTCCAAACTTTTTTCAAAGAGGGCCAGATTTGATGAAGTGAACATGCGTGAGGGCCGACTATTTTGCCTGACATTCTTTGAACCATTAAAATTGGGTCTAAGGCCGTGTACACACGGAGGGACATGTCCGCTGAAACATGTCCGACAGACCGTTTCCAGCGAACATGTCCGTACACACCATCGGATGAAAATCCCCTCGGCCAGGGAACGCGGTGACGTGGCGGTGACGTTGACGCCGCCACGTCACCACTCCAGGAAGTAAAATACTTCCACCCATGCATCGAACCAGCGGACATATCCGACGGACAGGTTTGTAACGGACAAATTTCAAAGCATGCTTTGAAACTTGTCCGCTGGACAAACCTGTCCGCAAGGTCGTGCACACGATCGGATTTGTCGGCTGAAACTGGTCGGCGGACCAGTTTCAGCAGATAAATTTGATCGTGTGTACGCGGCCTTAGGGTCCTTTCACACGTCCTTTCCGGTCGTCCGTTTTTTGGACGTCCGTTAACGGACCTCAATGCTTTCCTATGGGTTAGCGTCCATTAGCGGATGAGCATCCGCTAACGTCCGTTAACATCCGTCTGCGGTAAGCTCCGTTTTTTTTGGACGGAAGAAAACCCTATTTTTCTTCCGTCAAAAAAACGGAACGGACGAAAAACGGACGTTAGCGGATGATCTGTTTACCATCCGATCCGCTAACGTCAGTTTTTCATCGAAATATGTAAAAAAAAAAAGTTAAAAAAAAACGGATGAAAAAAACTGATGAAAAACGGACGTCAACGGACGGAAAACGGAACGGAACGGATGTAAACGGACGGAAAACGGACGAAAAACGGATGAAAAAACGGATCAACTGAAGGGGGGAAAAAAATGATCTAAAAAACTGAACGGACGTGTGAGAGAGCCCTAAGTGTGTTCGTCTGAGCACCAATACACTGCCCAACAAGAATTATCCAGCCTTTGTGGCTGTGTGTGGTGAAGAGATGAGCTTGTGCGTGTTATTTGGATATACTGTATATATTTCTTTTGTGGTCCCAATGAATCCCAGAGCGCTGCTCAGGACTAAGGATGAACTTGGGTGTGTTATTTGGATATACCGTATTTATCGGCATATAACACACACAAAGTTACCATTGCCATGAATGCAGCCTCACACGTGCCATGAATGCAGCCTCACATGTGCCATAAATGCAGCCTGATCGATGCCCATCTGCAGCCTCAGAGGGCAGAGGGAGGGGGGCGGGACGAGTGCCGACAGATTACAAACAGGAGAATCTCTTGTTTACTCTGTGGCCTCTTTAATACAAAGTCCCGCCTCCTATTATAGACAGAACAGTCGTCCAATGGCATCCCAGAAGACGGGACTTCCAATACAGACACTGCTGAGTACACAAGAGATTTCCTTGATGTAATCTGATGGCGCTCATCCTGCCCCCTCCCTATCCCCTCCAAGGCAGCGCCGATAAATAAGGTATATATCTTTTGTGGCACTGGGGGCCACAAACAATATGTATATCCAAATCTCCAGGAGGGCCATATTAAATCAACAGGGGGGCTGCATTTGGCCCACGGGCCGGACTTTGGACATGCCTGCCATAAGCCTTTAATTGACAGATTTGACCTTAATTAATTCATTTTTTTGGACGAATGCATTTTTTGACAAAACAAAATGAATAAAAACGAATTTCGGGAGTGACTAAATACATTTATTTTTCAGACGAAAACGAAATTCTGAAACAAAATATTTCAGTGTGCCCATGTCTAGTGTTTTGCTTGCTGATGCTGAAACTTAGTTGCTTGCTACAGAGAGAAGAGAGTAGGAACACCAGTGGCTGGGAGCCCTAGGCAGGAGGGTGCCCTAGGTGGCTGCCTAGTTTGCCTAGTGGTAGCGCCGGCCCTGATCCTCAATAGAGAGGTCTTCCTTCGCTTTCTGTAATAGGAACAGAGATGGCACTGGGGTAGAACATGGGGGGAAATCTCCCCAACAGGAACACAAAAAGAATGAAAATAAATGAAAGTAGAGTAGGGAAAGGTTTGCATTTATATTGCTTGAGGGAAATGGAACAGACGTGCTGAGACCTTAGGGTCATCCCATTATTATAAGGGGTTTTGGACTAGGTATCTGGGTTTTGGGCTGGCAGTTTCTCCACGCCAAAGAATTTCAACACTTTTCTTGGTTTGGGAATGAAGCGCTACACCAGAAAATGAAAAATGTCCAGATATAAGTTTATTCCAAAAAGAGACAAATGGATTTATTGCACAGCCAAATAGATGATAAAGTATACTGGACTGAATGTGGATTGACAGTTGTTGAAATGGGTGAATATTAAGGCAGACAGTCTGTCATCAGCTAAAGGTCAGGCCGATCAAACCAGCTGTCGGCAGACTGTCTGCCTTGATATTCACCCGGTTCAACCACTATTACATAGCTAGACAGTTCGAAAAAAAAAGACACAAGTCCATCTAGTTCAACCAATAGAAAAAAAAGAAAGAAATAATAATAATGGATAGATGCACAAAAAACTTCCATATACACAATCCATATCCCCATACTTGATCCAAAAAAATGCAATCCAGCCCCCTTGTAAAAACATGGTCCAATCTGCTCCTGTAAAAAAAAAAAAAAACTTCCTGAACCCCCCAGGAGGCAATTGGATATTCCCTAGATGACAAGTGTCAAACACAAGCCCACAGGCTGAATCTGGCCCTCCAGGCCATTTCTTGTGGCCCTTGCACCTCTCCTGCAGCTGCAGGAGAGCTCCAGCCCTCCTCTGGTCTTCCTCCAGACCCCTACTTTCTGCTTTCAAGCAATGCATCCAGCTTCTTCCCAGCAGAAGCATAAGGAAAGGGGGAGCACTTTGATGTAAGGGAGAGTGGGGGACTCAACTTCTGATGGTGGGGTGGCTCTTGACATCTAATGTAAGGGGAGGGGATGCGCTGGACATCTAATCTTACAGATACGAGAAAGGGAGTAACCGCTCCAGGTGGGTATGTTGAACAATCAGCAACTGTTTTGTAGTGTGAAACGCGTAGGCTGTTAATCCCGTTTTCTGCTTGTTGTTGTAGTGCATTTTTCAATTTTTTTAATTAAAGACAACCTTATGTTATTTTGGAGTGCGGGTGTCCATCTCTTTCTCCTCGAGTAATCTTACAGATACAACCGGCCCTTTTGAGGACAATCATAATGCTGATGTGGCCCACAATTAAATTTAATTTGACACCCCTGCCCTAGATGAGCAAGCTCAGGTGGTAAGACTCAGGTGGTACTTTTCCAAAGCACTGTGCTTTGGAAAAGTATTCACACCCATTGAAATTTTCCACATTTTGTTACAACAAAAACGTAAATGTATTTTATTGGGATTTTATGTGATAGACCAACACAAAGTGGCACATAGTTGTGACGTGGAAGGAAAATGATAAATAGTTTTCCAAACGTTTTACAAATAAATATGTGAAAAGTGTGGGGTACATTTATATTCAGCCCATCTGAGTCACTACTTTGTAGTAGAGAGCTCCCATGAAGGTGGAAATTTCTTGTGGGGGGGGGGGGCGAGACAGCCACAGAGGGACCCCAGAAGACCAGGTTCGGGGCCACTCTGTGCAAAACGAGTTGCATAGTGGAGGTAAGTATAACATGTTTGTTATTTTTTTTTTATTATTCTCTTCAGTGGACTTTGACTGGTCCATTCTAACACATAAATATGCTTTGATCTAACCATTCTATTGTAGCTCTGGCTGTATGTTTAGGGTTGTTGTCCTAATGGAAGGTGAACCTCCGCCTCAGTCTCAAGTCTTTTGCAGACTCTAGGGCCGCGTACACATGATCGGTCCAACCCGATGAGAATGGTCCGACGGACCATTTTCATCGGTTCACAGACTGATGGTCTGATGGTCTGATGTGCGTACACACCATCAGTCCAAAAACCGATCGTGTCAGAACGCAGTGACGTAAAACACAACGACGTGCTGAAAAAAATGAAGTTCAATGCTTCCAAGCATGCGTCGACTTGATTCTGAGCATGCGCGGGTTTTTGGACCGATGCCTTTGCTAACCATCGATTTGGACCGATGGTCAGGCGTCCATCAGTCCGATTTTAAAGCAAGTTTTCATCGGACCGATGAAAATGGACTTAAGTCCATTTTCATTGGTTTGGACCGATCGTGTGTACGCGGCCTAACAGGTTTTCTTCTACGATTGCCCTGTATTTGGCTCCATCAATCTTCCCATCAACTTTGACCAGCTTCCCTGACCCTGCTAAAGAAAAGAATCCCCACAACATAATTCTGCCACCTCCATGTTTCACGGTGGGGATGGTGTGTTCAGCGTGATTTACATTATTAGTTTCCTGCCACACATAACGTTTTGCTTTTAGGTCAAAAAGTAAAATTTTGGTACCTGACCAGGGCACCTTCTTCCACATGTTTGCTGCGTCCCCCACATGGCCTCTCACAAACTGCAAACGGGACTTCTTATGGCTTTCTTTCAACAATGCCTTTCTTCTTGCCACTCCTCCATAAAGGCCAGATTTGTGGAGAGCACGACTAATAGGTGTCCTGTTGACAGATTCTCCCACCTGAGCTGTGGATCTCTGCAGCTCCTCCAGAGTTACCATGGGCTGCTTATCTGATTGTTTTCCCTGCCTGGCCTGTCAATTTAGGTGGACGGCCATGTCTTGATAGGTTTGTAGTTGTGCCATACTTTCAGATGATGGATTGAACAGAGCTCCGTGAGATGTTCAAAGTTTGGGATATTTTTTTTTAACCCAACCCTGCTTTAAACTTCTCCACAACTTTTTTTCCTGACCTGCCTGGTGTGTTCCTTAGTCTTCACAATGCTGTTTGTTTTCTAAGGTTCTCTAACCTCTGAGGGTGTCACAGAACATACTGAGATCAAAATACACACAGGTAGACTCTATTTACTAACTAGGTGACTTCTGAAGGCCATTGGTTCCACTAGATTTTGTTAGGGGTATCAGAGTAAAGGGGGCTGAATACAAATGAACGCCACACTTTTGTCAGATATTTATGTAGCGGATGGTTGCTACTAGTTACTAATATCCACCATATCACCCTGCTGCCAGACCTTCATCTATCATCTCAAAGGCAATAAACAGTAATTTGCGTTGTTTTGTTTATTGGTGGATATAACTTGGTTGGGGGAAAGGGAATATTAGGATGGCCATAGAACAAGTTGCTTTGCCATCATATTTAAGTCATTGAACAAATAGATTGAGCCTTGAAGAACTGATGAACCCTAACATTTACAGTCACTTCCCTGCATGAACCCATGCAGACTATTGCTCCTCCTCTGCATCAACTCCTGCAGACTGTTGCACTCACCAATGGAAGCTCATAAGGGCACCAGATGGCATTAGAGACACCCTAGACGGTAGTTCCCCCCAGGGGCGAACATGGAAGGCTATAAGTGGTGGACGAACTAAAATGATATGAAAGAATATACATATATTATGAGTATGGGTCCAATATTCAAGTAAGCACACGAGAATTAAAATGGGGGATGGAGGTGTTGGGTATTGAGGGAAGGGAACAGGAAAATGAAGACAAGGGAAGGGAGTGGGGAAAAAGAGGGGAAGAAAAGGGTGGGGAGGGAAAAAGAAAGGGAAGGGAAACAGGAAGGGGCAAGGAGGGATTGGGGAGGGGGGGGAGAAGGAAGGGGACGGTTGGAAGGACAAGCTAGGGTTGGGAAGGGAAGGGGAGAGTGGGGGTGGGGAGAAGGGAGAACAGGGGAAGGAGGGGGGAAGAGGAGGGGGGAAAGGGGGAGGGAAGGGAGGAAAGGGAAGGGAGAGAAGAAGAGGAAAGGATAAGAAAAGAAACCAAAAAGTGGGGGATTGGGGGTGGGCAGGAGATGGAAGCTGGATAGGAGAGGAGGCAACCTATAGAGGAACCAATCCCCTCCATCTTCCTCCTGGAGCCGCTGAATGCCTGCAGGAAGGAGAGGAGGAGAATCAGGCATTTAACAGCTGCAGGAGGAAGATGGAGGGGATCGGTTCCTTTATAGCAGGGGTCAGTTACAAGCATGACTCACACAGGCAGAGGCATGATGTGACTTGTAGTTTTGCAACAGCTGGATGGCTGCTATTTTGAGACCCCTGCTCTATAGGCTGCTGCCCCTTCTATCCAGGTTTACAGGGGAGGGACACATAGGCCCCCTGGAGCATGGGGCCGAGTTGCAATTATGACCCCTGTGACCCCTGTAGCTACACCCCTGCTCTGTGAAATGTGTGACACAGCAGTGCCTACTCACTGGGCATAGTGACTATAGATTACAGAATTCAGGAAGCATATGATTAGGGATCTTCACAAAGTAAGATTACAAACTTCAAGAGAGTCTGAGTAATAGGAGTAGGCTAGAAATAATTAAAACATAATGTACAAATTCATATATCATTTTACATTTTGACCATATATACACTTTACAGAACCAAACAGCAGTGATAACAGCCAGACTCTCAAGTTAGAGATTGTTGGCCACCCTACACAGCAGTCAATCTCAAATCATCCTCTGCCGTACGCTCATGCCTGATTGGCTTCATGGGGATCCTGTGCTTTGTACATTTCCAGTGTTTATTGAGATGGTCTAACTCATCCTGCAGTGTGACCTTGAATGTGATCAGCAGCAGGTTAAGTGGATACATAGAGGACATCATTTTCCCTTAGTAAAAGTAAACAGTCTGTTATATAATTTAGACCAAGGCACCCTCCATTTCAAGATGACATGAACACATTAACGTGTCAATATCAAGCGTTCCTAACACCAAGGTAATATCATTTAATTAGCATTAGGAATATTCTCAGTGTATATAATTATCACAGTTTATGTCATCTGCTAAGTCTTGTTTCAATGATAAAACAAGGAGGTGGTTCAGATCGAGACAAAAAACATATTTTTTTCTACCAACATTTAAATGTATAGACCTTCTACCCCTAGGGCCCTGCGGGATGATACCCAAAATACCCCCTTCTTGTCATCTTGGAACCCCCAACAGTGGCGGAACACCAAGGCTTGGTCACAAGCGACCCCGGTAGTTCCACCACTGGAGTGTCATGGGATGGGTGGAATGCTCTGCAGTGTCAGGGGATAGGTGGAATGCTCTACAGGGTGTCATGGTATGGCTGAAATTCTCTGCAGTGTGTCATGGGATGGGTGGAATGCTCTGCAGTAACATAGGATGGGTGGAATTATCTACCGTAACATGGGATGGGTGGAATGCTCTGCAGTAACATAGAATGGGTGGAATACCCTGCAGTAACATAGGATGGATGGAATGCTCGGCAGTGTTTAATGGGATGGGTGGAATGCTCGGCAGTGTCAAGCGATGGGTCACCCAATTAGGAAAAAGTCCACCTGTGCGTAATTAGGTTACAGTAGGTGACCACGATATTGTGTCAATCTCGCTCCCTTTCTCAGCGAGATTGTCCACCTACGAGCCCCATTGCGGGAGCCAGCACCGAGCCGGCTTGCCGCGATGGGGACAATGCCGTCATAGAAGCGACGGGGATCCGACTTGGATTCCCGCCAATTCTACATGCACCGTTTGGTATGAATCCTGTGGGGGAACTCCACGCCGGCCCCCTCACCCCAGAGCACCCTGTCCCCATGTTGATAAGGACAGGGCCTCTTCCCGACAACCATGGCCGTTGGTTGTCGGGGTCTGTGGGCGGGGGGCTTATCGAAATCTGGGAGCCCCCTTTAATAAGGGGGCCCCCAGATACCGGCCCCCCACCCTAGGTGAATGAATATGGGGTTCCCCTACCCATTCACCTGGAAGTAAAGTGTTAAAAATAAAAAACACAACACAGGGTATTAAAATATTTTATTAGTCTGCTCCGGGGGCCCCCCTGTCTTCTTTTAGCTCTTTTACCAGGGGAGGCTTCTTCTTCCGCTCTCCGGGGGTCTTCTCCGCTCTCCGGGGTCTTCTTCCGCTGTCCGGGGGTCTTCTCCCATCTTCTCCGCTGTCATCTCGGCCCTGGATCTTCTCCGCTCGCTCTCCGGTGCCTTCTTCTTCAGGGCTGGCTGCCGCTATCTTCGTGTGTTAGCTCAATAACTAGCCGCGGCCAGCCCGCTCTTCTGTGACGCCTTCTTCTCTTCCGCTCGCCCGTCCCCACCCCCATTCCTGACCGGCCAGGCGGCGTGCTTTGGATACGAGTCTGGTATGGATTGTGGGGGGACCCCCACGCTGTTTTTTCGGCGTAGGGGGGGTCTCCTTACAATCCATAGCAGACCTAAGGGCCTGGTATGCCTCCTGGGAGGGAACCCATGCCTGATTTTTATTTAAAATTTTGACGTGGAGTTCCCCCTCAGGATTCATACAACACGCGGCAGCTAGATTTGGCGGTAATCCAAGTCGGATCCCCGCCGCTTCTATGACGCGCTCGCTGGAATGTGCTTTGTCTATTCCAGCGAGTGCAAGATGTTGGGACCCTGTTGTCAAGAACCAGCGCAATGCTGTCGTGCTAAAAACACAACAGGTACAGTAAATTATAAAAGAATATCCCAAGCACTGTTAAATCCATCATGGCACAGACATAAGTAACCACCATGGACCAATGCAGTCTCTCTCTGATGTCTCAGAAGCTTGACAAGGGAGCCAGCAGGGCATGAAGCTACATTCTTGGCTCCCAGTGAGCTTTTTTACACAGGTTAACCCCACTAAAGGGGTATTCAGATTCACTGCTGTTCACTCCACTCCCACCTGAATGCTGTTCATTGATGAAAGACCTGACTGAGATCAACCTCTGTTTTATAACAAAAGGCTCATCTTCATTCATCTTCTGGTGAGTGCATTATATACTGGTGGAGGATTATCACAGTGGAGAATCTACAGACCATATTTTGGGTGGAATGTCCTCTGCATGAGATGCTAGCTACCAGCTGATGTCTGATACACATTATGACACCCTACAGTTCCTTTGAATTGAGACGCTTTAATAGACTTAAAGTGGAGCTTCACCCTTAAAATGACTTTACTTTAATAATAACCCCGCTGCTAAAGAATCCCTAATCGGCTATTATAAAAAAAAAAATTGGCGTTAGAATACCTTATAAACACAGAGGCTTCCGGTTTTTCTGGTGGTCGGGTTTTTTGCTTCTTCCTGTCTCTCGCTATGCATGTTGGGGGCTTTTGTCAGAGCTCCCTAATTACAATAATTTGCTGTATCAGCCGAGACATCGCGCAACTTCTTTTATAACAGAGACGCTCACGCCGCCGGACACCTTTGCCCGTGCGCGTGTGCGAGATGTAGCGGTGGACAGCATCCACCGAAAACAGGAAATTATATGCTGGGTTCCTCTTCCTGCCCAAAGCCAAGATGGCAACGGGAGAAGATGCAGAATATAAGTTCTTATTTGGCACTGATAACCAGTGGAGCGGCGGGTGAAAACGAAACAAGTGAGTTTATTACAACACTGCGATTAGTAATTTAAAGAGCCCCTAATTAAAAATTTGATTTTATCGGCAGAGATCCGCTTTAAAAACTTGTTATCACTATCACCGCAGGTCTCTCACCGAACAGAGACAGCCGCTCCGATCTCTGACAGGAGGATAAAGGGGGACGGGCTTAGGCAGTCAGCCAGGAAACAGTGGCGGCGGTGGTGACTGGCGGAGAGAGCGCCACTGGAAACCGACATGGAGGGGTAGGAGGGAGGGGAGCACTCTGGTGCTTGAGCGCCCCCACCTCTGTGGCGCCTGGGTGAACTGCACCCTTCGCACCCCATCTAGGATCGACCCTGCGTGCGGCGCCCCTGTTTCCCATGGCGCCTTGTGCGGCCGCACAGCTCGCACACCCCAAAGGCCGGCCCTGAATGGAATGGTTTATATCAAAGCATATTAAGGTGTTAGAATGGCCCAGTTAAAGGCCAGACCTAAATCCAAATTAGAATCTGTGGCCAAACTTGAAAATTGCTGTTCTCCATCCAATCTGACAGAGTTTGAGCTATTTTGCAAAGAAGAATGTCATTCTCTAGCTGTGTAAAGCTGGTAGAGACATCCCTAAAAAGACTTAGGCCTCGTACACACGATCAAATCTGTCTGCTGGAAACGGTCTGCTAGACCGTCCCAGCAGACAGATTCGATCGTGTGTACGGCCGAGCCGAAGGATTTGGCCACCCGACAGATTTCAAAGCATGCTTTGAAATCTATCGGGTGGGAATCCGTCCGCCCGACATGTCTGCTGGTTAGTACACTTACCAGCAGACATGTCGTCCCGCACCGCCGCCGAATGGATTCGGCGCATGCGCGGAAGTGTTTTACTTCCTGGTGCGGTGACGTGGCGGCGTCAACGTCACCGCCACGTCACCGAAACGTCAGCGCGCCGTCTGCTGGCGGGGATTTTGGTTTGCTCGTGTGTACACGCGAGCAATCCAAAATCCTATCAGACAGATTTGTTCAAATCGGTCGGTCCGACCGATTTGAACAAATAGATTGCCTCGTGTGTACAAGGCCTTAGGCTGCGTACACACGATCGGTCCAACCCGATGAAAATGGACTGAAGTCCAGTTTCATCGTTCTAAACCGACCGTATGTACGGCCCATCGGTCTGTCGTCCTTCGGACCAAAGTTTTAAAACTTGATTTAAAATCGGACTGATGGACGCCTGACCATCGGTCCAAACAGATCGTTAGTAAGCAAAAGCATCGGTTCAAAAACCTGCGCATGCTCAGAATCAAGTCGGCGCATGCTTGGAAGCACTGAACTTCGTTTTTTTCAGCACGTTGTTGTGTTTTACGTCACCGCGTTCTGACACGATCGTTTTTTGAACTGATGGTGTGTACGCACATCAGACCACTTCAGCGGTGACCCGTTGAAAACGGTCCATCGGACCATTCTCATCGGGTTGGACCGATCGTGTGTACAAGGCCTTACAGCTGTAATTGCAGTGAAAGGTGGTTCTACAAAGTATTGGGGGGCTGAATATAAATGCACACCACACTCTTCACATATTCATCTGTAAAAAAAAAAAAAAAAAATTCTTTCTACTTCACAATTATGTGCCACTTTGTGTTGGTCTATCACATAAATTCTCAATAAAATACATTTACGTTTTTGGTTGTAACATGACAAAATGTGGAAAATGTTGAGGAGTATGGATACTTTTTCAAGGTACTGTAAAAAAAAAAAAAGTTTTTTTAGACTATTGGAGCCTTTTATGTCCTCTGAGGAGTGGTGTTACCTTGTATGATTAACCCCTTGGGGGAGAGCGCTGACTGACCTACTCTAGCAGGGGGTCAATCCTGTCTGGAGAGTTCTAATACATGGTGTTAGCTTATTTCTGAACACGCAGCAATTTTTGAAGAGCATTTTGTGATCAATAGAATTTGGTTTGCACAATTTGAATGGAGCACTGTTTTGAACATTATTTCACAACATAAACGATAGCTGCAAGCAGCACCTGAAAAATTGAATTTAAGATGTCAGCTGCACTATATGTCCTGCTACTCCCAGGAAAAAAATCCCACACCCTGTCCCGGTAGTATAGGGATCTATTGACATTGCATAAGATTTCCCCCCCCCCCCACCACCTGCTGGCGTTGTGGCTCAGCTCTGGTTATGTACCTCCATATCTGGTGGGAATGTGTGAGGATACACCCCAAAATAATAATAAAAAAAAAATTAATACGTTTAGGTTGTGAACTTTGGGGGTTGTTTAGCTCTGCGAGATTAAGTGCTTAAACCGTAATGGTGAACAAAAAGGTTTTTTATTTGTGACCAAAGCAAAAACAATGCTTTCTTCAGCACATAGGGAAAAAACATTAAAGCAAAAGTCCGCTTGTCTCCAGCATAAACAAAAAAAAGTCTGGTTTTCTTCAGCACAGCAATAAATCAAAAACAAAGACACATACGGTTTTAGGCAGAACTTCCAGTCCTTGCTGACCCTTTTCAGCTTCTCAGCAGTACATGGCTTCTGCAGACAGGTGCACTCCCATACTCCTCCACGCCCTCTATCAGAACTTCCTGTCTTTTAAGCTGGTTTCCTGGAAGTTCTTAACCCCCTGTGTGCTTGACTGCCAGAGGCCATGAGAGGAGGCTCTTTCCCTCCCAAACGTCACTTTAGAGCCTCCGAAATTACGGGCCCCAAATGACACTGTAACAAGGACAGAGAGGACTGTAGGCCCGTCCTCTCTGGATCAACTTTTATTTCCCGGAATTTCTCACCCCCTGTGGGTGACCTCCTGAACCCTACACCCTTGCCTTAAAGGGACTAGACTCCAAATATTGGCGCAACATAGCATCCGTCCAGGACCCAACCCTAGCGTCCTGTACAAGGTATACAGTAAAACCTTGGATTGTAACCATAATTTGTTCTGGATTACAAGGATTGGATTACAAGTTGCTTGTAATCCAAAGCACTTGTATATCAAAGAAAAATTTCTCATAAGAAATAATGGTAACTTATATGATTTGTTCCACAACCATTTATTCATAAATCCTTCAGTTTATAGTCCATATAAAAAGATTATAGCAATGTGATAGGTTGTGTAACCATAAAATGTCCATCCACAAATGGAAGCCTCCACAAGGGGATTAGAAGCAAAATCCAGCAGTAGCTACAGAGTATAAAAAAGAAAAGACATGCCAATCAGAGTGGCCGTTTGCGATGCGATCTGTGGGCGAATGAGAGATGATCTCATAGATCATCTCTCATTGCTGTTTTACACCGAGACAGCGTCCTGTCTCTGGAGAGGAGGAGCCTGATCTGTGTTCCTTCCCACATAGGGACACAGATCGGTCAAGCCCCCAGTTACCCCCCCCCTCCCCCCACAGTTAGAATACACCTAGGATACACATTTAACCCCTTCCTCACCCCCTAGTGTTAACCCCTTCAATGCCAGTCACATTTATACTGTAATTAGTGCATATTTATAGCACTGATCGCAGTATAAATGTGAATGGTGCCAAAAATGTGTCAAAAGTGTCCGATGTGTCCGCCATAACGTCGCAGTACCAATAAAAATCGCAGATCGCCGCCATTTCTAGTAAAAAAAAAATAATAAAAAAATAATAATTCTCTCCCCTATTTTGTAAGCGCTATAACTTTTGCGCAAACCAGTCGCTTATTGCGATTTTTTTTTTTTTTACTAAAAATATGTAGAAGAATACGTATCGCCCTAAACTGAGAAAAAAAATGTGTTTTTTTTTTAAATTGGGATATTTATTATAGCAACAAGTAAAAAAATATTGTATTTTTCTTCAAAATTGTCTCTCTTTTTTGTTTATAGCGCAAAAAATAAAAACCGCACAGGCGATCAAATACCACCAAAAGAAAGCTCTACTTGTGGGGAAAAAAGGACGTCAATTTTGTTTGGGAGCCACGTCGCACAACCGCGCAATTGTCAGTTAAAGCGACGCAGTGCCGGAAGCTGAAATTTTACCTGGGCAGGAGGGGGGTGTATGTGCCCAGTAAGCAAGTGGTTAAAAGAGGCACATCTAAGTATGCAGGCATCTGGGGTAAAGCTGTCCACATAGACCATCATCCGCACCGCCGGCTCTCACTACTGTCAGTCTGAAATTGTGACCGGAACCACTACCCTGCAGTAGAGTGATCTTAAAGTAAGACTTGAACTCCTCGTGGAGCACAGTGTGAAACAGACGATGGTGATGGCGGTGAGGAAGATGGTCTATGTGGACAACTTTGTCACGGATGCCTGCATACTAAGATGTGCCTGTTTTAATCATCAACCATGTGAGTTGCTAAATCTTCTGCTTTCATTAAATGTAACCACATTGCTACACTTATGCCCCGTACACACGATCACTTTTTGTGATGGTGTGTGGGCAAAACGACGTTTAAAACTACGTTTTTAAACCCGCGCATGCTCAGAAGCAAGTTATGAGACGGAGCTTCAATGGAACAGAGTGCCGTCGAACGTGGTGTACGTCACCACGCTTTGCTAGAGCTTTTTGGAAAAACGATGGTGTGTATGCAACGTCGTTTTGGAAAATGAAGTTTGAAAAACGTTGTTTTGTTTCATGAGGTAAAATGTGGGTTTTTTTCATCACAAAAAGTGATCGTGTGTACGCGGCATTAGAGACGGCTCTCTTCTTTTTTATACTCAGCTGTGATGTGACACTACTTGTATATCAAGACATTGCTTGTATATCAAGTCAAAATTTATAAAAAAAAAATTGCTTGTCAAACCAAGTTACTATAAAAACTAAGGTTTTACTGTATTTAGTTATATTTTAAGATTATTCTGTCTACTAGGGATGAGCCAAACCCCCCCCCCCCCCCCCCCCGGTTCGGTTCGTACCAGAACCTTTGAACAGACAAAAAATGTGTTCAAACATGCGAACACCGTTAAAGTCTATGGGACACGAACAAGAAAAATCAAAAGTGCTAATTTTAAAGGTTAATATGCAAGTTATTGTCATAAAAAGTGTTTGGGGACCTGGGTCCTGCCCCAGGGAACATGTATTAATGCAAAAAAAAGTTTTAAAAAATAACGTTTTTTCAGGAGCAGTGATTTCAATAATGCTTAAGGTGAAACAATAAAAGTGAAATATTCCTTTAAATTTTGTACCTGGGGGGTGTCTATAGTATGCCTGTGAAGTAGCGTATGTTTCTGTGTTTAGAACTGTCCCTGCACAAAATGACATTTCTAAAGGAAAAAAAAAATCATTTAAAACCACTAGCGGCTATTCATGAATCGTCAGGTCCCGGCAATAAAGATCAAAGTCATTGAAGGCCCGAACCCAAAAAAATAAAAAAGCGTTGGGGTCCCCCAAATTTCATATCAGACCCTTCAGGTCTGGTATGGTTATTAAATGGAACCCTGCACCATTTATTTTTTTAAATGGCATAAGGTTCCCTCAAAAATCCATACTAGACCCTTCAGGTCTGGTATGGATTTTAAGGTGAACCCCACACCAAAATTAGAAAAAAAATGGTGTGGGGTTCCCCCAAAAATCTATAACAGACCCTTATCCGAGCATGCAACCTGGCAGACCGCAGGAAATGAGAGGGAGATGAGAGAGCGCCCCCCCTCCTGAACCGTACCAGGCCACATGCCCTAAACATGGGGAGGCTGTCCCCATGTTGATGGGGACAAGGGCCTCATTCCCACAGCCCTTGTCCGGTGGTTGTGGGGGTCTGCGGGCGGGGGGGTTATTGGAATCTGGAAGCCCCCTTTAACAAAGGGGAACTCCAGATCCCTGACGTTTTTTTCAATGACTTTGATCTGTATTGCCGTGACCCGACGATTCATGAATAGCCGCGAGTAGTTTTAAATTCCTTTAGAAAGGTCATTTTGTGCAGGGACAGTTCTAAACACGGGAAACAAGCGTTACTTTACAGGCATACTATACACCCCCCAGGTACGAAATTTAAAGGAACCTCCTTCCAGCAGCAGGCAGAACCAATGAAGGTTTAGGGAAGACTTACAGATTCCAGAAAAATAGATAACAACTCAGGCTAGATACAGCCCAGCATTAACACACCAAATACATGTAATTAGGGGACACCATGGCGTAGGGCAGGGTCCTTACATTCTCTTGCTTCTCAAAATGGCCTTGTCCTCACAGATCAAGAGAGAAAAAAATAATAGTGTAACGCTCTTGTTTTCATGAGCTGGATATCACACAGCGTAATAGATGAGAAAGAAAAAAAACGCACTGTAACAAACATAATGTTTCAAGTGACATTTCACACTTTGAAATAGTGGCAATTGCAGCTGTCACAAGGCAAAGTAAAACTGGTTGCAGGATACATGGAAAAGAAAAAATGTTAGGCAGACTGATATACCAATGTATCACTTACCCCCACGGAGGAGCCGTTAGGTATAATGGGTTCTCTGTTCATGACTCTGAGAACTGCTCCAGCCCCTCTGACACACATGGTTAGGGAGTGGGATGCTGCAATCACCTGTTAACTCAGTTATTAGAACACTACCCACAACTGTTTTAGAATAAAGGATATAGGCACCAGGCTAAGCAGCAGTGGTAAATGAATTACTGTATATTGTCACCAAACAAACATACAGTTGCATCAAAAAGTTTAGCTTGACGTGTCCATGAATCTTTGTATGGAGAAGCGTGATGACGTCAGAACTACAGGCATTACCCTACGTGTTTCGTCATTGCGGGACATCGTCTGGGATTGGCTGTAACTGCTTACCAGCCCTGGTACCCAGAAAACCTTGGCCTGGCTAATGTCTGGTCTCTGGAACTCAATCCTTGGTAGCTCAGTCCTTGTCATCAGATCCTTAAAGCACAGTCTCAGTGCCCCCATCCCCACAAACTCAGTTCTGGTACTCTGGTCTACACTACAGGCACAGCAATAGCATGCTGGTTTTGACACACCAAAGGCAGGTGTTGCCACTCTGGCTCCTGCACAGCAAAGGCCCCACTCTATTGTCCAAAGCCCAGGAAAACTCTGATCACTCCTACTCCTGCTGTGCCTTGTAGTTTACAGCCCTATCCACCTCCACAGAACTATGTTACCTTTTATCATCAAAAAGTCTATTAGCTCCAGCCCAGTGTTATTACCCAAGCTGAAGGGATGTCAAAGGTTTTCTGCAGGCAGGAGAAAACATTACCTCAGTCTCTTCTTCCCCAGTGATCAGGCTGTACTTTATAGCCTTTTAGCAAGTAGGAATGAGTGAATCTGTCGAGTTTCGATTTGACAAAAGATAAAAAAAAAAATCAAAAAAATTCTGATGGCTGCCCTGACCCTGGGCCCCCCAAAGGTCTAAATCCAGCACTCCTGACATCAGTGCTTTCTGAACCACTGTCCTCGGAACAAGACCGCACAGTAGAAAGTCATTAATACCATAGTTGCCAACATTGCAAAAAATAAATAAAAATCCAGGACACTTTTTTGCATGTAGGCGGAGGCAGTCGTTGGGGGGGGGTCATAATTAGGGGGCGGGGCATTCGTTTGTAGGCGGGTCACACCCTAGTAGACAATGGGCGTGGTTTACGCGTGTAGTGGGAGTGACTTACATGGGCGTGGCTCACATGGGGTGTGGTTAGAGTCTGAGATGATTGAGGGGGATGGAGGGAGAAAAAAAGGGAGAAATAAACTGAGAAAGTCCCTTCTTACATCAGGCATCAGCAGAGTCACCCTTTACATCAGGCGTCCACAGCGGAGTTTTTCCATACATTAGGCGTACCTGTCGGAGTCCCTCCATACATCAGGCGTACCCTGCGAAGTCCCTCCATACATCAGGCGTACCCAGCAGAGTCCCTCCATACATCAGGCGTACCCAATGAAGTCCCTCCATAGATCAGGCGCACCCAGTGGAGTCCCTCCTTACATCAAGCGTACCCAGCAGTGACCCCCCCATTGGAGCCCCCCTTAGTCAGGTGTCCCCCCCCATTGGAGCCCCCCTTAGTCAGGTGCCCCCCCAATGGAGCCCCCCTTAGTCAGGTGGCCCCCTATTGGAGCTGTCCTTACAGCGGTAGCGGTGTCTCCTGTCTCGGTCGCAATTACTGTTTCCCGTTCCCCCAGGGGGAACAAAGTAAAGGCGGAGCTGCACTAGAAATTAAGCTGCGGCACCGCCCACCCAGACCCTTTCCATAACAGTCGGACCTGCAGCGAGGCGGGGTCTGGGCGGTGTGGATGTAAACCCCAATTTTTTTTAATTTTTTTTTGATGTCACAATGTAGAGTATAAGATTTCCTATCATCTGTGCCCAGTCTTGCCACACAGAGTTATTCCTCTTTTAATGTTCAGTGAAAATGAACAGCCTTCCAGATAAAAACCTGCCTAAATAAAAAGTCAGTTCTCTCTTCTTGCTTTGAGTGACAGGTTATTTACATATCCAGCTTGGACATGTTTATCATATGTTATGTTATGTTTATCATAACATGAGGTATAAAACGTGAGAAATCCACCCCTCCCCCACATAACACATCCTGGTAATATACAATGAACTTTGGATCACCTCATGTTATGATAAACATAACATAGCATATGATAAACATGCCCAAGCTAGATATGTAAATAACCTGTCACTGAGGCCTCGTACACACGAGTAAATCTGTCTGCTGGAAACGGTCTGCTAGACCGTTTCAGCAGACAGATTTGATCGTGTGTACGGGCGAGCCGACGGATTTGGCCACCCGACAGATTTCAAAGCATGCTTTGAAATCTGTCGGCTGGGAACCCGTCCGCCCGACATGTCTGCTGGTTAGTATGCTAACCAGCAGACATGTCTTCTCGCACACGCGCCGAATGATTTCGACGCATGCGCGGAAGTGTTTTACTTCCTGGTGCGGTGACGTGGCGGCGTCAACGTCACCGCCACGTCACCGACACGTCAGCGCGCTGTCTGCTGGCGGGGATTTTGGTTTGCTCGTGTGTACACGCGAGCAAACCAAAATGCCAGCAGACAGATCTGTTCAAATCGGTCGGTCCGACCGATTTGAACAGATAGATTTACTCGTCTGTACAAGGCGATTCAGTTCGCATGTGCCGCGCTATACAAGTTTTCATTCATTCATTCATTCAAGGCCTGAAAGCAAAAACAGAGAAACAGACTTTATAATTTGGCAAGTTTTTATCTGGAATTCTGTTAATTTGCACTGAACATTAAAAGAGGATTGTTCAGCGCTGAATTAACTCTGTGTGACAAGACTGGGCACAGATGATAGGAAATCTTATACTCTACATTGTGATATAAAAAAAAAAACATTTTTGGGTTTACATCCATCCAAAACACAGGTGGCTAGTACAATAGAAAATAAAGCTGCGGACCTGCAGCGGGGTGGGGGGTGGCCGGCGCCGCAGCAGCTTTATTTTCTATTGTACTAGCCATCCGTGTTTTGGTCTTCTTAATCACTTAAGGACCGCCGCATGTACATTTACGTCGGCACAATGGCACCGACAGGCACATGAACGTATATATACGTTGGTGCCTTGAGGTGGGTCAGGGGTCCGATCGGGACCCCCCCCCCCGGTACATGCGGCGGTCCCCGCGGCTGTACGAGCGATCTGGCAAGAGGGGGCGGCTATTCATTTTTGTCCGCCCCCTCCGGATTTCTCCCAGCTAATGCGTGCGCGCGCCTGCCCTGTAACTTCCTCCTCCTGTGTAAACACAGGAAGGAGGAAGCGATGTGATCTCTCCCTCGGCGTTTTTTTCAACCACCGCTGAGGAGAGATCACAACACAAGTAAGTCTGCACTAACACTACACAGACACATAGGCACATTTAACCCCCCCCGATCGCCCCCCCCCTCCCCCCTGTCACAGTGTCACTGAATGTAGTAATCATACATGTATGATTACTGTATTTAGTGTCACTGTGACAGGCAGTGTGACAGTCAGTTAGTGTTAGGTCCTGGGTAGCCCCCGTACCCCCCCAATAAAGTTTTAACCCCTTGATCACCGCCCTAGTTAACCCTTTCACTCCCTATTGCCAGCATCACTAAGCGATCATTTTTTCTGATCGCTGTATTAGTGTCGCTGTTCCCGCTAGGTAGCTAATTTATTTTTTAATGCGATTTTTTTTTACTAAAGAAATGTGGCTAAATAAATTTTGGCCTAAATGTTTGACTACAATTTAGTTTATTGATTTTTCTTATAACAAAAAGTAAATTTTTTTTATTTTTTTTCAAAAATTTTGCTCTATTTTTGTATATAGCGCAAAAAATAAAAATCACAGAGGCGATCAAATACCACCAAAGAAAGCTCTATTTGTGGGAAGAAAAGGACGCAAATTTTGTTTGGGAGCCACGTTGCACGACTGCGCAATTGTCTGTTAAAGCGACGCAGTGCCGAATCGCAAAAACCCCTTGGGTCATTTGGCAGCATATTGGTCCGGTCCTTAAGTGGTTAAACAATGTCTCCGCCGGCCATGGACCTCTAGCAGCGGCGGCCAAAAAATCGGATTTCCCGGGACAAAATAAATCCGGGAAAAGGGTGTAAATCCCGGGAATGTCCTGGAAAATCCGGTTGGCAACTATGCAATACTTGTTGCTGGTAACTTTAGTGAAACCAGGAGTGAGCATAACAGTCAGCCAGCTAGTATTATCAAAAGTAAATCAGCAACAACAACCTACATATTTTTCTTGTGACAGTTTACCTTTAAAAAAAAAATCATTTTTGGTCAGAGAACTTTCTGGCGCTGTGAGACGTCTGCCTGCAGCACTTTCCATACAGAGTACAGTGCAGTGGGTGTTCTGGTACAGGTGCACAGTAAAGCGCTGATTGCGCTGTCACATATTCAGCGAGAACGACTCCCTGGGCCTCGGCTATATTGTGGCTACAAGGAGACAGTGTGACGAAGAAAGGCAAGCTGTGAGGACAACACAATATGACTGCAGCCTCCTACTGGATTCGGAGGCGCGCACACCTGCACGCTGCTTCAGCCATGGGAACTGTGAATCTTCATACTGAACGATCTGTCACACTGACTCCTGATGAATTTATTCCACACAGCCTGATTCACCCGCGTTCAGGAGTGACTGCTGTGCCAATAATTAGTCTAATAATTGGATAATAAGGAGATGTCGGCAGGTCAAGGAAAACAGAATAATGCTGTCATTTTCTTCATAATATGAACATTAGATCCCCCCCCCCCCCCCCCAGACTGATGACATTAATTAAAGACAAAATAGCAGGGACATGTAAATGAAAGAATCTGCATAGGCAGCCTTATTTAAGGGGTCTGTCCACTCAAAATGTATATTTTAGATACACAGTATCTCACAAAAGTAAGTACACCCCTCACATTTTATAAATATTTTATTATATCTTTTCATGTGACAACACTGAAGAAATGACACTTTGCTACAATGTTGTGTAGTGAGTGTACAGCTTGTATACCAGTGTACAGTTGCTGTCCCCTCAAAATAACTCAACACACAGCTAGTGTTGAGCGGAATACGCCATATTCGATTTCGCGATATTTCACGAATATATAGAAGAATATTCGTGAAATATTCGTTAATATCGAATATTCGTGATATTTTATAAAAAAAAATGCGAATGCGAAATTGATTGCGAAATTCTCGTCCGCGCATGCGCATGCGCGCGAACAACACGCGAAAACGGAGATCATTTCCTGGATTACTAAACTAATATGCACTAAACACTAACTCTACTTACACAAACTTATATGACTAAACTAAAGCTACATTTTTTTTTTTACACTGACTGACAAGGACAAAGACGAGGACTACAAATAATAAACTAATATCCACTAAACACTAACTCTACTTACACAAACTTATATGACTAAACTAAAGCTATTTATTTATTTTTTTATACACAAAACACAGAGACTAAACACACACTAAACTAAGCTACCTTAAAGAAATGTACACTTACACTAACTACACAGAAATCTATCTAACACTAAGCTACACTAACCTGGACAAAACAACACAAAACTGAGCTTTTAGAAAAGCTGTTGGGTCTTTTGCTTTGAAAAAAAGCATTTGGTTTTGGAAGCAGGAAACTCAGAACTGAAAGCACTATAGGAAACACAATGCTAAGCTCTAAGATCGCAATACACAGGAAAAACGCACAGAAACACTCCACTCTCTCTAGCCACCTTGTGAATCTGCACTGAAATACTGCTGGGAGTGATCTTATATAATGGTCGTGCAGGCAGGTTCCTATTGGTTGCTATGGAGGTTGCTAACCTCTGACAACTGTGGTAGGAGAACTCTGATTGGCTCTGATGCAAAAGAAGGGCAGAGAAAGTATTCGCGAATATTCGCAATACGAATATTCGCATTGCGAATATTCGGCAACATAAAAGGATTGCCTCAGCTACTCGGCCCAGGGTCTCTAATCATACCAGCAATGCGTTTAGACATCGATGGAGATCACTAGGATGTGATTTGTTTTAAAAATAAATTTGAAAAAATACGAATATTCGCAATAGCAATATGCAATATTCGTAACGAATATTCGCAATGCGAATATTCTTGAGCAACACTACACACAGCCATTAATGTCTAAACCGCTGGCAAAAAAAGTGAGTACACCCCTCAGTGAAAATGTCCAAATTAGGCCCAATTAGCCATTTTCCCTCCCCGGTGTCATGTGACTTGTTAGTGGTCCAAGGTCTCAGGTGTGAATGGGGAGCAGGTGTGTTTAATTTGGTGTTATCGCTCTCACTCTCTCATACTGGTCACTGGAAGTTCAACATGGCATCTTATGGTAAAGAACTCTCTGAGGATATAAAAAAAATAATTGTTGCTCTACATTAAGATGCCTAGGCTATAAGAAGATTTCCAAGACCCTGAAACTGAGCTGCAGCACGGTGGCCAAGACCATACAGCGGTATAACAGGACAGGTTACCCTCAGAACAGGCCTCGCCATGTTCGACCAAAGAAGTTGAGCGCACATGCTCAGCGTCATATCCAGAGGTTGTCTAGGAAATAGATGTATGAGTGCTGCCAGCATTGCTGCAGAGGTTGAAGGGGTGGGGGGTCAGCCTGTCAGTGCTCAGACCATACGCCGCACACTGCATCAAATTGTTCTGCATGGCTGTAGTACCAGAAGGAAGCCTCTTCTAAAGATGATGCACAAGAAAGCCAGCAGTTTGCTGAAGACAAGCAGACTAAGGACGTGGATTACTGGAACCATGTCCTGTGGTCTGATGAGACCAAGATAAACTTATTTGGTTAAGATGGTGTCAAGCGTGTGTGGTGACAACCAGGTGAGGAATACAAAGACAGGTATATCTTGCCTACAGTCAAGCATGGTGGTGGGAGTGTTGTGGTCTGGGGCTGCATGAGTGCTGCCGGCACTGGAGAGCTACAGTTCATTGAGGGGACCATGAATACCAACATGTACTGTGACATACTGAAGCAGAGAATGATCCCCTCCCTTCGGAGACTGGGCCACAGGGCAGTATTCCAACATGATAACGACCCCAAACACACCTCCAAGACGACCACTGACTTGCTACAGAAGCTGAGGATAAAGGTGATGGACTGGCCAATCATGTCTCCAGACCTAAACCCTATTGAGCATCTGTGGGACATCCTCAAATGAAAGGTGGAGGAGCGCAAGGTCTCTAACATCCACCAGCTCTGTGATGTCATCATGGAGGAGTGGAAGAGACTCCAGTGGCAACCCGTGAAGCTCTGGTGAACGCCATGCCCAACAGGGTTAAGGCAGGGCTGGAAAATAATGGTGGCTACACAAAATATTGACACTTTGGGCCTAATTTGGACATTTTCACTTAGGGGTGTACTCACCAGCGGTTTTCCCAGGTTCATTGACTTATTTATTGTTTAAGTTCATTGCTTCAATGCCTTCATTTAATTCACACCAGTTGCTTGGCCTACTTTCTGTGTACTGTTACATAGTTATATACAGTAGTTAGTCAGGTTGATAAAAGACACAAGTCCATCCAGTTCAACTATGAAAAAAAAAAAAAAAATCGTACAATCCCATATACCCAATTCTATACACACAGTTGATTCAGAGTTAGGGAAAATAAAAAAACAATTTGCTACAGCAGGGGAAAAAATTCCTTCCTGATCCCCTGAGAGGCAATCAGATTTTCCCCGGATCAACTTTACCTATAAATGTCAGTACCCAGTTATATTATGTACATCTAGGAAAGTATCCAGACCTTTCTTAAAGCAATCTACTGAGCTGGCCAGAACCACCTCTGGAGGGAGTCTGTTCCACATTTTCACAGCTCTTACTGTGAAGAAACCTTTCCGTATTTGGAGGTGAAATCTCTTTTCCTCTAGATGTAAAGAGTGCCCCCTTGTCTTTTGTGATGACCATAAAGTGAATAACTCAACACCAAGTTCCCTATATGGACCCCTTATATATTTTTACATGTTGATCTCATCCCCCCTTAATCTCCTCTTCTCAAGAGTGAATAAATTCAGCTCCTCTAATCCAGGGGTGGCAAACTCAAATTCATCGGGGGGCGCATCAGCAGTATGGTTACCCCCCAAGGGCCGGGTGCGCTACGTATACAGTGCATGGGTCAGGATTGTGCTACGTACACAGTGCAGGGGTCAGGATTGCTTTAAGTACACAGTGCATGGGTCAGGATTGCGCCTAAAAATTCCTCACATCTGTACTCTCTCCTACCTTCCTACCTGGACCAGCTCTGGTACCTCCCTGTGTAGGCTGCTCCCTCCCTTTGTATTGGGCTATAGTACCCTTTTTTTTATTGGGCTACAGTGGTACCATCCCTCTGTGGGCGGATCTCCTGTGTTATCAGTATTTTGTTTGCTTTTCAGTGGCATGCAAAAAAAGCCGGCATCGCTGGCTAGAAGGACTGGGGAGGCGGGGTGGAGGTGGAGACGGGGAGGTGGTGGAGGCCAAGAAGGAGGAGGGCACCAGATCAGCATTGTAAGCCGTCATGCCTGCAGAACGAGCGGAGGCGGCGGTGGAGGCGGAGACAGGGCAGAGGAGGAGGCGGGAACCAGCGCGGCATTGTAAGCTGTTTTGGCTGTAGAAAGGGAGGCGGAGGCGGAGACAGGCCGGCAGCATGAGACGCAGCGTTGGAGGCGGGGGCGGAGGCGGAGCTTCATAGAGTCAATAAGGGGAATATGTAATGATTACATATTCCCCTTACTCTGTGCCGCTCCGTCTCCTCCTCCAACGCTGCGTCTCAGGCTGCCGCCCTGTCTCCGTGCAGTCTCCGCCTCCCTTTCTGCAGCCAATATAGCTTACAATGCCGCTCTGGTGCCCGCCTCCTCCTCCGCCCTGTCTCCGCCTCCACCGCCGCCTCCGCTCGTTCTACATTGTAATCAATGCCTGCTCAGACTGGCCGCTCGCTCGCTGAAACCTGGCAAAATGAGGTGGCTGCTGTGCGGGCCACATTACAAGGTCCCGCAGGCCGGATTCGGCCTGCGGGCCTTGTGTTTGCCACCCCTGCTCTAATCTTTCCTCATAGCTGAGCTCCTCCATACCTCTTATCAGTTTGGTTGCCCTTGTCTGCACTTTCTCCAGTTCCCCGATATCCTTTTTGAGAACTGGTGCCCAAAACTGGACTGCATATTCCAGATGAGGTCTTACTAATGATTAGTCATATAGTGGTAGCATACTAACGCTTAGGTTACAAAGGTGTGAGCCGCTCCAGCCTACAACCAGGTATGTCAGTGGCGACTGAGCAGCTTTAAAGAGGAAGTAAATCCTGATGGGTTTTACTTCCTCTTTTTTCCCTTGCAAAGTAAAAGCATAATGGGCTAGTATGCATCGCATACTAGCCCATTATGTGCCACTTACCTGCAATCGAAGCCTGGGGTGTCCCCACTGGTGGCCACATCCATCTTCACCCCTCTTCCTTCCAGGGCTGCAGACTCCGGCACTGTGTTAAGAGTTAAAGTAATATTAAGGTACTAAAGGAATACAAAAGTAATAATAAATAGAACGTCTGTGCTCTTGAAGTTTCCAGAATACAACTTTATTAATTTGCAGTGAGTGCTGGATTAAAACTAAACGTAATTTAATACATTTCAGCCAATTCTGTTCTTAGTCCCCCTATCTTTATATACTGTACCTACCTTAACCGCTTAAGGACTGCCCCACACACATATACTGCGGCAGGGCGGTCCTTAAATGTTCTCTTTAGCTCTGGGGCGTACGTTCTTGCTGTGATTGGACACAGCGGGAGCCAATCAGCGGGTCCGTCAGACCCAATGTCCGCCGGGAACACAGCGATTGTTTCCTAGAGAGGCAGAATGGTGGTCTGCCAATGTAAACAAGGCAGATCACCGTTCTGCTAGTAAGGAAGACAGAGATCTTGGGCCAGATTCAGAAAGCTCTGCCTGTCTATAGGCAGGCGTAGCGTATCTCAGATACACTACGCCGCCGTAACTTTCAGTGGCAGGTTCCTTATTCAGAAACTATTTACGCCTAAAGTTACGGTGGCGTTGTGTATATGTGGCGACGGAAGGCCGCGCAATTAAAATTTGGAAGATGGGGGCGTGATTCATGCAAATTATTCATGACCCCACGTAAGTGACGTTTTTTTGGACGGCGCATGCGCCGTCCGTGGACGTTCCCAGTGCGAATGCGCACAATCACGTCGCTTTTTTCTCAATGTAAACGACGTGAACGTGACAAGCGTCGAGCCCCATTCCCGAACAATTTACGCAAACGACGTAACCGATGTTCAATTCGACGCGGTCCCGACGTCCATACTTAACATTGGCTGCGCCTGCTATAGCAGGGGTAACCTTACGCCGCTATAACACTAACGCAAATGACGTAAACTACGACGCGCCGTCGCAAGTACGCTCGTGAATCTGCATAAGTAGCTCATTTGCATAATTTACGCGAAGCGCCACCTAGTGGCCAGCGTAAATATGCAACTTAAGATACAACGGTGTAAGCCGTTGTATCTTAGAAAAAAGCCGGCGTATCTTCTTTTCTGAATAGCAAAAAAAGATACGCCGGCTATTCTTAGTATTTACGCAGCGTATCTCGAGATACGCTGGCGTAAATGCTTTCTGAATCTGGCCCCTTGTGTTTCTGCTAAGCAGGAACACAGATCTCTGTCATCCTATAGGTACACCATCCACCCCAAGCACTCCCAGGGAACACATTTAACCCTTTGATCGCCCCTGATGTTAACCCTTTCCCTGCCAGTGGTATTAGTACAGTGACATTTGTTTTAGCACTGATCACTGTATCAGTGTTACTGGTCCTCAAAAAGTGTCAAAACTGTCACTGCCAATACTAGTAAAAAAAAAAAAAAAAAAAGTCCATAAAAATATCCCATAGTTTGTAGATGCTGTAACTTTTGCGCAAACCAAGCAAAATATGCTTATTGGGATTTTTTGTTTACCAAAAATATGTAACAGAACGCATATTGGCTTAAATTGATGAAGACATTTTTTTTTATTATTTTTTTTATTATTGGATATTTTTTATGGCAGAAAGTAAAAAATATTGGCCCAGATTCACAGAGCGATTACGCCTGCGCAACAGGAGATGCGCGTGCGTAAGTCTAAATGTGCGCGTGCGTTTCGTTGCGCGGCATCCCCAGAACGAGATACGCAAAAAATCGAGTTTTTTTTTGTCCCGCGTAATTTCGTTAGACTGGCGCATCCGTCCGCGCAAAAGTGCGATAGACACACCATTGATTTGCTAGTCAAATATGCTAATGAGGGACTTACGGGGATCCACAAAACAACGTTGGGGCAGCGCAGGCGACGCAGTGTGCGCAACAGCAAAATGTCCTGTCTAAAATTAGAGCTGATAAAAGCTGGTCTAAAAAAAGAAAAAACGTCTAATTGTCAGATAAAGCAACACTGTTAGTGAGGAGTTCAGCAGTCACACGTGTTGCTCAACAATCTGTATGCCAACATGCCAGGGGCATCGTCGCGCATATCTATACTACTGACTTTAGATGAACAAAGAAGGAGGAGGGCACAGAGGATGGCACTAAGGAGGGCACGGGAGATGTTTTTTTTTTTTTTTTTTATTTGCTTATATAAAATTTACAATTTAATCTAATCTAATACAATATTCTTATCTGATACAAGCCCCTCACTCTTCACTTGATATATCACATATGCATAGACATCTTTGGCATGAGTGATTCTGAGGTGTCTCGCATCTTCAGATTCACCCCTCATGTCATCCTGGAATGACCACAACCTTGCAGGAGGACATCAGCAGCCCAACACATGGCACCACCCATGACACCCATGACAGCTACATATACAATCAGAGCCCCATCCCCACAGATTTCGAACAGAACATGTATGGGGACAGCTGGCTGGTTGGTGAGTGACATGGGTGGCAGGCATGACTATCCCCTCCCGTGATGCACACCTCACAAGTGGCACATGCATGACTAACATCCTCCTGTCTTTTCCCTTCAAGGTGACTCTGCATATGCACTGGTACCCCATCTCATGACCCCATCTCATGCCAGCTCACATTATGCATCTTTGCACGTTAAACACACACATTAATCATGGCACAATGAGAATGCATGCATGCACACCACTGTGGTCCCTAGCACACACACACCACATCGTCATCACATTGGATTGGCACCAGTCCACCATGCAGGACTTGTGAGCTGCAACGCCATGCCACGGCTCCAATTATGTCACTGTACATTCATACACCATTCACACAGACCTGGGGATCACTTCTCCACCACAAATGAGGGTGACACCCCTTTTCCCGCAGGAATATCACCCCCACATTCCAAAATCATACACAAACAGAACCAAAAAAATTTAATAAATGACGAGCAAAAAAAAAAAATGCCCAGCAAAAATATAATTTAAACAAAATAACAACAAAGAAAACCCATAAAAGACAAAAATCACTCTGCAAAACAGTCCCTAAATATCTCAAAGACACGTCACAAACAAACAAAAGCACCTTGCTGTAGAGGGAGGGATACAAAGGGATGTACTTTTGCAAAGGAAGTGCATTTGTGTCTGTCTATTTATGCTGTCTGCGTAGTTCACAACGTTGCCCTAGTCCATTTCCAATTTCACTGATTGCGCCGCTCCCGAGTTGTGAGCATGCACACAGCGGAGCTGACCATGGTCTCCTTCAAGCGCGCATGCGCGAGCCGGCCGGCCCTTCATTTGCATGGGGTCACGGCTCATTTCAATGTAACACGCCCACGTCCTTCCCAATTTGTATTACTCCTCCTTACGCCTCGGAAAAAACGTTACGCTTGCGCAATTTCCTGCGCAAAAGCTACGAGAATAGGGTGATTACGCGGCTACATTGCGCAAGTCTAACGTAAAGGCGGTGCGCTACGCCGGTCCAATAATGCGCAGATGTACGTGAATCTGGGCCATTGTTCTTTTTTTTTCTAAATTGTTGGTTCTTTTTTTTATTTTTATAGCCCAAAAAATAAAAACTGCAGAGATCATCAAATACCATCAACAGAAAGCTCTAGTTGTAATAATAAAAAAAAAAGGACATGGATTGTATTTGGGTACAGCGCCGCACGACCGCGCAATTCTCAGTTAAAATAACGCAGCGCCGTATAGGAAATAATGGCCTGGTCAGGAAGGCGGGTGACTCTTCCGAGCTGAAGTGGTTAAAGTGGTGTAAACCCATACTTATAGCTAGTGAAGGGACTATTCTCAGGTGATACACAGAGATCAAACAAATCCTCCAACTTAAAGCGGAGTTCCAACCACAATTAGCATTTTTTAAATGTATGTCTTTTCATCATGCGTTTTTATAATATAAATCCGGTCACTTACTATTTTACAATCTGCCGCCGCTCCGCATAGTTATTCAAAAAAGATAGTTTATAAGACTATGTCCACACCGTTGTCATTTTGCTTGTGGGCATTTTAAAGCCCACAAGCACTTACTTCCTGGAAGTCTTGGATAGGGAGTGATAATTGGACAGCGCACTGCATCCTGGGAAATGATGACACACATTTCCCAGGAGCATTAGAGGGAGATGATGTCAGAATCCTAGGCGATTGCAAAGGCAGATTTCGTGGGACCGCATAGCAACATGCATTTCCAGATGAGTAAAAAAACATTTTTTTTCTTTTTTCCTTTTTTAGGTCTAATGAGCACAATAATGAAAAAAAATGTTGGGATGGAAACTCCACTTTAAAGGGGTTGTAAAGGAAAACATGTTTTCCCTAGATAGCTTCCTTTACCTCAGTACAGTCCTCCTTCACTTACCACATCCTTCTATTTTGCTTTTAAATGTCCTTATTTCTTCTGAGAAATCCTCACTTCCTGTTCATCTGTCTGTAACGCCACACAGTAATGCAAGGCTTTCTCCCTGGTGTGGAATGTCGTGCTCGCCCCCTCCCTTGGACTACAGGAGAGTCAGGACGCTCCCTGCGTTGCAGATAGAGAAAGGAGCTGTGTGTTAGTGGGCGTCCTGACTCTCATGTAGTCCAAGGGAGGAGGCGGGCACAACACTCCACACCAGGGAGAAAGCCTCGTATTACAGTGTGGAGTTACAGACAGAAGAACAGGAAGTGAGGATTTATCAGAAGAAATAAGGACATTTAAAAGCAAAATGGAAGGATGAGATAAGTAAAGGAGGACTGCACTAAGGTAAAGGAAGCTATTTAGGAAAATAAAATTGTACCTTTACAACCCCTTTAAGCCTTACCTCATTTACTAAGCTCTGGAGCAACTGTACTTGCAGAGGGCAACTGTACTTGGAAAGTGCACAGTCTATTTGCCTTTAGTAAACCAACCCCTTAGACCAGGGGTGTCAAACTCAATTTCATGGTGGGCCGCATCAGCATTATGATTTCCCTCAAAAGGGCCGGCTGTATCTGTAAGATTGTGGGCCAGATCCACAAAGAAGTGGCGCTGGCAAAGCCTATCTAAGTTACATTACGCCGCTGTAAGTTACAGCGACGTATCCTTATCCACAAACAATTTCCGCTGTAAGTTACGGCGGCGTAGTGTAATTGTTGCAGCGTAAGGCCGCGCAATTCAAATCAGAAAGCTGTGGGCGTGATTTAATGTAAATCAGCTTGACCCCACGTAAAGGACGTTTTTTTTTTGAACGGCACATGCTCCGTCCGTGGAGATATCCCAGTGCGCATGCGCGGAATTACGTCGAAAATAGTCAATGAAAACGACGTGAACGTAACTTACACAAATCCCTATTCGCAAACGGTTTACGCAAACGACGTGAACGACGGAAAATTTGACGCTGGCCCGATGTCCATACTTAACATTACGTACGCCTCTATACAGCAGGGGCAACCTTATGCCGGACCTACGCTTACGCAAACAACGTAAAAACACTGCGCCGGGTGTACGTACGTTCGTGGATCGGCGTATCTTGCTCATTTGCATATTTTACGTGGAACAACAACGAAAGCGCCCCTAGCGTCCAGCGTAAATATGCAACTAATATACAACTGCGTAATAGACTTACGGCAGTCGTATTTTAGCGTAATTCAGGCGTATATTGTTAAAAAAAAAAGATACGCTGGCGCAAATTTGAAATTATGGTGGCGTATCTGGAGATGCTTCGTGGATCTGGCCCTAGATGTCCAGCGCATCCCCTCCCCTTACATTAGATGTCAAGAGCCGCCCCACCATCAAAAGTTGAGTCCCCCACCCTCCCTTACATCACAGTGCACCCCCTTTCCTTATGCTGCTGCTGGGAAGAAGCTGGATGCATTGCTTAAAGCAGAAAGTAAGGGTATGGAGGAGGACCAGAGGAGGGCTGGAGCTCTCCTGCAGTCGCAGGAGAGGTGCGAGGGCCACATGAAATTGCCTGAAGGGCCGGATTCGGCCCGCGGGCCTTGTGTTTGCCACCTATACCTTAGTGCTTTTAATTTAGACAAGTACACACTATAGAGGGATATGCGATCTTCATTTTTTATGTCTGAGGTTTACAACCGCTTTAAGTTAATACCTAGGGGATTCTGGCCTTAGGCTTAGTAATCCAAAAGGCTTTACATCAAAGTAAACAGCAGTGTAGATCTTCCCCAAGTACAGAACCATCAATTTGTTCAATGAAATGAAAAAAGAGTCCATATTGCCTCTATGTACATTCCAAAAATGTTTAGTGACATTGAACTGTCTAATCTACGGGTTGGCAAGCCGTACGGGTCGGCAATCTAACCATCGATCATTGACAGCCAAGGAATAAATCACAAACATGTCCCCGCTTTGCCAGTCCCCAGCCTCCACCACTCCCTTCTTCACTGTAGAAAAGAGAGCGGGAGGCAGCACAGTACGGGATGGTTGGTGGCAATATAAACTGCCTCAGTCAACCTTTCAAATTCACCATTAGAACCGCCTGTAAGTTAACTTCAGCAGCTCCCACCCTCCATCCAGTACTGTGCTGCCCCCCGCTCTCCGCTGTGCTGTACACCAGTTGTAAGGTAGAAGAGTGTTATCTACACACTGGTGTGTGTTGGGGGGGTGATGTGCAAGAGGCAAAGGACACTGCTGAGGGGGGGGGGGTGTCAGAGGATATTACTGTGGGGGGAGGCATAGGACACTTCTATGGGGGGGGCAATAGGATACTACAGTGCTACAGTGGGGGGGGGGTGATGCAAAGGTGGGGGCAGAGAACACTTCTTTATGGGGGCACAAGACACTACTGTGGGGGAAGGGGGGCAAGGGACACTGCTGTGAGGGAAGGGGGGCAGGGGACACTACTGTGGGGGTGCAAATGACACTATTGTGTGGGGGGCAGATAACAGTACTGTGGGGGGAGGGGGGAAGAGGACATTAACCTTAGAGAGGGAGGGTGTGAAGGGGGCAGAGAACACTGTTATGGGGGGGGGGGGGCAGAGGACGCTACTGTATGGAGGGTAAAGGGGCAGAGGACAGTACTGTAGGTGGGTGCAAAGGACATTACCATGGAGGGGGATTATGGAACGGGGACAGAGAACACTGTTATCAAGGGGGGGAGCAGAGGACACTAATGTATGGAGGATAAAGTGGCAGAGGACACTACTGTGGGGGGGGGGGGGTTCAAATTATTCTGTTTGGGGGGCAGAGAACATTACCATTGAGGGGGATGATGCGAAGGGGGTGAGAAACATTGTTATAGGGGGGGGGGCAGCAGAGGACATACCATGGAGGGGGATAATGCAAGGGGGCAGAGAACACTTTTATGGAGGCGGGGTAGAGGACACTACTGTATGGGGGTATAGGGGCAGAGGGCACTACTGTGTGTGTGGGGGGGAGGGTTGATGACAGTACTGTTTGTCGGGTCATATGAAAGGGCAGAAGACACTAGTGTGGGAATGGGAGAGGGCACAGGACAGTACTGTGGGGGGTGATGTTAAGTCATATGAAGGGAGCATAGGTTACTACTGTGGGAGGCAATAATGTAAAGGGGTGCAGAGGACACTACTGTGACACTCTATGGGGTTGATTTGCTATAGACAAATAGACTGTGCACTCTGCAAGAACAGTTGCTCCAGTAGCTTAATAAATGACGCAAAGATTGCCTTTGCAAGGAATACCCAATCACATGCAAATATATAATTTTTGCTTGCACATGATTGGATGATGGAAGTCAGCAGAGCTTCTGCTCATTTACTAAGCTCAAGTGCAACTGCACTTTGCAAAGTGCACAGTCTATTTGTCTTTAGTAAAGAAACCCCTATATGTTCTTCATGCCGTCTTTTTAATAGTGGCTTGATACTATAGTTATCTTTTTTTTTTTTTTTTTTAAGGGCTCTTGGGGGGTATACAGCCGTTTGGGTGTATACCGCCTTTAACCACTTAAGGACCCGCTCATGTACATATACGTTGGTACTTTAAAGATGGATATCTGGGTAACGGCAGGAGCTGCTGCCACAACCGAGGTATCCATCTTTAGCATCTTTAGCATGAATGGTCCTGTTTACGATAACGGTGGTCTCCGCGGCGGATTCGCCGCAAGATCAACGTTATCGGTGGCGGGAGAGGGGCCCCCCCTTCCCGCCGCTCTCCCGCACCCTCCGCCGCTTACCGGAGTCCTTATCGGGTCCTTCTGCTGGCTGTATGGGGATGTGAGTGAGGGCATAATGGCCCCCACCCGTCCCCATAGCATTGCAGGGCGGAAGTGACGTCAAAACGTCAGTCCCGCCCATGCGTCTTAAAGGAAAAAATTTTTGTTGTCATTTATTCAAATGACAAAATTTATATATATATATTTTTCTTCATTTTAGTCTAAATATGAGATCTGAGGTCTTTTTGACCCCAGATCTCATACTTAAGAGGACCTGTCATGCTTTTTTCTATTACAAGGGATGTTTACATTTCTTGTAATAGGAATAAAAGTGATGAATTTTTTTTTTCAGTGTAAAAAATTCTAAAATAAATAAAAATAATTAAGAAAACCCAAAAAAAAATTTTTTTAAAGCGCCCCGTCCCGACGAGCTTGCGCGCAGAAGCGAACGCATACGTGAGTAGCGCCTGCATATGAAAACATGTGTTCAAACCACACAAGTGAGGTATCACCGCGATTGTTAGAGCGAGAGCAATAATTCTCGCCCTAGACCTCCTCTGTAGCTCAAAAAATGCAACCTGTAGAATTTTTAAACGTCGCCTATCGAGATTTTTAAGGGTAAAAGTTTGATGCCATGCCACGAGCGGGCGCAATTTTTAAGCGTGACATGTTGGGTATCATTTTACTTGGCGTAACATTATCTTTTACAATATGTGAATGTAAAATGAACATATTACGTTATGTACAATACGTGAACGTAACTTACGCCCAAAAAATTGGGGCAAATTTATTGTTGCCTTAGTTTTTAATTAAAAAAAGTGAATTTCTTCCAAAAAAAGTGCGCTTGTAAGACCGCTGTGCAAATACGGTGTGAAAAAAAGTATTGCAATGACCGCCATTTTATTCTCTAGGGTGTTAGAAAAAAAATATTAATGTTTGGGGGTTCTAAGTAATTTTCTAGCAAAAAGAAGTTTTAGTCTTGTAAACACCAAGGGCTAGATTCAGGATGGAGAGCGTATCTTTGTGCGGGCGTAGCGTATCCGATTTACGCTACGCCTCCGCAACTTTTACAGGCAAGTGCTGTATTCACAAAGCACTTGCTCTGTAAGTTGCGGTGGCGTATCGTGAATGGGCTGGCGTATCCCCGCGTAATTCAAATAGGGCAGGTAGGGGGCATGTTGTATTTAAATTAACACTGACCCCACGTAAATGACGCACGGAACGTACTGCGCATGCGCCTGCCGTGAACGTATCCCAGTGCACATGCTCCAAATCATGTTGCAAATAGTCAATATAAACTACGTGAGCGTAACTTACGCCCAGCCCCATTCTGAATCGACTTACGCAAACTAAGTAAACGACGCACAATACAACGCTGTCCCGACGTCCATACTTAACATTGCATATAGCAGAGGCAACTTTACGCCAGGCGTAAGCCTAACTTAAACGACGCAAATGGATACGCCGGCCGCAACTACGTTCGTGAATCGGTGTATCTAGCTCATTTACATATACAACGCTTAAATCGACAGAAACGCCACCTAACGGCCAGCGTAAATATGCAACTTAGATACGACGGCGTGAGAGACTTACGGCGGTTGGATCTAACACAAATCTATGCGTAACTGATTCTAAGAATCAGGCGCATAGATACAACCCCACTTTGCTGAATCTAGCCCCAAATCTGAAAAACACCCAAGGTCCTTAAAGCGGGGGTTCACCCTAAAACATTTTTCTACCCTTACATTGTGCTCGCTTGAAACAATGACAGTATGCATTTTTTGTTTCCGCTGTACCTAGCTTCGTACAGCTATTTTCCCCCCACAGCTTCCGGATAGTGAATCCCGTGAGACTGGGCGTTCCTATCCAGCAGGTGATTGACGTGATGACAAAAACTACCTCCCCCTGTCGCATAAGGAGCGTCACGAGTTGCCGAAAGAAGCCGAACGTTGGTGCGCAGGTGCCGTATAGCGCCGACTCGCAGTTTGGCTTCTTTTGGCAACTCGTGATGCTCCTTATGTGACGGGGGGAGGTAGTTTTTGTCATCACGTCAATCACCTGCTGGATAGGAACGCCCACTCCCACGGGAGGCACTACCCGGAAGTCGGGGAAGAACATAGCTGTACGTGGTATGTACAGCAAAAAAAAAACGGCATACTGTCAATGTCGAGAGTGTAATGTTAGAAAATATTTTTTAGGGTGAACTTCCGCTTTAAGTGGTTAATAGAGAAGTACATAGTGCAAGGATTGTGTGCCGTTTATTTATTAGTCTATAAATATATATGTAGCGGGGTCTTCCTGTCAGAGTCTAATGACAGGCCATCCCCGCTAGGACTATATTCACATCTGTAAATATGTACATTACCTTTAAGGAGCTATGCATTGTGGGATTGCAAGTAGCAGGAGATAAGGACTCCATTGACTCTTACGAGAAACAGACTACATTTCCCACAGTGCCCTGCCCTGTTGGAGCATGTGACGCCTCCGCACAGACTTGTGGGGGAGGTTACTTAAGCAGAGGGAGTGGCACCTTTTATATCTCTCGGGACCAGCCTCTTCTCCTCTGCCGAGCTGCTGACAAAGACAGCCGTATTGCTAGGCCCAGAAGCTTGGGCCTAAATTCCCGGATAGACCAGCCATCTGGTAGGAAGCGAGACTCCTGCATCCAGCCTGTGTGCCCGTAGACTGGAGAGGAAGCCCAGCTGACAACTGAAACAGTGGAACACCCTCGTCCGGGGTCTTTGTGCCGTGGAGCAGTGATTCACCAGCGCGCTTTCTGAGAGGAATTCGGGCAGATCGGCCTGTCGGGTGAGAGAGAACATGCTCAGCTCTCGGTTTTCCCTTTAGACAGACACTTTAGTGCCATCTCACAGGCCTCTCGCCCCCTGTTTGGCCTTCAGCCCGAACTTATACCCTTCTCACTGTTTATAGTGGTTATGCAGAAGTGACTGACGCTGGCTAGCGATCAGCTCCCCGACATTTGATGTAGACTATACTTTGTTGGATTAACTTCCCCTTATCTTTATTACTTGTGGATTACAAATTTAACGCGCACCATCCGGCCGCAACGTGGACTTTAGGCTGTTTTCAGGATCGCCCGATAGAGGGAGCTCGCAAGCACAGACTATTCACTAGCTTAGCCGAATGGTACCATTCTTTAGGATAGATTTGTTTCATTCATAAAAGTCATTTGTGTATTTCTGCAAGGGCCCTTGCGAAATCATATTGTGTTATTGCCTAACAACTATTCATTTGATTATGTAAATGTGTGTTCCTTTGAGTACTTATTAAGTAAACTCACTCTTTTTAAATTAAATATATTACTGTGTGGAGCGTATTCTTCTAGTCTGGAGGGGGCATCCATTATTCAGGTAATACTATCATTACATTGTCATTAAATGCTGTATGCCTATCATTGTGCCTCAGCCCAGCAGGGGTCACAATACATTCCCCAAACTTCTGGTTTGTCAAGGGAGGGTTCGATCAAGTTAATAGGGGTGTGTTAAATCAAAAGAGAGTAGATCCCAAAACAACCAGCGGCTCCTGAGGGGATAGCGCTACATACCGTGTTTCCCCGAAAATAAGACGTACTCCGAAAATAAGCCGTAGCGGGATTTCGACGCAAGATAGAAATATAAGACACCCCTCCGAAAATAAGACGTAGCGATGTAGTGTCGAATCTCCGAAAATAAGATGTAGTGTCGAATCTCCGAAAATAAGATGTAGTGTCGAATCTCCGAAAATAAGATGTAGTGTCGAATCTCCGAAAATAAGATGTAGTGTCGAATCTCCGAAAATAAGATGTAGTGTCGAATCTCCGAAAATAAGATGTAGTGTCGAATCTTGTAGTGATATCTTGTAGTGGTACAACCAGACAAGATGAGTGCAAAAAGAAAGAGTTATTCTGTTGAGTACAAGAAAGGAATTGTGGAGGACTCCCGAGGCAAGAATCTTACGGCTTTTTGCAAAGAGAAGAAGTTGGATATCCGAATGGTCCAAAAATGGCGTGCACAATACGATAATCTCAGTCTACAGGTGGACAGAGGAAATGCTAAGAAGCGCAAGTGTGGTTCAGGTAGGCAACCTTTATTTTCTGTAATAAAAATAAGACACCCCCCGAAAATAAGCCATAGTGTGATTTCTTGAGGAAAAAAAAATATAAGACGGTGTCTTATTTTCGGGGAAACACGGTATATCTAAAGAATTTTGATTTTAAACTCACCTGTAACCCTCCTTCATATTATTGTTCAGACATCCCTCACCTTACCTGGTAAATGTAAATGGTGCCGGCAGCAGCGACTCAGCGACTGAAATTAGAGAGAGGGAAGAGAGCTGATCAATGATAAACAATTCTATCTGCAGTCTATCTGCAGTTCCAGTTGATTCATCTGCACCTCCGGTAGTCTTAAAGCTCACCAACTAAACTACTGAAGGAAGATAATTAGGGAACCTTCGAACTTAGAACATGTTTCAGGAGGTGGAGCTGAGACCTCAAAGAAAATGAATTGTAAGGAATAGTATTCTTTATAAAGAAATCATCCATAACAGGCGTTCGCAGGGGCGGTTGGTGATGAGAATTCACAGAGACGGTCCTCCACACTGTAATGTAAAGGGACACTGTGATATAATGGGGACTGCACTGTAAAGGGGCATTGTAAAGGGGCACTGTAAAGGGGCCCCATTACAATGCAGTCCCCTTTCTATCAAAGTATCCCTTTACATTACAGTGCCCCTAGCAATCACAACCCCCCATCACAGTACAGTCATGCCCCCCTTTTCTCTCTAATCACAGTGCCCCCTTTTACTCTCTGCTCACTGTGGAGATCCCCAGCTTCTCCTGTTTCTTTACATCTAAGGCCTCATACACACTATCGGACATATCCGATGAAAACGGCCGCGGACCATTTCCATCGGATATGTCCGATCGGGAGTTAGATCCGATGGCGTGTACACACCATCGGATCAAATTCCCCGCCGCCGGACGGCGCGGTGACGTGGCGGTGACGCGGCGGTGACGTTGACACCGCCACGTCACCGCACCAGGAAGTTAAACACTTCCGCGCATGCGCCGAATCCATTCGGCGGCGGCGCGGCGGCGGTGGGGGACGACATGTCTGCTGGTAAGTGTACAAACCAGCAGACATGTCGGGCGGACAGATTCCCACCGGATAGATTTTAAAGCATGCTTTGAAATCTGTTGGGTGGAGAAATCTGTCCGCTAGCCCATACACATGAGCGGAGATGTCTGCTGAAACGGTCCATCGGACCGTTTTCAGCGGACATATCCCCTCGTGTGTACGAGGCCTAAGTCTGCAGAGACCCCCTTACATCAGAGTCCACAGAGCCCCCCTTAAATCAGAGTACACAGAACCCCCTTTACATCAGAATCCACAGATCCCCCTTTACATCAGAGTCCATAGAGCCCCCTTTACATCAGAGTCCACAGAGCCCCCCTTAAATCAGAGTACATAGAACCCCATTTATATCAGAATCCACAGATCCCCCTTTACATCAGAGTCCATAGAGCCCCCTTTACATCAGAGTCCACAGCAACCCCCATACATTAGAGTCCGCATAGACCCCCATATATCAGAGTCCCCAGAGACCACCCTACATCAGAGTCTCCAGGGGACACCCTTACATCACAGTCCACAGAGACCCAGATACATCAAAGTTCACAGAGATCCCCATAGATCAGAGTCTGAAGAGACCTTCATAAATCAGAGTCTGCAGAGACCCCCTTGCATCAGAGTCGGCACAGACCCCCATACAACAGAGTCCGTAAAGACCCCCAAACATCAGAGTTCACAGAGACTCCCCCTACAACAGTCTGCAGAAATCATCTTACATCAGAGTCAGCACAGCCCTCTTATGCTGTAAGGGGGAGCTCTGTGGACTCTGATGTAAAGGAGAATGCTGTGGACTGTGGTGTAAAGGGAAACGCTGATATAAGGGGGTCTCTGTTCACCAAAGCCCCCCCTTGCATCAGAGTCAACAGAGCACCCCTAAATTAGTTTATACACTGGTAGGCAGGAGAGAGGGTGGGCTTACTCACTCCAGGTTAGAGGCTCATGCATAGGCCATCAGCATACCTTTTCAAAACATGGCTACGGACACGCCAGTCAAAGCTCTTGTCACTAAATAAAATGGTTAGCCTACAGTCCGGTTTACACCTTGCTTTTGCTGGATGCTTCGATGAGGCTTTAGTGACGCTTCAATGGGGCTTCAATTAACCTTTGATGAGGCTTTGGTGAGGCTTTGTGGGGCTTCGATGAGGCTTTGTGGGGCTTTGTTGGGGCCACGCGAGCTTTGCCATGGACTTCTATGGAGGCTTTGAAGATGCTTTGAAGCACCACTAAAGCTACATGGGGTATAATTTTTGAAGCAAAGCTAAAGCAAAGCAAAGAAAAAGCAAGGTGTGAACAGGACTGTAAACTAACCATTTTATTTAGTGACAGGAGCTTTGACTATCATTTAGAGAGCTTTAATCACTTGTGGACCACCTAACGCCGATATACGTCGGCAGAATGGCACGGCTGGGCACAGGCACGTACAGGTACGTTGCCCTTTAAGTGCCCGCCGGCCCAAAGCTCCGCGTCCGTGGGACCCGATTGCCACCGGTGTCCCGCAATCAGGTCAAAGGAGCTGAAGAACGGGGAGAGGTGAGTGTAAACTAACCTTTGGTGTTCTTCTCTGTGGCTTGTCACTTATCGAATGTTGAATGAATGAATGAATGTATGAATAACTTGTATAGCGCTACAAATGTGAACTGAATCGCCTCAATGCGCTTGGTATCCATTTCCTTATAATTTGGCCTTCAGAATAGATGGGTCTTGAGTTTTTTTCTGAAGGCCTGGTGATTAATTTTCGTTCGGATATTGGTTGGTAATGCGTTCCACTGTCAGGGTCCTTGGACGGCAAATCTTCGTTCTCCTTTGGTCTTGTAGCGGGCCTTGGGGATTTGAAGTAGATTTTGGTTAGTTGATCGGAGAACGCGATTGGGGTTGTGGTATTTTATTTTCTAACATAAATATTGGGGGGCGATTCCTTGTACACATTTGTGCGTTAGGCAGAGGGCCTTAAATGTGATCCGGTCTTTCACAGGCAGCCAATGAAGGGACCTCAGGTAGGGAGTGATCGATTCCCAGGGGTTTTTTTTCTGTTACAAGTCGTGCCACCTTATTCTGGACGACTTGTAGACAAGCAACCTGGGCCCAGATTCACAGAGCGATTACGCCTGCGCAACAGGAGAGTCTAAATGTGCGCGTGCGTTTCGATGCACGGCATCCCCAGAACGAGATATATGCAAAAAATCTACAGTAGTTTTTTTTGTCCAGCGTAATTTCGTTAGACTGGCGCATCCGTCCACGCAAAACTGCACTAGACAGACCATTGATTTGCTAGTCAAATATGCTAATGAGGGACTTACGGGGATCCACAAAAGAACGTTGGGGCAGCGTAGGTTACGCAGTGTGCGCAACAGCAAAATGTCCTGTCTAAAATTAGACCATATAAAAGCTGGTCTAAAAAGAGAAAAAAAGACTACTTGTTAGATAAAGCAACACTGTTAGTGAGGAGCTCAGCAGTCAAACGTGTTGCACAACAATCTGTATGCCAACATGCCAGGGGCATCGTCACGCATAGCTATACTACTGACTTTAGATGAGCAAAGAAGTAGGAGGGCACGGAGGATGGCACGGGAGAGGATATACCGCACCCGCATAGACCTGTTTGGCATGAGTGATTCTGAGGTGTATCGCATCTTCAGATTCACCCCTCATGCCATCCTGGAATTAACCACAACCCTGCAGGAGGACATCACCAGCCCAACACACCGCTCACATGCAGTGCAGCCACTGGTCAAGGTCATGGCAACACTCCATTTCCTTGCCAGTGGGTCTTTTCAGCGTACAAGTGGAGTGGTGGCTGGGATGTCACAATCCTCCATGAGCAGATTTGTGCACCAGGTTGTCCCTGCAATCCTCAGACGCATGGCCAACCAAATCATCAAACCCACCACTGAGGACCTGCGGCTGAAGGCAATGACAGATTTCTACAGAATTGCCAGATTCCCACGCACCGTGGGGGCCATTGATTGCACACATGTGGCACTCCAGCCCCCCCAGGAGACAGAGCACATGTACCGCAATCGGAAGCATTGGCATTCCATCAACGTACAGGTGATAGTCGATGCCCAAGGCCTCATATGGCACGTCCGTGCCAAACACCCAGGGTCCAGCCATGACAGCTACATATACAATCAATGCCACATCCGAATGGAATTCGATCAGAAAGTGTATGGGGCCACCTGGCTGGTTGGTGAGTGACATGGGTGGCAGGCATGACTGTACCCCCCCCATGATGCACACATCACAAGGGGCACATGCATGACTAACATCCTCCTGTCTTTTCCCGTACAGGTGACTCTGCATATCCGCTGGGACCCCATCTCATGACTCCTTTCCGGAACCCCCAAACCCCAGGAGAGGAAAGATACAATCAAGCACATGCCCAAACACGTGCAGTGGTGGAGCGCACCTTTGGCCTCCTGAAGTCACGTTTCCGATGCCTGGATAAGTCTGGGGGTACCCTCTTGTATTCCCCAAACTTTGTGTGCCATATTATCGGTGCCTGTTGCATGCTGCACAACTTCGCAGTACGAAAGGGCCTGCAGATTGACCTACGTGATGACCTGACCCCTGAACCAGACAATCCCCCCTAACCGAGGATACCCCGTCTTCTGAGGGAAGAGCAGCCAGGAGACAGCTCACATTGGGCATCTTTGCACGTTAAACACACCTATTAATCATGGCACAATGAGAATGCATGCATGCACACCACTGTGGTCCCTAGCACACACACCCCACATCCACATCAAATTGGATTGGCACCAGTCCACCATGCAGGACTTGTGAGCAGCAACGCCATGCCAAGGCTCCAATTATGTCACTGTACATTCATACACCATTCACACGGACCTGGGGATCACTTCTCCCTGGTCCTGGGGAACCCTTCTCCACCAAAATTGAGGGTGACACCCCTTTTCTGGCAGGAATGTCACCCCCACATTTAAACAGCATTCACAACCCCAAAAAAATAAAAAATGACCAGCAAAATCAAAAAATTTCTAGCCAAAAAAAAAAAAAAAAGAGGGGAAAAAAATGTATTACCCTTGAAGTGAGCCACGCCTGGGGCGCCCCCGGCCACGGCCCCGGCTCCTCAGGGGAGACTCATGGGGGAGGGGGAAAACTGGGGAAGGAGGAGCAGCCCCTGATCTCTGCCCACCTGGCGGCCTGCCCTCCAAGGCCACGGCTATTCTGTCCAGGGCAGCACCAAGTGTTGCCGTGTTGGCCTGGATAGCCTGGGTGAGGGCCCTCACATCCTGCCCAACGCCTGCTGATGTTGTCTGCAGTTCGTTTAGGCAGTTTGTGAAAGCCCGGGAGTGGGAGTCCAGGTTCCCCAGCGTATCCTTGATGAAGGACAGGCTCTCCTCCATCCGCACCAATGTCTGGCTGACCTGTCCCAGATGGCGGGTCTGGAGGAACTGGTCCCTTCTCAGAGTGACGGGCAGGAGATCGGCCACCCCCTGGTCTTCTGGGATGACTTCCTGCCTCCAGCTGATGCTTGTGGCCGGGGAGAAGGGGAGGCCCTTGGGAGGGGAGCCATGTTGGGGGAGGAGGGGGGGGGGGGCTCCCCCTTAGGGAGGGCTGCCTGCTGCCAGCCAGAGGGGAAAAGTCCTCAAAAACCAAAAGTCCAGTGCCTGACATGGACTCCTCCTCCTCATGAATCTCCTCCTCCTCAACCTCCTCCTCTTCAACCTCCTCTGCGGACTCCGGCCTTGTCGGGGGGGCCTCATTAGGCTGCTGTCCTGGGGATGGTGCGGTCAGGCCAGATGGCCCTGCACCCTCCTGCACATCTGTGGATGACACAAAACATTCACAGGTTGGAGGATCCACACACTTGCCACATATTCCCCTTCACCCCCTCCCCCACACATGCTACACACCTGATATTAAAAAAACTATACTTACTTACCTGGCACCACGGGCTCCGGACTTGAGTCAAAGCCGGGCAGGCCCTCAACTTCATGCCGATGAAAGGTCAGGGCCACCGCACGCTCCTCCGCTGTCAGCCTAATACGGCATGGTGGGCCCCCCCCCTGTGCCCCTGGCATGGGCAAGCATTTTGGCCAGCTTCTGTTTGACCAGACGCCGGAGGTCATTAATCTTTTTTTCAATCCCAGACCGGGTCCGTGTCTCCCCCTCCCCCGCTGAATTGACCTGCTCAGTGATGAGGTCCAAAATCTCCCTCCTCCTGGCCGGGGTGGTGTTGGCACTGTCTGGGCCATGGAGGAAACGCCCATAATCGCTAATGGCCCGGGCAAGAATTATTTTTTCCCCCAAAGTAAAATTTAATTTTCGCTTTCTCTCTGTCATACTGCAAAAACTCACTCCCAGTCAACAAAAATCAGTCACAAAAACAAGCACAACCAATCAAGCAAGAACACACACAAAGAGAAAACTAACACCCAAAAAATCACACAAGCACTCAGCAAGAAACAGTCACAAAAACAAACAGCAAAAAATCAGCAAGAAAACAAACGAACAGAAATATATCAAACAAACAAACAGTCTCTCAAACACTTATCAAAAAACACTTTCAAAGATCTACTAACAAACACTTGATCACACAGAACACTAATCTGACAACTACAAAACACAACGCAACGAACAACAGGACAAAAGCACTTGGTTAAATGGGAAGGGACAAAGGGATGTACTTTTGCAATGCAAGTGCGTTTGTGTGTGTCTATTTATGCTGTTTGCGTAGTTCACAAAGTTGCCCTAGTCCATTTCCAATTTCACTGATTGCGCCGCTCCCGAGTTGTGAGCATGCGCACAGCGGAGCTGCCCATGGTCTCCTTCAAGCGCGCATGCGCGAGCCGGCCGGCCCTTCATTTGCATGGGGTCACGGCTCATTTCAATGTAACCCGCCCACGTCCTTCCCAATTTGTATTACTCCGCCTTACGCCTCTGAAATAATGTTACGCATGCACAATTTTCTGCGCAAAAGCTACGAGAATAGGGTGATTACGCGGCTACATTGTGCAAGTCTAACGTAAAGGCGGTGCACTACGCCGGTCCAAGAATGCGCAGATGTACCTGAATCTGGCCCCTGGTATTTTGGGAGACCAAGGTAAAGGGCTTTTGCATAGTCAAGCCTGAAGTTGATTATTGTTCCCACCACTACTGCTGTGTCTTCTTTTGGGATGAAGGGAACGAGTCTTCATAGCAGGCACAGCAGATGGTGAGATCCGCTGACTACTGAACCTATTTGTGCATCCATTGTCATTTTGGAGTCAAAGGTGACTCCGAGGCTTTTGACTTTGGTGCTAGGGGTAATTAATGGTTTGTCCCAGTATGGGCGGGGGCGTCCACGTCGTGGTAGCTGGTTTTGGTTTGCGTGGAGCATACTTTTATAGGGAACGACGATCAGTGACGTCACACGTCCAGCCGTGCCCCCTACAGTAAGAATCACTCCCCTAGGGCACACTTAACCCCTTAGCATTTTGTTTGGGAGCCACGTCACACGACTGCACAATTTAAGTTAAAGCGACGCAGTGCTGAATCGCAAAAAGGGGCCAGGTCCGTTACCTGCATAATGGTCCGGGTCCGTTACCCGCATAATGGTCCGGGTCTTAAGTGGTTAACAAAGCCTGTCTGAAGCCTTGTTTTAAAGCAAGTGTAAACTAGCCATTAATGTGTGTTGAAGCCAAAGCTAGTCTAAATGAGCCCTACAAAGGAATGCAGCGATGTCTCTGTAAATCTGTACTGTACCTTATGATCGCAATTGCGGTATTACTAATGAAGGCTCACCCTTTCCCTTATTTTGGCAAATATTTTGGTTGATCAAAAATAATACACAGTTTAATTTCACTTAAAATTGGAATCTTCCTATATCAAAAAAAGCAAACAAAGACAAATGAATGTAAAAAAAAAAAAAATCACATTAGACTGGTGATGTTATGAGGTAGCTGATCTGTAAAGTCCAGGGGCAGCAATGGCAACAGCCTACCACGGTGCAGCAGATGATAATTAGGCATCAGTAACAGTGTAGTGGGATGTAGTCCAGATAAAATGTGTGCCCGTGTTGTAGTATCCCAACAACAGGGGTTAACATTCATCATTATAGTCTAATGACACTCTGTCTGTTCTAAAGCTCCTCACATAAAAATAAAAAAGGCCAATTATGCGAGTTATGCCATAGGCCAAGAAAGAGAACAAAATCCAAAGCAAAAACACAAAACAAATTTAATTTTCTGTACAAATTTGGATACTATTTATATTCAATCTAATACTGGGAAAGAATAAGATTACAAGGCAGGTCTTTTTTTAAAGGTGTACACTACTTAAATTGTAGAACAAGTTTTTTTTATAACTGTAGTGAATATATGGCAACAGAACGTAAACAGACTTTTGAGGTTCTCAAATATAACAACTATCTACAAAAAAATGATACAAATTGTAATAATATAATTAAAAAACAATACAAAAATAAAATATAGTTAATAGAAATTATCATATATTGGATACGCCCCTGCACTTAGCCATTAACTTGGGTGTGAATATCACCTTGAGCTATTGAGAACTATCAACAGGAGACTTTTTATTACAGGGGGTAAGGAAACAGAAAACAGAAAACATGGGAAACAATGTACCTGTTGACTCAAATAGAGACTTCAATTCATTTACAAAAATCCCAAAAATTTAAAAATTGTTAAGTACGATTAATAGAAATGGCCACAAATGGGATGAGCCACTGCAATTAGACATGTGTGTCAATTTCATCGTAAGCTATTGAGGTCTGCCAACAGGAGGCTTTTTACTGCAGGAAGTAAAAACAAAAATCATGTGAATTTTTTTTTACTGTCAATTAAATTTAAAAAAATCATAAATAAATAAATATAATTTAACTGTGATGAATAGAAATTGTCATAAACGGGACGAGATGCGGCAATTAGTCATTAACGTGTGTGTGTACATTTCACCTTGAGCTATTGAGGTCTCTCAATAGGATGCTTTTTACTTTAGAAAGTACGGAAAGGAAAAATGTTGACTAAAATTAGAGACTTCAATACCATTAAAAAAGTAAACAAAATGTAATATAGTTTAAGGGCGATGAATAGATATTGTCATAGATGGGATGAGCAGCTGCAATTAGTCATTGACTCGTGTGTAAATTTCACCTTGAGCTATTGAGATCTGTCAACAGGAGGCTTTTTTTTAGGAAGTGCAAGAAAAAATGTACCTGTTGAATAAAATAGATTCTCCAATATCATAAAAAAAAATATCATAAGACATTAAATATAGTTTAACTGCGATGAATAGAAATTGTCATAAATAGGATGAGCCACTGCAATTAGTCATTAACTTGTGTGTAAATTTCACCTTGAGCTATTAAGGTCTGTCAACAGGACACTTTTTACTTTAGGAATTAGAGAAACAGAAAAAAACATGTGAGAAAAACTGTTGACTAAAATAGAGACATAAATACCATTAAAAAATCATAACAAATTAAATATAGTTTAAGGGTGATGAATTGAAATTGTTATAGCTGGGATGAGCAGCTGCAATTAGTCATTAACTTGTGTGTAAATTTCACGTTGAGCTATGTAGGTCTGTCAACAGGAGACTTTTCACTGAAGGAAGTGCCGGAAAATAAAAAGGGCATATTGACTAAAATAGATTCTCCAATATCATTAAAAAATCATAACAAAAATTAAATATAGTTTTACTGCGATTAATAGAAATGGTCATAAATGGGATGAGCCACTGCAATAAGTCAATAACTTGTGTGTAAATTTCACCCTGAGCTTTTGATGTCTGTCAACAGGATGCTTTTTACTTTAGGAAGTAAGAAAACAGAAAAAACATGTGAAAAAAAAAAAAAAAAACTGTCGACTAAAATAGTGACTTCAATACAATTAAAAAATCATAAAAAATGTAATATAGTATAAGGGCAATGAATAGAAATTGTCAAAGATGGGATGAGCAGCTGAAATTAGTAATTGACTTGTGTGTAAATTTCACCTTGAGCTATTAAGGTCTGTCAACAGGAGACTTTTCACTGCAGGAAGTGCAGGATTTTTTTTTTACCTGTTGACTTAAAGCGGATGGTTCACAAAAAAGAAAATATTAAAAGCCAGCAGCAACAAATACTGCAGCTGCTGACTTTTAATATTAGGACACTTACCTGTCCTGGAGTCCAGCGCCGTCCGCAGCAGAGGATGAGCGATCGCTCGTCTCTCTGCTGTTCCCCGCTCCATCCACGGTGAGGGAACCAGGAAGTGAAGCGCTGCGGCTTCACTGCCCGGTTCCCTATGGCGCATGCGCAAGTCGCGCTGCGCCCGCCGATTGGCTCCAGCTGTGTGCTGGGAGCCGAGTGTTCCCAGCACACAACGGGGGACAGACGGGATGTGATGCAATGCCCGTCTTTTGCCCGTGAATGCTGAGCCGGAAGTGGGTGCAGATACCTGTCTATCTGCACCCCCCTCCCCCCTGAAAGGTGTCAATTGTGACACCGGAGGGGGGGAGTGTTCGGATCAGCGGATCTTCACTTTAGGGTGGAGATCCGCTTTAAATAGATTCTTCAATCTCATTAACAAATCATACAACATAAAAGATAGTTTAACTGCAAAGAATATAAATGGTCATAAATGGGACGAGCCACTGCAATCAGTCATTTACTTGTGTGTACATTTCACCTCAAAGCTATTGAGGTCTGTCAACAGCACTTTTTCTTACTAGGAAGGAAGTAAGGAAACAGTAAAAAAAAATGTGAAAAAAAAAAATGTTGACTAGAAAAGAAACTTCAATTATATTAAAAAAAATGTAATATATTTTAAGGAAATTGTCATAGATGGGAGAAGCAGCTGCAATTAGTCACTGACCCGTGTGAAAATTTCACCTTGAGCTATTAAGGTCTGTCAAAGGCAGGCTGTCCACTGCCGGGAAGTGCAGGATTTTTTTTTTTTACCTGTTGAGTAAAATAGAGATTTCAATATCAATAAATAAAATCATAAAACATAAAATATAGTTTAACTCCAATAAATAAAAATTGTCATAGATGTGATGAGCTGCTGCAGTTAGTCATTACCTTGAGTGTAAATTTCACCATGAGCTATTGAGGTCTGTCAACAAGAGGCTTTTTACTGCAGGGAGTAAGGAAACAAAATTACCTGTTGACTAAAATAACTTTAAAGTATAATTAACAAATAAATTCATGGGACTAAAGAAGAAATATTTTTAGAAATGTACTTTTTGGTCCTGGCCAATATAAATAAAGTATACAACATCTACAAAACACTACACAATCCTTATAATAATAATATTTAATTTTAGAACCACGTCCAGGCTATCTTTTTGTCTTTCATACTTGCTTGCACTTTTAATGTCTTGAAGTAAAAGATATTCGGAATAAGAATTCCTGGCTGGTCCTGAGTGCTCAAAGATCCGCCATGGTTGGAGGAACAGAGCACACACTTGTTTTTCCCATAGCTCATTCCAAATTTGGCACATCCGAGCTACGGAGAGGCTAGAACGTTTTCTGAAGATAAAAGTCGATGCCAGATGAGAATGAACTTCTGTCCCCTGGCACACAACGGTGGGATGAACATTTCTCAGCAAGAAACATGATGCCAGCATTGATCTAGTGAGTACAAAGCTGAAGTCTTGACACTGGCATAGTTACAGCTAATATCAGAATGCATCATGCAGGGAGAGCACAGCAGATACATGATGCCTGCAGACTAGGGAGGGAGCGTGCAACCCCTGCCCTTCCATAACGCAGTGTTATCATTCACTGCACCGGAGCAGGGATACAAGCCCAGGCTCACTGGGTCGGGGACATCAAGACACTCACAGACAGCACGCTAAATTACATTGTCTGTAAAGTCCATGAATCCATCCGTAAAAAAGTATTTTTTCCAGCCTTTGAGAATCAGCAGGCCACAATGTTTTTATCGGATTAACGAGATACTGCCAATTTTCCCATACAGAAGGTGATCCCTACTCCTCTGCAGCTAACGCTAACATCGACTGTGTCAGCCACCCATGTAAGTGAGTATAATATACAACATAGCATATACAGTGTGGGGGTCAGGACTATAATGGACATCATAGCTTATACAATGCAGGGGTATAATGTACAACATGTACAACACTATATTACCAAAAGTATTGTGACACCTGCCTTTATACGCATATGAACTTTGATGGCACCCCAGTCTTAGTCTGTATGAGTTCAGTATTGAGTTGGCCCAACCTTTGCAGTTTCAACTCTTCTGGGAAGGCTGTCCACAAAGTTTAGGAGTGTGTCTATGGGAATGTTTGACCATTCAGAAGCGCATTTGCAGTGGCGGCTGGTGCTAAACTTGTTTATGGGGTGGGGGGACGGCAAACAATCCACCCCCCCAGGTCCGCACTCACCCCTCCATGGTTGCGGCACCACGGCTTCCCCGGCTTTCCAGCCAACACAGTCTTCTTTAGATCTGCCCCCTGTCCTGATTGGCTGGGAGGAGAAGTCGGAATCCAATAGCGAATATTGATTTGCTAGTATCACAAATGAGTGGGTTTGGGGCGCAGTTCTCTGCGCCCCAAGCCCAACCTTTTTTAAGCCAATTAGAGCCTTAGGCTCTAATCATGTGCTTGAAAAAAACAACTTATAGAAACCTATGAGTTCAGTGCTCGCATGCAAACTAGGGGGGCAGCGCCCATGCTCTCCTTAGGACCAGCCACTCCTGGGCATTTGTGAAGTCAGGCACTGATGTGGATGAGAAGGCCTGGATCGCAGTCTCTGCTCTAATTGATCCAAAGGTGTTCTATTGGGTTGAGGTCAGGACTCTGTGCAGGCCAGTCAAGTTCCTCCACCCTAAACTCACTCATCCATGCAGTGGCGGCTGATGCTTAAAATTTTTGTGGGGGGCGCAAATTAAAAAAATAAATAAAAATTGCAGCCTCACTGTGCCTATCAAACGCAACCGCTGTGCCATCAATTGTCACCACTGTGCCATGCCATTAAATGCAGCCGCTGTGCCATCAATTGTCACCACTGTGCCATGCCATTAAACGCAGTCACTGTACCATCAATTGTCACCACTGTGCCATGCCATTAAACGCAGCCACTGTGCCATCAATTGTCACCACTGTGCCATGCCATTAAACGCAGTCACTGTGCCATCAATTGTCACCACTGCGCCATGCCATTAAATGCAGTTACTGTACCATCAATTGTCACCACTGTGCCATGCCATTAAATGCAGCCGCTGCGCCATCAATTGTCACCACTGTGCCATGCCATTAACGCAGCCGCTGTGCCATCATTTGTCACCACTGTGCTATGCCATCAAACGCAGTCACTGTGCCATCAATTGTCACCAATGTGCCATGCCATTAACGCAGCCGCTGTGCCATCATTTGTCACCACTGTGCTATGCCATCAAACGCAGCCACTATGCCATCAAACGCCGTCACTGTGCCATCAATTGTCACCACTGTGCCATGCCATCAAACGCAGCCACTGTGCCATCAATTGTCACCACTGTGCCATGCCATCAAACGCAGCCACTGTGCTAATTGTCACCACTATGCCCATTGTTGCCACTGTGCATGTCACTGTGCTGTACCCTTTAATTGTCGCCTCTGTGCCGATTGTTGTCACTGTGCTGTCTGTGCCCTTTTATTGATGCCACTGTGCCATTGTCGCCCCTTTCCCTGTAAAATGAACTTAACTGAAGCTTCCATGTCCTCCCTCGATGTCTTGTCCCGCTTGGTGACGCTTCAGCCAATCAGGTTCCTGATAACCAGAATCCGGGAACCTGATTAGCTGAAACGGCCGTCAGTCTTACCCAAGGAACGCAGGTTGGCTGCGCTCCGAGTATAGACTTCCGAGAGCCGGAGGGCGGTACTTAAAAAGCCTATCAGAGCCACTGGCTTTGATAGGCAGTTCCCCTCAGCCAACCAGCTGCCGCTATTCAGGTAACCGACAAACCCATGTCCGGTTATATGAATAGACCAGGCAGCTGGCAACCAACAATAACATACATTCGTGCAATTATGCAAGAATGTGTGTTATTTGCGAGAGGGGGTGGCGTTGCAGTGCCCTCTATAGACGGCCGCCAGAACTGCAGTTAAAATGTAAAAATGACATTTTAGCCGAATAAAAGTCCTTAAAGGGCCCGTTTTTTTTTGTGACTGCGGGAGGGGGGGGCGGCACCCGTGCGTCCCTATGGACGGGCCGCCACTGCATCCATGTCTTTATTGACCTTGCTTTGTGCATTGGTGCAGTCATGTGTGGACAGGAAGGGGCCATCCCCAAACTGTTCCCACAAAGTTGGGAGCATAAAATTGTCCAAAATGTCTTGGTATGCTGACGCCATAAGAGTGCCCTTCACTGGAACTAAGGGGCCAAACCCAACCCCTGAAAAACAACCCTACACCATAATCCCCACTCCACCAAATGATTTAGACCAGTGCACAAAGCAAGGTCCATAAAGATATGGATGAGTGAGTTTGGGGAGGAGGAACTTGACTATCCTGCACATAGTCATGACCTCAACACCTTTGGGGCCTATATTTACTAATTAGGGGACTTCTGAAGAAATTTTTTTACATATTTATTTGTAAAAAAAAAATTGAAAACCATTTATTATTTTTCTTCCACAATTATGTGACACTTTGTGTTGGTCTATCACATATGTTCATGTATGGGTTTGGTTCCCCCTAGTGCAGTGATGGCGAACCTTGGCACCCCAGATGTTTTGGAACTACATTTCCCATGATGCTCCTGCACTCTGCAGTGTATTTGAACATCATGGGAAATGTAGTTCCAAAACATCTCGGGTGCCAAGGTTCGCCATCACTGCCCTAGTGCATGCTGAACTCTATGAGTTTTTTTTTCCTCCTTGAGTGCGAACAGAGCAATGCATTATGGGACATGTAGTCTGAGTAAGGAAGTGACACTGCTGGCCGGGCCAGTTCTGGACCACAGGATACACATTGCAAAGCGCACAGAACAGCCATACTGAAGGTCTGTGTGGCAGGGAGTGAGAATCTACGGCCAACACAGCGGAGAGCAAGATTGCCAGCCACAGAGGGACCTCAGAGGACAGCATCGCTATTCCAGCAAAGTGGACCAGCCGGTGCTCCAGAGCTTCTGGGCACCCCTGCACTCCAACCCACCGGGAATCGCAGCGCGGCATGGTGGCAAAACTTACAGATCCCAATACAGGCTTGGCTTCTGCTCTGTATTACAAGAGTCTCAATGCCTTCACAGTCCCAATGGTTCTTGGTAAGGTTATGGTCTTATTTTTTTACATATATAAATCTTTTTTATTGAAATTTTATATGTAAACGATTGTAGATTAGAGTAGAGTATTACTGTGCTAACCCAATGTGTAAGGATATAATTTAACCTTTTATAGTTAAAAGAATAAAGTTAGGTAAGGGGTGTACCATCGTCCCTATAGTCTAGTATAGATTTAGGGGACTCAGGGATTCCCTACAACCCTGAGACTCCAACAGAAAAGGTTGGAGTCTCAGGGTTGTAGGGAATCCCTGAGTCCCCTAAATCTATACCAATGTGTTAGGAGAAATTAACAGCTGCTACATAAGAATGTGACGAAAATTCAATGTAAAAGATTGGTGAAAAATATAGCGCTAAGAATTTGAAACAATAAACAATAAACAATGTACCAAATGTTTTTCATTCAAAGTCTTTTATTAAAAGGTAAAAGATTGACATTCTTACAAACAGTGAGCTTTCCATCGCAGGCGCAGCTGGATGGGAATGCCCCAAGGATTGCCATAGAACACAATAAGTAATGACATAACAGAAATAACAACACAACGTTTTCTAATAGGCCATATACATGAGGAGTGGCAGAGCCAACAGGGTGCCAAAGTTTGTAAGTTATTGAGCAGGCTCTGAGATTTTCAATCAGTGAATGGCAACTAGTCTTTGCATAACATTGCAATTATGATTGTATCAACATGTTCTGCTGTGTATCGGGTGTGGACTAATATAGTCAGCCATAAACGTCACACCCCAGCAGGCAAAAGAAAGATAGAGATCAGAGAACAGGATTGAAAAGAGACAAAGGGTAAGGGATGAAGGGAGGGAAGGGCAAGGTGTGGGGGAGGGGGGGTAGGTGGAACTTGATCTATGGTCACAGTGTCTAAAGAACTCTCCCATGGACTACCCAACCATCGCCGCTGCGTATTCCGGTGAGTATCTGAAAGAGAACCAGTGCTGCCAAGTATCGTGGAAGCTCTCGGCCGAGCCCCTATCCTGGGCTAAGGTGTCCTCCATCTCGCAGACCTCGGCGACTCTGCGGAGCCAGTCGGAGACGGTCGGAACCCCGACGGAGCTCCAGTGCAGAGGTATCAAGGATTTGGCTGCGTTTAGGAGGTGCATGGTCAAAGACCTCTTGTAACGTGCCAGCGAAAAGGAGGACAGGTGCAATAGGCAGCAGGCGGCATCCAGAACCAGTTTAGTTTCTGTGATCTGCTTGATCAGGCGGTGTATTTTCTCCCAGAAGGCAGAGATCAAGGGGCAGCCCCACCAGATGTGGAGCAATGTGCCCCTCTCCTTCTGACACCTCCAGCATGTGTCAGACTGCTGAGGGTTCCATTTGTGGAGCCTGTCAGGAGTGTGATACCAGCGCGTTAGGAGCTTGTAGCTCGTTTCCTGAAGTTTTGTGCTGATTGAACATTTGTGTGCAATGGTGCAGGCATACCTCCACTGTTTCTCTGAGATTTCCATCCCAAGCTCCTCCGACCACTTCTCCCTATGTTCGGCTCTCTCCATGCCCCCATCGTGTTGTAGCCAGGAGTACGTCACTGAGGTGGCTCTATCCAAAGGGGACTGTGCGCTACAAATGGTCTCTAGGTCAGTCAGAGGCCGAGTGAGGTCCCTGGGTTCCCTAAGTTTGCTTAAGTAACTGCGGAGTTGGAAGTAGGTCCATAGTTTCATGTTGGGGAGGTCATGTTCAAACCTAAGGGCTGTCCAGTCTCTAAGTCTGTCCCCATCAAAACATTCGCCAACTAGCAGGGGGGCATGCGTGGGTGTCTTCCTAAGAGTCGGGTTACTCATGCCCGGGATAAAGTCGGGGTTGTCCGCTACAGGTGTAAGGGGGCCGGGTGTAGTGGAAATCTCCCTCCGCCCGGCGATAGCGTGAAATATGTCCAGCGAGGCACCTGTTACGGGGTGTTTACGTAAGGAGCGGGGATAAGCATGTCTAGGGATCCATGGAGAGAATTTAAGTGGGATCGGGCTGAGCTCCGCCTCCAGAGCCACCCAGTCCTTCATGGATCCATGGCAGTGCCAATCAATGATCCTGGCAAGGTGCGTCGCAACGTGGTACTTCTTAAAGTCTGGGAGACCCAGCCCACCCAGCTCTCTAGGTTTCATCAGGGTGGACAGTTTAATTCTGGGTGTCTTGCGGTTCCATAAGAATCTAAGAAGGAGCGCATTCAGAGACGCAAAAAATCGACGGGGAATCTGAACCGGGAGGGTGCGCATTAGGTAAAGAAACCTTGGGAGCACCACCATTTTAATAATGGAAGCCCGCCCAAACCAGGAAAAGTTTCCCTTGTCCCATTGGGCAAGGTCCTTCTCACAGTGTCCGAGGAGGGGTGGGAAGTTCTTGTCAAAAGCATCCAAGAGTCGGGGTGTGAGCCAGACTCCCAGGTACTTAAGAGCCCCCGGTTCCCAGCGGAAGGAGGACTGGGCCTTGGTCGCCGCCAGCAATCCATCCGGCAGTGAAATGTTTAGTGCCTCTGACTTGGTATAATTGATTTTCAAATTTGACACATAGCCGTAGTGCGAGAATTCACGCAACAGGTTGGGGAGTGTGATATGTGGGCCAGTCAGGAAAAAAAGGAGATCGTCGGCATATGCTGCCACCTTGAACTCGCTCTCCCCCACCCGGAACCCCGCCACCGCGTTGTTGGATTTCACTGTCCTGATAAAAGGTTCGAGAGACAGGATGAATAGCAGAGGCGACAACGGGCACCCCTGTCGCGTACCATTCTCTATCTTCACTCTTTTCGAGAGTGTGCCGTTAATCCGCAGTTGTGCCGACGGGCCCTGGTAGAGTGCTGCTATCCAAGATAGCATGTGTGGTCCCAAACCCACCTTCGCGCAAACCGCCATCATAAAATCCCAGGCCACCCGATCGAAGGCCTTCTCTGCATCAGTGGACAGAAGAAAGCCCTCGATGTTCCGGTCTCTAGCCGCCTGTATAAGTAGGAGAGCCTTAGTGACATTGTCTTTGGCTTCCCGGCCCGGCATGAAGCCCGCCTGTTCCAGCCCTACCAGACCTGGAAGGAGCGGTCTCAGCCTTGTGGCAAGGATTTTTGCGAACAGCTTCACATCCAAGTTCAGCAAGGATATAGGGCGATAACTCGCACAATCTGTGGGGTCCTTGCCTGACTTTGGTATGACTGTGATATGCGCGGATAAAAAGTCCGGGGTGACCTGTCTAGGGGAGGACAGCGAGTTCAGGGCATCTCCAAGAGGCTTAATGAGCTGGTTAGAAAAGGTTTTAAAGTAGACAGCCGAGTAACCGTCTGGACCCGGGCTCTTCCCTGATTTCAGTTGTTTGATGGCCTGAGTGATCTCCAGGGTCGTGATCGGCTCCTCGAGTAGGGACATGTCAGTCTGTGAGAGGGCCGGGAGGCCACTGTTGGTGATATAGTCATGGATGATCTGCGTCCTGTCGTCAGTCATGTGTGGTTGTCTATGTTGCGGCGGGAGGGCATATAGCTTTGAATAGTAGCTGTGGAAGCGGTCCGCGATCGCGTCCGTCGTCACGTCCAGTCCCCCATCCGATCGTTTGATCCCCGCGATGTGATTGGCCGACGAAATCTCGCGTAAGGCCCTTGCCAGAAACCTACCCGCTTTGTTTCCCGACTCGTAATATAGTTTTTTTTTAAAAAACAGCATGCGCTTAGCCGTGGAATCCAGCAAGTGTTGCAGTTCACGACGCGCTTCAAGCAATTGGGACGCCGAGTCAGCGGAAAGGGATTGTTTATGCAACGTTTCCAAGGCGTTAATTTGGGCAGTCAGTTTCTGGATCGTGGCCTCTCTTTCCCGCTTACGGCACGAGCCTAGTCTCATTAGGACCCCACGCATGGAGCATTTATGAGCCTCCCATACGGCCAGTGGGTCCGAGCCCGGGGTGGCATTGAGCCTGAAAAATTCAGTCAGGTTGTCCGTCAAGGTAGGGAGTGTCACCGGGTCCGTCAGGAGGGAGGCGTTAAGCCTCCAGGAGGGTTGTCGTTGTGCAGGATTCGTCAAGTCCATAGAAAGTGCAGTGGGCGCGTGGTCCGAAAATGATTGTATGCCTATGTGAGCCTCTGTGACCTTCCCGAGGTCTCGTTGGGACACAAGGATATAGTCTAGTCTCGCATACCTAGAATGCGGAACCGAAAAATGTGTGAAGTCTCTACCGTCTGGGTGGAGAAAGCGCCACGAATCGGTAAGTTGTAGTGACTGGAGCATCAATTTGATAGCCTTGAGGATCCTATATGTGACGCATGTTTTCCCATTGGAGGTGTCTACGAGAGGGTTCAGGGGTACATTAAAGTCTCCCCCTAAAATTATGCACCCTTTGGCAAAGCCACGGAGCTCACGGACAATGGTTTGGCAAAATGACATGTGTGCCTTGTTAGGGAAGTACACATTCGCTAGAGTCAGAGGGGTGTTTCCATACATACCCTTTATAAAGAGGAATCTGCCTCCAGGGTCAGTAAGCTGTTCCAGTATCTCGAATGGGGCCTCCCTACTCACTAGGATCGTCACCCCCTTCGACTTAGAGTCATTGTTTGTCGCGTGGAATGCCTTAGGGAAATATGTGCTGGAGAGCCTGGGGACGTGGTGGGTCCTGAAGTGGGTCTCTTGTAAAAAGACAAAGAGTGGCCTACCTTTTTTGAGTTCCCTCAGCAGGGAGATTCGACGTTCAGGGATGTTCAGACCCCTCACGTTGTGGGAGATCACCAGGGGAGCCCTACCCAGCGTGGAGTAGGCCATGGCAGAGAGCTCGGACGGAGGAGGCAGAGGAGCCCCGGAGTCAACCTGCGAGAGTACAACAATGGCAATAATTTAGCACTGTGACCACAACAGTTAATAAGGTGACAGGAGTCAAACAGTTGTCTGTTCCCGGCTCGGGAGGGTGACAGGGGAAAGGACGGGGTGAGGGGGTAGGTGAAAGGGGGAAGGGGCTCAGCAGAGAGAGTGAAAGGAAAACAAGAGAGAGTTGGAGCAATAGGAATATAGAAGGTGGGTCTCCCCTCGAGGGCAAAAGCAAACGCCCCCACGGAGAGCCTCACCCACACAGTGTGGTGCACCCAGTGAATCAGAGAACACCGGGTGCTTTTTGGGGCAGAAGGGAGGCGGCGGCGGTTAGTCCGCAGCTCTTCACAGCCTCTGTGTAAACAAGAGCAGATAGTCTCAATAAAATGTAACCAGCAGGGTAGAGTACACGCACAGCCCTACCGGCTGAATGTTGAGTGAAAGCTAGATTGAAATTTTTACACCCGACCAGGGTTTAGGCTGTAACAAAGTAACAGGCATCTAAAATAATTAAAAGATCCATCAAAGACGAGCACACAAGCGTGAATAACAATCCCCATACTACATGTTCCCCGTATCTAGTTAAATACCTCCCCATAACGGTAAGGCAACAGAATATACATGAAATGGTAATTGTGGAACATTAAACAGTAAACATTAAACATTAACGGGAGCCCGCCAGTATGACAAAATACATTACATAGTCAATGTGTGACAACCCGGCAGGAGAGGTCCCACGGGTCCTGAGGAGGAAGGAGGAGAAAAAAATAAAAAAAAGAAATAAAAACAATAACATGCGTAAGATCATTAGCTGTCGGTTAACATGTCGGTCCCTGATGCTTCAGTGACATGTCACTTATCACATGACACCCAAACAGACTGCAATAGGCAGCGGCTGGGGGGCTAAAATGATGAGCCAACTGGAGGTTAATGTGCCAGTCCCTGGGGCAACGGGAGCTGCTCGTCGCATAACACACAGCCAGACTGTAACGGGTAGCGGCTGGGGGTGAAGACAATGCGCCACGTCCAGGGCAATGGGTGCGCAGGTAGAATAAATGAAATAAGATAAAATAAAATGATAAAAAAGAGAAAGGGAAAAGGGGGGGTCATCCTCCTGGTGCAGGATACGTGTGGGACACTTTCGCCATCCAATCCAACGTGTCACGAGGCAACAGGCAACATGCGAGTAGGCAGGTTAGCGTGGAGGACGAGTCTGCTGGGGCCTGTCCCCCGGGGAGCATCGGGTCAATTGCAGCATATCTCGGGCAAGGCATCCTGTGGTCCAGGGAGGCGAGTCGGGGGGAGAACTCACCGCAGGGAAGGGGACAGGGGAACAAGCTCACCTTGTGCTCGCGCGATCTAGGAAGCAGAGTCACTCACCCCCGAGATCCCTTAGGGCCCCTGCTAGGCGATTCGGTGTACCAGATTTCGATCCTCCGCCTCGGCCGTGCCGTGCCTTCTTTGCGAGCCTCTTGTCTGGCGTAGATTGCGGGGATTCGGGAGGGCTCCGAATGGGAAGGGGGTGCAGGAACTCCGAATACCAATCGGGCAGTTCGATCGGGCCAAGATCAAGGGCCTCACAGAACTCAGGCAGGTCTGCAGGAACTCGGAGCGTGTGTTGGTGACCATTGAGGGCCACATTCAGGGCGAAGGGGAAGCGCCAGGTGTACCTTATGTCCTTGTCCCTCAGCCTATCCAGAAGGGGCCGCAGAGCCCTCCTATTCCGCAGGGTGATAGGGGAGAGATCCTGGAAAAGCAGAATGTCAGCTCCGTTGAGAACGAGGTGTCCACTTCTTCGGGCCTTGCGCATGATGTCCTCCTTGAGGCCAAAGCTTTCAAAGCAACATATTATGTCTCGTGGTGGGGCTGTGTCCGGACCTCTAGGCCTGAGGGCCCTGTGTGCTCTAACGAAATTAATCTCTGTATCCTCCTGTCGTTCCAGGAGGTTGTTGAAGACAGTGCGCAGGGTAGTAACAATTTGGGCTCGACTCTGGTATCCCCCTCACCCGCACGTTACATCTCCTTCCCCTGTTGTCAAGGTCCTCCAGGTGGCGATTCATGTCAATGAAATGGTGTGCATGGACCGTCGCTGTCTTCTCCATCCTCTGTATAGCTTTGTCTCTGCGCTTCCCGGCTGTCTCCGTGGCGGCCATCTTCTCATTCAACACCAGCATGCTGGTCTTAAGGTCTGTGATGGCAGCTGAAAAAGCAGCTTTAATGTCCGCTGCGATCACGGACATGTCCGCGACTGTTAGGGGGTGGTCCGTACCAGATCCATGCCTGACTGAACCCTCCGGAGCCGATTGGGAGTCATCGCTATAATCCTCCTCGTGGTGGATCGGCGCCATTTTGGGCCCAGGCATAGTACTGCGGCGCGCCGTCCTTGGCTTAAAAAGTTCCTCTATGTTCCTCACCGAGTAGGACACAGAGCCGCGGCGTGGGCGAGAGTGCGGGGTGGTGTGTAGTTTTTTGCCCGGCATCTGGAAGCTAGTGGTCGGGTGAAAAGCTGCCAGAAGGCTGTGCGTGCTGCAGAGCTCCTTCAATGTGCGACCATCTCCGTCGCGCGCCAAGCCACGCCCCAACAATGTACCAAATGTTATGTACAAATAATAAAAACTTTGTGATAAAAATCAATCTCAAATAAAGTGAATATGAGACAAAGCATATACCGTATATAAGGGGTAGAAACACAAGTAAAAAAGTCCCAAAGGTGAAACAATCCTATAGTAAACATATTTAAGCCTTGTACACACGATCAGTCCATCCGATGAGAACGGTCTGAAGGACTGTTTTCATAGGTTAACCGATGAAGCTGACTGATGGTCTGATGTGCCTACACACCATCAGTTAAAAAAACGATCGTATCAGAACGCGGTGACGTAAAACACAACGACGTGCTGAAAAAAATGAAGTTCAATGCTTCTGAGCATGCGTGGATTTTTAAGTTTGCTTTTTTTTTAACCTAAGGTTAAATAACCTATGGGGCCCACACACGATCGGTTTTGACCGATGAAAACGGTCCATCAGACCGTTGTCCTCTGGCTAACCTATCGTGTGTATGCGGCCTTAGGCCGCGTTACACATGATCAGTCAAAACCGATGAAAACGGACTGAAGTTTAGTTTCATCGGTCCAAACCGATCGTGTGTATGCCCCATCGGTCAGTTTCGGTCCAAAAAAAGAGAACTTGCTTTAAAATTGAACCGATGGACGCCTGACCGATGGGTCAAAACCGTTGATTAACCTTCGGACCGTTCTTGTTGGATGGACTGATCATGTGTAGGCGGCCTAAGAGTCCACCACAAAAAAGTTATTGCTCAGAAGTGGAGTACAATGGCCTTAGCAGGCATGTAAAGCATCAGGGATAGCGTGTCCTCCACCCAAGATAAGGGGTATGCATTCTTACCGGAAGTAGTGGACTTGAGTGTCAGCGACAAGTCAATCAAGCGGGTATAGCCCGATCAGCAGATTTCCAGAACGATCCAATGAATCCAAGGAGCTCCAAATACAAATCCAGGGAATCGGGCAGGTAACCATGAGGCCTCTTTTACACTGTGCGGACACGTCAGCGGTGTCCACCAGCTCAGCGGCAGATCTCTTCGTTGATCTCCGCAGAGCCGGCTTATGACAGGTCCCTGTCTGCTCACTTAGCGGGGAGGGGCTTGTCGAGCTCTGCTGCTTGACTATGGAGAGATCAGACTAAAACGGACAGCATTTTCATCAGATCTCACCCAATCCAATTCGCCAGGATGGATGGTGACGTATCACCATATGTCTGATTTTAGCAGATCAGATCAGATTAAATGTCAGCAGACATGGTCACCGCTGACATCCGATGCTCCATAGACTTGTATGGAGTGTCCATTCAGGTCTGCCGAAAAGACCGACTGAAAAAAACACTGTGTGAAAGGGGCCTAAGGTTGGAACTCAGATGTTAAGCAGCCAAATGGATAGCTAGACTCCATGTTATAGGAGCCTAGTAAGGCATGGATTCACACACATCATTGAAGATCCATTGGAAATAAAACATTTTGCCGAGGAATACGGTCGTGTGTATGCTTTTCATCGAGAAAACTGTCGAGGAACGCAACGAGAAAAAAAGAGAGCAAGTTCTCTTTTTCCTCGTCGTGTTATTTGTCAGGCTGGTTTTCGTTGAGAAACACGTTTGTGTGTATGCTTAGAAACGCACCTTCGATAAAAGTAATATTTGTAATGGATTTGTAATGGAGATAGCACATTTGTCAGACTGTAACAGACTGAAAAGTGCAAATCGTCTCTCACCAAACTTTTACCTAACACGCAGTAACATAAGATTAGCAAAAGCAGCCCCAAGGGTTGTGTCGGTGGAATCGAACTCCCCCTGCCGTGGTATGTGTTGAAGTCACCGCATTTGAGAATGATGAGATTTGGTCTTGGCTGTGTGTACGCAAAGACAAGTTTCAAGTTTCTCGACAAGCCTAACAAGGAACTCGTCGAGGAAAATTATGTGTCTTTTACAACGAGTTCCTCGGTCGTGTGTACGAGGCCTCACGTTTGAATTTAACTCATGAACTATAGTGAAGGAGGTCATACAGGAGGAAACATAAATACTGTGGGCCAACTTCTGGTACAATCCGCGGCGGCGTAGCGTAAGCCCTTTACACTACGCCGCCGCAACTTACTGGAGCAAGTGCCGTATTCTCCAAGCACTTGCTCCGTAGTTTGCTGCGGCGTAGTGTAAATGGCCCGGCGTATCCCCGCGTAATTCAAAGGGGGCGGCTTGTATTTAAATTAAGCGCGCCCACGCGCTGCGCATGTGCCGGCTGGGAAAAAAGCCCAGTGTGCATGCTCCGGCTCACGTTGGAAAACGTTGTTGAAACCGACGTGAAAACGACATGATCGTCACTTACGCAATGCCCTATTCGCAAATGACTTAGTAAAACGACGTAACCGATGGAAAAAGACGACGCTGACCCGACGCCATACTTAACATGGCATACGACGGAACTTCGTAAGCCTACCCCTCATATAGCAGTAAACTACGACGAGGTGGCGTAAAAACGTTCAGGAATCGGCGTATTAGGCTCATTTGCATAGGCAAATGAGAAATCAACGTAAAGGCCACCTAGCGGCCAGCGAAGTAATTACATCTAAGATCCGACGGTGTAAGGCCTTGTACACACGAGGCAATAGATTTGTTCAAAACGGTCTGTCCGACCGATTTGAACAAATCTGTCTGCTGTCATTTTGGTTTGCTCGCGTGTACACACGAGCAAACCAAAATCCCCGCCAGCAGACAGCGCGCTGACGTGGCGGAGACGTGCCGGTGACGTTGACGCCGCCACGTCACCGCACCAGGAAGTAAAACACTTCCGCGCATGCGCCGAAATCATTCGGCGCCGGTGCGAGACGACATGTCTGCTGGTAAGTGTACTAACCAGCAGACATGTCGGGCGGACGGATTCCCACCCGATAGATTTCAAAGCATGCTTTGAAATCTGTCGGGTGGCCAAATCCGTCGGCTCGCCCATACACACGATCGAATCTGTCTGCTGAAACGGTCTAGCAGACCGTTTCCAGCAGACAGATTTGATCGTGTGTACGAGGCCTAAGTGTTTTACACCTGTCGGATCTTCGCTGTATCTATGCGTAAGTGATTCTAGGAATCACACACATAGATACCCGGGCAAAAAAAAAGAGATACGACAGTGTTTCCTGCAATACACCGTCGTATCACTTTTGAGAATCTGGCCCTGTGTCGCCTCCAGTTACCAGCTCAAAGGGGTAGAAGAGGGAGCTTCCTGAACATGCTTTTTCCCAATGACATTAAAGAAAGGGAATTCATGGCAGTTGGGGGCTTTTCAAGCCAGACTGCTCAGACATTCAAACACTTCTCAGCACAACATCTGTTCTCTTGGCTGTCCTGTATAATGGCAGATTGGAATTTGCCAATATTTTTCAAAACAACTGGAGGGTGGACCTGTTTTCTTTCAACCTATTTCAACATTGTTCTACTTCGTTCTTGAGAGGTCTCATTAGTTAAATCTATGGGATAATACTCATATATTCCAAATGAGAGATATTCAATCTCAATCTCAAGTATGCCTGCCATGATCTGTGGATGAGAAACAAGAATACACTCTTTTGCCGCGTACACACGAACGGACATTTCGACAACAAAACCGTGGATTTTTTTTCAGACGGAATGTTGGCTCAAACTTGTGTTGCATACACACAAATGTTGTCGGAAATTCCGGATGTCAAGAACGCAGTGACGTACAAAGCGTACGACGAGCCAAGAAAAATTAAGTTCAATAGCCAGTGTGGCTCTTCTGCTTGATTCAGAGCATGCATGTTTTTTTGTGCGTCAAAATTGGCTACACGTGATCGGAATTTCCGACAATTTCCGACAAGAACCAGCTCTCAAACTATTTTTTTCGTAAATTCCGACAGCAAATGTCCGATGGAGCATATACACTAGGGGTGCAGAATTTAATCGCATCGATGTATCCCGATTCGAGGGTCCCCGATGCGGCATCGATGCATGCGACCCCAAAAATTGATGTCGGGTGACGTCATCCTAACTTGCCCCGCCCCTCCCGGGAGAGAGCTCAGAGAGTGTCTGTTAAAATACCAGTTTTGTAATAAATGCCGTTATAATCCATTATGTGGCCAGCGCTGTATGTGCTTTTTAAAATATATGCAGCTTCATACCTGCATTTCTGTCTGTATACTCTGTATATTTCGCTCATATGACTCTCCGGTCCGGCCCGCCTTTCTCCTCTCACATCTCTCCTGACGTCAGCCCCGCCCGCCTCTCTTCTGATCTGCGGGGCTGAGAACTCCCACTGACATCAGGAGAGAGGAGAGACGTGAGACGTGCGAGGAGAGAGGTGGGCCAAACCGGAGAGTCACATGAGCGGAATATACAGTTTATTAAACTGTCACTTACCTGTCCCACGGTCCATCGATGCGGCCGCATGGAGCCATGCACCTTTCCCACTCCTCTAAGCTTAGGGCTTCATGGCCGGGCATGCACTGTGCTCTGCCATTGGCCAGCCAATCTTCTGGGACCTGTGTTGTGTCCCAGATGATCGCTGGCAGGGAAGGGCCACCTAGGGCGAGAGGAGGAGTCACCTAGACGGCGGGACAGGAAGTGAGGACACACCCCCCCTCAAAAAAAATGACATGCCAAATGTGGCAACTCCACTTTAAGGGAGTGAGATTATTTTAATTCAGCAGCTACAAAAAAAGTGTATATTCTGACTTTTAATAAAAAGACACTCACCTGTCCCACAATCCAGTGACATGACCACCTTGAACCCTCCTTTCTGTCCACGACGCTGGCAATACTACTCTGGGCATCCGGCTGTAACAATTTGCAGCTTCACAGCCAGGTGCGCATGTCTCACTGCTCTGTCCTGCATAGCCAGGCAATCTTCTGGGACCGGTGATGTGTCCCAGAAGATTTCAGGGAGGAAGGGCTGCCTAGGTGGACCAAGTGAAAATGAGAGCTTGTCAGTAATCGTGATGCATCGTGATGCATCGCAGAATCGAAGACCAGATAATCATAATTGAATCGAATCGTGAGACCAGTAAAGATGCGCACCCCTAATATACAGGGTTAGATTTTCCGACAACAAGCACACAACGAACATTTGTTGTCGGAAATTCTGACCATGTGTATGCGGCATGAGAGTTTTAAGTCTTAAGCCCCGTACACACGGCCGAGGTTCTCGGCAGAAACCAGCGAGAACCTCGCTGGCATCCTGATTCTGCCGAGAACCTCGGCCGTGTGTACGGATTCAGCAGAGCATCCCGTCGGGAATGCCGTCGAGCTGAAATAGAGAGCAGGTTCTCTATTTGCTCGACGGCCCAACGGGATGAATGGCTCGTTGCCCTTCCCGACGGGCTGGTCGCCGAATCTGACGGCCGGGCGAGAACCTCGACGGGCGGACGATGTGTTCCGCCCGTCGAGGTTCTCTGTCGTGTGTACGCGGCCTTAGTGAAATTGGTCATAGTTACTTCATCTAGTTCAACAAATACACTCACCAGCCACTTTATTAGGTACACCTTGCTAGTACTGGTTTGGACCCATTTTTGCCTTCAGAACTACGTTAATTCTTCATAGCACAGATTCAACAAGGTATTGGAAAGATTCCTCAGAGATTTTCCGACAACAAGCACACAACGAACATTTGTTGTCGGAAATTCTGACCGTGTGTATGCGGCATGAGAGTTTACCAATACCTTGTTGAATCTGTGCTATGAAGAATTAACGTAGTTCTGAAGGCAAAAATGGGTCCAAACCAGTACTAGCAAGGTGTACCTAATAAAGTGGCTGGTGAGTGTATTTGTTGAACTAGATGAAGTAACTATGACCAATTTCACTAAGGCCGCGTACACACGACAGAGAACCTCGACGGGCGGAACAAGGTATTGGAAAGATTCCTCAGAGATTTTGGTCCATATGGAGATGATAGAATCACGCTGTTGCTGTAGATTTGTCGGCTGCACATCTATGATGGTAATATCTCCTTTTCCACCACATCCCAATGGTGCTCTATTGGATCAGATCTGGTGAGTGTGGAGGACATTGGAGTACAGTGACCTAATTTTCCAGTGGTGAGATAATGGGATCTTTGTGACATGGTGTATTATCCTGCTGGAAGGAGCCATCAGAAGATGGGGACACTGTAGTCATAAAGGGATGAACATGGTCAGCAACAATACTCGGGTAGGACTTGGCATTTAAACAATTCTCATTTGGTACTAAGGGGCCCAAAGTGTGTCAATAAAATTTTCCCCACATCATTTACACCACCAGTCTGAACCATTGATACAAGACAGGATGGATCCATGCTTTTATGTTGTTTACACCAAATTCTGACCCCATCATCTGAATGTCGCAGCTGAACTTGAGACTCATCAGACCAGACAATATTCTTCCAATCTTCTATTGTCCAATTTTGGTGAGTTTGTGTGAATTGTAGCCTCCGTTTCCTGTCATTAGCTGACAGGAGTGTCAACTGGTGTGGTCTTTTGCTGCCATAGCCCATCAGCTTCAAGGTTCGATGTGTTGTGCATTTAGAGATGGTATTCTGCATACCTTGGTTGTAATGAGTGGTTATTTGAGTTACTGTTGCCTTTCTATCATCTCAAGTCTCCCCATTCTCCTCTGACCTCTGTCATCAACAATGCATTTTCCTCCACACAACTTTTGCTGTTCACTGGATATTTTCTCTTTTTCTGACCAATCTCTGTAAATCCTATAGATGGTTGTGTATGAAAATACCAGTAGATCAGAAGTTTTTGAAATACTCAGGCCAGCCCATCTAGTACAGTGGGTGACCGTGATATTGTGTCAATCTCGCTCCCTTTCTCGGCGAGATTGACGACCTGCGAGCCCCATCGCGGGAGCCAGCGACGAGCTGGCTTGCCGCGATGGAGACAAAGCCGTCATAGAAGCGACGGGGATCCGAAGTGGATTCCCGCCAATTCTACACGTGGGCGGCGTTTGTTATGAATCCTAAAGGGGAAGTCCCCGCCGGATTTTAAATAAAAATCCGGCATGGGTTCCCCCCTCAGGAGCATACCGGGCCCTTAGGTCAGTTATGGGTTGTAAGGAGACCACCCCACAATCCATACCAGCCCCTTATCTAAAGCACGCCAGCCGGCCGGTCAGGAGGGGAGTCGGGGCGAGCGAGCGCCCCCCCTCCTGAGCCGTACCGGGCAGCATGCCCTCAACATGGGGGGGTCAGGTGCTCTGGGGCAGGGGGGGCGCACTGCGGCCCCCCCACCCCAGAAAACCCTGTCCCCATGTTGATGAGGACAGGGCCCCTTCCCGACAACCCTGGCCGTTGGTTGTCGGGGGTATGTGGGTGGGAGGTTTATCGGAATCTGGGAGCCCCCTTTAAAAAGGGGGCCCCCAGATACCAGCCCCTCACCCTAAGTGAATGAGTATGGGGTATAAAAGTGCCCCCCCTCAGCGGGCTTCTTCCGACATCTTCGGCGGGGGGGTGGGTCTTCTCCGATCTCCGGAGAAGACCCCCCAGAGAACGGGAGAAGACCCCGGAGAGCGGAGAAGACCCCCCGGAGAGCGGAGAAGACCCCCGGAAATCGGAGAAGACCCACCCCCCGCCGAAGATGTCGGAAGAAGCCCGCGACCACACACCCCCCCCCCGGCGGACAACTAATAAAATATTTTAATACCCTGTGTGGTTTATTTGTGTTTACACTTTTCTTGCAAGTGAATGGGTAGGGGTACGATGTACCCCATACTCCTTCACTTAGGGTGGGGGGCTGGTATCTGGGGGCCCCCTTATTAAAGGTGGCTCCCAGATTCCGATAAGCCTCCCATCCGCATACCCCGACAAGCAACGACCAGGGTTGTCGGGAAGGGGCCCTGTCCTCATCAACATGGGGACAGGGTGCTCTGGGGTGGGGGGGCCGCAGTGCGCCATCACTCCCCTCCTGACCGGCCGGCTGGCATGCTTTGGATATGGGTCTGGATTGTGGGGGGACCCCCACGCCGTTTTTTTGGGCGTAGGGGGTCTCCTTACAACCCATAACAGACCTAAGGGCCCGGTATGCTCCTGAGGGGGGAACCCATGCCGGATTTTTATTTAAAATCCGGCGGGGACTTCCCCTTCAGGATTCATAACAAACGCCGCCCACGTGTAGAATTGGGGGGAATCCACGTCGGATCCCCGTCGCTTCTATGACGCGCTCGCTGGAATGTGCTTTTACTATTCCAGCGAATGCGAGATGTCGGCACCCTGTCGCCGAGAATCAGCGCGATGCTGTCGCGCTAAAAACACATTCTTGGCGGCAGGCACTGTACCAACAACCATGCCACTTTCAAAGTCACTTAAATCCCCTTTCTTCTCTATTCTGATGCTCGGTTTGAACTTTAGCAAATCATCTTCACCACGTCTAGATGCCTAAATGCATTCAGTTGCTGCCATGTGATTAGCTGATTAGTGATTTGTGTTACCAAGCAATTAAACAGGTATACCTAATAAAGTGGCTGGTGATTGAAGAAAAATATAATCACAGTTGATCCAGAGAATGGCAAAACACCCTATAAATCATGTTCCAATTTGCTTCAGCAGGGGAAAAAATAAATGTCTTCCTAAATTCCAGGAAGACATTGGGATGTTTCCTGGATCAACCATCTCTGGTGCTCTTACCTACTCATTTAGGAATGCATCCAGCTCCAACTAAAACAATCTACTGAGTTTGCCACAGTTAGCTCTTGATGTCCAGGCAGAAAGTGGACATCATCTCTTTATTAGTCGAGGTTCTAATGCCAATTTGACTGTAACTGACTAAGGTAGAGTAATGCCGCGTACACACGATCGGATTTCTGTTGGAATAAAATCCGATGGAATTTTTCATCGGAATTCCGATGAAGCTGACTTTCATCAGTCTTGCCTATACACCATCAGAATAAATTTCTACCGTCTGAAACGCGGTGACGTAAAACACTACGACAAGCTGAGAAAAATGAAGTTCAATGCTTTTGAGTATGCATCGACTTGATTCTGAGCATGCGTCGATTTTTCTCCAATGGAGTTCCACACAGACAATCTGAATTTCATATTGGTTTCCCCTATCCATGCTTCCAGCCCCCTGGATTTGAATCACCTAAATAGAGCCAGAGGCTTTAATGTCCTCCAAAAAGGGGTGACTTCGGAGCGCTCCAAGGCCACCCAGTTGTGTGACCATAGAGATTGAATGTTTGCTATTTTCACACTCAAGTTCCTTCCTGCCTATCAGGAGGCAGGTCTGTGAGACCTGTCTCTTGATTGGCCAAAGTGTCAGGCGATCCTATTGAACGCCTAGCATTTTGGCGGAAGAAGAGACACATGGCAGAGGAAGCCGCTGGAGGAGCAGACACCGGAGCTGCGGCGGCAGCTGCCCGCTCTCCAGGAGAGGAGGAGAGGACACCACAGCCTCGAGGTATGTTGCCAGACTACTCGGGATGGGGGGGTGTTACAGTGCCGTGCCACGCCGCCGGGGAGGTTCTTTGTTTGCCGCTTCCCAAAAGATGAACCCACCAACCCTCCACTGGTTGTTGCAAAAATAGCAATGCATTTCTTAGAGCTGAACATTCGGCCAATGCTGTATCTTGGCATGAAAAGAGTCCCCGCTGGCTTGCACTACACTTTTAGTGTAGTGCGAGTCTTATAAGGTGAACTGTACGCACTGCTGCCGGTATGATAGGGATGGTGCAGACACAAGGGACACTGACATGGTCACCTCCAATCCTTCCTTTGCTCAATGCCTGAACCACATACCTCCATCACTGTGCTACATGTTTTCTGCTGCACCACTGGCATTGTTATATCCTCTTAGGCCAGTTACACACGAGGCGGACTCCGTCGCAGATCTCCGCTGAGGCGACGGATGACAAGCTCCTCTCTGCTCACTGAGCGGGGAGGGGCTTGTGCAGCACCGCTGATTCCTATGGAGTGATCTGATGAAAACGGACAGCATGTCCGTTTTCATCAGATCTCACCCGATCTGATCCGCCATGGGCAAGTATGGACGTTTCGCCATACGTCTGATTTTGGCGGATCGGATGTCAGCGGACATGTCTCCGCTGACATCCGACGCTCCATAGGACTGCATGGAGCAGCTGTCCATGTGAAAGGGGCCTTAGTCTTCCATAAATTTAGCAGAAATTTGTACTTAAAGTAGAACTATAGGCGACACTTTTTTTTCCATTTTAGATAGAGTAAGGTTGGGTAATAGCCCTTGTTTTTTTTTTCCCATCCTTTTATCTCCCTTAATTTCCTACCCCATAGCCAAACAGGAAGTGAGAGGAAATATCTGCAGATTAAGGAAATCCTTCTGTAACGGTATGACCCGTGACAACCAGAGACTTTGGAAGGATGAGAGATACTCCTGTGCCAGCGGCACTAATAACTCCTGGGTCTAAGTCCACCCTGTGCCCTTTTGGGCGTAGGGTGGCTAATAAAATCATACTTCATGTATTACCTGAGATGGGACATTGTTAATAATTCATGGTTGCAGGATATACTGGAATATTACAAGTGGTTTATGTTGACCAGGTCAACCAGACAGTGACTCATTCCTCTGTATAATAAGCTGTTGAAATGCTAAGTGTGACAGGCTTTTGAAAGACCTTTTCATTGTGTGATAAAACTGTTTAAAGCCCTGTGTTTACACTTAAAAGATTGGGTATTCAAGATCACACGTCTCTCTTCAGATGTATTGAATTAGCATGTCAATTATGTTAGTAAAGGAATGCATTGATGCCCAAGTGTTAAGACCCTTCGCCGGAGACAGTACGTCTGTCTAAATATGTGGGTTGAGGTCAAAACATTGTGTGATTGTATTTTGTTTGAAGTCTATTGATAAAGGAATGTGATAGGTCTCGTCAGTATCGGTGCCGAAATGTCTGCATAGTAACTAGCCATAGTGTATGATGAGGGGGGTGGAGATTGCATTGTCCTGTGATTAACTTTAATATGCTGTACTGGATATATAAGCAAGCTAAGAAACCAATAAAGTGTTCATTCATTTGGAAACCAGAAGATAGAGCGGTCAGTCTCATTTTCTGGGGAATTGATATGGATCGTGTATGTAGGATTGTTGGAGTGTGTCAGATAAGCTTGTCGTGGGTGGATGGAAGGTCGTAAACGGTGGTGACACCTTCCCCCCCAAGGCCCTCAGAACTAGTGGCCCCACCGGAAAATTTCAGGGCAGGTCTTAAACAGGAAGGGGTGTAAACCTTGACAAGAAGGGGTGGATCATATTTAAATTAGGGGTTGCATGAGTTTAGTCAGAGCTAGGGCATCACAAAACCTAAAGACACCACTGCATTCGGCATTTTATAAGAAATAATGGGGGTGATTGTTCCCCTTTACATTGCTCACACAATGTATTGTGTGTAGAGGACAGGAAGTGAAAGGAAATGTCACCAATGAGAGGGCAAAAAAACTTTAACAGAGTTTTTAACTCTTTCCACCCTCTATCCACTAGGATTTGAGTTCAGATATACCATAGTTTAAATTATATGGTAACTGCAATCAGTCTACATACCTAGGTAAATTCATATCCCTATTCTGTACTCCCCTATTCTTAGACCGGGTGAGGGAGATCCAGCACTATGAGCCAATCAGGTCACATTGCACATGTGCTGACAGGGAACATGCTATCAGGAAGTAAAAGCAGAGGTGATGACCTCATGGTTGTGCTGCTGCTCATTCTTTGTCAAATCGTCAGTGTTGGGGCAGAAATGCTCCTGACCAAGTAGTTTTTGGTCCTGCAGTACAATTTTTACTTCAGACAGTTCTGTCTGGATCCGAAAACTGGGTGAACAGAAGGAAAAATCCTTTTGTAGGATAAATCCTATGTATGTATTCTGTGCGTGTATTTAGCTGCTTGCCCGGAGTTTAGCGTTAAATACCTGTTACATTTTTTCCCTGCAGCGGCATAAGCGGCAATCAAGTCTCAAGTGATTTGGAATCTGACCTTCCCTCTAAATGTGTATTTTTGTGACAGGAAGCTGTATGAATCTCGCACAGTCTAATCACTGAAAGTTCTGAGTGATGGGTAGCTACAATCATATTTACTAAACTACATTTCACCACTGCTTGCTCTTGGGAATAATTCAAAGTATGTTGCTGTTTTCATGTTATGCTTCAGTGCGAGCAGAAAACAAACATAATTATTGTGCTGTAGATATGTGTAAAGTGTTTACTTGCTGTACCTCGTTTCAGCGCTGTGTATTTGAAGCTCCTATCAGCTTTTTTCCTAAGCTCCTTGCTGCATATACTGTAGGTCGTGCTGGATGCTTGTTGCAGTGGTGGTTGGAAGGCCAGAGCCCCCCCCCCCCCCAGCCCCAGCTTTCTAAAGTCTTAGGCGCCTTTCACACGGACGGATAGAATGGTGCTTTTAGCTGCGGATTTTCTAGTTTTCTACCGCAGCTCAACGTTTAGCTGGGATTTTGTTGCATGCGGTTTGGTGCGAAATGAAAAAATAGAATTGAATGCGTCCAGGTGCGATTTAGCGCAACTATATGCACTTAACCGCAGGTAATCACAGTCTTTTGTGTCAACTGCGAATAGCAGCGTGAGAAAAAAAAAAAGAACAGGAAGCACATCATAAAAAAATAAATAAAAAGGGTTGCTATGGAAATGACTACCGCAGCTAAACGCGGCCGCATGTAACTGCACGTAATCGCAGTGCCCAGAGCCTTGAATTTCACTGAAAAAGTACATATACTTAAAAGTATATATATATATATATATATATATATATATATATATATATATATTATCAGTGGCGGCTGGTGCTCAAAATTTTTGGGGGGGGCGCAAACAAAAAAAAAAAAAAAACAATTGCAGCCTCACTGTACCTATCAATTGTCACCACTGTGCCATGCCATCAAATGCAGTCACTGTGCCATCAAAATGCAACCACTGTGCCATCCAAATACAGCCACTGTGCCATGCCATCAAAACGCAGCCACCGTGCCATCAAAACGCAGCCACCATGCCATGCCATCAAAACACAGCTACTGTGCCATGCCATCAAACGCAGCTACTGTGCCATCAATTGTCACCATTATGCCATCAAACACAGCCCCCGGGGCCCTAATTGTCACCACTGTGCCCCCAATTGTTGACCACTGTGCCCCCAATTGTAGCCACTGTGCCCCCAATTGTTACCACTGTGCCCCCAATTGTTGCCACTGTGCCCCCAATTGTCGCCACTGTGCCCCCACTTGTAGCCACCGTGCCCAGTACCCCCCTGGCACTTACCTTTATGGCTTCTACGTCCCTCGATGTCCCTCGTCCCGCCCTTACCTTTATGGCTTCTACGTCCCTCGATGTCCCTCGTCCCGCCCTGATTGGCTGAGACGCCTGTCAGTCATCCTCGGACGCACGGCCGGTACGTCCCAAGGATGAGCTTCCGGAAGCTGACTACAGCCTCAGGGCTGTACTCGGACAGCCTATCAGGGCCAGCTATTCAGCTGACCGGCGCTCAATGTCTGGTCAGCTATATAGTGGGCGGCAGCGGCGAAAATATACAGATTTATACAGTGTATGAATCTGTATATTTTATTGGCTGTGAGCGAGCCAGAGGGGGCGGCGCTCCTGCGTCCCTATGGACGCACCGCCACTGATTAGTATGTTTTAGTCCGACGTCTATAGTTACTAGACTTGTGCATTTATTTTTCTCCAAATGCATTTTCTTTCGAATTTCGGGTATTTGCATTATAGTTTTACCAAACGAAAACAAATGTGCAGAATCTTAAATCCGAAAGATCCGACATAAAAAAAATGCTTTATTTTCGTTTTTGTTGCTACAACAATTTGATATAGATAGGAGATTTGACATGATGCTGACAATAGCAACCTGTGTCATCGAATCTGCCATCGAATGTGTCTCACCTAACTCTATTAGACCAAGATTATTCTACATAGAAAGGAAAGATTTGACATTATAGAGGTCTACTGTTGGGGTAGACCGTTCAACGTGAATGACGAAGATTCAACGAAGCAGTGAAAAACATACAAATGGTAAATCTGTCATTGATGGCTTATTGTGTCCATCGAATGTTCTAAGAAGATTCAACAAGCAGCTAAACTGCACGCCCCCGCAATCGTACATTTCCGGTCAAATGCTCGGCCCATAGGCTATCAAAGAATTTGAACGTTGGCTGACTAGTAATAATAATTTATAAATATAATTATTACTAGTGTCATACAACATTAAAATTCTTCTATAGCTTGTAGGTGGAACATTTTTACATAATAATGGAAACCAAACAGAGGTAAGTAAAAAGTATATATGAATTAACGTTAATATACAAAACTTTAAAAATGGGTAGCAAATCACATCAGGTCAGATAAATCCAATATGGTGGTTACACATAACATATGACTACTCAATCTTCAGAAAACCGTTATCAAAGACATGTTTCACCTCAAGGCTTCATCAGGGGATGTGGCGCTTCCGCATTGTGGTTGCTTCCCCTCCCTTCTTTTTCCCCCTATATGGGAGGATAGGGTCCTTGGTGGTACGTTCCTCTGTTTTTTGGTGAAGTTTGTTAACAAGGGTGCTCTTGTTATCTGTATTGTTGATTTATCTTTGCTATTTGTGTCTTTATATCATTTTTTCGCTTATCTATGGTTGATGCATACATCCCCTGATTAAGCCTTGAGGCAAAACATGTCGGGATAACGTATGACTACTCGATCTTCAGAAAACTGTTATGTATAACCACCATATTGAACTTATCTTGTACTAACAACCGTATGGGGTTTGCTACCCATTTTTTACTATTTTTACTTTTTGTATAATAAAGTTAATTCTCATATATCTTTTACTTACCTCTGTTTGGTTTCCATTATTATGTGAAAAAGCACCGTTATACTCCCTTTATCCCTTCCCTCTCTTTTTTGAATAAATGATAAATAATATACATTAGCAGGGACCCTGGGGAATAAAATGGCGATTGTTAAAAAAATGTAGGTCACATGGTATGTGCACAGTGTTTTTTAAACACAATTCTTTTGGAAAAAATGTTTTAATAAAAAAAAACACAATATTTTCCCCAATTCTTTGGTAAAACATGAAAGACAATGTTATGATGATTAAATAGATACCTAACATGTCATGCTTTCAAATTGCATACGTTCGTGGAATGGCGACAAACAACGATACTTAAAAATCTTGCTTTCATTTTTTTTTTTTACAGGTCACCTGTTTAGAGTTACAGAGGAGGTCTAGCACTAGAATTATTTATCAGGCTCTAAAGTTTGCAGCGACGATACCTCACATGTGGGAAGGATTTTCCTTTTTTTTTTTCTGATCACTTTTATTCCTTTCACATTCCTTGTAATAGAAATAAGGATGACAGGTCCTTTAAGGCGAGATGTGGGGGTTTAAAAAAAATCAAATCTCTCCTTTATCCTTAAAAGCAAAAGATTGATAAAAAAAATAGTTTTCTTCTGCCTCAGACCGTAAGGTCTAAAGCGGAATGACGTTATAACGTTGCTCTGGTCCTCCAAGGCCATACATGCAATTTAGAGACGATCTAGTCTATCATTGCCTTTGTGACCAGCTAGCCAAAGCCGGCGCTTCGGAAATCGATCCAGTGGCTAGTGATCGCTTTCATGAAAAAGCCAGCCGACAGCTGAAAAAAAAGATAGCAGGGTTATGGCTGATACGCAGAATATGGATACGCAATATTTTAGTAAATGTAAACTGCTAAATACCTTTTCTCATTAGCAGTATATATGTCTTTTCGCCACTTCCGGTCACGGCTGAGACCGAAGTCCCCACGTTTTACCACGCTGTTTGTTGTTATTCTAAAATTGGAAGTTACTACGTTTTAATATTAAATATTTTTTTGAAAATGCTACACTATGGAGCCCCCCACTTCCTTTATTTCATGTGAATGAGCTGAGAAATTATTTCCCATGAGAATATTATCCCATCTTGGATCGTTTGTTGTGGAACCAGTACTATATCAGAGAGGCTTGTTTACTGACCTATATGAGGTGAGAGGCTGGGGGAAACCATTTGCATAGATCGGATGGTGGAAATGTATTGGATATTTGGAACTTGCACTTTGTCTTGATGAACTTTGTTTACACCACTGGATACATCTATATGTTGGATTAAATTTGCATTTTTAATGGGACTATTTTTTGAACATTACTCTTGGAATTACTATATTGCTATTTGCACATGTTTTACTGGAAGCACTATTGATGTAATTTTGATTTATACATCTTTGCGAAGATTCCACATGTTTTTGTACCTTATGCACTTTATTGTATATGAAATATATATACATGTGAGTTTATTTGTATTTTAGTAGGACTTATTTGATTATTTAGTAAGCTCCACATTTCTTTAATTTTCATTTCGTTTTTTTGTGTGGGAACACCATTGATGTTGGCAGCTACTTGTTAGTTTTGTTCGTCTTTTGGTTTGCGCATTAGTACTAGGGATGAGCTTCAAGTTCGAGTAGAACTCATGTTCGACTCGAACATTGCCTGTTCGCCGAACAGCAAACTATTTGGGGTGTTCGCTGCAAGTTTGTGTGAACTTTAGAACCCTGTTAAAGTCTATGGGACTCGAACGTTTGAAATCTAAAGTGCTCATTTTAAAGGCTAATATGCAAGTTATTGTAATAAAAAGTGTTTGGGGACCCGGGTCCTGCCCCAGGGGACATGTATCAATGCAAAAAAAAGTTTTAAAAACTGCAGTTTTTTGGCAGCAGTGATTTTAATAATTCCTTTAAGTGAAACAATAAAAGTAAATTATTCCTTTAGGTTTCGTACCTGGGGGGGGGGGGGGGGGTGTATAGTATGCCTGTAAAGTAGCGCTTGTTTCCCTGTTAAAAAAAAAAAAAGTAGCGCTTGTTTCCCATGCTTAGAACTGTCCCTGCACAAAGTGTCATTTCTGAAGGAAAAAAAGTAATTTAAATACACTCGCGGCTATAATGAATTGTCGGGCTCCCGGCAATACAGAGAAAAGTCATTCATAAAAAAAAAATGTGTGGGGGTCCACGGCATTTTTTTTTACATTTGGGGTGAAGTTCCCCTTAAAATCCATACCAGACCTGAAGGGATTTTAAATGACTTTTTGATATTGGATAATGGATATTTGGGGGGAACCCCACATAATTTTTTTTTTAATTTGACACAGGGTTGCCCTTAATATCCATACCAGACCCGAAGGGATTTTAAATGACTTTTTTCCTTCAGAAATTACATTTTGTGCAGGGACAGTTCTAAGCACAGGAAACAAGCGCTACTTTACAGGCATACTATACACCCCCCTAGGTACGAAATTTAAAGGAATATTTCAATTTTATTGTTTCACTTTAAGCATTATTAAAATCACTGCTCCTGAAAAAACGTCTGTTTTTTAAAACTTTTTTGCATTGATACATGTCCCCTGGGGCAAGACCCAGGTCCCCAAACACTCCCCTGGGACAAGACCCGGGTCCCCAAACACTTTTTAGGACAATAAGTTGCATATTAGCCTTTAAAATTAGTACTTTAGATTTCAAACGTTCGAGTCCCATAGACTTTAACAGGGTTCTAAAGTTCACACAAACTTTTGGTCTGTTCGCACGTTCTGGTGCGAACCGAACCCAGGGGTGTTCGGCTCATCCCTAATTAGTACCCCCTATTTACAATGACCCAAAACATACCGCCAAGGCAACAAATGAGTGGCTCAAAAAGAAGCACATTAAGATCATGGAGTGGCCTAGTCTTCAGACCCTTATCCTATAGAAAATGTATGGAGGAAGCTGAAACTTTTAGTTGCCAAGTGGAAGCCAAGAAAGCTCAAGGATCTAGAGAAGATCTGTAAAGAAGAGAGGATCAAAATCCCTCGTGAGATGTGTGCAAACCTGATCACCAACTACAAGAAACGTCTTACCTCTGTGCTTGCCAACAAGGTACTAAGTCATGTTTTGCTTGAGGATTAAATACTTACAGTATTTTACTCACTGAACTGCAAATCAATTTATAACATTTGTAATGTGTGTTTTTCCTGGATTTTTGGTTGATATTCTGTCTCATTTAAAATAAATCTATTTAATAAAAAAATATAAACCCTTAATTTTTTTTGTAAGTAGAAAAACGTACAAAATCTGCAGGGAATCAAATAATTTCCCCCACTGTATAAACACAGTGCTTGGTGGGTTTTAAAAATGAAATACTGACATATTTTTAATAGGCTTTCTGTATGTCAACTAGGGCTGCAACTATCAATTATTTTCTTAATCGATTAGTTGGCCGATTATTGTTTTGTTTAACCACTTGCTTACTGGGCACATATACCCCCCTCCTGCCCAGGTGAAATTTCAGCATCTGGCACTGCGTCGCTTTAACTGACAATTGCGCGGTCGCACGATGTGGCTCCCAAACAAAATTGACGTCCTTTTTTCCCCACAAATAAAGCTTTCTTTTGGTGGTATTTGATTACCTCTGCGGTTTTTATTTTTTGTGCTATAAACAAAAAAGAGCGTCAATTTTGAAAAAAACTAAAACATTTTTTTACTTGTTGCTATAATAAATATCCCAATTAAAAAAAAAAAAAATTTTCTCAGTTTAGGTCGATACATATTCTTCTACATATTTTTGGTAAAAAAAATGGGGTCAGAATTATTATTATTATTTTTTTTTACTAGAAATGGCGGCGATCTGCAATTTTTATTGGGACTGCGACATTATGGCGGACACATCGGACACTTTTGACACATTTTTGGTGCCATTCACATTTATACTGCGATCAGTGCTATAAATATGCACTAATTTACTGTATAAATGTGACTGGCATTGAAGGGGTTAACACTAGGGGTGAGGAAGGGGTTAAATGTGTACCCTGCAATAGTGTTCTAACTGTAGGGGGAGGGGGGCTGACTGGGGAGGTGACCGATCTGTGTCCCTATGTACAAGGTAAACAGATCGGTCTCCTCTCTCCATGACAGGACGCTGTCTCTGTGTGAGCCGGCAATGAGAGATGATCTCATATGTTTACTTTTGAGATCATCTCTCATTGGCCGCACAGATCGCATCGCAAACGGCCACTCTGATTGGCCGTGCGCGGCCAACTGTAAAACACAGAGTTTCCCTGCTGCGCGCTCTGGAGCGTGCGCGGGGAACGAGGAAAGGGGCGGACGTCAATTGACGTCCTGTTGTATTTTCAGGTCCGCGCTGTAGCCATCATTCGGCTATAGCGCGGGCCTTAAGTAGTTAATCGATTAATCGGATAATAACCTTAAAAAAGTGTTGTGTATAATTTAGTTAGTATGTACATTTAAAAAAAAAAAAAAAGCAATTTATTCTTAAATACAGTACAGACCAAAAGTTTGGACACACCTTCTCATTCAAAGATGGTGGTAAATAACCACCTCTACATGAGAAAATGGTCTCAGATCTTACAGCATGACATCTCCTTGCTGGATTGGGAGAGCATCTGGAAGCATCTGGAAGCACACTTTGTGGCCCATAAGGAAAACTGCATACAAAGTCCTGATGCACTGGTATAGGACCCCTAGATATTTTACATGCCCGCAATCGAATAATCTCAAAACAATGTTGGAGATGTAATAATGTCGTGGGCTCTCACTAGCATATTTTTGGGGAATGTCCCCATTCATCAATTTTGGCTTTGAGTCCAGAAGTTGTTAGAAACACTGGTTAGTATTCCCGTCCCTCTGACGCCCATTATCCCCTTTGTTAGGTCTCCCTTTTCCTGGTATTTCTAAAGCCTTGTATAACACAACCATTTTCCTCGACAAAATCCATCAAGAAAATTGGTGGCAGAGCCGAGGAGACCGGTCGTGTGTATGTTTTTCGTCAAGAAGTCCATCATGGATCTCGACGAGCAAGTTCTCTATTTTCTTGTCGGGAGTCTCAATTTCCTCGTCGTGTTTCTCGTCGGGCTGGTTTACGACCAGAAACACGTTGGTGTGTATGCTTAGAAACCCACGCATGTTCAGAATAAAGTATGAGACGGGAGCGCACCTTCTGTAAAAGTAGCGTTTGTAATGGAGATAGCACATTCGTCACGCTGTAACAGACTGAAAAGCGCAAATCGTCTCTCACCAAACTTCCCCTTTATAGTGCCGTTGTACGCTTTGAACGTCACCGCGTTTGAGAACGACGAGATTTTGTCTTGACTGTGTGTACGCAGGACTAGTCCCCAGATGAAGGCAAAAGAGCCGTAACGCGTAGGGATTCAGACGTACACCTGGAAGTGACGTGAGATATATGGCAGATGCCGCCTTGTTTATTATTTGATGCCTGCTGTGTTTTTTGCTGATGTAAGGATATTACTTTGTTTTCAATAAATATGCATGTTGTTACATACTACACAATTGGAGGCCTATTTTTCTTTATGTTTCCCTGAGTATATCAGCGAAGGGGTATTACAAGACATAGAGAAGACTGACAGGCTCCTGGTGCTGTCCACCATCATTGGATTTATCCAGAGGTTTTGGTCGATGCTTATACTAATCTATAGAGAGGTGAGAGGCCTGTGAGGCTGTGTGTTTGGAGTGGCACGGGCTATCTTGACCCAGTTTCACGGCATTTATTTACGCCACCAAGGTGAGAGGCCTGAGAGGCTGTATGCACAGAGGAGCACCAGCACTTTATTGCAAGTTTTACAACTTCACTGAGAGCTACTTTTGTGCGCTGCACGTTTGCACTTGATGGACTTTTCTGACACAAATGGACTTCTATTTTAACTTTAATATATGATTTTATCTACTCTTCACTTATTGCATATTTATCACACATGTTTTATTAATTGATGTGTTGTTTTTTTGCGCAAATTCATTTTTATATTTATAAAAAATATTCATTTTTTTCAAAAATTGTCGCTCTATTTTTGTTTATAGCGCAAAAAAATTAAAACCGCAGAGGTGATCAAATACCACCAAAAGAAAGCTATATTTGTGGGAAAAAAAAGGACGCCAATTTTGTTTGGGAGCCACGTCGCACGACCGCGCAATTGTCAGTGAAAGCTACGCAGTGCTGAATCTCAAAAAGTGGGCCGGTCATTGACCAGCAAAATGGTCCGGGGCTCAAGTGGTTAAAACCACTCACTTCCTGCCCAGGACTACATGTCTCATGAGGCATTGCTCCTCAAACATTCACAAATTCTCAGGCACTTATGCCGCGTACACACGGTCATTCTTTGTCTTATAAAAAACGTTGTTTTTTCGCATGAAAAAAAACAACGTTTTTCAAACTTCATTTTAAAAAATTACGTTGCCTACACACCATTGTTTTCTGAAAATGCTCTTGCAAAGTGCGGTTACGTACAACACGTACGACGGCACTCTGTTCCATTCAAGCTAGCGTCATAACTTGCTTCTGAGAATGCGCAGGTTTAAAAACTTTTTTTAAATGTCGTTTTAGCGTACACACGATCATTTTTTTATTTGATCATCTCTGCAGTTTTAATTTTTTGCGCTATAAACAAAAATAGAGCGACTATTTTGAAAAAAATGCAATATTTTTTTACATTTTGCTATAATAAATATCCCCAAAAAAGATATAAAAAAACATTTTTTTTCCTCAGTTTAGGCCGATACGTATTCTTCTACATATTTTTCGTTAAAAAAAATCGCAATTAGCCTTTATTGATTGGTTAGCGCAAAATTTATAGCGTTTACAAAAAAGGGGGTAGTTTTATGGCATTTTTATTAATATTTTTTTTTTACTAGTAATGGCGCGATCAGCGTTTTTTTTCGGTACTGCGATATTATGGCGGACACATCGGACACTTTTGACACATTTTTGGGACCATTGGCATTTTTATAGCGATCAATGCTATAAAAATGCATTGGATTACTATAAAAATGCCATTGGCAGTGAAGGGGTTAACACTAGGGGGCAGGGAAGGGGTTAAGTGTGTTCCTATTTGTGTTCTAACTGTATGGGGGGGTGGACTCACTAGGGGAAATGACTGATCTTCTGTTCATACATTGTACATCGTCCCGCGCGCGGGACTCGGGGGCGTGCGGGCTGCGCGCGCGCCGGCCGCTGGCGACGCGCGCGCGCCCCCTAGTGGCCGAAAAGTAGAGGACGTAGAGCTACGTGCTCCTGCGAGACCGCGCCACCGTCCCGCAGTAATATGACGGTGGGCAGTCGGGAAGCAGTTAAGAGGCAATAGAAGACAAAGAAAATAGCTATTTTGTACTGGTGGCTTTGGAGATATAGAAAATTGTATTTTCATAACATGAAATAGCAATGTCGTTAAAATTTGAAGTCATAAATTATTTTCAGGTAAAGTTTACAATGATAACCAGAATGTGTACTCACTGTTTTCCTTTCAGTGTCAACCAACATGAAATGTACCTTGTTAGAAGATCGAAGCGCTATGATTTGTGAAGGAAGTGGGAACATTGTTTCATATACTTAACCATATAATGCGCCCACGGTGAAGTCACTTTTGACAATATAATAGGCCATTGTAGTGTACGTGAATATACAGGCCAGCAAACTGGAGGTAGATAATGAATGAAAATGGATTCACTGTAAATGGAGATGTATTACCTTTACAAAATGAAATTCAAACAATAAAGGTCCAATCGCTGCATTTACTGGAACTAGCTATAAAAACTCCAGGTTTAGCATTGTACTCACTGATATACGGTATGATAGGGGCTAAAACAAAATTCAAGTGGTGTTGTTATATATATTATTTTATATATTGTATTAAATAGTATGCTATAAATATAACATAATATCATAAAATGATCTAATATGATAGAATGGCAGTATTTTATACAATATACTTGATTGACTGTAGCTGCACCAAAAAATATTTTACTGGTTTATTTTCCAAGATTTTTTTTTGGAATTTTTTCCAAGTTTTCCAAGTTTACAAAAAGAGTGCCAACATGACATATACAGTAAAACCTCAGTTTGAGAGTAACTTGGTTTGAGAGCGTTTTGCAAGACAAGCAACATTTTTTAATACATTTTGACTTGATTTTACAATCAATGTCTTGATATACAAGTAGCGTTATGTCACGACTGAGTAGAAAATAGAAGAGAGATGCCTCTAAGGCCTCGTACACACGATGGAATTTTTCCGCTGGAAATGGTCCGACGGACCATTTCAGCCGAAAAATCCGCTCGTCTGTAGGGGCAAACGGACGGATTCGGACTGTTTTCTCCAGCGGAAAATTTCCAAAGCATGCTTTGAAACTTTTCCACAGGACACATGTCCGTCAGATATGTCCGCTCGTCAGTACACTCACCAGCGGACATATCCACCCGCGCAAGCGTCGTATGGATGAGACGCATGCATGGAAGTTGTTTACTTCCTGGTGCGGTGACGTGGCGGCGTCAACGTCACCGCCACGTCACCGCGCTGTCTGCCGGCGGGGATTTTGTACACTCCATCGGACCAAAATATATCCGATGAAAACGGTCCATGTGTACGAGGCCTTAGTGTAGCAATATGGTTACATTTAATGAAGGTACAACATTTAGAAACTCACTTGTTTGATGAATAAAACAACAGACACATCTAAGTATGCAGGCATCCGGGGTAAAGCCATTGATGTCGTCCCTTCCACGAGCGGTTCAAGCCTTGCTTTTTAGATCGATCTACTGCAGGGTAGTCTTCCCGGTCACGATTGGAGACTGATATCGCTGAGAGCCGGTGGTGAGGAGGACGGTCTATGTCAGGGGTGGCGAACAAGTTCGACAAAAAGAGCCAAAATTTTAAACTGTGAGAGTCAGAGAGCCACACCACGCAGTGACCTGCCAAAACAGACAAACACTCACACAAAAGCATATAATTTTAACAATAATATATTAAACACATAATATAACATGCTCAGTCAGGTGTTTGAGACTGTCTTTTTACCTGGCTTTTCAAGGTGCTTAATTTTTGCTTGCGTAGTTCAGTACCTTTGGGTAATTCCTTGTCAATATTAGCATGGAGAGTGCTAAAATGACGCTGAAGATTTGAAGCCTTGAAATGTGATATCATAGTATTGCATATTAAACACAGCGCTTTCCCATTCCGTTCAATAAAGAAGAAAGCATCCTCCCATTCTTTCAAAAATGTCCTGTGTTCATCTTCATATTTTCGTTTAGCTTTGCATTTTGCCATTTTGAGTGAGGGTTAAAATCCTGCAGTGATGGTGAGGGTGTGCTGCGTCCTCCACACTAAGAACTAACGGCAAGATGTGACACAACATGTGACACACGGATCCCCACGCTCTCTGGCCCGTGCAGTTGTTTCCGAGGGATGGGAGACGTGATGACGCAGCCTGGGGGGCGGGACTACGCGCTCGGAGATCTCTCCTCAGAGGTCCCTCCTCAGAAGCAGCATAACAAAATCCAAACTTGGCAAAGAGCCACAGTATACAAAATAATGATAAGAGGCAAAGAGCCGCATTCATTTTGGCCGGGAGTCGCATGCGGCTCGAGAGTTGCGTGTTCGCCACCCCTGGTCTATGTGGATCGCTTTACCCCGCATGTCTGCATACTTAGATGTGCCTCTTTTAATCATCAACCATGTGAGTTGCTAAATGTTGTACCTTCATTAAATGTAACCATATTGCTACACTTAGACCCCTTTCACACTGGAGGGTTTGCAGGCGCTATAGCATTACAATAGCGCCTTCAAAACGTCCTTAACCACTTAAGGACCGGACCAATATGCTGCTAAATGCCCAGAGGCGTTTTTACAATTCGGCACTGCGTTGCTTTAACAGACAATTGCGCGGTCGTGCGACGTGGCTCCCAAACAAAATTTGCGTCCTTTTCTTCCCACAAATAGAGATTTTTTTTGATGGTATTTGATTGTCTCTGCGATTTTAATTTCTTGAGCGATATACAAAAATAGAGCGACATTTTTGAAAAAAAAACAATATTTTTTACATTTTGTTATAAGAGAAATCGAATTAACTAAATTTTAGTTAAACATTTAGTCCAAAATGTATTCAGCCACATGTCTTTAGTAAAAAAAAAAAAAAATCGCAATAAAAAATAAAAAAAAATAGTTACCTTGCGGCAACAGTGACACTAATACAGCGATCAGAAAAATGATCGCTTAGTGACACTGGCAATAGAGAGTGAAAGGGTTAACTAGGGCGGTGATCAAGGGGTTAAAACTTTATTAGGGGGGGTATGGGCTACCCTGAACCTAACACTAACTGCCTGTCACACTGCCTGTCACACTGACACTAAATGCAGTGATCAGTACATATATGATCACTGCATTCAGTGACACTGTGACAGGGGGGTGATCGCAAGGGGTTAATGTGCCTACATGTCCTGGTGTCAGTGTAGTGTTGTGCAAACTCACTGTGTGATGTCTTCTCTCCTCAGCGGCGGTTGAAAATACCGCCGAGAGCAGAGATTACATCATTTCCCCCTTCCTGTGTTTACACAGGCAGAGGAAGTGACACGCAGGGGGAGGACGCGGATTGGCTGGAAGCGATCCGGAGGGGGCGGACAAAAACGAACAGCCACCCCTTCGTCACCGATTGCTCCCACAGCCACGGGGACCGCCGCAGGTACCGGGGGGGGTCCCGATTGGACCCCCGACCCACGTCTAGGCAGGGACGTACAGGTACGCCAATGTGCCTGTACGTGCCATTCTGCCGACGTATATGTACGTGCGGCGGTCCTTAAGTGGTTAAACAGTTGCTCCATTCATTCCAGCGCGCGCCCCCCGCTCTTCCCCCGAGTCCCGCGTGCGTGCCCGGCGGGAGCGATCGCCGCCGGGCACGAGCGCTCGTTCGTTACAGAGTGTGAACACAAAGCTCTCTGGTCCTGTCAGCGGGGGAAACGCTGATCTTCTGTTCATACAATGTATGAACTGAAGATCAGTGATTTCCCCTAGTGAGTCCACCCCCCCATACAGTTAGAACACACCCAGGAACATACTTAACCCCTTCCCTGCCCCCTAGTGTTAACCCCTTCACTGCCAATGGCATTTTTATAGTAATCCAATGCATTTTTATAGCACGGATCGCTATAAAAATGCCAATGGTCCCAAAAATTTGTCAAAATTGTCCGATGTGTCCGCCATAACGTCTCAGTACTGAAAAAAAAAAAAACGCTGATCACCGCCATTACTAGTAAAAAAAAAATATTAATAAAAATGACATAAAACTACCCCCTTTTTTGTAAACACATTTTGCGCAAACCAATCAATAAACGCTAATTGCGATTTTTTTTACGAAAAATATGTAGAAGAATACATATCGGCCTAAACCTATGTTTTTTGGGGATATTTATTATAGCAAAATGTTAAAAATATTGCATTTTTTTTCAAAATAGTAGCTCTATTTTTGTTTATAGCGCAAAAAATAAAAACCGCAGAGATGATCAAATACCACCAAAAGAAAGCTCTATTTGTGGGAAAAAAAGGACGCCAATTTTGTTTGGGAGCCACATCGCACGACCGTTAAAACGACGCAGTGCCGAATCACAAAAAGTGCTCTGGTCATTGGGCAGCAATATGGTTCGGGGGTTAAGTGGTTAAAGGAATATTTCACTTTTATTGTGTCACTTTAAGCATTATTAAAATCACTGCTCCCGAAAAAACTGCCGTTTTTAAAACTATTTTTTTTTTTTTTGCATTGATACATGTCCCCTGGGGCAGGACCCGGGTCCCCAAACACTTTTTATGACAATAACTTGCATATTAGCCTTTAAAATTAGCACTTTAGATTTCTCCCATAGACTTTTAAAGGGTGTTCCGCGGCTTTTCGAAATTGCCGTGAACACCCCAAATTGTTTGTTGTTCGGCAAACGGGCGAACAGCCAATGTTCGAGGCGAACTCATGTTCCACTCGAACATAAAGCTCATCCCTAGTATACAGTATATCATAGGGCACAGCGACAGTAAAACCTTATTTTATACTTCCAACCACCGATATGTTTTCTGTTCCTTCCATTCTTTATTTAGCACCAAGCTAATATTCTTTCTGTGGATAGAGGGAAAATAATTCACAGATTATATTCAGTGAAGTTTGGAAAAATACAAATCTAATTAGTGAGATAGTCTCCAAAGGTAAATTGAATGCTGTTAAAGCATTTTTAAACAGTTCCAGTGTTCCAAAAGAGAAAAATAAAATAAAATACCAGAACAAAGGATTATTAGTTAGGATGCAAGTAATTCTTTATCTCTGGATGCTGTGTCGACTACAATGTAAGGGGCTGATTTTAGTAATTAACCAAATAACCATTGCGACTTTTATGCTTTTAAAGGAAAACTAGAATGCCGATAGCCGCATGCAGTCAATGTATGAACCTATAGGGCCAGATTCAGGTAGATGGGCGCATCTTAATTCTTGAGTAATGTTTCTCATTTACGTTACTCCGTCAAAACTTTAGGAGAAAGTACTGTATTCACAAAGCACTTGCTCCTAAAGTTGCGGTGGCGTAGCGAAAATGGGCCGGCGGAATTCAAATTGGGCGGGTAGGGGGCGTGTAGTATTTAAACTAGATGCGATCCCGCGGTGAACGCACTGCGCATGCGCCGGCCGTCAATGTATCCCAGTGCGCATGCTCCACATTAGGACAGTGTTTTCTACATGAACGTCAATGACGTCAATCCCCATTCACGGACGAGTTACGCAAACGACGTGAAACTTTTTCAATTCGACGCGGTCACGACGGCCATACTTAACATAGGATACGCTTGCTTTTTGTTGCTTTATCTTTACGCCGGAAAACCCCTTACGGAAACGTTGTAAAGTGACTGCGTCGGGCCCACGTACGATCGTGAATTGGCGTATCTCGCTGATTTACATATTCTCGGCGTAAATCAGCGGGAACGCCCCTAGCGGCCATTTTAAAATTGCAGTTCCGATACGACGGCGAAATACAATTACGCCGCTCGTATCTGAACTTAATCCCGGCGTATCTTGTTTTCTGAATACAGAAAACAGATACGACGGCGTAGGTTAGAAGTTACGCGGCTTATCTACAGATAAGCTGCGTAACTTCTACCTGAATCTGGCCCATAGTATTTTGTATATTAATTTCCTTTTTTAACATGCGTTTGTTTAAAGGGGTTGTAAAGGCTTGTGTTTTTTCACCTAAGCCATGAATAAGCACTGATCCAGTGCGAAACGCGTCGGCTGTTCCTTGTTTCCACTGCTGTGACCCTATTTTTGTACATGCTGTCTATTGAATAAAAGACCACCCATCAGGTTTTGGAGTGCGGCTATCCATTTTTCTTTGTCTTCATTTTGCTTAGTGCACCGCCAGCACCCTCGGTATCCTGCACCACCTGTAACCATTCAGTGATCCCACCTGGAGCGGTGACTCCTTTCTCTCTACTGTTTTTTCACCTTAATGCATCCTATTTTTTTACCTGAGCCCTGGAATGTCCCATGCCAAGAATGCGTCATCCCTCTGCCTGGAGTTCTTGGCTCTTGATTGGATAGATTGATAGCAGTGCAGCCATTGGCTCCAGCTACTGTCAATCAAATACAATGACATGACCACTGGAGAGCGGGGCCGAGTCCTGCATTTGGCGGCTATGGACGCCAAATGCTGGACTCAGGTGCGCGCCTGCAAGGTAACCCCCCGGGGGAGCACCATGAGCCGGGAGAGCCGCCAGGGGACCCCAGAAGAGGATTTCGGGGCCACTCTGTGCAAAACAAACTGCTTGATATGTTTGTTATATAAAAAAAAAATAATAATACTCATTAAATACCTTTAAATTATCTCTGCATTTACATTCTAGCTAAGCTGTCCAGTAAATGTGTGACAGTGACAGGGAATGGAGCAAACTTTAACATTACCATGGGTGCTTGGAAATCTTATAATTGTTTTCACTGTTAAAATATATATATATATATATATATATATATATATATATATATATAAATATATTACTGCAGCTCAAGCAGTATTACATTTCTCTTCTTCAAAGTAAAAAAAAAATGGCATACTGTTTTATTTTCAAGTTCCACTTTATTGACATACTTCCTAAGATCCAGTCTTTTTGGACAGTAGGGACGCTGACTTGGCACCATTCATAGGCAGCTTGAAGTGTTACTAAACCCAGAACTCTGCATTTACTATATCTGGTCTCCCACAGTACACAAAACATGCAACAGTTTTAGTAAATATAAACTGCTAAATACCTTTTCTCATCAGCCGTATATAGAAGTCTTGTGACTTCTATCAATGTCTGGTTAAAGCTTGTAGGAGGAGTTTTCATTATACTCCGATTGTCTAATGAGTCTTCAGGACACCTGACCCTCTGCCTGGACAGGACAGTGCTGATTGGCCCTCTGCTGATCACATACACCCTCCAAAGAAAACAAAAAAAAAAAAACATTGGCGTCAATGGAAATTCTTGATCAGCTTGTCATGGCGTGGCTCCAGCAACATTTAACATTGTCGTCTATGGAATTTCTTGGTCAGCTTGGCATGGCGAGGCTCCAGTAACATTTAACATTGGCGTCTATATAAATTCTTGGTCAGATTGGCATGGCGCGGCTCCAGTAACATTTAACATTGGCGTCAATGGAAATTCTTGATCAGCTTGTCATGGCATGGCTCCAGTAACATTTAACATTGGCGTCTATATGAATTCTTGGTCAGATTGGCATGGCGTGGCTCCAGTAACATTTAACATTGGCGTCAATGGAAATTCTTGGTCACCTTGTCATGGTGTGGCTCCAGCAACATTTAACATTCGCGTCTATAGAATTTCTTGGTCAGCTTGGCATGGCAAGGCTCCAGTAACATTTAACATTGGCGTCAATGGAAATTCTTGATCAGCTTGTCATGGCGTGGTTCCAGCAACATTTAACATTGTCGTCTATGGAATTTCTTGGTCAGCTTGGCTTGGCGAGGCTCCAGTAACATTTAACATTGGCGTCTATATAAATTCTTGGTCAGACTGGCATGGAGCGGCTCCAGTAACATTTAACATTGGCGTCTATGAAAATTCTTGGTCAGCTTGGCCTGGCGTGGCTCCAGTAACATTTAACATTGGCGTCAATGGAAATTCTTGATCAGCTTGTCATGGCGTGGCTCCAGCAACATTTAACATTGTCGTCTATGGAAATTCTTGATCAGCTTGTCATGGCGTGGCTCCAGCAACATTTAACATTGTCGTCTATGGAATTTCTTGGTCAGTTGGCAAGGCGAGTGGCCAGTAACATTTAACATTGGCGTCTATGGAAATTCTTGGTCAGATTGGCATGGCGCGGCTCCAGTAACATTTAACATTGTCGTCTATGGAATTTCTTGGTCAGCTTGGCAAGGCCAGTGGCCAGTAACATTTAACATTGGCGTCTATGGAAATTCTTGGTCAGATTGGCATGGCGTGGCTCCAGTAACATTTAACATTGGCATCTATGGAAATTCTTGGTCAACTTGGCATGGCAAGATGACCAAGATTGCACCGCACTGCACATACGCGTGATCGGCAGGTGTATGTAGGGGTAGTAGGCATGGGTATTCAAGGGGGAATTATATCTTAAAACTCTGCTTTAACTTTTCAAAAGGACACAGAAGTTGAAACCAAACTACTTTGGCTAATTGCAGTACAGAGGATGGTTTTCCAGTCCTTTGAAGTGTAAAAAGACAATAACTTTGCTAAGCCCTGTATTTGTGAACCACTAGCACTGAATGTAGGAATAAGAAAGAAAAGGGGAGGGTCTAGAAAGGACTGAACTAGCACAAAATAGGAGGGGGCAGAGGAAGATACTTAACACAAGACATGCAAAATACATGAAAGTGGGGTGTTGGCCAATTTATGTAGGATATATGGGATGTATGAGGTAAAATACATATTCTTACTCAAGTGCAGCAGGCAGCTGTCTAGTGCAGGGCCCAAGCCTTACTGAGTCAGCAGGAGAGCCCAGGTTTGTCGGGAAACCAGGATTGGTCTGACTGATCAGCGTGTTAAGTAGGCTGCATGGGCCCTGTGATTTCTAATGGATGGAGGCCCTTGTTGCAGGTGCAGAGGAAGGAGCAGATTTTATTTCAATCTAATGCTTCTTAACCACATGCCGACCGCCGCACGCAGATATATGTCAGCAGAATGGCACGGGCAGGCGAAAGCACATACAGTATATATGTCCCCTTTAGGAAGCGGCATTGTGGACCGGGAGCTCCGTGACTCCGACCGCGGGTCCTACAGACTTGATGTCCGCCGGCATACCCGCGATCGTGTCACAGTGAGAAAGAAGGGGGAAATGCTTATGTAAATAAGCATTTCCCCAGTCTTCCTAGTGACAGGACAGTGACCGCTTCCTGTATTTGGAAGCGATGAGCACTGTCCTGTCACACATAGCCCCCCCACAGTTATAACCACTCCCTAGGGCACACTTAACCCCTACAGCGCCACCTAGTGGTTAACCCTTTCACTGCCAGTGACATTTTCACAACTGGCTGCTGTGGACTCGCTGAAAATCGCATTTACCACTTGAGTTAAACCCCCAGGCCCGGATTCACAGCCATCGGCGCATCTTTATGCCGCCGTAGCATATGTTCTTTACGCTACGCCGGCGCAACGTTGAGAGGCAAGTATGAAATTCACAAAGAAAATGCGCCCAACGTTGCGCCGGCGTAGCGTATATTCGCCAGCGTAAGCCAACGTAATTCAAAGTAGGTGGAAATGGGCTAGAAGTGGGCGTGATGCATGGTAATGAAGCGTGACCCCATGCAAATGATGGGCTGGGCTTCATCCAAGTACTTAAAACGAACGGCGCATGCATCGTAAATTGGACGTATCCCCATGCGTATGTGTACAACCACGTTGAAATAACTGGCTAAGATACGTCGAATCACTGCCTACAACGTGAACGTAACCTACACCCAGCCCTATTCACGTAGTACTACGTAAACAACGTAAAATACGACGGCTGTTCCCTGGTCCATACCTTTGCATGAGTTGCGCCACCTATATGAGGAATAACTTTGCGCCGGACGTAACCCTTACGCAAATCGCTTAAAACATGGGCCGGGCGCAAGTACGTTTGTGAATCGGCATATGTCCCTCATTTGCATGCGTCGGTCGGATGAAGTCAGTTTTGAAGTCAGTTTTTTGGCGCATATTTACACCTACGCGGCGCATATCGAGATATGTCGGCGTAAGTGCTACGTGAATCAGGGCCCCAATGTTTACAATATATATTAATATATATATTTATAAGTACAAAGACAATTATCCTGCAATGTAAAATATGGAAGAAGTAGACGTTGAATGCCAGTTCAGACTATAAAAGAGTGAGATGGACAATGAAATGTCAGTTTGCATCTTTCTTGGTCTCCATGCCAACACCTTTAGATACATTCTTTACCCTCATATAATGGATTATAATAAGAATAACCACCATAAAATGTAATTTGCCGCTTATTAGGCCATTCTTTGCATTGACTTAACCTTTTTGATCTGTGCGTGATTCATATTACTCGAGAATGGTCTTCGCATATATAAAGTACATCAATCTTGATTTCCGATTTTTGTGCTTAACTCAAAGGCTCTTGTTCAATTAAGTATCTGCTTCCATACAGTTATTTTGTGTGTGTGTACATATTATTAATTCCATCAAGATTTCTCAAGTATAATATTAATATATTGAGTCTGATTTACGAAAGAAGTTGGGAATGTTCAACAACTTTCAGAATTGTGAGTATTTATATCAGTTATCCAATCGCGTGAAAAGAAAATTCCTGTTAAGTCTGAATACCCAATCATGTGCAGATGTTTTTTACATGACTGGATATTAGAAGTGAATGGTCAAGCAATTTTATGAATGAAATGGACCAACTCCTTTAGTAAATCATCCTCATTGTGTTTGTTGTGTTATCTTCTCTATATACTGTATAAAACATACTTTGTGTTCAGTTTATTAATGCTTATATAATAATTGTTCATGTTTCAATATCTGTACTAAAGGCTCCATTCACACTTGGGTGACAGAAATTGCAGCACAATGCGCCATTCATCCTAAACGGCATCCCATACGTGGTGCAATTTTGACGTGACTGTCGGACGACAAAACGTGTGAGCATTACAGCAAAATGAGTCTGTAAAAGCGTACCTGGCTTAGGGCAAACATTTGGTCCCTGAGCTCAGGGCTGGATCTACTGTATCCTTGCTGGGGGTGCAGTAAAAAATTTCAGGAGGGCAGAAGATGGGAGGTCACCAGGGCAGTGTATAGGATGTCAGCAGGGCAGAGGATTGGACTAGCAGTTTGTAGGGCAGAGAATGTGACTAGCAGTTTGTAGGGCAGAGGATAGGACTAGCAGTTTGTAAGGCAGAGGTTACGGCTAGCAGTTTGTAGGGCAGAGGATAGGACTAGCAGTTTGTAGGGCAGAGAATATGACTAGCAGTTTGTAGGGCAGAGGATGGAACTAGCAGTTTGTAGGGCAGAGGATAGGACTAGCCGTTTGTAGGGCAGAGGATAGGACTAGCAGTTTGTAGAGGATGGGACTAGCAGTTTGTAGGGCAGAGAAAATGACTAGCAGTTTGTAGGGCAGAGGATGGGACTAGCAGTTTTAGGACAGAGGATAGGAATAACAGTTTGTAGGGCAGAGGATAGGACTAGCAGTTTGTAGGGCAGAGAATAGGACTAGCAGTTTGTAGGGCAGAGGATGAGACTAGCCGTTTGTAGGGCAGAGGATAGGACTAGCAGTTTGTAGGGCAGAGGATGGGACTAGCAGTTTGCAGGGCAGAGGATGGGACTAGCAGTTTGTAGGGCAGAGGATAGGACTAGCAGTTTGTAGGGCAGAGGATAGGACTAGCAGTTTGTAGGGCAGAGGATAGGACTAGCAGTTTGTAGGGCAGAGGATGGGACTAGCAGTTTGTAGGGCAGAGGATAGGACTAGCAGTTTGTAGGGCAGAGGATAGGACTAGCAGTTTGTAGGGCAGAGGATAGGAATAGCAGTTTGTAGGGCAGAGGATAGGACTAGCAGTTTGTAGGGCAGAGGATGAGACTAGCAGTTTGTAGGGCAGAGGATAGGACTAGCCGTTTGTAGGGCAGAGGATAGGACTAGCAGTTTGTAGGGCAGAGAATAGGACTAGCAGTTTGTAGGGCAGAGGATGAGACTAGCCGTTTGTAGGGCAGAGGATAGGACTAGCAGTTTGTAGGGCAGAGGATGGGACTAGCAGTTTGTAGGGCAGAGGGTAGGACTAGCAGTTTGTAGGGCAGAGGATAGCACTAGCAGTTTGTAGGGCAGAGGATATGACTAGCAGTTTGTAGAGCAGAGGATACGACTAGCAGTTTGTAGGGCAGAGGATACGACTAGCAGTTTGTAGGGCAGAGGATACGACTAGCAGTTTGTAGGGCAGTGTACAGGGGTTTAGCAGGAAAGAGGACTGAAGGGAGAAGGGCAATGTATAGGGAGTTCAGCAGGGCAAAGAATGGAAGATCAGCAGGGGATGAGCTGAGGACAGGGGTAAGCAGGGTGAAGGACAGGGGTTAGTGTAGACAGGGCAGAGGTCACCGCTAGAGAGGCAGATGACAGGGATCACTGCTGGAGAAGCAGAGAACAAGGATCACCATTGGAAGGTCAGAGGACAGGGATCATGGCTGGAGAGTCAGAGGACAGGGATCTTGGCTGGAGAGTCAGAGGACAGGGATCTTGGCTGGAGAGTCAGAGGACAGGAGCCACTGTTGGCATGGCAGAGGTCACCATGGGGATGGCAGAGAAAAGGGAACACCGCTGGCAGGGAAAAAGACAAGGTTCATTGCTGGGGAGTCAGAGGACACGGCTCACCACTGGAGAACGGGATGGGGAACATCACTGGCAGGGCAGAGGATCAATAAGTGATGTAGTGCTGCTGGATCACTTTCATCAGAAAGGCAACAGTTGACTTGTGAAAGGGAGACCAATCTTGGCTGCTGGAAATGTGTGTAAACCCCAATTTAGTGTAAGAAATAGAGAGGAAAAAATGCATGTTGACAAGGGGAGTCTAGAGGTGGGCGGGGAGTCTACTGACATCACAACTCCACCCACCGAGCTCCAGACAACAGATCCACCCACAGAATCTGCAGTTTTTCAGTTCTTATAAACGACAGAGGGGAGACATTTAAAGGGGGGCATCTATATCCTTATAGATCAGCACTGTGGCAGTAGTTTAGAAAGGATGAGAGTGGGTTTACATCCACTTTAAGTCATACATCAGTGACAACAAAAGGGTTAAACATAGGTATAGGACAAAAGAATGTGATGGGTAGTCCTAACGGCTATGACTAGCAGTCAGCAACATAATGACGGTATGGCAATATTAGTTTAACAGTACTCAACTGGTCTATATTATTAGTAGTGTTGGGACATGGTCATCTAGAGCTAAGGGTGAACATCCCTCCGCCGAAGATGTATGAGCATTGTGTGTCAGCAAAAATCCCTCCACAAAAACACTCAGCACTAATCTGCATGCTTACACCCTAAGCATACACACCCCCCCCTCCAAGTACAAATCTGACCCCTGCTTGAATCCCCCATCTCAGCACAAATCTCCCCCCCCCCATCCATCAAATTTCCCCTAGCTCAATAGACCCTCACAAAAAAATATGTTACCCCCCTCCTAGCACAAATTCTGTACACCTAAATTGTCGAATCGTACATTTCCGTTCGAATATTCCGCCTACAAGAATTCTAATGTTGTATGACTAGTAATAATGTCGAATTTATTTTCTCATAAATCGAAATCTATTCTCTGTAATGTTGAATCTATTATTTCTATAGTGTCAAATCTTTTCTCTATAATGTCGAATCTTTTCTCTATAATGTCGAATCTTTTCCCTATAATGTCGAATCTTTTCCCTATACTGTTGAATCTTTTCCCTATAATGTCGAATCTTTTCCCTATACTGTTGAATCTTTTCCCTGTAATGTCGAATCTTTTCCCTATAATGTCGAATCTTTTCCCTATGATGTCGAATCTTTTCCCTATAATGTCGAATCTTTTCCCTATAATGTCGAATCTTTTCCCTATACTGTTGAATCTTTTCCCTATACTGTTGAATCGTTTCCCTGTAATGTCGAATCTTTTCCCTATGATGTCGAATCTTTTCCCTATAATGTCAAATCTTTTCTCTATAATGTCGAATCTTTTCCCTATAATGTTGAATCTTTTCCCTATAATGTCGAATCTTTTCCCTATGATGTCGAATCTTTTCCCTATAATGTCGAATCTTTTCTCTATAATGTCGAATCTTTTCCCTATAATGTCGAATCTCTCTATATCGAATACAACGAAAACGAAAATAAAGCAATTTTTATGTCGGATTTTTCGGTTTTTGTTTCTTGCGCTTTTCGGACAATAAAAATGCATTCTAACGAAAACGAATGCACATGTCTACAAATCACCTCCCCTCCAGTTTCCATGTGGTGCCCCCCCTCACCTCACATGATACCATAGTGCCCAGGGTAGACGTCCCTCCTGCTCACCCCCTGTCCTGGTCATGATTACTAGTAAGTCTTTACCGCCAATTGAAGTTCTACAAGTGCCATAGACCAAAGAGAAGAGTGTTGGCCAATTCAATGTTTATCATCTCATATTGAGACAAAACTATATAAAGAAAAATGAAGATAAAGGGAAAAGAGAAGAGTGTTGGCCAATTCAATGTTTATCATCCCATATTGAGACAAAACTTCATAAAGAAAAATGAAGATAAAGGGCAAAGAAGAAAATAAAAGACCAGGGAGTAGAAAGAGAGGGGGCATCTGAGACCTCCTTTGTTAACAATTCCTTCTTCCCATCAAACAACAGAGTTGTGTTATTTCCAGGGTTGTCGTGTTTGTTCGAAGTTAGCATTATTCAGGGTATAATAAGCTTTTATAATCTATGACGATCTTTTTGTATTTGATGGCTCTGCTTGCAATGGACATGTTTTCATGCATTATGTCGCATTCTCCCATCACAGGCACAAGACGTGAACAGCAGAAAATAGATTCTTTACAAAAGGTTCTTTTACACCAACGTGTTGCGATTTGTTGTAAGACAGTGCTCTGTGCTGAACTTTGGGGGCGTTGATATGAATTTTGCTATTCAAATGAAGATGAAATCTTAAAAGCAATCCAACACATGAATGTGTATGAACTTTGCTCAGTATTGTAACACGGGCCTTTGTGCGTGAACCACATCCTAGATATGACTTTGCCACCTCCTATTCCATGCTATTATTTACAGAATGTCTGTATTGTATATTCTAAACTTCTTTGCCTAGAAAATGTTTTCTTTTTTTCATCTACGCCAGTTTTGCTAACATACCAGATCGAAATTTACTGACACAACACCCAAGATTTACTGGCACGGCCAAGTTTTTACTGGCAGTTCCATAAGTTACAACATCTCAGTTATTAAGTGCAAATTCCAGCATTTAGGCTGCGTACAATATGCATTTAGGCTACTAAAATGTCTCTAAATAACTAAGGGAAAGGGCTAGAGGGCTGCAAATGGCAGCAAAATGTCGATAAGAGCATGGCAAGTACTCTGCAATCAAATGTGGATGATGAGACACTATTCCTCCCACTGATACCAATGATGCAGCACTATTTCTCCCACTGACACTAATGATGGGACACTATTCCTGCCAATGATACCAATGATGGGACATGCCTAAGCACTATACATAGTGTGAAACGCATCGGCTGTCCTACTCTGTGGCTGTGTTGATTTTTGTAAGCTGAGTTTTTATCAATAAAGACGATTTTTTGAAAGTTCCCCTGGAGTGCGGCAATCCATCCTTCCTTCTATGTTCTGATATTGCTACATGCACCGCCAGCACCTTGGTAATCCAAGAAGTTCCTTGATTGTTCACAAGACACACCTGGAGCGGTGACTCCCTTTACCAATGATGGGACACTATTCCTCCCAATGATACCAATGATGAGAGACTATTCCTCCCACTGATACCAATGATGCGGCACTATTTTTCCCACTGACACAAATGATGGGGCACTATTCCTCCCAATGATACCAATGATGGGGCACTATTTCTCCCACTGACACAAATGATGGGACACTATTTCTGCCAATGATACCAATGATGGGACACTATTCTTCCCACGGATACCAATGATGCGGCACTATTTCTCCCACTGACACAAATGATGGGACACTATTCCTCCCAATGATACCAATGATGGGGCACTATTTCTCCCAATGACACAAATGATGGGACACTATTCCTGCCAATGATACCAATGATACCAATGATGGGACACTATTCTGGTGCAATTAGATTTGTGAAGTAGGACTGATTCCTAACTAATTCTCTCCCTATAAGCACAATCAGGAACCTTTCCCTAAATTATCTAATGCAGAGTATGTTACAGGAACACATGCAGTGCTGGTGCAATATGCTGAGTATCTCACAGGAACATATGCATTGCTGGTGCAATATGCAGAGTATCTCACAGGAACATATGCAGTGCTGGTGCAATATGCAGAGTATCTGACAGAAACATATGAAGTGCTGGTGCAATATGTAGAGTATCTCACAGGAACATATGCATTGCTGGTACAATATGCAGAGTATCTGACAGGAACATATGCAGTGCTGGTGTAATATGCAGAGTATCTCACAGGAACATATGCATTGCTGGTACAATATGCAGAGTATCTGACAGGAACATATGCAGTGCTGGTACAATATGCAGAGTATCTGACAGGAACATATGCAGTGCTGGTGTAATATGCAGAGTATCTCACAGGAACATATGCATTGCTGGTACAATATGCAGAGTATCTCACAGGAACATATGCATTGCTGGTACAATATGCAGAGTATCTCACAGGAACATACTGTATGCAGTGCTGCTGCAATTAGATTTGTGAAGTAGGACTGACTCCAAACTAATTATCTCCCTATAAGCACAATCAATCAGGAACCTTTCCCTAATGTAGCTAATGCTATGTAGATCGATCGCTGAGTATTGTAATTCGATTTCTGAAGCAGGAAAATCCAATCTAAATCTGTCCCTGAGAGCAGCTGCAGCCTTTCCCTACCCTAGCTAAAGCAGAGTGACGAGCTGTGCTGTGTGTCTCTAGCTTATATAGAGGCCGGTCACATGCTCGGTCACATGCTGCACTACCAATCACAGCCATGCCATTAGTAGGCATGGCTGTGATGGCTTCTAGGTCACACAACTAAAAGAAATGCTGATTGGCTGCCCTGCAGCGTGCCGTTACATAGCCGAACTCCAAACCCGAACTATCAGCAAATTATTTGAGTTCGTGTTCGGGTCCAAAAAATAAAACAAAGTTCGGTACGAACCCGAACTTTACAGTTCTGGTTTGCTCAACCCTAGTTGTAAAGGTAAAAAAAAAATCCCTAAATAGCTTCCTTTACCTTAGTGTAGTCCTCCTTCACTTATCTTATCCTTCAATTTTGCTTTTAAATGTCCTTATTTCTTCTGAGAAATCCTCACTTCCTGTTCTTTTGTCTGTAACTACATGCAGTAAAGCAAGGCTTTCTCCATGGTGTGTAGAAAGCCTCTTGAGGGGGGAGGGGGCAAGCAGGAGGGTCAGGACACTCTTTACTTTGCAGATAGAAAAAGGAGCTGTGTGTTAGTGGGCGTCCTGACCCTCCTGCTCGCCCCCTCCCTCCTCAAGATGCTTTCTCCACACCAGGGAGAAAGCCTTGCATTACTGTGTGGAGTTACAGACAAAAGAACGGGAAGTGAGGATTTCTCAGAAGAAATAAGGACATTTAAAAGCAAAATCAAAGCATGAGGTAAGTAAAGGAGGACTGCACTAAGGTAAAGGAAGCTATGTAGGGAAAAAAAAATCCTTTACAAATCCTTTAAGGTATATATTAACCACTTAAGCCCCGGACCAATATGCTGCTAAATGCCCAGAGGCGTTTTTACAATTCGGCACTGCGTCGCTTTAACAGACAATTGCGCGGTCGTGCGACGTAGCTCCCAAACCAAATTAGCGTCCTCTTCTTCATACAAATAGAGCTTTCTTTTGATGGTATTTGATTGCCTCTGCGATTTTTATTTTTTGCGCTATAAACAAAAATAGGGCGACGTTTTTGAAAAAAAAACAATATTTTTAAATTTTTGTTATAAGAAAAATTGAATAAACTAAATTTTAGTCAAACATTTAGGCCAAAATGTATTCAGCCACATGTCTTTAGTAAAAAAAAAATTGCAATAAAAAAAAAATTAATACAGCGATCAGAAAAATGATTGCTTAGTGACACTGACAATAGGGAGTGAAAGGGTTAACTAGGGCGGTGATCAAGGGGTTAAAACTTTATTAGGGGGGTACGGGGGCTACCCTGAACCTAACACTAACTGCCTGTCACACTGCCTGTCACACTGACACTAATTGCAGTGATCATACATATATGATCACTGCAATCAGTGACACTGTGACAGGGGGGTGGGGTGATCGCAAGGGGTTAAATGTGCCTATGTGTACTGGTGTCAGTGCAGTGTTGGTGCGACTTACTGTGCCTCTTCTCTCATCTTGGCGGTTTGAAAATACCGCCGAGATGAAAGCTGCATCACTTTCTCTGCCTATGTTTACATTTTACAGGCAGAGGAAGTGACATGACGGCGGCGCACAGGATTGGCTGGGAGCGATCACGAGGGGGCGGACAGAAATGAACAGCGCATCCTCAAGACGGATCGCTCCCGCAGGTAAGCCGCCCACCACACGCAGCGGAGGGGGTCCCGATCAGACCCCCGAACCGCTAGTAGGCAGGGACGTAAATTTACGTCCATCTGCCTGTCCAAGCCTCTTTGTGGACATAAATAGGCGTGCCGCAGGTGTTAAGTGGTTAAAGCAAAAAGCATATTTCTTATTTTATTTTCGATATAGTAAGTAGCTAAGGGACAGGACAGAAGGGCAATACACACGATCGGTCAAAACCGATGAAAACGGACTGAAGGTCCGTTTCGTCGGTCCAACCCAATCGTGTGTAGTCACCATCGGTCAGTTATCCTTCGGTCCAAAAAAATAGAACTTGCTTTAAAATTGAACCAATGGACGCCTGACCGATGGGTCAAAACCGATCGTTAGTATGCAAAAGCATCGGTTAAAAGGTTGCGCATGCTCAGAATCAAGTCGACGCATGCTTGGAAGCATTGAACTTCATTTTTTTTCAGCCTGTCTTTGTGTAAAAACACGTAAACGTCACCACGTTCTAACACGATCGTTTTTTTTAATAGGGGTTCTGAGTCACATTGACAGTGTCTCTCCATGCCAGGTGGTCCCTTCAGTCCACTCCAGTCCAAACAGCACTGACAGTCCCTCTCCTGGAGAGCCTTGTGTGCGGGCCTGCAGACCCGCACACAGGCCTCCGTCTGCTCCGCTCAGCTGCCTTGCACCATGACATCACACGACACACTCAGACACCGCCTCCACCAGACCCGTCCCCCTGCTGGCACCACCTGAACACACTGTAGCAGGCACTTGGATGGTCTCAACCGGCTCCGGACCCGAGCTGCATATGCACAATTCTGAGCCGAGTGTCACCGACATATTTTTTACTGTCAACCTTTGCCTCTTACTGGCATTTACTGGCAGGAGAACAGTGCCCATTTTTTACTGGCTGCCAGTAAAAATATTGGCAACACTGATGTACACTATATTGTCAAAAGTATTGGGATACTTGCTTTTACATGCACATGAACTTTAATGACATCCCAGTTTTAGTGCGTAGGGTTCAATATTGAGTTGGCCCACTCTTTGCAGCTATAACAGCTTCATCTCTTCTGATCCAACATTCCCATAGACACACTCCTAAACCTTGCGGACAGCCTTCCCAGAAGAGTTGAAGCTGTTATAGCTACAAAGGGTGGGCCAACTCAATATTGAACGGACTAATGCCACGTACACATGGTCGTTTTTGTGATGAAATAAAATGACATTTTTAAAAACGTCATTTAAAATGATTGTGTGTGGGCTTCACATTGTTTTTTGTCTTCTGAAAAACGACAAAAAAAAAAATCGAACATGCTTCAATTTTTTATGTTGTTTTTGAAAATGACATTTTTTGTGTTGTAAAAAATGATCGTGTGTGGGCTAAAACAACGTTAAAAATGGCGTTTTAAACCCGCGCATGCTCAGAAGCAAGTTATGAGACGGGAGTTTGAATGGAACTTCCCCTTTAGAGTGCCGTCGTACGTGTTGTACGTAACTTTGTTAATCATTATTTTTAAAATGATGGTGTGTGGGCAACATCGTTTTTAATGATGAAGTTGGAAAAACGTTGTTTTTTTCTACATGCTGAAAAACAACGTTTTTTTTTTTTTATGCCGAAAAGTGATCGTGTGTACGTGGCACAAGACTGGGATGCCATTAAAGTTCATGTGCATGTAAAGGCTAGTGTCCCAATAGTTTTGACAATATTTTGTATTTCTCCATCCACTCACTATAAACTTCTATAGCCAAATATTTGTGTACAATTGACCATCTCACCCATATGATATGTGGACACCCCTCAAAACTATGGAGGTCAGGTGATTCCAGTGAAGAGCTTTGTTAATGTTACTGCATATTAAGGCATTTTAAATCCAGATAGGCAGGTCCAGTGAGATCTACCTGAACATCATGAAGGAGGTGACAGGTCACAAGGGCACAGAACCATTATTTTTTTTTTAAATATTCCAAATGGGCCCCATTAAAAAGTAAGGAAGTTTTGATGAAAATGTACAAAAATATTCTACCATTTTAGCTTCAGTATCAAATTTGTCATTCATGTTAATTTACAATTTATTTTTTTCATGTCTGGAAAGTAATTTGTCATCTCAAGTCTGATGCAGGGATTATGTACAGAAGATTGGGGTCTAAAGTATGTAATATACTGAGTGCAAGGGATAGGAGTAAGTAGGGGTGCAAGGGTTGGTGGGATTGTGTAACATACAGAGTGCAAGGGTCACCATTCTATAAAGTACAGAATGCAGGGGTCAGGAATATATAGAATACAGCACATTTGTCAAACACAAGGCCCACGAGCCAACCAGTCATGTGGTCCTCACACCCAGTTTTGTAGACGGAATGTGGCAAAACTCTATTTTACCACCTACACTGTGAAAGCAGCTCACCCTATGTACGTTTCGTCACTAGACGTCTTCACGGGGCAGTTGTGAAGTCGTGCCCTGTGAAGAAGTCCAATGACAAATTGTACATAGGGTTGACTGCTTGGAGGTATCATCCCCACTCTACATCGGGTGTCTGCTTGCAGTATTGAAAGGTCCGGAGCAAGCCCGTATATGTATCTATGCTTATGTACCAAGCTGTGATTGCCTAGAACATGTGAAGAATTCACAGTACCAGAGAACATGGTCTACAGGGGTGTGGGGAACCAGACAAGAGATGCAATGCATGTTTCCTGCTGGATGCTAGCAATGCCAGTGATGGCGGGAGTGATCTACCTGTCAAACGGCATTGATTGACCTGTTGTTGACTCCTGCTTTTGCGTGCTTTCAGCCCCTTGTGGGGACAATTTTGGGAAGGACCTTTTTGCACCAGCATAGGTGTGCCCATGTGTACAAAGGTAGCTCAATAAAGTAGAGTTAAAATGGTTGTAAACCACAGTCATGAAATCTGAACTAAGCGCATATCTGTAATGTTTACTTGTCTATCTCCAAATAGTGTAGTTTCTCTCTGGTGCTTTGTTCCTCTTTTAGCATGAGTCTCTTCTGACTAGGCATGAGCTTCGAGTTCGAGTCAAACTCATGTTCGACTCAAACATTGCCTGTTCGCCCAAACAGGGAACAATTTCGAGTGTTCGCGGCAAGTTTGTGTGAACTTTAGAACCCAGTTAAAGTCTATGGAACATTTGAAATCTAAAGTGCTCATTTTAAAGGCTAATATGCAAGTTATTGTCATAAAAAGTGTTTGGGGACCTGGGTCCTGCCCCAGGAGACATGTATCAATGCAAAAAAAAGTTTTAAAAACTGCAGTTTTTTTTCGGGAGCAGTGATTTAATAATGCTTAAAGTGAAACAAAAAAAAGTGAAATATTCCTTTAAATTTCGTACCTAGGGGGTGTGTATAGTATGCCTGTGAAGTAGCGCTTGTTTCCCGTGCTTAGAACTATCCCTGCACAAAGTGTAATTTCTGAAGGAGAAAAAGTCGTGGCTATAATGAATTGTCGGCTCCCACCAATACAGAGAAAAGTCATTCATAAAAAATAAAAAAATGTGTGGGGGTCTGTTATAGATATTAAGGGGAACCCCACATTAAATTAAAAAAAATGAAGTGGGGTTCCCCCCAAATATCTATTCCAGACCCTTTAAGCATTATTAAAATCACTGCTCCCGAAAAAACAGCAATTTTTAAAACATTTTTTTGCATTGATACATGTCCCCAGGGGCAGGACCCGGGTCCCCAAACACTTTTTAGGACAATAACTTGCATATTAGCCTTTAAAATGAGCACTTTAGATTTCAAATGTTCCATAGACTTTAACTGGGTTCTAAAGTTCACACGAACTTGCCGCGAACACTCGAAATTGTTCCCTGTTTGGGCGAACAGGCAATGTTTGAGTCGAACATGAGTTTGACTCGAACTCGAAGCTCATGCCTAGTCAGAAGAGACTCATGCTAAAAGAGGAACAAAGCACCAGAGAGAAACTACACTATTTGGAGATAGACAAGTAAACATTACAGATATGCGCTTTAGATTTCAAACGTTCGAGTCCCATAGACTTTAACAGGATTCTAAAGTTCACACAAACTTTTGGTCTGTTCGCAGGTTCTGGTGCGAACCGAACGGGAGGGTGTTCGGCTCATCCCTACTTCTGACAAGTTTTCCCAACACCCTCGTTACCACTTGCGCTGTCGGGTTCTCTTTGAGAGGCGTTCTGACTTTTTGTCTTGTCACAGCGGCTAAGGGAATTGGTAAGCACACGGATATTTTGTCTTATTTTGTTTTATTCTTGATGTTTAAAAAACTGATAATGGACTATGTTGTATTACCCTATGTTGTACTAATGGCATTTTTATGTCACACACAGACCACTAAACTCAGAAAGACTAAAGTTGCAAAGCCCTGATGAAGTATGATAATGTGAAACTAGTCGGCAACCTGCATAACATACTTTTCCTCTGTTCTTTGTAACTATTGTGGTCAACCTTTAACCCAATTATTTTATATGTATAACTTTTTTATATGTAAATTAAACCTTTTTTGATATATTTACAACCTTTGTGTTTGTTGTGCTTACCTTAATATAACGAACGACATCTCACGTAAAAATCCCTATATTTGGAAGAGGACTTTCCTCAACCTTATATGCTTTCTGTTTTTTTTTTTATATGTATCTATTGATGGGATTGCGAGTTACGGTCAATCGATCTGGGAAACGTTGCTATCCACCTCGTTTTTTCTTTTACATGAGATAAAGTTGTGACGGGGAGGAGTGCTCAGCACGCAGATTGTCTATTCGGATCAGCTCTGTATCCTTCCTTTGCTGATCTACTGGGATCTTCACACACAACCATCTCTAGGGTTTACAGATAATGGGCCGAAAAGGGGAAAATATCCAGTGAGCGCATGTTGTGTGGAGGAAAATGCCTTGTTGATGTCAGAGGAGAATGATCAGACTGGTTTGAGATGATAGAAAGGCAACAGGTAAATAAGATGAATAAAATGAATATTTTTGTGTTATGAATGGAGCTGCTTAAATGTTGATGGAGTTATTATATATGGGTATCACAATAGTGTATATTTTCCTTGAAAAGATTTGTCAGATATTGTTTTAAAGGCACAGTATTTTTCAACTTGGATGAACATACAGAAAGGACTATTATCAAAAGCAGATGTGTCATCTCCCCACTCACTCCTCATTCTCACTCCATCCCCCCTCCCTTCTACTGCTATTCCCCTTTTGCTTCACATTCCAAGCCCTTACTGGAGAGAAACAACTATGGACTTGCAAGAGAACTTCCACCCCTCCTCCTCCTTCTCCTGTTTCTTATGGCGATTGTGGAAGGTAACTTGCAGAACTGACCAAGGACCCCTGTGTATGAATTTTGGGACAAAGGATTTTACATGTACTCACAAGAGGGTGTGAAAAGGGGAGGGTGAGGGGTGGGTAAATGGGAGTGAACTGTATGAACTAGCCAATCTGTGTGCATGTATTTGTGATGTCATGTTGTTAATAAAAGAGCAGTGGAGGCCCTCCCTCTTGCTGAGAAGCTGAAAAGGTGAGGATGTGAAATTTGTAGACTCTCTGGTTTTGCATGTCTCACCTTATTAATTTGGGTCATCCGGCAGACATCGGTTAGCCCTGAGATTGTATCAGGAAATTAATTAATCGTTATCAGTAGAGAAAACATAGAGGAGGCTCTCTCTCTCTAGTGTAAACATCAGTTTATTCAAACATATAACTAACAGGGTACTCACATTTAAAACAGTAATGTAGTAATGTAGTGTGTAACAGAAACGAGCAGCGTGCTCGCGCCGTGCAAACGTCACTTGTTGACCGGTGTCTAGTGACTGGCGCATATCGTCACTGTGACTTAATCGGAGACAGTGACGATACGCGTCAGTCCATATGCGTCAGCCACTAGGACACCGGAAGTGACGGTTGCACGGCACAAGCTCGCTGCTCGTTTCTGATACACACTACATTACTGTTTTAAATGTGAGTACCCTGTTTGTTATATGTTTGAATAAACCACTGAGTGTTTAAAACATATTACACTAGAGAGCCTCCAATATGTTTTCTCTACCCTGCCTGGTGACACACTTTGGAGCTGTCTTACCTTGCTGATCACCCAGCCTGGAAGAAAGCCTTAACCCCCCTAGGCACCACACTACTGGAAGGACGGATAGGAGTTATCCCCTCTACCCCGAGTGATTCCATTGGTTTCATTGAATGCTGCTTACCTTGCAGCTGTAAGGTAATTTTCTAGCACACCTTTGGGAGTCACCATACACCAAAGATTCACCAACAAGTCACATTGCCACCTGCTGATGTCATTTAGCACCCAACACTTTACTTGCACTTTGCAATTTCTTTTGATTAAGTTTCATCACCTCTTGGACTGAGTCGCAGTTGCACCATTTGCACTTTGTAACAATTGGACAATCTTGTGGTTCCATCCACCATTCATACACTGTGATTTTACTCACATTATACAGTCACCTATTTTTATTTAATTGCACTCTTATTCAGTTCACTGTTTTATTCATCCATCATTGTTGTATATCAGTTATGTCCAGTCATTAATTTTGATTGGAGCATAACACCATCCTGCGATTTCCTCTGCGACTGCATATATCATTATCTTCTCGTTGTGATTTTATTTATGCACTTGAGTCACCTTATCTGCACTGTTTGCACATTTATTCAGTTCACCCTTGGATGCACCTTACCTTTGCATCTATAGCGATTTTATCTTTCCGTTAGTCTATTTGCATATTTGCCAGTGGCGGTTCGTCCATAGAGGGCGCTGGAGCGCCGCCCCCTCCGGCTCTCACCGCCACTGAGTCTAATAACATAGATTCATGCATTGCACGAATCTATGTTATTATCACCGCTGCCGCTGTTATTCAGATGGTCGGCGCTCATGTCCGGCCATCTGAATAACGCCAGCTGGTTGGCTGTACGGAAATGTCTATCAGAGCCAACAGCTCTGATAGGCTTTCCCAATACAGCCCTCGGGTCCCGGAAGCTTATTCTCGGAGCGCACAGACTGTACGCCCCTTGGATAAGATGACAGGCGTCTCAGCCAATCAGGTTGGCTGGTTCTGGCTACCGGTAACCTGATTGGCTAAAACGCCTGTCAGTCATCGAGGGCGGGAGAAGACATCGTGGGACGTGGATGCCTGACTCCAGTAAAGGTAAGTGCCGGGCGGGGGGGGGGAAGAGAGCAACTTACAGAGCAGTGGGGACAATTGGCACAGCGGCGACCATGGGCACAGTGGTGACAATGGATGGCACAGTGGCTGGTTTAATGGCATGGAACAGTGGTGCGAATTGATGGAACAGTGGCTGGATTTGATGGCATGGCACAGTGGTGCAAATTGATGGCACAGTGGCTGCGTTTGGGCACATGAGACTGCATTTTTTTTTCCTTTGTGCCCCCCCAAAAATTTTGAGAACCAGCCGCCACTGATATTTGCACATCCATTTATCAATTATACTACCTGATTATTGTTGCTGACCATGTCCATGCCTTTATGACTGCAGTGTACTCATCTTCTGATGGCTCCTTCCAGCAGGATAATGCATCATGTCACAAAGCTCCAATCATCTCACCACTAGTTTCTTGAACCTGGCAATAAGATCACTGTACTTCAATGGCCTCCACAGTCACAGGATCTCAATCCAATGGGGTGTGGATGAACAGGGTTTCGTATAATTAGGAGTGCAACGGATCATCATTGATCCGTGATCCGAATGGGTCAGCGTCCATGGATCGCCACACCACGTGATACGCAGTTTGAGCCCATAGGAAAGGCCGCGGCTTCGGTCTAGCACCGGAGCGGCAACCATCTTGGTACACCCGTAGGCGGCCTACGTGAGCTCCCCAGAGTGGCACGCTGACGGGTAAGAAGTGGAGGACATTACAGTGGGGGAGATGTGGGGGACATTACAGTGGGGGAGATGTGGGGGACAATACAGTGGGGGGAGATGTGGTGGACATTACAGTGGGGGAGATGTGGGGGACATTACAGTGGGGGACATTACAGTGGGGGAGATGTGGGGGACAATACAGTGGGGGAGATGTGGGGGACATTACAGTAGGGGAGTTGTGGGTGACATTACAGTGGGGGAGATATGGGGGACATTACAGTGGGGGGAGATGTGGTGGACATTACAGTGGGGGAGATGTGGCTATTGCAGTGGGGGGGAGATTTGTATATTACAGTGGGGGAGATGTGGACATTACAGTGGGGGAGATGTGGGGGACATTACAATGGGGGAGATGTGGATATTACAGTGGGGGAGATGTGGATATTACAGTGGGGGAGATGTGGATATTACAGTGAGGGAGATGTGGACATTACAGTGGGAGAGATGTGGACGTTACAGTAGGGGAGATGTGGGGGACATTAAAGTGGGGGAGATGTGGTGGACATTACAGTGGGGGAGATGTGGTGGACATTACAGTGGGGAAGATGTGGATATTACAGTGGGGGAGATGTGGACATTACAGTGGGGGAGATGTGGTGGACATTAGTGGGGGAGATGTGGATATTACAGTGGGGGAGATGTGGACATTACAGTGGGGGACATGTGGACATTACAGTGGGGGATATGTGGATATTACAGTGGGGATTATATATGGTGGTGATCCGAAAAATTATCCGATCCATGACTCTGATGCGAGGAACAATTCGAACAATGAGTTTTTTGATCCGTTGCACCCCTACTTATCATGGATGTGCAGCCGACAAATCTGCAGCAACTGCATGATGTTATAATGTCAATATGGATCAAAATCTCTGAGAAATGTTTCCAACACCTTGTTGAATCTATGCCACAAAGAATAAATGCAGTTCTAAAGACAAAAGGGAGCCCAACTCAGTACTAGCAAGGTGTACCTAATATAGTGGACGGTGAGTGCAAATTCCTCTGAACACACACAAATATATATTCCTCTGACCACCCAAGAGTATTTATCTCTAGCCGCATGTGAGGCACTGTTTAGAATTCAGTGTATGTGAATGCGGCTCAGCACGCCGCAGAGGACGGGAGAATGTAGATAACCCGTTTGATAGTGAACCCTTATGACTCGGTACATAGGACTTGGTGACAGGTGAAGCGGCTAAAATGGAATAGATGATGTCGCCGATATCTGCCTCTGTCCATCAGCCTGTGAAAGGAGGAAATGACAATCCTTTTCCTATGACTATTGTATGAGCTGAAAGAGTACATGAATTTTCATGATGTCAAATGCCAGTATCTGTGGGGGTTATCCGTGAGATGTGCATGGTGTATGGAGCTGATCAAATGCAAAATTATTTAAAGAACTTGCTTACGACAAGTAAAATGATTCAGAGAATTGCTGCTGCAATCAAAGCAACGGTGAGCGTTAACATTCTTATTTAATTTCCCAAAATCTGAATATTACGCTGTTTAAGGCCTAGAATCAAACTCAACGTGCTGGGTTTAGCGCAGGTTGATGAACGTTCAACACATTTGAGTTGATGTGCCTTGATGTGCGTATTTTTTTTCACAGCCACAGCGAAAAATACTTTATTTTTGTTTCCAAAAGTTAGTGTGAACTGGGCTTAATGGAAACAATGGATTTCAGCTTGTCATTGTGCTGGGGCCGAGTTGAGAAAAGCTCCCTCTCTAAGAGCGCTGCAGCCTTCTCCAACTGAGAGTGGCTTCGGGGCAGAGGAAATCATGTGACCTCTGCTAAGTGACAGAGCTGGTGTTTGAGCAGCCAATCACAATGTCTTGTTAAGGGTTCCATGACGTCATACTCTGTAGTGTATTTAGGTTTTGTGCTGCCCTAGGCCTGACTAAACTTGTGCACAGCCTAATTTAAATATGACCCACCCCATCAAGGCCATACCCCTTTCAGTTTAAGACCCACCCTGACATTTTCAAGCGGGGACACTAGTTCTTAGGGTGGAGGGGGGGGCAATGGATTCCCTTTAATTTGCATAGAATTTATCTCACTTCCTGTTTGGCTATCGGGCAGGGAGTGAAGGGAGATCTCTGCAATGGGACAAAGATGGTAAAAAATAAATTGACAGGGGCTATGACACACCTGAGACCTTGTAAAACCAACGAGCCACATGACATCGGGGAGGAAAAATGGCTAATTGGGACCAATTTGGACATTTTCACTCAGGAGTGTACTCACTTTTGTTGCCAGTGGTTAAGACATTAATTGCTGTGTGTTGAGTTTTTTTGAAGGGGAAGAAAATGTACACTGTTATACAAGCTGTACACTCACTACACAACATTGTAGAAAAGTGTAATTTCTTCAGAGTTGTCACATGAAAAGATAGAATAAAATATTTACAAAAATGTGAGGGGTGTACTCACTTTTGTGAGATACTGTATGTTTATTACAAAAAGTTAAACATATGTTAGAATTATATTAATACAATCATAAGGTCAGTGCTCATTTAGGATGATGCAGGTCATATATTTACACTTCAACAATATCTGTTTGCTAATATATCAAGAGGGTGACGCATTTCACAAACATTGCTTCCTCAGGACCTCAGTATCCTGACCAAAGAAAACTGGCATGTGCCAATCTGTCAAAGAAACATATTATACTTTGAACACTAGATGGCAGTAAAGTTGACATTGAGAAGCTCAGCTGCGTAGTGAATGCACCAAATGGCTTCCTGGCTGCCTATAAAAGCTGAGCAAGTGCTCAGAGGAATTGCTGGTGTGTCTTCAGCTTCCTGTAACTGAGTTCCTGTTTCCTGTCATTGATTACCTGCTGTGACCCGGATTGACCCTGACCTACTCTGATCTTCTCCTGGACCGACCTAGGCTTGGTTTACGGACCCAGTACCTGTCTCCTGTGTTTCACCCTCTGCCTGTGACCCGGATTTATCTTCAGTCTCCTGTGCCTTGACCTTCTGCTTGTGACCCGGTTTTGCCTCCTGTCTCCAGTGCCTTGACACTCAGTCTGTGACTTGGATTGTCTGCTTACCTGTGTTTGACCCTCAGCCTGCTCCAGACTTTCTATCGCACTTCTCCTGCTGGACCCTGATACCCATCGGTCCCTGCTCCAGTTCTACAGGACGTCCACACAAGCTCTACCCTGCCTGCTGGTAGCTTGTGCCTCTTTGTGCCATCCACCCTCTGTACCACCTCCAGGTGGCGGACTGCGCTTAGTCGCAACAGCAAACCGCTCTCGGCATCTCGGCCTTGGTGAGTACCCTAGTCTGATACAATCAGAGCCAGGTGAAAGCCAATGGTGTTCCGTATGGTGTAAAGCTGTGATATGCCGCGATGTGCAGTAGAACCGCACATAAAAATGCCATTAAATCCCAAAGAAAAAAATCAGCACTGAAAAAGGATCATGATATCAAGATGTTAAATCCAATATAGATTAATGTGACCAATGGGAACACATAAAAAGATGTACAGCAACTCAGTGCTAAATAGTAATTATGTACCTCTTCATAGTTTAAGCTGACCCACTGCAGCAAACAATCTACCAAGCCTACAGCAATTTCAAAGCACCACCCACCATGTGACATTGCACTGTACACAGATACAATCTCCCACCCTCAGAACAAGAACTCTTAGGACTCTTTGCTGATGGTGGATTGCACTGCGGATGAAATAATGGACAATTTGTCTACATTTACGAGATGTGGGTATAGGCAGGAGCAGGCATTCTTCTTTTGTGTAGGTGGCACTGTGCCAATGATACAGGCGAAGGATAGTTTAAAAGAGAAATCCCCCCCCTTGTGGACTCTATTAGTCCTCTCTGGAAAGATAAGATACTGATTTAAAGGAGTTGTAAAGAAAATAATTTATAAAAAAAAAAAAAAAGTACCTACACCGTGCAACTCGTTTTGCACAGAGTGGCCCTGATCCACGTCTTCTGGGGTCCCCTGGCGGTCTCTGGTCCCCCCCCCCCCCGCGCAATAACTCCACACATTTGAGTCCTTGTGGGCATGCTCCCATAGCCGCTCACTGTATCACTTGGTCCGCCCTTTGGCACGCAACGTTATTGGATGTGATTGACAGCAGTGCCAGCCAATGGCCGCGCTGCTATCAATCCATCCGCTCTAGCCAATCAGCGGCCAGGCTGAGCGGCAAGGAAGATGTCGGGCGGAGTGCGGAACTTTCAAAGGGTCAGGTAAGTATAACGGGAGGTGGGTATAGTTGGAAGTTTTTTCACCTTAATGCATTCTAAAACTTTTTCCTTTACAACCCCTTTAATGCCAAATTCCCGCGAGAGTTTAGGCGGCCATCCTAACGAGAGAGCCTATAAATATGGGATACCACATCATGTGGGCATGCTTTGAGTAAGTGGCAGGTTAGGGAAAGGAACCAGCTGGATAGAAACCGTGCTCAGTGTGAGGAAAGGTTCCTGGCAAGTAAATACAATGTAAGGAATGCTGCTTCTGAGGATTCCTCCTAGTACACTAGCAGTGTGGTTATGCAAGAAACTTCCAGCAGAGGCCATCATCATGACATGAACATCAATATGACATGACATCAACATATACTAGTGTGTTGCCAGAGGAAGAAAAACGGTCGTGTGTACGCGCCATAATAGAAGTGAAATCTTCCAATAGGAACACTAGTTTAGGATTCCCTTTTTTGGAGGGATTTCCTCTCACTTCCTCTTTTTGCTAAGGGACAGGAAGTGAAGAGAAATCTCCCCAAGGGGCTACAGATGGCAAAAAACTTTCCCTTATGACAGCTGAAATGTAAAAAAAAAAAAAATGTTATTCTGCAGATGAAGCAACCTGTCAGGTAAAAAAAATCTATGTTTTTTTTACATCTGTCACTGATATGTCTGAAACCAACATGCTTCTGATGTGAAAATCCAGTGATTTTAGCTTCCCCGCCTCTGCATTGCCTCCTGGCGTGGTGGCCACCTGTAAGCCCGGGGGCCCCATAGTCTTCTATTGCCCAGGGGCCCCATGAGTTGTCAGTCCGCCCCTGGCTGACAGTATAAAGTTTAACCACTTCCCGCCCGGTCAATAGACAATTGACATCCGGGAAGTGGTTATGAAATCCTGACTGGACGTCTATTGACGTCCTGCAGTATTTCATGCCTTGGGGGCACGCAGCGCAGCGATCGGTGATGCGAGGTGTCAGTCTGACACCCTGCATCTCCGATCTCGGTAAAGACCCTCTGACGTAGGCTCTTTACCACGTGATCAGCCGTGTCCAATGCCCGTAATTGAAGTAGAAAACGTACTTATTTACCAACAAAAATTACAGAAACTATTTTTTATTTGTTGCGCAAAAAATAAAAATCGCAGAGGTGATCAGATACCACCAAAAGAAAGCACTATTTGTGGAAACAAAATGATAAAAATTTCATTTGGGTACAGTGTAGCATGACCGCGCAATTGTCATTCAAAGTGCAACGGCGCTCAAAGCTGGAAATTGGCTTGGGCAGGAAGGTGTGTAAGTGCCCGGTATGGAAGTGGATAAACAAAACAGTTGCAGTAGGTATTAGTAATTGGTATTGGCGAGCACTAAAACAAAAAGTGCCTTGAAAATATCATCATGGTCATTCCTACTACCGTATTTATCGTCGTATACCGCGCACTTTTTTGCCCTGAAAATCAGGGCAAAATCGTGGGTGCGCGATATACGCCGATACCCGCGCCAAGTTTGAATACTGCGCCTGCATATACCGAGCGCAGTACACTCGTGTATAGTCGGGCAGGCTCGGCTCCTCTCGCGCTCACGTCCTGGATGTACAGGACGTGAGCGCGAGAGTAGCTGAGCCTGCCCGACTATACACGAGTGTACTGCGCTCGGTATATATGCAGGCTCAGTATTCAAACTCGGCGCGGGAAAGCGGGGATCGAGCGGGGAGGACGCCGCAGAAGGACGCCGGACCCGACGAAAAGGACACCCGAAGCCGCAGACGGACGCCGAACCCGATGAGGCCGCCGATGGACGCCGCGCAAGACACCAAAACTGTAAGTACAAACATATTTTTTCCACAGTAATTTCGGGTCCACTTTAGGGGTGCGCATTATATATGCTGGAGCGCGCAATACCCCGATAAATACGGTAAATATCATCTACTCTTTCTCTAAAAATAACATTTTCTACGACTAGATTTGAACTTTTCTCTTGCTAGTTTGAGGTAATTTTGGTGATCTTGGCTTCATATAATAAATGCAATACTTTTGTCATAAAACTTAATAATAATATTAATAATTATTATTATTATTATTTTTATTATTATTTCAATGTTAACTCAGTTTCATTTAAAAAAAAAAGTAACTGAAACTTTTTGGGCCGGATTCAGAGAGGCTTACGCCGCCGTATCTCGAGATACGCCGACGTAAGTACAAATATACGCCGTCGCATCTTTGCGCCGATTCTCAAAGCAAGATACGCTGAAAAACATGGCTTCAGTCGTCCGACGTAACTTGCCTACGCCGGCGTATCGTGGGCGCATAGTTACGCTGGACGCATTTGGCGTACCCATTAAAAATATTCAAATGAGTAAGATACGCCGATTCACGAACGTAGATGCGCCAGTTATGCGGTTTGCGTAAGGGTTACGTCCGGCGAAAAGGTAATCCACCGAAAAGATGGCGCAACCGATGTTAAGTATGGACGTCGGAACAGTCGTCGAATTTCACGTCATTTACGTTGTTTGCGTAAGCCGATTCAGAATGGGGCGTAGGTTACGTTCACCTCAAAAGCATTGACTATTTGCAACGTGATTTTGAGCATGCGCAGTGGGATACGTCCACGGGCGGCGCATGCGCCATTCGTTCCCCACATAATTTACATGGGGTCACGGTTAATTTTAATACAACACGCCCTCTACCTGCCTACTTTGAATTACGCGCACTTACGCCGGCACATTTATGCTACGCCGCCGTAACTTAGGACGCAAGTGCTTTGTAAATACAGCACTTGCCTCTCGAAGATACGCTACGCCCGCCAGTGGCGTAACCAGAGTTATGGGCGCCCGGGGCAGAATTTTTTTTTCGCCCCCCCCCTTGTATAATCATCCACTCTGGTTATAAGGATCTGTAATGTATCCCTCTCAGGGCTTTCAGCATGTAAGGGGTAAATTATTGCAGGATTAATCATTTAACCCCTTACTGTAAGGGATTAACAGACTGACCCCCCCCCCCCCCCCAACCACAGATCCCCCATCATAGACTGAACCCCCCCCCACAATCACAGATCGAGATCCCCCATCACAGACTGACCCCCCCACAATCACAGATCCCCCATCACAGACTGACCCCCTAAATAACAGACCTCTCATCACAGATGGATCCCCCCAATCACAGATAGACCCCCCACAATCACAGACCCCCTATTTAACAGACCTCAGACAGTAACCCCCACCATAGTGCAGACCTCAGACAGTAACCCCCAGTAGTGCAGACCTCAGACAGTAACCCCCACAATAGTGCAGACCTCAGACAGTAACCCCCACAATAGTGCAGACCTCAGACAGTAACCCCCAGTAGTGCAGACCTCAAACAGTAACCTCCAGTAGTGCAGACCTCAGACAGTAACCCCCACAATAGTGCAGACCTCAGACAGTAACCCCCAGTAGTGCAGACCTCAGACAGTAACCCCCAGTAGTGCAGACCTCAGACAGTAACCCCCAGTAGTGCAGACCTCAGACAGTAACCCCCCATAATAGTGCAGACCTCAGACAGTAACCCCAATAATAGTGCAGACCTCAGACAGTAACCCCCATAATAGTGCAGACCTCAGACAGTAACCCCCATAATAGTGCAGACCTCAGACAGTAACCCCCATAATAGTGCAGACCTCAGACAGTAACCCCCAATAGTGCAGACCTCAGACAGTAACCCCCAATAGTGCAGACCTCAGACATTAACCCCCAATAGTGCAGACCTCAGACAGTAACCCCCAGTAGTGCAGACCTCAGACAGTAACCCCCAATAGTGCAGACCTCAGACAGTAACCCCCAATAGTGCAGACCTCAGACATTAACCCCCAATAGTGCAGACCTCAGACATTAACCCCCAGTAGTGCAGACCTCAGACAATAACCCCCAGTAGTGCAGACCTCAGACAGTAACCCCCAATAGTGCAGACCTCAGACATTAACCCCCAATAGTGCAGACCTCAGACATTAACCCCCAGTAGTGCAGACCTCAGACAGTAACCCCCAATAGTGCAGACCTCAGACATTAACCCCCAATAGTGCAGACCTCAGACATTAACCCCCAGTAGTGCAGACCTCAGACAGTAACCCCCAATAGTGCAGACCTCAGACATTAACCCCCAATAGTGCAGACCTCAGACATTAACCCCCAGTAGTGCAGACCTCAGACAATAACCCCCAGTAGTGCAGACCTCAGACAATAACCCCCAGTAGTGCAGACCTCAGACAATAACCCCCAGTAGTGCAGACCTCAGACAGTAACCCCCAGTAGTGCAGACCTCAGACAGCGGCGTGTGTGGTTTCCCTCAAGCGCGGGCTCCTTCTCCTCTGTGGGTGTGAACAGAGAGGAGGGCCGCCGCCGGGTGTACCAAGATGGCCGCCGCTCCGGAGCTAGGCCGAAGCCGGGGACTTTCCTAGGCCGAGGCTCCGGAGCGCTCTGCGGAGCCGGTGGATGGATTCGCCCCCCCCCATTTTTCGCCCGGTGCGACAGCCCCCCCTGCCCCCCCCCCCCGCTACGCCAGTGACGCCCGCACAAAGTTACGCCGGGCTTTCTGAATCTGGCCCTTTATCTTTATAAGGCAAAGCGTAACTTTAAAAAATGAAGGTAAGTAAGGTAACTCGTACATACTGTATAGTTTTAAGTTAAACTCGGATCCTGATTAGTATGTAAATGTTTTTTTTTTTCAATCAAATGCAATTTGTTCAGTGACTTAATTAAAAGTTTTCTGCATGGTCTTTGGAAACTTAATTATAACAATTAATTTTCTGTCTGATTTTTTTGTCAAACCAGCGAAAAATTGGCAGCGCAATTCAGTCTATAAAATGTGGTTTACAGTCTCTTAGTTTTCAAAATCGAGATTGCCACAAGCAAACAAGTAAGCAAAGATATAAAATGTGTCACTTTTAATACCAATGAATAAAGTTTCTTGGTCGTATAGATTTATAAGGTACCTTCTCTGAAAGGTGCTTTTAAATGTATGTGTACAGACATCATGTTCTGGTTGTATAAGAAGAATACCTCAGATGTATAGGCCAAATCCAGCCGATAGCCATAAAAAGCTTTGCCCACCACCCTGACTAGTCCTCGGATTACGAGTAACGCGGTTAACAAGCGTTTCGCAATACGAGCACTGTATTTTTTAAAATCCTAATTTGGTTTGCGAGTGTTGTCTCGCAAAACAAGCAGGATTCAAGCCAAAGTGGTGTGCATTTTTGCCTGAGGTGGGGTGGTGCGGGAGCCGTTTGGAGTTGAACGGCGGCGATCAAAGCCAATCGCCGCCGTTTGGAAATGATCGGAAAGACTCAGAAATACGCCATTCCCGAGCCTTTCTGAGGTCAGCTGAGCTGTCCTTGGGCCTTTCCGTGTGTTCCCGAGGCTCTTCGTTGTGCCCCACCTCTGGCCACATGCGGTATTGCATGCCATTGAAGTCAATGCGGAACAAATTATTTTAGTTTCCATTGACTTCAATGGGGAAACTCGCTTTGATACGCGAGTACTTCGGATTACGAGCATTCTCCTGGAACAGATTATGCTCGGAGTCCCCTGTACTCAAAAGAGGTCTTGGTTTGGGATTGTTAAACATTTGGGACACACGTGTGTGAGATGTACGACTGTGAAAAAGAAAGAGTATGGCCTCAATTACTTAAATGGGAAATATAATTATAATGTACCAACATCCCGGGATGATTAGAAGAAGGGGGACCATATAATTAGAGACAAACAGCTGCTTGACAAAATGTGTCTAAATTATATCGATCAAAAATTTGGTTGATTGGGATTTTTAAGGTACTGATAAGAAGGCATGTATCAGGTAAAAAAGTATATTTATTACATATAAAACAATACAAAAAAATTAAAACAATGGGACAGGCCCCACAATTCGGACACAGTGTCAGGTATTTGCCATAACAAAAACAACAAAACCATATGGGTCAGATGCGTGGAGCCAATCTGCGACCTCGACCGGTTTCGAGGTGTTGTACCGCTTCTTCAGGAGGATCTGTGGCGGCCGATGGCCTGGAATGAACCACTATCGATCGCGCCCCCCCATGAAAAGAACCTAAATGGCTCACGCCGGGGAAGCTGACAAAAGCTCACAATAGGAAGGGTTAATTAAGTACACTGGGGGCATAAAAGGCGGTAACACCACAGGGTAATAGGCACAGGTAGAAGCCTAATATGGTATGGAAAAAGCCGGTGACGCTGGTAAGCAGACAGCTTTTTGTAGTGGCAGATGTGCATCCCCAGGGAGAGCTTGTCATGTCTCGAATGTATGACTGTCCCCTGATATCAGTATATCTGTATATCACTGCCCTGGGTTTGGAGAACTACAAACTTGAAGTTCATCATAATCAATCACATGGAGGGTTGCAGTACCTCGGTGCCCCCTTATTGTTGATGGGGGTTTCCAGATTCCAATCAGCCCCTAACCATTCACAGACCTCCACAACCACCAGTCATGGTTGAAGGGAAGAGGCCCTTTTCCTTATCAACAAGGAAACTAGGTGCTTTGCCAGGGGATGTCTCTCCCTCATGGTACCCCCACTATGTTGAGCGAATATGGCCTGGTATGGTTCTGGAGGGCGAACACACATTGCCCTTCCCTTTCCTGGCCAATAAGACTGCATGCTCGAAATAAAAAAAGATCTGATATGGATTTTTAGAGGAACCCCTAATGGGTGGGGCATGCTGGGTCTCTCATTTGAATTGGAAGCTGTACCTGCCCATATGAAGCCGTAGGGAAACCTAAATAGTGTGAATGTAACCCTAGGGACTCTGTTATTTCTCTCTTGGAAGGTAGGTATCTGAATTGATGCTAACATCCCGGGAGTTTTCATGCAGCCTTCTTATTGAGGGAGCCTTTAAAATAGGGAAGCCCATGTCGTTAAGGCGCACTTTAAGTGGGTGATAGGTTAGGATGAGGAACCCATTGGTTAGGGAAAGTACTTAGCACAGGGAAATGTAAGGAACACTGTCTGAAGCCCAAAAAACCTTGTGAGGATCCTTTTCAGTTGTCCAGCACAGCGTCGTTATCAAGATACTGTCACTATCCAGAAGAGGCTCTCCTCTGGTAACTCTATCAAAAATCATACTATGGGGGTAATGTTGATACTGTTTTGTTCACCAGTATGCCATTAACCACTTAAAACCCGGACCAATATGCTGCCAAATGACCCAAGGGGTTTTTGCGATTCGGCACTGCGTCGCTTTAACAGACAATTGCGCGGTCATGCGACGTGGCTCCCAAACAAAATTCGCGTCCTTTACTTTCCACAAATAGAGCTTTCTTTTGGTGGTATTTGATCGCCTCTGCGATTTTTATTTTTTGCGCTATATACAAAAATATAAACTTTTTGTTATAAGAAAAATCAATAAACGAAATTTTAGTCAAACATTTAGGCCAACATTTATTCAGCCACATGTCTTTAGTAAAAAAAAAATCGCAATAAAAAAAAAATTAGCTACCTAGCGGGAACAGCGACACTAATACAGCGATCAGAAAAATGATCGCTTAGTGACGCTGGCAATAGGGAGTGAAAGGGTTAACTAGGGCGGTGATCAATGGGTTAAAACTTTATTAGGGGGGGTACAGGGGCTACCCTGGACCTCACACTAACTGACTGTCACACTGCCTGTCACACTGACACTAAATACAGTAATCATACATGTATGATTACTGCATTCAGTGACACTGTGACAGGGGGAGGGGGGGGGGGCGATCGGGGGGGTTAAATGTGACTATATGTAGTGTGTGTCAGTGTAGTGTTAGTGCAGACTTACTTGTGTTGGGATCTCTCCTCAGCGGTGGTTGAAAAAAACGCAGAGAGAGAGATCACGTCGCTTCCTCCTTCCTGTGTTTACGGGGGGGGGGGGGGGGGGGCGCGCGCATTGGCTGAGAGCGATCCGGAGGGGGCGGACAAAAACTAATAGCCGCCCCCTCATCTCGGATCGCTCGTACAGCCGCGCGGACCGCCGCATGTACCGGGGGGGGGGGTCCCGATCGGACCCCCGACCCACCTCAAGGCACCAACGTATATATATACGTTGATGTGCCTGTCGGTGCCATTGTGCCGACGTAAATGTACATGCGGCGGTCCTTAAGTGGTTAAGCTCTTCTATTGCAACTAATACCATTCAGAACCATTACCATAAATCTACTACAGTGTGCTGTCCCGCCCATGCAGGTACTCTGTCCAAGGCCCCACCTACAAGTTATCCTACCAGCATGTATTTGTAGTCTGGGAGAAAAATTCTTCCAGGTATTGGAAGAACAAGCAAACTCCATGTGGAGAGTGACCTGGTTTGGCTTCAAACTAAGGTCCCCAGTACAGCAGGCAGAGGAGCTAACCACTAAGCCACTTTAGCTGCATATTTAACTCAGCCTTTTTCAACCTTTTCAACAGAGAGGAACCCTTAAAATAACGTTCTGGTCTCAGGGAACTCCTGCTAAAAATGACGATATCTACAATGCATGATACATTGGCTTAATTGTCCTGGGAAGAATGCTCCTTACCTATTGTTGTCATTGGGAAGATATACACCCTTACAGATAGCCAGTTCCAGTGGGAACTTATCTGAGAGGTAAAAATTGCTCCTTGCTCAAGAAAACCCTAGCAACCTCTGGAGGAACCCTAGGGTTCTGTGGAACACTGGTTGAGAAACCCCAATTTAACGGCTTGTAGGAATTAAACTTTAGGGGCCAGATTCTCAGCGGCGATACGACGGAGTATCTCAGATACCCCGTCGTATCGCCGTTTTTTTTGCCTCGTATCTATGCGCGTGATGCTTAGCATCACTTTTGCATAGATACGCTTCAACATCCGACAAGTGTAAAACCATTACACTTGCGGATCGTAGTTGTAATGACAACTCCGGCCACTAGGTGGCCTTTACTTTGTTTTCTCATTTGCATATGCAAATGAGGCTAGTACGCCGATTCCTGATCGCTTTTACGCCGCCCCGTCATCGCGTACGTCGTTTTCGTCCGCGTAAGGTTACCCCAGCTTCTATGTGGAGTAACCTTACGAAGTACCGTCGGATGCCGTCTGGTGCCGTCGGATGCCATGTTAAGTATGGCGTCAGGTCAGCGTCGGCTTTTTCCGTCGCTTACGTCGTTTTACTAACTCGTTCGCGAATAGGGAGTTGCGTAAATGACGCTCACGTCGTTTTGACGTCGGTTTCAACGACGCTTTCCGACGTGAGCTGGAGCATGCGCACTGGGCTTTTTCCCCGGCCGGCGCATGCGCAGTTCGTTCGACGCGGGGGCGCACTTAATTTAAATACAAGCCGCCCCATTTGAATTGCGCGGGTTTACGCTGGGCGATTTACGCGACGCCGGCGAAAACTACGGAGCAAGTGCTTTGAGAATAAAGCACTTGCTCTAGTACGATGCGGCGGCGTAGTGTAACTGGCTTACGCTACGCCGCCGGAATTCTATGAGAATCTGGCCCACGATCTAATTGAGGAAACAGAATATGCAGTAACTATCTTAGAGGTAGAAATATTATTACTTGTGAGAAAAGTAATTCACACACAAACCTAAATATAGACAATTAGACATCAGATTAAAGAGAACGAAGAACTTTTAATGAGTTTACAGCAACTTCCCTCCAGGGTTGCATTCCACCATTTCGTCCAGAGGAAATCTATGCGAATATACTGGCCCTTGGTGGCTAAGAATCGTTTGACCCTCTCTGGCAGAATTAATGAGTCTTGCAGACTAATGAGGAACAAAGACTCGTCTACATGTGCTTGTAACCTCCGCGCTGCAAGAACTGATAAGATTGATCTTAAAAGTCAAACCGTAACTAGGTTGTTTCCACGTCGAGAGAAATTAATTCAAGAGCGCATCTTTAAGACTGTGTGGCAAAAATAACAACACAAATTGTTTACGGCATTTAACGTTAAATGGAAACTCATGTGGAGTGTTTTCTGTGACATACAAGAGATCACTTCACAAAACTTTGGCGCTGATTGGAATCATTTTTGTATTTTGTAAGGCTATCAAAACTTTTTACATTTTTATTGACATCTCTCAATAGAATGAAATACATTAAAGTGTCATTAGAAGAGTGGAAATAAAAAAGACCAAGTGGTTCATCAAGTCTAATGCCGCGTACACACGATCACTTTTTGTGATGAAACAAAACAACGTGTTATGTGACGAAACAAAACGTCGTTTTTCAAACTTCATTTTCCAAAACGACGTTGCATACACACCATCGTTTTTCCAAAATGCTCTAGCAAAGCGCGGTGACGTACACCACGTTCGATGGCACTCTGTTCCATTGAAGCTCCCGTCTCATAACTTGCTTCTGAGCATGCGCAGGTTTAAAAACGTTGTTTTAAACATCGTTTTGCCCACACACCATCACTGTTTATGACACAAAAAATGACATTTTGAAAAACGACACAAAAAATGTAAACATGTTCAAATTTTTTTTTGGTCGTTTTTTTGAAGACATAAAACGACGTTTTGCCCACACACCATCATTTTAAATGACGTTTTTGAAAATTTTGTTTTTTTTCATCACAAAAAGTGTTTGTGTGTACGCGGCATAAGTATAAAAGTATATAGTAATTAACTTCTTGTGGACACTGGGAACACCACACACACCCAAAAACCTCATTGAACAGAGAGTAAGATCCTGGGTTATGTCCTGGGAATAATCCAATCCTAAAATGGATATATATATATATATATATATATATATATATATATATATATATACACTTGATTAAAGAGGAATTAAACCCTCTCTTAAAAAAAAAATACTTACCTGAGAACGAAACCCCCGCAGCAGTCCTCGGACACCTCCTCCGTCGCCACCATGATACCCGAAATGACTTCCGGGTATCGCTGCTCCGGCGCTGTGACTGGATGGAGCAGCGATGATGTCACTCCTGCGCATGCGTGCAGGAGCCGCCACTAACGGCATGATGCCATTAGTAGCGGCATGTTTAGTGCGCCTGCACGCCGTTTTATTATTATTTATTATCAACAAATTTCTGTGTCCAAAAAAAAAAAAGAAAAAAGCCCAACATTGTGAAAAAAAATCTTTTATTTGTAATTAACCTTGCAGTGCTTTGTTCCAGAATCATATTTATTGTAATTTTAAATTGGATACATTACAGAATAAAATGTATACATTTTTAAACAGTAACATTTTTAACTTTGTAACTTAATTGAAATAACACTGATCTGATACTCAGATGTCACAAAATCCATCGATTTTCCTTGAAAAGGAAGCCCGATGCACACGATCAGTTTGTCTGATGAAAACAGACCGATGGACTGTTTTCATCGGACAAAACGATCGTGTATGGGCCCCATTGGTTTGTTTTCCATTGGTGAAAATAAATAGAATAGGTTTTAACATTTTCTTATGGATTAAAAAAAACGATAGAAAAAAACGATCGTCTGTGTGGAATTTTTTTTTTTTTTTTTTTTTATTAACCGGTTCAATACCGCGTCACGTCCAAAGACGTGAACAGCGCGGACCTGAGGCGCCGGGGTCACGTCTTTGGACGTGGTTTGCTTGTAATTCCCCGCGCGCGCCACAGGGTGGCGCACGGCGGGGAAAAACAGTCCCGACGCATCACCGAGGATCCGATGCGTGTACCCGGCGGCCGCGATGTCCGTCAGGTACACGCGATCGTCGGCAGGGACGTGGAGCTCTGAGTGTAAACACAGAGCTTCACGTCCTGTCAGTAAGGTGACAGATGCTGTTTCTCTTGTACATAGGGAGACAGCATCGGTCACCTCCCCCAGTCACCCCCCTCCCCCCATACAGTTAGAACACACCCAGGCAATACATTTAACCCCTTCCTCACCCCCTAGTGTTAACCCCTTCAATGCCAGTCACATTTATACAGTAATTAGTGCATATTTATAGCACTGGTCGCTGTATAAATGTGAATGGCGCCAAAAATGTGTCAAAAGTGTCCGATGTGTCCGTCGCAATATCGCAGTCCCAATAAAAATCGCAGATCGCCGCCATTACTAGTAAAAAAAAAATATAAAAAAAAAAATCATAATTATGTCCCCTATTTTGTAGGTGCTATAACTTTTGCGCAAAGCAGTCACTTATTGTGATTTTTTTTTTTTTTTTTTACAAAAATACGTAGAAGAATTTGTATCGGCCTTAACTGAGAAAAAAAAATATAAAAAAAAAAAAAAAAAATGGGATATTTATTATAGCAACAAGTAAAATATATATATATATTTTTAAATTGTCGCTCTTTTTTTCATTATAACGCAAAAAATAAAAACCGCACAGGCGATCAAATACCACCAAAAGAAAGCTCTATTTGTGGGGAAAAAAGGGACGCCAATTTTGTTTGGGTGCCACGTCGCACTACCACGCAATTGTCAGTTAAAGCGACGCAGTGCCGGAAGCTGAAATTTCGCCTGGGCACGAAGGGGGTTTATGTGCCCAGTAAGCAAGTGGTTAAAGGGCCCAGATGTCCCCAGGGCCCCCGGATGGCAACCCCCCTTTTTTTAATATTTTATATATATATACATATCCACTGTGAGAGACATAATCCAAAAAAAAAAAAACAGAAATCACAATTTATGATTTTTTAACTATTTATTTGTATGATACAGCTGCAAATAAGTATTTGAACACCTGAGAAAATCAATGTTAATATTTGGTACAGTAGCCTTTGTTTGCAATTACAGAGGTCAAACGTTTCTTGTAGTTTTTCACCAGGTTTGCACACACTGGAGGAGGGATTTTGGCCCACTCCTCCACACAGATCTTCTCTAGATCAGTCAGGTTTCTGGGCTGTCGCTGAGAAACACGGAGTTTGAGCTCCCTTCAAAGATTCTCTATTGGGTTTAGGTCTGGAGACTGGCTAGGCCACGCCAGAACCTTGATATGCTTCTTACAGAGCCACTCCTTGGTTATCCTGGCTGTGTGCTTCGGGTCATTGTCATGTTGGAAGACCCAGCCTCGACCCATCTTCAAAGTTCTAACTGAGGGAAGGAGGTTGTTGCCCAAAATCTCGCAATACATGGCCCCGGTCATCCTCTCCTTAATACAGTGCAGTCGCCCTGTCCCATGTGCAGAAAAACACCCCCAAAGCATGATGCTACCACCCCCATGCTTCACAGTAGGGATGGTGTTCTTGGGATGGTACTCATCATTCTTCTTCCTCCAAACACGGTTAGTGGAATTATGACCAAAAAGTTCTATTTTGGTCTCATCTGACCACATGACTTTCTCCCATGACTCCTCTGGATCATCCAAATGGTCATTGGCAAACTTAAGACGGGCCTTGACATGTGCTGGTTTAAGCAGGGGAACCTTCCGTGCCATGCATGATTTCAAACCATGGCGTCTTAGTGTATTATCAACAGTAACCTTGGAAATGGTGGTCCCAGCTCTTTTCAGGTCATTGACCAGCTCCTCCCGTGTAGTCCTGGGCTGATTTCTCACCTTTCTTAGGGTCATTGAGACCCCACGAGGTGAGATTTTGCATGGAGCCCCAGTCCGAGGGAGATTGACAGTCTCTTAGCTTCTTCCATTTTCTAATGATTACTCCAACAGTGGACCTTTTTTCATCAAGCTGCTTGGCAATTTCCCCGTAGCCCTTTCCAGCCTTGTGGAGGTGTACAATTTTGTCTCTAGTGTCTTTGGACAGCCCTTTGGTCTTGGCCATGTTAGTAGTTGGATTCTTACTGATTGTATGGGGTGGACAGGTGTCTTTATGCAGCTAATGACCTCAAACAGGTGCATCTAATTTAGGATAATAAATGGAGTGGAGGTGGACATTTTAAAGGCAGACTAACAGGTCTTTGAGGGTCAGAATTCTAGCTGATAGACAGGTGTTCAAATACTTCTTTGCAGCTGTATCATACAAATAAATAGTTATGGATTATGTCTCTCGCAGTGGACATGCACCTACGATGACAATTTCAGACCCCTCCATGATTTCCAAGTGGGAGAACTTGCAAAATAGCAGGGTGTTCAAATACTTATTTTCTGTATATATATATATATATATATATATATATATATATATATATAAAATATTTTTTTTTTGTAAGGGGCCCAGAGGTCCCCAGGGCAACCCTCCAATTTGTGGCACCCCCCGATTCTCAATTTGAGGCAGCAGCACCCCCCCTTGGTTCTCTGCTCCAGGGGTCCCATGCCTGAAGCTGTGTAAGGGGCCCCATAGTTCCTGATAGCGGCCCCGCTGATAGGTGCCACTGATGGGCACTGATAGGTGCACTGGTAGTCAATGATAGGGCGCACTGGTAGGCTGCACTGGTGGGCACTGATTAGGAGACACTGATGAGGCATTGATGGGCACTGATAGATAGCATTGGTGGGTACTGATTAGCAGTACTGATAGCCAGTAATAGGTGGCACTGGTGGGCAGTGATTAGCAGTACCGATGGGCACTGATAGATGGCACTAGTAGACACAAATTTGCAGCACTGGTGGGCACTTAGGGGACTGATGTCCCTCTAACAAAAGCCGATTATTGGCTTTATTATTTTCTTTAAAAAAAAAGGCGGTAACTGTCTTCTGTTTACTTCGATGATCAGCTTTCATTGGGTGACAGCTGATCACATGGTAAAGGGTCCACTGTGATTAGCCCTTTACCCTGCTCTGTGATGAGCCGAGTCCCAAGAACTTGGCGATCACAGAGTGCGCCTCACCAGGGGGGCGCGTGGGCAGCACGAGAGCAGGAGGACGTACATGGACGCCCTTCTGCCAATTGAGGTCTGAACTGTAGCCGTCCTTCTCCTTCGGCTATAGTGCGGATGTCAAGTGATTAATGTCAGCTGCCACCATAGAAGTCATTTTAACCCTTACTTTCAGAAACTTTTTAACAGATAACAAGTTGGACTGAATCTTTTAAAGCATTTTGTCGTGTGTCTATGTTTTTTTTCCCCCTAACTGAATCTAGTCAAGCAATTACCTTTGATGGATGAAGCAATCTGAAAGGCTCCTACTATATTATTCCTCTATCAAGTCAACATGGAAAATTATATTAGGATTGAACTTGTTTTTTTTGTATCCCATCGTTATTCCTAGTTCTGCATCCACTGCCAGATTATTCTTTCTTCACTCGTTTCAAGAAAAAAACGCAGGAGTGGCAAAAGCGGTAATCTGATCTGAATGCGAGCGCGAATCATTATTCAGCGATCGATCTCGTTACGTCGCTGGCATCTCAAGGGTTGAAAATTCATCTATCAATAAAACATGCTGGGGACAGTTACAGCTGGCTCAAATGTGTTCAGAGACTTAGTCTATAGTATGTGCAATGAAAAGACCCGAAACCCTGATGAGAATAGCCAGGTTATATATTTTATTTTTCATTCCAGGGAAATAAATAAATAAAAATTCTTTATCGCAGTGGGAGATGAGGTATCTGTGAGCATTCAGAGTGCTATGCTGTCTGCTGAATTCAAGCACATTCTTGGCTTTATAAATAAATAAGTGCGTAACTGGGGCTAACTGATGCGCATGAAAGGTTTTGCTCTGTATTTCCCAATTGTGGAAAAAGAATATCTTAAAGTCAGGGTCAGCGAGAAGGAAAAAATGAAAGGTAAAAATCGCAAGCAATTTATATTTCTGTTTTTGATTTTTAAATGGAATGAAAGCAATGCAAAGATGGGAGTGTTTAAGAGTGTTTAAGAGTAACTTGGTTTGAGAGCGTTTTGCAAGACAAGCAACATTTCAAATAAATTTGGACTTGATATGCAAGCAATGTCTTTATATACAAGTAGCGTCATGTCACTACTGAGTATAAAAGAGAAGAGAGGTGCCTCTAAGTGTAGCAATATGGTTATATTTAACCACTTAAGGACCGGACCAATACGCTGCTAAATGACCCAAGGGGTTTTTACAATTCGGCACTGCGCCGCTTTAACAGACAATTGCGCGGTCGTGCGACGTGACTCCCAAACAAAATTTGCTCCTTTTCTTCCCCACAAATAGAGCTTTCTTTTGGTGGTATTTGATAGCCTCTGCGATTTTTTTATTTTTTGCGCTATATACAAAAATAGAGCGACATTTTTGAAAAAAAATCAATATTTTTTACTTTTTGTTATAGGAAAATTCAAATAAATTAAATTTTAGTCAAACATTTAGGCCAAAATTTATTTAGACACATGTCTTTAGTAAAAAAAAAATCGCTTAAAAAAAAAATAGCTACCCAGCGGGAACAGCGACACTAATACAGCTATCAGAAAAATGATCGCTTAGTGACACTGGCAATAGGAAGTGAAAGGGTTAACTAGGGCGGTGATCAAGGGGTTAAAACTTTATTAGGGGGGGTACGGGGGCTACCCTGGATCTAACACTAACTGCCTGTCACACTAACTGTCACACTGACACTAAATGCAGTGATCAGTACATATGATCACTGCATTCAGTGACACTGTGACAGGGGGAGGGGGGGGGGGGTGATCGCAAGGGGTTAATGTGCCTGTGTGTCCTGGTGTCAGTGTGCTGTTGTGCAGACTTACTATGTGATGTGATCTCTCCTCAGCGGCGGTGGAAAAAACTGCCGAGAGCAGAGATCACATCACTTCCCTCTTCCTGTGTTTACTGTGTGTCTAAAACTTCTCAGAACCAATCAGATTAATGCAATTTTGAAACAGACAGAAAAGCACCAAAGACTGAAGAGCACGAAGACTTAAAAGCGCAAATCGTCTCTCATCAATTTTTTACTAACACAAAATCAGCAAAAGCAGCCCAAAGGGTGGCGCCATCTGAATGGCACTTCCCCTTTTATAGTTCCGTTGTTCGTGTTGTACGTCACCGCGCTTTGCTCAAACATTTTTTTTCACGATCGTGTGTAGGCAAGGCAGGCTTGACAAGAATCACGTTGAGAAAAACATTTTTTTTTTTTCTGGCTCCTTATGAAAAATCTCATGGCAGCTTTTCACTGTGGTCCAAGCTGTCATTACTATGGCCCAGATTCACAGAGCGATTACGCCTGCGCAACAGGAGATGCGCGTGCGTAAGTCTAAATGTGCGCATGCGTTTCGTTGCGCGGCATCCCCAGAACGAGATACGTTAGACTGGCGCATCCTTCCGCGCAAAAGTGCGCTATACACACCATTGATTTGCTAGTCAAATATGCTAATGAGGGACGTACGGGGATCCACAAAACAACGTTGGGGCAGCGCAGGCGACGCAGTGTGCGCAACAGCAAAATGACCTGTCTAAAATTAGACCATATAAAAGCTGGTCTAAAAAGAGAAAAAAAGTCTACTTGTTAGATAAAGCAACACTGTTAGTGAGGAGTTCAGCAGTCACACGTGTTGCTCAACAATCTGTATGCCAACATGCCAGGGGCATCATCGCGCATAGCTATACTACTGACTTTAGATGAACAAAGAAGGATGAGGGCACTGAGGAGGGCACTGAGGAGGGCACGGGAGATGTTTTATTTTTATTTTTTATTTGCTTATATAAAATTTTCAATTTAATCTAATCTAATACAATATTATTATCTGATACAAGCCCCTCACTCTTCACTTGATATATCACACACGCATAGACATCTTTGGCATGAGTGATTCTGAGGTGTCTCGCATCTTCAGATTCATCCCTCATGTCATCCTGGAATGACCACAACCTTGCAGGAGGACATCAGCAGCCCAACACATGGCACCACCCATGACACCCATGACAGCTACATATCCAATCAGAGCCCCATCCCCACAGATTTCGACCAGAACATGTATGGGGACAGCTGGCTGGTTGGTGAGTGACATGGCAGTCAGGCATGACTATCCCCTCCCGTGATGCACACCTCACAAGTGGCACATGCATGACTAACATCCTCCTGTCTTTTCCCTTCAAGGTGACTCTGCATATGCACTGGTACCCCATCTCATGACCCCATCTCATGCCAGCTCACATTATGCATCTTTGCACGTTAAACACACACATTAATCATGGCACAATGAGAATGCATGCATGCACACCACTGTGGTCCCTAGCACATACACATCACATCCTCATCAAATTGGATTGGCACCAGTCCACCATGCTGGACTTGTGAGCAGCAACGCCACGCCAAGGCTCCAATTATGTCACTGTACATTCATACACCATTCACACGGACCTGGGGATCACTTCTCCCTGGTCCTGGGGAACCCTTCTCCACCAAAATAGAGGGTGACACCCCTTTTCCGGCAGGAATGTCACCCCCACATTCACACAGCATTCACAACACAAAAAAAAAATAACCAAAAAAAATGACCTGCCAAAGCAAAAAATTTCCAGCAAAAAAAAAAAAAATGATAAA